>CM057089.1:19612500-21105000 GCA_029959045.1 Taenioides sp. WSHXM2023
ACATGGAGTCCAAGTGGGCTTTGTTCTCAGCAGCTATTGTCGAAGTGGCCGCTCATAGCTATGGTCGTAAGGTCTGTGGTGCCTGTCGGGGTTGGGAGGAGTTCATAGAGGCCATAGAGGAGGACAAAGAAATTCTGGCAAACTGTCCGACGCCTCAGGAGGGGGAAGCAGTGCTTCACCAACACTGTTTACAGTGTGGGTGGAGAGCTGTTGACCTCAACTGGAGATGTTATTACATGGTGGAAGGAATACTTTGAGGATATCCTCAATCTCACCGTCACATCTTCTGACAAGGAAGCAGAGGCTGGGGACTTGGAGGCAGACTCGTCCATCACCCTGGCTGAAGTCACTGAGGTGGTTGGTAAGCTCCTCGGTGGCAGGCTCCGGGGGTGGGTGAGTCCCCGGAGTCACTGAGTAGCTCAAGTCTCTGGATGTTGTGGGGCTGTCTTAGCTGACAAGTCGCTACAACATCGCGTGGCTGTCGGGGACAGTACCTCTGGACTGGCAGACTGGGGTGGTGGTCCCTCTGTTTAAGAAGGGGGACCGGAGGGTGTGTTCCAACTACAGGGGAATCACACTCCTCAGCCTCCCCGGTAAGGTCTATTTCAGGGTATTGGAGAGGAGAATCCAACGGTCGAACCTCGGATTCAGGAGGAGCAATGTGATTTTCGTCCCAGCCGCAGAACACTGGACCAGCGCTATACTCTCCATGGGACTGGTTAACTGTCCACATGTGCTTTGTGGATCTGGAGAAGGCATTCAACCACGTCCCTCGTGGGGTCCTTTGGGGAGTGGGAGTATGGGGTCCAGGGCTCTTTGCTAAGGGCTGACCGGTCCCTGTATGACCGGAGCAGGAGCTGTGTTTGCATTGCCGGTAGTAAGTCGGACGTCTTTCCGCTGTATGTTGGACTCCGCCAGGGCTGCCCTTTGTCACCGGTTCTGTTCATTGTATTTATGGACAGAATTTCTAGGTGCAGTCAGGGGCCAGAGAGGATCCGGTTTGGGGACCACAGAGTCTCATCTCTGCTGTTTGCAAATGATGTTGTCCTGATGGCTTCATTGGACCAGGACCTCCAAAACGCATTGGGGCGGTTTGCAGCCGAGTGTGAAGCTGAGAGACTATGTCTATGAAGCCTTGGGGTCCCGCCCTGAGGAACTGGAGGAAGTGTCTGGGATGAAGGAAGTCTGGGAGTCCCTGCTTAGACTGTTGCCCCCACGACCCGGCCCCGGATAAGTAGAAGAAAATGGATGGATGGATAACTGAAAGTATATTTATATTTGTATTACTATATTTCTATATTTTATGTTTACTTGTATATATACATTTATATAATTACGCTTTATTTAACACAAGTCTCTTGCCATTTTTGCTAGTCATTTTGAATTTATTATTACCATTATTATAGTTTTGCTCTTTGTTATTATAATATATTGTAATGTGTGAGCTGCTCTGTCCAAGCAATCCTTTGTGGATCAATAAAGTTTGTCTAAATCTATGTCTAAAATTTATTGTTGAAGTAAATAAATCAAATGTAAAAGATTGCACCTCCAGAAATCAGATAATAATCATATTTGGGTGAGCATGGAAACAAAGTCAGTGACAGACTGAGGGCAAATGGGGAGAAAAACAAGAATATATACACATTATATTGCCAAAAGTACTCACTCACCTGCCTTGACTCGCTTATGAACTTAAGTGACATCCCATTCTTAATCCATAGGGTTAAGAGAAGCGCAATTCGTTACTCCAGAGAACACGTCTCCACTGCTCTAGAGTCCAGTGGCGGTGTGCTTTACACCACTGTATCCGATGCTTTGCATTGCACTTGGTGATGTATGGCTTGGATCCAGCTGCTTGGCCATGGAAACGCATTCCATGAAGCTCTCTACGCACTGTTCTTGAGCTAATCTGAAGGCCACATGAAGTTTGGAGGTCTGTAGCAATTGACTCTGCAGAAAGTTGGTGACCTCTGCGCACTATTCGCCTCAGCATCCACTGACCCCACCCCGTTAATTTACGTGGCCTACCACTTTGTGGCTGAGTTGCTGTCGTTCCCAATCGCTTCCACTTTGTTATAATACCACTGACAGTTGACTGTGGAATATTTAGGAGTGAGGAAATTTCACGACTGAACTTGTTTCACAGGTGGTATCCTACCACAGTACCACCCTGGAATTCACTGAGCTCCTGAGAGCGACCCATTCTTTCACAAATGTTTGTAGAAACAGTCTGCAGGCCCAGGTGCTTGATTTTATACACCTGTGGCCATGGAAGTGATTGGAACAACTGATTTTGATTATTTGGATGGGTGAGTGAAGACTTTTGGCAATACAGTGTATTTGCAGCCTGTCCTGCACATCTGAGGCAGTAGGTGGATTAAAAATATATCTTTTCTCATGTGCCTTTATGCAAGATCAACCTACACCCCACTTCCATCATTGAGCAGGGGAGTACATTAAGTTGTGCAGAGAGAATAAAAGAGAATGCTGTGGATATCTGTACAAAAGAAAACATTATGGTTTTTATCATGTTATGATGGATTCCCCCTCAAAAGTATAAAATGTCTTCTTTAAAGTTTCCTATATTTTTACTTCTCTAGAAGCACAAAACTATAAATTATCTATATAAATATGTGTCTGTGTTCTACATACATACAGTGTGGCATTGTTCTGTACCTGTAGTTCTGTGTCATTGGGCACATACTGGCTTTGTTCTCCCATTAGAAGCTCTATGATGGGATGTCTACCATTTCGGATCATAATCTGCTGATCACTGCTGTTCACTACAGGCCTGTTTAAAAAAAAAAAGGGAAAAAAATAAGCAAATGTTATAATGCATACAGTACATACCCTAAACAGTTTAATAAGTAATAAAAATATATTATGAAAAGATGTACATAAAGTGCTCTCCAACGAACACAAGTTGAATTATAATAATGCTCAATTCATGGTGATCTGCCTCTTTAATGGGGACAAACTCAAGATGTATCTAGATGCAATTCCTTTATTAAACTAATAACATTATTTTAAATCAAGTATGTTTAAGGTGAGAATCAGTCTCTAAATGTAGGTTAATGTGATGTCCCCAAGATGCATGGAAACCCATCGTGTGTGTATGTGTGTGTGCGTTTGTGTGTATGTGTGTGTGTGTGCGTGCGTGCGTGCAAGATGTTGGCATTGTATTTGAACACACTGCAGAGCTGGTGCGTTCTCCCACACGCAGCCGGCCTGAGACGACAGGACATGACACAGGACGCCCACACACACCCATACACACACACACACACACACACATACACACACCTACACATACACATACACACACACACACATAAACACATATTTCCTGAAGACTCCACACACACTCTCCAAAATGTATGGTCATTGCGCGAGGACTTCACCTGCAATAGTTCCCTTGCTTAGCCACGTCAGCCAATGAAAAGAGACAGTCCATGGTTGCTAGGTGACTAATAGCTCTTTTTATAGTATGATAGTGCTCCCCAAACTCACTGAGGAAAAAGAAGGAAAAGTCTAAATTAAGATGAGTACTACAATATATTCGGAGCAGGCTTAGATTAACACAAACTGAGAGAGAATTTTGCAAGACTCAAAAACGTCTTCACAATTTTTGTATGCAAGAGTGTGAATGTGTATCATACTCCAAGAACCGGATCCATTCCCTCTGGCAGTCTAGCTGCAGCTGCTCTCTGAGCTGCAGTAGCTTCTTATAATGCTCCACTAGGAAAGGGGAGTGATATCTGACCATTGTCTTGGTGCTGTCAGGAAAACATAAATAGTAATACTTTAACAGTAAGAGGTTTGATAAGAAATGTTAAATGTGTCCTGTATTCAAGTACAGGGTTTTTACTGCAGAAGAAAACAATTTAAAAAATGCATTTTTACTCTGATCTCCAGAGAACTGACCAGTGGAGATAAGCAGGAGGCAGACCTTCCATCAGAAAGGTAACATTGTGCACTTTAAAACTATCCTATAATTTTATTTTTTGTTTCCAATTAGCATTTATTGTTCACACAGGTCAGAACATAATGGGCTTACCTGCTAACAATTGTCCAGTCAGTGGGTATTGTGGAAACTTGAGAATTCCTCACTTCAATTAGAAACTGAAAATAAAATAAAATAAACCACGGAAAATGGTGTGAATAAAGCACTGGACTCCTAAGCAATGGACTGCAGTTATATGTTAACAGTCACTTAAGTAAAATGCATCTCCTACCTCTTGCCCTGACACAGTCTTATAGCTGAGAGAAGGGTTCTTCAGCACTATTCGGACTTCGTAAATGTGTTCTTGAATCTCGCTGAATACTGCCTGAATCTGCTCTTTCCGCTCCTGAAGCACAGGGAAATCTGACAAATCTGAGAACAACTCAGTTTTGTTTCCTGATCTGAAAAAAATATTTAGATTTAAGTCATTTAGATTTTAACCAAGCTATTCACATTTATTTTAACAGCAGTCTTACTTTGCAGCATTTTCGTTGAGCACCTTGATGACACCATGAGTGGGTGCCAACAGTTCAGGAGTGTTGAGCAGAAGGCTCCGCAGCAAAGGGGAAGTGACCTGGGACTGGATGGCTGGTAACAGAGCCTCCAGTCTGAGTCCCACATTAGACAGTGCACTGGTAACAAGGTAAAACTCCTGTGTGGAGCACTTGACAAACAAAGCAAAGATTGATCTTTAAATACCGAAGTTATTTTAACATCACAGCAGTTGATGCACCTATTTAGCCTGCCAGTCATAATCATCTGCCCCGTGGATGAAATGTCTTACGTGCAGTGGGCATAACTGTAGTGGGTCAAGTGGACTGGCAAAATACTACAAATAAATATGTATGCGTTTAAATTTACAGGCCTGAAAAGCTCATGCCTATAAGTATGTGGGCACATGGACATGTTGTATTACACACACAGTGAAGTCACTTTCACCTTTATGACAAGTAATCATACGTTTTGTAAACACTGCATTTATAAAATTTACATTTTTCAGACACACAGCTGTGCCCTGAAGCAGACTGATAGTGATGTGGCTTCAATTCTGCACCATCATCAGAACAGAGATGGATAAGATCTTGCACATTCAAAATACTACAAGATGACCAGAGGAGTGTCCATGGGCTGATACATGTTTTTAAAGCAATAATTTTGAGAATTAATATTTCAATTTCTTATTTTGGGTAAATAAATAATATTAAATAATATGAACTGTACAAAAATGTTATTTACTCCGACTATACTGCCTCAGGACTTGGTGAGGTGTTGCACCAGGCCACTCCCAATCTTAAAAATCCTATAATATACTCTATATAATCTTCACCCAGGATCTTGCTCAAAACCGCAGAGATTTGAACCATTTCCAGAACTAATCCCTGCATCAGAGCTGTTCCTTTTTTATTGATATTCTGTAGATTACAACACCATCACTGTCACCAGAATTACAACTTCACTGTCAATACAAAGGATGAATGTTACACACTTGCGGGTCATTTGTAAGTTTATGACCAATCAATATCTTAAAATTGTACAGCAAAAGCTAACTTGGGGGTTATATTATACTGCTTTCACTGATGCCACTGATGCTATTGGACTGCATCATAAAAGGTTAATGAGGACAGTGCAGACATGCTTTATGGCATTAATCAAATAGTGTAGATTAGAAGCTTGTATCCAGCCGCTGAGATGCTTTTATGAATCCAAATAGACGATTGCAGACCTCCCCGCCATTATGTCAATACAGCCTCCAAAACACAGACCATTACACAGACCAATTTCACCACAGACTGGGAAATGATAATTCAGCTCTATATATGTGTGTTTGGTGGCATTTGAGGATTGTCTTTTTGAACATAAATATGAGATGAAACATGAAACAAGGGTTCATGCACCTGTCTGAGCACTGCCGAAAAACCACCGAGCCCGGTGACATTTTGAACATGGCTCCAGAGGGAAATGAGATTGTGTCAGACAATCAGATAAGTGCCACGGAGGTGACTGCTCCCTGTTGTTAATCAAGGAGCACACAAAAAGGAGGGTGACAAATGGTTGTGTTGTGGTCGTCAAATGCCCGTTTTCTGTCATCTGTTAATGTTCTTTTTGATCTTTATCTGGATTGAAGTATTATTTAATCAACCTCTTTGTAGCCTTTCATGATGTAAATTTGTTGAAAGATCAATACCCACACACAAATCAGGGAGAAAAACAGTATAGTTAGTCATAGATACTCATTTGAACTAGTATAGTGAGAAAAAAGAAACATATAGTTTTGAAAATATAAAGTACAATAGTATAAAGACCATAGTCCAGCAGTTATTTTGTTAGATTTATTTTTTTTTTTAATCAGATTAAGAAAAAAATATTGTATAAGACCACATGATAAATGGTTCTCACACCTGCCTATCTTAGCTCCAACAAGAGTCCAGATACAACACTCGATCCTTCTAAGGCCAGGTCCTCCTTTGACCTTGTGTCATTTCAATTTGCTGCTAAAGATGAACTGGTCTCAAACCTCACTCAGACTGGAGTCTATGACCTCTCTTTTTGATTTTAAATGCAAACTAGACATTTTTAAGAATTTGTGTAAATGTTTTACTAACAAATTCTTTCATTCCGTGTGCATGTAATGCAGATTGTTTCTGTGTCAACTCCCTCTCAACATCCATGGGTGTGCTCTATAGCACACCTATGACAACGTTATAAATAAATTCTTAATTTGTTCTTAATGTTTTGCCTGGTAAAATAAAAGTTAAGCAAATAAATACATAAAATATTATAAAAGAAAATACTATTACTTTGCGTTGGACATTACATTATATGTTTTTGACTGTGTATATGATTGTGATATCAGAATACAATTATTTTTAAAACATAAATAGGTCTTTAAAGGTCCTATATTACACAAAATTGTTTCTTGTGAGCTTTAAGCCATGTTAAAATGTTGTTCACACTTAGTACAAGCTAAAAAAGCAACACCAGATCTAAAAACAGGACAATTCCTGAAATTGCTCGAAGGAGGACCAAAAAGTGGATAAAATTGACATTACTGTAGAGGACCTTGCAAACCACTGTAAGGATCTTGTGCACCATAAAAGTGTGTGTCCATTGACAAGGGCTTAAACTTGGATTAATCACTGTCTGATTAGTCACACCTTACCTTTCTGTGATATATGCTGCAAATGCCTCGCTCCACATCAGGCAAATGCCACAGCAGTGATTTAAGAGATGTTAACGTGACAGAGTCTGATTCTAGGAGCTCCTGCACAGCATCCAGTCTGTCTGAGATGGACCTGAGACAAAAAAAAAAGTAATTAATGGACCTTTTAAAATCCTATGTCATCTGAATGTTAAATTTCTGTAATGGAAGCAAGTGGAGACAAAATGAAGCAGACATAATGCATTTTCAATGATAAACAGCTCCAAATCCTAATTGTTTTACGAAACTACAGCAAAAAATAAACAGCAATTTTGAATTTCCATGAAACACATATAAGTTAATTTGCTTCTCTATAAAGAAGAATGAAAAAATACAGTATTCTAATATAGCTGTAGATGAAGTGACAAACTGGAGAGGGATTTCTCCTTTGTCAAAAATGCTTAGTATTTATCATTAATCTCTTCTTAAATTAACAAATAATGTAAAACACAATTGTAAATATTTTTAAAAGGGGTTCTGATATCATTTGTGCATTTACCTTTTAGATATTTCATAGTAAAATAGAGTGTAATCAACAAAGAAATCTGGCTCTTTCATTTCACACATTGTAGAATATGAAACCAATCAAAGCTGCATTAGATCATTCAGTACACAGATTTCACAGGTATTCAGGGAGCTCTGGAGACTGGTATACTCACTGTGGGTCCATAAGCGGTTGGCTCACCCACTTCCTCATTAATCTTTGCCCAAACGCGGTGCGAGTGTGGTCCAGCACCCACAGCAGACTGCCCTTCACCAACCCATCTGTCTGCATTCAATACATGCACACATTTCCACATGCAGCTCTTATGTATGAATACTTTGTGATTTTCTTTTTTAAACAAAGGCATTTAAAGGTGCCCTATGTAACTCTTCTGAGCCACCTGCTCAGGTTGGTTAGAGATTGCTTTGCCTGGAATATCCCATAGGAAGAGGTTAAATTTATCCACACTCTTGTTAAATTACAGGTGTTTCCACTGCTAAAAAAAATACCTTGACTAAATAATGTATTCTTGCTGTGACTGTGGCCGCCTCATCACAGCTCAAACCTTAAACTTGGCCTAGAGGAGTCACTTGAATGTCTCTCTTCAAGTTGAATGTCATAGTATGGAACATTCCCAGCAAAAAAATAACATCTCCACAAAGACCAGCAGATGACAAACTGGACAGTAGAAAAGTTATATAGTGCAACTTCAAGATTCTAATATAGTGACAGAGTATATACATCACACCAAAAAGGTTCTATTCTCTGACCATGTAGTCGTGCATGGGCTAAATAAATAAATACATGAAAAGGATACACATATGTATGTATGTGTATCCTTTTCATTTTCCTATGGGGACAATATAACTTTTACCTGGTTTCTTAGGATTTCCAGGTTCTTAAGGGTGGCAGCACCAAGTGTCATAGTTTCTGATCCACTGAGTAGACGCTGAAAATGACTGGAACAGTAAAGAAACACATCAGTGGTGGTCAATACTGTGAACTACAGGTGGTAAGACTTGTTTATTTGAAAATACCATTCATTTCCAAGAACTCTCTCCAGCTTAAATTCTTTGAGGTACTGGATGAGAGGCCCCAGACAGCAGATAACTGGGCTCTCTAAGGATGCTACACTTGAAAGAGATTGAGAGTCTGGAAAGAACAAACAAACAACAAGTCCATTGCAAAAAAAAGGAAGGTGTTAGTGACTGTCTTCTGGACATCCGTCTAGTCTGCAGCCTTCCCTGTGATTGTGTAGCCCACTGACCCTGACTGAGAGACCATTTAAAGGCTCAGGAAACCTTTACGGGTGTTTTGAGCTAATGAACTGATTAAGGTGTGACACCATGACTTTCCAATATTCAGCTTTTTCACAATATTCTAATTTTCAGAGGCACAGAAATTTGGTTTCTCATTATCAGTAAGCCATAATCATAAAAATTCAACAAATAAACATACATATTTCACTCTATGTTTCATGAGTCTGTATAATATATGGGTTTGATTTTCTGAAATGAGTGACAAAAAATATTGAACTTTTTCATGAAATTCAAATTTTATGAGATTAGTCATAAAAGTCACATTTCATGTCGACAGAACACAGGGCATACTTGGATAGCCAGAATGGTTTAAAATAAAGCATCAGGTTGAAGAAAGGTGTTTCAAAGTACACTTATATCCATATGGCAGACTAAAATAATAAAAATAGTGACTCAAATTACATTTCAGTGGGATTAAATACTTTTCTTTGGTTAATAAAAAAAAAAAACTAAACTTTTTGTTGAAAAATACATACTGTAATAAAACATGTTTTTTATTACTAATTATGACATCCAAATTCAGTATTGAGAATTGAGCATTTTCCTTAGTAGCAGAATAGTGTTGTGAAATGTTAGTCTCTAATCTTGACAACACTGTTACGGCCCCATAGACTGCATTTATATTTTGCATTTGCTAAGGCAAGAATTTGAAGTTGTACGGTACATCACACCTTTGTCCTGGCTCTGGGTATAGAACTTGGTGACAGTGTCCATTGCGGTGGTGAACTCAAACTGAGCACTGTCTCTGGTCTCAAGTCGGGCTCGGTCATCAGTGTGGGGGCTAAGGGACAGGACAGGAGCAAAAAGGATATGTTAATGTATTATCTATGGACACAAAATGTGCACCGTATGATTTCCCTAATTGTCCCCATCTCTCACTCACATCTCTCATTTTCCATTCATTTGCACATTGACACGTTGCGATACTGCTTTCAAGGCCGCGCTTTGTCTGCTCTCTTGTTACCAAGGCAACTACTGCAAACACATGGTTTTGGCCACAGTCCTATTTTCATTCTTCTCCTCACTCACTCACTCACTCACACACGCACACACGCATACACATATACACCAAAAGATTTCTTCACAGTCAGACTGAAGGAAATCAAGTGCAAAGATTATATAAAAAAGATCAATAGACTACGTTGTCCTAGGCAGCTCAGGGGTCCTTGGGAGTACCATGGTAACACTGTTACTGGCACCATGGTAACACTGTTACTGGCACCATGGTAACACTGTTACTGGCACCATGGTAACACTGTTACTTCAAGCCTAACTGCTGTAGCTTCAGCTCATTACCTTTAACTTATCCAAGTCTGCGTCTATGATAGAGATTACCAGATGGAAGGATAGGACAGACGAAAGGATAGATACAGATAAAAAGATACAAAAATGGATATTAAATCTATTCAAGTGTCTGTCTTCACTCTCTGACTGAAGTATTGTCTGGATGAAGTGTCCCAATTACTGCCATTAATCATTTAAACTTGTCAATTTAAACACATTATGAGCTACTCAAGAGCATTCTGTTATGTATTGATCAATACACCAAGTTACATGGAATGGAAGCATTTATGAAACATGGCACATGAAAAAAGAGATCCTTGGGTCATATCTGAATGGCACAAAAACATTAGTTAGATTAATACATATATGGATGATTTTTACACTATCCACTGTTAATTACAAATAATAAACAAAATGCTCAGTAAATGTGTTACTTAGTCATTACTTAATCACTCCAAAAAAACATTTTCTGATAAGGAAATAAAGCATTGTGTGTGACTGATTATTTTAATTACTATTATTTTAATCAGAACAACAAAAGGTCAAAAGTTAAACCTGAGCAGAACCAAAACACTTGGTATGTGTTGCTGCGGGCTGTCTATAAATTCTTAGATGAATAAAAATAAAAAGGACAAAAGTGATTATAACTTATTGACTTGAAATGTTCCATACATGAGGTCATGAGGAAAATGACTACGGTCGCACCTTTTTACCACGTGCCACTATGGGACTCATTACCCATGCCTCCAGGGGCACATATGCACTGCGTTGCTAGGGGTCCATCTCATCAGACCACTCTAGAGACACAGAGGTTGCATAGCCTACATCAGTAGAAGCAAAAAATCTGCTGATTTATGTGTTAATCCATGTGTCACTGAGTGGCTAATACATGTAAACATAGCCCTCCACAGACCCAAGTGTGTTTCAAGGCCAACAATCACCATTTTACATCAACAAAATATCTGGGGTGATGAGTAATACCAATAATGTCATGAATAAACTGGAGTTTATTGCACAAGTTGCAAAATACTAAACCAGAATTGTTCCATGAACTAGTATAAAGCACTTTAGTGCAAGATAATAGTGAAAACACAAAGAACCACAGGCACACATTTTATTAATCTACATAATCCCTCTCTCCCCTATGGCGAAAAGAATCACAGCCCTCTCCAAGAGTAACCAGCCCCACTGGGGTGAACATACTGCGCAGGAGTGAAGTGCTTAATGGGAGACAACAGATTTCAGGAATGCAAGTGCAGCATCCCCATCACTGTGCTGTTAATTAGATTAAGCAAATGCTGTGATTCATCATCTTTTGTGAATGGAAATACGTGAAAGAGCAAGGCTTCTCTCATTCGGCATGAATGCAAATGGTTGCCATGCCGCTTACCATTATTATTATCCCTTTCTAGCAAAAGCAGTCTTTCTCCTAAAATGTGAAATACAGGTGAAACCCTACTCACGGCTCACGTATATCCCCTGCGACGTGAATAAAAAATACAGTAGGTACAATGTAGATCCAAGTGCTTTTTTGTTCATCTTGTTTACAGAAAGAGGAGACAGTGACCACAAATTGGCCATAGTGCACAACAAGGAAGTGACTTTACACATCCTTAGTTGAATTTAATGTTAATGCAATTTTAACAAACAGGCTGTGTCAATAATCCAGCATCTATGATGCTGATTATTCATAACAAATGACTACACATGTGAAAATAGTGATACCTACAGGCCTGACAGAGCATTACCTGGCAGTGGTGATGCTGTGTAGCAGTTTGAGCGTGAGCTCTGAGAGGTCAGAAGGCACCAGGATCTCCACAGGGTTTATCGTCAGGACTCGGGCCTCCAGCTCAGAGCGAGACGAACTGTCAGAAAAACTGTCCAGGAACACGTCCCCCGTGCTGGGCTGCACAGTCTGAAAACTCACACATACAGTGTAGTGTATATTCAGGCATTTTAATTTTGAGTATTTCATTATTACATTCAACAAACTATAATGCTTAGACTCACCACAAGGCCAACAGTAAGCTGTTTTTGTTGTTTGTCCCAGTTTTCACTGATGCAGAGTAGGAAGCTGTGAGGAGGGTCCACGCCAGGCCCATCACTACATGCCTGAGGTATGTCTTCAATCTTACACACAGGGTTCACATCTTTAAAGAAAGGGTGTGATTTGTATTAGGTTTGACAAACTATTTTGCCACAGGTATTAGCTTATTTAGAATTGTGAGTAAAACAGAGACACATATAAAAGAAACCTTCTCCGACTAAAGTGGACTTTGTGTAAAGAGCTGTTAGTTCTCGAGTGAACAGAGCATTCTTATTGGCTCCTGAGGCTTTGATTGCAGATGTCTCAGTTTGTTTGACTACACCAACCTAAAAAAGAAAGCAAGACTTACAAGAATGTTGAGAAACCCAAATGTTTTACTATAGAAGATAATACTTTGTGCCCGTGTGCCACAAGGCGCCTGACATGAACAAAAAGGCGATGTGTAGGGATGCAGCATGTCATAAAATTATGATCAGAATAGCAGCTGATACTGAGAATCTTTGCAGCAATCTGTAAAGAGACATTTTTACAAACCAGTTTCATTTTAATGCACTTTATTTAAATCAAATCATTATAATACAGTTGTGATCAGATGCAAATGTTTACTAGAAAAAAGAATTGTTATGAAAGTGTAATAATGCATTAGTCTTGTATAGCACTTTTCCAGACACTCAAAGTAGCTTTACAATTTGGTGCACTGTTCGTTCATACCCGGTGGTGGTAAGGTACTACTGTAACCACAGCTGCCCTGGGGCAGACTGATGGAAGCAAGGATCTGCGCCATCGGTCCACCACCGACCACCAACACTCACAATCACTCAAACACATCAGGAGCTTTGGCCACAATTTTACAACCTTTTTCAAAATACTGTGCTTTGATTTGGAGTTATGACTGCAAAAGACTTGCCTCTGCGTCCTCTCCAAAGAATCTGTACTTGTATCCACACTCGATGGCTAACAGGACATCTTGGTGACGCAGCTTCAGGTCAATCACCTGCTGCTCCAGAGGGGTGTACACACTCCTCGAGCGCCTGGGCGGTGATGTTCTGTCTGCTGGAAGGCAAGGCTCTCTACTTTTTCTCTCAACTCCTGGATTGGCAAACTGAGAGAAAGAGGACTACAAACAAATACAATACGCACTGTTACCCACCACATCTATCATCTGTAACTGTTGTTCCTTACCAGCACCAGGCTTGTTTTATTGTCCTCCTCTGCCCTGGTTTTCTCAGTTTCTTCTTTCTCCATTTCATTGCCTTGTTTTGATCCTGATAGTTGAAATTCACAAATGCCAGCTCCAGTTCCATCCTTCTGTATAGCATTATGTCCATCATCATCTTTGCAGGCAAAACCTCTTAGTTTTTCCAAGGTGGATGTGCATAAGCCCCCATCAGTGGTTGATAGAAAATTCCCATCTAAAACAGACATACTCTCAAAACAAAATAAAAAAATAGCATTTTCCCTGGTCCATTTCTCTCCATCTATTCAGATCAAACTTGACATAAGTTAACCTACTGTTCACTGCACCCGCTTTGTTCCTAGTAGATTCTTTCTCCTCTTCCTGCTTTCTGAGAGGGATTTTGGACCGTTTTGGTGGACCACATGCAGGATCATCATTATTATTACTATCAGACTTGCTGGTAGAAGTGCGTTTGTGCTGCAGGACAGGACACATAATGATGGTTATGGTCATGATATGCACACAGGGTTACTGCCATAGACGGTCTATGGCTACTGCACAGTACAGTACATGGAATGCGCCTGTGGATCAGTGTTCTACACACCTTGTTTTTAAAAGCCAGGGGGTTGGATGCATTTTGTTTATCCTTGCACTCACTGGTTGAAGCACTGCTTAGTGGTCCAAAATAAGCGCTGATCGTGCTCTGAGCGGTGCATGACTTTTTCACACACTTTCGCATGTTTTATTCGACCCATTTACAGACATACACCGAATTAGGTATAGTTCTACAGCCTCGGTTTTGCAGCAGCAAAATGTGTAGTAAAAGAAGCTGCAAAGCTTGCATGAAACTTAGAAAGAACTATGGCCTGATAGCAAACCGGCGACGTGTGCGTCCTCCTACGGCGTCGTGACGTCACCCTTTGTCAGTCGTGCGCACTATCGCCATCTTCAGCATCGGTGCGTAATGCTCGTAGTCTACAAGAACCAGTTTGTTTAAAAAACAACACTGTGTAGCATTACTGTGTAGAATTATTAGTTATAATGTGCCCCAAGAAGCCTATACTTTTGTTTATTGTAAAACCAAGTTTAGCCTTGTATGAGTTAATCTTCATGTCCGTTTAAATGTATAATGAGTGTTCAGTTTATTCAGGTCACACTGAGGGGGTTGTGAAGGAGGCGCTGGAAAAAGTTGAACTGAAACTGCCCGAGTTTTTCTCGACTAATCAGCTTTTTCATTTCCTTCTCTTAATGTTACCCCGAGTTCAAGATGAAGATCTTCAGAGCTCTCATTCTTGTTTTAAATATATCTATTGGTAAGAACTATTCTTTAATTTTTAACTTTCCTTCTTTTTCCTTCGTTTTATTTTCGATATAAACAGAACAGTGGCACACCTTGTGTTCATTTGATTTGAGCAAAATTTAAAAGAATAAAAGCTCACTTCATTCTCGTAAGTTTCCTGCACAAGCTTCAGGCACAAAACTCAAACTAAAAGTCAAAGCAGCCTTATGAGAGTTTAATTTTATCATTTATATAACAAGCCGCGGCCTAGTAATAGTTAATATGTTGTAATATTTTGTAAAAATTCTTTGCACCTTCCAAAAATGTATGCATGGGCTTCAGCTTCCTTAGGCAACACGCTGAGGACTTTTTACAATTCAAAAGATAGGATATCTTGTTTTTTTTGTTTTGTTTTGTTTTTTTATTATTATTAATTATTATGGCAGCTGTTTTCACCATTCTAAAAAAAAACCCTTTCACACTTCCAACCTGCATGAACTCTTTTGTGATCAGGTGGTTTTGAAAAAGAAAACTATGTATTTCCTCTTTTGCCTTTCAACCCCCTCTCGGTCTTTACCATTTAAGATTGGAGCATGTTTTTGTAGTTCAAATCCACTGTTTTCTCTTACAGCTTGTGGTTTGAGATGCTACACATGTACCGCCGCCAAACCAAGATCTTGCACTGACACAAAATCGTGTCCTGTTATTTTTAATCGATGCTTCTCCTTAAGTGTAGAAGGTGAGCGATATACTTGCTCCTCATAGTTTCAGCAGAAGTATTGAGACATCTGTTTGTCTTGCAGGTTATGAGGCAGTTACTAAGGGATGCCAGACCAGTATTGCATGTGTTGGACCTGTGGACTGCTGTGAAGGGGATCTGTGCAATGGGGCCATGCACTTTACAGGGCCTAGCTTCCTTTTGTTGTTTCTCTCATCCACTGCCATCTTATTCTTCGTGTAAAATCTGAATAAACTAATGTACCTAATGTTCATATTGCCTATTTACAATACAGTATGCAACAATAGCATACATATGGCTTGATCTTGAAAATCTAATACAAATGATGACTTATTATTCATGAAATTTCAACTTTCCAGTGCATTTCTCCATATTCTATACAAATATGGGCTCGCTTTACAAATGACTGAGTCACCAGAAACTTTACTAAAGCCATTTTAGCTGAATAAAAAATATATACATGTTCTGTCTGTTCATTTAAATTATAACTATGTAAACTACAAACACTAACCCAAGGCGACATTTTGTAAATCTCACATTCACGTTTTTGTTTTTTCTTTGTTAAAATTCACTTCTGCAACTGTGGGAACAAAAACACTAAATAAAAAAACACCCTACTGCAAGTAGTCTATATAACCAGCAAGTAGTCTGTATAATGAGGACATCAGAGAACTATCAGTGACTATAGTGATGAAGATGTGTATTAAAATTTTGAGTTTCCTTATGAGCCTGTCTACAGGTGAGTTTTAAATATTTTCTTAGAAACCTATACATTTAAATTTTATTACTATCACAAAGCACAAAAATGAAGTGCAATTATTTTACAACAGTTATTTGAAGATAGAGTATATTCAATGTATTGCCATTGAACATCTTATATTCTGTCTGTATTTTTGGTTTCTTACTCTCAAAAGATGGAAATGTTGACCCTATCATCTTAATTATTATTTTTTGTTTTTTTCCACAGCCTGTGCCCTAAAATGCTACTCATACCAAATTCCCACTAGATTATATACAAACATTGTTGAGTGTAATGAGTAACTCTTTAATTGTTGTTTTGCCATAGAGGTTGAAGACAAGAGTCCCTGTTTGGCAATGCATTGTGTCTGTAACTGAAGATTTCTTATGTGAATACAGGATATGAGATCAAGGGATGTTACATCAGTCTCGGCTGCTCCAGCGCTTTCCCCTACTGCTGCAAGGGGGACTTGTGTAATGGCTTCATACCGACGGTTCCCAGTGTCCTTCTCGTATTGCTCACCTCTGGAAGGAGGAATGTGTTGCTTTAAAAAAGTTTCCATAGTTTGATCTTGCAATAAATAAAAGTGGTTTTATTATTTTCTTCAAAGTGTGTATGCCACGCTTTTCCATAATCTGTAAAACCAACTAAACACTTCGATTTCTACTAATGTAGAAATTACAAGTGATGGAAGAAATGTTACTGCTTTTTAGTTTTTTTATGCTCCAGTGTTGAAATACAGATCCTGTAGCAATGACTAAATCTTTACAATGGAAGTTAAACAGGTAATTTTATTTCCAGTGTTCCACTTAAGGTAACAAAGGTAATGTACAACATGTATTTACAACAAACTTTGATTTGGCACAGCCAGAATTACATAAAATATTACATTCTCTTATTTCAAGATATAAGGCAGGAATGGATGGCACATGGAAATATGACAAGTTTAACAAATAAATAAATAACTAGAAAAGCACTCAGAGAGCGTAGACCTCCGCCAAGCAGCTCAGTTTTCAAAGTGATCCAGAATCCAGGATTTCTTCTGGATCATCACCAAAATTTTATCTGTTGAATTTTCATCTGTTGGATTTACTAACTAACAAACAAACAAACAAACAAACAAACAAACAAACAAACAGACACTCAGGCGAAAACATAACCTCCTTGGCGGAGGTAACTAAGTAGTGAGTGTAAAAGGTAAATTAAATGCAATTTCTAATTCCCTTTTTAAAAATAGTTCTTCATGTTAGAATAGTGCAGGTAATATTAAATAATGCATGTTTAAATTGAACGAAGATCCTTGGAAGACATTTGTTTATTGCAGGAACAAATCTAATATGGCTTCAATTGGGACTTTTACTACAATTAACAGAGTATTCAAGTCACAAGTGACCACACAAGATATTATTAGGTTGTATATGATAGAAGCTAATAGAAGCTACTTACAGAATAGTATAATATTAATTGGATGGAATGTGAAAGGCACAAGGGAATTAAAATTGAAAAGCATATTTTGCTTTGAACTAAATGTATCAGCAAATGATCGAAAAAAAAAAATGCATTAACAGAATGAATAAATACCTAAATCATTTTCAAAATTGCATTCAATTTTCATGTAAAGAAACTGAGGGCAAGATTATAGTGAATGTCTTAAACTGACCCATGTTTGTGCAGTCACTCAGTTCCTTGCACCCATGTAAAATAGGCCACCTCGTCTAGGTCCACAGGATAGTCGGTGAGGTAAATAGGACCTTTATCAAAGAGCTCACCCTTGTAGCTTCGCCAGCTTCCAGCTGGCAGGTAGATGTCCCGTTCTTGCTTACCCGGCTCAAGCACAGGGGCCACCATTAAATCATCTCCAATCAGAAACTGGGAATCGATCTTGTAGGCAGCCTCATCATCGTTGGCGATCCACCACAAAGGCCTTATAATCGGGTCTCCTGTGTCAAGAACCTCCCCTGCCAGTTCCAGCACTCTCGGGGCCACCAGTTCCTTGTGGAGATTGGTGAACTTCTGTGCTATTTTCACTACCTGCAAAGATATACATCTATAAGCCATTCAAACATACAATTTACATAGTATCCATAAAATGTTTCAAGTGTTTCACTTTTTACAAAGGAGCGAAAAAAAAGTTCACCATCAAAGTACTTTTGCCCTACCAAAAAAAAAATAAAAATGTTAAACTAAGAAAAATGGCTTTAAAGTTTTGATGTTATCCCTATTGTGTATGTCAGAGGTGTACTAATGATAGTATGTTTATGTGTTACCATATGATGAGGTCATATTGATCAATCACAGCCATCACCACTGATTTTACCTTTGACCTCTGAGTGTACAGTTAAAGTACAGTAAATAAGGTGGTCTGAGAAAACATATTTGGGGAGATCTTTTACTGCCAATGGCCTTTTAGTTTGTGTATTGAATAAGATGTTGTGAAAGTTTCAAGTTTGTATTTTGTCCCATTTCAGAATTAGACCAAAAATGTTGCAGTATCTGTTGTGTGAAACTTTCCAGTAAAACAACAGAAAAGTGCAGAATCAGTTACATTTGTTGCTGCAGTTACTGCTCTATTCCTCTGAATCGCTGAAGAAACTGTAGTTACTGCAAATTTCATATCAAGATTTTGCAAAAAAGAGACAGAGTTGAGCCATAAAACCAAATAAAACAGGTGTTAAGAAGCTGTTTTTAGGTCTTAACTCAATTTAGTCACTGCGTTTTTCCTTTGTATTACCGTAATTAATCATAATTAATTAATCATTGGCGTTATATAGCAGCTTACAAGATACCCAAAGTTCTTCACAATGCAGTATTCATCAACTCCATACTCGGTGGTGGTAAGCTACTTTTGGAGCCATAGCCGCCCTGGGGCAGACTGATTGAAGCAAGGCAGCCAATCTACGTCTTTGGCCCGTCCAACCACGGCCAACATTCATACACACACCACTTTCATATCAAGCAATGTGGGTGAAATGTGTTGCCTAGGACATGACAGGTTTTTTTTTTAAATGGTGCCCCACTGTGGCACCTGGTAGGGCAGTATGGTTATTATATTGTCCTCCATTACAACCAATTAATATTAAAATAATACAAAAGCATAAATAGCAAGTAAAATCATAATAAAATAATTTTAATCTTAAAAGCTGCAACAGTTGGCCAACAGTCTCACCGATTGGTCATATGCCCAAGGTGGAATAGAAAATTGCATAGCTGGCATGAAAGCAGACAGTTCCAGCCATCTGATGTAGAGTTCTCTGTCGGGAAGACCCCCCACACCTGTAAAAATAAAAAACCCTGGTTCATGGAAATGCAATATATTGCATATAAAGTTTTGATATATGCACCATATATATAGAATTATTTTACATGCCTGCAGTGCGGTTCGGATAGGCATTCCCTCCGATCATATCAGGCAGAACAAACTGGTATCCAAGAATGCTGATAGTTAAAACAGTGGGAATGATGGACTTGAGCCCCAGCTCATAGCCCCACACTGAATCTCTGTCAATGATCCTAAAGAAGCAGGAGATGTTCTGACTCTGATAGCCCACTCGCAGCTCGGCGCGCTCATTGAAAGGTAATGCCATCTCACTGTAGCGCCGGGTAAAGGTCGAGGGGTCAGACAGTGGGACCAGTGTGCTAAACTGACGTGGAAGATAGCTTGTTTCCCCCGCATCAAACTTAAAGGAAGTAATCTCATAGCGATTTTTAAGAGTATGAAGGTGTGAGGAGTACCACTCACGGGTGTCTGGGTTAGTAAAGTCCAAAATCCCTCCAATGCCATTCCACCATCGAACTAGGGCAGGAAGTTCTCCTCCAGGCTCCCGTACAAATAAACCTTTTTCCACAGCAGTGCCAAAATTTATAGAATCATAATTGATAAAAGGATGAGTCCACAGTGACACCTTAAACCCATCTGCTTTGAGTTTGTCAAACATCCCAGTGGCATTGGGGAACTTTTGAGGGTCGAAGTCAAACTCGCCATAGTCAGCTGTATAACGGTCATCAAGCTCCAGATGTGAAGATGCAAATCCATGCTTAGAGATGTCTGAGGCAAACTGAAGAAGTTTCTCCTGACTGATGGCGGACTTGTGGAGAGCCCATGTGGACCACACAGGGTGCCTGAACAGTTCAGGAGATGGAACCTTAATAGGTTTTGGAAAATACCTTCGTACCTGTTGATTAAAAGGGATTTAAAAAAAGCAGATTTATAGAAACCACAAATAATACAAATACAGTTAATGAACATTTGTAATAAATTGGTTCCGTCAGCATTTAACAGCTGAAAATCCTTTTCTACAATATTGTAGTTTTAACAGGCTTTAAAACAAAATATATACATTATGCCTATATATCCTGAAAATCTTTCACTCACCATAATTTTATGGATAGAGGTGACATCAGAGCCCACACACACTCTGTAGCTGAGTTCTGGCACAGCCTGCTGCCCCTCCTCTGGTCTGAATGGAGAGTCCAGGTACTGTGCCTGAAACCGCAGGGTTCTGTCCTGCTCCGACCAGCCCAAGTGAAACGGCACTGAATCATTGATCTTGATGGCCGTTGCATTTGAGGAAAGCCAGTAACGTTCCAAAATCCCTCCAAAAGAATCTCTCTTCGAGTATATGTCACTGGTGATGAAGGGGCGTGGTTCCTCCTCACCTTGGATCTTTATGGGCCAGTGTTGTGTTGCCAGCTCTGCCCCTCCGTACCAATGAGAGGCATTACAGCTCATGGCATGTTCTACAAGTACTTTGTCTTCCAGCTCCTCCCACCGCACACGGTAGCATGTCACTGTGTCTTTGGGTCGAATGGTCTGTATAAAAAAGTTCAGCTTTCCAGAGTTTGAATGAGTGCACCTCAGAATATTTTTCTCTTTTGAGCATGAATCCAAATCCAGAGTGCCAGACCTGGGAAATTTTGGACAAAAAGACAAAATAAATGTCATGTCAATATTCTAGCCTAGCCAATAGTCTACGGCACTGGGATGTATATTCCATATTTTCATTTTAGCTCCTTACCTGAATGCCATAGTGAAGAGGACAGCCCCCACCTGGTTACGAATGATGAAGCCATCTCTGTTCAGCTCCAGTAGCTCAGTGTTCAGCAGCTGGGCCTTTCGCAAAGAGGCTGAGTAGTAACACCAGGCGACCACAGCCGCCAGCACCAGCACACATCCCAACAACCCGGCCAGCACCATTGGACGGCCTTCATACTTGGGCTTTTTCTTCAGAGGCGACCCATCCAACTGCGGCTCTCCAGGAGCCACTGGGACAATCTGATACATCCTGCAGATGAACTTTTAGTTCTTCTTGACATGAACCATGTGACCTTGTTTACAAATCTTCATTATTTTCTCTTTCAGATCTAAAATGTAAATACCAAAAGAAAGTTAAAAAAGGACAGTAACATGTGTAACCAGTGTCAAAGCATGTAGTATTAATAATAATAATACATTTTATTTATTAGCCTTTCTGGACACTCAAGGCCGCCTTACAACATTAAACAAATACAAAAGCATAAACAAAGTTAAATACAATTAAAAGCATACAGTTAAAGTGGGACAGTGCAGCAATAGTCTGGTGCTGAGGTGGAGTGAGTAGGCCAGTCTAAACAGGTGTGTTTTGAGTTTGGATTTCAAGTGTGGGAGTGAATCGGTGTTGTGGAGGTCTGGAGGCTGGAGGGAGAGTGTTCCAGAGCTGAGGAGAAGAGCGACTGAAGGCTCTACTCTCCATAATGATGAGACGGGTGAAGGGAACAGAGAGCTGGAGAGAGGAGGAGGAGCAGAGGGAGCAGGCGGGTGTGGTAATGTGGAGAAGCTTAGAGTGATATGGAGGTGCGAGGTTGTGAAGGGTACTGAATGTGAGGAGCAGGATTTTGTATTGAATGCAGTGTGTGATGGGGAGCCAGGATGTGATGTGGTTGATAGATGGGAGGTGACAACACTGTGAAGAAGGATGGCAGTGGACTGTGGAGTGAGGGAAGAGAGGAGGCAGTACAACTGTACAAGATTTATGCTACTTATGCTTTGCATATTGTTTATGATCTGTATTTTTGTAGGGGTTTTCTATGAAACTTGTGATTTTTTTTCTCCAATTTTACATATTTTCTCCAAGTAATTACTTCCACATTTGAATTAAAAGGATAGATCACACCATCAGTAATCTCCTTTTCTTCCACTAGGTGACAGCAAAAGGCTTAATGAAGTGGACCCCCAAGCTTCTCCTGCTGCTGTGTTATCTTGAGTAAGACCCTGTCTTCAGTGTGAGCGCATTGTGAGGCTGATGCATGAGGACTTTGTCCACTCTGAACCTGATACACTCAAACAATATTTATGTCAAGCCTCAGAGTTTTACCAAGCCTACATAATGTGTGGGTCAATGTATTGAGCTGTGCCTGAACTCTGCAGCATTCTGTTCAGTAGTGTTCAGCACTGAGGGAGCCAGTAAAGGCTATAATATAGTTAATAGCAGGTGTACCGTCAGCATGAATCCTGGTGATAACGCAGCCAATAATACCATAAAAACAGGTTCTGAAATAGTACTGGACAAATGTGCTTGAGGCAGACTGAATTATGCTTAGAAGATGTAATTATAGCCCATATAATAATGATGATGATGATGATAGAGTCACATACATGGGTCAAAGAACGTTATAATAAAATAGAAATTCTATAATCTCATAGGATGAGAGTACCTGTTGGCACTTTACCATCACAGGCTGACGCTCCCTTAAACAAAAGTCTTACAATACAGTCGTATCATACTACTGAATAGCGTACTACACCTCTATTACTACAGCATTTATCAGGGCAACGACAATAAACTACAGCTAAATTAACATGGTCGACAAATAAGCCAACAGTAAAATCAGTATGTTGTTGTGACAGTGGGGGCTGTCACTATTGTCGTTTCAAACCAGTCCCACCGGTTCTCCTAGCGCCAATGGCGGAAATTGCGCATATTGTTGTTGCCACAACAACTGGTTTGATTGTCTATTTGGAAAGCGCAAAGCGTATATTTGATAGTAAAAAGTAATCTTACCAACCAACCACCGCAGTCTGCACCTGACTTTGCCCAGTTTTGTCCTGCGCACAGCCAACCACTGCCAGAAAAACCCACTGCGCAGAATCAATGCCTAAAGTTTTATGCCCCGCCCTTCAAAGTTGAATCTAGAATCTGATTGGTCTATGAATGAGCTATAGTGTTCATGGGATATGTAGTTTGATAAAAGGGGTGTCGTAAAGAAAAGTTAAAGTTAAAAAATAGAGCATTGTAGTGGCAGACAGTTTCTTGTTGACAATTTAGTAATTCCATTAGCACGACTTTTTGCATAAGATGTTTAGTTAGCTAGCTAAACGTTTTTGTTGTTGTTTTTTTCTTAGCTAAACGTTTGTCAGAACCACATAAAGTGTGATAGCAGCAGGAGTTACCATAGCAACTTGTATTATCGGCCAGTTTATCTTATTTTGTCGTAAGTGGTTAAAGCATTAGCAAGAATTGCTCACCAAAGCACAAAAAGCGAATGTATGTTGTTAATTAATGTGTTCATGCTTTATGCTATTTATGCTTTGCATATTGTTTGTATTTTGTAGCAGTTTGTGTTTGGGGTTTTTTTGTTTTGTTTTTTCAGTGATCTCCTTTTCTTCCAGTAGGTGACAGCAAAAGTCTTAATGAAGTGGACACCCATGCTTGTGCTGCTGCTGTTGGTGGTCTGCTCTGTGTTATCTGGAGTAAGGCCCTGTCTTCAGTGTGAGCGCATTGTAAGGCTGATGCATGAGGATTTTGTCCTGTCTGAACCTGATGCACTCAGACAAATCGAGCTCCAAAAGATTGTGGACTACGCTTATGTGACCTTTACAGAGACAAGTCAAAGTCGCATGGGTGTCGTTGGTGAGAAAACTGTGATTAATCATTCAAAAATAACATATTATATTATATCTGAGATATTTCTAACAAGCATTGCAACTACGATTAGATTTTAATAATAGGGTTCTGTTTAAACACATCCGGAAGAATTGACAAATAGATTCCAAATCACATCCAAGTTGGCAGAGTTCTAAACTACAGGCATTTTTTATGCAGAATAAGACAGAGTATTTAGTTGTTTGTGTTAATTATGGTATTTCAAAGATTGCAACCTTTGTGATTTTTTTAAATCGCATCCAGTCAAATTGCAATTTCGATTCAGTTTCAATTAATCTTGCAGCCCCAAACATAGATCCATGTTAGCGTTATATAATTTTGTTTTTTTCCACACATATAGGACTGTGCAATGAATTAAATTTTAATCGAGAGAGAAATTCTGTCATTTCTAATCATCAGTGAAACTTTTATTTTTTGTCTTGTGTATGTTGGTGAAATCAATACTGAAAGACACCTTTATTTTATGTTCTGATGTATTGCCCAACACGATCAAATAATTGCATGGTGGACAGTTCAATCATGTGAATTTGTCTTCCTTGATTTTCAGACCTCACGACTCTTTACAGAGCTAGAACAGAGTACCAGAGTGAATTTCATCGCTTCTTGAAAAGTACCACTGGTAAGCCAGTTAATTTCCAATAGTGTCAAAACTGTAATAGCCAATTCATGGGTTTCAGCTTCCAGTAATATATGACATTTTGAGGAGTTTGCACCATTAAAAAGATATCATATTTTATAATAAATTGTTAATTGCAGTGGCTGGTAACTATTTTTTTCTTTTGTTACTTTCAACTACTTCTGAAACCCCCTGATATGTCTTGTTGAAAGGATCGACAAATGAAGCCATTAAAATGATGGAAACAGGCCGTGAGATATTAGAGCAGCACTTGGACACCTTTATACCTGATGGTAAAGAGAATAATGCACATAAACACGCTAATCAAGTAATATTAAACTATTAGTTCTTTTTTTCCTCAGGATTATGTCCAAACAAGTGTGGTGAGACTGCAGTATTGAATCTTTATGCAAGACATAGCACCTCAGTCACATGTAAACTTGTGGTTTTTAGGACTGCTGATTCGAAGAGTCATGGATTGCACCTCCTGCCTTTACAGGGCATTCATTTGCCCCTCCCCCACTGGACAAGAGGACTGTGGAGGTATACGTGGTATAGTGTTGTCACAATACTAAAATTTCAAGGCAATTTTATTATTAAATTTTTGATAGGAAAATGAGTGATAATTGATATAATGGAAAGGTCCAATTCTATCCTATTTGTGTGATTTTTCTTCCAGTACTAGAGTATTTAGTTTTCATAATACTTTTACACTTTCACCTCATGTCAGTACATCTAAATGTAAGGACATGAGGGACACTTGTGTGAAAATGGGTTGTTTACTTTTGCATTGCTGCTGGTTGTCCATGTGCACACTTAATAAAAGGATTATAAGTGTAATTCCTATGGTGAATGAAGTCCTTCTGTCATTCCTAGAGTTCCCAGTGGATGCAGAGGAGGGAGATCAGGCAGTGCTGGACTGTTTTCTCCCATGGCATCGGCTCCTGTTAGGAAAACCAGAGTATCACTATTCATGGGGCCCAAATGTGACAAATACCAGTACCTTTTATATATACTGACACACATTACCTCTTTATGACAAATTATTTTCTGGTCAGTTGGAGGGGAGTGATTTCAAAGTGCTGGTAGTGACTCAGGATTCGTCTGTGGTCTTAAATCAGCTGCATGCTGAAGACGGAGGATCTTATCAGTGTTCACTACAGAACCAAACTGGAACAGTGTTTTACAAAGTCAAGTTCTTACTTTCAGGTAAAGTTATAACTCATTAAATATATATTACTTAAATATCACTTACTGTTTTCCTTGATGGGTATGCAAGTGCTAAACAGTTAAGAAAAAAAACATTTTATTTTTAATTAATCAAGCACAGACTCAAATGTTTCAAACAAATTTAAATATTTGTTACATTTATTATTATTAGTACATTTTAGTATTTAGATGTAGTTTAACATACATTTTAGGCATCTTACTAACACTGAAAAAAACTACAGTCCCAGGAATTGTATTCATTGTATAAAACCAAAATGTTAATCTGGCCCTACTTTTAATGTGACTTTGTAGACACTGTCCACCCAGAGTTTTATGTCAGTTGCCTTGTCAGTGCTAAAGTCAACTGGAGTTGACTGTTATCACTTTTGGAGTAGACAAGACATTTTCAAATAGTTTTCTGGATCAGATGAATCATCTTATGTTAACTGCCTTCTTCCTCTAGTTGCTGCTTTGCCAACAAAAGGTCAGAATCCTGTGGTCACTCTTCCATCTCTTCAGTATGGACACTCTCTGAAGTGGAGTCAGGCTCTGGTGCCAGTCATATGCATTGTGATTGCATGTTGTCTAGCAGCAAGTTTAGGCCTTGCTGTTCTTCTTAGGTAAGTGGAACTATACTACAGTCACTCACTGAATGGGCACAAGGCAAATATGAACAAGGGTAGCAGCTGGAACAGGTTTTAGAAAGTATAACTAAATGGTAATGATTTAATATAAACTAATGTTCTTTGTGTTTTTAGAGCGATATGGAATGAACAAAAAGTCAAAAGACTTCATTGCAGAAGCTGTTAATAAAAGATCAGATCTAATAAATATTGCACAATAAAAATGTATGTTATACCTTGGATATTACCTGGAAATCTTTCATTAAACCAGCCATGAATATGCACTGATAAATCTGTATCGCTGTGTGTATCGCTTTAAGAAAAGTCACGTGACTGATGCATCTACTGCGTCGTCTGTTGTGTCTCGTGTCGGTGCGCACAAGTGCTGAAGCCGCTCGTGTGGAACGAGGAGCAGAGGCTCAAATCTGTCGCTGTGTCACGGTTCATCACCACAAAACCAGAGAGAAACAGACGATAGGCCTAGTCTGTGTGGGCTTGTTTAATCAGTCCCAAGTGGCGCTCACTGATTTACTGAAAGAACTATATTATTTTACACAACCATTCATCTTGTCATGTATCACGTATATGCCTACTTTATTGTACAATAAGCTGTGATTTGCTTTAATGACAAAAGATTACATTACCTTCTTGGTCAGTTCTTTCATTCGTTGGATATCAGAAATGAGTGTTAACGTGTCTGAATGAACGATTCCTGCGCTGTCAAAGCTTCTACATAGGAAGCAGTTTATTTTTTTAAACCACCAGATGGCGCTATAGAACGCACCAACACAACACAGCGTCAGTGTTGTAAATGTGTTACACACGGGATGGGCTAAATGACTCGACACAAGTGACACAAGTGTCGAGCTCTGAGAATGACGCCTGGGGTGAGCTGTGTCGCTGTGTGTATCACATTAACAAAAGTCACGTGACCGATACATCTACTGTGTGCTTTGGTATCATGTGTGTCACATGGTATTGACGCGCGAGATGCACAGCACAGGAAGCGCAACTATAAAGATCCATGCGTCTGACTGACTCGATTGGTTTCCATCCCTCTCTACGCTGAAGTCGACCGCTGCATCTCTCATCATCATTATGGAACCTGAACCGCCAACAAAAAGAAAAAATTATTCACCCATGTGGGATCAAATTTCAGAGGATAAGGTAATTATTCCATATACGTTGCCACTGAAGAATTGTTTTCCACTTTTCCACAGGTTAAATGTCTCTGCTCTGCGGAATTATCGTATGCAACGCGAAACACATCATCAGTGTTGAGGCATCATAAAGAGTTACATGAAAAACAGTCGTCATCTTCCTCTACTCCTGGGATGAACACTGGTATGTTTATTAAATAATACACGTCTTTTGTACTCAACATTTATTTGTTTCATTGTAGAATTATTGACGTTTTGTCATCAAATGAAATGCGTATTTTGTTAGAATAATTTTGCTATGAGTTGAACATGTTATATTTTCATTTACCTCACAAAGCTTCTAGAAAGGAGACTCAGTGAATGCCTTATTAATATGATTATTAAAGACTGCCAACCTCTGAGCATTGTGGATGATGAGGGCTTCAGAGGGTTGCTTATGGCCCTTGAGCCCTCATATGTCATACCAACCAGGAAGGTACTGCATGTAGAAGAACTACATGATGCACAGCTCTCTAACACTTAACTAACTGGTACCACTGTCTAGGCTCTAAAAGAAATTGTATGCAAAAAATATGAAGAGGAACAGCAGAACATGAAGGATAAATTGTTGACAACCACTGCTGTCAGTCTTACTGCAGACATGTGGACATCATTAAATATGGAGGCCTGCTTGGCTGTCACTGGCCATTTCATTGATGAATCCAACAAAATGTGTACACCTGTGTTGGGAGTAAGACATTTTCCACGAAGTATTACAGGAGAGAACATTGTGCGGGTTGGTTTATTAGTTACTACATTTATTTTATTCTACAGTGTGCTTTTTATGTATTATAAACATGTTATTTATGTTTCTCACCCTTTTGGGTAACACAGACTCTCATAAATTAATGGGGCATTGCAGAAAAGATGTGCTGCTTGGTGACTGATGAAAGGGCAAACATTATTGCCTCTGCAAAACTGCTCCAAATTAGGCACAGTCATTGCATTGCTCACTCCTTAAATTTAATTATAAAAAAGTCATCAGGTCAGATCCCTGTCCCAATCGATATCAGAAATAAGACCAAAAAAACTGTCACTTACTTCCGCTCAAGTACCACTGGAAAGGAGAAACTGGCAGAGATCCAATGGCAAATGGGCAAACCATTATTAAAACTGATAAATGAGGTGCCCACAAGGTGGAATAGCACCGATGAAATGTTGGCCAGAATAGCTGACTAGAGACAGCCAGTATGGGTGAGTCTGGCAGCACTAAAAAGCCTGATCTCAGTTCTCATATCTGAGGAGTATGAGATTGTCACAAAAACCCTGACTGTGTTTGCGCCATTCAATGTTGCAACAGTGGAGCTGTCAGAGGAGAAGAGAGTTAGTGGAAGCAAAGTAATTCCTATCCTCAAAATGCTGTACTATGCACAAAACATATCCAACATTGAAGACCCCTGCCTCAAAACAACTGTGCGAACAGTTAAGAGGATAACTGATGCTGTGGCCTTTTATGAAATGTCAAGTACGCCGTCTCTGGCTACATTATTGGATCTGAAATTGAAATGCCTTGGTTTTTTGAGTGGCAGCTGGGCAAATGAGGCCGTAAAAAGATTAAAATCTGAATTACTATCTCACAAGTACTATTACTGTCTCACAAGTACTATTACTGTCTCACAAGTATTACTGTCTCACAAGTACTGTCTCACAAGTACTATTACTGTCTCACAAGTACTATTCCTGGCTCATAAGCACTCTTCCCGTGACAACTTTGATGAATATCAAAAGTCAGGTCACAAATAACACTTCACATTCAGTGTAGTTTATAGTTTATTCTAAAATGTGTGTAGAATCCCTCAGTCGTCCAGGTAGAATCCATGGCAAAAAGAGAAATTAAATTTGTCAACTGGACAAAAGTTTATTTGGTCGAATACGTTTCGCAGCTCATCCAGGCTGCTTCTTCAGTTCCCCAGAGTTAAGATTTTAATAGTTATTTGGTTTTGGGTTTGTTTTATGGAGTGTTAGGTCAATATTTTAAGCTAATGTTAATTTTTACCATCCCTGTTTTAGATATTGTAGTAATACCCAATTAGTCAGACCTTTTAAAAAGCGCCTCAAGCTATTCTGGGTTCTGCTGCTGAAGAGGAAACTGCTGCCTGCCTCCGTATTGCACCTGCACTTTTTTTTTGTAACTATTGAAAAACAAACAAACAAAAAATAAATAAATAAAAACTGTGGACCACACCTTCATGCCTTTGTCTGTGTTTTTAACCTTACTCACTGAACCCCAACCTGCTCACAGTCAACCTACGTCACAGTTATAATGTTCTGTACTTATCTAAATATATCTGAAGTTGTGTTCCGTGTTTAATTTACACATTTAGGCCAAGTTCTCTAAAGTGCTCCCCTGCATTTTTTAACTCCATTCACCTTCACTAGAATCATTTGGATCATTTAAGACCTGGAAGTGCCAATCTCTACTGAACAAAGGATAAAAGGTAGCTATTGACTTGAAAACTACCACTTCATGACATCATAAAGTGGAACAGAGCATTTTGAGCTTTTGAGATGTAGACAGACTAATAATCAAGAGTTACTCAAGCATGTGTGAATGGAACCAAACACAACTCCAGGTATGTTTTCCAGGAGGTTACAATATTCTAATGTGGTTTAAAGCCCATAAGAGTCAATTTAGCATAATATGGGAAGGGGAAAAACATGATTCCAGACAAATTATATATTGTGTCCATGCACTGAATTGGACATGGGAGTGTGAGGAATGACAGGTGAGCTAAATCTTGGATTACAGTGGTTTCAGAGATTAATAGCCACAGCTACGCAATTAATCCTGGATAATCCTTTGTGGGACATAGAAGAACATCAAAATTAGATGTTGTCATCTTTATTTATGACTATGTTTATTTACATATGCACTGTATATTTTCTGACTTAAGGAAGAGCCTAATATTGCAACATATTTAAGTGGTAGAAAAGGTTTTAGAGGTAGTCATCTGAACACTTTTTAAATTAAGCCTTTTTCAATTTGATGGTAGCCTACTGGCTTGAGACACTAGGACCTTGGACCACTACAGGGGAAATGAAGGATTACACCATCTTGTTTCTGTTTCTGTTTAAAATTCTATTGTTCTGGATAATGCATTTTGACCTTGTAATGTTTTGTGCTCTGCTAAGGGCTGTCTTGTACCCTTCCTTATGACATGAGCAGGGGCTTGTTTTGCATTGTTGTATTCACACAGATGCTGTGCTTGATGCTGTGGCATGACAGTGTCTGTCAGATAGTATGCAACTTTAATCTTATGTAGGCTATTTAAGCCTGCTATTTCTTATTAAATGGGCCTACATTTTTATTAGAATAAAATATGTATAACAAACATTGTCACATAAAATGTCAAAAGGTGACAACAAGCAAGGCAGGCTATTTCATTATAGTTAAAGACAGTGGAAAAGGAGAGTGAGGTGTAAACTCCTCTGAATCACAGATTGTTTATTGAATTTGACACAAAAACACAACCGCAGTTTACCGCGAGCGTGGTATGAAACTCTGAAGTAACATCATACCAAATTTGGAGCACCGGTCTTGTCATATATGGTATTTCCACAGTGTTGTCTCTGTGGTACAGTTGGAGGAGACAAAATGGTCCTGCCCCAATGTGCCCCACTAACAGCTGTTATCAATGAAGTACGTGAAACTAGCGACTAGAACTGACCTCTATGCCACTTACTGGCCTGCAGAGCGAAGTGAGGACAGAAATGTGCTTTTTGCAAGGTAATGATGGCCTGCTACTTCTTTTTTGTTGTTGTTTTAAGACCTTCTGGATGGCATAGAAATGGGTATTTTGATTTGTTGTCTCATGATTGCAGAATGGTATGAGTGTGGGACAGTTATGAAAAATTGTACAGCCAGAGCCAGTGGATTCATGCTTTGTGATTTTATTTTAGGTGGATTTGAAGGATTTTTGAGACCTACCCAGAGCTACGTTACAATTCTGTAAACAATAAAATGATGACACTGGAAACAAATCCAGGGCACACAACCCCATATTATGATCAGGTAAGAAAGGTCTTAAATTGTGCAAAATGAAAAGTTTTATGACACAACTTTAGCCTACTATTGACCACCTTTTCTACACTCACAAACCTTAGCATACTCTTACAAACACTTCTTTGAATGACCCAGGATGGTCCAGTGGAGCTGCTGCCCTTCCTGTTCTTGGGCAGTGCTGTCCACTCCTCCTGCAGGGAGGCCCTGGCTGCAGTGGGCATCACCTGTCCCAACCTGTATGCGAGCTTCTGTACCTGCGCCTCACTGTGGAGGACAGTGTGGCTGCAGACATCAGGGCCCGCTTCTCCACTGCAGTCACTTTTATTGGTGAGTTGGTGAGTGAGGTTTTTTTTTTTGTTGTTTTTTTTTTTTTTTTTAAGAAGCATCTACAGCTAAACGCCCAAATTATTTATATTGGCCCTTTGGGCTGTGACTTGATTTTGGTGATAACATTTAGGGAGCATTCACACTTTGGGATTACAACAGGAACGGAACTTGCAATAGTGCAGAACTAAAATAAGACCAGAAGAAGGCTATAACAAGTCTACATCAGGTCTAAACTGGGTTCAAACCAGGACCTAACCAGAATGTACCCTAAAAGAGGGTCATTTCCAATAAGAATTTTCCATAGAATGCCATCAAACTTTTTGTTATGCATTTTTTTTTTTCAATTACAGGTGTTTTTATTGCTAAAATAATTCCTTGATAAACACATACTTAGAGTGGGCTTGCCCGACCTGGTAGTGGCCCATTCTTGTGTCCGTGGAGATGGAATACATTTAATCCTATTGTGGAACCCTCGTCCGGAAAAGTTACATAGTTTACCATTTATTGAGTGTATACATACAAATAAGGCCAGTTTGTGTATAATTTTTAACTAAACATAAAATAAATTCAACATCAAATGTACTTTTTCTGACCCTGTAGGGCAGTGTCGTCAGAGGTAGGACAAAAACAGGATGCATAAGTGCAATAACAATAAAGTTGGTATAGTCCTGCAGTTTACGGCAGTATTAAGAGCTGAATAGCTCCATGTTGTTCTTCTGTGTCCTACTGCTGAATGGAGGGTCTCTCTCAGAGAACACCATGATTGCAGGGTCCTTGTGTCCTTGTTTTTCCAATCTGAATCCACCCAACTTTTGAAAAGCTACTTGTGTTCCTAATCCATTATGAATCTAAACCTTGTAGGCAAATTTGTAATCCTTACAAAATTACACGATTACGCATTACAAGTTAAATATTAATAACAGCATTGTTTGTATGTAGCTCTGTTGCAAGACCTTGGTCTGTGCAGTGGGTAAAAAGTGACTTATGGGAGATATGACAGATCATGTTTTCTTCTGTGCTCCCCCACAGACTCAGTGAAGCAGACAGGCGGTCATGTGTTGGTGCATTGTAAAGCTGGTATCTCGCGCTCTGCCACAATATGTCTGCCTACCTCATGCACACTCACCGCGTTTGTCTCCAAGAGGCCTTCGACTTTGTAAAGCAGCAAAGGAATATCATCTCCCCAAATGTGGCTTTCATGGGACAGCTGCTGCAGTTTGAGACAGACAGTGCTCTGCCAGGGCTGAACAATCGATCAGTTACTATGGATTTACATACAATTAAGGGCTTTATTTGTACTTGAAGCATAAGTCACAGTGGACATATCACATTCTTATGTATTATTGTGTGTTCATTTATGTGGTCGTCTTTTTGTTTTTGTAAAGGCTCCATCTCTTTGTACAAAAAAAAAAAAAAAAAAATCATTTGTACTTTGCTTTGTAATTGTGCATTGAAAGAGGTTGTAGTTGTTTTTACAAGTTATTTTTTTTTTTTTATTTTAGGTAGACCTAAATGGTATTTTAAAAATAATCTTAGCACTTATGCCCCGGTGGATTTATTGTAAGCCTGCTAGTGTTCATCATAAAACACTGCAATCACTGCAAATCTGTCTTGATGACTTTCGTTTGCCTACATTCTCTTACTTTAAATGTGGTGGTATGCATTTGACACAAAATTAAGTGTTAATTTATCGATCGGAAATGTCCAGTAGAGGGCGCAAGCATACTGCCTTTTCTTTTGATTCAAAATTTATCATCACTGTGGGAAGTCGCTGTGAATATATCTGAATGAGCACATTGGTAATGTTATATGTAAAATCATTTAGTTTATGTAGTAATCTGAAAATTCCTGCCTGTTGAAAATATGTCTCATATTGTTCCCCCCACATAACAATTGACCATAACAATCATGTGTGACACTGGCTCCGGAGAATAAGAGTTCAGTTATACCATGCACAGGAACATAACCATACAGGCATGCCAGATTGCAAATACAGAATGTCTATGACTCTGAACTAATGTTGTTTACAAAATACACACACTTTGTGTTCTGTAATATTTCTGAGGACAATGCTTGACACAGTGCAGTCTCTTGTACCGTTTCCTGGGATCACAAGATATCTCTGAGGGGCACAATTATAGAAACAAATGGGAACGATGAAAATACCTCTTTTTCATTTGTTGTTGCTGTTGACTTGGAGCTACCACTGTTGACTTGTGATCCAACTTGGGCTTATTGTGCTCCTGAACTTACAACTTTGAGAAGAGTGTTTTGTTGAAGGAAGTTCTCGAAGGTCAAAGATGGATGTTTTGTTTTTTTGTTTTTTTTTATCTTAACTGGGGAAAAATAACATAATGGCTTTTTAACTATTTACCCTCAGCTTCTCTCTGCCTCACAATTAGACGACTGGAGGGGCACTAGGTAACTTTTCTGGTGGTCTACCCTGTCAAGCAGGTTGCCTTGAGTATTTGACAGTATGGTGCTGAACACATCAATTTCCATGGAAACAAGCAGGTGATGTCACCAGGCAATTATAAATTATAATTAGAGGTGACCCTGCTCACAGTAGGAATAAAATCTAATTCAAGTTATATATATTTTTTTTAGCAATAAAACACATGTAATTAAATGAAAGTAAGATGTACTAGTATAATGTCACCCAATAAAACATTACAGTGATGGCAGTAATAAAGTTTCCATGTACACAAGCAGGACCCCCATCAGAAAGGTTACATAGAGCACCTTTAAACATGTGTTTTCATGCATAATGCTTTCACAATTCACAGTTTAAAAGTAAATTGAATTTTAGCAACTCAGGGCCTTTGGTGTTCACAATGTTAAAATCTCATTGACCATTATTACCTTTATCCTTTGTTAGTGCATTTGTTCTGTCTCCCAAAAAGGACACATGAAGCTGAATCATTCCAGTGGCCTTTGCAGACTTTGGTAGTCCAGTGCAACACAATTGGCAGTGGAGTTATTCTGCACAGGTTTGTACAGCACATGCTCTTACACAACACTACTTCGGGAGAGCTGCTTTTGCACAGAGCATCACACTCCACCTCTCTTTTTCATTTCAGACACACCCAACTAGTATAATGCATTTCCAGCATGTCATAGTTCACCTATGGAAAACACATACAATTAAATGGAGTGCACTTTAAAAACTATTGTTCTATTTGTTCACACATTTTTAGAATGTGGAGTGAATATGCACAATGGCTTAGGTGGAAGCTGAAGGTCATGCAATTACTGAGCGGGCCACAGTTGTAATTCCACGGGTGGTTAGTTGGGTTCCTCTGTCATTAATGTACTGTGTGGGAGATGGGCAACAACAAAAACAGGCAAACAGTGCCTCCATCCCACTCACCATTCACAACACAGTGTATATGTGTAGGCTGGTACACTTCAAAACAACCAGGACATCCTCTGCTGTGGTTTAATTTATGCAGCACAAAACAGCGAGTATGTGACACTGGCTGAACTTGTTAAAAAAACAATGGGCCACTTGATCTCAGGTATAATCAACAACAACATCCCCAGAATGTGTTCAGTGGGTTCAGGGAAAGGTGTTGTGCATAATGGGGTGTAATAGAGGTCAAATGACGACGTAGTTGCATAAGAAGAAGGCACTGGCATGCAAATTTGAGTCGATAAATTTTGATTTAACAAACTTTCTGGTAGCCTAAGCAATGCATTTGGAAAACATTACTATGGTTTCAATGAAAGAGGAAAGCTCTAAATCACTGTAAAAAATATAGAACCATTTTTGCCATTGAGGCAGGTGTAAGTGCTCCTAGCCTTCAGATTCAATGTTCATGGTGCTGTGTTTGTGTTCAGATTATGACTCTGACCTGTATGTAGGTCAGTTTTTAAGATGGGGTGAGTGGGCCTATATCACTGAGCAGCTGAAAGTTGTCTTCACTCCTTTGAGTGACTTCTTATGGCACTTTCAAAACAATTTACAGTTTCACTTAAAACATGAACATACCAGTGTTGTTACAATTTTAATTAACTTGATTTCAACAGCAATATTGTATTGTGTTTGTTATATTGTATCTCATGTCAGGATTCAACAGTTTCAATATTCACTTTGAAGATGTATAAAACACACCTCTCAGGCCTAGGGCCTACCTTAAGACAACCCTGACTGTACAGTATAGTGGAAAATTAAACATTTACAATCACACAGGGATTTCACTCATGTTATGACTCTGTGATATGGCCTTTAAAAATGAGTTATTCAAAAAATATATTAATTCTGAATTTGTGGTTCTAGTATTTGGTCCATCCATTTGGATCATTGACAGTACTCCAGAGGTATATAATTCCTAAGACGATTTTAAGTACACATTATAAATGTAGAATAGTTGATTCTACATGTTATATATGTCTAACTTTTAACCTAAACAAGAATATATTCAGATGTTAAAAAATCCTTTAGTTGTCTTGTGTTGGAGAATAAGTCAAGAATAAAGCCATAGTAATTATCCCATGTGCATGTGATAGGTACAGTTATTGGACAGAGCAGAAAGTTGCTGCTGCAGGGAGCCGTAATTCTGGAAGCATCATGTGATACAGACTGAAGGATGTGACATGCTGTTGGCACAAAAACTGAGTTATTACAGGTGGATAACAGTTTGTTCTTGTCTGCTGCTCACAAACCCATTTTCTCATTACACTTTGTGGAGTCAAAAAGTATTTGGACTATATCTCTTTGTCTGGACTGACACTGACCCTACCCACTGCTTGTTGGCCCCTGCAGCTGAAATGAAATAAACACATTTAGCTGCTTGCTCATGCTGCTGCAAACGCAGGCAATCCTTGTATTGACATTTCATCATTCTCTGTAATGTACTGTATAATATTTGAGCTGCATACAGCCTGGCTTGGATCTTTTAGATTATCTGCACTTTTCCTTCCTTCTTTGAGGTTGTATAGACTACTCTTGGTAGAGTGCATTTGAGCATCATGGAAACTATAGGATGACCACGACGATGATGAAAAACAATTAAAACAGAAGTTAGGTCTGTTGCTAGCTGGCCTCTAAGCACCTAAGAGTAAATGGTCAAGGCAGAACCACCCAACATGTCGTGCCTAATAACTGCTTTATAACAGCCTCCTCCTAGGTGCTGCCTTATAGATCTGGAAGAGGATGTAGGAGGCAATTCAAATAGAATGAAAGTATCCCGTGACGCTCACAGCTACAGAGTGACATCAGCAGGGCTAAAAGACGCACAGGAGGGAGTGGAGAGCGCGGAGGCAGGGCGCGCATTGCTCTTCATCCTTTGGTCCAGTTCACAAGGAGCGATGCCTCCGCGCTTCATTATCGCTTCAGTCCAACTTATGAGCAGCAAGAGGAGCCAGGGCGCGCGCCACTCGGCCAGAGACACGCGGCTGTAAAGCTGTCTGCGGGATTTACGCAGTTCTCAGCACCTTGGCTCGAAGCGCAGGACGCAACGCTCAAGCTTTTTGTCATTTGGCTTGTCTGTCACTCCGTCAACAAATAAGTAGCCTACTTTTTTCTTCTTGGCGACTGGTGCTTTTCATTTTTATAACTACAGCCTTTAGCAGAATCCGCCAAAAGCAGATCAAAGCACAAAACTTTTTTATTCCATTTTTGGGGTCATGATAACATTTTTCAGTGAAGGCGTGTGTTATTATCCTCAAATGGTCACATATTTTTAAAATAATTCTGAGGAGAGGTTCACATTGAAAAGCTTTGACCCGTGGCTTGACGCACTGCCTCGGACTGGACTGTTGTGCGCTTACAATAATGGACTTGTAATGGACTTGGGGGACCTGCCTTGGAGGATGCACGGGAGCTAATATTTGAAAATAGAGAGACATCAGTTCACAAAGGTAAAAAAAAAAAATAAAAATAAAAAAAATATATATATATATATATACCTTAACTACATTACAAAAAAGGCGTAAACAGAAGCTTTATGTTTATTGAATAAACTTTTTTAGATTAAATAAGACCTGTTTTTAATGACAACTTCAAGGTTTCTGTAGAGGGGTGTTATAGATGCTGTAGAGAATAACACTTAATAATCTAATCAGATTTTTTTTTCTGCTCTCACAGATCAGACACGCAGCATGGCATCGTCAGTGGACAGCGCATGCTCTGTGGAGCTCACTGGCTGGAACAGCAGCAGCAGCAGCGGGGTCCCATCAGCCCCCTGTAACCAGAGCATGCTAAACTTGGCTCCATATTCCCCTGAAGCCACTGCAGCCTTTGCCACTGCCATCACACTTATGGTGGTCTTCACTATAGTGGGCAATGTGATGGTCATCATTGCTGTGCTAACCAGCCGCTCACTGCGGGGGCCACAAAACCTGTTCCTGGTGTCCCTTGCAGCTGCGGACATTTTAGTGGCCACTCTCATCATCCCCTTCTCACTGGCAAATGAGCTGCTGGGTTACTGGTACTTCAAGTCTCTCTGGTGTGAGATCTACCTGGCCTTAGATGTGCTCTTCTGCACCTCGTCTATTGTCCACTTGTGTGCCATTTCTCTGGACCGCTACCTGTCCATCTCCAGGGTAACATACGGGCGACAGAGGACTCCCAGGCGCATCAAAGCTGCTATTGTGGTGGTGTGGCTGATTTCAGCTGTCATCTCCTTCCCCCCTTTGCTCTCTTTGAACAAAAATGAGAAAAAGGTTGAGGGCGTGGACAGGGGTCCTCAATGCAGACTTAATGATGAGCGTTGGTACATTCTCTACTCCACCATTGGCTCCTTCTTTGCCCCTTGTCTCATCATGATCCTGGTGTATGTCAGAATCTATCAGATCGCCAAACAGAGGACACGCTGTCCCCCTGGAGAGCCCAGGAAGGACGGAGCGGGCAGTGCCACCCCCAGCCAGACTCCTCGCCATGTGCATGTCAATGGCCAGGACGATGAAGAGAGCACACCTCCATCCACTAACAAAGCCCCTAAGACACGACCCCCAACCTTGGCCATCACCCCCTCTCCCTCTCAGGAGTCGGAGCCTATCCAGAACCCCACCTCCAACAACCTCCTGCAGCCCCCACCCAGAGCTCTTACCCCTGACAGCTCCACTCACAGACCTTCCTCTCCATCCTTAGAGAACCCCAAGTCCAAAGAGCCTGAGAAGAAAAACAAGAAGAAGGGCAAGAAAACAGACAACAACAATGGGGACAGCTCAAGCACCGAGAGTGATGCGGAGCACAGCCAAGGAGGCAGAGGCAGCTCGAGCATGCCTGGGTCCCCTGGAGGGGGGATCCACTCCCCCGGATCAGTCAAGAGGTATAAAGATATGATTGCTACTTCAAAAGGGGCACGTCTAATGCCAGGGACAAAGTCCAAGTCTGATAACAACCCTGGAGCAGCCAGGCGGAAGGCCATGATCAACAGAGAGAAGCGCTTCACTTTTGTCCTGGCAGTAGTCATCGGAGTGTTTGTAGTCTGCTGGTTTCCATTCTTCTTCTCATACTCACTTCAGGCTGTGTGCCCAAAGACCTGTGTCATCCCCGACCCCCTCTTCACATTTTTTTTCTGGATTGGCTACTGCAACTCCTCTCTCAACCCTGTCATCTACACCATCTTTAACAAAGACTTCCGAAAAGCTTTCAAAAAGATTCTGTGCAGAAACACTAAAGGCACCTTCTTTTAACATGTACACTAGCTTCACAACACTCACCTTTTTTTTTTTAATTTGAGGAATGAGGAAAAGCTGTGTCAGACAAAAGGACTTAAACCCCAACAGTTCACCTCAAAAGTCCTTTCCAGCTGGGTGTTGCTCCAACCTTTCACTTGGACTATGAAATTCCAGCTCGCATTTGATAAACACATCCATCTTTGTGAGGTGTGCAGTGACAACAGGACAAAGAACAGAAGCACACTGCGCTATGACAGATAAAGATAATAAGAAAGATAATACAAAATATTTGAATGTAAACTTTTATTAAAAACTATTTTATAAATGGAAAACAATAACTGGTTTTGAATGGCACTTGGACATGTGGAAATTTAGACCACAATATTGGATTATTAGATTATTTTGTGATTGTTGGAGTTTGAAGCTGGTCCGAGAAATAACCTCTCAGCCTAGGGGCTTGTAGTTATCAGCACAAAGCACAAGAAGCGCACAAGGTTAGTGATGATTTCTTACGTCGATACTCTTAATTTGTCCCACCACGGGGCAAACATGTGCTTCTCGGTTTTTATCTGAAAGTGCAACAAGTAAAGATTGTTGATAATAAAATTACCAATGGTTGGCAGAACATACAATAGCAGACTTGTTTGAAAGTTTCTGTGTAAAGCACCTTTTTATTTAGGGTTTACAAATCAGGTATATATATATATATATATATATATATATATATATATATATATATATATATATATATATATATATATATATATATATATATATATATATATATATATATATATATATATAATTTAAAACAATACTCCAGTAGAAGTGAGTACAAGCATAACAAAGTATAAACAAGTATAAAATGTACATTGTCTTTGTAGAATGTTTTTGTCCTGGACTGGTTGGACGCCATTACTATTTTTAAAACAACTACTTTTGTGATTAAAAATATCCATATTTTTCTGTAGTACATTTTGCGATACAAAATATACTACAAAAGTACCCACTAATTTTTCTCTCATATTTGATCCACCTCTTCTCTAACTAATTTAATTTGTATATTTTTAGGTAAAAAATAACCTGGATCAATATTTGATAAACAACTTCTAAAACAGGACGCAGCACTTACAAATGTACAAATGTCACATTCGTGTGATTCTACTTTTGTATCGACACCTCTGGCTCTGGATTTTCTTCTCCCTCGGAGGAAAGGAGAATGAATAGGACTTTTCTTTTTCCTCACCAACAGAAAAATGTGTCTAACTGTGAACAAAACACAGTCTTATATTGACTCAATGGGGCAAGGGCTGTCAGCAGCAACACTTCAATTTACTAATTCTGCTGACCTGTGTGTGAGTGTGTGAGTATGTGCGTGTGTGCTTGCATGTGTGAGTGTGTAGGGTGGTATTTATCACATTGTACAAACTGATAGCTGTGTACACATTTTATGGGGACCTACTTTATGGGGACAAAATTCTGGTCTCCATAAGGAAAATCATTCAATGTTAGTGTGTGTGTGTGTGTGTGTGTGTGTGTGTGTGTGTGTGTGTGTGTGTTTGTAGGAGAGAGAGATTGTTTTACATGTGTACTGTACATACTTTTGTTGTTTGTAGGTAGAGCTGCTGCATTCTCTTATCAATAATAACTTAATTAATAAATTTAAGATCTGATTTTTCTGCATGTGATTGTGAAAGGCAATAGTAAGATTGTATAAGATATGCGCAGCAAGTAAGTCTTGTAGTTAGTGATCAACCTCAATGGACCAAAGAGCCATACCAGCCTGACCAGACTTCAGGCCCTGTGTCATATTTATTATTAGAGGGTGGTAGATGACATCTGTGTTATTTATTTCAAATTTGTGACTGATCTGTATTTATTGAGACGTTTATCTTTTGTCTAAAGGCAACAGGCAACCATACAGTACTGTGCATATGTTTTTCAATGTCATGACAGTGGACATCAGGTGCATGTCAATGTAATCTACTCTTTCAGGGGTGAATGTTGGTGATGTTTTCAAGTAAAAGCTTTTTTTTTTTTTTTTAACCTTTCACATCTGACAGAAACATGTTCAAAGTACCATACAGTACTAACCTGCTTGTGATCTAATGAGGTGTATGTATTTATGCTCACTTTTTTATGGACAATGTGCATAATGCAAAACAATGCAAAATTTACTAGTACTGAATTATGTGTAAAATATTCTGCAATCATATTCACTGCTGCATAAACATAACCATGTCAATATGAGCCATACGTGATTCGCAAGCTTTGATTAAGGTTACTGTGTGCTACTATGAAGAAGTGATTGGAGAATCATTTTCATGGAAGAAAGCAGCATATTTAAACAATCAGATCTTTCTTCGCCTCCGTCTCTCTGTCTGTTGTCCAATGGTTCAGCTCCAGCATCTCCACAGCTTCAATCCATAACAGGTGCAGTATCAGCCCTGCCATGGCTTGTAACATCTGTGATTTTTTTATTATTTTATTTTTTTATGCATCTTGAAACTCCTTCTTCATTTGGAAATAAAAACACATCACATGATCAAAGTGTGTGGTTTAATAAGTAAATAGGACTGAGAGTTTGAAATAGATGAAGAACTACCAAAACAGTAATTACATGGGGGTGAGCCCTTGAGTCTGTTATAAAATTTTGAATTTCTAAAATGCAAAGAGAATAAAATATGGATTCTTTGACAAAATATTGAGTTTATGTACCTGTGACGCATATACGTATTATAACGCTACAGTGTCACATGACTGATGTCATGACTGAAATGTGTTAAGAGATTATATCATGTTGTGTTTCTTAAACTGCTGTACTCGGGGTCCTCTTTATTTGTTCAATTTTATGTATACTTTAGTAGTAAATATTAATCTTTTGCAGATTTTGATCTGGTTTACACCCATTTTAGGTAATATTTCGTACAAGTTTAGACCCATGTTAGCCCTGTTTTAGACCAGTTTTTAGTATGACACTGCATAAAGTTTGAAACCAAGTGCTATAAAGGAGCCATCACAACTCAGCATGTGGAAGCATCTGCAACAATAATGACAGTTTTCTCACTGGGGATTTGGGCTCATATGGAAAATAAGAAGTGGACCACTCAAGGGACAGCCTTGTGCAGAGAAGAACCCTCTCTCAAGAAGCTGCATGATGCATGTTGCCAAATATGTCCTATATGTGCACACACATATCATAACATGCTGTCTATGTGTCACAAATTTGAATTCAAGTCATGAAATGTGAGAGGTGCTGCTGCATACATGCCTTCATGACAACATGTTATATCTAAGGTTATCGCCTCTATGTTGAATTGTAATTGATTTATGCCCAGGGGCAGTTTAGGTGGTTTTTGCTATCAGTGCTAGTTTACAGCTAGCCTTTTCTTATTTGTTGTCCACATCTTCATCTACAGTGGTTTAACATCTAAGCTGTTTCATTTGCATATGCAAACGTGTGATGTGTTCATGAAGGTGGAGTGTAGAAGGAGTGTAGAGACTGTTTACAGTATTGTCTATTAATGGACAAACACTAAACACTGTCCCTAAGCACTTCTTTCTGTTGAATATAAAGCAGGTCCGTGACTCAGGCCCTCTGCTGAACATGAGTAAATACATATTACATGCTAAACTACACCTGCAGCAAAAGTCATCAGCACTTTTACAAGTAAATTACACACACATAGCCACATATTTCACAGAATCTTAAATTGGTGATAGATGTAGTGTTGCTTGTTTGAATATGGATGTGTTTGTGGGGCAAGCACTTAGCATTTTCCATTTCCAGTCTCCTTCATGTTATAATGCCAGATACATTTCTTTCACTCAGTCATTTGCCTAAAGCCAAATGAAAAATGAGTCACCAAGCAGTGACTTTCTCTCTCAGGTGGGCACATTAAAATGCACTTTGGAAGATGCCTGATAAAAATGTCATCTTCAGGAGGGCATGGGCAGCAAGACCGTTGAGTGCACTTACATTCATTTTCATTTGGATGGAATAATAAATTGAAAATACAGTGTTTTAAGTAAAAGAATGACGCCATATTAAGAGAAAAGTGTGTTTAAAACGATTTTCATAAATAGCTAATCATTTGTTCTTTTTCTGACCCTTCTTGGCTGAACTCATTATTACAAGAAATTTTAAAGAAAGACTTAGGTTTAGACTTAGACAAACCTTCCACAAGGGAAATTATTTGGGCACAGTAGCTCACAATATATTCTAATAACAAAGAGCAAGCATATAAATGGTAATAATAAATAAAAAATAAGTAGCAAAAATTGAAAAAAAGAGTCCAAATAAAAAGTGTAGTGTTTATTATAGAGTAGAATTTATTGACTTGTTAAAGAGATCATATGTTTCTGTAGTTTCTTTGAACTGTACAGTGGTTATATTTGCCCAGAGTGTAACAAATCAATTTCATGACATACATACAATAAAGACCTCTTTACATAACATTAAATAATGTGATATTGTCGCTGTATGTGGATTTATGGGCTGTTGTTAGCTATGGTTTGGAAACATGGCAAGCATTAGCACAGATGGAGATGTGTCTAGTGTCCACACAGCGTAATAGAAAGATGTGACTGTATAAATTACAATTCAATGTGTTTTCAGCTCAGTGAAGAGACGTTACACATCCTTGTTTTTCAATTAGAAATATGGCTGTGTTCCCTGTGGACACGATTACTCCTCTCTTTTTTATTACCCTAAATTCTCTTACTCTACTGTGCCTCATCTATTAGAAGAGGCGAGAACAGAAGTAATATTGCCACATTATTATCATGAGTAGCAATCACTGAGGCAGTATCTGTACTTGGAAAAAAACGAAGAATTGTGACGAATCTGAAACCCTTTATCTGAAATGAATGAGGTCCTATAGCTGGTGCAATATAATGTAATGAGATGGTTATCCTTGTGGTGTAAGTACTGAGCCAAGTTTGTAGATATAAGAGAGGTGGGGAGCCTTTATTTAGACATCCATCATGGAAAGGTCACAAAGTACTTTTTGATAAAATGTTGCTGCACACTCAGTCGCCACAAAAGAGTTGGACCATGCACACAGCAAGAGAAACGAATCCTAAAAAAATTTGTTTTACTCATCAGCACACACGCTGTAATGGACAAAAGTGAATCTAATATTGTACTGTTTGTTTAGAGCCAATGGGGCACTTTATCTGTAGACCATCCTATTAAATGTACAGACTGTGTACATATGTTTATTAATACATGGTATATGTGTATGTGTATGTGTGTGTGTATTTAGGGGGAGGGGGGGAGGGCATTTTTGGCTCAGTCCAGAGAACAGGATGTGCCATTTGGACGTCACAAAGTAATGCACTGTGAGTTGTCTGTCTTTACAGTTTCCATCACAAATTTATCTGTAAAAAATAATCTGTCTTTTAAGTTTAGTTTAGAAATATCACATATATAAAATGTTAAATAAAATATAAGCATTTGATTTATCAGTTCATCAAAAATGTGTTGGCTCCCAAAAGAAAGGATGTATGAATTTATTGAGCTTCTTTTTCATATTTAGTATTATAAACAGAATACATATACATACAGTGTTTACATAAATACTGCCACACTCATTTTGTGTTGAGTTCATGGACAATTTATAAACTGAAACCTGACTCTAGAAAAATAGATATATTATTTCCATATTGACTCAACAGTGGAATGTGAGCTTTGTGTATTTTTGTGCCATAGAATGTATGTTATTACATGTGTGTGGGCAGACTTTTGCATATGACAAAAATACAAACAAATTGATTTAAACAAACCTTTTTTTTTCTATTTTAAGATACAGTACATTTTCTGGTTGATGGTCCACCACCTGCTTGTCTCCATGAAGTATAGCATTAAACATATATGTATCAGATCTGTGGAGAGAAGCCCACACTCACAGTAAGAATGCATGTTTTAAGGTATTTTTGAGCAATAAAACACCTGTAGTTATGTTTACTGCAACATCTTCATGGCAAACCCCACAAGAAAAGTTATAGTACACATTTAAATTCATAATAAATAGATGATAATAATTTATAATAATAAATGATTTGCATTTAATTGATTGGATTGTGGGTCTCTGATCTATTTAATGAGTTGGAGTTTAAGCATTGATTTTTGCTCCACCATTAAACCAACCCATTACACACAAGGCTTTGTGTGATATTTTATTATTTGAAGCACAATTTCAATGGACCAGTTACGGCCATCTGGGGTTTTACTAACATATAAAGTTTAGATAAAAGCCTTCTGACCATGGTTTGTGTTGTCCCCTGTGCTTTGAAACCTATTTAGAGAAACTGATTTGTGAGTAGTGGACCTCTCATAATTAGTGTGGATGAAGGGCTGCATGTGACAAACAGGAGGAAAACACCCAGCTTAGCAAAGAGAAAGAGCCATTTATTTCAGCTGCTACTTTGTGTCACCAGGGTTTCAAGGCATTCACTGTACTTTTATTAATATGTTCAACACAGAATGAGGTCAATGGCCAAAGATAGAAAAGACAGCATAGGGTTTATGTGCCTTCAGATACTCTCTCAAAGAGCCCTCACATTCATCTATTTTGAGTCCGTATGCTCTTTGCTGTTCACTGTTATTAATTCCTTTCTTTTTTTTGTCAGTTCTGTATTAACCATAAAAGGTTAAGTGAAGGTAAGGTCTGCTATATGCAGTTATTGTGACAGCACTGACTCAGAGATTTATTTAATATGAAAGTTGAACTACAAAATTGAGGAAAAATGTTTTCATTACATGCAAACTTTAAAAATCTGGGCTGAGATGGAGACCAGATATGCCCCGTGAGCCTCGCAATGTTATATTCTCTAAAGAATATTCTGAAGTACTCAATATTCCCATGTCAGTCATTGAAAACAAGATTAATTTCTTGATTAAGAAGATGATAAATATATCACCTGAAGCCAAAAAAATTATTTTTTAAAGGGGTAATATTATGCAAAATTGACTTTTGAGTTTTTACCATGGTATGTTTTCTCTTCTCATTTACTCTCTCATTCAAGATGCTATTACTCCAAAAATCTCAATTTCCTGTGATCCCCATACACGCCCACAACACTTACTTTGGGCATTGTTTTATTTTTTCTTAAACGGTGATACACGCATCGATTCAGCAGCGTCACATAGCCATTTTGGCATTTGGCCAAAAAGTCATCTGACTTCAATCAATATTGCAATTTAAAATATAAAAATAGAGATTGACAGGTGTCATTGTGTTTTATGCCCATCTACACCAACAGGCTGTATCCCTATTCCCCTGTATAAGTTGTGTTTTCTGTGTTTTCTTCTGTTCAGTGTCTTAAGACAGTGGAGCAACATTGCCTCAGAGTGGTCAGTCCATTCTGATAGTAAATGAGTGGTTGGGGTGGTCAGAGAGACAGGTGATGCAGCAAAGTCTCTGTCAGTCCTGGGGCAGCTGTGGATTCTGAAGTAGTTTAACTAGTGTATGGAGTCAATGTCGCTATGTAAAATGTCTTTGAATCTGATGCATTAATATGAATTTCACTGTCACTCTACATAATATAACCTTTTATCAGGGTTGGATGACTTTAACAATGAAGTCATGTTATTGTTAGAAAGTGCTAGTCAAAAACAGCAGCACCACCGGCTGCTCTATTGTCATACTTGGCAAATGATCAAGAACAGTTGAGTGATGTCATTGTACCTTTTGTACCCCACCCTGCTTAAAATCAAACAAAGCATTACTGCTCTGGTGATTCTTGGTGAGAAGCATGTCTCTTTGTGCTCTGAGGCTGTATGCCAAATGACAAAGCTAAGCCTAACAGTGAGATCGGGAGAGAGTGCCAGAGAGTGTGTGCTGATTAGGGCTAGCTGCTGTTAAGTGACAGCAGCTACTTTCATAGATTACCACTGAAGGAGCTTGTGGGACTTGACAACAAGGCTATTTATATAGTCTATTACATGCCTATCAACATTTTAGATACACATATAACACATTTTAGTTAGGCCTACCATTTTTCTTCTGATCTTTGTTTCAAAGCATGCAGGCTTCAATTTGCCTTCTAAAACACTCAGATATTGAATCGTTACAAAAAGACTATAAATAAATTAGAGTAATGTTTGTGACAAAACACTGCAGTGATGCAGGAGATGGCAGCTTGGACACACACAAACTGGCGTGTCAGGTGTGTGTCAATGAGTTATTGATGACTGGCAGCCTCCAGAAGTTAGGTTAAGTAGACTCTCTTACTGCCAACAACTGTGGAGCGAATGGATAATGCATTCAATTGTAAAAGCCACTGTGGTCATCTGGAACAGCCTGGCTATAGACCTATAGCCTATGGACAAATGCATTATTTTCATTATAGTGCAATAAATGAAAATGCCCAGGCAGCCCATAACTCTCATAAACAATCATCACACACACAGAACTAATGAGCATCAGTACAGGTGCAAGTAGACAGCCCAACCTTGTAGGCTTAAAGCATGACTATAGGCCTATTAAAAAGAGGGGTCATATAAAAGATTTGAGTTTACTTTTAAACATTAATCATAAAAGTGCATAAAAAGTGAGATGGTTAATGGGTGGAGCGGGGGTCAAGATGGCAAATTTAATTTGATAGCTAGATCTATATATAATTAACTTTTACTTATTCTAGTGGCATGTATTAAGAGAAGACTATGTCTACGATAGCCTAACGCAATTCTGTGGAAATACCAAGCGACCTGGTGCTGCGGTGTGCGTGTCGGAATATGAACATGTGGATCAGGCCTGCCTCATACTGTTCAATTCCCCCAAAGGGAAACACAACACCAAGGGCAGCTGGAGCGGCCCTGCAGATGTTTCAGAAGCTAAACAGGTGAAGTTATGTAGGATTCCTCTTTTTTGTTTAGCTACGTTTTTTTCGTCGTTAGTAAATTCCGAGACAATCTAGACTGCTAAACTAAAAATGTTTACAACACGTGCAGCAGCAACAGCAGCTATTAGCTAATGTAAAGTTAGCTTTGCCCAGAAGCAACGAGAAGCGAGAACAGCCTGAAGAAAAGAAATCGAACAGTTTCACGTTGCAGGTAAGCTTTACGCATTTTTTCTTGCCGTCTTTCTTTCTTTCTTCATGTTTTTTAAGCACATGACATTTCTGTTTCACCTATACTAATCAAATGGGATGTGTGCACATGCATTGCAGCCCTATTATTTACTTAGCTAAAGGACACACCTATAAAACTAACAGGTTATGACAACACCATTATGTAGGCCTGCCCTGTTTTATGTGTATATTTTTCTCTCTATTTAGGATTATTTATTAGCACTTACCTATTCTAAACAAGAAGATTGGCTGTAGGGAATTCTGACAGTAGCCTATTTGGGGACACTTTATTTTGACTTTTACTGTAGTCATTTATTTGTAGAACACCAAATAAGTAAGAGTGCTTTATAGAACAAGAGGAGAACTGTTAAATCACAGTTTAAAAAAAAGAAAGAAAAGTATTTAGATTAGTTAGTATTTAGATGATAATAATAATAATAATAATAAGAAGAAGAAGAAGAAGAAGAAGAAAATTGCATTTAAAAGGGAAGAACATGAATAAATGTTTAAAGTTTTAACATACATAACAAACAACTGTTTTGAATCTTTTTTTTTTGTCAGGAAATTCAACTTGATGATATATTGTGCTTGAGCTTGCTATATAATCCATGACACTGGATTATTATGTTATAATTTGCACATTTTAAATTGTTTAAATTAATAGTATTCATCTAAAAAAAACTAAATAAACAAGTCCTCTGACTTTCTTGTTAGAAAACTGTGGTGCCTAGCGGGAGCTGACGTCTATGTGGATGTAATCACAACAAGTCATCACCGATTAAGAAAATAAAATTAAAGACCGAAGTAAGTACAGAGCAGTGGGTGTATGCCGGTGGTGGCGAAAACGGGGGTTGATCGACAATATGGCATCTTGAAAATGAGTGATTCAAGATTGCTCAAACATGCACAAATCACTCCAAATACAACTTTGGGTGAAACAACTATAACATGGTTCAAAACTCCAAAAAGTAGATTTTGCCAAATAGGTCTGCTTTAACACATTGAGTCTCTTTTATACCAGCTGGCGCTAACATGTTGAAAATGTGAGTAAGTTAGTGCGGTTGTGGTGCACTTTGACAGGTACAAGGACTTGCCATTTCATCTTCTGATTGAAACAAGGAGGAAAGATTGCTCCATGTCCTTTGAGTCCACTCACAGTTCAAGTGGCATCATGACATTAAATAAAAGGACATTACTGTATTAATACAAAAGTGCTTTAAAGGTGCATTTGGTAACTTTTCTGGTGGAGGGTCCATCAAATGCTTTTCTTTGTGCAGATGCTATTGCTCTAGCTGGAATGCTTCACACTATTAAACCTTTTTGTCTTCAAACCGGGCCAAGTTGCAGATCTGCGGAGAAGCCCCCATTCATAGTCAAAATGACTGTTTTTCTTTGTATTTTTGAGCTATAAAACCATCTGTAAATGTAAGGTATAACTGTTTAAGATCATACTTTGGAACATTCCAGGCAGAGCAATGACATCCATAGAAAAAAGCAGAATAAAAAGTTACATAAGTGCACCTTTTAATGTGTTCTCTCCTTGTCTCCCCAACAATAGACGCCAGTGCAATCAATGAACTTGAGTTTTTTGATTTCTCCTTCTTCTGTCTTTGCTTGTAGTATGTGTTCTCCATTACATTTAATTTGGCCTGTCTGACTGTGAATGTCTTCTCACGCTCAAAATCTCTACATTTCTATTGCACGAATGCTCTTTGCATTTATCTCCCTCTTCTCACAATTCTTGTATCTGCCATAGCTCTGAAAAGATGAGATAGGCTGCTTCTAGCGATACATTTATAATGATTTGCAATAGAATCAAAATTACATTAACTATTTAGAACATTTAATTCCCTCTGCAGATAACAAGGTGTCCTGTCTCCATACCAACTTGAGTAAAAACCTATAAACGTGTATACAAATGTAGTTTTCAATGTGGTAATTCAGTGTTCGCTGAAATGTTACTTCTCCTGCATGAGAGTTAATGTCCTCACTGTGAATTTAACTGTATCTTGATTGTAAATGGGGCTGGACAATTATCTAAAATGATTAAAATTGTGATTTAATTTATAATTTAATATTCAGGTCAGAAGCATTAATGTTTGAGAAGAATACTGAAATACGTTTTTTTTTTGTAGAGGATATTATGCTGACTAATAACAGCCTTTGCAATTTGCTAATTTGAACTAGGGATGTCAAGATGATTTGATTTATAGATAATTATGAGTATTTATGTAATTGTAAGAAGGACAAAAAATGTGAGAAAGTAAAAATAAGTAATTTGAATTCAGTCTTTACTCCAAAAAGTCAAAAGGGTTTTATCTGGCTAATTATACCACATTAATTTTCCTTTATCATCCAGGAAGTTTATTTCATAAAGCTGGTCATGTATACTGGAGGAACGATGTATTATACAATGGAATGAGGAAAAATGAACAATAATTGTATCACTAACCTTTTATATGATACCAATCCTAAGTGCAGCCATTAAAATTGCAACTTAAGTCATTTATGTATTTACTATCTCCTTACACCGTTCATCTCTAGCTTTGTAGGGCTCATCATTACAGACTTGTGCATTTTATTTGCTTTTCCCAAACATGCCAACCACAAATCTTCTAAAATTTATTATTATTTTGTGCCCTTGCAGCAAGACAAAAATCAGTTTTCTGATATTAGAGGATTATCCCACATCAAGGCTTTTAACGTACGTTTATTTCTTTGAAGGCAGCGGTGAATGTCAAGACACCCCACTGGGATGACTAACCTGGCTTCATAATAAGGTAGGGTCATGAGCATTTGTTTAGTTGCACACAGTGAAGAACAAAACACAGAATTTGCCCAGCATGTCTCTGCATAGCTGTGGGTGCCCCTCTTTTAATCCCTCTCCATTGAACATAGGGTTTATGGCCTGTGGGTTTTTCTCAAGGCCTTGGTTGGAGGTCCGCACTTGTTGCTACGCTACAAGAGACCATAGCAACAGCACTTCTCCGCTATCGCAGTCTTTTAATGGATAAAAAAGTTGGGCAGGAGTGGTTCAGTGGTTAAGCGTTTGACCAATGCATGCTGTCTTTGGGTCCTTGGGCAAGGCACTTTCATCCCTCCTACCTATGTACTATATACTGTGTTATTCACTATGGTTGGAGAGGTCATTAGTGTAGATTGGCAGGAACTTTTCTGTCATTTAGCCCGATGGCAGCAGTGGCTACAGTTATGCGTGTGAGGAGTGAATGCATTGCGCATAAAGATGCCATATAAATCTGGAACAGTAAGATTAAGGTCCACAAACATTCCTAATTTAGTTTTTTTTTTTTTTTTTATCAGAGATGCTTAGTTAAGTAATACCAAGTGAGAACACGTGGCCACTTTGCTTGCCATTAGGTTTAATTTCACATACGTGGGTTTGTTTTAGGATGTCATAAAACGACTAAGATGGAATTGAATCTTCCGACTTTTCAGCATTATTTTATGTGTATCTAGGCTCACACTAAATGAATGTAATGTATTTCTTTCTCTGCCCCTTGGGATATGGAACATTTGATTTGCTCGAGTTGCATAAAAGTACCGCTGTGCTGTGTGTTCAGAGAGCTGAAGCAGGCATAGCGGTACCTGTGCGGTAATGATTGAACTGTTCGTTTTCCATTGAGTAGTACCTTGGGAGTCGTGATATACTCAAGTGTACAGCTAACCTAATTGATCCTTTATCGTAAATCAGTTAGTAATTGATTATTATTTAAGCTCCTGTACTATGTAATTCTGCTGTTATGAGCTACTTAGGGACTTCAGAAACGCATCTTTAATAATTAAACACACGTGTTAAGCTCATTCTGGTTTAATGTTATTTTAGTTTCTGTGAATTTCTGTTGCCTTTCTCATGCCAAGTTCGTTGACTGCAGACACATTCCTGCGAGCTTCTGTGCCTGGTTCTTCCTGAGGTGCCATTGACTGCACAACCACAAGAACAGGCTTCAGGGATCCTGTTTGAATTCCAGCTCTTTCACTTCTGCCCTGGATTTGTGCCTCCTCCAGCACTTGCTCTCACACAAAGTGGCCTTTCTCTGCCTTAACTGCTCATCGGGTCACACTCTGCTCGCCAGGAGACTGTGGGTAGGCATCTCTGATCTTGTAGGCTTATCTATTTAAATAATTATCAGAAGCATTTCCCCATTTTATCTGCTGTTCTGAAAATTTGGGGGGGGGGGGGGGGGGGGGGTGTAGTATTATACTAAGACATTTGCAAATCAGTACAGGACAAAACAGTATAGGTCAGAGAAATCATGGAGACAGGATATGGTTCCTGACCCAAACGTCTTTGTAATGTATTAGAAAATCATGTGGTCTTGGTTGGCCAACACTCCAGTTTGATGCACTGTATGTCGCCTTGAGAACTACTTTAAGCTCTAGGTTCTGTGGTCATTGGTTCATGTGGTCGGTGTGTGTTATACTGGGCCCTGTTAGCAGCTGTGTTTTGGAGCTACCGCTTGAGAGAATGAAAAGCTGTTTTGCATGAAGGACTATGACGTACACTCACTTCCACAGTGATGGCTGTTGTGCTGGTCGGTCCTCCATGGTGATTTGTTTCTGCTGCTTCACATTGTAGTGGCTGCAGCCCCATCACATCTGTGCTGTGTGAAGAGGCTGAGGAGTGTTTATTTGTTTCAATATCCGATAGGAGCCGGCTGTTAACAGCACACAAGCACATTTATTCTCCAGTGAATTAACACTTTAGTGGTGTTTTCATAACACATTTCTATTTAACTGCACTGAAGTGACACATGTATCTTCATCATTTCACTTTGGGCTGTGCATGCGAGTTTATGTGCTGTTTGGCTGCTGTGGTGGCCACTCGGGAATGTGTGATGTGACACTTACTGCTGATAAATAGTTTGGTTGTCTGTGAGGCCAGGAATCAAATTTTGCAATTAAATAGAATTCCCATGACTTACCATTTTAATATTTCACAAAATGCTTTTTATGTTGTCAAACTGTATGCTGGGTGTTTGTTTCTTGTTTCAATAAAGGTTGTGTGTATTTGCGTATTCTGAGCAGCATAACCCACGTAGTACATTTATGCTAATGTCCAGTCTTACAGACTGCGCTGCTGACACCAGAAAATCCCTTTCGTTTTGTTTTCAACACAAATGTGTGGAGGGGAAATGTCTTCTTTGGAGGTGGGTATCCTCTGGGGGCTAAGTCACCACACATGAGGGAGATTTCTTTTCATTTCTGTTCGGCACATCTTCATATCCCTCGAAATAGCTGGAGGCATTGCCATTGTGGATGATTGGCTGTCACCTGGAAAGGGCCAGGAGGCTTTGAGAAGAAAAGGCGGGTGCTGTTTGTTTACAAGGTGCAAGGTTGGCCAGTGCTGAATGCTAACCATTGGCTCAAACACTGAGGAGGACTCACAAGGCTATCTGTGAGCCTTTAATTGCATTTAATTTTGGTTAGCCCTTTCTCTTCAGTATTCCTCCCAACTCCTTTCATGAACATGTTTCTGCAGCTGTTAAAATTCCTGCAGAGAACTGGAGTTAATGTTGGTGACAAAACAAGTGGATAATGAAAGAATAAAAGCTTAAATGTCCTCAGATCAAAGATGACACAATATTTTTAATATTTAAAAAAAAATCTACTCTTATGTATAAATCTGTCTTAGCGAATATTGTCTTTACAGCAAACAGACTGTATTGCATTAGGATATGTTATATAGCCATGGCATTGGAATTTATAGAGAGCTTCACCTTCCGCGGTCTAAGGAGCATTAAAGCATGCACCAGATTACTTCATTTTAACATTTTTATAGAGAATACAATATTGCCTTTATAACCATGAGACTGGTTTTAAATCATGAAGCCTTTTAGGTTTGATCACTCAATTCCACTGCGTCTGAATTACCATCTGAGGAGATTACAAGTTGTTAGTTATGTAGGCTGCATAGCAATGTGGTTTCATTCAACTGCTTTTTTACTTTTCCATTTCTGGTAAGGAATTGTTAGTCAGTCAGTATACAAATAATCTTGTAGTTCATTGTCTAAATTAAAATTCATAATTTCTTTGGTATCCAAGTGTCACTTGGATATCGCTTTCGGATATTGTTTCATTCATTCAGGCTGGTGAAGAGGCACAAAAGTAGCAATTCCCCTGTAAGATATAGTTTTTCCAATAAGCCGGTGTAGTTCTTTAAGTCGTTCTCTCTTCCCCTTGTATTGTGGTGATTAAATTGGCACAGAAATGTAATATCAGGAGTTTTACTTAATCCAATTTTTGGGAGACTGATGCTTCGGGCTAAAACCACTTTGTTTCAGATTGTAACTGGCTGATAGTTTCTGGCATTTTTCATTGCTTTTTGCGTTACAGCAAATGAAATAATATGCTAAACAAAGCCATATTATTGATTCCATTATTGCATAGGCATATTGATTACAAATATGAATTTTAATTTCCATTGTATTACACTTAATTGCCCTCTTCTGTCCCACTTTAATCATGTTTTTTATTTTATTTATTATTTTTTTACTTTTACACAATATTTTACATTAATTGGTTTGATTTTACATTGACATGATTGGATTTGAACCTGGTTAACCCGGCAGTCACAACAGTGGGAGATGGTTAATGCACAGGCAAACACATAGCGAAACATGCAGACTTTGCACAGAGAGGCCCAGTCCGGCCCAGGAGTCAAACCTGCAACCTGCTTGTTGTGCCACGGGAAAAATATATTTTCTGTAGGTCCTGACTTTTTTCAATGTTACATGAATGATAAAATAGAAAAGTAATGCATTCCTTTGAATACAATTAATTAAGTGAAATTCTTATAATCAATATGTGGTGACACAGCCTAGTTTTGTTTTGAGTGACTAAACTGTTTTGTGTTATGGACAGTCCCACATGAAAATCACATTCAAACTGAGCTGTGCCAAACTACTGTCATTGTAGAATAAACTGAGTCTTTTAAGTCTCAAGACCATCAGGGAGGTTCAGGAGAATAAAATGTCTTTTTAATATGGGGGCAGTCTTTCTGAGTCCGATGCAGAGGAGTTGACGCAGCACAGATTTAATAAAGAGGGAGGAATAGGCTCAGACTGGCGTGAATGAGAGGACGGGGCAGAGCTGATTGATAGAGCCTCTGTGAGAGTGTTCTTTATCACTGATGGTGTTAAGTAGCCTTGTGTTCTGCTCAGGGTGGAGAATGAAGGACACATGCCCAGATGGTAGACTGGAAGAGAGGACAAATAAACATAGGGCTTTTTTCTTGATTTGAAACAACACACTGTATATAAACAAAGTACATGAGTTCGGCATCATGGTTAGTAAATTCTTTCAGTGCATTATTTGATGGGCCTAGCCTTTAACCAATATTCTGATAGGGGGAATATGTGCTTCTAAGTTTGAAACGGACATAAGTGTAAGTTGTCTTCCTTCTATATTTATGTCAGATAAAGTTAGATGTCGAGTGGTTTGTCTGTCAGAGGGCAGAAACTTTGCCAGTTTTGTCCCATCTCTTTTTATTTTCTCATACATCTTTTTGAATAAATGGGTGGACATCTCCTGTGTGGGTGTGCCGACCCAGAAGTGCAAATAAATATTCTCCCCATAAATGACTGTCAGAAAAGTAATGGAATTGGTTCTGTGATCTATTTCCAAGCCTGTGAGAGCTTTAGCCTTGTGATGGTTCAGATAACATCTCGCTCTGTCTCTGCAGAATACCAATGTCATATTCGCTCTACTTTGACGGCAGTACTTCCACGCTGAATTAGTCTACTACTGAACTTTTCTCCTGGTGAAAAACTGGAGATTAGCAACGAATAAATGTGGTTGGAACGGAATGACCAACATTTCAACATTTTCTTCTCATCTCTGAAGAATTGATTCATAAGAAGAAAACACAGCATGTCTCTTCCATGTGTGGGCTCTGGATTTAGGTCACTGCTGATTCAAAGAGGCTAAACATGGGAAAGAATCAAGCTCAGTGTGAACTTTTCTTGGAAGTAATTGTGTAAAGTATGTGGTGGTACATTATTTTTGCCATCATAATTAATTTTAGTTCAGACCTATCATAATCAATTTTATATATTTACATTATACATCAAACAACTCCACTGTAAGGATTAATGGTAGATGAGGTGCAGGTTTTCACTGAGTGTCTTCAAAAATATTTTGTCTGCATTATTTGTTTAACTCCAAATTATTAGAGAATCCAGCAGTTCTGCAGTAAAACAAAGCAAGAACATTAAAAACTTAAGACTGTCAGTAAAGTTATTATGAACTAAACTTCATAATGACAAACTTAACATTAGTAATGTGTAATGTGTATCTTAAGAATATGAGTATAAAGAAGTCCTTGAATGGTCAGGTGCTTCTAAAGGCACTGTGAGCCACTTTAGCTAATGCTGTAGTAACCTGTAATGGCGTGAATACAGCTTTTGAACACCCACACAGTTTTTGGCCATTGCAGAGACATACCAAATATTTGGTTGTTTGTACACACTTCACTAGCCCTTCCCTCTGACCCGTGTGTGTGCTGGTGGCTATAATTATGTGTGACTTTGATAGCTCTGAGGTGAATAGGCTGTCAGGAAATTGGGCCTGCTGTGTTCCTCCAGGCTGCAGGTTACAGTGTCTATAACCTCTGCCTAGTGCCAGCTCTGCATTGGCCTCTGCTAATGGTTTACTTTGACCCGCAAATTAAAAATCTGAAAGCAGCCTGAGAATGAGCATATTATTAAAATGTGGAGTTGCATCGAGAGCTCCATAGAATGGTCTATCATTAGCACACCTCCGTCCCCGTCATGTGGGCTAATTATATTGATTTCATCTCAGTAGTAATTTTGCCATTGAGTGAAGCCTTCATTGAAAATCTTGTGTGCAGAGAATACGACATGTTGCACAAGAGCCTGAAGAGGAGCTAGTAATTAAAGTGTGTGCGGCAGCAGCATGTGTCCTATTAGACCACAACAGCATCATCACATCCCAAACATGTGACTGTGAGTCCCAGTGCCAATGCCTCTACAATAGACTACACTATATATACCATGCTGCTCAATTCATTATGCGCTTGACTGAGTTGCCAAAATGAAAATTGCCAAAAAGTAATAAACAAAATAAACTGAGCACAAATACACAAGTACAGAACCTTTTTTATGTAATTTCTTTACTGCTGGTGGACTAAGTGGACTAAAGGAGTGTGATGTCACCCATAACGTTTGGTTCCAGTCAAATGAAGCTGCAGAGGCTAGCAGTTATAGCAGCAGTTATTTGGAGCCGAGTTCCATGTTAGGAATAGGATTTTTTTTTACAGAGAAAATGGCTAAATAAAAATCTCATGATCATGTAGAGCAGGTTCATATGAACATTTCAAGACCAAAATGACAAGGCTCACAACAGCAGTTACAGAGAGGGGTGACAATTTCTCAATGTAAAGTCATTTGGAAAAGTTGAAGGAGCTGGAAGCTTCCCCATGAACGCCTCCTGTTAGGAATGCAAATGTTCATTTATATACAGTCTATGGTCTTTTGATACCACAATGATAGTAAAAACACTTTTTTTATTTAGACAATAAAATGTAATAAAATTATTTGTTTTATCAATGTTACCATATTATCTTAAACTAGTTCTGACTAAGACCATCCTACAACTATTCAGGAAACGTCCATTGCAAAGACTTGATTATGACAATCGACTGACGAGCAGATGATTGATTTGGAGATGCTTTGGACATCCTTTAATCTTTTTCTTCTCCCAGATCAGACAATAAACATACACTGAACATAGCATAATATCTAAAGTAAAGGGCTCAGATGGCATTGATAACCATGGAGTGGCTCAGTCTAATTGAGGAAGGGACCGTGCCTTTCAGGATGTCTGGCTTTTTCAAATGTTGTTTCAGATGGACAATCCTTGTATTCTCAGTCTTTTTGTTATCTTTTTGAATTATTATTTTTTGTATTATTAATGCTTTGAAGGATGTCACAATCTCCTTTTGCAGAGATGTTGGCCTTTTGCGTAGAGAACAAAGAATAAGTTTGTATAAACAATTATTGTAGTGTCTTCTTAGGATATGACATTTAAAATGAGCTTCAGCTACATCTAAAAAAATATTGTCCCATGTAACTAAATTTGTCTTGATTGACAAAAAATAATCACCTTTTTGGATTCTTGTTGTGATGATGAAAAATTAGAATGAGATTTTCTGTCTCTCAGAAATCAACCACAAAAGTGCTAAGAAAAAATATGTATTTTTAATAAGCCAATAACTCTGCGGTATTTATATTAATGTTATGGTTGTTAACCAATGGTCGAAACTCACTAATTTGTTTAAAAGACATCTGCTGCACTGAAGGCAGACGCTAACAGCGCAGGCTGCAGCTTTGGAGCCTGAGGAGCACTTAAAATATTACTTGTTCTGGGCTTGCACTCCTCATGTCTGTTGGGTCTCAAATCGTAAGGTTCCAACATGTTAGATATACGATTGTCACTTGTGATCAAATTCAACAACAGGCAATCAAAGCAGCCAGACAGCGCTAGGCTCCATTGCCTAGTGACTGCTTTTAAACAGTAGAAATGGACACCAATATGGAGTTTGGGGAAACTTTTTAACTTGTCATCATTGCTACAAGGAAACGGGCTCCTTCAGATCACACTGCAGAGCCACTTCTATAGCCTTCACAAGCAGATTTAATACACACTTGTTTGTTATTTTTGGTTCATTTTCGCTGTTAATGGCACATTGCTGTCCTCTGCTTGCAAACCGAAAATCTTTACTGAAAACATAAGTGTGGCGTCTCTTTTGTTCATGTGAGTGTAAGAGAAATAACTGTTACTAAATGTCCATATGTCTGTGGTCTGCACACTTTGTATCACATCTTAAACTTGTGGAAGATTTTAAAATCCTCTAGTGTGCAGTCGGCTTTACTTGATTTAGACAAAATGATTTTCCAAATATTGTTGTAGATCCAAGAATAATAGAATGTCTTGGTCTCAGAAGGAAAACACTCTCATTTCTTGATCATTTTTCTGCGGTTCAGGGCCAGTGGAATCCAGCTGATTTGAGTCTCATGCACTTGACCTTAACAATAGAACAGAGTCAGACAGACTTCACAAAGGTCACTCCCACAGACTTCTCTCACTGCTAAAGGCCGACCCCAGCACGCTACGGACCAAGACCTATAGAAATGCATACATTCCAGGACAAATATAGCCCTGTTCTGACTTACAGACTGTAAAAGATTCATTTATTAAAGTCATGGCACATGTTAAAAGTGATGGTTATTCCTCCAGTTCAGCATTTACCTTAAAGGTGCTTCAAGATTTTTGGAACGTTAAAAGTGTGAAAAACCAAGTCAGTTGTAAATTGTTGTCCAGATGTATTCCTCACATCACATAGCTCACTGCTAGCACACTAATTATCCACAGCGATGAGTTCATAAGTTCTTTACACAACTTTCAGTGGTTAGATCAAGTTTTGCCGTCACCCCACTACTAACAGAAATTAACATGCTAACATTTTTCTTTACAGGTTCACTTTGAAAATTCATTTTTCATATTGTTGCAAATTATATCAGAATAAGTTTTATTGCCATTGTCAATGAACAGATTTCACAAACTTGTAACGTGACTATTATAGCAAGTTGTAAATAATGAAATTTAATTGTTTGGACCTACCGTATAAGGACCATTATGACTCTGTTGACTTCCAAAGATCTCTCATCTAATTTCACCTTTATAGTTCAAAATATTGAGCTGTTTAAACACGTTCACAGATGTGCTCTTTTATCTGCCTCATCATTGGGACTTTCTGAAGCCACAAATTCATCTGATGCATTGTATGTATTTAATTTTTTTTTTTATTTGTCTCCCACCCAGGTCTAAGTCTGCTCTCTGTGGTTTGGGGCCCCTCAGTTTATATAATAAAGCTTACATTGAGCTACCTTGTTCATGTCTCCTCTATTTCTTCAAGGTCCTTTCTTATAGAGCTTTGATGTTTTCATCCTCAACAACTTGTTTTGGGGTCATCATTTTTCAGAGCAAACTGTCTACTCATCCTCTGACGATTGTGGTATCTGAACTATTGCAGGGAGTCAGCATATTCACGGCAGATTGAACTTTGTATATTGTTGCTGAATAAGCTAAAAATGTTCAACAGTTATTTGTTTGCGGACGTATCCGTCTGGAGTAGAAAGCCATTTTTGGCCTTCTGTTGGAATATCTGAGGTAGAGTGTGAGTCCTTCTCATGTAGTTTATTTGGTGTTTTCATCTACTTTACTCTTTACTCCCTTTGTGTCTTCTTCGTTGACTTTTGTATTGTTTCACGTTGTAAAAAACTGTACTCTGACTTTACTGAGCCTGTGCTGTTGTATTATGATGCTGGGCAAACAAATCAATTAACCTGTGGTCTGTGTTGTGTCCCCTCCCTGTTTTGTGACCCAAAATAAGGCTTCTGTTGAGTCTGCAAACTCATGCCAAGCCTGTGCTCTGCCACTAATTGCCTTTTTTCCTATCTGGCCCACCTGGCACCATTTTCATTTATAACCTTTATGTTTTTGTCATCTGTATTTTGCATTATTTACCTACAGCAGTAATTTAATGGAAATATCTTACCCAATCCAGTGCTGTTCTACACTTACGCTCTCGCCATGCATCACTTCCAAACAACTCATTGTTACAGCCGTTGGTCCAAAGTATTGTGGACCACACTATTGTGCTTATCTCACTTTGACTCCAGTAACTATTGATACTTTGCAGTGTCATCATGCTGGAGGTGTTTTACATGTATCAGTAATGGTGGAATATTTAGGAATTTAGGAATTACCATGGTGACACAATACACACATCAGCAAACGGTGTCAAAAAGGTTCTAAGACTGTCTTTATAAAAAAAAAAAAATAGACAGATCACACATCAAACATAAAGTGACCTCTTGCAGCGGTCCCAGGCTTTCAACACAAACTGAGCCATCTTAAAAACATTACATTGAAACAAATACACCAGTCTCTCGTCATCAGACACAAACAAACAATAACACACTTTAGACAACAACTGACTGTGCAGGTCATGGTACAAAGGACAGTAGAACTGAAAATGCATTTCATTTTCAATGTCCTTTAAGTCACACAGAGCCCATGAGCACTCCTCCTCTGGGACTGAGTGTAAGTCCCACAGCTCAGCTGGACACACACTGACTTCTGCTCAGTTGACATAGCACTTTTTGTGAGTCCCTCAGAGCTCTGCACTGAACTTTCTCACTGTGGGTCAATAACCCCAGACTCCAGCGCCATAGTCCAGAACAGGACAGACACACAGATACACTATATTGCCAAAAGTACTTACTCACCTATCCAAATCCTACCTCACTTTTCATCTGCAATTTCTGTTTTGTCTATACTTGAATGTTTCTGTTTTGTCTATACTTGAATGTTACTTGAATGTTTACTTGGTTTGCACATTTCTTTTTTTTGTTGTTGTTTGCACATTTCTTTACTTGGTTTGCACATTTCTTTTTTTGTTGTTTGCACATTTTCTTTTGCACTGAGGTGGGAGAGGACAGCAATTTCATCTGTGCTATATATTTTGTATGTATATGCACATGTGACAATAAAGAGAAATTGAATTGAAGATAAGATAAGACTAAGATAAGATAAGACTTTATTGATCTCACAGAGGAGAAATTCACTCGTGACAGAAGCTCACAGTCAGGGGACAGTATAGTGCAAAAAGTTGTGAAAAATTGTGCAAACACTCAGAACAATAATTAAATAAAAAATAAAATCACAATAAATATTAACATATTTACAACATCAGGTAGCTCTTATGTACAGGGAGTGAAAGAAATGTAAATATATAATAAAACATATCTCTTATATAATATATATATGTAAAAGAATACAAATATACAAATATATAAATATATAATCTGAGGACAGTGGAGGCGGTTACTGATGAGGTGACATGGTTACAGGTTATTGCACGGGCTATTGCACAAGTTATTGCACAGGTTATTGCATGTGTTACACAGTGGAGTTGTACAGTCTGACAGCAGTGGGGATGAAGGACCTGCGGTAGCGTTCCTTCTTACACTGAGGGTGCCTCAGTCGGCCGCTGAAGGTGCTGCTCAGTTCCTCTACAGTCCGGTGCAGAGGGTGAGAGGTGTCGGCCATGATGGATGTGAGTTTGGCCAGCACCCTCCTCTCACCCACCTGCAGCTGCATCCAAGCCATACAGTTGAAACCAAAAGTTTACATACACTATACAAAAACACACATATGCTTTTTTTTCCTCACTGTCAGACATAAAATAAAAATAAACTTGTCCTGTTTTTGGTCAATGAGAATTAACACATTTATTTCTATTTTCTAAATGTCAGAATAATGAGAGAGGTTTTTTTCAAAGTCAAAAGTTTACATACGTTTCATTAGTATTTTGTACTATTGCCTTTAAACTGTATGACTTGGGTCAAATGTTTTGGATATCCTTCCACAAGCTTCTCACAATAGTTTGTAGGGATTTTGGCCCATTCCTCCTGACAGAACTGGTGTAACTGAGCCAGGTTAGTGGGTCGCCTTGCTCCTACACGTCTTTTCAGGTCTACCCATAAATTTTCAATAGGATTTACATCCGGGCTCTGTGATGGCCACTCCAAAACATTGACTTTGTTATCTTTGCGCCACTTTGTAACCAGTTTGGCAGTATGCTTCGGGTCATTGTCCATTTGGAAGACCCATTTGCGCCCAAGCTTCAACTTCCTAGCTGATGTCTTCAGATGTTGCTTCAATATTTCCACATAGTGTTCTTTCTTCATGATGCCTTCTATTTTGTGAACTGCACCAGTCCTTCCAGCAACAAAACAACCCCACAACATGATGCTACCACCCCCATGTTTTACAGTTGGGATGGTGTTCTGAGGTCTGCAGGCTTCCCCCTTTTTCCTCCAAACATAATGATGGTCATTGTGGCCAAACAGTTCAATTTTAGTTTCATCAGACCACAGGACATCACTGTTGATAATGACACATTCTTACCATTTTCAGCCTGCATCTTCACAAGGTCTTTTGCTTTTGTCCTTGGGTTGTTCTGGACATTTCGGACCAAAGTACGTTCATCTCTGAGACTCTGAACCCATCTCCTTCCTGAGCGAATACTTTTGGCAATATAGTGTATATTGAAGAATGTATAAACTGGCAATTGTTGTTTTGGTATTGAATATATGTGAAGAGTGAAAATTGTCTATAATAATAAAAACTATTTTTATAGTTAGGTTATAGTGATATACTCTATACTGAATGTTTTATGTCTTTTTTTTAGCCTTTGAAAGCCACTTAGGGCGCACTCACTAGGATTTAGAACCGGGGGGGGGCATGAAAAAATTTAGGCAATTGTTGTCAAGGCAGCCGCCCTAACTATAAAGCGCTTTTAGTGTAGAATATAAGTCCAGTGGCATGAAATATCTATTAAATAGTGAGACAGATATGAGCAGTGATGACAGCCGGAGGAGAGAGGTAAAGTTTAACTTCCTTCTGTACAGAAAGCTGATTATAAGAAGCATTTCTAATGTTTTGTGTGCATAAATCATTACATTTATAACTTAGTGGGACAAGGAACTGCAAACTGTGGTCAAAGGGCAAATGCATAATCCCATTACTATGAAAAATTGCATGCAATGGCCAGAGAAGAGTGGTCATAGGATGGCTTTTGAAAAATTGACTGGGTCCACCTACAATGTTTAAGCATTTGTGTTTTTTTTTTTTTCACTCACCAATCATTCCAATCAATAACCAAATATTACCAGACATTATGGTATGATTCTTGTGACAAAATGTTGAAATGTAACTTCAAAGTTCTATCTTTTAATTCCTCTCTGAAGTGAAAGCCAAGTCAGTTTTGTGTAGCCTTGAGCAGATAAGACTTGATGCATTCATACAGATGTTGGAGGTATTATAGTTTCTGTAGCTTAGTCATAGTGAGCTGTTTCCTGTGCGTGTTGGTGGATGATAAAATCCTGGGGCTGCTCACTGCCAGCTGTGAGCCAAAGCCCTCAGATGCTGGAGCCTGCGCTGTGCCAGGCTCCTTAGTGTTGGCTTGGCCTCCATCAGACGAGCACAATGACAACCAGAGTCTGCATTAATATGCAGTTTCCCATTCAGAAGTGTGCAGCTGGCGCATCAGCATTTGGGCTGAACAGGCAAGAGTTACTACTGGTAGTCACATAACTGTAAATGATAATATTCATAATATTTAGGACAATATTTCTGTATTATATCATGGCCTTACATTTGCTTTGTTAAATAATCTTTCAATGCAACATTGAGATGCTTCATGAAAAGCTGCAGAACCTCTATAGAATCCTGCACAAGTACAGCCTGGCCCAGCCCGAGATTCCCTCTCATTTCAGCGTGGCAGAAAGTAAAAACTAGAAATGCTTCAGTTGGAGTGGTTTAAAAGGTTTTTAAGGTGGAATATGGTTCACCCCTCATCTAAAACACAATGTCAATACTAAAGAATGAACTGATTTGAGTGACTGTATTCTGTGCTTGTGGCAGTATAAATTTAGCTCTGAGACCAGTTCACTCTTAATTTGATCAAATTTAGTGTAAAATCAACTAATAAGGATTTTTTTTGAGCCGTTACGATACCAATAAAAAAAGTTTTGGCGGTTCTGATAGCTGATATAACAGCTGATATATTTAATGATGTAAAAATTCACTGTAAATCTTCAACTGATGACAAAACTTAGGTTTGGCTCTATTATGCCCTGTTCCCACCAAGAGCGAATTAAGTGAAAAAAATCACGTCAAACTCCCCTAGTTGGACGCTTAATTATTTTTAGTCACTCGCTTCATTCGCATCAAGGATGAGCAAGTTTGGGAATAAGTAAATTCGCTCTATTTGCGCTGTACGCCCCAGAAGGATCAACTGCAGCTGCACGGTGCCCTCTGCGTCTAATGTTTTCATTTTAAAAATGGCGGATTTGGACTACAACTAACGGGTTATGGTGCTTTATTTAATGTGGAGGAGACGTGAACTGAAGGCGTGCCCACTGCACCACATAAATCTCTATTACAACAGTATGACATTGTAACTGCTTTATATGTGTACAGTATTAATTCCTCTTGATTTTTATTAAAAATATATATATTTAAAAGATCCTTGAGATGTTATGTTTTCTGTAGGCTGTCTTAAAATTGCAGGACCCTTTTTAAATATTTTAATTATTGTCACAATCCTATGTGTTTGTTGGTGTATACTAGCATTATATTCTATTGTCAACTATGATGAAACATTAATAGTTGCAAATGGTTTCATAATCAGTAACAAATATGACATGATATTAATGATGTGCATAAAAAGACCCTAGAATGCCAATTTTTATGTACAAAATACAAAATACATAATGTACAGTTAAACATATTAACATATTACAGAGACCGGAATACAAAAGGACGTTGCTTGGAGAAGGGAAGAGCTGAGGGACAGAATAAAGGAGAGGGGGAAAGAGACTGGTGTAGGTCCTGCTCTGCTGAGCTTACGTCACTTTCAAAACACGGTCCCTGATTGGTTGATGCGACGCGAATAGATGCAGAAAGTTCAACATTTTCAACTTTGGCGAAGTCGCCCCTTCATTCGCATGCCCCTCCTGTCAGTGCCAGATTTGCACAATTGCACCACTCAATTCGCGTATTCGCACCGCCCAATTCGCTTCATTCGCGCCACAGAACTGTTACGCATCAATGTGCTTTTACATAGGGTTAACATGTAAATCACTCGCCTTTGCTGTGCCAGACGCTTGTGTTGGGAACAGGGCTTTAGATTTGAAGTTGGGTTTATTTAGGCTGTATTTACTTATACCTCTTTACAGTCATATTTAAAGAAATGAGGCAGGCTTAATAGTATTCTGCATGACATCCAGTAAACAAAGTAAGTCAATAACTGCTTAGCCTAAGTGGTTAGCCTAAATGCGTTTGCCCAGTGGTAATTAATTATATGAGAATCTAAGCTTTTATAATGAGGTGTAACATGCCCATGTGCAGTATTGGCCCATATCGGCTTGATATAGGCCGATAGCCAATATGTCTCCATTATATTGGTTGGGCACTAAAATAAATATTTAGGTCCTTTTTAAAGGTGTTTTATTGTTATTTATTTTGTCCCATCTTTTGCAAACATTTTCTAATCATAGATATTGTGAATTGGCATATCTTTTAAAACAACAGTTTAGATTTTATGTTATGGCTGATCTTTTGCCCACCTCTTGCTCATAGCTACAAAAATCAGCACAAACTGTTCAGTTTTAGAGAAAACGAGGTTTAAGAGGAGAAGGCAACAGCAGATCTCGGACAATCCATAAATAATATGTCAATAAGGCCTGGAGGTGTTACAAGGAGCTTCCCTGTGGTACAGAAGATGCACATCATCATTTCATAAGCTGTGTATCTGTCAGTCTCTGTTAGTGAAGGCAACATGTGGCAACAATGTGGTATAGTCACAGCTCTTCTGCTGTGTGAGCACATTAAACTAATGTGACACTGCATTAGCCATTCCCCTCCAGCCAATCAGGCTTGATTGAGGCGGACTCTTCACACATATGAATAACATCCTTCCTGTCATGGTATAACAAATTGTCTTGTGTACATATATGCTATGATTTACTCAGGCTTTAGGTCCTTTTTATTCCTCAGTTTGAACTTAAGATAAAATTAGGTTATCTAATTGGGCAAAAAACATGCCTTTCATAAACAGACAGTTCCTTTTCTCTAAATGAATGTGTTAGTTTTAGTCTTCATAAACTAGCTGTAATATAAGCTCTTTTACATCAACCAACCTATAATTGCTAATTACATATTTTTCTGTCATTCATAAAGATAAAAAGTATGAATAATCATCACAAAATTAATTATTATGCAACAATTTTGCAAACAAAACATTAAACAAGCAAATGTATTCATATATCAAGGTCACCAGTCCGTAGCCTTGTGGGTTATTGAAGCTCTCATGCTGCTTGTCAATGGATCGCAGCCCAACACTTGATGTTACTTCCCCTGCTTTGATTCTGTATTATTACTCAGAGGAAGAGCTTCCTTTGACCTATAGAAAACCAAACAATCAAACCTCCCATTTAGTAATATATATTCAGGACAGAGCATATAGCCGTGGTTCTTCTGTACTACAAACAGCTCCTTATAGGCTTACAGCTGAAATATTCTAACAGAGGTGAGTTTTATCTTTTAATCACTTTTTTATCTTTATCTTTTTTTAATCTTTATCTTTTTATCCATGTTTATACACCCAGAAATGACAAAAATATGAAATTTTAAATACTCTAAAACTGCCTTTAATGTAACAGCTTCAACTCTTCTGGGAAGGCTGCCCACAAGGTTTAGGAGTGTGTTTATGGGAATTTCTGACCACTCTTCCAGAAGTGCATTTCTGAGGTCACGCACTGATGTTGGATGAGAACGCCTGGCTCTCAGTCTCCGCTATAATTCATCCCAAAGGTGTTCTATCGGGTTGAGGTCAGGACTCTGTGCAGGCCAGTCAAGTTCATCCACACCAAACTCTCTCATCCATGTCTTTATGGACCTTGCTTCTTTATGGACCTTGCTTTGTGCACTGGTGCACAGTCATGTTGGAAGAAGAAGGGGCTATCTCCAAACTGTTCCCACAAAGTTGGGAGCATGGAATTGTCCAAAATCTCTAAGCTGAAACATTCAGAGTTCCTTTCAGTGGAACTAAGGGGCCAAGCCCAGCTCCTGAAAAACAAGCCAACACCATAATCCCCCCCTCCACTACACTTGGCACAATGCAGTCAGACAAGTACCATTCTCCTGGCAACCGCCAAACCCAGACTCGTCCATCAGGTTGCCAGATAGAGAATCGCGATTCGTCACTCCAGAGTCTCCACTGCTCTAGAGTCCAGTGGCGACGTGCTTTGCGTTACACTTGGTGATGTATGGTTTGGATGCAGCAGCTCGGCTATTGAAATCCATTCCGTAAAGCTCTCTACACACTGTTCTTGAGCTAACCACATGAAGTTTGGAGATCTGTAGTGATTGACTCTACAGAACGTTGGCGACCTCTGCACACTATGCGCCTCAGCATCCACTGACCCCGCCCCGTCAGTTTACGTGGCCTACCACTTTGTGAGCCACAGTCTTTTCACGTTGTTATAATACCACTGACAGTTGAGTGCAGATTATTTAGGAGCGAGGAAATTTCACAACTAGACTTGTTTCACAGGTGGCATTCTATCACAGTACCACTCTGGAATTCACTGAGCTCCTGAGGGCGACTCATTCTTTCACAAATGTTTGTAGAAACAGTCTGCAGGCCTAGGTGCTTGATTTTATACACCTGTGGCCATGGAAGTGACTGGAACACCTGATTTCGATTATTTGGATGGGTGAGTGAAGACTTTTGGCAATATAGTGTAATATAACATAGTCTGAGTGTTCAGAAAGAACATGGGAGAGCGCTGTGTGTCTGTTAAGAGCATGGACTGTAACAGGGGAGTGTGGGAGGAGCTACTATCTGTCACTGTTGCAGCTAGGGACAGCAGCGGACATAGGCATGTAATTTAGTGAGAGGAGAGTCAAACTCAGGAGGAAAAGAAAAGCCTGTTAGTGTAATTTCCCTAGCAGTCTATATTAAAAGTATATTATAAAAACTTCTCCTTAGAAAGCACAATTCTTATTTTCACTTAATAAAAATTCTCAAATCATTGAACCAAATGAACTAAAACACTTCACATATAGAGTACTTTACTGTAGTGCTGTAATGTATTAAAATGTGAGGTTTTATTAATATCGTGATCCATGTATCGAGATGTGTATCAAATTGTGGAAAAAGAGCATCGTTTCATCCCTAGTTTGTTGTAAAGCATTGTGCTATATTTGAGATGTAAACCGGGCCACTGCTGTAGTTTGCTTGTTAGCTTTAGCTTACTTCATGGGATTGTGTTGTAATGAATTGGTTATTTGATGTTCTCCCAGTGGTCCTGATGTTGCTCTTCTTGCAATCAGTAGTGAATTATCCAAAGGCGCCATTGCACAGCTACACATGTTACTGCCAATAGTCCAGAGGATTAATATGTCAGTCAGGCAAATTGATGACAGAGCGAATCTGGCCCATGACCCAAACTCATATTGATTAAAGGCCTTTGAATGAAATGTGCTGAGATAAAAGACCAAGTCGTATTTTCGATAACACTAGTTCAAATCCAATTGTTTTCTTCGCCGTCAGCTATTTGTAAGCAGCGGGAGAGTCATGGGAATGTGGCTTTAGCGAGTCATAATGAGTCAAGCTAATTTGATTGGTCGTCTCCAAAAGGAAACTTCATGAATTAGAAAGTTATGGCCTGATTAGCACATAAATTGTTTTGTTAATCAGCATTTTCAGCCGGTGTGTTTTGTGTGAGAGAAGAAGTGAGATCCGGCCTAGATAACAGTGTTCCCATTACTTATATCAACAGCCTTGATAATGCCAGGGTGGTTGTTTATTACAGTCATCAGTTTTATTGCTGCTGTTAAAACTATGGTTCAGTCCTCTGGCACTCTAATGCGAGGGAGATGAGTGGATCAATCACCACTAGATTGGCTCCTGCAGGAAAAATAACAGGCATCAGGTAAAGGCAGGGAGAGAGATGGGGTATCTTATGGATAACTGATTTAAAGGCTTAACATGGCAAAGCAATACATTTTTTTCTCAGTTATCAGTAAAAAAAAGTTTCTACTTTTCTGCATGCACTATGTAACTTTCTGGTGGAAGGTCTGCCACCTGCTTGTCTCCTTAGAGATGTATTTGCTTTGCCTAGAATGTAGGTGACACCACCTGGTTAAGTTAAAGATTAGGCCTGTCGAGTCACAAGCCCATTTAGAGTAAGATTTTTTTTTTTTGCAAATAAACACATGCATTCAAATGAATGCCCTACTACAGTACTTTTGGATCAAAGCAATAACATCTCTAAGCAATAACATCTCTTCACAAGCTTGGTTACGCCCCACGGAAAAGTTTCATACTGCACCATGGTATTGATTTACTTACATTTGTAGTTGGAATATGTTGACAAATTAGCATGCTGTTCATGCTTAGAAAAACTTCATAGACACTCCTAAAAACATCAATAAGAGTTTATTAGAGCTAGGACTTACAACTTACTGACTTTAAAGTAGTTTTGCGGTCATATAAATACTGCCCAGAGACCACTGAATCATTGAATTTGACTTATAGTTTGAATTGTTCAGAGACTTGCAAAGGCAAAGGGAGACACGTGGCTTGAGTATATAATCTAATTAATCAGAATATTCATCATTTCTTACACCTCTAATATATAGTATATAGTGTTCTTTGCATGTTTTCAATAGGGCTGTAGTTGACTAAAGAAATTTTTGGTTTTTGGACTAAAGACTTGCCTGTGCATCAGTTAGTCACAGAATTAGCAAAAGCTGTCAAAAATGTCTATGGTCCGAATTGACAAAAAGGCCATACCTTCTGTTTTCCGCTGTGGTCCCAAAAATATAATAAGTTGACTAATACAACTTTTGGTCGACTAAGATGCAATTGACTGAGTTATTGATATAAGTCTTGCAGCCCTAGATAGATAGATAGATAGATAGAGCGCAGTATGCTGTTGATTGATCTAAGTCACAAGTTTTAGTTGATTAAATTCCCAAGATATGATGTTAAAACTGTAAAACTGAGCTCAACCTAGGTAGCCACAAGAGCAGCCAACCACTCCTTGCCATTGGAGGTACTGCCCCAGTATGCAGCTATAGCAAATGTGAAAACCCTTTAAATATATTTTTGTAAAATTAGTTAAAATTCAGTAGAAGAGGTGTTGCATAGCTAAGCAGGCAGATTTAATTTTCCAGCACAAGAGAAGAGCCGAGGCAACAAGACAGGAGAGCGGAGGCAGTGTTTTGTATAATTAGAAGAGCTCTTACCCTGGGCCTCCGTTGGGGACAGTTCTAGTGGAGATGAGTGCGATGTTGTTTATCTGCACAGCTGGTAGAGAGAGGGACCACAGAACAGGAGGAAGTGTTCGGGTGCAGACACAGAGGAGCCATGGTTTCGAGTTTCTGAAGATATGCGACACTTAATGAGGTTTGTCTGTAGGATCAAACTGGGGACTGCAGGGGAGGGTTTATGTTCACATGATGTTTAAGACTATGTAATATTTCTGGTGGAAAGTATGCTACTTGCTTGTCTACATTGAGCTCTTATTGTTTTGCCTAGAATGTTTAACAGTAAAGCATTAAACTTAACAAGTCAGATCTTAGAGGCAACACCACTCACAGTCAAAGTGTGAATATTTGCCACAAGGTTTTCTCTAATTTGGTTACTTAGGGGATCATGTTTTAAGCTCTATACCAATCTCCTTGTTCTGAATGTAATTTAGGCAAGCCATGTGTCTTTACAAATAAGGAATGTGTAATGTATTATCTGTAGAACAAAACCATTCTGCACTGGAGCACACACTTTACTGTAATGTGTTTTTATATATGTGTCTGTTGTCTATAGTGTGAATGAATGAAATGTGAAACGTGGGACCAGCCTCTCAAACTGCAAAACAGATTTACCTACAGGTACAAATAAAGCAACCTAACCTATGCTGAATTACTCTAAATTGAAGTATTAAGTATAAGGTTCTAAATTTCACTTGGTTTCCAAAAATATTTTATACCATATGATTTATGTTCAAAAAGAGAAGCCAGAGAGCACATGGCTACTTGGCATACATAAACAAGCAGGCTGCATTCAGTTGCACTCAGCTGCTTGATTTTGCCTGAGCTTTGATTCCACTTTAAAAGCTCAGTGAAGACATTACAGAGGTAACATGGGCCCTTTCTCTGTCATTATTGGTGTTTTAGCTTCTGCAGCTGTAGGATTTGCCATGTATTTGAGCAAAATTTCTACATATATAATGTGTAATCAGCTCTTGAGGTCAAAATAAGTCTGCTGTGTATTGCATCTAATTATAAAGCCCTGTTCCCACCAAACGCGAACTAAGCGAAAAAAAAAAAACAAACAAAAAAAAAAAACATGTCAAATGCCCCTAGTTGGACATTAGTTCATTTTTTTGAGTCACTTGCTTCATTTGCGTGTCAAGGATGCTAGAGTGGGAATTTGGTCACGCGAGTAAATCTGCTATATTTGTTCTATTCACTTGAGGAGGAGCCACTGCGCCTGCGTGAGGCACTGTGCACGGATTTTAAATTTGGTAATGGTGGACTACAACAACAACAAGCAAGTTAACTCACCTCATAGATATAGAATGGTAGATCTCACTTTGACTACTGCTGTCTATTGGAACAAATGCGTCAACAAAGCCGCCATCTTGGAATGGGGTAACGCTGCTTTAAATGAATGAACATCAATCAAGGCGATATCAGTGTTTCCTACAGACCAAGTAATATTGTGTGGCGCCCTTCCCCCATCAGATGGAAGACCTGTAGTTTAAGTTTCATGTTGAGAATTACTTACCAAAATTGATGTTAAAGTTTAGTTTTCACCTGATCTTTAGATTCTTTGACATTCAAGGAATGAATTACAAAAAAATCCAACTAAATCTTGATTGTTTTTTATTTCAAAATACTTAACTCAAGACCTAGCTCAACCAATATTAACTTGTTCTTGTATTTAACATTTTTTTGGTAAAACAAAATAAGTAGTATAATGTAGCAAGTATATAATAATACCAATTAAATAAATATAATACTAAATAAATAGACTAAATAGACTAAATAGACTAAATAAATAGACCTAAGAAACTACTAAAGGTACAACAAGGCGGCTAAATGAAATAATGAAACGGCATTAGTCGTGGTTTAGTCTTGGTTTAGACTTTAGACCTGGTTCATTCCTGGTTCAGTCCTGGTTTAGTCCTGGTTCAGTCCTGGTTCATTCCTGGTTTAGACTTTAGACCTGGTTTAGCCCTGGTTCAGTCCCGGTTTAGTCCTGGGTTCAAAACACAACATTTAGTATCATAGGCCTACAAAATAAAATCTAACCTATGAAATGTTATGCCTTGCTCTTTCGTCGTCTTATTCCGCTTGGTCGCACATTCGTATGCGGCGCAAAAGTCTGGGCATCTTCGCTCGGTGATACTGTGAAAAACTTTACCTTTGACCATGGACCCCAGTATCAAGATGGCGGCGGCATCTATATCTATGAACTCACCTCATCTGTTGTGGAAAGCAGATTAAAGGCGATCTATTGCTGTTTTGGATTTCACCTGATCCTCCAGAGGTGATGTGATCCATACGAGGCTCCACTGTCCTTGTTTGTCCAAATAAAAAGTAAGTGTGACGACCACAACTATATGAGACACAAGTGTCTGTTAAAGCCCACCACACAATACAGGATTTTAGAGTCTGAAACGATTTTTAGTGAGACAAAAAGTGCAGACCAAATCTTATCTATTATATCTATTATAAATCTTATCATGCTCCAACTGCAGAGCTAAACGAGCTAAAACTTGTGAGCTAACAAAGCTAGTGCAACTAGCATCAGTTGTTTCCTGTCTACAGCAAAGCAACTCGCTTTGACTAGTTTAGATGCAAGTCAAACTGTTATTATTTTATAAAATGTGGACTATAACATGTTATGTACAGACAGAAAGCTGCTGAAGTAGTCTTTTGTTTACTATCACTAATCTGGAACAATTTTACTGACCCTCGCACAGCGTGAATTTCTGTAAACACACATGATCGCCTCTGGCCTTTTTCTCACTTTTACTTAAAGAGCATTTGAAACTGGATTGATAGCAATGTTTTGTGGACAAGGTGTTATATATTTGAGGAGGAAAATATTAGGCTATTGGATAAACTATAGTGTTCATGTATGTCCCTATAGTGTTCATGGATGTCCTCAGTGAATTTGTCGTCATCTTTTTCCCACTTTCTCATATGAGATTTAAACAAAGTTCAGCCCTTGATTAGTATTATTTGAGTAACAACATTACACCTTCTCTGCCTTCAGAATAATTTTCTCTAGAATTAGACACCTAGACAAACAGATGTAACATGCTCTACTATGCTGTTGTCATTCTGTGGGTTTCTATAATAACCTTTTTGTGTGTTTATGTAGGAATAATGATCTTTTTAAACTTGAAAGTCCAGAGGGCTACTCTTACACTGATCAATAGTTATTAGAGCCTAATAGCGCCATCTATTGGATTATTTGGGCAAGGCCAATTATTGTTTAAAGATTTTGGCACTGCTGATTTTACCTGTACAAACTGTATACAAATGTTGGGCAATTCTTACTTGTTGGTTTTGTAAACTCTGCACAAGACAAATTAACTGAGGTATGGAGTTAATGGATATCGACAACATGGACATCCAGGCACTGCTTCACAACTTCTCGTGAGCTTCAAGGAGAGGAGACACACCTGCAGGGATGGGCTTAGCACCTGCAGAAGATGGCTGCTGCCTCTGTGTCACGTCTTTCTCAGCCTGTGAGGGAAGCCTCCTGATCCTACTTTATAGAGCAGGAGCAGACACATGACACTGTCCGCTTAGTAAAAGGACTGATACACAACACCTCTTTTAAGATTATACTTGAGCACAATTCTTTACACAGAAGTTCTTGCACTGTAGCAAAAATAAAGAGGTGCTGTTTCTGTCTCAGTTCCAAGCATTTACTGGCCATGTACATACGCATTTACATTACTTAAGGCGCATTGTGTAACTTTAATGGTGGAGGATCTGTCATCTGATTTTTTTTCCATGGAGACTTTATTGCTTTCGCCTGAAATGTTCCACAGTAGGATTAATCTTATCTATTTTGTATTTATTCAATTACAGGTATTTTTATTGCTTAAAAATCTGTACAGATCCAATGTGTAACTCGGCTTTGTGGATTCACTTTTTTGTCTTCATGGAGATAGATATGTTTAATGCAATTCTGTGGAGGATTCTGGACAAAGCAACAACATCTCCATGGAGACGAGGACGTAACGGACCCTCCACCAGAACAGTTACACAGTGCACCCAAGTCATTTTTTGGCTAAGCTAGAGGAGCAGACAATGGGTCACAACAACAGGGAAATAATCTAGTGTCATATCAAATTTAACAGGTAAATATTCATGTGTTTGTGCATCTTTATTTCCCCTTGGTTGTTTAACAAGTGGTATTTTCTGTTAAATCATTGTGAGCCAAGTCAGATGACAGCTTCAATGAGTAGTTTCAGTAACGCGCAGTAATGGCGTGTTGGTAACGGTAACGACGTTGTAACGAAAAAGAAAAAAGTAAGAGAAAAAGTAATTAGTTAGATTAGTTAGATTACCCGTACTGAAGAAAGTAACACCATTAGTAACGGTATTTATTTTAACACTGTTGTTCCCATCACTGGTTTTAGAGAGTGTGGATTATTGTTGCATGCTGGGATTTGCAAATTATTCAGGGCAAAAGAAGGGCCAGAGCCTTTTTCCAAGTTAATAAAGTTCCAGATTGACAGGAGAAGTGGATTTCTGTCATCAAACAGGCTCACAGTGAATCAAACATCACTGAAGCTACGAGTACCTTTTTGCTTGGGGATTGATTCAAATATTGTCTCAAAACTATTCAAAAAGTGTAATGGTGTTATGTACTATTCATTCATTTGGCCTAAGAAAGAAGTTTTATTGGAAAACACTCCCTTTTCCCCACAAAACACTATTTGCATCATGAATGCTTTGAAATGTTTATTGTGCAATCACATGCTACAGTTGAACTAATCATTTTTGGGTGTTTAATACATTGACATTAGCCTTCTGAGTAGGCACAGCACCTTCACTTTGGTTAGAGCACAGAATGTTTTCAATATTATAATTTTCACAGCCAATGTCAGTAAATAATATGGGTACAGACAGTGCTTTGCAATAAATAGTTTTTATCACAGTGACCCTTTCAGTTATGCAAGACTGTGGAAAGTCAATCAGATTGCACATTTAGGGGCACAGTCTACGCAGTCTAGTCATGTTCAGTCAATCAAATATAAATAGCCATTCATCACTAGTAACTTTTCATTTATAGCTGATTTAGTCATATGATGCCTGAGCTCTTCTGGCAGCCCTATGGATTCTTCATCCACATCTAGGTTTAATATATCCAATTGTCTGCATCCCTCATATGACTCTTAATGACTGTACAATGTTGTTATAATTGGCCTTAAGGAAAGTCTATTGAGTGCTAACACCAAACACCTCTGAGATACACACTTGTAATGAAACTCACATGTCTGCCTCTTTCCCACACACAACAACAAAGGCCACTGTTTTCAATTTAGAAGCACTATCCACTGTCAAGGATCTTCAGTAGTTCTTATTAAATTGACTTTCTTTTCAAGCCCCTCTCTAACCCATGTAATAGAATCAAACTCGGTAACAATGGTAGAGGATGGGTGCACAGCCACAGCCAGTGTGTCACTCCTACTCACAATCACATCACCTTGAAGACTGGAGCTTCATCGGCCAAATACACATTGACATGCAAATGCTTAGATTGTGAATGCCAGGGATATAAACATGATCTCATGAAAAACGCCAATAAAGTTTTCTCCCTAAATAGAGATTCTGTTATGTTCATCAGTTATTTTGGCCTTAAGAAATAGTATTGTGTAGTGCTCTAATTCATTCTCTGTTTTCTCAAGAACTGAATTGTCTACAACAACAAAGCAGCTTAAGCTATAAGGCCTCAAAGATGCATAAGAACAATATCAAGGACTGCCAAGTGTATGTTTTTCTACCATAAACAAAATATACCATGCTAAATGCAAAGATTAAGTTTTAACTCCTCCCAGTCTCGTCTTGTCCCCGTGTATCTTATACTCATGCCAAGCATGCTATGTACATGTGGCAGGCTAGCTCAGTAGGTCATAACACATTTTGAAGTGAGATACATTGCTGCAGTAAATATAGATGATAAATGATAAACTTGAAACCAAACCATAAAGCAGAATTATTCCCCAAAAAGTATTCTAAATGTTTAATATTGTTAGATATTGTGAGCTACAATAAATAAATAAAAAAAAACGCTTTAAAAATTAGATAATGTCATTTTTGTTCATAATTCAAGCTTCTATAGCTCAAATCTTATCATATTGCAGAAAACCATAAAAACAAAAAATTCCCACTAGTACAAAGAAAAAGTACTCAAATATTGACCCCCAAAAATTGTTGTTCTATCTGTATATTGAACGGTAAGTTGATATAGTATTTATCGTGATAGGCCTATAGCTCAGTCCATTTTATGTAGTAAAATAAAAAAATTATGTATAACTGAATTTCCTGTAAAGGTGAATAGAGGGAATACTTTTGGAGTATATTGAGGTCTTTGACATGGAATTTGTTCATTTTGTGTATATGCAAATTGAAAATTGGAGCTGAAAAGCTCTTTAATTGACAGTATGTGAGATTGTAGAGCGATCAGTGTATTTTGTGCCTGATCGGAACAAAAACCCAATGATAACTGTAATTATCATTAGACTCTGTCACAAACTGAGTGTTGTCGTCGTCTTGTGCATTCGTTTCAATCAGATTTTGTATATTTGGCTTTAAAGTTGTTTTCATCAAAGAACATCGCATCAGTTCTGTCCTTTTGTGTCTCACAGAGAGATATGCGTCTAATTTGGTTATGCCCTTTCTCTTTGAAGTAAATGAAGTCGCTTTTGCAAAGGGCAAATGACAATGGCCAAACCGTCAATATAATGTGCAAATAATCACCTCCAATAATTGTGTTTTCACCATTACTTTTATACTCTGAATTGGAGTATGGCTGACTGTACATATAAACTACATTTCAACAAAGACATTTGATTTGTTCAATTACAGTAATAATGTGTATTTTCTTATAGATTTAGTGGAAGCAGGGATATTAAACTGAATACTCTATATGAGGAGGAGGTGCAGAGGGCATCTGTAAAGCATTCCTTTTGTTGTGTAAAATCAATGGCCTGCTTCACGCTGGTGCCTGACGCAGAAGACCTGATACACAATCGATTTGTATGTGCTCTGTGAAATTATTGACGCAACCAGGTGCATCTGCGTACATGCCATATTTTTATGATTTTCCAACTAGTGGGTTTGTAGACTTGGATTAAAACTCATCTTGTTGTCTCTATGGTGTTATCCATCTGCTGTATCCACACTACTCTTCCTTCATAAATGTGTGAACAACAGGCTCTAAGGCCAAGTGCACAGTGTAGAAATGCAAATTATACCTAATTAAATCATATGTCACAGATGGAGAGTGTTATTAACCCTTGGTCAAAAGTACTTTAAATTGAAACTCATGAACAGATGGATACATATACTTCATCTTTTTACCTCCACCTCAAAGTATACACTTTCTAATTAACTAAGAAACTTTTTGTTTCTATAAATTATTACATAATCATGTTAAAGCGTTTAAGACTAGTTGTCCTCATGTGGACTTTTTAGTCTTTATTAATGGGATAGTTTTAATAAAGTTATTTTCTAATCCCATGCCAATACCAGTCCGATACTGTGTGATTAAAAAACAACTGTGATGCCTGTGAGGAAATGCAAAGCTCGAGAGCACATGGCTAATTATGCAAAATAAATAAAGTCTGTGTTAGCACTGTTGACTGTCAAACTGAGCTGCTTATTTTGCCAATGTTCTGCCATTCCATTCAAAAGGCTAAATGAAGGCATCAAAGAGGTATTTCAAATATTAATGCTGTGATTAATGATGTTTTTAGTATTTGCAAATTCAATGCAATGCAGTGTTGACTGCCCTGGGTGTTAGCATGTTGGCAGTAGCATTAGCCATGATACAGTATTTTTGAGAATAACTCTCTATTATTAGTTAATGTACATAACCTAACTATACCAACAAAATGTGTCTGTATTTGAACAACCATAAAAAGGTGTGGTTCATTAACCGTTATTGTAATTAGAGACTTGATCACCTTTCGGACTGGAACTCAAAATTTTGTACACGTGTATGTCAGTAGCTATATAGTCATGATTTCATATGCTTTTAGATGTACGCCTACCATAAATTATCTTCTCTTAGTGTCCTTTTTAAAACTTGTGACAGTTTTGTTCTACTTCTACAGTGCATCCGTAAAGTATTCACAGCGCTTCCTTTTTCCCACATTTTGTCATGTTACAGCCTCATTCCAAATTGTATTAAATTCATCTCTTACCTCAAAATTCTACACACAATACCCCATTATGACTGTGAAAAAGGTTTTTTTTTTTTTTACATTTTTTGAATTTATTAAAAATAGAAAACTAATAAATCACATTTACATAAGTATTCACAGCCTTTGCCATGAAGCTCAAAATTGAGCTCAGGTGCATCCTTTTTCCACTGATCATCCTTGAGATGTTTCTACAGCTTCATTGGAGTCCACCTGCGGTAAATTCAGTTGACTGGACATGATTTGGAAAGGCACACACCTGTCTATATAAGGTCCCACAGTTGACCGTGCATGTCAGAGCACAAACACCAAGCATGAAGTCAAAGGAATTGTCTGTAGACCTGTGAGACAGGATTGTCTTGAGGCACAAATCTGGGGAAGGATACAGAAAAATTTCTGCTGCTTTGAAGGTCCCAATGAGCACAGTGGCCTCCATTATTCGTAAACGGAAGACGTTTGGAACCACCAGGACTCTTCCTAGAGCTGGCTGGCCGTCTAAACTGAGCGATCGGGGGAGAAGGGCCTTAGTCAGGGAGGTGACCAAGAACCCGATGGTCACTCTGTCAGAGCTCCAGCGTTCCTCTGTGGAGAGAGGAGAGCCTTCCAGAAGGACAACCATCTCTGCAGCAATCCACCAATCAGGCCTGTATGGTAGAGTGGCCAGACGAAAGCCACTTAGTAAAAGGAACATGGCAGCCTGTCTGGAATTTGCCAAAAGGCACCTGAATGACTCTCAGACCATGAGAAACAAAATTCTCTGGTCTGATGAGACAAAGATTGAACTCTTTGGTGTGAATGCCAGGCATCATGCTTGGAGGAAACCAGGCACCGCTCATCACCAAGCCAATACCATCCCTACAGTGAAGCATGGTGGTGGCAGCATCATGCTATGGGCATGTTTTTCAGCAGCAGGAACTGGCAGACTAGTCAGGATAGAAGGAAAAATGAATGCAGCAATATACAGAGATATCCTGGATGAAAACCTGCTCCAGAGCGCTGTTGACCTCAGACTGGGGCGAAGGTTCATTTTTCAGCAGGACAGCGACCCGAAGCACACAGCCAAGATCTCAAAGGATTGGCTTCAGAACCACTCTGTGAATGTCCTGAAGTGGCCCAGCCAGAGTCCAGACTTGAATCCGATTGAACATCTCTGGAGAGACCTGAAAATGGCTGTGCACAGACGTCTCCCATCCAACCTGATGGAGCTTGAGAATTACTGCAAAGAAGAATGGGCAAAACTGCCTAAAGATCGGTGTACTAAGCTTGTGGCATCATATTCAAAAAGACTTGAGGCTGTAATTGCTGCCAAAGGTGGATCCACAAAGTATTAAGCAAAGGCTGTGAATACTTATGTAAATGTGATTTATTAGTTTTCTATTTTTAATAAATTCAAAAAATGTCAAAAGTCACATTGTCATAATGGGGTATTGTGTGTAGAATTTTGAGGTAAGAGATGAATTTAATACAATTTGGAATGAGGCTGTAACATGACAAAATGTGGGAAAAAGGAAGCGCTGTGAATACTTTCCAGATGCACTGTATGCTCTCTACACTCCTGCCATGCTCATTTCATGTATTACTTATAATAGGTAAGGTTTAATTAGCTCCTTTTCATCCCTAGAGACTAATGACATGATTATTAGATACTAAGCCAAACGTTTAATTGGTCGATTTCCATTTAAAAAGACGAGGCCCGTTTAATCTTGTGAGTTTAACTGTTGTAGTGAGTTCATGTCGGTTACTGTAGGAAACGTTCTCTGGCCTTGGCTTTGTGCTGCTCATCCACAGTCTCGTATTCTCACTGGAGTGGCTTATGTAAGTCTGTTAGAGCCTGTGCAGAATTTGTAAATGTGTAATTTTACCTGCACACACTCTGCACCTCTGCCCTCTGCACCTGTGCGCTTCACTGAGCTATGTGAACCTTTTATCAGCTTTTAGTTCCCAGTGGATGCGCTAATTAATGTGGGAATCTGAGCGCATGAAAAAGACCTTTTTCCCACGGTGCAGACTTAGATTTTAATTAGCAAAGGTAATGACCCAGCGAGACGTGAATGTGATGAGCGCAACTACGAAAAGATTATCCCAGAATTACAACAGATTTAGAAGTGTCACTGATCTATATACCGTTCATTTTAGGCCACTTTAAATGATGCAGTGCAAGATAGACACTTGACCCTGGCTATCCATTATGTAACAACTGTATTCAAATATGATTTATTATGATCTTATTACTTTAGTACTGCAGTCAGTGTACTTTTCTTGACCCCATGTTACTGAAAAGGCAGCCTTAGGTTATCACCTTTTCTAAACTCATAATGTCAATACCCGGTGTGTTCTTTTTGCATAGAAAAGTGAGCACTCAGCTTTTGAATTTGGCCCAGAGCAAGCACAACAGTAAAGTGACTGAAGGAACCCAGACTTTCTCTGCTCAGGAGTGAAGAATTGAAAACTTAGTTACAGTGAAAAACTGTTAGATGGTAGAAATGGTAGCTTTAGGCAGTATATGATAGATGAACCCGCCACCAACCTGAACCAAAATCGTTTTTGTGACAGAAGAATCCCTCAGTGGCAATAAAGCAGTTGGTAATTACAAACCTGAGTCTAGGAGTGTATATTATGATGCAATATTCATTTCTTCTGTTTTCTCTTAGATAGTGTCAAACTGGTCTTATGCAGAAGTAGTTCTGGCAAAACAAAGAAATGGGACTTCAATCTGTTGAACTGCATGAACCCACAGTAAGTACTCCAGTCTGTGCATCTACATTGTAACTCCACAATTAGAAACAATCTTTTAATACTAAATATTGTGTGAGTGTTTTTTATCAACATATTTAGTTTCATTTTAATGTTTTGAAAAGTCACAACATAAGTTTGCAAAAATGTAAATACTTCTGCAGCAATGAAAATGAACAAAAGAAGAGCAATGTTTCCACTTCTCTTTCCAGACATTGATTCTGTCAGCTGTTTGCTATCCTATAATGTATCACTATCAGAAGCAAAGGGTTATTAATTTAAGACCACTCATTAGGCCATTTTGTCTGAACTATATAATCAGTTTGAATTCCTATTTATACCTCATTTGAGCTCAACACAGCTTCAGAAAGCATTATAAATTGCACAATTGAGCTCCACTGGAGCCTTTTAACATGTAATGTGTAATAGTTATACAAGTGTATTTCCATGTTAGTTGCACTGTGTTTTTGTGAGTTCATGATAGGCCTGTCACGTTACATACATAATTACTTTTGGGGTTCAATATTTATCATGGTACCTTTTCTTTGTACTGGTGTGAACGTTTTATTTTTCTGTTCTACAATGAGATTTGAGCTGTAGGGTTGAATTACGACTGATACAAACTAACTAGGCAGGTGTAGCATTATGTTATGTATTTATTGCAGCTTATATATATTTTTTAACAATATTGTACATTTGGAATACTTTTTGGGGAATAATTCTGCTTTGTGGTTTGATTTCAATGTTATCTTTTATCATCTACATTTACTTCAGCAATATATTGCACTTCAAAATGTGTTATCGTGACAGAACGCAGCAATATGACAGTAATGACAAAATAAACACAATAACCTAAATTCTTCCTCTTTATCTTTTATCAGTTTTCATCTGTTGTGGTCAATATTGCATGTAATTATTTTAGTCCTTAAGGTTATAAGTTTACACATAAGATGAAAGCAGTTGCATAAAAATCATTAGGAGTCTTGCACTCATAAACATACTGCTCTAACCTGCCAGGGGCAACTGATGTAATATTTTTATACTTTTAAGTTTGTGCTATAACCCATTTCAAGCTTTTAAAAGAATCAGGATGTCTGTGTACATTTGCATTAGGGATTCATATTTCCTCTTCTGGCCATTGTTTTAATTGGTATTCTTGTGGCTGCTTCTTTATGTTCAGGTATCATGGGGTTTGAAGACAAAAATGGTGCCCCCGTGTTTGGGTATGTTCAGACCCACCATGGGGCAGTGTTGTCATCAGTGCACTCCAGAAAGCCTTGTAAGTCAGATCTGAACATTCTTTTCATTTCTGTATCTTTTGTACTGAAATTATTCATTATTGGTTTTCCGTTGTGTTTTCAGCGCAACAAACTTGAACAGAATTCTTTCGGTGGTTTCCGCAACATTTTGAATATCAATGAAAAGCACACCAGGTACTATGCTGCTATCTACGCTATACTATACTATACTATACTATACTATACTATACTATACTATACTATACTATGCAGGCTGCAGGATTAATCATATTTTAATGAAATCCATATCCAGTTGTTTCAAATTGCCAATAATGAATTTTCAGTGGAGAGATCTACAGCCAATTCTCTGTCAGTGAAATTATGTGCTTTGGTGCAGAGATCAGACTTTTGGAGGAATACAATTGTACCATGATTTGTGTTAAATGGCACGGATTAAAATGTCTTGTTTAAGTTCAGACAATTAATGATAAAAGCCATTTTTAATAAGTGAGAGTAAAACCTAAATGTACTAATAAAAGTGAACCAAGAGTGAGACAGTGTGCATGAGGGGTGGCACCAAACATGGTTGGAGGAGCTACGGGGGTTCTTCAGTGGGGGTGCACACTTAATATTCATTTTAAGTTGTTTTTTTTAGGGATGTGAGCACACCCCATCCATGTTTGCTTTGCTGTTTTAAAGAAGTTTAAATGTAGTCAGGCCCTGTAGTGTAGTGTAGGCTCATTTTGAACGCTCCAAAACATTTTTGGTCAAGATTGAATGTCCTATTAAAATGGGGGAAAAATGTTTGGGGGAGCTATGGAGATGGGTGCACTGGCTATTCCAGGAGAGGCTAGTGCCCCCTCAGGCCCCCCTTGGTACCACCCCTGGTGTGCATGAGTCTTCTTAAAAACGTTTTCAGCTAAGTGCCTCTCCTCTAATGCACCTGTCGCCTAGTCAGGTGTACAGAGTCTACACAGAAATGATTCATCAATAGAGTAATTAAATATTGCAGCCCTAAAATGTATAGTTACATTTTCAAATAATTTCTCCTGAATATATCTTTAACACAGTGGTATTTGTATGTCTCAATAATCTGTCTTTAAGCTTTCAAAATGGTCACAATCGTATGATCTAACATGAAAGCTGAAACACTGACTGTACTTAGCAAACTCATAATCTGTATCTTTGTCCACAGATATCGAGGCTGGCTTGTCCGAAGGATGTGCTGTGTTCTGTTTGTGAGTGGGTGCAAAGTTTTCCCAAGTCCTGTTACCGACCGGGCGGAACGAGTCTATCAGAGCAACAGGTACCCCAGGCAAATAAACAAAGATGCTAAGTATGAAATGGATAGATGTCGTGTCAATAAAATAAGTCTTTGAAAATTAAAAATTTGACAACTATGGTTCCTCAAATAGCTTTTCTGGGATTCTTTAGTATATTTATGATGCTGTGTGCTTTTTAATAATGCCTGATTTGTTATTGATTGTCACTTATTAACTCTGATCTATTTTTTATTTGTCTTTTTGCATGTTTTTATTGTTTTATACCTGAAAACATGCACCTATCACTACATCCACAGTTTGCATCTGTTGTTTTTCCTTCCGTTGTTATATAATCCCTTACTTAAAGGTCCTATATTACACAAAATGGATTCTTGTGAGCTTTACGCAATGCTATAATGTTGTTACTTCTTCAAAAACATACCTGGAGTTGTGTTTTCTTTCATTCACACATGCTTGAGTAACCCTTTATTAAGCTAAAAATCCTCTGTTCCTCTTTGTGATGTCATGTAGTGGTAGTTTTCAAGTTAACAGCTACCTTTTATCTTTTGTTAAGTTCAGTTGGCAGTTCCAGGGCCCAAATTATCCAAATGATTTTAGTGAATGTGTATATATGGAGTTTAAAACACATTGGCACACTTACCACATGACATCACAAGGTGGAACAACAACAAAGTGTTTTCAGTTTGAGAGAAGAACTCAGCCTAAATATGCAGGATTTGTGTGTTAAACGTGTGAATGAAACACAACTCCAGGTATGTTTTTGATGAGGAAACAACATTGTAACATAAATCAGAAAATAGCATAATATGGGCCCTTTAAGCCTGTTGTTGCCTTGTGCCATACACTCTGTGTTTCAGAGTGTATGGCACAAAAGTGTGGAGTAACTCTGCTGTCCTGTCACTGTGTTAAAGGGTGAAGGAGGTGCTTGCTGCAGAGCCACAGGCAGAGCAGGGGCAGATCAGTCGCCTTCCAACTTTCCTCCCCCTCATTAACACCAGCATTTCCTCTGGCCTTATACGGTACGTGAGTGGATGAGAAAACCTGTTCGATCTTTGCTAGAGGCTTGTGTGTCATGTCTGCTTTGGCCAACCTCAGAAAATACTGCAGTAAAAGCTGTAGACATGCACAGTACCAGTAACAATTGCACAAGGACAAAAAGTACATCAATCAAGTCATGGATTCAAGTACAATTGACTAATCACACACACATGCTCTGGTCAAAGAAAAGCAGTGCATATGGTGCTTTGGTGTATTCACATGGTGCCTTTATCAAGTGGAAACCGACTGGCATCTGGAGTTTCTGTTGACCCACTGATGTCAGTTAGATTCACTAGCAAGCCATCCATCTTAGGAGTGGTTATACATTCTCAGTGCCCTCTCCTCTTTCACCTTTGCTGTTGGAAATACGCCACTGACTCCATTCCTAAGGCTAATGTCACATACCACGGTGTGTTTTTACAGTTTTCCAAACACCTTTCAAAATTCAAAAAGGATTCGCCCCCATTAGAATTCTCAATGTGAAATCTAAAGCTTAGACGTTTCAATACAGTTATTTTTCCTTTGTCAGCAGCTGTAGAAACATGAAGGTGTATGGGGAAGACTCCACAAAGCTCAGTTTTCAAGTTGAAAGGAATACTTTATGTGTTTTTCTGGATACATTTCTCTCTTTTTCCTCTCTCCATCTTCCTCCCACTCGGTCGGGTTCATCTGCTTCATTTAAATGCTGTCACAATTCACCCCCAGTTTTCTCCTTTTATCTCTGAACTGCTTTTGTCCCTCAGCGTCAATGCGCCAAGTCTACTATTCCCCAAGGAATGATATCCATCTATCCAATTTACCTTGAGAGATGTCCTTAAAGTTTCACTCTACATTTCTGTTTAGATTTGTGAGCTGGTTGCTTTTGAAGACGCTTGCTTCTGTTTTCTGGAGCGTCCAAGTTAACCTCAACCATCTGCTGGCTTTACACAAAGCCTCACAAGAGGTACAAGCTCTTGCACCAACACAGTACAATTCAGTTTGTACAAACAAACTTTTCTAACTTTGTAAGTGGTATACGTGACTCCCAAAGCATTTCTTATAGTAGCTTAAGAAGTAGTAGCTAAAGTTCTGCTTGAGTGGAATTTCACTCAACTTTTTACAGTTTAATTACTGTCTGAGGAACATTAATTACATGGTTGACTAAATGCGTATATATATCCGTCAATGAAGCACTATTCAGAACAGAATAGAAAAGAAAGACAAAAAGGAATTGCCATTTTACTTCTGCTTTGTTCTCATTAATATAGTGATTGTTATAGTGTTATTGTGACCATTGTAAACATTTCATATAACCTTATTTTTTATCTGTTTACGAGCAGTCATACTGTAACTTCTGCACTGCTCTGTTGTCCAGGGATCTCCGCTGGTTTATGTATACATACAGCAGAGTGCGCTGGACTGTGCTCTCATCCCATTGGCCCTCTTCTGTCACAGCCTCAGAATCCCATACACAGTCTGCCCAGTGAATGTAAACAACAGGTTGCTCAGGTATTAATTCATGTTTGATGTTTGCACTGCCACGATAACTACTATGTCAACCTATCTGTCAATTATGGCAATTTAATTTATATTTTAATTCTGGCTCATTGTTGGCACAGTTATGTTCTATTATTTGCACTTGTGGGGAGTGTTTTCTTTTTTTTATCGCTCAATAGCTGTAGTGTTGTGTAACTATTCTGCTATAGGGTGTGTCATCTGCTTGACTTCATGGAGATATTACCTCTAAATAGCCCTTAATATTATAGTTGTTTGTAAATTATATTACAATTAAACAACAAATAATAATAATATATGTCAGAATAACAAAATATATCTTAAAGAATTGTTGTTTTGACATTTTTGATGTTGATGTTCTTGTTCTGCTTCTTGAATACAGCAATTTACAACAGAAAATTTAATTGGCAAAATAAGTACTTTACTTTTATAAAAACCTTAACAGATATAGCTCAAAGCAGAATTATTATCTTGTTTTTTCTGTTGATATTGAAGAATGATTCTTCAAAAAGTTGGAGTGGTCCTTCTCCTGAATGGTGACCTGACGGAGGAGGAGTTTGAGCAAGACCCCCTGAGCTCGGCTGTGATGACGTCTGTGAGTATTAATATTCTTTAGATTTTTGTCACATGATGTATATGGTCATAGCAGCTGCCATATGTAGTAATGTAATAATATAAACTATATTACTATATATAATAATAAAGAAAAAGAGGTGTGAGTGGTTGCTTATAAATAAGTACCTTGTTGCATTTTGTTAAATCTTACTCCTTATCTGAAAACTGTTTAAGAGATACATGACTTGCCATTTCACTGTGCTATCATACCTATTTGCATCTGAAGTAGTTGTTTTCTCTCTTCATTACTCCAACATTTGTAGAAATAAAATCATTTAAACTGTATTAGTATCAAACTGAGCTGTGTACTACATGACTAAACGTGTGGCTTTAATATGAAAGACTGAAGGATGTTTACGAGTCACATACTGTTGTCGACTTGAGTAAACATAATGGCCATGCGTGAGAAAGCAGCCATGTTTATGGCTTGTCTTTCACTGTTAATGGACCTTTATTGTTTATTGAGTGTAGGCCTGTTTAGCTGCAGTTCATTGCTAATCTAATCACCCTTGTCGGTAAGGGGAACAGTACTTGGGGCTATGGAAGTATCTTTGAATGCCATGTCAAGTACCCCTAAAGTCTCCTTAATTTATGCAGTTTATCTTTTCATCATTCTCCTTCATTCCTGATTATTTTTTCAGCATTTTATATTCAGGACATGTTTTTATTTTGCTTGTGTCTTTCTAAAATGCTTGGTTAGCATTAACGCATGATTGAATGCAGATCTGGAGACCCCCAGACTCCTGATGAATGTTGATTTTTTTGTATTTGTTCTCCCCCGTCAGCTGGTACGTGAGCTGCTACATGAGGGCCAGGCAGTGTGTGTTGCTGTGTCAGCCCAGCCTGGTCGGGGAGGGCAGTGGCTGGCTCGCATCAGACAGCTCATCAAAGAAGGATCTGTCCCTGATGTTAGCCTGGTCCCAGTGGGCATCTCATACAACTGTGTGCCCCCAGCCGGCCCACAGGTGGATGTGTGTCAGCATTAACACCACACAATATACAACACACAGCATACAACACAACACACTTTAAAGGGCCTGTACCTGATTTTGAACTATGAGTCAGAAACATGTTTTAGTTTGAACTGTTGAACCCCGCCCACTTAGTCCTTTCTGGTACTGTGATGTTGCACCTGTCTGGCCAGCCAACCACACTGCCAGGCCAAACTGACTGAGGGTGCATCTGAGTTTTTAAAGAGTGCAAATATCGTTATTTTACCTGCCTCAAATGAGGGTGCAAACACTTTTAAATGAGGTTACAATGCACCCATTTGAACCCCATAGACTTTGATTTGAGTAATTTCTTGAATCTTAAAACTTGAATCTAATTTTAATTAAGACGTGTTGGAAACCATATCCTGTCTCTCAGATTTCTGATGGGCGTGATTGACAGACTGATTAACCTACCAGTGAAGTGCATAGTCCATTTGTGTCAAAACAAACATGACGGCTTACAAGTAAAAAAAGAAGAATGTGAGAAGGAGTGAGAAACAGCATGGATTTACAAGCGAGTTTTTTTGTTTTGTTCTGAAAGAAACAAAAATTTTCGAGAGGAGATGTCCACTCTTCCCAAGTAAGGGCCGTTGCATGTTATGTTTTATGGTCTGGTTCAGACTTGTCCGCATTCAAACAGAATGTAGGAGAGACTGAGTGGTCAGGCAAAATATGCACTGAGGCACAGAAACAACTGTCTAGGATGTTTTCATTCAGTTGTTTCTATTTGGTTCTTATCTATTCCTGCTTATCTTGTTGTTTTTTTCACACTTTTCATAATGCACCGTGACAGGGAATCAACTGTCTAGTGAAGTGTCAGTTGTTTTTCCATTATTCTTATCAAACAGTGTACCTGTGATTGGACGAAAACTGATGTCCCTGGCAGTTGCTTCACTCTTAGTTATTACTCAACATTATTTGTTTCAGTGTAATTTGACTCTGTATTCACACTGCATAATATAAATGGCACTTATCCTAACCAAAAGAAATTAAAATCAAGTACAGCCCTTTAAATGTGCAACAACATATCATCGATTTTTCTGTTCTTGATCAAAGACTCTAAAGTCTTTATTGCGTTTACTTATTTGTGCATTTTGTGAGCAATGAAAAGTCTGTAATAGTCTGTCCCCCATGAGAGATGATACTGATGAGAGGGCTTGGCTCAGTTAATTGCAGTAATAAGGTCCTCACCCAACCATTTAGTTTAATCATTCAAACACAATTGACATGGCATACTTAATCCCATGCTTAGACACTCTGCAAATATGCTTATTTATCTAACTGTTATAGATTGTTTTCATTAGCGCTATTGCTGTCGTAATGCCCTCTATGAAAAGACTCCATTATGTTATTATTGCTAACTCACTGGGTGTTATCCTTTTATAAACGTTCTTGTCTGTCTTTGAAGATTGGCCTGAGCAGTATAGTAAAACGCTTGCTGTCTCTTTTCTGGAAGAGGTCCTGGGGAAGTGTACGGATTGACTTGGCCCAGCCTTTCTCTCTGAAGGTAAACCATAAAAGGAGCCAGCATCAAAGTCTTATCATTTAACATCCTGCCTTGCATTTTAATGGTCCAAGTGACACCCACCTACTTACGATGCTTGGATGTAGTTTTGGCTCCACTTTGCATAGTAAAAGAAAGATTCAATTCTGTCAACTGGACAAAAGGTGTTTTTTTTTTTTGTTTTTCTTTTGTTTTTTGTTTTTTTGTGAAAACCTTTGTCTGGTTGACAGAATTGAGTCTTTCTTTTATTGTGGCTCCTACTCCCACATATTTAGAGAATGTTCCTCTTTCATTTATGCCAAATGAATTATCTAAAAAGTTTTTTTTTCTCTTGGAAAATGAATCAAGACTTATTGGATGCACTGGCTTTCAGGGCTGTAAGATGTTGACCTATTGCTTTTCTAATCTCTCTGTGTGTTACAGCTGATAAAAAGAAAGATAAAAATCATACGGTGTTATTTAGGAATGCATCAATCCAGCTTTTTCTGTTCCGCTGCCGATACAATACCTTTGGTTTTAAGTATTTGCTCGTATAAACCGATATAAAGGCAGAGACTAAATAAAGTACTAATTTCGTTTAAACACACGGCGTATGGTAAAAAAAAATATCCAAATGTGTTTTGTAACTGTTTTTACAAAACATTTTACATTTTTAGGCAAGCCATTTGAGACAATGTTATTCAATAAATCATCTTATTACACAAATTTATAGACCAAAATAGGATATCGACTGAACAGATATCACTGAACCTGTATCTTGTCCATCAAAATGTTCAATATCGGCGCCGATATCCGATACCAATATTGTGTTTCCCTAGTGTTATTCCAGTTATTATGTAGCTGTTTTACTACAATTTGCGGTGGTCACCCTTTGAATGTTGAGTTACTGTACAAGCACTGCATGTACAGAAATGAACACAGTTGTGTTTATAATAAATATATTGTTTTGTTTCAGGAAATGTGTGACTCTGGGAGGTGCAGAGTGGATGACTGGCTCCCTCTGCAGGACCTGTTGCTGCCCGCGATCTTGAACAACAGGTCACTATGCCATATAAACTATAATTTGAATCTAAGTACTGAAAGAACTAAATAGAGCTGAACACTTTTGGAAAAAGATCTTAATTGCGAGTTATCTGACAAGTATTGCAATTATTATTAGATTTGGGGTTTATGTATCAATAGTAGAATTCTTTTTAGAGTTAGGGTTAGTACTGCCAAAATAATTCTCATTCATTTCAGAACAGTATGTAGAGGTATAAACTACATAGTTGGCTGGTCTTGTACATGATAAGACAGGATATTTTGGTTTTAGCAGTTATGCTGTTTAAATAATTGCAGTCTTTGCGATTTGCTAATTGTGCCCATTACAATTTTTATTTGATTTCATAATACATTGGATTATTCATTAACTCCACCACAAATGCATACTAGGCAATGTAGGTCAACTGTACAATCCCACATCGCAGAACCACATTTGGACTGTCAGCTTTTTCATATCATTATGGTAAACTATGAAACTCACTACCCCCTGAACTGAAGTGCTTAACAGAGCTTAAGACGTTCACCTTGAGACTCAAGTCCTGGTTAAAAACAAACCAAAGGTGTACCCACCTGTAAATATTTTATTGTGTGTGAATGTGTGTTTGAATGTGGGAATGTCTGAAATGTGAAATTGCACTGTTGTAAAAATGTGTTTAAAGATTGGCCTTTTAAACTGTTTTGAACTATCTGGTGTGGGGAAAAAACCAACTAGGGACAGGAGAGAGAATTAGCGCAGGCTATACACACCAGATGCATGCTCTACCTGTGACTATGTATGACTGAATTGTCTCTGTCAAATAAATAAATAAAATAAAGTGTCTTGCCTAACACAAGACACTTGGAAAGTTTCCACTAAAGCCACTGCTGCCTCACTGTGGCACCTGGTATTCCCAGTGGTCTCCAATCATAGCTTGCCTCCCTAGAACTAAATTCATTGTTTGCTAATAGTGTTTGAGAGGATATCACTGCGATTAGAGTCCTGTCATCTGCAATGCAAAAATGTTTCCATCTTTAAATTTAGTCTCTTAAACTTGTCTCTAAGCTGTACGAGTGAAACTGATATGATGCCATCCCCTGGTGAGATTTCATCCTCTTAAACTTGGTCCAATTACAAACAACATTAGACTGTCTGGCAGTGAAAAAGATAAGACACAAATAACATCCCCCTCAATCTCTGCTTGGCGTCTGTCGGTGCAAGTGGCTTCTCTCTGTTTAATTCTTTCAGTGAGCTTGAGGCAAACAGTGCAAATCAAAATGGGAGTAGTAGAAACGATAGAGCAGTTATTAGCGGTTTAACATGTAAATGAGCAAACACACAATCGTCCTCACTGATCTGTTTCTCTTTTGCTTCTTTGTGGTGGAGTTTTAAGTGTTGCCATTGAAAGACTGCAGAGAGCTAAAGGCCAGCGTGGTGCCAGTCGATAACACATTCAGAAATAATCCTAATAGCATTTTGTATTATTTTTGCAGCTATAACTTGCTTGTTTTCTCCATCAGAGAAATTCTATGGGGCACGACCCTGCTGATGTTCAGAAACATATGGTCAATGTTATGTAAATACTTGATGATATCCACTACTCTCACTTGTTGGTCTTAAGATCTGAAACGGCAAATGAGCTTTGGTTTTGTTTTGTCTTTGCAGCTATAATTAACTTTCTCCTTTAAAAAAAATCTATGGTGCATGGCCCTGTTTATGTTCATTGACCTATTACATAAACAAAAAGAAATATATGATGAATAATTGGTAAATACTGACATCCCACCACTCTCACTTTGTGTTAAGGTGTGAAAGTGTAAGTGACATTTTTGGTTTTCTTCTTTTCACCTTTCGAGAAAATCGATGGGGCAAGACTTTGTTGATGATCATTAAGCTAGTACATCAATGATAAGAAACATAAGGTTAATCATATGTGAATACTTGAGGACATCCCACCACTCTCACTTTTTTTTTTGAAGATCTGAAATTGCGAACGGGCGTAGGAGGATGTCATGGCTTGCGCCTCTTCATTATGCATCTGAACCTAAACCACATCTCCAAGACGACCTCAGCATCGCCATCATCCTTCACCTCATCTACTGTAGGTCTATGAATACAACCCGCTGTTCATGAATCATAAACAACTATTGATAGACTGTTCTTAAAGGGGATATATTGTACAAAATTGACTTTAAAGGTACACTGTGCAATTTTCTGGTGGAGGGTCCGCCACCTGTTTCTCTCCATGAAGATGTCATTGCTTTGCCTGGAATGTTCCATTGTATGATTTTAAACATTTGCTCAAAAATACAGTTATTCCTTCTGTGAATAGGGGCGACTCTCCACAGATCTGAATCGTATTGTAGAGTAGTGCTATAACCTGCTTGTCTCCTTTGCAATAGATGGCTTTAATCTATACTGTGGAACATTCTAGACAAAGCAATAACATTCCCATGGGGACATTAGATGGCATACCCTCCACTAGAAATGTCAAGCAGTGCATTCAACCATTCAAATTTACTCACTTGAAATTTGACTTTTTTTTTTTTTTTATTAAGACGTTTTAAATTTATATTTATTGCTACGTACAATGTCTGAAATATACAATTATGATCCATAGGCATCATAGATTATAACTATATAGCAGATAAAAACCATAATCTCACCATGTTCTGCACATATGATTAATAACACTATAGATGAGCGGGTTTACTAAAGAAGGAATGGAATAATATTTTTATTGCACTAAAAAAAATTCAGCTGTTGAAAACTTTTGCCAAATGTCATTTTTGCCAAATGGCACTTACCTGTTTTTACTTATGAACTTCTTTAAAGGTGCATTGTGTAACTTTTTTGGTGGAGGGTCCGTCAATCATTAAACCTTTCTATCTTCATGGAGACCAAATCAGACCAAGTTACAGGTCAGATCTGTGGAGAGGCAACTCAGAATGCTTGTTTTTCTAGATATTTTTGAGCTATAAAACCACCCATAATTTAACAAATGTAAGGTAAAGCTGTTTAATGTCATACTGTGGAATCTTCCAGGCAGAACAATGACATATCCATAGAGACATGCAGGTGGCGGACCCTCCATCGGAAAAGTGGCACAGTGTACCTTTCACTAAATGCTAATTACGACATAAATATTGTATGCCTGCTCTCTGACTTCATAGCTGCCACGTCCTGTAAGTCTGTGATGTCCACTGGCATTGTGTCCAGCCTTTTGCTCAACAGACACCGTAAGGTAAATAAGTCTACTTTGTCTATTCCAAAGTGAAACTCCATGGGGGGTAATGAACAAAATTGACTTCCTTCTTAGTTTATCAGTGCGAGAGTGACTCATACCCAAGTGTCTATTTTATGTCACTGGCTGGTGTTGTTAATATGATTTTTGGCTCCCCCTCTCTTCTTCACCTCTGCAGGGTGTAAAGCTGTCAGTCTTGTGTCGTGATGTATCATGGCTCACGGAGGAGCTCTTGTTCAGGAACAAAGACGTTGGCTTCGGGGGCACTCTCGCCAGGGTGGTTCACTACGCCCTCAGTTTGCTCGCCCCGCACCTCATCATGGCAGCAGCACCATCCAGGTTGGTTTGTTTCTGGTTTTAAGGTTTTAAGCATTTTTATTTCCAAGTTCACCAACATGACATCGGGTTGCCAGTTGCAATGATGAATTCTTGAAACCTAAAGAACTCTTTCAGATCTGATATCCACTACTTAAACCCCAACACTTGCAGCCAATTATTAATCGTAGCTCAGTGAGTTCATTCTCGGTATTTTAAGCATTCACACGAGTCATGACCTCTAGAATGAGAAAAAAAACTTGTATGTGTCTTCATTCACGTCAAAGCACTGGCGACCCAAGTTTAGTTATGATTGGACTTCCTTTTTTAAACCAGCAAGAGTGCAGGCTACATACCGTACCTTTAAAGGAGTAGAAAGACAACTGATGTTGATTTTTCAGTCTGGGGCCCTTGTGCTGAATAATACTCCCTCTTCTTTTATTTTAGGAAAGACCCATTGATTTTGCCTCGTCCCTCCCCTGCAGCTGCTCACCATCTCAGTCTCCAGGCGCAGACCGTCACTCATGCCTTTATCCTGGAGGCTGTTGGGGGTGAGGAGCCTTATCTGACACACACGCACCACACACCTGCTGGCATCTTACTTATAAAAGACATCATGGTAATAATGTGTTCATGGGTTTCTGCTTTTGTTTAAAGGTGACATTTTGAGGACTTTTGCCCATTCAAGAGATTGAATAATTTGTATAGATCTTTTAATTGCTATGGCAACTGTGCTGTTTTTTACATAACTCTGAAACCCATGGATATGTTAGTCTTAATTACATATACAGAAGCATGCAAGCAAGGTTTAACTATGCTTAACCAATATGATTTCAAAATAGATTTGAAAAAAATTGTATTTGATAGTTAAGAAAAATATATAAATGCCATATATAAAACAATATATCAACAGTATTTCTTAGACTAATGCTTAAATGGGCACTATGTAACTTCTTAGGTGAAGTGCAGCCAAGATATATATATATTTTTTTTTACATTCTGGTGCGTGGAGATTTTTGCATATTTTGAAGGTTACTTTAAACTGTTGAGCATTACATTAAGATAATTTCTCATTTCTACAGTTTGTAGTGAAGTTTATTTCTATGGCAACTGAATAGCTATTTTACAGAAGAATACCATTTAATTCACCAGGTAAAGAACTCTGCAAGGATATCAGTAAGTTATGTGGGACAGCTAAATTTATGTCTTCCATTTTAGCCTCACAGCAGCAAACCAAATAGCGTGCTTCATATCTAAACACAGGGGTGAAATATGAGTTCCATTTTAACTTTGTTGTGAGAGAAAGTAAAAAATAAAGGTGGTGTTTTGCAGTACAGGAGGTTGTATCCTCTGTTGAAAATGCTCTTTGTTGTTGCATGATTCATTGGATGAGGAGCTTGTGGGCAGTGTGTTGTGTACAGCTGAAAGCCATTAAAACATACCCCTGTGTGAAGTACAATACAATCTCCCAAAATTAATATAGTTAGTTGAGTCTTCATTTTGTCTTGTGGTGCAAGTCGTGACTGTATTCATGCTGGATAAATAAACCGATCACACATTACATTACAGAACAGTGAATAATTGGATGGAAATGGTAAGATAGCTTTCTGGAGTAGGGAGAAATAAATGCATTTTTCAGCCCTATTTCCAGAATTACCAAGAAAATAGTGACGACATTTCCCTTTAATTTAAAGCCCTCATACTGGATTAGGGTGAGGAACAATCATCAAGTAAAATAAGACAACAATTACTTGTCCCTCAATGTGGAAACAGCAGCAGTGGACTAAGGGAGTGTAACGTCACCCATAGTGTTCGGCTCCAGTCAAATGAAGCTCATGATGCTATGAACAGTTATAGAGGTGAATTTAGAGCCAGGTTAGCCACATTAGGAATAGAAATGTATTTACAGACAAAATAGCTAAATAAAAACCCCAGGATCACGTAGAGCAGTTTAACACGAACCAAGACCAAAATTACGAGGCTTAGTGCATCATTTACAGAGAGAGGGGTATTTACAGTCTATGGATACCGTGGCGGCACGGTAACTGAGTGGCTAGCACTCGTGCTTCACAGCAAGAAGGTTCCTCAAACCTAAAAAACATGCACCAGGGACTACAGGTGGAAATTAGCTCTGGTGCTACAACCTGGCACAATGCAACAGGAGAGATGCATAATGCATCTGATATATCTCAAAATCATTCTAAAGCTATTCAAGAAAGGTTCATTTCTGTCCTGTGACTTTTTTTTAGTATTGATACCTGTTCAAATGAGTATCTAGTTTTGGTACTAGCCTTAGAATTGATTAGTATCTGATTTTCGATACTTTTGACAATCCTAATAAATACAGAACAACATGAGTCTTGTCCTGCTGCTTTTGTTGGGATGTATGTTATTAAACGTGTCTATCTCCATGGAGAATGACCCTGCTCACAATAAGAAAGCATGTTTTTCAATATATTTTTGAGCAATGAATACAAGGGTGATTGGATAAATGCAAGATGTGTTTAATTCCAGGCAGTGCAATAGCCATCTCCATGGAGATGAGCAGAAAATGTATATAGTGCATCTTTAAATATATGACACAAATACACATTTCCATCCTATTATCAAGCTATTAGAGTGCTGATAAAGGTGCATTGTGTAACTTTTCTGGTGGAGGGTCTGTCAAATGCCTTTCTTCTTGAAGATGTTATTCCGTTGTTTGGAATGTTTCACAGTATGGTATTAAACCTTTCTATCTTCATGGAAAGCCAACCAGATCAAGTTACAGGTCAGATCTGTGGAGAGGCAACCCCGCTTACAGTCAGAATGCCTGTTTTTCTAGGTATTTTTGAGCTATAAAACTGCCTGTAATTAAAAAATAAATGCAAGATAGAGCTTTTTAATCTGATACTGTGAAACATTCCAGGCAGACCAATGACATATCCATAGAAACAAGCAGGTGAAGGACCCTCAACCAAAAAGTTATATATTACACCTGTAAATAAAGTGCAAATCTTTAATAAGTGTATTTTACCTTCAGCCTGTGCAGTGTCGGCCATGTTGAGCGATGTGGCGGGCAGCGGGGTGAGTAGCCGTGTGCGGAGTCATGGCGTGGACGGAGTAGAGGTCAAAGGTGACTTGGAGTTTGACGTAATTTTGTGCGAGACGGAACTGACCAACAGAGCCCTGCAGCTATGCCATCTCCTGCCTCCGGGATTCATGCCAGTATGTTAAAATTCAAATCACGCCACACATCCAACATGTTTCAATGAGTGGATTTTTAATGAAGCACAACAATATTCATCCTTCACTGCTGCCTTGCTATCAACTTTCATATTGTGAGATGAAGGTACATGTGAAGAGCCCTAAATCATAACCAGAAATACATCTCCTTTCTGTTTCCCTACCTTTCATTATGGTCTTTTTGTTGAGTGTTCTTGCAGCCTTTTCCTCACAAAATAATACAGATTTCATTTCTTTGCTAGCTATCTCTGTCTCGTCTTTCTGATCATTTCTCACTGTCCACTCTTCCCCCGGCAGCTGTCTTCCTCCCCTGGCCGTGCTGTTTGTGCTGAAACCTTGCTCCACCACTGAACTCAGTTGTCCTCTTCTCTCCCTTTCCCCATAGCCCTGTCAGTCTTCCCACAGTTTTGCTCTGGATGCTGTTGACAGTCTGGTGCGCTGTGGCATATTGATCATGGAAGAGGTAAAGTTGCTTTGTAAATTGTGTTAGACCAGAAAATTGTTGTTTCAACATCTCTCAAGCTCAAAATGCTCTGTTCCACCTTGTGACGTCATGAAGTGGTAGTTTTAAAGTTAACAGCTACTTTCACCTTTTGTTCAGTAGAGATGGGCAGTTACGGGGCTCAAATGATCCAAGTGATCCAAGTGAAAGTATATTGAGTTTAAAGTGTATTCTGTCTGAGAGCACAGCCTAAATATGCAGGGTTTGTGTGTTAAACGTGTGAATGAATCCTTGGGAAAGGACTAGATCTAGTGCCACACAATCTCTCACATTCAAAATGCCACATAATGTCTCATCCCATGTCAAATCATATATACATTTTAACCAATCTGCCCCATTGTTGTCCATTAGAATGGACAGATGAAGAGTACAATCACTGGTAACATACTGAAAATAATGAATACAAAATAAGTTATAATTATATTAACATTCAATAAAAAGAAAATATATGAACTTTTCACATTTATTTCTTGTTCCTCAATCTTTCTTCTTCTGTCTCCTCGCACCCCAACAATTTACCCATTTTAAAATTGCACCTCCAAAACTTGAGCAAACATGTCTTATATTATGGAAAAAAGATATATTAGTTATATTGATATTGGACCTCGAGTTAAATCAAGCATTTTGCTACACAGATACAAACGATAGTAGTGCCTTGTCTTATTTTGCAGATTCCCAGAGCTGTGCCTATTTGCGACGTGTGGAAAAGAGATGGTACTTTCTCTTGGACCACCAGCGATGACCCTTACAGCACCGACTCTGACTGTGAGGAGATGGAGTCCCGCTCTTACAAGGTACAAAAGAAAAGTGCTAATGTTCGCCCTGTGGTTTTCACATGGGAACAGTGTCTAAAACTGCACTTCTGGAGACCATCCATGTTAATACAGAACAGAAATTGAGTAAATGACAAATCAGTAAATACTAATCAGTACTTGTATATACTTTACAAATGTGTTTCTGTGCAGGTCAAAACTGAGACCTTAAAATAATTTATCAGTACTAAATATAGTTTTAGTATAGTTTAAAGGTGCAATATCCACCACGTGAATGTCACCACGGAGATGATATTGCATGAAATGTTCCACAGTATGCCATTAAACTTTTGTCTATCTCTATGGAGCAGATAGACAAAGTAATTCAATGTGCTTTACAGAATAAGAAAGACATTAAAATCACAGTTCAAACAAATCAAAACATAAATAATCATCATAAAATTAACATTGAAAGAGTTATATTCACAGCTAAACAGAACCGTTTTGAGCCTGGCTTTTAAAGGGTGATCTGTATAAATAAGCCAAATTTTATGCCATGTCTTATCATATTCAATAGATACATAAATACAATATTAGAAACATATTTAATCTTGTATGTCATTTCTGGATTTGTGCAAGCACCTTCTGTCCTCACATTATCCAGTGAATGATAATAACCGATGGCTCATTAGATGCGGTTCTTTTTTTAGCCTGAAAGAGCTTTTTAGGTAATTATTTAGTCGTCCCTTTTCACTGCCTTTATCAGTCTGTCCTAGTTTCCCTCTATTGGATATGCATTGTTTCGTGTTTAGAAAACCTAAAAAGCAGAAGACCGCTTTCAAACAAACCAATCCAGTCCATTGTGGTCTTAGAAAGTAAACTGATAATAATAACTTGGTGTAGTAAAGTTTAAATGGTAAAAGTTTAGTTTATTTTTTATTAGGCTTTACTGTGGACTCTGATGTGTGATACATATTCTGAGGACTTCCTACATTTAACAAAGCTTCGAACCCAAGAAAGAAATGAAAACTTAAAAGAAGTTAAACATTAAAGAGATCTAAGCAGAGCCTTTACTCAAAAAATGTTTGAACTCATTGGACGGCGTATTCTCCAGACAGAACAGTTTTATAGGCGCCGCTACATGTACTTAAACTTTTATATGTAGAGAGTTCTCCTTTTATCCACATTATTGGAAACTGTGCCTTCATAAATTAAACTAACAGCATATAACTAATTAACTAGCATATAACATATAGCTTTTTGAAAAATGCAGGTTTTACTATACCAAAATATTCTGTACAATCTTAGAACAATAATATAATACAAATTGTAAAAATTAGTGATAGTGATCTGAAGGTTGGTGTTTCGAATGTGACCATTTACCATAATGCTTTATTATTAGAGTCAAACTGTGACAGAGCCGTCCAATTCCCTAATTCATGTATTATAATCCATCCATCCATCCATTTTCTTCCGCTTATCCGGAGCCGGGTCAAGGGGCCAACAGTCTAAGCAGGGACTCCCAGACTTCCTTCATCCCGGACACTTCCTCCAGCTCCTCCGGGGGGGACCCCAAGGCGTTCCCAGGCCAGCCGAGAGACATAGTCCCTCCAGTGTGTCCTGGGTCTTCCCCGGGGCCTCCTCCCGGTGGGACATGCCCGAAACACCTTCCGAGGGAGGTGTCCAGGAGGCATCTGGAACAGATGCCCAAGCCACCTCAGCTGGCTCCTCTCGACGTGGACGAGCAGCGGCTCTACTACGAGCTCCTCCTGTGTTACTGAACTCCTAACCCTGTCTCTAAGGGAGCGCCCAGCTAGTCTGCGGAGGAAACTCATTTCAGTCGCTTGTATCCGCGATCTTGTTCTTTCGATCTTTACCCAAAGCTCATGACCATAGGTGAGGGTAGGAACGCAAATTGACCGGTAAATCGAGAGCTTTGCCTTTTGGCTCAGCTCCCTCTTCACCACAACGGTCCAATACAGCGACCACATCACTGCCGACGCTGCACTGATCCGCCTGTCAATCTCACGCTTGATCCTCCCCTCACTTGTGAGTAAGATCCAGAGATATTTGAACTCCTTCACTTGAGGCAAGGACTCCCCACCCACCTGGAGAGGGCAAGCCACCTTTGTCCGGTCGAGAACCATGGCCTCGGATTTGGAGGAGCTGATCCTCATCCCAGGCGCTTCACACTTGGCTGCAAACCACCCCAGTGCACATAGGAGGTCCCGGTCCGATGAAGCCATCAGGACAACATCATCTGCAAACAGCAGAGATGAGATCCTGTGGTCCCCAAACCGGATCCCTTCCGGCCCCTGACTGTGCCTAGAAATTCTGTCCATAAATACAATGAACAGAACTGGTGACAAAGGGCAGTCCTGACGGAGTCCAACATGCACCGGAAACAGGTTCGACTTAGTACCGGCAATGCGAACATGGCTCCTGCTCCGGTCATACAGGAACCGGACAGCCCATAGCAATGAGCCCCGGACCCCTTACTCCCAGAGCACTTCCCACAGGACACCACGAGGGACACAGTCGAATGACTTCTCCAGATCCACAAATCACATGTGGACTGGTTGGGCAAACTCCCATGAGCCCTTGAGCACCCGATGGAGAGTATAGAGCTGGTCCAGTGTTCCTCAGCCGGGACAAAAACCACACTGCTCCTCCTGAAGCCGAGGTTCGACCATCAGTCGGATTCTCCTCTCCAGTACCCTGGAATAGACCTTACCGGGGAGGCTGAGGAGTGTGATTCCCCGGTAGTTGGAACACACTCTCTGGTACCCCTTCTTAAACAGAGGGACAACCACCCCGGTCTGCCAGTCCAGAGGTACTGTCCCCGACTGCCATGCAATGTTGCAGAGACGTGTCAGCCAAGACAGCCCCACAACATTCAGAGACTTAAGATACTCAGGACGGATCTCATCCACCCCCGGAGCCTTGCCACCGAGGAGCTTGCCAACCACCTCAGTGACTTCAGCCAGGGTGATGGACGAGTCCACCTCTGAGTCCCCAGCCTCTGCTTCCTCCTTAGAAGACGTGACGTTGGGATTGAGGAGATCCTCAAAGTATTCCTTCCACCGTGTGACAACATCCCCAGTCGAGGTCAACAGCTCTCCACCCGCACTGTAAACAGTGTTGGTGAAGCACTGCTTCCCCCTCCTTACGCTTCAGACAGTTTGCCAGAATTTCTTTGCGGCTGTCCAATAATCCTCCTCCGTGGCCTCTCCGAACTCCTCCCAACCCCGAGTTTTTGCCTCTGCGACCGCCCGGGCTGCAGCATGCTTGGCCTGCTGGTACCTGTCAGCTGCCTCAGGAGTCCCACGAGCCAACAAGGCCCTATAAGACTCCTTCTTCAGCCTGACCCTTTACTTCCGGGGTCCACCACCAGGTTCGGGGATTGCCGCTGCGACAGGCACCACAGACCTTATGACCACAGCTACGATCGGCCGCATCAACAATAGAAGACGAGAACAAAGCCCACTCGGACTCCATGTCCCCAGCCTCCCCCAGAATCTGGTAGAAGCTCTCCCGGAGGTGTGAGTTGAAGGTCATCCTGACAGCGGGCTCTGCCAGATGTTCCCAACAGACCTTCATTATACACTTGGGCCTGCCAGGTCTTTCCAGCTTCCTCCTCCGCCAGCAGACCCAACTCACAACCAGGTGGTGATCGGTTGACAGCTCTGACCCCGTCTTCACCTGAGTGTCCAAGACATGCGGCCAGAGGTCAGATGACACGACAAAATAGTCGATCATTGACCTCCAGCCTAGAGTGTCCTGGTGCCACGTGCACTGATGGACACCCTTGTGCTCGAACACGGTGTTTGTTATGGACAAACTGTGGCTAGCACAGAAGTCCAGTAACAGAACACCGCTTGGGTTCAGATCAGGGAAGCCGTTCTTCCCAGTCACCCCTCTCCAGGTGTCACTGTCGTTGCCCACATGGCCGTTGAAGTCCCCCAGTAGAACAACGGAGTTCCCGGTTGGTGCACTGGTCATTACCCCTCCCACAGACTCCAAGACGGCCGGGTACTCTGCACTGCTGCTCGGCCCGTAGGCCGACACAACAGTGAGAGACCTGTCCCCGACCCGGAGGCACAGGGGTGCAACCCTCTCGTTCACCGGGGTGCACTCCAACACACGGCAGCTGAGCTGTGGGGCAATGAGCAGGCCCACACCTGCCTGCTGGCAACGCCAGAGAAATGGTCCAGCCCCCCTCAGAGAGTTGGGGGCTGGACTCTCAAGCTGCACCCAAGCTGTGCGTGGAGGTGAGGCCGACTATATCTAGTCGGTAACGCTCAACCTCCCGCACGTCTGACCCGTCCCCCAGGACCTGTTTGCCTTGGGTGACCCTACCAGGGTCATGAAGCCCCCGACGACATAGCTCCCGGGATCATTCGGGCACTCAAACCCCTCCACCACATTAAGGTGGCGGTTCAAGGAGGGGTGTATTATAATAATGTGATTGCAAAACTTCATCTATATATCGTCACCATTGTGTTGTGTTAAGAGCTTCTTTGACTTTCTATAGCTAACAGACCGCTGAATATTTGTGAGTCCATGTTACTTCAGGTCCTTGGTCTCTGTGGTTGTAGATAACCCAGCCGAGCCAGTGTCCAGACCTGCTCTTCTTCCTCAGCAGTTTGTTGTCTGGATATCTGAGGTCACTGTGCTGGGCCACTTCAGCTCTGGAGAACCTGCTCTCACCTCTGCCGGGTAAGATTTGCGTAAAGCCGAGTCCCCTAAGTGTACACTGTTGGCGGTTTGCAATGAAATATTACTGATTGTGGGGAAAGTCTTTGAGACGGATATCTGCAGTGTCTGATATTTTAGAATCTTGGTCGCATAGTGAGTGATCAGTCTCTGTCAAAGATGTGACCAACCGTAAACACAAGCACTCCGCCAAAGTAGAAGAGGAGATCAGCAGTGAACCCAGACCATATCTCAATAGTTCTTTTTCATGTACTAACTTTTACAAATGCAAAAAAACACCATCATAGAACCTGTCATTTGCTCAAACTTATGTCTTTTAAAATTCCACACGTTGTATTGTGACATCCATAACCTATATAAGAAAAAGTGGACAACGGGCTTAAATCTGAACAGTTCTAATTGTGATGTGTAGTTTTTATAGGGTGTGACTTTTTATTTATTTTTTGTCCTTTTTAAAAATTCAAATGTCCAGAGGCATCAGCATCTGAGAGAATATTGAGATATTAAGGTCTAGGTTAGGTTAAGGTTTAGTTTATTGTCCCCTCAGGGAATATGAATTGCAAAACTAATACAGATACCCCTGCAAATAATAATTCCATGCTTTTCAGAATATATGTAGGGGTCTAAACTACAGGGTTAGCGGATTTAATACATAGTAAGACCCCAGTGGAGACAGAATGCCTTGTTGTTTGCAGTGGATGATAATACCTTTAATAATGGCAATTTTGATTTGATTGCAATTGATCTTGCAAACCCAAGTACTGTGCTCACCTATGTATGATTATATACTCCTTTAGATAGATGCCTTGGGTTCATGTGGACTGAGTGAAAGGTTGTGAAAATAAACATTGATCTGTGAAAGGAAAAGAGGGGGAGAGTAATCCCTTAGAATTACACTGATGTTTTCATGGGGTCGGCCACTTTATAACCGACTGCTCTTTGAGAAAACAGGACCCTCATGATAATGGTTGTCCTGGGTTGGCATATGTATAAAAGCACAAGCACCTTGATTCAGATATTGTTATTTTCCACAAACAGGAAGCACAGATGTACTGAATAAGGCTAGGGTTGTGGAGGATTCACTTGTTTTGTATCAATCACTACACTAAAATTGCATTCACATATGCATAGGGCTGGGCGATATGGCTGCAAAATAAAATCTCGACTGCTTGTCTTTCAAACAACGGAAGCTCTTTACATTTTCATTCTTAACATATGCTATTATTTAAGACACTGTAAACTGCCTTCAGTTACATTTATGAATCAAATTAATTTGATTGATTGTTCAGCCCTATGCACACAACACAAAACAGGACCAAACCCAGAACTAAACCAGGACTATACCAGACTGAATCGGGAGCCTAACCAGGACCAAACCAGGTACAAGTGTGAATTTTCCATTCAAAACCACATCTACATCAGGACTAAACTGGGCTTAAACTAGGGGCTGGTATAAATTAGCGTGAAACTGTGCCTTGTATCTTCGTTGATCTTAATCGATGCACATTTCTCACTGTTGTTTGTCTCCCTTTAGAGGTAGACTTTAAGACTCAAATACACTGTCATTTGCATGACATGGCAAGAAAGAAGAAAATGCACTATGGTAAGAATGAGAAATCATCCAAGCCTAGAATCTTTTATTACTGTGCAGAAATGGTGTTAAAATTAACTGAATTACTGAAAGTTTCAACTCCAGCGAGCAGAGTTACTAAGCATCCACTTCCATTATCCATTATATAATAGTTTTATTAAAATGTCAGTCTAACATTCCTATCCCCAGAAGTGCAAATGGTTTGTTCTTTTGTGGCTGGATTAGTTCTGAATTGGAGATCTTGTGATTCATGTGTGCTTCGTGCTGTATTTCAGAGAGCTGCTCAGTGGAGGCTGTGCACACTGCACTCCGAACACTAATAGACCTGGGGGTGAGTGACAGCTCCTCTACACATGTTTCTCTAAAGCTCTGCCCAGAATTACAACTCGTACAGCACAAGGTGAAACCTACCATTAACCTGTAAACTTTACTTTGAGCGCTGCCTCGTTTATTGTTCATCTTTATACACATTTTTGGTAATGGTTATAAACTTTGTTCTGAATGATGAAGCAACAAAAACATTATTTAACCACCTGCTTATCTCCATGGAGTTGTTAATTCTTTGCCCTGAATGTCCCATGGTAACTATATGGGATAAAATGAATCCATCTCCAAGGGGATGCCAGTTGATGCCACTGGGTCAAGTTAGTAGTAGTTTTCAAGGTATTTTTTGAGCAATAAAAACACTTGTAATGAAATAAATGCTGGATAGATATGCTTAATGCTATAGTACCATAGTGTGGACAAGCTGGAGGCAAACCCACCACCAAAAAAGTTATGCAGTGCACCTTTAACAGACTAAATTTGTGATTCTGTTAAGTCCTAAACTTGGGGCTCTTGAGATTTTAAAGTAGACTGGAGTGAGGCAAATGTAGTTACTACAAGTATTCCTCTGTGGTTACAATGGTAATGAATGCTGAAGTGAATACAAATAGTGAACAATGGCAATGCTGTTAGTCCAAAGGGATGCCGTGGAATTTTATGCAGCAAAATGTCTATCAGTTTCATTGTTTCATTGGCCGATGGGCACAGGACCTGCAGATGTCTGTGCTAAAACTCTTATCGCAAAACGGCAGCATTTTGGACGGAAGAAGAGCTGGGACAACTTTCCAAAAAGTTCACATCAAACGAGTGCTCACTGCAGTCTGTTTTGAATGTATCTGTTGCACAGATTTGTCATCTTTGTTAGTTGGTCTCGATCTTGCTGGAAAGGATGTCAGGATTCTTTAGTTAATCAGTAATCTGGATACAGATTACAATATAATCAAACAAAAACAATTTTGTGAATTTTTTTTCATTCACTCTAACCTCCAAAGGTGAGCCTAAATGTAGTGCTTTTATTTGGCTCTTTGTAATTTTAACTTTTAATTATTCGTAAAGATTGATTTCATACAGCTATTCACATGTTAGAGGAATAGCTTTGATCCATTATACAATGTGAGGCTTTCACTGTTAATCATAAATGAACGTAAACTCATGGCATTTCTTCTCACAGTTCTCGTAACAAAAAAGATCTGACAACACACATAGCCTTTTAAAAGTTTATTTTAATACCAAAATTATCTTGTTTGATCATGTTTATACAGAAAGTAGGTAAAGGGTATAAGAATTGATGCATTCCTATTTAAGATCATATCAAAGTGGTACATTTTGACTTAGATTTTCACTTCAAATAGATGTTTTTGTTACACTTACTACCTATAACCACTAATAATGAAACAGCCTGGGCGTACATTATACCCACATTAATCATGTTGTCAAAGCTGCTGTAGATTGTCTTCTGATGCTGTGTTAATATTCACTTTAGATCCTTTTGGAGAAGCAGGAGAAAGAAGGCGTTTTCATGAGTGTCAGCCCTTTGTTCCACTCGTCAGAAAGCAGACAAAAACTGCACGGCTTCATCTCCCAGTACCTCTACAATTATCACGTTTAACAAAGCTGCCTGACTCAATGCCTCAGCACTATTGTTTCATAGCGTTGTACCTCGTTTATGTTCGTTTTGGAAGAGATCGCATTCTCACCAGTTTGAAGATTCATGCTGAGTCAGGACACGGTGCCTTTACGTGACCTGAATTTCTGTAGTGATGTGAGGTTGATTTTAAGTTTGTTTACTAATAACATTAGCATAAATCCACAGGAGATGAAGACATTGAATATGTGTAATCAGTTGTGAAGATGCTCTGTAGGAGAGGCAGCTTCTGTTTTTCACTATGTTTATAATGAGGACGATTCTCTGTATTTCCTCCAGAAAGTCTGATTTTGACAAGTTCATCTGAGAAATTTAATACACAATTTCTATTACAATTAACATAGCTGATTAATACTATATTAATGTTTGTATACCTTATGTAAATTATGTTGGTCATACAATGTTCAGTCTTGTATGTATTTAGTTTTATTTGAAATTAAATATTGGTTAAAGAGATTTCTTTGCAGAGTCCTCATTCATCTTTCAGTGTGTTCAATTGACTGGCAGCTGTCCTTTTTACAGTGTCAAGATAGGCTTGGAGCAGATTACAAGAAAGTTTTACCATTTAACAGTGCAACTCTACTGCCATCTGGTGTTGAAAATCCTACATTAAACAAATAATTTTTTATATACACACGCACGCGCACGCACACACACACACACACACACACACACTGTCTAAAACATAATTCACACATATTACAGGATTTGTGAGTGGCAGTAACAGATTCATATTTCAGTCTCAATGGACATGGTTTTTGCTGTTCATTTCTTTTAAAGGATTAAATACAAACATAATTTTATGTAACAGGATCAGACTACCTTATTTATTATAGAACCCAACTGATCTATTTGGCACTCCACAACATCTCCTTTCTGAAACAACATCACAATATAGAAAATTAGCTTGTAAAACTCTGCAACATAACTGATAGCACAGAATTGGCTTGTATTTATAAAATCAAAAATGGCACACCTTGAGGAAGACTGGTGGTGATCTGAAAATGCCTACTCCTGGAGGTGTACCAGTCAGGAAAACATCTCCAGGAGCCAAAGTCATAAACCTGGTATACATAGAAATGTATAAAATCAGCATATAATGGTAACACTCTATACTTATAACAGAATTTTCTTTAGTTGGAGAAACTTTCCGCACAGGTTTGTATGCTTGTTAGCTTCAGTTATTTTGTTATGAGGGCAAAAGGTGTTCGCTGTGGAGAATAAATTTTAGCTGAGGGATGTAATTTTGTCTCAGACAGTACCAGTGACAAATGAGACCTGCATACGGTTGAGGTGATCCTGCTTTATGTAGATGGATTTCTCATAAGATTTGATTTGCATATTTGTATAGTTGTGAAGATGAGTAGGAGATGCAATAAAAAGCAAACCGTATCAAGGCATGAACAAATCCAGCATGATTTGGAACAATATCCTTATAAAGTTGACCCAATTGTGGCCTGTCACTATAATTACTATATCGACTTATTGTTCAATATATGAAAGCTGGAACAATGTTGTTTTGGTAAATATTCATTGTGTGTACTTTTTCTTTGATCTTCTGGGAAATTTTGGGTAACTATACGATAAGATTTGAGGCATAGACGTTTGAATTAATAACTTCTATGACTCATTACAGATAGATTTTGTGGTTTAAATCTGCTTTAGGGTTATTTTGTCAGTAGCATAAATTACTTTCAATGTTATCGTTTATAATTTCTTCAGCAATGTATGATGCTAGATCCATGTGAGTTATTTCTTGTGGTCAGCAGGTTGCTACAAATTCACTAATACTATATACCCAATGACCTATCACATATATGAATAGTGTCTATATCAGAACTAATAAAACTACATGGAAATACAGGAGAAACGTCTATTATTTTGTACTGAAAATTACATTCTTTTGTCTAAATTGTTTTTATCATTGTTGTCTATCATCCTCGTTGGATATGTTAGTATTCTCACAAACCTTGTCCAGACAAAATCCACCGTAATGTAATACTCCTCTTAGAGAGCTCTAAGAGAGCCAAAGTAAATGATCAAATCCACCTTCTATCTTGGTGGGAGGAAAAGGGCCAATCACTCTCTGACAGTGGTTCAATTGTAAATCAGACAGTGAGAATATATTGCATTGTATTAGTAGTGTACTTGAATGACCCTTACCTTGAGACCCAGACAACCAGTTTTTGTAAGCCAAAGATCATCTGCTCTGTGCTGCTGTCCTGGACTATGTCTCCATTAACCAGACAGCGTACACCCAATTTATGTGGATCTGGAAGTGAAATATAGAGATATAAAAAGCTAGCTTACCAACTCTGAACTTAAGATCAGACACTTCACATAACTGCAGCTTGTTAACACTGAGCTACTGAGGTATAAAAATCACACGTAATTGCACAATTTGGCCGGACGTGTTAATTCGCACTCTCTGTTCTGTCATCTCCCATTGGCTCACACCTGTAACTGCATCAGTTGTTACTAAGGCAGGACCAAGCGGACAGAAGGAATCAAAGGTTTTTCCTAGTAGCCACTGTTTTCCATTTCGCTTCATTTGCCAATCGCGGGCGCTGACGTCATTGGCCACAGTGAACCCAGCCACATATGAAAGTGCATCCTCCTCCTGTACAATAATAACACAGGTAAAGTGTCCTGAAATAATAGTCAAGGGAAAAAATCCAGTCGGATAACAACAGCTCACCTTAATGTGTTTTCCTTTTCGTCCAATGACAAAGGCCAACTCCACCTCCCAGTCCACTTCCTGAAATTGCACAGGGAATTGGTTCATATAAACTATTACATTTGAGGACTGATTTCATTGCTTTGCTTAGAATGATCCACAGTATGGTATTAAATATATATCTCCTATCTATTCCATTTCTAGGTGTGTAATTGCCAAGAAACAAAACTGGATCTCCAATGGAACATGGCCTGGCATCGTCACCTGCTTGTTTCCATGGACAAAGATACGTTTAATATTGTCATACTGTGGAACATTCTAGATAAAGCAATAATCCCGCCATCCCACCTTCATTAGAAAAGTTGCATAGTACACCAATTGTTTTTTAAGTTGGTTCACCTGGCTCTCTGAAGGCAGAATGATATCATCATAAGGCCCGGTGATGGCGCTGGGGAACTTGCTGAAAATAATGGGTTCTTTTGGGATGGGGGCATTTTGCTCCAGACAGTGGTCACGATAGTTCATGCCCACACACACGACCTTCTCTGGAGCCAGGATAGGAGACAGCAGCTTAATGTTTGACCGTTTCACCACACATTGACCAGAATCCAGAGCTCTGAAAAGCAAATACCGGTAATCTGGTTTATCTGCTTACTGAGAATGCCTTGTCCCAATTGTGTTTAATTAATTTCTTGTTGTAAATTCTGACCACTGAGGAGTTTCCAGTTGGCTCTCTTCTTACAGTAGAAGTAAGGAAATAAATATTTCGTTGCTTACTAACTGACCACTGACTTTTGTTAGAGGGTAGGCTACTGTATATGTCATGTAGTTTAGATCGCCATCTTCTGGCCGAATTGTTTTAGTACAAGAGGACCTGTGATGTAGTAGTTGTAGAAGTTGGTACTAGTGATAGTAATTGCATTAAAAGAACACTGTAACAGACAGCTGCATGTCTAATATTTCCAAAAACTGCAAACTGCATCTTGTTTTACCATCTGTACATTATCATAATCATATAGCTCAGTTGGTAGAGCGTTAGTCCACTGATCTAAAGGTAGGCAGTTGGAATAGTGTCTGCGTATACTGGTGTATGAGTGTGTGTGAATGGGTGAGTGGTTCATTGATGTAAAGCGCTTTGAATGTCTTGAAGGTGGAAAAGCGCTATATATAAAAATTGAATACCATTTACCATATAAAAGTAAATACATTGCTCAAATCTTGCTACTTTAATATAGTCAACAAGTGACATTTTTACTTTTAATTAGAAAAGGATTGGATAAAATTGCAGCCATAGTTTTTATTGGGGAAAGATTTATAGTAAAAATACTCTGCATATTAAGGGTCTTTTAGTGCTGGTTACCTCTGAGCCCCCTCCAGGCCTTTGTCTCCAAGCTCCAGCAGCTCTTTCATGGTGGAAGGTGCAGAGGGGTCAAAAGCCTTCAAATCCACCACATCCAGACCTGCTCCCTGCTCTACTCCCACTCGAATGTTCTTTCCTAAATCTTCTTTGTGATAAAACTGTACCAGGCGCATTGCTACACCACTTAATGTCCTGCACTGTTGATCTGATTTGCGTGTAATGCAAAATAAACTTCTAACTTTAGGAAAGGAATTCAGGAGAAGCCTCATCTGAAAATAAACAAAGAAATGCGATTGATCAGACTTTCTCATTTTTTTATGCAGATAATAACACAATAATGAATGGTTTAATCACAGAGCAGTTTATTGGTTAAGTGTGGAAGCTGTTAAAGCCAGACTCCCTGTATATTTATATAGCTCAGGCTATGTCCCGTGATTAGTTTGACAATACCTCAAAACATAACTTTTCCATACTACTAATGTTCACATGACATGCGTTGCTGTCTGATAACATAATATAACGCTATCAGGTCTCATTGTCAGACTGTTCTCTTGTCCAAGTGAAGCTAAAACGGGTATTTTGTAGTGCCTACCAGTTTGATTACGGTTCCAAATGGGCGAGTAAAGGTTGCGTTTTTTCCCTTTGGACAGTCTGTAAACTTACCTCTGCTGATTAGTTCACGGGGCAGTCACATTACTGTTGTACTTCCGGGTCTTTTTTGAAAGCGCAACGTTTATTTGCAACCGAGTACCTGAAATAATAATATCGCTAAAGACAAAAAACATTTACAAATGCTTTTTGTAGAGGATATACAAAAAGGTACAGAGAATATGAACGTGACCAAACTCGATTTAAGCAACAAAATGACAATTCCGAGCCGGGGTGAAGTGTGCGCGGATGGCGTGGATCCACGTGATCCACCGTCACGTGATCAGCGGAGCGCGCACAAGGGAAGTGGCGCAGCAGCCGGTGTCAGCCGCACATTTGTTCTGAAGAAACAGCCAGCGCTCGTCTATAATGTGCACCAGGTGAGCTGTGAATCATTATACAGGCTATGCTTTTCACCTAGCAGCATATGATGTGCATAGGTTTCTGTAGTCCCACAATATTATTTTTATTTTTCATTTATTTAATACCTGCGCTGTACGCTAATTTCCGGTGTGGCACATTTTTATTTGTAAGTATTCAATCATGTTTTTTTTGGACGATTGATCAATTAAAAATACAATTTAATACAGGTAGAGTTACAGCTAAAATTATTTGTATAGTTGATAGGTCCAATGTCCTTTTTGTTTTGCAATTTTTCACGCTTTTGGTTTTATTTTCAGTGGGACTTTTTCAGTAGTAAGCATGTAATTAGACCACTCCAGTTCCTGTCATATGCTGCCAAAACTGCGACAAAGACAGGCTTGATTACATATAGTTGCATAATACTTGCATATAGTTGCACAATACTGACATTAAATGAGAACTAGCTACTCCCAAATAGCTCTGGAACAAAGTCCTCAGAAAACAATCTCATCAGCAGCTGAATGAGACTACACTCTTTGACCTCTTATAATCAAAGCCGCCAGATTGCTGACATAGATGGTAATGGCAGGAACTGTGTATTTTCTCTTTGGCTAGATTACAGCCCATTGAGTGGACCACAGACCTTAAGAACCAGAAGTAAGTACTATTGAGAAATAAATCCATTTCCTGTCTGGTATGTGTTAACGCTGGTTTGTTGATCATCTGTTTTAGTTATGATGGAATTTTGTTGGTGACTCAAGGCTATGAGACCTTGTCCCCTCAATTGGAGTGTCTCAAAGCTCCACTGCAGGATTACAGCTCTGTAAGTCTATAAGGAACACATAACCAACTTATGCATATCCCTGGGTTTCAGAATTATGATTATGAAAAAATATTATTATTATCTCTTGAATGGGGGAAAAAGCCCTCAAAACTTTGCATATAACAGAGCTGAAACGCATTAGATAGACACATTTATTTATCTAAACTGGTTACAATATTTAAACCTAGGATATATTTAGTCTGTATAATATGCACTAGAGCCCCACTGCCAACAAAATCTGTTTAAAAAAAATATAATATTTATTGGATTTTACTAAGGCTACTACTAGGCCTATTACTTTGTTTTTTTTATGTTGTCCTTGTGTTGTTTTCTATGTGGTTGTGGTTCTATTCTATGGTCACCTCAATGCCTTTCTCTGTAGGTGGACAATGGACTGGGCGATGAGGTTGTGGTCTTGAAAGTGCCTGGCCTTCCTGGAAATAGACTTCTGTTTGCGTCCACTGGCCCTGTGAACCGCGACTATGACGATGTCCGCCGCTTTAGTGATGCAGCGGTCAATGGCATTAAGCGGTCTGTAAATTGTGCCTATACTCTAATACTGCCCCAAGTCTTTTTTTTTTATATATATATACACATCTGATGTCTTTTAGGGCTCTTAAGACTGGTATGCAGCGACCCCTGTTGGTGTGCCCTGAACATCCAGAGTATAACAAGAGCACATTGGTGGCTGCTCTGGGGGCCCTTCATGCACTCTACATGGTCAGTTATGACATATTTTGTTACAGGCATTTTTTATGCTGTACATTTTGCCACTTTAATATTTGTTTTCTTTAGCCATTGGAGGTGAGGGAGAGCAATACCAAGCCCAGTGACTATAAGGCGTGTGTTCTGGGCCTGTGGGTGCCTGAACCCTCAGAGGGCAAGAAATTGGTGCAACTAGTTGAAGCTCTGGAGAGCGGCAGGTTGGTTGTGTTATTTTAAAAATCCTATCCTATATTATGCAAAATGTACTACTGTGAGCTTCAAAACATGTTATAATGGTGTTTCCTCCTCAGAAACATGCCTTGTGTTGTGTTTTGTTTCATTAACACATGTTGGAGTAACCCTTTATTATTAGTCTGTCTACATCTCTAAAGCTCTAAAGCTACCTTTTCCCTTTTGTTCAGTAGAGATTATCCAAGGCTGAAATTATCCAAATGAAGGTGTATGGAGTTTAAAAACACTATCATGTCATGTGATGTCACAGTGTTTGAGAGAAGAATGCCAAAATATGCAGGGTTTGTGTGTTAAACATGAGTGAGTGAGTGAATGAAACAAAACAAAACTCCAGGTATGTTTGTGATGAGGAAACAGCATTGTAACATAGATCAGAAATAGTATAGTATGGGCACTTTTAAAGAGTGTTTTTGTTGTTTGAATTGGATTGACCCGTTGTTCATTTTAGAGTGGCGTACCGTGACATTGGTGGCTCTGACCCAGAGCGCATGGCTGCTCCTCGTGTCGCTCAATATGTCCAGGAGTTGTTCAAGGACAGCCCTGTGCAGGTACTTCAGTGTTTGAATGTGCCAGTACTTTGTACAACTTCTCAATGTTCATGGACTCTTTTTAGGTGGAGGTGGTGAGTGATGTGAAGATTCTGGAGAAAGAGTATCCCTGCCTCGCTGCAGTTAATCGATGTGCAAACTGTAAGGCACTATTTAATCATTTTATATGATGATGATGATATATTTTAGATGATATTTTGATGATGATACCTTTGATGATGATACCTCATTTCACCGTTTCTTCCTTAGGCGTCCCTCGTCACCAGGGAAGAGTAATTAAATTGCAATACTGTGGAGAAGGCCCAGTTACAACCACTTTGATGCTGGTTGGAAAAGTACGAGTTTTAATTTCAAGTAAACATTTTGTTTATTTCATAATCTTTGTGCCCTAGATGAAAGAGATGTTTTATTTTAGGGGATCACATACGACACTGGCGGAGCTGACATCAAAGCTGGAGGATTCATGGCTGGAATGCACAGAGACAAGTGTGGAGCTGCTGCCGTTGCAGGATTCTTTCAGGTAATCTTTTTTTTTTTTCTGTCATTTTAAATGACACAAAATAATAATAATTATTATTATTATTTACTTTTATAATGATAATTATAAAAGTAAATAAACTAATTAATATTAAAATACAATATAAAACTAGATTTAAAATGTCTCGTTGCACAGATCTTGGCCAAACTGAAGCCAAAACATCTGAAGGTTATTGGTTCCATGGCGATGGTCAGAAACAGCGTGGGCTCAGGTTGAACATCACTTTAGTCATTGTGAGGAGTCATTTCCCCTTTTGTGGAGTTTGATTTTGAGTGTGTCTTTAGATTGTTATGTGGCTGATGAGTTGCTGGTGTCTCGCGCTGGCCGCAGAGTGAGAGTGGGCAACACCGATGCTGAAGGACGCATGGTGATGGTGGATCTGCTCTGTGAGATGAAAGAAAAGGTTTGTGTATTTATTGAATGAAATTGTAGATTACTGAAAATCATCAGTCATTAATTTTTTTCTGCTCATCTTCAGGCCATTCGTGAGGTCTCCCCTCAGCTGTTTACCATTGCTACTCTGACTGGACATGCCATTAGAGCCATGGGCCCTAACTACTCTGTGAGTGTACCTTCTGCACTACAAGACCAAGAGTGTAGCCTACTAATTTACTTTTGGAGGTTTTACATTTTAATCCTTTCTTTTCAGATTATTATGGATAATGGTCCAGCTCACCGCTCTGGAAATGCTGCTCAGTGGCAGAAAGGTTTGCTTACATCTTTAGAGGTCCTATATTCTACAATATGAGCCTGTGAGCCTTTAGCCATGTTATAATGTTGTTACCACATCAAAAACATACCTGGAGTTCCACCTTATGATGTCATGAAGGTGTAGTTTTCAAGTTAAAAGCTACATTATACCTTTTGTTCAGTAGAGATTGGCAATTCCAGGACTGACCCCATCCAAATGATTCTAGTGAAGGTGTATGGAGTTTAAAAACACAGTGGAGCACTTCCCGTATTACCACATGACATCACAAGGTAGAACGGAGTGTTTTGTGTTTTGAGAGAAGAACTCCTAAATATACAGGGTTTGTGTGTTAAACATGTGAATGAAACAAAACAAAACTCCAGGTATGTTTGTGATGTGGAAACAACATTATAACAGATTAGAAAATAGCATAATATGGATTTATTAGGTCTTTTATACAAAACAAATGTAATTTAAAAGATGCATTCAACAAAACCTAGATCTACCATTCTATATTAAAAGGACAATGTATTAAATTATAAAATATTATATCTGGTTAATTAAAATTTGTTTTTTTATTTAGCTGGGGAGGTGCTCGGCGATGAATTTGAGGTTTCCCGTATCAGGCGAGAGGACTATGAGTTCCATAAGGGAAAGTCTGAGTACGAGGATATTCTACAGTGCAACAACCTGCCTTCATCAGCCACTCCTCGCGGACACCAGACGCCTGCAGCCTTCCTCATTATGGCCTCTGGGCTTGACATGGTACATATATGCACACTTTGGCTGAATCCCATTTCTGTTTAAGTCTCAGTTTTCTGAGTTGTAAGCCCAGCCCACTGTGGAGAGAGCCAATAGGAGACAACATCCTTCTCTCTTTTTTGGCCCTCCCTCCTGTGTGAGCGGGATCTACCACTGATGATTCAAGGAGCTTTGAGGAGTCTATCAGAGATGGGATAAGCCCTTTGTCTTCATTTAACTGTTGCATATGCTACTTGTATTAATATTTTTGTTTTTGTTTCACTGCAGCACGGAGTGGATTCTGATGCGCCTCTGCCGTTCTCGCACATTGATATTGCTGGGTCCAGTGGTCCTTTTCCTGGTGTGCCAACAGGAGCTCCAATCCTTGCAATGGCTACCAACTATATCCTGGGAGAGCAATTTTAAGCCTTTTCGTAAGGGCCCTAATAAAGTCCGTCCACGTTTAAAAAAAAAAAAAAAAAAGGAAACTCCAGACAGCCACACAATACATTGTACTCTCTGCAATACCTCAGCTTACTCACTCATAAAACCAACTGACCCTCTTTTAAGTGACCTAAAGTGTTTAGTACTCAGGGGTTCAATGACCATATAAAATACCAACTTTGTATGTGTTTATAATGTGGTAAATAAATGTGGGCATGACCATTCATACAACGGCTGCTGTGCAATTATTTATTTAGAGAAATCCACAATTTCACTGTAGTATCAAACAGTCTATGTATACACCCCATGTTAATGAAGATCACTGCCTGTGCTACTCTGCCAAGTAAATAAGATAAGATATGCCTTTATTAGTCCCACAGTGGGGAAATTACAGTGTTGCAACGCACAGTTCAAGAACAGCAAGAAAATGGTAACATGCAATAAAACAAGAATAGATAATGGCTTAAAAATAATTTAAAAATAGACTCTAATGTAACACACCGTTCCGGTTGAGCAAAAATATAAAATACCAAAAAACTATTATGTGCAATAAAAGTAACAGTGCAGCATATGAACAGAATAAATCTCAGTAAAGTGACTTCAGTATATTATGTTATTTACAGTAATATGACTACGTTTATGTTCAGACAGGATAAATATCAGAAAGTGACATAAGTGAATTGTATCAGAGGTATTGCATTGAACGACACACGTTCAGTGTTAAATGTATCAAAGCTTACTTATAGGACCAATAAAGCATCTATTACAGTGCATTGACATTTTACACATTTTGTACTTTGCAAAAAACATAAACATGACTTCTTCATTTTGGAAAGATTGTGTTATCATATAATAGATCCATGTTTGACTTGACTGATATGTAATAACTCCCCTTTTATAAATAAAGTTTGCTTTTTTTTTTTAACCTGGAAGACCCGGAAGTGACGCAATAGCGCAGCCGAGTCAATAAAACCAGACGTGAGCGCGCGCTTTCTGCTCAAACCTTTTTGTGCAGGGTCAGGTGTCAGCCGCAGCTTTTCGCCTCTTCACTACTTGCACGCAAAGCCTGTTTCTTTGTGATCGTCTCTAATCTTCAGCGAATACTTTGCCACCGGGCGAGAGCTAAAAACTTGCAGAACCTACGCAGCCGTGAAACTATACAACAACAACAACAACAACCATGTTTGAGGCACGCTTGGTCCAGGGCTCTATCCTGAAGAAGGTGCTTGAGGCTCTCAAGGATCTCATCACAGAGGCCTGCTGGGATGTCAGCTCCTCTGGTATCTCCCTCCAGAGCATGGACTCGTCCCACGTCTCCCTGGTCCAGCTCACCCTGCGGAGCGACGGATTCGACTCCTACCGCTGTGACCGAAATCTGGCAATGGGGGTCAATCTTAGCAGGTGGGTGTAGTGCTGAAACTTTGTACTAATGCCAAGAAAGCCTTTTAGATTTCAGATCTTTGTGCTGGCAATTGATATAACAATGTGAATGTAGAGTATTTCTGATGTTGGAGCCGCTAGGCAAAGTTCGATGAGTGGCCATCTTGGTGGATTTGCCCGGGCATGTCTTGGTTGCATTTTGAGCTCATAGTTAAATTATTAACTATCACAGTTTTTGAATCCCAAACTGGATGTTTTGATAATTGTGCCATGCGTTATTTTAATTCCATCAAACCGTAAAATACATGCAGCTTTTATATCCTCACGCAGCGACGTCATCTTAGCGCCAAACCACGCCGGATGAGAGGGGTTGGCGGGAAATGTAGTTTACCCGGGAATTTGGTTTTCCGGTTTCTTTCACTCTTTGTGCTGTGACTTTTTGTCAATAAAGTACCAAATTATAGCATTTATACTTGTGCGTGTTTTGAAATGCAAAACCACTCCAGTCAAAAAATGGTAGCTTTTGTGGCCCAAGATGTAGCACTTTTATTTCAACAATTATTTTTATTATTGCCTGCATTGTGTGAATACATTTTTTGCACCATCTTATTCATGCCATTTCTCTCCAGTATGTCAAAGATCCTGAAGTGTGCAGGAAATGAAGATATCATCACACTCAGAGCAGAGGACAACGCAGACACACTCGCCCTAGTCTTTGAGACGCTCAGTAGGTTTTACATTTTATTAACAATAAGAAGTGCTATTGTGATTCTGGGGCATACACTCATTGAGCCATGTTGTCTACTCTTCACAGATCAGGAGAAAGTTTCAGATTATGAGATGAAACTGATGGACCTCGACGTAGAACAGCTTGGAATCCCTGTAAGCATTTTTCTTTCTAAAAGTTTTATGATTTTTGTCTGCGGTCCACTGACACTTTGTTTTTAGGAGCAAGAGTACAGCTGTGTAGTGAAGATGCCATCTGGAGAGTTTGCTCGCATTTGCCGAGACTTGTCCCAGATTGGCGACGCAGTCATGATCTCCTGCGCCAAGGATGGAGTCAAGTTCTCTGCCTCTGGAGAGTTGGGCACAGGAAACGTTAAGCTTTCCCAGACCAGCAGTGTTGACAAAGAGGAGGAAGCAGTACGTAGCCTCTGCTGATTTTTACTAGTGATTTTACTGCAAAACATGCGTCTATCTAAATTGTACCTAATGTGTTTCTGGTTTTAGGTCACCATTGAAATGAATGAGCCTGTGCAGCTAATATTTGCGCTCAACTACCTCAACTTCTTCACCAAGGCTACTCCACTATCAAAGACTGTCACACTCAGTATGTCAGCTGACATCCCTCTAGGTAACTGGCTTGATTTTTCAGAATAGTTCTAAGTTCTTCCATTTTATACTTGCTGCTTTTTCATCTGAATAACATGTCTCCCTCTTCCCATGCAGTGGTTGAATACAAGATTGCTGACATGGGACATGTCAAATACTACTTGGCCCCAAAGATTGACGAAGAGGCGTCCTAAATGGTACCTAATGGACTTAAAGATAATTGTGGGAAACTCGCCTGGCACTCTCCAAGAGGAAAGTGACCAGAGACTAAATGGCTGCTCAGCTGTGACCTCCTAATGAAACATTCATAGAAATCAGTGGCTTAAAACATGTTTTTGCCCGCTCAGCTCTGGTGTAACATCAGCACTTGTTCTCTTCACTTTGGTCTCTCTATTGGTTTGCATTTTGATAAGCAAATTACAAGTATCCATTCCTTCCTGTAGATAACCATTTGTATATATATTTCTTGGTCTTGACTCTACCCCAATGTTTTGTACCCAATGATTCAGTCAAATAAATGATTTAACTTGTTTATTATTTATTATTCTAAATGCTAATTAACAATGGTCCAACTAAAAATAAGGCTAGTAATGGAAATTATGCTTCTAAGTTTCCTATGATCCAAAATCTGCATTCAGGCTTTAGCGCAGTCAAAAAATAACCTGGTTTCAAAGCAGTGCCCTCTAGGTGGCAGTGCTGCTTAAGACGCGCACCACGGTTTAGCCATGGGTCTGTGGGTTTAGCGCATGGTTTTTAGCGACTCACTGCAACAATTCACATCAGAGTGAGGAAAAGTTCGTTACATTCAGTAAAGTGAGTTGACGGTTGTAGAAGTTTGCAACGCGAGCTAGAACCTGTAAGGAACCGATTTTAGTGGTTTGCTTGAGTATGGATGCTAAAAGGCTTACACATAGAGCAAATTAGCTAAATTTCTCTAGCCTAATAACTGAGAGATTGATATTGTTTAGTCATCGTACTACCCTGATTAAAGGTGCACTGTGTAACTTTTCTCACACTTGTCCCACAGTGTGGCATTAAACTTTTCTATCTGTGGAGATGACAATCACATCTCCATAAAGAATAGCAAAACCTGTATTTCAATCTTGACCTGCCTCTAAACTCTTCTTCAAAGAACATATCATGAAGTTTAGACTGAATTCCCGGGATTTGTGGATGATGCTTCTGAAAAGGCTTTTGGCTCAGGAGAGTTACGTCATAGAGAGAGCTTGGGTAACGATGATGATGATGATGAGGAGGATGTTCCCTCAGCTCCAGGGCTCTGTGCAGGTCAGTCAGCAAAGGCAATAATTGCCTGAATTATGTTGTTTATAATATATACACATGTGCAATGCATGACTTGAATGTGAACAAAGTGGATGCAGCAGTGTAGCCAGACAGTTTTAATCCACATCTTTAATCTGATTGGCTGCCACATCTGGTCCTAAAGTGAACCCGTCTAGTGTACACAACCCACTGTATTAAGCATATAGTCTCACTCTCACTGCAGGCACTCTTTGTCAGCCTAAATCTGATCAAAAACATAATCAAATAGCTACAGTCTACAGTCATTATTACATTAAGATGTATTTATTTTTGAGAATAACAAGTCATCATAAGGGTATCACATTAATTTGCCTTTCCTTTGATTCTCAGATATAGTGTTTCAGTACTATTGAGCCAATCAGATTCAGTTGTTGACAACATCCGACCCCCAGGACAAATCTATGCCCCCCGTCTGTATGATGGGAAAAATGATTGAACCCAACTGCGACCAAACTGGCCTGTGACCAAACTTGTCATCCCCTTAGGGCTTAGTCCAACTTGGTAAAAGATGATTTTGTTTTTAGCAGCTTGCTACTGCTGGCAGTCTAGTGACAGAGCATAGACAGCACAGATTATATAATCCCTGCAGTAGATTGGCCTCCACTGTAATCCTGCACTCTTTTGAAATATCATCTCTTCAAAGGCTTCATCTGTAATGAGCCTGTGCCATGCAGCAGGCAAAGAGGATTTACTTTGGCAATCACTGATAATCATATTTCATCATTTGTAATACCTAATGGGAGTAACAATAGACAGTGCAGTATGTTTTGAACAGAACAGTCTGAACAATTGTGATTTAACTTGTCCTTTTCAAATTCTGTGACCAGCCTGTGGAAGCTGTGGAAATCTGTGAGGGGAGACAGAGCAGATTTGTCATATGAAAAAAGTTGCCTAGTATGTAATATCTCAAATATCATGTAACTTTTTATGTAATGTCATGACGTAAGATTTAGTCAAGGTTCCACATAATATCTGACGATATATTATTATATGACATATAATATGAAATTATATTATATGACAATACGACTTGTGCATTATCAGTTAAAATAATATCATATTATGTCTCATCACTACACATTGAAAATATGTCTTTTATTTTATACCATTATTTGAACTAAACTAAACTGTGTTCCGATCATCTGATTTGGTCCTGTTTATTCCTTTTTTAGTCCTCATCTAGTCCGTTTTTAGTTTTGGGTTTAGTCCTAATTTTGATATGGTGAATGAGTCAACTCACTCTAAATGTGCTTTTACAAAAGTTAAACAAATTAAACCAACTTGTAACTAAACACAAACAGCTCATTAACTTGTGACCCTAATACGCTGGATATCCATGGTTTAGAAACTCCTGAATATTTTATGTCTCCTTTGACTCTGGACTAACAGACTGCATTTTGCTCTTCTGGTGAAGCACTCAATACATGTGCTTAATACCAATATTAGCATCTTTTCAAACAAGTAAGATAAAATCATTATGTTTCAAATGTGGATCTTTTTAAATATAATTTCAATTTTTTTTTAATGTGTGCATTTTTACATTCACAGATGCAAAATTATTTATTCTCACTCTCAAATGCTTAAGATGCAAAATGTTGGGTTTTGAGGTACAAAAATCTCCAAAACTATAACAGAAAGTTATCTATATAGATTTATTTTTATAATGGTTGTCAACATTAGTGGAGAGCATTGAATTGTTTACTTATGAAGGTTTTTGTATTGCAGTTGCTTTCATTTAATCTGTGTAATCTACAATAATAACCTCTTACATATGAGAAACCCTGTGTGATCATGTGGCTCCAATCACATGTTTGTGCACCTTGCGTTTCTGGCAGGCCTCTAAATTGCTTTCCAAAGGCAGTGAAGATAAGGCGAGACTCTCAAACTGCCTATTTATCCATGTTCCTCTCACCGTGTTGTGTTTACTAAGAGCAGATTCAGGGTTATACTCGCTCAGCCTTTGGACCAGTGTTTCTCCGACCGGGGGAAAGGGTATGCAAGTATTTTAAAAGCAGGTATAACATTTTTTTTAAAGGTGCACTATGTAACTTTTCCTCTCTATCCCCATGAAGACAAGTAGGTAACACCACCAGGCCAAGATGTGCAAAGTGGTGATCTCGCTCACAGAGAGATAGATAGAAGTTTAATGCCATACCACGGAATATTCCTGGAAAATTAATTGCCATAGAAACAAGCAGGTAACTGAAGATGATTTTGATTAAGATAAGAAAACACACTGCTCAACAAATTTAAAGGAACATTTTCAAAACACATCAGATCTCAATGTGAAAAAAATATGTTGGATATCTATACAAATATGGATAGGGCAATGTCTTAGGAACAAAAGGATGAAAAGGATGCCACCAACATTTTCAGCCTACAGAGGGCACATAGACACCCTGAAAAACAAAGTGAAATAATGATGTGGCAGCCTAGTCCATTTTTCCAAAATTTAACTCAAAATGGTTCTCAGTCTCTTGTGTGGCCCCCCACGTGCTTGTATGCATGTTTGACAAAGTCATGGCATGCTCCCAATGATATGACGGCTGCATACTCTTTTCACATGATGCCGGGTATTGTAGTGCATCAAGAGGAACCTACTGTACCAGCGTAGGATCTGACAATGGGTTCAAGGATTTCATCCTGATACCTAATGGCAGTCAGACTGCCATTTTCTAGCCGGTAGAGGTCTGCACGTTCCTCATGGATAGACCTCCCCAGACGATCCCTGACCCACCACCAAACCGCTCATGCTGAACAATGTTGCAGGCAGCATAGCATTCTCCTTGTCTTCTCCAGACTCTTTCACGTCTATCACAGGTGCTCAGGGTGAACCTGCTCTCATCTGTGAAAAGCACAGGGCACCAATGGCGGACTTGCCAATTCTGGTGTCGTCTAGTAAATGTCAATAGAGCTCCACGATGCTGGGCGGTGAGCACAGGGCCCACTACAAGACGTGGTGCACTCAAGCCAACCTCATGAAGTCTGTTTCTGATTGTTTGGGCAGAGACATTCACACCAGGACACCTTTCACAAAGGAGCAGATATTGGTACTGCTGATGGGTTGAGGACCTTCTACGGCCCTGTCCAGCTCTCCTAGTGTAACTGCCTGTCTTCCGAAATCTCCTCCATTTTCTGAAGATTGTGTTGGGAGACATATTAAATCTCCTTGCAACGGCATGCCAATTTGCAATCCTGGAGAAGTTGGACAATCTGTGCAAGTTAAGGAATGGCGTCATACTCCCAGTAGTCATAATCCCTCTAGCCAAAGCAGCACTATTGGAAAACCAGCCAAAAAAGACTAAGAGGGAGAAACTTGATATAACCTCCACATGCAAAACCAGTACTGTTTTAGGGGTTGTCTCATTGGTGCCACTCTATTGCACCTGTTGTTAATTTCCATTAAAAGAGGTGGCATCCTTTTATTCCTAAAACATTGCCCTGTCCATATTTGTATAGATACCCTACATTTTTTTTCTCACATTAAGATCTGATGTGTTTTTAAAATGTCCCTTAATTTTTTGAGCAGTATATGTCAGAATTGTCACTGCACTTGTAAACTAATTTAAGGAGTAGTCGTATTTAAGGAGAGTGAGACAAAGCCCAAACTGGTACTCAGCCCATAGGAATGACTGTTTTGGACTGGGCTGGGACAATCTTGAAATTTGTCACGATTATCATGGCCCAAATAATTGCAATTAATGATTATATCACGATAATTATTGAAGTTGCTGACAGTTTTAAAATGTAATGGATATTAATAATTATAATTTTTATGTTATGAATAAGTTCCATGTTTAAACAGCTTATACTTTATTATACTTTGTTATAAGTGAAAGCAACCAGAATCTAGCAGAGATCACAATGGATAAGTAGCTTTTTTATACACATTTTGGTGATACAATGGCAATTATCATTGTCGGTGATTATTGATTATTGCCTACCCTTTTTATCATGATAAATGATATTATTGTTTATTGTTCCAGCCCTACTTTGGACCACTGTAGCTGGCGAGAAGAGGGCCTTGTCTGTGTAACATGACCAGTATAGCGTGGCGTGGAGCAACTACCCACACCTTAACTCATTGAAGACTGTCAAAACAAAGGCATCACAGCGTACAATGGCTGCAAGGTAAAGCTGTTTTTTCCAGATTAAGTGTCGCCTGCCTCCTCCTCTTGACAGTTCCTGGAGGGCTGATCCCAACTCTCAGACCTGACACCTCTTACATAAGCCAGGAGCACTCAGCCATCCCACATGGATTATTGATGCAGTAGGGCTGCACATGGCAAAGACATACCACATCCCGACCACTGCTAATGCTACGCTACCCAGTGCAAGCAGTTTGGTGATGGGGATTCCCTGTTTTTTTCCCCATAATCACTTGCTGTCACTACATTGAATGTGCACAGCTGTTATGTGCCTGTTCCTAAAGGCGCTCTGTGTACCAAAGTCATCTCTGCATGGATTTGCATAACAATAAGGATGTCGTCTTTGTGCCTATTTTGTGTCAGTCACATGTGACAGCAGCATGGTGTGATGAGTGGAAATTTGGGTGGAGAATAGGCTATAGCAATACAAGTTCAGTGAGATTTTTAGTATGAAAACCTATTCTGCAGGCCTGTAATTGATTGTAAATATGCAGATTTTTGTACGTATTAAATGTGCGCTGTGTAACTTTTCTGGAGGGTGTCCGCAACCTGTTTGACTCCATGGAGATCTTAATGGTTTGGTTTAAATTGTTCAGAGTATGGTATTGAACTAATCAGTCTTATTCAACTACAGGTATTTAACTGCTCAACAATATCTAAACATAAAATTTTACTGTGAGTGGGGTCCCCTCTCCACAGATCTAACCAGTAATTTGGCTTGCAAGTCTCCATGGATATTCACAAGTTTATGGCCATACTGTTGAACATTCTTGACACATCTCCATGGAGACAAGCAACTGACAGACCCTCCACCAGAAAGATTACACAGTGCACCTTTAACATGAATGTCACCAATTCAATAATGTAATATTGTTATTGTAATATAAATATCTTGATATGTTGAGGTGTTAACTCTGCATCAGCCTTTTTATAGATCATAGAGTGACAGGGCATGAATTGCATGAATTGTATTTGATCAGTCTGTGTTAAATTAACAAGGAATTGTAGTGAATTGTATGATTTTTTGGGGTGTCCCATGCAGTAGGCCTACCTTGTCCCAAAGTTCAAAGTTCAAAGTCAGCTTTATTGTCAAAAGCCATATGTACAAGTTGCACACACAGGATTTGAAATTGCAGGGCTCCCTAGTCCCACAGTGAACATTAAACATCTTATAAACATGGCAATAAAACATAATGACAAAACATAACATATACACATAGCAACAAGTACAGTAGGCTTGTATATATAGTGTGTGTATATAGGTATATAGGCTTGTAGCCCTACTACTCTAAACTATTCATAGCTGCAGCTTTAGTTAAGTTTTAAATCAAGTATATGATTTTAAAATAAACAAAAAAACAACACAATTTTGTTTTACTAATTTTGGCATGTCCTGTACCAAAACATTGTCCTCCTCTGTCCTAGGAATGCATGTGCTACTTAGCAACTGTTTCCACGGCTACAAAATTGCTCCTGGCTTCACCCGCCCTGCCTCCACTGTAAGTCACACAATATGTCTCTGTATTGTGTCCACTCCTCCAGCCTCAAGACCAAATGTGCATTAGCAAAGGCCTGTTGTTTAGCTTCTAATGAAACAAAAGAAAACTAATGCTTTGTATACTTTGCACTTATTTGATGCCTTATGCACTAGCTGAACTTATCTATGTGTTTCAGATGTTTTAGAGTGATTGATAATTAGCACTGTTGCCATGGCATTTAACAATTCACCACAAAGTATTCTATTTTTTAAATGGTGTAAAAGTGCTTGCTGTTCTTATTAAAGCTCAGCAGTCATGTGATGAAAGGTACATTTTACTTTACTATCAGCATCTAGTTTTTTATTTTAGTTTTGATTGCTTTTTGTGATAGAAAAATATTCCCCACAATGCACCAACACACCCTGAGCATTACTGGAGGTGAGGGGTGCGTATACCTGTCATTTAACTTGGATTAATTCTATTTATATACAGTTTACATGAGCAAGTGCTAAAGTGAAGTAAAACCTGAAAAGGGCAATAATACCATACAGTAAAGGCTGCTGGCTACAATCATGAATGCAAGGATTGGAGCTACAGATAGGAGCTATTTATACCCTTTCTAAAAATAGCCATTCTTCTCCATAGAACCATGAAATCCTTGCAAGCGGTGAATTACTCCTGCTGCAGTCGTTGTGTGTGTGAATGAGTGTGTATTTTTGTGTTTGTTTAATAGATTGTGTGTTATTTCTGTATGTCTTTAAAGGTGAAGGCAAACTACCAGCTGGGGGTACTTCCTTAGGGGATCTCTGTTCTGCACTGAGATACAGACATGGTTTTACAGAGCCTGCTGATTCTTCTCCTATACCCTCTTCCTCCCCTCTCCCATTCAGAGTGACAAGCCATAAATCACCATAAGATCCATTTTATCCAAATACTGTATAATACTGTATAATACAAATATAACCAATTGTATACAGCCTGATGTTAGTTTTATTTGTGGGCTATATTTTAGGGAGGGGGGCCAAGGTTGTAGCAACAACTTTGGGTACAAATCATCTTGGTGTACAACCTATGGCTCAGGGGCCAAATCAAACCAATTTTTCTTGGCCCTCACCTTGGTTTGTGTTTTGATATGCGGTCCTTGATGAAAAAAGTTTGGACTCCCCTGGATTATGATATTAATTAAGTTGGTATGAGCCTGAATCATTCTTAATAGAACATCTGTTCTTTATGAGTTAAAACTTGGAGTTATTTAGACTTTACGACACAGGGCCCAAGCGGATCCTACAAGCACAGAGGGAAAGGAGAAAGAAGAACAACATATGCAGAAAGCCCTCTCTGTTTGTGGATATCCTAAATGGGCTTTCAATAAAACGAAGAGAGCCAAGAAACAAGACAAAAGAGAATCAGAACCCAAGAGAAAGGGTGTAACTATTCCTTACCTGGCTGGTGTTTCTGAAAAACTACAGAGGATCTTCAGACAACATGAAATCCCAGTCTATTTCAAACCCACAAACACTTTAAGACAAAAACTGGTCCACCCAAAGGACAAAACACCGAGCCACAAACAAAGCAATGTGGTGTACTCCATTCAGTGTAGTGAAGACTGCAGTGAGCGCTACATTGGAGAAACAAAACAGCCACTTCACGAGAGGATGTACCAACACAGACGAGAGAGCCAGAGTGGACCTCAGTCTGCCGTACATCTCCACCTAAAAGGACCTCAGTCTGTCATACATCTCTACCTAAAAGGACCTCAGTCTGCCGTACATCTCCACCTAAAAGCCATGGGCCACTCCTTTGAGGACAGTGAGGTACAGGTCTTAGCCAGAGAAAAGAACTTGTTTGAGAGGGGAGTTAAAGAGGTCTTTTTGTCAAGAAAGAGAATCCTTCCTTGAACAGAAATGGAGGTCTCAGACATCATTTGTCTCCCATTTACTGTATAACTCTATCCTCAAACCTAAATCAAAACAAAGAAAACTAGCCAAGTCAGGTCCAGAGGTGTGGAAAACACCCATTATGGCCCTGAATGGCTCTGCTAACAACACCCCACACTCCACTCCCACACATTAAGGGCACAGGACACTATATTTTAGTCAACTTTTAAAGCATTTGAAATTTACTGGAAAAAAAGTTTCTAAATGTTAATGCCATAAAACAAGGGTGTCCAGCCTCTTTCCATTAAAGCATAACAAAACATATTAAAAACAGAGGGCCTCAAAAATTTGAATGCATGCACTTATTTTTTAATTTTATTATTATTCACTGTTTTATGATTCACCATAACGCAGTAGCCGTAGTAATCCGTTATCTGTACACAGATTTTCTTATGGGAACTATCTCTCCCGGTAGAAGCCCAGTTTTGTTTCCACATCTGTATCTCCTCCCAGGCATTTCTGTGTGTCTGATGTTATCACTGGCTTTGAGCAGACAGAGTGGATGTCCTTGGACAAAGCCACCATCCTGATGCTCCAGCTGATATCCCTGGAGATTAAATAGTGCTGTTCATTCTACTGGGGCTATACGAGTCCAGAGAAAGGACCTTTATACCAAGTGTTTGCCGGTTCAAGCTTTCCCTGTGATTACTATGATCCTTCTCTCTTTGATGGTGGCGTATTGAATTTGGATAACGTGTAAAGGGGGTGGCTGGGTTACATTAGTAAAAGAGAGGCTTAAGAAGAGAAATATTGACCTGTTGTCTCCTCATTCTGTGCACTGTGAATTAGTGCTAAAAAAAAATAGTCACAATCAGATTGAAATAACAATGTGAGTGGCTGCAATTAGCAAATTCCAAAGGCTGCAATTGTTTAATAGAATGTCCTCTGTAATTAACTAAATCCTGCTTTCCTTACTTAAATCATGCTGTGGTTTAGATCTCGACAAACATGTTCTGAAATGCATGCCATTCTTGTTGTGCAATGTTCCTGTGCCTTTTAGCTTAGCTTACAGTGTTGTGTTTTTTAGTTGATTGTAAATACTTATTATTATTTATCTTGATTTGATGCATGCTCTTATTTCCTACTGTTTCTGTAACTTGCGTTGTGACACTGCAATTTCCCCATTGTGGGACAAATAAAGGATTATCTTATCTTATCTTATCTCTTATCTTATCTTAATTAACCAGTGCATACTTCAGTGTGCTCCCAAATATTATTGCTCCTGGACAAATTTGAATTGTGCACTTTAAAATGTATTCTAATTTCAAAAAGTCCTGAAATTATCCCTACAGTGAATTCTATTAGTTTCTTGTTATCTATTTTAAAGTGCCCATATTGTGCTATTTTCTGATCTATGTTATAATGTTTCCTCATCAAAAACATACCACCTAACCTACCCTAACCCTTGTGATGTCACGTGGTAATACAGGAAGTACTCCACTGTATTTTTAAACTCCACACTCCTCACTAGAGGACTAGAGTAATATGGATCATTTCAGGTCTGGAATTGCTAATCTTTACTAAACCAAAGGTAAAAGATAGCTGTTAACTTGAAAACTATCACTTCATGACATCACAAGGTGGAACAGAGCATTTTGAGCTTTGGAAATGTAGACAGACTAATAATAAAGGATTACTCAAACATGTGTGAACAAAACAAAGCACAACTCCAGGTACTGATGAGGTAACAGCATTATAATGTGGCTAAAAGCTCACAATAGTCAGTTTTGTGTAATATATTATATAATAATAATAATATATGTAATGTAATAAGCATCAGATTCACTTCTTGCGGCAACCCATGCTTGGAACTGACTCAAACTGTAAATTTAGGTGACTGCATTTGACTGAATTATAAATATTAACGTTAGATGAAACCAAAATGGAACAGACTGTAAATCCTTAAAGGCTGGGTGGTGAGTTTGTGTTAAAATGATTTGTGTTGACTTAGTCACTAAAACAGGAGCTAAATATAGCAACGTTTGAATATTTGTACCCTCAGCGCTACAGACCCTAGATGCAATTGCGTGCTCATTCACCCGCATACTAATTGGCTGTTTTTTTGTCCAATGGTCATTTCAATACACCATTATACCCACCCAATTATTTGTGTTGTGTCAGCTGTGAACATATTATGCATGTCTGTTCTCTGTTCCAGCAAGCCAGTGTCATGAGGGAGGAGGTTTTACATGAAGGCACAGAGGCGGTTTGGAGACATATGGAGGAGCAAACCCAGAGTGATGGATAAAACATGAGAGTGACTGAGATAAAACATGAGACACAGTAAACAGCTTTTACTGATTTTACTTAAAGGAACACATTATATTGAATCACTGTAGAGATGTACCCTGACCCTTTCTAATGGGCTATTATTATTTCATTTGAAGTAAATTGTTTGTTTCACACACAGGTACTATTGTAAGCAACAATTGTGAAGAATTGTAAACATATTAGGTTAGATCCTGTGAGTGTGCAGTATAAGTGTGATGTTCTAAAAGGAAAGCATGAATAATTTATAGAGGAACATGCTGTGTACAAATAGTATGTTAGCGGCTGCAGGCGATCCCTTTACACGAGATAACCAGCGTAACTGTGGGGTCAAGTCTCTGTCTCTGTGTTGTTTTTTTCTGTACACCACCTGTATCTGGTGTACAGCATCTATCCAACTGTTTAGACCGGAGGGAATGCACTTTTAATTCGACAGATGGTCTTTCCTCATTTGTCCATTGGGCTATTTACATTTCCTGGCTATTCATTATACACTCAGCAGGATGTCTGAGGAGGCTGGCCTGGCCTGATTGCTTTAAAGTCTTGGTAGTTTCCACCCTCTGTGCTCAGGGCAGTGCTCAGAGACAAGGTCGGAGAAATTGATCCCCTTCCTCCAGCACAGCCTTAATTGCATTTCTCTATCACTTACTCTCATGACAATGACATGCAGCTATGTAAGGTAACACGTATCTCAGAAATGCTTCGACCAGCCACACAAAGGACAGACAGGAGAGAGGAGTGAAGAGGATTAAAGGACTAAAGCCTCACACCATCACATTATGTTATAAAACACATCAAACACACTCTGCAGACTGACTTAAGTGATTGTTTTTCTAAAATGGGGCCCATTTAACTAGGCAATCAAGAGTAACAGACCAATGAGGTGAATCACGTTCTGCAAAATTCTAAAACTGCTTTTATGTAGATGTGATGGTTGAAATGAATTATTTCTTTTTCCTCTTGGGATTATAGGTCAAAAGATTATTTTTTTTGTTTTGTTTTTAATATAAGATGATCACTATTGGCTACATTCTAATGCAACCATGGTTTGCTTATGGAGGCAACAACTTTCATTTAAGCAACTCAAAGGAAATCACTGTGACCAGACAGACTAGGCTGCTTAACATTTTCACTATTGTTACATGTTTTGTGTTTAGTAAGAGATGACAGTGATCCTGTTAGCCCTGAGTTAACCATGGCTTCATTTTCTACTCTCTAAACGTAAAACGTGCCGTAGCCTATAGCCTACATGCTTCTAATTAGCCACAAATTGCACAATGTTTGCTGTGAGTGGCAATAATGAGCGTTAACAAGAAATCGAAAAAGAAAGTTCATTCAAAGAAAGTGGGCGTACTGTTTGTTGAATTGTGCCTCATTGATTTTGAAATGAATTAAGCTGCTGTTGACCAGCTCCCACAGGCCTATTAGCGAATGTACAGGATATTCAAGCCTTGTACAGCCGTGCGCTATTCTCACGTGACTGACGCTTAAAACAAGTCGCCATTGAGGCTAAGCCCATTGGGGTTCAATTAGAAGAATATACTGAGTGGGTAGAGCGGATATTTTAGCAGTGAGGAAGGGGACTCCACTTGTTTCACCATCCCCACTCTCTCTCCCCTTTCTCTCTTCACAGTGTAGGTGTGCGCCGTGCGCGCGCATTCCTTCGCATCTCGCGTGTGGTGGGGAGGTGGCAGTCCACGCTGAGACCTCCGCGCTCTGCACACTTCAGCTTCACCGCTGCGGCATCGCAAACATGCAGGTAACCCCAATGGGCTTTTTTTATTTATTATTATTATTATTATTTATTTATTTTTTTACTTTGGTGCTTATAACGAATGTAACTGATGGTTAAATGTGCGCTCTGTGGCTTTGCGCTGACTTCAGATATGAAGTTATGTAATAGGAGGCGCTTCAGTTTGAGCGCAATATGAAGCTCCGTGATATTCAGCAGCAAGTGCATGTGTCAGTGAGCATGAAGTCATATATTAAGACTTTACTCCCTTTTAGTTTTTAGTTTTTCTGAACACGTGTTTCACAGACTGAATTGTGCGTAAGAAAGAACTGAACTAGTCTATTTTGAGTTTACTTTACATCGAAGTCACAGGCTGTTGAAGAGGATGCTATTGTCATTAAGGCTGATGACTCACTTTGTCTAATTAAACAGGTTTTTCCCAATATAACTCAACTCGAGTCTAAAGCAGAGTTAATAGAGTGTAAAATTAATCTTGCAGGTATTGCTTACTACACAATCACCAATCTTAATGGACAAACAGCTGTGAACTGTGAACTGTAGTCCTGTATGGTCCTGTATGGTGACCTCTGTGCTGTTCATCATGTGCGTGACAGCTCCAGTGAGCACTCTGTGGTTCTGTCATGAATGAGCATCAATGGACCAGTAAATCACTTAAAGCTTTATTATGAAGTGGGCACAATCTGAGTTCAGTGTCAGTGTTTGATTAATTGTTTTCTAAATGTCTACAAATGTAAACAATGCAAGTAGTTATTTGTTTCAATTAATGGCTTTGTGTTCATATAATATGCAGTAAGATCACATGGAAACCCTGAAGCCTGAATATATTGACAGATTTTATGACCCCTCTGTGACAATCAAAGTAATGAGGCTTTAGCTTAATTTCATCAGCAGCATTGAATGGAAGTCTTCTGTGTTCAAGTCTGCCTTTATGTTTATGTAAGACAGACACATTTTACATTTGCATATAACCTTTTCTTACTCACGAAAACAGAAAGCAACAGCCATTTTCTGAGACTCCTGACTTGTGAGCCAAGTGAAGCCAAGCTTTTGTAAGGTATGCGTTGTTTATGCTGTTGTCACAAAACGAAAATAACTGTTTTGGCAGAGAAATGCTTGATACTAATTGAGCCATAATGGTAATTAAATGAAAATGTGATTTTTAATAATAGTTTCATATTTAACAATATAATGTGGTCCTATTCTATTTATGACACTCATGGGTTTCAGCTTCCTGTTAAATGGGCGGGCCATTTTGAGGATGATTATACAGGAAAAAAAAAAAAAATCATATCTTGATATTAATTTATTTGAGGACATTAGTAACGAATTGTTGCTTGAAACTCAAACAACATTTCACACACCTTTCTTCCCACAATCCATTGCAGCATTTGCTTCCACTTTTGAGGTAAAATGTGAAACAAATTGCAGCAATATAACATTTAGATTCAGCTCTGTCTCTGGGTATTGACATGCAGGTGTTTGAATTGAATCAAGCTGTGAGCCTCAGGGAGCCCCATAATTCTGCATCTGACTCACTTGAAGCTATTTTTTGGTAAAGTGGATGGATGATCAATGGCGTTTTCAAGCTGTTCCGTCATCCTGGACATTTTAGTATGAGAGTGACAGCACTGCTACCTTGTTGCATGAGTAATACAATAGCCTGTCAATTGTTCTTGTTTACTAACTATACTCATCTGTCTGAAGTTGCAAAGCAATGACAGCTGCCTAAAATATTCAGAATAATGTAATGACTACACAAATATTAAATGTCCTATGTTACTCAAAATTGATGTTGTTACCTCCTCACAAAGATACACTATATTGTATAGTATTCGCTCACCTGCCTTGACTCCCATATGAATTTAAATGACATCCCATTCTTAATCCATAGGGTTTACTATGACATCGGTCCACCCTTTACAGCTGTAACAGCTTCAACTCTTCTGGGAAGGCTGTCCACAAGGTTTAGGAGTGTGTTGATGGGAATTTCTGACCACTCTTCCAGAAGAGCATTTGTGAGGTCACACACTGATGTTGGACGAGAACGCCTGGCTCTGAGTCTCCGCTCTGATTCATCTCAAAGGTGTTCTATCGGGTTGAGGTCAGGACTTTGTGCAGGTCAGTCAAGTTCATCCACACCAAACTCTCTCATCCATGTCTTTATGGACCTTTCTTTGTGCACTGGTGCACAGTCATGTTGGAAGAGGAAGGGGCCATCTCCAAACTGTTGCCACAAAGTTGGGAGCATGGAATTGTCCAAAATCTCTTGGTATGCTGAAGCATTCAGAGTTCCTTTCACTGGAACTAAGGGGCCAAGCCCAACTCCTCAAAAACAAGCCAACAGCATAATCCCCCCTCCACCAAACTTTACACTTGGCACAATGCAGTCAGACAAATACCGTTCTAGTGGCAACTGCCAAACCCAGACTCGTCCATCAGATTGCCAGATGGAAAAGCGCGATTCGTCACTCCAGAGAACACGTCTCCACTGCTCTAGAGTCCAGTGGCAGCGTTCTTTACACCACTGCATCTGACGCTTTGCATTGCACTTGGTGATGTATGGCTTGGATGCAGCTGCTCGGCCATGGAAACCCATGAAGCTCTCTGCGCATTGTTCTTGAGCTAATCTGAAGGCCACATGAAGTTTGGAGGTCTGTAGCAATTGACTTTGCAGAAAGTTGGTGACCTCTGCACACTATTCGCCTCAGCATCCGCTGACCCCGCCCCGTTAGTTTACGTGGCCTACCACTTCTAGACTTCTAGAGTTGCTGTCGTTCCCAATCGCTTCCACTTTGTTATAGTACCACTGACAGTTGACTGTGGAATATTTAGGAGTGAGGAAATATCACGACTGGACTTGTTTCACAGGTGGCATCCTACCACAGTACCAAGCTGGAATTCACTGAGCTCCTGAGAGCGACCCATGCTTTCACAAATGTTTGTAGAAACAGTCTGCAGGCCTAGGTGCTTGATTTTATACACCTGTGGCCATGGAAGTGACTGGAACACCTGATTTTGATTATTTGGATGGGTGAGTGAAGACTTTTGGCAATATAGTGTACCGGGAATTGTGTTTTGGTTCATTCACATATATTTGAGTAACTCTTTATTATTAGTCAGGCTACATCTCCAAAGCTCAAAATGCTCTGTTCCACCTTGTGATGTCGTGAAGCGGTAGTTTTCAAGTTAACAGCTATATTTTACCTTTCGTAGAGATAGTCAGATCCAGGGCTGAAATGATCCAAATTATTCTAGTGAAGATGTATTTTAATTTAAAACCACAGTGGAGCACATCACAAGATGGAACAGATTGTTTTCTGTTTGAGAGACAAACTCACTTTAAATATGCAGGATTTGTGTGTTTGACAAAACACAACTCCAGGTAGGTTTGTGATGAGGAAACAACATTATAACATAGATCAGTAAATAGTAATATGAGTAATATGGGCCTTTTAAACAGAGATCTAATTCTAATTTTATCTTTTTGGGTGTAGTCCTATAGTTATTTAATCAGTTGATGGTATCTTGGTTGATGAGTTGTTTTATTAGTCAAATAATTACTTTATTAGGATTTATTTGCAGAACAGTAGAAGGAAAACACATAGATTTAGTAGCTGGAGTTTTGGGAATGCCTGGACAGTTTAATCTGCCTATAGTAGGTGTCTATTTGAATATTTTTATTCATCATGGTATTGGAATCAGTATTGAGTATTGAGTCTGTCAAATTTGAAATTTTAGTATCATAATAATGATAGCCTATATGCATTTAAAAAGATACTGTTTACTAGTACTTCTCTGTATACATTGTTTTTCACAAGATCCTTATAATTTTGAAAGCGTTTGCAAGCTCCATGTGTCTCCCCCTTTTTGTTGATGAATCAATGCGCAGGGCATGTCTTTAGTCAACTACAGCTCAATCTGGCTTTAGACTTTTTCCACTGAGCAGCATAATTCAAACACAGGGAAAGCTTTACAGATCATGGCCCTGGAGCAGACACAAAGACGACATGCTCTGTGAAGCCATTATGGCGCAGCTGATCTAGTGTCTGAGGAAGCCACCTGTTCAATAGGTGGACTGATTGGTAGATTTAGGTCCATTGAATAATTGAACAGCCCTGGTAACTTTATCTGGGTGAACGGGCTTGGCACCACTCAGTCTTTGATCCAACTTTAAACCAAAGAGAGGGCAGTTTGTCCTTGGAGGACCCTGTGAAACATCAAATAAACTGGGACTCAACTTATTCAAAGTCTGTGTTCATTTTAGCATGGGTGGTTTCTAGCATGAATGTGTTCTTCATAGTCCCAAGATGGTGTACTTTGCCATGAAATATCCAAAAGATGAATGCACAAATGTTGAAGCTGATCATTTCTATTATTGATTAGACCCAAGAACCTAGTATATTACAACAAATCTACTTTTTGACAATACAAAGTTTACCTGCTCCCATCTGTATGTGTATATTATTAGTGTATATGTGTATATCTGTATGTTTATGTTATTAGTGTATATCTGTTTAGTATGTTATTAGTGTCAAGACTGTTATGATGTCATCCAAAACTCAGCTATAGGTTATGTTCATATTATAGAATTTCACATAATATTTCAGATGGAGGGCCTATGTAACTCTATGGGAGATTCACAGGTTTTGAAAAAATATTAATATCTAGATTTGCCTTTCAACTTTGCAATATTAATCTTATGGTTTAAAGTCTTTTCAACTGACAACTATTACTTCTTTAGTGTTGAATTATGGCACCACTTTCTGAAGCTATTGTGAACTGTGTCAATATGTTGTTTTGTTTGTGGAAATGTCCAGTAATAACAGAGATAGCATAATAAATTCTTCAGGTTTTGCCCAGTGAGGACAGCTACTTGTCTAATCCATAACAGCTAAGAATGAATGAGTCTATTCTTCTTCTCCAGGTTAACTTGTGGCAGTATAGTATATAGTGTTACTAAATGTTGACCTGATTTATGGTTAACCATTTTTTATTATCACACCAGTGTTGTAATAATGATTAAAATTTGATTATTTATACGACCCTACCTTCTAAATCGATAATCACTAATGCTGGTGGGATTGACGATGGTATCTGGTTGGTCATGATATTGACCCATGGAAGGAAAGCTAGCGAGGCGCAGAGATGCTGTAAAATACCAATCGTTGATCAATATTTGCTGCGATGTTCATATGCGGCGTCTTCATCATCTGTCTATTTTCTCCAGAAATAGTGGCACCAGTGGGGCTGCGTAAGGCCTGGTATTTGACATGGACAAAGTGTGTGAGGAGCTGATAATTGAAACACAGCTTCTGGATTGCTCAGTGCTTCCCCAGAGAATTAATTCTTACTCCACATGAAGGCTCACACATCAATATAATACTCACTGGCTGTCTGTGTCTCCCTGTGTTCCTATCGCACACAAACAGGGCCCAGCATGGCGCCTATATGAAAGTGCCGTGGTCGCCCTAAGACACTGATTTGAACTGACAGCAAATACTGAAAGCCCTAGCAGTCAGCACACGAATAGTATCTTCTCGGGACCTTCTGCACAGCACTTATCGCTCCCAGGAGTCAGTATCGCATAGTCATTGTATAAGCCCTATAGAAAGATACATGCTGCGCTCATGAACATCTCACCTAAAATCAGCAGATCTCCTTTGAGGCGCACTTTGGAGATACATATGTTCAGTAGGCCTGTCATGATAATTATATCATTCAGTATATGAAAGCTGGAACAAAATATTTGATGGGTATTTGATGGGTGGGTATGTGTACATTTTCTTGGCATTTGGGGAGGAGAGGGATACATTTTTCTCTTTTCTGCACTACGATAAGATTTGAGCCGGAGAGAGTTGAATAAATAATGTCTATCACTCAGTACATATACATATACAAAATAATACTAGTGTTATTCTGCTATTTAGCTATTGTATTGCAATTTTTTGCAATAATTGAAAACTGAGGGATTCTACACACAATAATTGGGGGGTTTAAATAGTTTCTATATTATCACTTATGATCTATATTTTAGTCAGTAATATATTATACAAAATTTGTTATTGTGACAGGCCTAATGTTCAGACAATCTTTTCTTGTAGTTCAATGTTTTTTTAATCAGGCTTTGATTTATTATCTTATGTTACACAGACGCTCTCAAACACAGCTGTTTTTTTCTCCTCTGGTTGATTGACCATCTTCCACTGGCATAATTGGCTCATTAATATGCACAAGACTTGGATGGATATGGATATGCTCAGCCAATCTGTTGTTAATCTCTTGACAAAAAGCTGGTTATACCAATAGGGCCGAACTATTCCAGAACAAGATTGCAATAGTAATATGATTTGTGATTTAAAGATTCAACATTCACAGTTTGATTTCTTCCAAGTGCATTAACAATTGATAGAAGACCGAGATTTGAGCTGCTTAAAGTGAGACAAAACACCTAAACTCCGCCCACTACTGCTTTTCAAATAGAACTCCTAAACAGGGCAGTACCTGGAGGACTAAAGAAAAGAGTGAGAGGGGAGGAGGCTGTGATATTAATTATTACACTATTCAATTACAAAATTGTTGTTATTGAAAATACAATTAATTACCGTCCGTTCAGAATAACATGCACTTGTTCTGTCCATTAAACTATAGAAGTATAGACGTATAGAAGTATTTTTGAGCAGTCCTGTAGAGGTCTAAACTGTAAGATTAAACAGGTTTGTACATAGTAAAATATTGTAGAAGATATTTTGCTGATTAATTAATTCATTTTGTAAGTCTATCTGGACGATTTGTTTCTCTATCACTCATCAGACAAAAGGCTGTTAGTTTATTTCTACAGATGCATTTGGTTTTGTTGATGTTCTCTTGTATTAGGTTCCCAGGTGTTTCCAGCCTTCACTTACCAGCAGTGAAGCTGGTAACAATATGTGGAGGAATGATTGATCGGGAAGTAGATTGGAAAGAATGAAGAGGATGGAGACTTTCTGTTTGTATTAGAAAACCTCACTCAGCTTCATTGTACCATTTAAATAAGTCCTCACCTATTATCTAATAACATAAATAGTGTCTTATTGACACTGTGTAATCTACTGGATGAGTATTGATAACGCACCTACCTCCTTTGACTCCTCGGAGAGTTTTGTGTCAATTAGTCTGAGATGGTATTTTTGTTATTGGAGTAAACTGCTTCTGGTAATTGATTCCCAAGAGCACGCAGAGCCCAACACGCAGAGTTATCTGAAAGCTAGCTAACAGGCATAGCATTTTCTCTACAGAAATAATAAATGTTTCTGGCAGCTTTTTATCATACGCTCAAAAAACAGATTTAAAGCAGACCCTTTATGCAGTATCAACTTTTTAGAGCTTTGTTTTAACCATGTTATAGTTGTTTCCTCTTACCATTTACATTTACCATTTCAATAGGAGCAGAGTACAGACTTCAGAGAGGATCAAACTGAACTGTATTTCTGTGTTATAAAAAATAAATCGTTCAGCCCTACTGGTCAGGGTATTCAGTTATAGCTTTGTAATTTTGCATATCAATTACTGGGCATTGTTGCTGTATAGTTAAGCTTTATTTGTCCTTCACTTTTTCTGGATTAAGGATTAGCTTGTTCTGCTAATTGTCATCACGTGATGACTGCCTGTGCATATAGATAAACCTAACTGTAATTACCCTGTGCCTCTACTACGGATGTTTGCTCCTATTCTCATTCCTTCTTGATGCCCGCTACTGCAATCACACATCTATATACTACAAGACCACATCTTCAGAGACCTCCCGAGCCTAGTAACTGTTGCTAAGGCGTGATTTGTCCTACCTAGACGAAAGGTGTAGTTACTCTAGTGTGCTGTGTTTAATTGCAGCAGGGCTGAAGGGGTTTGGAGGCTCTGATTTGTGAACGGGAGCATGACAGCGCTGCATTGGTGAATCTGTGAATGTGGGCGGATGTTGACGTGTGACAGATGTGAGGCTGTGGTATTTATAGAGTTTGTGTTTAGGTCTCGGCTCATGCGAGCTCTCTGTCCATGTCTGGAGTCTTGCGTAAGGAGGGGTAGTTATTTTTGTAGTTAATCCCAAACTCAATGTAAAAAACATTAATATGCAAGGAGTTAACCCCATAATCAGGATTGTAAGTAGGGATGAGCAATAATACAGCACAATTTTTTCAAACCTAGATCACATATTATTAAGAAGCTTTATACTGTCTAAGTTTTTCTCTCATTGGCTAAAACCACCTGTCAATCACACAGTGTTGGTGGTGACGTGTCATATATCGGCCGGTGGTCTCGATGGGAGGCGTGGTCAGTCTGAGCAACCTGCCAAGTCAATCAGGCTGACCACGCCTACAGGAAGTAACAACAGCTGATATACGACACGTCACCACCAACACCAGTGACAGTTCTGAAGATGGCTTGTAGCAGCAGCCAAAACATATCAGCAAGGTAAATACATGTTACTGTATTGTCAGTGGAGCACTTCCTGTATTACCACATGACATCACAAGGTGGAACAGTGTTTCCTGTTTGAGAGAAGAACTCTCTAAATATGCAGAGTTTGTGTGTTAAACACGTGTGAATGAAACAAAGCACAACTCCATCACATATGTTTGTGATGAGGAAACAACATTATAACACAGATCAGAAAATATGGGACCTTTAATAATACAGATTTTCATTTCATTCATTTTAGTATCATTACAACTAAGCATCTGTTGAAATACCTGTAGTAGGCTCACATCGTGCAGTGTGGTCTCAGCCTCTTTAGCTCATCTTCTCTCAGCAGTCGACTATAACAGTACAACTCCATATATTGAAGCAGTCCTTCTACCTTATGTAAACCAGTATTCATGAATGGTATGAAGGCCAATATTTCATTATTGATATATGTGTTCAGCATCTTCTCTGCTCTATTTGCTCTGGCCTACAGCAGATATAGTGTTTAGTGACAGTTCGCTGTGCATTACAAGAAAGACGTGCAGTGCAGGGCAAAGCTAACTGAAGCGTTAAGGAGGAACAGATGATAAATATACTCGTTCCAGGCTATGTGTACTTATGCTGGCGATACGTATGTGCCCACTGGACCATGATGCAATAAGAAATGTAGCATAAAATGTCTCTGGTGTTTACATTGTCTGACAGCATCTGTTTGGCTCTCAGCCTTTAAAAGCTTCTAATCTGACATCTGCAAACATTTTTGAGTAAATGGGCTGCTACTGAACATTGTCTTTTGGGATGTTAGTCAAGCCATATAATTGTTTTTTAAAGACAGACTGATCCATCCATCACCCAATACCATTAAATACTGACTGACTGTGACTGCTGCTTGGTAGTAGTTAGTTTATCCTTAAGGGTATGCCACCTGCTCAGATCTGTGGAGAGCTGACCAGCTCACAGTAAAAATGCATGTTTTTCACGGTACTTTTGAGCTATAACGACACCTGTATTTGAATAAATGCAAGATAGATGAGTTTAGATCAGTTTAAATCTATATTGTGGAACATTCTAGGCAAACCAACAACGTTGCCATAGAGGCTATGGAGACGTTCTGAGCTAACTGCAGCCAGCTATAGCATAAACTGATTGATCTAACCCTAAATCCAAAAGTATGCAATGCTACAAATAGAATCGTATTATATTGTAAAACACACTAAAATGTCAGAATGTATATTCTTGGTGCTTATCCATTTGCCCTTATTTGAGATATGTTCTGTACAGTTTAGGGTTATAGTTCCTGAGATGTTGCACCACTCCATCAATTCTTTAAGCTTATTTCCTGAGCTCCTCTCCACTGGACCACCAAATCCTCTTGTATCTCCACGCGTCCTCTGTTCGTCCTTTACTTCTGCCCCTCACATAGGCCCAGTTTTTCATTATGCTAATTGACTTCCATTTCTTCAGTGCATAGGCATTTCCCTTCTCTCCTCCTCTCATCACCTTAAACTGAAGGATTTGCCTGGTCCAGCTCCTCTGGGATCAAATAGCCGTTTAAAATCCTCCCCCTCAATTTGGCGCTCCTCTCGCCGGTCGTGCTCTACTCCTCTCCTGCAGATTAGACAGAGCTGCCGTTTGTTCCTTGCTCCTCTTTCATCTGCCCTTCCATTGCTCCAAACATGTATATGCATGTGTTTACTGCTGCTGCGGCCAAATGGGAGGTCTTCACTGAGCTGAGAATTCAACAGTGTTGGAAAGTAGCTGAATACATGTACCGAGAATACATATTCTGAATACTCATTTAAGTACCTGTATTCTGGCACAGTTACTTTTTCATTTGAGGGGTTTTCAGAATACAGTCACTTTTCTAAAATCAAAGAAAACATACATGGCAGTACTTGATCACACAATTTAGGCTTTAGAAAAATACTGCTCTTGTGGTGCATGCAAGTGTGATTTTTTCTTCTCTAGTGATAAATGCAGAACCAATGCAGAACAAATGGTGAAACAACTATATATGTATTTCTAATTCTATATTGCACCTGTGTTAAAGTATTCAGAATACAGTAATCTGACTGGACCATGTATCTTTACAAAATACATTTTAATGCAGGTATTCAGTATTCTGTAACTAAATACATTTTCAAAGTATTCCCATCACTGGAATTCAGCCAGACATTCTCTCTCCAAAAACATGTTCATCTACTCACAGTTGTAGGAGAAAACTGAAAAGCGAGATTGCCAGGTCACACTCTGATCAGCTGTAATGGAAAATATGAATGAGGCTAGCAAATGTTGCGACAAAACAAATACTTAACCCCATTTTAATTGTCAGTAAAATTGCCAGTGTAAATCTAATATAAATTGAGTAAATATATTTGCTTCTTGCTTGCTCGAACACTTGTCTCTCAAAGCTTCAAATATACTCTGCTGTCATACTGCAATGAAAAATAAATCTGATGTAACAAGATTCATCTGTTAATGTTTATAAGAAATAGATTTAAAATGCTCCTAGCTACAGTGAACATTTCTTGGCCCTCTTAATCCCGTGTCACCAACCCTAAAACAACACATGCATTATTTCTCCCATTTCTTCAGCTGTTGTGTTTGTCTCTCCAGGTGGATGGCAAGGTGGTAGATGGCAGCCTGCTGGGAGATGCCAACGGCGTTGAACCTGCTCCGGGCAGAGTGAAGGCTTCTGGGAAATGGCAGAAGCCGCGGTTTTCTCGTAAAGCACTGATGAAATGCTGTTTGGTGAAGTGGATCATCGCCAGCACACAGCCGCAGGACAAAGGTGAGGTTTAACATGAGAAGCTAACAGCATTTACATTGATCCAGGCTCTGTCCTCCCAGTGGACACAACCACTGCACTATTCTGGAGCCATGACCCCAGGTCAAACACCAAAGAGACTCACCCTATCAATCTACTCACAATCTACGCATCCTTCAGTCTTTACCAGCTATAGCTGCAGGGCAGGGCCAGGGCAGGGTCAAACTGTTATTTTTAATTTTTGATTTTGTAGGCATGATTGTCTGTTGCTGAAAATGTTCTCTCTATGAACATGTAATGATGTAATTGTGTTATAAGTATTGAAGCAGGTTTCCAAGGTATTTGTTTTACTCTGTCACTCACTCTTTCATTATTTTGTATTTATTGTGTTTAATAGAAAATTGGAGAATATAATACTAGCCTGGTTTGAACTGCATACAACCCTCATGACTCTCAGGTCACTTAAGTAAATTCACTTAAGACTTAACACTTAAGTCTTACAGCTCCATCTTGTGGTGTGGTTGTAGTAGTACATTTTAAATCTATTTTTTAAAACTGAAGGGATTTCTAAGTTTCTAATTTCTAATTTTGTAAGACAGTTCTAACAGTTGTGGTCAGTCAGCATTTTTATATATAAATTGCTTATTGCTCTCTGATTAGGTGGCATGGTGGCTGAGTATTTAGCATGTGTATCTCATAGCAAGAAGGTCCCAAGTTTGACTCATGGGTGGTGAGGGGTCTTTCGTGAAATATGTGTTTTTTCTGGTGTCTGGGTGGGTTTCATTTGGGCACTCTGGTTTCTCCCATTAACCAGAAACATCCCATTCTCCATAAGCAAAATCTTCTAGACAAGGTAATCCTGACCAAGCTTATCTTAACATCTGGAGATCGGTCCCCAGTTGCTGTACAGCAGCTGCTCACTCCTCTTGGTTGGCCCAGTGGCACTGAAGGAAAGGTCAAATGTAGAGGACGAATTTCCCCACAGGGCTTAATTAAGTATACCTTAACGTACATAAGAGCAAATATTAGACACTAGCATGCTCATCAGATTAACTGAAATTTATTTTCCATAATAATAAAATCTCTCTCAGTATATGTTCAGACAGGTACATTCACGTAGGACATCTTGGCGATGCGGGTATCTCTGGCATGGACTCAGCGTCATGTACCGTGTAATGATACCTGGTCATTGAAACGTGAGTCAAAGAACATCCACTTAACACCCTGCGGCTTAGCACACTGTCTCCTGTTCTTCCATCAGCTCCAAAGCCACCAGTGTCCCCAAGTGGCAGTGACACAAGTATTTTAACATAGAAGAGTTTAGACACTTTAAATACTCATATAAAAGTGCAAGTATGTAAATGAGTGTAGAATCTGCGGTCCCTCTGACATGAGATCTTCTGCGTGCCATGTCAGGGGAGCACAGATTGAGCATATTGGTGGGCATGCCCTTGATGGAGGCCAACGGCTCAGAATAGCAGCAGAGATGGAGATCAGAGAAAGGGGGCAGCGTGGCAGAGTGGTCGCTGTGGTTAAACTAGAGGTCAAAGCAAAGGCTGTATCACCAACAGCTTGATAGACTGACGAACATGAATCACTACTGGACCATTCAGACAGTTCAACTAAGTTTCTTTCAGTCATATTCTCCTTGTAGATTTAGCTTGAATCTATTTTAATTGTAATATCTTCATTTTCTGTAACACATTGTACTGCCAACCCATTCCTCTACCATTCATTTCTGCGTCCCCTGCCTGAAAAGTAGTTAAAAGAAGCTAAAAGTTTCTGGTTTGTGATTGACTAAAATCCATTCTTTGAGTCAAATTGAATCAAAGTTAAATATATCACTCACTTGGATTTTGTCAAAGTTTAATGAGAGATATAGACTTTTTGTCTAATTGTAATATTTGTACATTAAAATTTCAGATAACAAATATTTCTTTGCCTAACTGAAATATGTTTGAATTATAACTATGATAAAGGAGTTTGTCAGGACCCAGAGCAAAATGCAAAATGAAAAATGTAAGGTAATGTAATATGGGCCAGATTAGATTCACAGTAGAAGTAGAATGCACAGTACATAGGTAGGCTGTATTTCTGACAGTAGGAGAGTGTGTACTTTGAGGATAGCAGCTTGAGTCGAGGTGTACATCTGGTCTGGTCATATGAAACTATTGGAGCTTTAAGATAGACCAGCGTCATGCCACTCAGCTAAACCACCTTTAGGCTACAAGGTTAGAGCAGAGACACAGACAGAGAGGAGGGACTGACATCACCTGTTACAAACTGGGACACGAAGATGAGAGTCAAAGGCAGCGCTAAGGACACCACAGAAGTTTGACCAGTTTCAGTGTTGTTGCGGGCAACTTTTTGGATGATACTTTTTCTCAATGAATACTTGGTGATTTTTTTTCTTTTCACTGGTGGATTTTAAGTGAAGGATGAATGCCTGCAGGACACAATGTGCGAAAATGCTACGACGCGTTATTGGCTTCGTCACTGGAACATATATAGGTATCTGTTCAATGTTTAGACAAATGGATACTTATTACAACAAATTTATCTTTGTAACTAATATGTGTTGAGATTCCTTGATAGTTTGTGAAGTTAACTTTGTTGAGCCCCTAGAAAAATGTGCGATCTTCAAATTATCTGATTTTTGGTATGATTTCAGTTTGTGTGTCCTAAGTTTGACATTTTATTCCTTGTTTCATCATTGATTAGATGTAAGGCTATACTCGGGTCCTCTTCCTGTGTCCTTTCGACCAATGAAAACATAGCTTCATCACACTAACAGCAGCTGAATCAGTAGTCTGGCTCATGGCTTCTCTTTTGACTTCACTTTTTGTAATAGCAGTTATTCCTGTTGTGGTCTTTTTGTCTTTGTCAGTTTCCAAAACACACTGTTGTTTGTAGTGGGAAGAGTGAATCTGAAGACTGATTTTTGCTCTCTGATATTATCCCAACATTTCATTATCTCAGAAAAATACAGCCTATATTGAACCTAGAAGAGTATATTTTATCCAAATTATTTATAGAGTGGTGGTTGGATCCCAGCTGTTGTGACTACTCAATGTCATGTCATTCTGTCCTTGAGCAAGACACTTCACCAGCCATGCTTGTGAATGTTGTGACAGTGTGATTGGTGGTAGTCGGAGGGGCTGTAGGTGCAGATTGGCAGCCATACTTGTGTCATAACTATGGCAACAAAAGTACTACCACTGAATGACTAGCCTATGGAGATAAAATTAAGAATACACCCAATTGCAAAGTGTCTATGAAGAAGCTATGCTGTATATAACTAGTGCATCGGTATTGTTATTATTATAAGATGTTTTAATATGAAATTCCCGTCAGTTTTCATTTCTTCCCAGACTAGAATTTTTTGTTCCTGTCATTTCATCTTTGTGAGGTGCTCCGGACATAATTAGACCTTTGTACCTTTTGTACCTTCTGTTGTTCCTCTACAGCCTCAAAAATGATGACCTGACAAATAACTGGGCTTGAGCCTCTGGCCAATAGGTAAATAAATGTATACAGTACATTATGATTTCAGAAAAGATACAACATTTGATACATTCTCTCATGTTTCATTCGCGTCTCTATCCTCATTCAAGCCCCTTCTAATTCTAATTTGGTGGTGTCCTCTAGTGGTCAAAATGTGTATTGCATGACCAACTCAACTGTAAAAAAACAAATCATAGTTGTTTCATTGTTTCCTACTAATATAAAAAATATTAAATATTTGTGGTATTTTAAACTTATTTATTTATTTCATTGCATTTATTTCATTACCGTTACACCTTGAAAAACAGGGTCGGGTTTCCATAACAATATATACATTTAATGCCATACTGAGGAACTTAACATATTGAGCAAATGGCTAACCCTCAACCCACATAAGTTGCATAGTGAACCTTTAATTCACTGCATATTATTTGTTGCTGTATTAAAATCCTATGTCTCCTGTAATAGTTCACTCTAGGAACAACTGCTCCTTTTAGTATTATCATAAATATTTGACCACTTTATGTCCCTGTAATGGCTGAGAGAGGCTGTTGCTGCTCCTCTGGTTTCTTGTTCACTGATGAATCTGTGGAGGTAATCTCTATACAAAATAGAGTATTTATTGCCTGTTGGTTGGTTGTTGATTTTACTTTAAGAAAAAAACAGAACTAAATTGGAAACTGTCCGTTCTGATAACTTCTTTGGCAGTGATTAATTTTGTTCTTTTGCTGTGTTGCTATTGGCTACATATTACATACAGCCTAAAGGTTGTAGGCAGTAAGGGGTAGTAACTTTACCTGAGTATGTACAAAATGTACTTCTTAGAAGACTATTTTTATATAGATGAGTGTAAATGTCATAAATGTTGGTTAACATTGTTATAGACTAATTAATAGTTATTTTTTGCACAATTAAATTTCTTCAGTGAATGATGATCAACTCCCTGCTTGCCTTAAATCTTAGTTTCTTATGTAAACAAGTAAACATTGTAATTAGATTGACTTTTTTCAAACATTTGCTTTGGATCTCATACAAAAACAGATGACAGTACATGTAATAAGTTATATGTCTTTCAAACACCGCTGAGCACTTAGGACCTTAAGTTCACATGGCCGTAGCCGACAGTTGAAAGAGAGGAAACACCAAGTGAAGAAGTGTGGAGGTGTCAGGTCTGATCTAAAAGGTCACCTGCTCCATGCTGAGGTTTGATCCTGTGCTTCTTTTTTATCTCCTCTCACGTGAAGCACCATCCCAAACTCAAACAGACTCTGAAATGGGGCTTCACTCTCCAGCCCTCCATCTGTTGCTCTGCCAGTGTTCACTCAGCTTCAGTCCGCTCCATCAGAAATAGTCATTCTAATCAGAGTTTGTTAGCGGCCTGTGTTGCATTATGGGTGCTGTGATGGCTGCTCTGTCTGTGGAGGCCCGGAGGCGCTTATCTCGTCCAAGCTGCCTGTCCCACTGCGGGCACAGTGCAGCCAGGTATCACCGATCAGGTAGGGCTAGACTGTGGACGCTGTGTTATGTGCTTCTCTATGTGATTTATTATAGGCTAACTTTGTCCTCATTCTTTCAGTCATCTCACCACCATCTTGTTCTTTCTTGTACAACTATTAGAACATTACGTAAAACTGTAAAACTAGTTTCACAGACAAAACATATTCATTGCACTTTGCCTAGATTAATCAATAATGGATTGCCCTTTTTCACATTTGTTGTTAGGGTCGCTCTAATACTGTTCAAACTTCACTACCTTTTTTAAGATAATAAGATATAATCAGACATCTACTAAAAGACCAATAATTGGCTTTGTTTGTAAATTTTACATTATCTACATTCATAAGTATTCAATAGTGCTTAAACCTGTATCTAGGGCTGAAACTAACAATAATTTTAGTAGGCGACTGAGTATTTATTTATTTTTTTCTGTTGCCCTTTTAACAAAAAAAAAAGGTTGAAATTTGGTGACAAAAGATCTAGATATAGATTAATTATGAATGAAGTATATTATTGAGGAAAATCAGAAATTGTTATTATTTTTCTAGTAGTAATACCAGCTGATACTTTACAGTGATACACAGGGGTGTTCTACATGCATGTCTAATGGTGGAATATTTAGGAGTTACCATACTGACACAATGAACACATTCAACGTTCATGGTCATGTTAAGGTGTTTGATTTTGAAAAATGAGTGAGAGTGACTGACTACCTGAAAAACTGTTGGCTAATGCTAGCTAGCTTGTGACTGTATTTTTTTTTTTAAATGATTAAAGTCTAATTAAGCCTCAGACATAGCAGAGCCTACAGTTAGCACCACACACCCCTGGGAATGTTGATTACCCAAATATGAATGCAATAATTTTTATAGTCAGGATTATTCCTTTAATCTCTTATTGTTTCTTTGATTACTGTTTGTTTACTCCTTCACTAATGTCCAAACCGGTACAGGTCATCAGTAATGTGTTTGGCAGAGGAACCTATCTGAGTCTCTATTTACTGACAGTTGTGTCAGCAACCTGGGCCAGGCCTTCCCCTTAAAAAGCTGCTAATGGCCTGGGCTAAAGCACTCACTCTCACATCAGACACAAACATACTGCCCTAAGCAAGTTAGAGTCTGCACCTTTCACTAAAAATATTTTCAAAGGGTGCTAATATTTTGTGTGTCTACTGTTATAATATTAACTTTTATCCTGAAAATAAGACGAATCCTGGCATCTGCTTTGTCAGGTCACAACCATTTCTTTCTTTGCCATTTGGGCCAACAAACATGAAGTAAATCTGTTTTTGGAGAAGATTGTGTCCCCCCAGTTGGCCTGCAGAAGATCCTAGGATTGACTTACAAGTATTTATGGATACAGTGGTTATTTCTGGATGTATCCTGTTATCTGTATTTATTTATTATTAGAATCAGAGTAAGAAAGGGAACTGGCCTCAGCAGCAGTGCGTCACCATATTATTGATCGCGCTCATTCTGTCTCTGCCATCTCCAGCCCTGTCAATGCATTAACACTCACATACCCCTCTCTCCATTTGGTCTCCGTGCATTAGTGATTGCAGAGTCATCATTCGTCCTCTTATCACCTGTCAAACATACACAACCACATAGGTATTTATTCTCTGCTTCCACTTCGGGAGCTGCACAAAATCCTTGGATTGGAGCGAGGCGTTTTGTCCACTACAAATTGTCGCCTATGTCGTTGAGTTACTTGATCCCTGCTATTATTCCTCTTATCTCACCCACTCTCTTTTGATTTGGGTAATCTAACTTGTGCCCCCGCAACTGGATATATGTGGTGCAAACCGGGGGACACTTGATCGAGAAAAGTGAAAACGCAAAGAGCCCACAGCGCCCAGGGGGGAAGAGCGTCTGCGGTCTGCCAAAGTTATGGGATGACAAAGGAGATGGAGAGGAGGATTGGGAGCTGAGATCAGAGGCTAAACCCACCATGTGAGGGTAAAGACCTAAAAGAGACCGGAGAAGAACCAAAGATGGGCTGTGTGTTGCTTTTGGCGAAATGTTGGAAGTAGCAACAGTTAAATGAGCTGTAACATGCTTGAGAATTCTGCACAGAGGAGAAGAGTTCCCTTGTAGGATTTTACAGGATTTCCTTTTCCGTGAGCCACTCCTGATGCATTGAACTTTATCTGCTTGTTTGGATGGATATATTACACTGAGGGAATACCTTTTGGGGCAGTGTGGTCATCTACTACTCCAGAGCAAGACTGCTTGAAAATGTTATCTCCAATTATTTGGATTTGATGTGGGGGGTTTTTTCTGCACTTTTGTTAACGTTAGGTCTGATTTAGAACAGTTTTTGTTGGCAGCCTGCACCTTTATAAGGACTAGGAGAGGACATGTGTATACAGGATGTGATGGAGGTTTCAGAAATTGCTCGCTCAGATAATGGGTTATTTATTTGCGGTTGCTCATGTTGTTTTTCCAAAAGCTGAACGAATCATGTTTATACCGCTAGTTTGTGCTCTCACCAGAACTTTTGCCTCTTTGTGAAAGAATCTGCTCCATGAGTAAGAGAGGATGTCCGCACTTTCAGTTATGACTTAATTCAAATCACAGTTTAGATTAAGAGACAGAGTGTGAAGTGAGAAACCGTCCTGTCCTTGCAAAGTGACTCTGCTTTAATGCATTGTAATAAATAACTTGTGACACTGGTCCAATTAGTTTGCGGCATATCTTCCATATATGTCGCGCTCTGCAATTTTTTGTTGTTGATACAACGGGAGCTTGAGTGGTACTTCTCATGCTGTCCCAGTGGCTTTAGCCAAACACAAACTATACCTCCCCACTGGACGTTTTTTGTTCTTGTGATTGGCCTGTGCCTTCACACTACACACGTAAGTAAAGGAGGTGGTCCCCCTGGTCAGAGGGATCTCCTGCTCCCCTTAAAACATGGGCATCCATGGCATGGAGCTGTGTGCCATCGGTGTGGTCATCATCCTCTTCATGGCGGTGCTCAAACAGTTTGGCATCTTGGAGCCCATGTCGTCATTTGAAGGTAAGCCCATCCTCTTCACAGCTGTTTGAGGCACTTTATTATGATTTCTAATAAGTAATTTTATAGGTGAATTAAGTTGTTGTGGGCAAAATTACCTTGTGTATTTGACTCTAAGACTTTGCGTGAGTAAACAAACACTAGATTTAGTCAGCACATTTAACCCTTATATGGGGTTAAAGTTAATGTAACTTCTGTTGTGCTTACTACAGCATTAAAACTTGGTGTTCGATAGACTGTGTACATTAGTGGCCTTAAAGGAGATCAGCTATTTCTCCGCGAATGATGTAGGGACTTTGATTGTAGTTTTGGGCTGATGCCAATCAGAGTGCCCTGCAGTCAGTGTGCCAAGGCAATTAGAGCCAGAAGGGTCCAGTCGGCACATTAGTGCCACCAATACAGCGCTGTATCAGAAATAATCATCTGAAAAACACCAGTAATTTTCTTACATAATTGATCAAACCTTACAAACTCCACAATCCTCACTACTCTCGTACCCCCTTTCTGTGCCCACAGTCATGAGGCCAAGCTTAAACTGGGTTTAGCATTACTTCGCATCAATTATACATGCTGTATCGAACTGGCTTTCTCTCAGGCTGCCTAAATATGGAGTACTCCTCCAGGTCCCCGAAGGACACTGGTGATCCATCAGAAACCTCCAAAAGCCCTCCGCAGGTGTCCACTTCCTAAAACATGACTTCACTCTGTCCCACTGAACCCCATCAGCAGCTCTTCATGTTCTCCTTTGTGTTCATTCACTTAAGGAGGGTTCACTAAAGCTTTGTTTACTAGTGATGCATATATAACTGTAAGAGGTGAACTTAGTAAAACTTGTAAAGAAAGAGTCTTACACCTGCAATAATGTACTATGTTTTTTGAGTTTTAGCATCTGGTTTTGACTTGTGTCTGAATCACTGGGATTTTCCCCATTTAGTCCAGTTTTTGGAATCTGTCTCTGTAGTATCAAAGACATTCTTGTCTTAGCATAGATATAAAGAAACGATATGCCCCATTTGAGCATCATATTATTTTTTTCAAATTCATACATTTTTCAAATTAATGTGAAGAAACACTAGAAGTTTATCTTGTGTTCCATAATTCACCATTGTACCACTGTTAAAATTTCGTCGTGATTATTGAGAACATCTGTCTACACTTTTAGTTTTGTCCACCAGAGGGAGACACGGTTATAGGTTCAGAAGTGTCACAGAGCCCCGGGGAGCTCACGGCCATTGTTCCTCATTATTAAAGGGAAATGTGTGACACTGTTCGTTTAATGAGATTATGCTTTAGTAAATCTGTGGTAAAAACCTCTCCGGAGACACAGAAACAATTAGAAATTAGATCAGCGCTGTGACAGGAGACGCAATTCAGGGCATGTGCTAATCTTCAACACTCAGCCTTGGATCCACAAAACAATTCACTAGTGTTGTTGGGATTTAAACTTTCACCTTTTTCAATCCATGAATGATATTACCTACTACATTTGAACTTTTCTATGTAACTGTAGAGCTTTATAACACTGCTGAAAGTAAGAAAGCAATTTTACTGTGTATACTGTGGAACATTCAAGGCAATACAAGTCATGTTATTTAAAACAAAATTAGACCATTTTTGATATTAAGTATGATGTATTTTGTATGGGTGCAAAATAAAAAGGAAATTTGGGCAATAGATATTCACATGTAAAATCTGACACAGAACACTAGCCATTTAAAGCAACCACCCCTTCAATAACTTAAACTTTTTTTTTTTTTTTTTTTTTTACCATGTGGCAAAACTCTGACATGCTCCAGTGGGACAAAGGCAATTAATTACTATGGCAGGGGGTGGGAGCCGAGAGTCAAGATTGTAACAGAAATATTACAAGAGAAGTGACATAGTTTGACAGAGTATGACAAAGAGAAGGGTCCGAAATGACAGTGAAGAAGTGATATTATATTTTTTTGTAGTAGCAATAATGGACAAAGTGTAGGGCTGGATCTCAGGACTTCAGAGGAGAGCCCGGAAGAGGCCCAGTGGAGGATGAGCGTGCGGTGGGAGACGGAGGGGCTGCAGACGGTGGGCATTGTATGTTTGGTGATTATGTTCCTCAAATTGATGCACCTCCTGGGCCTCATCGACATTACAGAGACTGGTGAGACCTCCATACTGATCAGGAAGATGCAGGCCAAAACGTAATTGCAGTAATGTCTTAACATTTTCAGAATTAAGGTGGTTGTTTTTACTTAATTTTAATCTTATTTGTAGGCCTGTGACAATAATCGCTATATCGGCTGGAACAATAATTTTTGGAGATCAGTATTTATCATGGGTACTTTTTTTTTTTTTTTTAATATGATCAGATTTGAGCTGTAGAAGACTGACTTATGAACTAAAATATTTGTTTATACAACAATATCTTAATTTAGAATACTTTTTTGTGAACTATTCTGTCTTATAGTTTGGTTTCAATATTATCGTCTATTATCTATATTTATTTCTATATCGAACTTCAAATTTTGTTCACGTGACAGGTCTACTTATTTGTGAGATCTTGTCTTGAAACTCCAAATCTATAACATGGTTTGAATATATTATAAATGATTGCTATATTACATGAAACAGACATATTCATTCATACTATTTGTAGCTCACTAACCAATTAAGTTCATGATTAGACGTTTTTATATGCAATTCTTGAGGAAATCCTGCACCATAGGAAAGTACATCTCTAGGATTTTGAATTGCACTGCCAAGGCTTATTTTGTAAATCAGTAGTTATTGGAGCTTCCCGTATCCTTAACCTCAAAAACTGAAGAGAAAGGTGAATGCCTGTTTCCAAAATGGGATCAAATTAAGTGCTGTTGCAGGCTCTAAACAAAATCATAATTTGATTTTTTTTTTCATTAATAAAATTAATAATTAATAATAACATTTATTTTGAAGCATATCTTAATATTCCAGTTAAACCGTTATTTAAGTATATTTTTTACATTTTGTATCTTAATTTTTGACAGCATATTGTGGGACATTTAAAGGTTCTCTTATCTTAAAGTCATCTGTAAACAACAATGCCATCTTATTTAGTAAAAAGAAATCTGCTAAAACTGAATTGTATACATCTACAGTATCATATTCTGAAATGTAGGAGATTCCCATATTTGAACAAATTTTATTTTAAAACATTAGTCAGAACACCTGCCTTTGGAAATTTCCCCAAATGGTTTTCTATAGTTCCCAGTGTATTAAGTTGCACTGCTCGGTTGGACACTGACTGTTCTCCTGGCAAAGGTTTTCCTTGTGAACTTCTTGGACCGCTTCATCTTATGTGCCCCCTGAAAATGTTCGAGCTGACTTGTTTTCTTTTGTCGTTTTTCTTTCTCTTACTATCTCTCTACCCTTATTCTCCATCTATCACCCCATCTCGGTGTCAACTCTCCTCCTCTGTTCTTTCTGTTTAAAGATGGTGAGTACTTTGGCCTGTTCTGAGAAAGTCCCTCCTCCTTTTGGAATGTCTTCTTTTCTCCCAGACTTGCAGTGCTTTCTCTGTGTGAACTGACAATATACCAGTGCCCCAACAGATTTTTACTACTGTGGCGGACATAACCTTTAGAAAAAACCTGCTTGATGAAGTTTCCGCCATAAAGAAAGTACCTCTTGCTTTCCAGTGTCCCATTTACTAGGGCTGCAATGATTAATCGACTAATCCTGGCTAGTCGACTATAAAAAATAAGTAGTTGTATTTTGACATTATAATCATTATCTGGACTAAACAGACTCTAAAACACATGCGAAAAGACCTTTTGATATCGAAGACAGTTGCATCTTTTAAGGGCCCATATTATGGAGTCATGCTTTGTTTCATTGACACATGTTTAACACAAAACCCTGTGCATATTTAGGCTCTTTTCCATCATGTGATGTCAAGTGCTAATACAGGAAGTGCTCCACTGTGTTTTTAAACTCCTCTTTAATAGAACTTCAATAGAATCATTTGGATGATTTCAGCCTGGAATGGCCAATCTCTACTGAATAAAAGGTTAAAGATAGACGTTAACTTGAAAAATACTTCTTCATGACATCACAAAATGGAAGAGCATTTTGAGCTTTGGAGATGTGGACAGCCTAATAATGCAGGATAACTCAAACGTGTGAATGAAACAAAACTCCAGGTATGTTTTTGGGGAGGTAACAACATTATAACATGGCTGAAAGCTCGCAAGAGTCAATTTTGTGTAATATAATTTAAATAAAAAGAAAACAAAACAAAAGAATAAACAATTTCTGAAATTCATCAATAATACACTTTATTTGTAAATATCTACAAGCCTTCAGTCACCATATTTTCCACCTTTATTTGTTTGGTAATGTATTAAAAATATGTACTATAGAAATAATCGATATATAGTCGACTAATCAAAAATGTCATGTTGACTGGTTGACAACTAAAATATTCGTTAGTTGCAGCCCTACCATTTACCTGCATTCATCTCTGAAGTTTGATCCTATAGGTTTCCTTTATTCGCACGTTGTCCTAAGTGGTGCTTGTCTGTTAAATGTGTAACGCCATTCCCTTTCCTGAATGTCAGCCTGCATTCACTTTGTGTCAACCGCACGCTTCCCTGTTATCAATTCATTTCCTCTCTTTACATCGTTCTCTCTTGTTTCTTGCTCCTTTCCTCTATTTGTCTATCTATCATTCCTTCTTTCTTCCTTTCTATCCTCTTTTCTTTGCCCTCACAGACAGCAGTGACAGTGATCTGGAGCTCTCCACAGTGCGTCACCAACCGGAGGGGCTGGACCAACTGCAAGCTCAAACTAAATTCACCAGGAAGGAGCTCCAGTCTCTATACCGGGGTTTCAAAAATGTATGTCTCTTTATTTCAGATGTATTTCATTCATGAAACGTAAAAGACAAACAACAGTGTCATAATGTTGGACAATCCCATGTTATCTGAATTATTTCTGAGAGAGATGATTTACACAAAACATTTGATTTAAGTCATGTTTACATCATTTTATTTAGTTATATTATACACTTTTAACATGTAGCTAGTGAACCTGACATTAAAACAAATCAAATGCAATTTAACTATTCACATTCAATCCCACTGACCACTGTAAACTCAACGTATACTGACTTGGTGTTTTCTTTCAAATAAGAGAGATATTGTAAAAAGCTTAATATCTTATTTACCTAACATGTTTCAGCGGTAGAACTTCCACCTTCTTTAGAGATCTCTGACTGCAGACATGGTTAGTTTGACGGATCTGGCAGCAGAGACGAGGGGACGTTTACCTTGGCTCTAACCATGTCTGAGAACAATAACTGATAAGAGAAAGGTCACAGCAGTCGGACACCTCACAAAATGTTCTTATTAGAGGAAAATACAAAGTTTGAAAAAAAAAAAAAAAAAAAGCCAAAATACATTCTCTAAACGTATATTGACTTTAAGCCTGAATTGCTTCTATTCTTCTATTCCTCATTAAGACACAATCAAGTCAACAAAATGAGAAGCAAATTTAAAGGTGCACTTTAAGATGCAGATGCTTTGCCTGGAATGCTCCACAGTATGCTATTTAATGCATCGTATCTCCGTGGAGACAAACAGGTGACACTACCAGGACAAGTTCCTTGTCACATCAGTGGAGAGGCGGCCCTGCTCACAGTAAAAATCCATGTTTTTAAGGTGTTCCCTAGCCATGAAAACACTTGTGCTGAATAAATGCTAGAGCAGCAGGTACACCTTTAAATATATAAGAATTTATTTTTCCTACACTGTCTTTTTTTTTTTTTTTTTTAAACAAGTAATCTAATTATGTCTAATTCAGCTGAAATAATAACCCCCTTTGAAAGCCCTTAACTACAGTGGCCAGGAAGAAATAAAGTTGTTGCCAAGTCCCTCTGTTTTGTCTCTTCAGGAGTGCCCAAGTGGACTGGTTGATGAGGAAACATTCAAGTCAATTTATGCTCAATTCTTTCCCCAAGGAGGTTAGACCATACAATACAATAATAACATTTGTTGGGAAAATCCTTCTAACTGTTCTTGTTCCCCGATGGCACAGATGCAACAACCTACGCTCATTTCCTCTTCAATGCATTTGACATCAACCGTAATGGCTCCATTCGTTTTGAGGACTTTGTCATTGGTTTGTCTGTGTTGCTCCGAGGGTCTGTCACAGAAAAACTTAACTGGGCATTCAACCTCTATGACATCAATAAAGACGGATACATCACCAAAGAGGTACATGCTGTCATTCATTACATCCCCCACAGTAAATGGTTACACTGAAATGTACAACTGGAAGAACATCACAGTCAATATTTTTACTGATTAAAAAAACAATATATTAAAGTTGTAGAAGGAATTTGTTGTTTGTTTTAGTCGAATGTTTTTATCTGTAAGATAAAGTATTTTGTAGGGTTGCTATAACTAACACATGACTAAACAACTACTAAAATAACCAAGAGCAGGTTTAATAATTGTTAATTATTATCTGCACTATAACTGGACTTTTGGAACACGTTGTATAACAAAGTCCCATTATAAAATCAAATCGCATAAGAAGACAATAAATTTTGCAGAAAAAATATTTGGATGCCTCAAGTCTTCATAGTTTTAATTGTTATGAAAAATGTTATACAAGATATAAGCGTCTGACTACTGAAATAAAAAAGTTGACAAGTAAACTACTGAATTTGTTAGTGACAACCCTACTATATACCCGATGTAACATTGGTAACATTTTACTCTGTCATCATTAGGAAATGTTAGCAATTATGAAATCCATCTACGACATGATGGGACGATACACTTACCCCTGTGTGCGGGACGATGCTCCTTCAGAACACGTGGACAAGTTCTTCCAGGTTTTCACTCTTGTTGTAGTGCAAAACTTAACACACTTTACTGAACTATATTCACTGATTCTAACTGTACTTTGTGTATTATTTCTGTAGAAAATGGATCGAAATCGTGACGGTGTTGTGACAATTGAAGAGTTCATTGAAACTTGTCAGAAGGTGACTTTACTACACAGCTGGCAGAAGTTGTTTAAATGCTATTAAGATTTTCTAAACCTAAATGAATACATTATTGGTGGGGTTTTTTTCCAGATTCTAAATGATGAGCTAGTTGCCCATTACATTACACTACAAAGCATTATCATAAGAAATATCCAATATAAGGAAATTTCACAAATGTACTTATATCTCAACAGTAAATGTGTATTTTGACAGTGGCCAGAGTTTAATACATACATTGGAGTTATGTGATATTAAAATATTTAAATATTTAAATAATGCATGTCATTTACATAATCTTAAAGGTCCAGAGGTCAGATAATACGTGTTAATAAGACAGTGATTTTACATGCCCTCTTTATAATAACCTGAGGTTTGTAGATATAAATAGATATAGATATAGCCTTACTTTTTATATTGTTATTCTGTTCTTCTTTGCAGGATGAAAATATAATGAGCTCCATGCAGTTGTTTGAAAATGTGATATGAGGGACAACGCAATCTACCTACAAACTACGCACACATACACCAAATCTACAGGCACAATACTTAAGATGCCCCACTATAGCTGCTATGGATTCTAAAGACCGCTAGTAACAAAAGAAGAGCTTCCTGAAGAGTATGTCCTGTGTTTTTGTTCTCTATATCTTTTGTTCTCTAATAACAACCAAAAATTATGAAGGGAAAAGTTATCATTAACTTCCATGTCCTTGGATCACAAAGACACATGACTATATAATCTTTCACACATTTCTCTTACACTAGCTTCACACAGACTTCTATTCTCCCTTGTACTAACATATCAGTATAATCACTGGATCTGAGCATGGGGATAATGAAACTCTGGGTTAGAAATAAATAAATTAAAAAGGAACTGGCACAAAAATAAGCATGTTTGTCAACAAAATGTGATGTGAATTGCTTGCACTGAAGCTGTATGTACAATACGCCAAATAGGCATTGTAGATAACTGTTCTGTATATATGTATAATTAATAACACATGCCCCATCTGTGCTGCACTATCTGGGCCATTTTCCCCAAGAAATATTTATTGATTCATTTAAGAAAACAGAAATTAAGTTGATCTTTTGCTTAAAAAATATAATCCAAACTTGCTCATACAAAAGACCTCTTATTTTGAAGAAAAACAGACTGTTAATGTTTGTATATGCTGATTAAAGTAACCTAAACTTTGATTTTTAGATATTGAGCATGCTGACTCTAAAGTGCCACAGTATAATGTACAATACAGTAATTGGACTTATGTCATGACCTTAACACAAAATGCTGTGAAGTCAATGTATGAAAACGTGTGACTTCTATGTTCCATCCTTCACTGTACAAAACTGAATAAACTTTATTTGTGATGATGTGTGAGTTGCTGCTGTGAACCGCTCAAGCCCCATATAAGTTTATGTCCAGTTTATATCCTTCTCTTTACAAGTTAAACTAAATTGCCAAAAGTATTCGCTCACCTGCCTTGACTTGCATATGAACTTAAGTGACATCCCATTCTTAATCCATAGGGTTTAATATGACGTCGGTCCACCCTTTGCAGCTATAATAGCTTCAGCTGTTCTGGGAAGGCTGTCCACATGCTTTAGGAGTGTGTTTATGGGAATTTTTGACTACTTTTCCAGAAGCGCATTTGTGAGGTCACACACTGATGTTGGACGAGAAGGTCTGGCTCTCAGTCTCCACTCTACTTCATCCCAAAGGTGTTCTATCGGGTTGAGGTCAGGACTTTGTGCAGGCCAGTCAAGTTCATCCACACCAAACTCTCTCATCCATGTCTTTATGGACCTTGCTTTGTGCACTGCTGCACAGTCTTGTTGAAGAGGAAGGGGCCATCTCCAAACTGTTCCCACAAAGTTGGGAGCATGGAATTGTCCCAAATCTTTCTTACCTTGATAGATATGATAATTCTTCATGGACAGAATATGTTTTTTGTCGATCTTGTTGGTTGAAGATTTGGTGATGGGGCAGGCAGATTTTTGTGCCTGCCCCCATTGTGGAAAATACACGAAAATTTCCAGTTATTTTGCCATACAAAAGCATTAACCGGAAGTTCTGCAACCATACCGGGTGGGACTTCCGGTCGTTGTGAAAAATATCTATAGAATAAAAACAATATTTGCACACATTAATGTAAAAATAATTTGTCTTGCTCATACCAAACCTTAAAGGCTTCCGTTAAATAAAATGTGTGTACATAGACACAGTCTATGGGTGTGTGTGCGTGTCATTTTTAAAAAGCTTCTGATTGGTTGGCGCTTCACTCGGGGCGGGGCCACAGGTCTGTTTTTACGTCACAGAACCAAACGCGCATGTGTGATGTCTGACGTCGAACCCATCCATAGACAAGACAACCCCCGTGGCTTTATGAAAGGGCTGAATCCCTCCATAGTTGTGAGATAAGCCTGTTTGGAAGCCAAAGCACATGTTAGCAGGAAAGAGACGGTGGACGTACGGTTAAAGCTGGTCTTTGTTGGCTTTTGTGTCGTCTTAACGAACCTGCCTGTCTCCGCTTCGGTATAGCAGCACCCACAGCCACGGGGACAAACCAGCGGACGAAGCGGGCTTGATTCTTTCTTACATCAGACAGGTGAGTGAAACATATTTATTTACCATTCCCACTTACAAACATATACTTATGTACCTGTGTGGAGTCTATATAGCGCGCTTAAAGCTGCCCGTATGCCGTCAGCGTGGGCAGCCAGGTCCTCACAGAGATGCACGTACATCCACAGAGCAGATTCGTGATGGTTGACCCCAAAAAGCCTGAACCGTGTCCATTAAAGACACATTTTCGCATATAGCTGCTTCAAATTAACAGGATTGAAACTTGTGAGATAAGAGAGGGAGTTTTCATCGTTTCATTGGTGTCACCAAGGCTAATATGCTTATCCTACACTAACTAATATGATGTACATCAACTACAATCTCAGCGAGAAGTCGTGGTGTGGCCCTCTGTTCATATGTCCTCTGAAAATAGCTCGTTGTAGCATACTTGGTGTGAATTTGATCTTTACTTTATGCCACAAAATGTGAACTGTGTCTTACATTGAATTGTCTTTACTAAACCTCCAGCACTCACATGCCACATTTAAATAAGTTTTTTTTCCTTAGTGGTCAGTGGTCAGCAAATGTAAAGTGTCTGACCTGGTAATTTACATTCCCCTCATGTGACATGTGAACACCAAGGCTTATACAGGTGTCCTTATTGTTTGTCCCAGGAAAATATTCATTTAATTAAATATTTATTAAACACTCCAATGGAGAGAGTTTCCCAACAGGTCTAGACCAGGGTTCTGGTCCTCTGTGGCACAGACAGATCCCTGTCTGGTTTGATGTTGGCAGCATGTGATTAAGATTACACTGTAATGCTGCTGGGTCATGTCGCGCCTTTGTATTGTATTATGTACATGTGCTGAACATGGCTTTAACATGTTCTTTAAAGTGTTTTTTTGTCAGACACATGAAAACCTCACACATAATCTTTCTTACATCAATCAGACTCAGCCCTACTTTATTACATGGCCAGAGGCCATATATGCTGGCCAATATTCTTCACAAATGAGTCATTGGCTTCTGCTTTGTGATTGATGGAAGGCTAAAAATAAATATTTGTTTTATGCTTTTATGCTTTAGTTTTAACAGTTACTTTGTTTTATGGTCAGTTATATTTGTCTAGCTGTGTTAAGGGGCAGACAGCAGTCTGTTATAAAATAAAATGCAATTTTATGCAATTTACCCTCAGAAATGACATGTGTCCCCTAAATGGATCAATGGATCAGTAGAGCCATTGACTATTATAAATGCAATAGAGACAGGTCTGGGCAGATTCAGGGCTCTTTTCATAACAAATGGCTTTAATTTGTAAGGAGTTTAACCAAACTCTTAGGAAAAAGATGAATGAGTGCCTCTATTTGCAAAGAAAATAAGTAATTTATTATGCATGCATATTTAATCACTATGGCAGCCATCAGGAGAGGCTACCACATACACACGTCATTGTAGTATTAGTTGTATCATTACAGTGATTATTACAACATTTCAGTACAGATATCTGTTAATAGTTAATCAGCTCTGCTAATTAATTAACTGTGCTCTGCTAACCTACTGTCTGCAGCTTTGTGTTACTGTACACATTATTATGAGACCAGTTACCCCACAGTGAGCAGCAGCAGGAGTCTGGCTCTGATAGGCTTAAAGGATTTTCTGAACCTCCAGCTACAATGATACCTCAGTGTTAGTTGTGGCAGCAGCAGGGCCTGTTGGAAAAAGCCCACAGCGATGGGTGGCAGCATGACTGATCAACAACTGAGAGATAATGCATAAGTAAAGGCCAAGTTTGTCTCCTTAAATTAGTATTTCCCCTTATCTAACCTTCGGAGCTTGTTGTGTTCTGCTGATACCATGCTATGTGGGTGTCTCTGTAGAGCAAGAAAAGGTTAAAGGAAGACAAGCTCTTTTTCTCAGCTATTTTGGTCTGCCTATCCTGCCTCTGTTCCAGTCCACCTGCCAAGAGCCTGAAACCACATCGTGTTGATTTAGTTTGTTAGGTTATGAAAAGACTTTGCTGTGCCCCTTAAAATAAATGAGAAAATATATCCTCAGTTATCCGGGATATATAAACAAGGCTTTCATACTTAGGCCTGCAATACATTGCAATAGAATCGAAATCGCAATTTGAGTCGGTTAAATTATCAAATCTGACTGCAATATCCTCTGCAAAGAACAAAATACCCTGCCTGTTTATTGAAAGTTTATCTTGTTATACCTGTAGTTTAGTACCTGTACATCTACAAACCTGTTCTGAAATTAATTAATTCTTGTATAAGCTTAGCAGTTTGTATTTTGTATTAACCCAGTGACCGTATTCTTGTAACTGCCTTGGTGGAAGCTAAAGTGCGATAGGAAAGGAAGCAGATTGTAAAATTAATCACAAACATGTGGAAATAATACTTAAAGGTCCTATATTACGCAGAATGGATTCTTGTGAGCTTTAAGCCATGTTATAATGCTGTTGCCTCCCCAAAACATACCTGGAGTTGTGTTTTGTTTCACACCTGTTTGAGTAATCCTTTATTGTTAGTTTGGCTGCATCGCCAAAGCTCAAGATGCTCTGTTCCACCTTGTGATGTCACGAAGCAGTAGTTTTCATATTAACAGCTACCCTTTACTTTTTGTTCAGCAGAGATTGGCAAGATTAATCGCAATCCGATCAAATTTTTGATGATTGTAATTGCAGAGGGTGCATTTTTTTTGCAAATATGCTGTATTATGTCATTTAAAAAATGTGTTGACTCGGTTTTGGTTGTATAAACCTCGATAAACGTGTCCAAAATTGCATGTGCTTATTGTTAGTTAGCAGTGCACAATGCTCTGTGCTTTTAATGGTTGGTGACATATTTAAAATGTGCATTCATAATTGTTGTTCAGCCCTAACTGTGTTTGTGTATTTTATTTTTCTATTTCCACAACTTCAAAATAAATGTGTCATGTGTTTTGCATTCGCCATGATGTTTCACTCTTGTGCAATGTGTTGTAATCCATAGTCCACCACTTTCATATTACAAAGACGCCTTAAAGGTCTTACATCTCCCAGTCCACCCTTGTCCAACAGTGAAGAGTGAGTTGTAGAGCAGAATCAAACTAAAGGCTCTGGTTGTTGGCTGCTATTTGTCAAATTAACTGATGTCTCACTCCCTTCTTATCCCTCTATCTTCCTCTTCTCCTACTTCTTCCATTCCCTCTCTGTTACCCCTTTTACACAGATGCTCCCAGCCGTGCAGCTGGACAGGAGTGGTGGGATGTGTCCATTAGGTATAACACCTGTCCCAACATCTTATAACTAGATGAAAAGACACAAAGCACAAACCTGGTGAACATTGTGCAACAAACAAGCGATTGACAGCCAGCTTTTAGATAGACGGCTACATTATCTGCTATTATCGAATGCTTGAGCTGTAAACCCATTTTTATTCAGGCTCTCGTTTGGACAACTGTACAGGACCACAAGACTCTGTTTGAATGTTTATGTTTGAAGTCTTAACATCAGGTCTGCAGAGTTGGCTTTGATCAACAAGAAGGATGTTATTTTATGCCTAAAATGTAAAAAAATAACATATCAGTTCTCTTTGACATTATTATTCAACATACTTAGTTTAATAGTTTCTTTAAACTGAAAGCACATGGTGCTCACTGTTCAGTTTGAAACAAAAATTCTAATATGAGGGTCAGCCTTTTCCCTGTACAGCTTCATGCTATTCTACTTGTCACATTGTTCCCATTCTTCTTTTATAATGTATATTCTGGTGGTGGGCTCCTAGACACCTTTCTGCAGAGTGCAGAATGCCTTAAATTTACTGTTTCAGAGACTGCATGATGTCATCAGGTGGTAATCCAGGAAATGATCCTCTGTGTTTGCCCATACTTCGTCATAGACTTGCCTGGCTAACCAACTTCGATCCAAAGCGCTATTGTTAACGTCATTTGAAGGCAGTCTTTAGTCCTTGTTTGAGTCTTAAGTCGTATTATTTCCTGGCAGCAACGGCACTATTTCCCAACCAAATACTTTATTTTTAGCTGTATGTTTATGTTTAAGAGTATTAAGGTGCCCAAAAGTAGTTTAAAAAGGAGGAATAAAGAAATGTAGAACCTTTTAGAAGCAGGTCATGTCTGTGTTTAGCATTAAGACAGACATTGTAAACAGCATTTACACGTATATCTTACGCATTATAAAGACCATCTATATTTACATGTAAAATATGTATAATCTTGGATTTAATAAAGGAACAGTCTATAATCTTATGTGATCAGAGCATCACAAAAAGGCCAGGATATGAGGTCACTTGCTGTGCAATAAAACAGACTGTAAACTCTCTGCACATCTCTTCTTTTCTGCAGCTGATGGACCTGTCCCGAAGGATGTTAAGAGGCTGAGCCAGTCTGCACGAGTTTTCCCACCAGAGCCTGATCCAGGAGGGCCCCACAGACCGGACCAGGGCCCGGAGAGTCCCAGAATGGGAGTGGGAAAGAACAACACCTCCAAGATGGACAGCAGCAGTGAGACAGCCAACTACGAAGATGAGAGCAAACATGGAGCAGACTTTTACCCCATTCCAGTGCGTAACATTTGACATACCACTCATAGCAACTGTTATATTTCAGTGTAGCTACTGTTACCAATACAACTACCCTCGTGCTTGGATAACTCATCATCTTTGGTCAGATCCTCCTGGCAAAGGCCCAGTGATTCATGCAGGTTGATGGCTTTGTAACAATAGCTTTTTTTGTGTCTCTCTCTCACAAAACTAACACTTTCAGCTGGTAAACCCAATTCTGTTCAGTCTGAGCTGTCTCCTGACACCTGCATAGGGGCTCTGGGGGCCCTCCTTCATAAAACTTTATAAAACAGTGCATTATATCAAAACCCAGGTAAAAAATGGTATCGAAGAAAATTATTTTTGTTTTAATAAAAATGTTGCTGCATGATGAGCCTTGTTAGAGCTCTACAGACAGTGTCACCAAATTGACAAATGATTGACAAAGTGACCTAGAGTATTCTCAGAGAAATAGTTTTAAGTGAATTTATGAACAGTAATATTCTGTTTTGTTTCAAGATGATGACTAAATATTTAATTGAACCCTTAGGTATAAAACTTCAAATCATTTACTGTTGACTACAGGACACTTAAGATGTGCTAAAACCTTCCTGCTTAGCTGTTTTACATTTAAAGTTGGTAATATAATAAAGTGCACTGCGTAGACAGACAATGACATATCTCACGTGTTTGTGTGTGCCAAGCCTTTAATTGCACGTTTGCACATGGATTTTCTCACATATTTGTTCGGTGATTAATGCTGACTGCTAAAATTGTGTAATGTAATCTTCACTTTTTTGACTTGTATGAAAAACATGTTAAATCTTTGTGGGTGCAGGTGGTGGTCAATGGGGTGGGCGCGGCCTGCCCAGACCAGGACACGGAAAACACAGAGCTCATGGCCATCTACACCAAAGAGGATCATGCAGTGGAAAAGGTAACCTAAAATCATGTGAACTTAATTGTTTTAGCTGATTAAAACCAGAGCCCTGGTTTTAATCAGCGGGGACTTCAACCACGTCTCCCTGTCCGCCATTCTCCCCACTTACACACAGTACGTCACGTGCCCCACGAGAGACAATAGGACTCTGGACCTCCTGTATGCGAACATCAAAGACGCTTACACCTCCGTCCCCCTCCCCCCGCTTGGACGCTCAGACCACAACCTCGTCAAACTGCTCCCGCAATACACACCAAAGGTGCGAAGAGGACCTGCGCGGAAGCTGTCTGTGAAGCTGTGGACTGAAGAGGCCAATGAGAGTTTGAGGGACTGTTTCCAGACCACAGACTGGAACATGTTCAGCAGCTCTTATGGAGATGACATCAATGGCCTGACCCACTGCATCACGGACTACATCAACTTCTGCGTGGAGAGCACTGTGCCAACCCGGAGGGTGCGGTGCTTCTCCAACAACCACCCCTGGGTCACCCCTGAGCTCAAAGACCTCCTGAACCAGAAGAAGAGGGCTTTCATCTCAGGGGACAGAGAGGAGCAGAAGAGGGTCCAGCGGGAGCTTCAGTGGAGGATTCGTCGGGCCAAGAAGGATTACGGGAAGAAAATGGAGGAGCAGCTGGCCCAGAACAACGTGCGGGATGTGTGGAGAGGTCTGAAGAACATCTCAGGATTTGGTCAGAACACCAGAGGGACATCTGATGGAGATCAGCGCTGGGCGGATGAACTAAACGTTTATTTCAACCGTTTTGATTGTCCCCCCATCCCCTCTGCCTCTTTCTCGGATCCCCCCTCTTCACACACCCCCAGGCCACTGGACACATCCCCCCTTCCCGGACCGACTGCACCCACCCCCCGCCCCCTACCACCCACGTCTCCAGCTCACTTCACACCGACTGTTCCCAGCACCATCCCCTCTCTGCCCCCCACCCCCGGCAGTCCACCCCAGTCCCCCCCTTACTCCTCCGTCTACATCACACCGGATCAGGTGAGGAGAGAGCTGAGGCGGCTGAAACAGAGAAAATCTGCAGGACCAGATGGCATCTGCCCCAGGCTGCTGAGGACCTGCGCGGACCAGCTCTGTGAGGTTCTCTGCTACATCTACAACCTGAGCCTCAGCCTGGAGAAGGTCCCTGTCCTGTGGAAGACCTCCTGTGTGGTACCAGTTCCAAAAACAACACATGCCAGGGAACCGGCCCACTTCAGACCAGTCGCCTTGACCTCTCACCTCATGAAGACCATGGAGAGGCTGATCCTCAGCTACTTCCGCTCCGTGGTGAGCTCCACTCTGGACCCGCTGCAGTTTGCCTACAAGCCCAACATCGGAGTAGAGGACGCCGTCATCTACCTGCTGCAGCGGGCGCTCACCCACCTGGAGACTGCCGGGAGCGCTGTGAGAGTCATGTTCTTTGACTTCTCCAGCGCCTTCAACACCATCAGGCCGGCACTGCTGCGGGGGAAGCTGGAGGACGCCGGAGTGAACGGACATCTCGCCGCCTGGACCATCGACTACCTCACTGACCGGCCGCAGTATGTGAGGTTGCGCGGCTGTGAGTCAGAGGTGGTTGTCTGCAGCACTGGGGCCCCACAGGGAACTGTCCTTTCACCCTTCCTCTTCTCTATCTACACCTCGGACTTCACCTACAACACGGACACCTGCCATCTCCAGAAGTTCTCTGACGACTCGGCCCTTGTGGGCTGTGTGTCTGAGGGGAATGAGCTGGAGTACCGATCGGTCATCAGGGACTTTGTGGACTGGTGTGAGCACAACCACCTGTGCCTTAACACCAGTAAGACCAAGGAGATGGTGATCGACTTCGGGAGAAGGACACTACTTCCCTCACCGGTGAACATCCAGGGACAGGACATAGAGACAGTGGACAGTTTTAAGTACCTGGGTGTTCACCTCAACAATAAACTGAACTGGTCCCACAACACTGACGCCCTGTACAAGAAGAGCCAAAGTCGCCTCCACCTTCTGAGGAGACTGAGTTCTTTTGGAGTGTGCAGGCCCCTGCTCAAGACTTTTTATGACTCTGTGGTGGCCTCTGCTCTCCTCTACGCTGTTGTCTGCTGGGCCCCGAGCAGCACAGAGCGGGACAGGAAAAGACTGAACAAACTAGTCAGGAGGGCCAGCTCTGTCCTGGGCTGTCCTCTGGAGTCTGTGGAGGAGGTGGGTGAGAGGAGGGTGCTGGCCAAACTCACATCCATCATGGCCGACACCTCTCACCCTCTGCACCGGACTGTAGAGGAACTGAGCAGCACCTTCAGTGGCCGACTGAGGCACCCTCAGTGTAAGAAGGAACGCTACCGCAGGTCCTTCATCCCCACTGCTGTCAGACTGTACAACTCCACTGTTTAACACTTACAATAACCTGTGCAATAACCAGTGCAATAACCTGTGCAATAACCAGTGCAATAACCTGTAACCATGTCACCTCATCAGTAACCGCCTCCACTGTCCTCAGATTATATATTTATATATTTGTATATTTGTATTCTTTTACATATATATATATTATATAAGAGATATGTTTTATTATATATTTACATTTCTTTCACTCCCTGTACATAAGAGCTACCTGATGTTGTAAATATGTTAATATTTATTGTGATTTTATTTTTTATTTACTTATTGTTCTGAGTGTTTGCACAATTTTTCACAACTTTTTGCACTATACTGTCCCCTGACTGTGAGCTTCTGTCACAAGTGAATTTCTCCTCTGTGAGATCAATAAAGTCTTATCTTATCTTATCTTATCTTATCTTATCTTATCTTATCTTAACACGTTTTAAAATTGTGTCAAAGTGCTACAATACAGTTATTGCTTATTCAGTATTGTTTTCTAAATTTCCTCTTTTTCAGAAAGTCATGTTCAGGCAAAAAATAAACTAGAACGTGCTGAAAGTGTGAAACTTCATGTGTTCCCACAAGATTAAACTGAATGAAAATGAACCTTTATACACTGTTAAAAGCTAGCCATTTTTTTTAGAAATTATTCAAACATATATTCTTCACCACTGTTTTATCAGCCACATCTCTCTCCATATAATGAATCAAGCTTGCACAAATAAAACTTCTGTGCTTGTGAATTACTTCGCTAGTTTTGTCTTCTACAGTTTTGCATAGTCACCCTGACACAGCCATTCTCACCAAAAAACATCTGTTCATCATCCCACTGTCCTATTGTCTGCCACTTTTTTAGCACATTTCTTGAGACTTGGCTTAGTTTGATCATCTTATTCAAACATATATTTGAAAAGGGACCAAGTGGTCAAATCATTCGGAACATTTCTTCATCAGTTCAGTTCAGAGTCTCCAGCTCTTTCTCAGAACACTTGACACAGCTCTCATTTACACAAATATGTGAGCTTTGAATTCAACTTGTTTTTTCAGTTCTAAAGATCTGTTCACACATGGTAAACCCTGCCACTTTCAATATAAAAACTCAAACATGACAGCAAAAAGTAAATATTTGTGAGCACCCAAACTGTATCAACAAAGGATTTCACACATATCAAACATTAAGAAACATCTCAGCTGTGATTACACACCGTATAGACTACATAAAGTTATACACCCCGTGAGACGTGCAACTGTCTTGTCTTGATTTTCAAGAACACATTACATTTTACAGTACAAAAGGAATATTTATGTATTTTCTATTCCAACATCTTTCAGTTTTCTTCAGCATAAATGTTTTGGATCAAATACGCAAAATTTTCTTTGCAATTGGCAGTGTGTACATTTATATTGTACATACAATACAGACAGGTTTTAGACAAAAAGCAAAGCTTTTCTAGTCTAAAATTCATCTTTGTAACGTGTGAACCCATTTGCAAACTGCACTAAATCAGTAATTCTCTGTGGTGACTGAGAAGGACTAAACTTCTGAACTGCAGTGTTAAATGAAAGAGCACAGAAAAACACATGACGAGAGTTTGAGAGTTCTGATGGTAAAACTTGCTTGTAGGAGGTGATTGATTAGTTTTAAATTTTTCTGAGATAAAATTTTCTTATGAAAAACTAAACTCTGTTTAGAAATTTGTCTGAGCTGTTTTGTAAATGTCAAGTGATTGGGAAAAAACTGTAAAAGAAAATGGCTGAGGGATTACACAGACATTCTTTATAAGTTAAAAGTCAAATATTAAAAATGTATCCAAAGAGGACTGCACAGTTGTACTGAGAAATAATCTGAGAAATGTGTTTTGTGTTTAGAGCTCTATGTCTGAAACCCTGGACAGCGCAGAAAGTCTTGATGCTAGGAGGATGGATATGATCTACACCATCGAAGACACTCCTCCCTGGTACTTGTGTGTGTTCCTGGGCATGCAAGTAAGTCATCTCATTGGTTTTAAAGGGCCCATATTATGTAGTTTTCTGATCTATGTTATGTTTTTTCCTCATCAAAAACATATCCGAAGGTTGAGTTTTGTTTAATTCACACGTCTAACACACAAACTCTGCATATTTAGGCTGAGTTCTTCTCTCAAACAGAAAACGCACTGTTCCCCCTTGTGATGTCATGTGGTGAGTACAAGAAGTACTCCACTCCATACACCATCATCATTTGGATAATTATAGCCCCAGAATTTCTGATCGATACTGAATAAAAGGTAAAAGGTAGCTGCTAGCTTGAAAACTATTTCATGACATCACAAGGTGTAACAGAGCATTTTGAGCTTTGGTGCTGATTTACTAATAATGCAGGATTACTCAAACGTGTGAATGAAACAAAACCCAACTTCAAGTATGTTTTTGATGAGGTAACAACATTAAAACATGGCTTAAAGCTCACAGGACAAAATTTTGTGTAATATGGGACCTTTAATATTTTAATTTACTCACAGTGCCATTAGATGTGCCATATTTGTGTCTTTTTCAGCACTACTTGACCTGTTTCAGTGGAACCATTGCCGTCCCGTTCCTTTTGGCTGAGGCAATGTGTGTGGGTTACGACCAGTGGGCTACCAGCCAACTCATTGGGACCATCTTCTTTTGTGTGGGCATCACCACCCTGTTGCAAACAACCCTTGGGTGCAGGTGCGAACTCAAACACCTCTGTGTATTGTAGGTCCGTCACAATAATTACTATATTAACTTATCCTTCAGTGTAGGATAGCTGAAACAATATATTCTGGGGCTCAATAATTATCGCGTGTACAATTTCTCTGCAAAGATGGGGAGATTTGAGTTTTTTTTGTTTTAATACAATACGATTTGAATAAGTACATTTTATGACTAAATATTGGTTAATTCTGCTATTTATATGTCTTTTATTTAAAAAGGTTTTACAGTCTGGGATTATCTTGCATTATTGTTATTGTATCACTCTCATAAAGTAGTTACAACATTATCGTTTATTGCAATATTTCTCTGTAGCAAGATATCGTGTTTCAAAATGTGTTATCGTTACAGGCCTAGTGCTTTGTCTGTTGGTCTTTTTTCCCTCTTCATTCTCAAGGGCTTCTCTCAGTTCCTCTTTGTTTTGCTAAAGTGTCTTAAGAATGGTAGTTAAGTTTAAGCCCAAGCTAACCTTATATGTCATACAGACCTTTTTATCAAAATGTTAATTATAATGATGTTTGTCAAAAATACCAAAAATGATTCAAAGAGGTTAACTAAACTTACACCAAATTATTAGTAACCCGGTCACAATAATTACTATATCGACTTAAATCGTTCAATATAAAAGCTGGAACAATATTTTTTGGGATCAGTCTTTATTGTATGTACTTTTTCTTTGCACTACTGAGAAATATGTGGTTATTTTTTTGACTATATGATAATATTTAGGCAGTTAAAAGGTATATGACTCATTGCAGATGCAAACTAAGTACTTAAGTGTTTCATTCATCTTTTTTTTTATTACAGCTCATGATTATTTAATAATATTGTACATTTAGAATAGTTTTTGTGGTATAAATTTGCTTTAGGATTATTATGTCAGTGGCATAAATTAGTTGCGATATTACCGTTTAACGTCTATATGTACTTTAGCAATATATCGAACTTCAAAGGTTCTAATTGTGACAGACCTATTTATTAGGTAAAACTGTTAATTAAAAGAAGCTATTTCAAATACTACCCAGGTTATTGGTTATTTAAGCTTATATTAAACACAAGAAGCTTTTTGACTCCATCCTTATATTCTGTGTTTATTGTTATGTCATATTTCTAAGCAACTTCAACTGCTTTGTGTCATTTTATTGACTTACCCAACTTGTGTGGTTGGTTACCAAACTGTGACTATCAAACATGGTCAAATGACTTGGCTTTTCCTTCTTGTGTGCATGCAGTGGCTTCAGTGTTTTACTGAATGAACTGATGTAATGTGAGAGCACGAAGATCAGACCACTTTATGGATATGTTACAACACCAGAAGGCTCTGGTGTTGTAACATATCCATCATGACTCAGTATCATTGTAGGATGTCCAGGTTAACCACAGTACAGGTTCTACAAAAGAAATAATAACAAGGTCAAATGTCAAATAATTATTTCTGTGTACATTAGAGGAGTTTTGCCCCTGTGTACTACGTGGTTGTGTTGTGGAAAAATTGTGTTTAACCGTTGAATGAAAATGAAGATCAGAGTTAAAAAGTTGTCTTATGGTGGATTTTAGTGCTTTGCAAAAGGGGGACAACACAGAATGGTACAGAATGGGGCGCTTCCAGACTAGATCTATATACAGAGAAATGCCCATGTCAAACACAGATACAAGTCCTTGTGTCAGCAGTGACAATTGGATCACATTTATACAATGTTAAAGATTTCGTATGCTCATTTAAAATAGTTTCTTGGCTACTGTATTTATGAGTCAAGTATTAAAACAAATCACAATGAACTTTTGTTTCCCAGGCTTCCTTTGTTCCAGGCCAGTGCATTTGCCTTCCTGGCCCCAGCTCAAGCTATTCTGTCCCTGGACAAGTGGAAGTGTAACACAACAGGTAAACCTCTGCTCTTTCAGACACGACACATGTAACGTCCTATATTACGCAAAATGGATTCTTGTGACCTTTAAGGCCTGTTGTAAGGTTGTTACCTCCTCAAAAACATGCCTTATTGCATTCACACATGTTTAGATTTTTTTAATTTATTTATTTATTTTATTATTTGTCTGTCTACATCTCCAAAGCTCAAAATGCTCTGTTCCACCTTGTGATGTCAGGCAGTGGTAGTTTTCAGGTTGACAGCTCCTTCTACCTTTTTATTCAGTAGAGACTGGCAATTCCAGGGATGAAATTATCCAAATGGTTCTAGTGAAGGTGTATGGAGTGTAAAAACACAGTGGAGCACTTCCTGTATTACCACATGACATCACAAGGTGGAACAGAGTGTTTTCGGTTTGACAAACCAACACAGCCTAAATATGCGCAAGGTTTATGTGCTAAACATGCGTGAATGGGGAAAAAAACCCACAACTCCAGATATGTTTGTGATGAGGAAACAATATTATAACATAGATGGTGTAATATGGGCCCTTTGAAGGATTTTGACTAAAACATTTGGTGATTTCTTTTCTTTTGATCAGATATCCCGTCAATGAACAGTACAATACTTCTCCACACAGAGCACATTTGGTATCCCAGGATACGAGAGGTAAAATGGTATACATGCATACATAATACAATTAGGTCTGTCACAATAATGTCTTAATAATCAATTTAAAGTTACAAAGTGCACCTTTAAGTGAACACTTTTTTTCTCACTGCTTATCTTGTCATCCTTTTCTAAACTTAAATGTTGTTTAGTCTCATAGATTCAAACATCACTTGCACATTTACACAAAAGTATTTATTTAACAGATCCAGGGAGCCATCATTGTGTCGTCTATGGTGGAAGTTTTTATCGGAGCTCTGGGTCTTCCTGGGCTTTTACTGAAATACATTGGACCGTTGACCATCACACCCACAGTGGCTCTCATTGGACTGTCCGGTTTCCAAGCTGCTGGAGAGAGGGCCGGAAAACACTGGGGCATTGCTATGTTGTAAGTACACTATATGATATTCATGGGTTTAGGACTGTTGCCATAGCAAATTACCAATTGAAAACAAAACATTATATATTTTGAATGGTGGACGTTCTCAAAATGTCACATATAACAGGAAGCTGAAACTTATGGAAAGTTGTTAGTGGAATACCTGACATAATTATAACTTGAATATATATATATATTTTTGGAGGAGCTTCCCGGAGGTTTTCATTCATGGAAACCTTGTAGTGACTCAAATAGATAGTTAAGTTAAGTGGGAGTGATTCATAGGAAAGATGTATTTGATCTGGGTTGTTTAGGTGGCATGACATCAATACGATACCTGCTGTGTCACTGTTGTTTACCTTGTGACTGTTGGCCATTTCCGTCCCAGACTTCCGCAGTGGCCTCAGGGGCAGGATTTGTGCTTGTAATCGTCTGTTATTTGCTTATTCTCGGCTGGTTAGAGTAATTGATTGCTCTGGGGCCTCTGATGTCTCAGTCAAACAGATGGGCCAGCAGAGATCAGGGTCGTGTAAATTGTTCATTTATTTTGTCTCTGTTAATCTAATCGCTGTGTCTGCAGGACTATCTTTTTGGTGCTTATATTCTCACAATATGCGAGAAACATCCACTTCCCTCTGCCAGTCTACAAAGCCAAGAAAGGCTGGACATCTTATAGACTACAGGTCTTTAAAATGTTTCCTGTGAGTATGAAAAGTGTATATTTTCATTTTCATTCATTCTGTGTGACCTTAAATTTAGTCTGTCACTGCTCACTGCCTAAGGCCTGTGCTGTAATGGACATTACAGCAGATACATTGCCCACTGGCAACCCCTGCTGGCTGTAGGAAGCATTACTACATATATTACTATATGTATATATCTGTATCTATATATATCTATATAGCTATATCAATCTATAACAGAGTGTTTGTCCACTGATAGGAAAGTTGGTGGTTCGAATCCCGCTCTCAACATAAACATCATTGGTTGAGCGGTCAAATCCACTGATCCACAGATTGGCTGGTGTGATTCCAGCTCCCACAGATGAATTCCTTGATGTAAAGCGCTTTGAGTGCCTTGAAGGTGGAAAAGCGCTATATAAAAATGGGACCATTTACCATATAGAGATATCTATATCTATATCTATATCTATATATATATATCTATATATATCTATATATATCTATATATATCTATATATATATATATATATATATATATATATATATATATATATATATATATATATATATATATATATATATAAGAGAGAGAGAGAGAGAGAGAATAATATAATTTCTCTTTGGATCAGTAAAGTATATCGCTTATGGGAGATGCTTCAAGGTTTTTAATGCTTTTATGCCTTTCAGATCATCATGGCTATCCTGGTGTCATGGTTTATGTGCTTCATCTTTACTGTAACTGACGTATTCCCTCCGGAGAAGGACAAGTATGGATTTTATGCTCGCACGGATGCACGACAGGGGATTCTTGCCGCTGCACCATGGTTCAAAATCCCTTATCCTTGTAAGTCAAAGGAAAAATGAGGAGAGATATGTATTTATAAGATATTATGGTATCAAAGTAGGGTAAATGTTTTAAAAACACATTGAAATGGCTTTCAATATTACGAACATGAACCGTAAATACTTTTAATTGGTGCCATTTAACACAGAAAATAGTCCTCTTCCAGTCTGAACTCCAAGATTCAAACATAATTATTGAAAATTTATTAATTTTGTGTTTGATTAAATAAAAAATGTATTAATTCCACAGCCGGAGCCCTGTATCAAGGGTTTCTAATTTTGTCATTTGGAGAATGTTTCTAAGCTCAAGATGAGAACAAAAAACAAGTAAACAATTACACAGCAAGTTTCAGAGTAAAGTTAACTAGCTCTCCTCCCCTTAAATCTAGCCACTCAGACCAGTACTTTCAGAAATCAGAATGACACGTGAGAGTTGAAATCTTTATCTTAAAAACATTGTCTAGTTGACTGTCTCTAAACTTTGATACTATGGACCACTGGGATTACATTGATAAAACATATTTAGTTTGAATTCCTTCTTACAAAAAGTGTCTCTGTGTGTCTCTCTAGTTCAATGGGGCTTTCCAACAGTTACAGCAGCTGGTGTGATTGGGATGATGAGTGCAGTGGTCGCCAGCATCATAGAGTCAATAGGAGATTACTACGCTTGTGCCCGCCTTTCATTAGCCCCTCCTCCTCCTATACATGCAATCAACAGGTAACAATAGTTTGTGACTGTATTGAAAAGCCCTGAAATATGAATCTACAAAGCATTTCTATGTCACTCCACAGAGGCATCTTTATGGAAGGACTTTCGTGTGTGCTGGATGGACTTTTTGGGACAGGAAATGGCTCAACATCATCAAGCCCAAATATAGGAGTCTTGGGCATTACAAAGGTTATTTTTAAATCAAAATACATGATTAAAGACACTATTTACGATGTTCTGTGCTATGCTGTTATTTTGTTATATCTTATGTAACTATAACATTTTATTACAATAATAATTATTATTCCATTTATTCTTGTTAAGGGTGACGGGTATTGGAACTTACTAACATTGGGCCTTGGGTTGGGTATATTCTGGACAATGGTCAGCGATAGTTTCAGGACTAACAAACAGACATGCAACCACCAAGCCTCTGCTCCTAATCAGATACACTGGACAAATGAACTGTTGTCATACTGTATCCCGGAGAAGATTTTTCATTCTGTGAGGGAGAAACAATGAGATTATATGGACACCTTTTTTTAAATATTTTGACATGAGTGACCCAGTGGGTTTTTTTGTGTAGTTTTGTGTAGTGTGGAGAGAGGGGTGTATGGTGCTGGGGGTGCTGTTTTTACGTAAAATTTCAAAATTGGGAAAAAAAAAAAAACTAGCATGTCTATGAAAGTATGTGGGACACCGGGCACGGTAGCACGGGGAGGCCAAGGTCCACCAAAGGAGCTCTCGGCGGACAGATGATAAAACCAAAAATTACATGAAAGTACTAACACCTCGACCATAAGTCTAGTTCCTCCTATGATTAATTAGTTTATAATAAATAATAATGTGTTCAAACAACTTTAAAACATGGATCAAAAAACTGTATAATATGGGGCCTTTTAATCAGTAGGACTGATTTAGATCTACCGTTGGTTTATCTTCATGTCCAACTTTTGATATTTGGTCTTTCAGGTGGGCAGCAGACGTGTGATCCAGTACGGAGCCGGGATGATGCTGTTGCTCGGCCTTGTGGGTAAATTCAGTGCCCTCTTTGCGTCACTTCCTGACCCTGTCCTTGGGGCCCTCTTCTGCACCTTGTTTGGGATGATTACTGCTGTGGGACTGTCAAACCTGCAGTTTGTGGACCTCAACTCCTCCAGAAACCTCTTTGTCCTGGGATTCTCCATCTTCTTTGGCCTCATGTTGCCAAGCTACCTCAAACAGAACCCACTCGTTACTGGTGAGTCAAAGTACCACAATGACGACAATAGATCCTGGCTGATCCACGTAAAGCATTGCTGTGTTGCTTTTTCAGGTATTGTTTCAGTTGATCAAGTGTTAAATGTGCTTCTCACCACCGCCATGTTTGTTGGAGGCTCTGTAGCTTTTATTTTAGATAACACAATTCCTGGTGAGTTCTTGCACCTCCACCCAATATGACTGTGCTACATGTTTTATTATAATCTAATGATGTATTAAATCCTCTCATCTTAGGTTCTCCTGAGGAGCGTGGAATAAGGAAGTTGAAGCGTGGGTCAGGTGTGAGTACATCAGAGCTGGAGGGAATGAGATCCTATGATCTCCCGTTTGGAATGGACTTCATCCGCAAACACTCCGTCTTCAAATACTTCCCCATCAGCCCGACTTTCACGGGCTACCACTGGGACAGACTGCTGAGCAACTGCAGGAGCTGCTCGGAACATGGGACTGGGGTCAAAACTCCTGAAGGAGGTGCAGAAGAAAGTGGAGTATAGCTGGACCTTTAAGAGCTGGGGACTTTGTGACAATTGTGATGCACCAGATTTATTAGTATGTTTTTTTTTTTAGCTTGTCAATCTATTCCCACTTCCTTCTGGGCTTTTGAAGCATGCTCTCGCAAATCACAGCATGCCAAAAAGATGTCTCTTTTGGGAAGTAGAAGGTAAATGCATGTGCACATGTGCATTTATGAATCATTCCCATTCATTGCAAAATTTTAAGGTAACTGCTAATTCCAATTTGATACCACAGTGAATATGGTAAAATTGGATAATGCAAAAACTCCTATGAATAAACCGTTATAACTCATTATGCAACCAGAATAGATATGCACAAACACATTAGACAAGATCTGAAATGCATAATGTGACCTTGCACAGATGGACATGCAGGTGCCACACACAGATTGTGTGATTTTGTTTTGCACTATCTGCCTCCTGAGTTCTACTCTCAAATTTCACATAGTTTATGTTAGTGTTATATCATACCAACCTCTGTTTACTGTTTAGTCAGTATTAGGCACTAAGCAGTTCTGACATGTGCCGCATGTTCTTATATTCTTCTAAAAGAACATGTTTAGAGTCGTGGTACTGTAATTAGTTTATATTTTAAAGATAAGGGTATTAAACTCATTACCAAAAAGTGAAAACTCTCCTACGGCTTTAATCAGACCTAAAATACTATCTAGACATGTACTTTTAAAAATAAAACAAAAGTGTACCACTAAAATTACTAAATAATGTGTAACAATGCCATTTTTCCTCACTTGCAATAGTCATTTTAAAGGGTGTCCTCTCTTCCTGCTCACTATTTATCTTATAGTTGCATTATGAATCTTTTCTGGTGGAGGGTCTGTCACCTGTCTTGTCTCTATTACTTTGCCTTGACTGTCCACAGTATGGCATAATATTTATCCATCTTGCTTTTATTCAATTACAGGTATCTTGTTTTTCTGATTTAAAAAAAAAAAAAAAAGTTGACCAAAAATTACAGAAAAAGTTAAAGAACTGTAGTCTCAATTAAAAATTAAACTTCATCAAACCAAAACCATATTGACGCTGCCACTGTCAGAAAACTGTTTGAATGTTGAACTTTCTATGTCCTATTATATTTATTTATTTAAGGCCAAGTAGTTGGCGTTAAACTCATTTGAGGTATGGCTCTTGCACATTGTTATACTTAAGCAGTTTACTCAGTCCTATGCTATAAAGATGCATTTGTCAGACTTAAAATTTCAGATTTTTTATAATGTTAATTATCTGGAATTAGAAAATATGCTCCTATTTCATTCCTTTTTTCAATTATATTTTGAATGGTGAAATTTTGTCAGGGCCTTTTTAATGCACACTATTTCCTTATGTAACAGTGCCAACATTATTGTAACAATATGCTATGTTATGGTTATTACACTAAAATAGTTTAAATACAAGATTGCATTATTTGGACCTACTATGCCATAACTGTCTAATAAACAGTATTAATCAATGGTCAAAGGCATGCATTTGGCCTTTTGGTTTCTTGGTTCATTCACTACAGCCTGTGCAACCTCAACATTGTGGTTGCTGCTCTTGCCTTTGTTTAACATGTACTTCGCTGCAGCTGTACGCATATTTCAACACCATGTATATGTTTGTGTGTTTATCTACTGAGAACATTAATTTATTCATATTTTGTTGTCTAAAATCCAATTTGCATAATTTTACATGTTGCTTATTCTGTGGCAGTATAGTATTGTTTTTGTATTGCACTATTTTCAGCCTTATGACTTTCAAGGTCAAAGTTGTGGCAAAGCTAGCAAGTAGTTTTGATGCTGTACTTGTAATCTTATCTGGACTTCCTAAAATGTTCTGTACATTGGACCTTTCAGCAGCCACTGAGTAGAAATGCATAAACTGTATTTTGCTCAGCTTTGTAATCTCTTGGTGTCTATGGTCCTTGCAGGTATACTACCAATGCCCTTGTCATCAATATTATTCATATTTTGTTCATCACATGCTGTTCATGCACATTAACCCTCAGTATACCTGGCCGTTAAACGTGTGCCCTACACCAGTGACCAGTGATTACCTTGCTAAGAGCCTCATATCACCTGCCTTACATGGTTTCTATGCGTTAACACTGCAACCCACTGTTCTCCATTTGCATTTGTTTTAATGGGTTCTGTTACATTATTGGTCTGTCTTGATCACATGACCTCTGATAGTTCTTGAGTTTCTCAGATGGTTCTTGAGGTGTCACTCAACAGCATCATTCCCTTTCAGTTTTTTGAAGGGGTTGCTATGTGAAGAATATACTTATGTGTATAAGTGTTAATCTATTTCATATGTTGTTTTATACATCTTTATGCACGTACATTTTGTACAAGTCATCTTTTGTAACTAAAATCATAACTTTAATTCATAAATCATGCTAGAAATATTATCAGAATTTAAATAACATTTTATCCTAATTTAAATCTGGTTCATTATGCGTGTTTTTTACTCTTTAACCAAGTTAACATTCTCCCATACATGAAGACATTTTAAATTACATGTAATATAAGAAATGTATATTTATTAAGTAGTTGACTAAATATACAGAAGAAATGTGTATACTAATTGTGCAACAAATGTTTTGTTATTCCTTGTTTCTCCAATTATTTAATAAGGTGTTACAGAATCACTGTTGTGTTGTCTTTATTAGTCACACTCTTAACTCACAAGTGCGCATATTTGGCATTTTAGCCAATATTGACACTGGGCCGCGTTGGATCCAGACCAAACTGACAGCATTCAACTTCTGAAGGGTTTCAAATCAAAGCGCAGTGGCGCTTTTTATCCTTGTAGACCGTTTGTAGGCTCTATAGTGTGATACATATGTTGTTGTTTCAGCTAAAATAAATCAAATTAGGTCAAGACTGTTTTGATTAGACTTAATAAATATGATCACACACAAACAATTTTGTACTAGTTTTGTATCATTTGATTTGGTGCTACATTATGTTTCCATATTTGTGCGTATTGTTGTTCTATCAAACTTTTGCCAGTTATGTTTGAACACGTCCTGTGTCTGAGAGGATACGGGTTGAGGTGCATTAAAGCTTTGCTTCCTTCTGATATATTGCCTAATAGAATGGTGTTTATCTTTCGTTATTAACTGCTATGTTGATGGTTATAATGGAGGAGCCATTTGATCATCTATTGTTTCCTGCGCTCATTCATCAGTCTCTTGGTTCCTCCGCGCGAACAAAGAGGGCGTGAGGCGCGCGCTCTGATTGGCTCGTGCGCTTTACTGCGCTCAGCTCCGCCACAGCAGATGGACTCTCTCTCCCTTCTTCTTGTTGTCTGTCATTTCGCGTAAATTTAAGAGGAGCTGTCACCAGGATTGCTTTCAGCTCTAACAGGGATTAGGCCACGACTTTGAGGCGAGTCTAGCAGCGTTCACGTACAAGTGGAGCGGATCTAAACGGTACCCGCAAGTGGAGGAAAACGAGAAGCCCGAGCGTGGGTCCTAAAAGTCGGTAGGAACAAGACTCAAGCTGCGGGGTTGCGCCGCAGGCTCCAAACAGCTCTTAATCGGCGCATTTTAGATCTTATTGAGGTGAGCCTATTTTGATCTCATGCATCGTCTGCAATGCCTCAAACAGGAATCCGTCATACGCCACTAATTATTTTTTTTTTTTTGTCGTATAAGGAAAAGTAGACTGTAATTTATCATAGACTGTTTTTGGCTGTACCCCTGAAGTGTTTCCATCTAAGGCAATACTGTGATAGTGATTCATCTAATTTATAGGTTATTCTGTTTACTCTATCATCATCATAGGCTTGCAGAAGACTGTAAACACGTGGCTCTGATTTAGGCAAAGACCACCAGTGTCAAAATTACGCTGTTGTTTCTTATTTCGGAGTCCCCCCTCTAAACACAATCCTGTAACTGCCTTAGCGTGGTGTTTATCAAAGTGTAAAGACTCTTTCTAAAATATTTCTGAGGGAGCCTCACGAGCTTCACAGTGGGAGTCCTGGGCTTTTTGTTGTTGCTATGACAATAGTGACAATAGTGTGGGTGCAGTAATGATGCAGTGAAGGGCCAATCTATTCTTCATCTGGGTTAAAAGAGCAGGGCCAATATAGGCCACATAAACAAGAATCCATGTGTGAGAGCTGAAGCCAGGAAGTTGTGGTCATGGGTTTAAATGGTGTTTTATAGTGAGCTCTTTCACAAGAATGAACCAACAGAGCTGCACTGCCAGATAGCACCTCTTACCAGACCAACACAGAATATAAATGACCAAATTGAGAGTTAAACGCTTGGTGCTACATCCAGCAATGATCTAAAAAGGAAAAAAAAATGAAATTAAAAATGGATTCAACTTGAACTCAGTTCAGTCATGGTTCAGTCCATATTTTCCACAGCGACATTGATTGCCCTTCTTGTGCTCTAGATTCTTGGGTACAAAACTTTCTCTGTTTGTAATAACAGATCTCTACAGATATCTGGTATAAAAATATAAAAAAAATTCCATTTCAGTGCTAGTATATTTTATAAGTATTATCACTTCTGCCACACCAGCACATAACTAAGCATAATGTCAGTCTCACAGTTGCAGGAACATTTCAGTCAGTCCAAAACAGATCCTGTTGCAACATCGTCTTTGTCAGTGTGGATCACCCAGGGCAGGCTAAAACTGACTTTGACCATGACTTCATTGTTAACGCACTAATGACATATTGTGTGTAGGTCAATAGTGAGCGCTCTGGTATTTGACAGGGGCTAATATAGTCTATGAAATATTAACACGTCTTAGCAGGGATCCCAGCTGACTGGTCGTTAATATTTCATTGACTCATTTGTTTCTGAGATTGTGAGCCTCAGATTACCTTTCTACCAGACACACTCATTTACGGGTTGCATTTATAGCTGTGAGTAACAGTAGGGAACACAGACTAAACAATGTTGTATATCTCCTTAAATTGAGGAAGTTCTTGAGTGCGCTGGAGGCAGTGTCAGCTTCCTGTTTGACCGAGTGCTTAAAAGAGGAAGCACCCTAACGGAAAGCGAGCACTTCCTTTGAACACTACTTTAAATATAAAGATGTCAACGATAACTTATGTTTTATGAAGAATGGCTCTCGTACTAACAACATAGGATCATCTTTGTGATCTGTCTATGTCCCCTTCTCTCCTCTCTGCAGACTCACCAGACATTCAACAGAGTATAACCAAACGGTAAGTCAATTAGCCTGATACTTTAAAGCTGTACTAAGTAACATTTATGGTGGAGAGTCCGCCATCCACTCATCTCCATATTTACTGCTTTTGCCTGGAATGTTCCTCAGTATGCCGATCTAACATCTATATAGCATTTATTAAATTACTAAAGTCTCCTATCCAAAGATCTTACCGATAACATGGCCTGCATGTCTCCATGGAGATAGATAAGTGGAACATTACAGGCAAAACAATAATATCTCCATGGAGACAAGCAGGTGACTGACCCTCCTGTGGAAAAGTTACATAGTGCATCTTTTAAATGAGTCAGAATATGATAGTTTGACTTTTTTAAAACCATTTTAAACCATGATGACTGAACAATAGCAGGATGCCCACTTCACTGTTAAAGCTACTGAAATATAATGGCTCACCAGTGGCTCATGTGTTCAGCACCTGTGCCTTTCCTTCAGGAGACACAAAGACAAAAGTGTGCACATCAGGGAAGTCATGGCACCAAGCCAATCCAAACCAGCTGCAGTAGTCTGCTATACTCTAGTGTATGTACGAATTTTGGTAAAGGACTAAGACAAAAGTGAGGCACGTAAAGAGATAACTTAAATTTAATTTTAAAACTATCCCTCCCAGAAGAAGTTTAGACACCCCTGCATTAAATTATGAAATGTTGTAATATGTTGGCAATAGGGCTGTCACAGAAATCAGTTCTCAATTACTAATCGGTACTAAAACAAGAATTGATGGTACTGTAGATACAGATATCTCTATCTATAATTGCACATTTCAATCATCATATCATTGCACTGTCTTTCTTGTCTCTTGTATATTGCTGTGATTTTATATTTTATTACTTATTTTTCTATTTTATTTTGACTTGTACATATACATTTATATATTATTATTTGACATCGGTCTCTTGCTATCTTTTTTGCTACTTATTTAGAATTTATTATTACCATTTATTTTTTGTTATATTATGTTGTGATGTGTGAGCTACTGTGTCCAAATAATGTCCCTTGTGGATCAGTAAAGTTCATCTAAGTCTAAGTCTATTTCCTGAATAGTTTTAGATTGCGATCTTGATCTATATCAGAATTAGTATAAGACCACATGGTAATATTGTAATTTTGTCTTGAAAATGACATTACAATTGTATAAAAATAGTGTTTTGTTGTGGTCAGTGCTGTATCAAATTGGTAGAAATTTTATTCAAATTTAGTTTGACACAATGACAACACTAAAAAGGTGTTGGTGTTTCTGATTATATATATGTTACATACATTACTAACAAAAGGGGGATCTCTGCCTGGAAAGTCGATGTGAATTAATTTGTCCAGTGTTTTCCTGGAGGTTGTACTTCCCTGTTGTGTGTGCAGTGATCATGAGGAGTCATATGACTGCAGTTTGAGGGTGAAAGCGCTCACTGTGTCTTCTGTTTTTTCTCTCAGCGTGTCCCATGATTCCTGAGAATGGGTGACGGGGTTCAGATTGGAGAGAACAAATTTATTAGCAAGTGAGTATCTACCATGTACTCTAGCCACAAAACATTAAGCAACAACAGTCTAGTTTATGCTTTTGTGGAGGAAAAAAACAGCCTTTTCTTCCCGTGTTCATTAGTTTCTGCTTAGATAAAGAATATACTTGAAACAGAAATGAAGTCCAGATAATTTACTTAATCAAATATGAGAAAGCAATACTTGTACAACAAGTCTGTGTTGACATTCCCATGCAGAGACTCAATGTTTATACCTATACATTGAGTTTTATACTCCATCCAGGGTGTTGACCTGGGTAACAGGTCATGACATCATCCCTATCAGTAGTTCTTGTCCTATTTAGTTAGTTTGTTATTAGATAGTTTGGAATATCATGCATTTGTCTTGACATACAGTCTCACAGCTGTGATCATAGCCCTTATCTTCACATGACCTGTACAATAATGAACTTTAGCAGTGATTACGGATTATAGTTAAGCATACTTATTTATCCTAACACTTTATAAGGATTAGATTTGACTTTTTTTTTTACAAATATCCATACCTACCTAGAAAAAAGGCTCAAATTTCTTTGGGCCATTTGTACTGTGTTTAAAATACATGTTTTCTGTTATGTCACCTATATAACAGTACATAGTGTGTCATAGTGTGTCAGTGTCTTGTGTAGCATCATTTAATCTTATTGGTGCATTTGATTGATTTGTAAATACAAATTATTAAATCATTCATCATTCAGTGGCATTGCCAAATAGCTATATTTGTTGCTATCTTTTTTTTTTCTTTTTTTTCTTTTCTAGAACCATGTAACTTTCTGGAGGTTTTCAGTGCAATAATAACATCCACAAAAGAAAAACATACATTCATTTTAGTCTATTTTTTTGGCTACAAGTTACACGTTGTGGCTTTAAAATGTATTAAATCTCTTACAATTACAATATTACTATATTTCTTTCTTTCTTTCTTTCTTTTTTTTTTTTACTTCTGTATATACATTTGTATAATTATCCCTTATTGACACCAGTCTCTTGCTATTTTTGCTACTTTTTAAAAAATATTATTATGTTGTTGTTGTTGTTGTTCATTGTTTTTATAATATACATAAATTCCCTTGTGGATCAATAAAGTTTGTCTGCTCGAACAGTTTTGCCACAAAACATTAAATAAAAGTGTAAACACAGATCTATTTTTTTTCTATTATTTACATTTACTCCAAAATTATGTCTCTCAGATCTACCATTCTTTCCCATCTAAAGACCTACAACCTGTACTATGAAGGGCAGAACCTGCAGCTCCGGCACAGAGAGGCAAGTGCAGATTTCAGTTCAATAGTCTCCTCTTTCCTCCACCGGGGATTATAATAATATCCTTTTAATGTCCACTTTATCTCTGTGCATTGATTATGACATGTCTGCTACCAGGAAGAGGAGGAGCTCATTGTGGAGGGCTTGCTGAACATCTTCTGGGGCCTGCGTCGTCCAATTAGGCTCCAGATGCAGGACGACCATGAGAGGCTCCGCCCACCCCCCTCCTCTACATCCTGGCACTCGGGCTGCACTCTGGATGGTCAGGGGTAAGAGGTGCATCCTGATCCAGTTACATTGCACTGACCGGAAATAGTCACATAGATTCTGTGTAGAGTGTCCAAGATTATAAAAGGAATCACCAGGCAGAAATATAAACTCTGAAAATGTATTTACCTTTATATGGGATTTCCAGGGTATTTATAAAGTGGTCAGATAACATTTTATTAAATTATTTATTGTTGTTTATTTGATAGGAACAGATACAACAAAAATAGATTAACTTTAAATAGATTAATTTTGACAGTTCTGATTTGAAATGTTGATTTAAACCTCCACCACCTGCTTGTCTCCATAAAGATGTTGCTTTGCCAGGAATGCTCCACAGTGTGTCATTAACTATCTATATAGACATAAGCAGGTGATGCCTCCAGGCCAAATTACTCATTAGATTAATGGAGATGTGACCCTGCTCACAGTAGTCTGTTTTCAAATGTATTGTGGTCAAAAGACAAAATACAGTAGTCTTGAAAATTTTACTTCTTTTATCATATGTGTAGATTTTAATGCAATTACTCTGACTTAGCTTTTGTATGTATTGTAAGAAACACTGAAATTAAGTATTTTCTATTATAGAGTGCCACAAAGCACAGAGGGCCAGCAGTCTGCACAACTAAGCCCACCCACAGTAGAGGTGACCCCACCCCCCGACACCCACCCGGACGACAACGGCATCAATGAGGACCAAGCTGAAGGTGAGAGATGCACTATGTCAAATGTGATACTATTATTATTAAAGATGTACTGTGTAACTTTTCTTCTGTTGGGAACGCCGGCTCCTTGGAGAAGTTACTGTTTTGCCTGGAATATTCCACAGTATGATATTAAAATAAGCTATTTTGCGTGTATTTATTTGCAGGTGTTTTTACTGCTCAAAAATACTTGGAAAACACGATATGCTTGTGCCTTACTGTGGAGCAATCCAGACAAAGCAATATCATCACCATGGAGACAAGCAGGAGACAGACTTTTTAACAAAAAAGCGACAGGCCACCTTTAACAAAGCCAGAGAATTGTTCAGATCCCATGGTTTTAGGATTCAGGCCAATCAAATCAATCTGGATTATCTCAAAATAAAGGATGAGAAACAGCTTCAGTGAACTCTAGGACATAAACTGTACTTTTTTTTTTTCAGTTGGTAAACATTGTTGTCTGTAAATATTGCACACATTTGCACAATTTCAAACAGTATACTTTTGTAATACACCATTAATTTGCCATATAAAGTTAATATCATATTCATAACATTGGTACAAAGGCAGTTAATCACACACATAAGAGTGCAACTGAATGTGATAATGACAGACAATATCTACTTTGGATCTTTTAAAAATAATCTTTTACTCATGAGGATAATGTAGGCCTAAATGTCTTTGGGTAAACTTGCAACACATAAAAAATTGGCTCCAAACTACAATTTAACCCAAATCTACACCTGGACTAGAGCAGGACTGAACCACGACTACAAGACCACACATATTTATGGGCCAGACTGGGCTCAAAACCAGGTTCAAACCAGGATTTAGTGATTCCTATGCACTTTTGGAGACAGTATGTATGAAGTTGAATGTTGTTTTGGCAGAGGACAGTGACTACAGCTCTCAGCTCCTCAGGACAAAGAGCGACGCTGGAGTCTTGAGGCGTTGCCAGCGACGATCCCCCAGTGACCAGAGGAAGATCAGGAGACATCGCTTCTCTATTAACGGACACTTTTATAACCACAAGGTGATTATGTTTCAGTATTATAAAGTTAAAATGTACAGTGACTTCAGTATATTTTCACATGCTTTTTGTTTGTGTAGTGTAGACAGATATTTAATCTTATTAAATGTATGTTTTTTTAAAATATATACTCTCTTCTATTCTACATATTCTACATGTCTATATATTTAAAAAAAAAAAAAACATATAAAAATGTCTATTCACAAATCAGGACCAATCACTGGATTTCGCCATTGGTAGAAAAATAGAGATATCAGAGGGATCAGCAGGGATTAGTTACATTTTTGCTAAACTTCTTAAAATTCAAATTTTTATTTTATATCATAGTTTAACCAGTGTAATTTCAGAACAAAACATAGTTTATTTAGATTTAGTATCTGGCTACACCATGGATCTATAGTTTTATGGGCTAATACCATTGAAACTGAAACACCTGTATTTCACCAGTGTAATGATTGTAACCAGTGAAATTATTCCTAAATATATCACTAACTGATTCTTTAATGACACAGACTGCAGTCTTCACACCAGCGTACGGCTCTGTCACAAACGTCAGAATCAACAGCTGTATGACCACGCCTCAGGTCCTACGAGTTCTGCTCAACAAATTTAAAATAGAAAACAGCCCAGATGACTTTGCCCTTTATCTTGTTCATACCAGCGGAGGTAGGTTGTGAATTACTACTACTTACTATTACTATTACTACTTATGATAAGACAATAACCTGTACTTTACATTCAGAGATGCCAAGATTATTCGGTCAATCCATAATGGTGACACAGGTCACAATATAATATAAATGAAAGAGAAAAAAATAATGATGAATAATGAATAATTGTGAGAATTTTAGAAGCTAAATTATGACATTTCAGTTCAAACTTGAGCCCAGAAAAGTAAACCTGACTGTAAAGTGCATTTCATGTCTGCATATGTCTCATTAACGTAACTTCATCATTCATTTGATTTCATTAAGCTGCTCACAGAGAGAAATGTTTTTTTAGACAATGTCAATAAAAGTGATTTAAGGATTTCACTGTTGTTTGGCCATGTTATCACTAATTGCAACTTTTTGTCTGACAATGTATCACTAAAATGTGATATTATGACATTCCTACTTCTATTGTAAAGTATTATGATTATATATTATTTTACTGATCGATATAATTGATATGATTATGATTAGTATGATTATGTTTTTTCAGAGCGCATGAAGCTCAAACGTAGTGACTACCCCCTCCTGCTGCGAGTGATGCAGGGGCCCTGTGAGCTGGTCTGTAAAGTGTTTCTCATGGAGGCTGACCTGGGAGAAGAGGTCACATATGATGTAAGAAGTGCAGCTTAAACATCAACATCTTGCATGTACAGTATTTGCTCTGAAACATGACTGCATCTTTCCACCAGGTGGCGCAGTATATCAAGTTTGAGATGCCAGTCCTGCAGAGTTTTATCACCAAACTAAAGGAGGAGGAGGACAGGGAAGTGCAAAAACTCAGAAGAAGGTATGGCTTAGTCAAAATACAATACATTGATTAAAAAAAAATATATATATATTAACTACCTTATATTATCTTGTTGTGCAGGTATAATTACCTTCGTTGTATTATTGAGAAGCAGCTCAATTGTATTCCAGAGGGGGCCACGTGCATGTAACCTCTATTGTCAGGTCAAATGTTCTATTCAGGACAAACGTTCTTCACATTTTTATACAATTTAAAGGAAATGTATGAAGCCTGCACTATTACAGTTTTAAAGAGGGTACTACATTCACAACAGAACCTGGGTTGCTAGTTCCTTAACCTGCAAATAGAACATAACTTGATATACAGTTAGGTCATGTTTATAGAATACATACATACAGTTCATTTATATATATAATATATATATTTACAGTGTGCATGTAAATTAATTAGAATCATTATAATTATTAGCAATATTTTACAAGGGCAAAACATTGAACATTGAACCTCTCTTATTGTTTTATCATGTAATTTCACTAATGCAGCACAAAACATCCTTCCTATGTACTTCAAATTCCTAAATAGTTTAAATTAGAGCCATACAATGAAAGCACAATGACCACAGCTTTTCAAAGTGCCTATAAAGGTTTGTCCAAGAAACAGTTTAAGGTAAAACATATCCAAAAACATTAATTTTTGTCTTCTTTTGTATATTTACTTCTTGGGTTATTTTTAAAGTAGTAGTAGGATTACAAAGTGCAGTAGGAGATGTATTCTAGATTATCACATAAAGTTTAAATAAAACAGCATATACAACAATGAACCTGCCAGTAAGACCACAACAATGATACAGGGAAAATGTGAAAGTTTTTTAGGCCTAAATGTTTTAATATATAGATTAGATGTAGTACAACCATTAGCACAACTTAAAGCTTTGTTCCACATGCAGCATCTTTTTCAAACCTATGTGGATAATTCTTCAGTGTTTGTAAACAAAAAAGTGACTGTTATTGTAAGATACAGTGTAGCACAAGCGTGATTTATTTTCATTAACATTTTCTGACATTTGTATAGTTGATAAAAATGTACGCTTTCAAACGGAACATGTTTTGTACAATTTAATAAAAAAGTATCTTCAGAAAAAAATGTTTACTATGTCAGGAGTGTCGGACTGGGGGGTAAAATGTACCGTTTACTCAGGGTCGAGAGCAGGGAGAGGCCCTTCACAAAATCTATAATATGCAGTTTTCATATAGAGAAGATGTAATACAGGCCCACTAAGATGATTAGTAGCCAGGGCACAGAATTGTATTTTGTAGTACACCCCACACACAGTTCACCAGGTGATGTGTTACGAAACAATGCCAATCTTGTTGACAGTTGTAAATATAGACTCCAAAAGGTAGTTAAACCACTAGAAGCTTCGAGGTAATTTGCGTTCATTCATAGTGTTGGATAACTTGAACCAATTTAGAAAGGTGAAGGTATTTAAGTAGGATATGTAGTATAGCAGCTTACCACCAGCCAATGGACAGCAGTCAGACAGATCCACTCAATGAGCAGCTCAGAGGATAACTGGCCCTGAAACATACTTCCCATTCAGACGATCAGAGGAGGCGATTCACAAACTCAGTGAGCTCTGGATAAAAAATAATCATCTTCACATTTTTCCTTCAAGCAAATTCACAGGTAAGTCCTTAAGAAGCAAAAATGTTGGTATGGTTAGGAAATGAATAATGATTGTAGCCTTTAGCCTTTGTCTATTTTTTTTATTTCTTTCAATACAAAGTTGGTCCACATGATTGAAAATGTAACAGGTGTATTCAAGGTGGTGTAAAAAAATATATATATATTGCAAAGATATTTATGATTTTGTTTATGGAAAAAACACTAATGACTACTCTACACTACATACATATGATACTGAAAAAAACTGACATTGGGAATCCATTAAATCTTTAAAATATAAAAAGTGGGTAATTTTCTTGCAGTATTTATCTTAAATACTGTGTAACTTTTCTGATAGAACATCACCAAGGAGGCTCACTTGTCTCCTTGGTGATGTTATTGCTTTGAGGAATGTTCCTTAGTATGCCATTACTCTTTTGCATGCACCTCAGTCTTTAGGTTCAATTAATTAAAAGAGGGACAAATCTGAAATGGTGTCAGATCTGTTATGGTGGATTATTCTTGAACTAAGTGACCCGGTGTAAATATAGTTTCACTCTTTAACAGGACAGAGATTAGTTTAGTAAGAACTGCCAGTGTTATTGTGCCTCACTCCCACTAGAAATTTGGAGTAATCCTGTAATCTAAACAGACAAAAATAACTCCTGTGTGACCATGACGGCACTGTGTGAGTCAAAGCTGATTAGAAGCTCCTTTTATCAGCATCATCAAAACACAAGCTTGTTATTGTGAGCTGAGTCACATGGAGCAGCAGACATATTGTTTTCAACTTGTCCTGTACAGTGTCCTTGAGTTTTCTGAAAGATGCTTTTAAATAAATTATAATTATTATTATTATTATTATTATTATTATTATTATTATTATTATTATTATTATTATTATTATTATTATTGTTGTTGTTGTTGTTGTTTTTATTATTATTATTATTATATCCTTTTAAGATACAGCCTAGGATATGTGAATAGTAGGCTACTGGTTTATTTATGGGGACAATGCACATTAATACACATTTTAGTAGGCCAAACATGCCATTGTTATGATTATATTATAGTTTCCTTTTGTATATTTCATAAACTAATAACATCTCAAAAAGGAACTTCAACTTGATTTTATTAGACCTAATTTGCAGATAGACAATAGGCCACTTTTGAACCACTTCTCAATTAAGCCCTATTTTGTGATGCCATGGAAACCCATTCATAAGAAGCGACACCTACTTCCTGTTCTTTCCTTTCAGATAATAATGTCTGGAGAGCTGAGGCAGTGGCTTATCCTCACCCTAAGCCTGATGCTCCTCGTGGCCCTGTTGCCCCCCTGTGACGCACGTCGGGGAGGTGGATTCGGCCGAGGTGGAGGCGGTGGGGGCTTCGGTCGGGGCAGGCCAGGGGGCTACAGCCGGGGCGTGGGTGGGGGCGGAGCGGTGCAGAGCGGAGGTCCCAGCGCGGGCAAAGTAGCTGGAGCTGCGGCCGCGGGAGCCATCGGTGGAGCGATGCTTGGATCCGCGCTCAGTCGACCAGGATATGGATACGGTTACGGAGGTTATGGTGGATACGGGGGGTACGGAGGAGGGTATGGGGGGTACGGGGGGGGCTATGGGGGTTTTGGGGGTGCCCCACGAGGAGGATACGGAAGAGGGTATGAGCAAGAGGGATCCGGAGACATGGGTTATTACTATGACGCAGCATCCAGTGGACCAATCTACAGCAGCATCATCGTTGTGATCGGCTCACTCTTTGCCTTGCTCATGGGCACCTGGGCAGCAGTGCTGTAGAACCAGCGCCCCCACGTATGCACAGCAGCGCACCAAACCTGATTTAAGTTTCACTACTACCCCAACAACTAAACTAATGAGAAGTGGACCAAAATCTGAAAAGCTGGAACAAATAAAATCCATTATTTTTCAAGAGCGATGTGCCACACGAGAACTTTTCAACCCAATTCAAGCCAAATTAAATGCCCCCTGCACTGACCAGCTCACTTTTTATACTTGTGAATATATAAGAGGTCACAATTGTATAGGCCTATAAATACATTTATTAAGCATGTGAGTAAGTTTTGTTTTTTTTTTTTTTTTTTTTTTTTTTTTTTTAGCATATTTGCAGTTAAAATCTATCTCAGGATTTTCTTTAGCTGGTATAATGAAACAATTCTGAGGGGAAAAAAAAAATACATGTAAGTCATTGTATAATTCCTTGTGTTTTAAGAGCATAATTTGTTTTGATTTTAAGATGTAAACTGTGAAATAAATGTGTTGGTCTGTTACTGGCATTTCAGTGTTTAAATATTGCATGCCTAGATTGTCTAAAACACCATGTAAATCATGAGCAGTCAAATACAGTGTGAGAAGACAGAAGACTGTGACAGAAGACAGGCTCCAGTGCTTTATTAAAAAAACAAAGGAACAAACAAAAAAACAAAAACAGTAGGCTACATAACTCAACTCAGAAATGCATATGCTAATATCCATTATATTGTGAGCCCCATATTTATTTTAGGTGATGACTACAATGGGTTTCATATTACATCACAACATGAGTTTATTATATATATATATATATATATATATATATATATATATATATATATATATATATATATATATATATATATATATATATATATATATATATATATATATATATATATGAAAAAAACCACGAACCCCCCCCCCCCCACACACACACACACACACACACACACACACACGCACAAAACAAAAAGGCCTGTATTCTCTAGGCCTACATCCCTCATCTAATTCAATAAATTAAATTCAATACTTTTGTTTGTTTGTTTTGAGTGTGTGGTCTAATGGGATTATTGTCATAGATCCAATCAGTAATGTAAATAAACATTTGTGTTTATTATATTTATTATAGAAAAACAGTACAATCAATAAAAGAGAACTGAATCTGAGAGTGCGACATCACTTTAAACCTGAAATCAACCAGCAGAGGCCTTAAAGCAGCAACCGTGATACCTGACTGTTCATTATTATCACTATGGAAGTGGTGAGAATAAATATCATCCAGTGTGAGCCCATCTGCAGCTGCCCGCCCCCTCTGGGACTGGGCGTGGTGTTTTTCCTCAAGTACTTTTCAGAATAAACAATATACAGCTCCAAACACCTCCTCACCTTCAACTGTTCAATCAGAGCTGGGTAACCAATCTCCACAACACTCACTGTGTCGTCATCCTCATCCTCGGCTGTGTTACGAACCGCCATGACGGCTGGGACCCCTGGACTGGGCCCATGGGTGGCCTCAGAGGGCTTTGGGGGTGCACTGGTTGTTGGTACTGTAGATGAGCTGTTTGCTGTCCCTGTTATGTTGCTGGGATGGAAGGAGGAAACTGAAGTGGTGGTCGTAGTGGATGTTGTGGTGGTAGTGGGTCTCTTGGTGGTTGTCAACTCGCTCTTCTTTGGGGTGGGCAAGAGGTCTTTTCTTTTCATGCATGTGTTCATAAAGGTCTCATAGCTGGCAGCAGGCGCCTTGTAGCTATAGTCTCTACTGAAGTCATTGGTGTCTGTAGATTTCACACCATATCTTCTGTACATGTAATAATTGTAGTAGTACTCCTCCTCAGGACTGTGGAAATGAAAATGTGGACGTGGAAACCTCCCAAGCCCATAACCCAGTGCCATTCCTGCCACAGCGCCCCCCGCTGCTGCCATCATTGCATTGCGGCCAAACCCTTTTGACTTCTCAGAAGGAATGTAGCCCATCGCTTGGGCTGACCGTGCAAATGGAGAGCCTCCTCCTGGAGCATAACTGCCATACCCAAAGCTGCCCCCATAGTGTGGACTCAAAATGTGGTTATTAGGGTTTTGATTAATGTATCCCCCCGGGTAACCACCTCCATGCCCTCCTGTTGCATAAGATCCATATCCTCCTTGTCCACCATAACTTCCATAGGTTCCATATCCTCGTCCTGGGTACCCTCCCTGTGCCGGGTACCCCCCCTGTCCTGGGTACCCTCCCTGTGCCGGGTACCCCCCCTGTCCTGGGTACCCTCCCTGTACCGGGTACCCTCCATATCCTGGATACCCCCCCTGTGCTGGGAGCCCTCCCTGTGGAGGATACCCTCCCTGTGCTGGGAACCCTCCCTGTGGCGGATACCCTCCCTGTGCAGGGTACCCTCCCTGTGGAGGATACCCTCCCTGTGCAGGATACCCTCCATGTCCTCCGGTTCCTCCCTGCCCTCCTCCAGCATACCCTGGAGCTGGCTGCTGAGGTCTTTGGTTGTAGGGACTTCCAGGTATGTTTTGTTTATGAACTGATCCACCTTGGTTAAACTGATTGGGGTTTGGTTTTGGCTTTGGATTCTTATTTTTATTAAATAATTTATCAAGAAAACCCCCTTTCTTCTTGGCCTGTATAATGTGACAGTTGACCAAGACAAAGGTCAAACATAGGAGAACTGTGAGCTTCATCTTCAAACTGTGAAAATAACAAATGTAAATCGGTTAAAATATAGGCTATTGCAAGTTTAGTCTGTCATGATGAATAAAAGGAAAGCCTATGCAGGATCTCTAAACCTAAAATTAAATTATTCACCAGTACGGCCCCGTCAACAACATAACCCAAGACGAAACCATAAACGCGTCCTGCTGACCTTTTGCCATGCCTCTGTTCGTGAAGCCCTTAAAACGATAGTAGCCTATGCAAAATAACTTAATATAAATATGTAAGCAGGCCTATAATCGTGTCATAAAGCTAAGAACAATGCAGTTAAAAAGTAGAATCAACTGACCTCTGTGCGCCAACACCTCAACACCAAAATTCGTCTAAGATCAAATGCCCCTAACTATTTCTGTCAAGTCTCCCTTGATAAAAATAGTCAAGACCCCTCCACGTGCCATGCGGCACTATTTTCAACAGAGTCAACCTATTCATGAGCGTGACGTGACATAACACTTTATAAGCATTTTATTTTCCCATTTGCTTTGAACGTGCGGAGAGCGAAGCCTTTCTACCTCATGTAAAGGAAAAAAACTATTTACTGTCCAATTAAAGGGCGTCATCTGTGAAACAGCGCCAGCTGGTGTTCATGTTTAGAGTAGTCTAATAAATAAAAGTTAAATTATTTGCTAGTGCAGTTAGCATCTTTACGTTACCATATAGACTACAATAAAATAAAATGATTTTCAACACAAAATGAGTGCCACCAAGTATGTCATTTTAATAGCAACTTCTGGTTTCTTTTCCAAAGTATTTCCATTCCATCCAGTTTGTCGATGTGAAGCGTCATTTCATGGTAAATACGTCTTTAACGTTTTTGCAGATGACAGGACAGTGATACCAGGCATCTTCTGAGCTACACAGCGAAGTCCAGACACCACAGTTACGAACATGAGCCAAATTTAGGTAAATTAAAATAAGTCTAGATCCGTTATAAACTATATGGCCTGTTCACTTGTACTGCTGGTCTCTTTGTATTACACACCTTTAGTAGCATAGGGTTTAGAACCAGACACTCAAGATAGCAGTGAAGAACATAAAATCGTTCACTGTGTAGCCAAGAAGACCAGTCACCAAAACGTCCTTACAGAAACGGTTGCAGTCAGAGGTTCACATGAATTAAAGTAAGTGCAACAAAGGTTTCATTTACACCATCCATTGTTCAAATTTAAAGACAGAAAGTAGACGACCTAAAATGGTGCAGGTTTGACAAATGATCGCCTTTTTTCCTTAGGCACATACAGTATGTAAACCCAATCACAGACATCATGGTTAGTCATTTCAGTTTATGGCACAAAATGGTAGTGCCTATTGATGAAGAGAAAAGACACATCCGGAGCATAACTCAGAGGGCAGGTCTCCAAAAGTGTCCCGAGAAAAATGAGAATGGAACATGAAAAGCAAATAAATTTTCAGGTAAACTTTCCAAAATGACTTCAAGAGCTGAATATTTTGGTCTGTAATAGAGGACAACAGGTCAATATCATATTTTATACATTAACTTTTTAGGATGCAATACCAAAAATAATAATCTAATCAGGGAATTCTTTTCCACAATAATATCTCTTTATGGACAACATCAAGTATTTTCTCTTTTCTGATTTTAAATATTAGCACTGCTAAAATACAATACATACACTGTTTACAGTCAGATAAAAATATGAGTTTGTCAAAGTTTGTCTGCTCAAATAACCATAAACGTTTACCCCAGACACCTCCTCTTTAGGGAATGAGTGCTCTCTCAATAAAATATGAGTTTAAATTTTCTATTCAAGCAGCAAGCATCAGTACAACCAGATTTTAAGTAAATCCAAATTGGACAAAAATACCTCCAGAGTGTAAATACAGGAGGACACGCTTGTCGTTGACAGTTAGATTTGAAATATCTATTGAACTAAAAACATTCAATAGAGATCTGGGAGTAAATTACCTTGTTCATTTCCTGAACCAGACTTTTAGGTCTACAAATAAAACTATAATTACAAGAGAAAACTTGAAAAATTCAAGAGACAATGACCTTTGCATAGCAAACTGTACAGAGGAGCTGCTGCTGCGATGTAAGAGACGTTAATTTACATAGTATTTACAAATTTACACAAGGTGGAGTGAGAGCCAGCTGGGCCATAGAGAGAGGGCTGTTCATGATATCAAATCAACTGCACTGATGGTTGTCTTTTTGAGACTTTGCACAAAATAAGCGATAGAATGGAGTGCATGAAGCAGCTCAAATGATGGATTCACTCATCCCTTCACAAGCCCCTATGGTGAAATGAGTGCAACAAAGCCACAGGATCCTGTCCCTGACTATGTAGGGATGAACAGATGTGCGTCGCCTGTGACTGGTCCATTTCTGTATCACTGTCTCTCGGTCAGAGGTTTCGAGTCAAACACCATTAGCACTCATCTTGCTCTTGTGAGACATTTCTGTTGCCGCTTTCGCCTGAAACAAAAGACACAACTGAGCAAAACAAAAACTTGGGCTTGCTGAATATTCTTGTGAAAACAGTGCCGTTTTTTAATGTGGTATATTTTATCTGAACATTCCTTTAGTTGAAACAGTTGAGATTAGCTGATCATATGATAAAGATCAAAGCCAAGAAGAACCAACTGGATTACACAATCCTTACTAAGCTGTTTTAGATAACATGGGTTCAATAGATGATGCAACTAACAAGGCTCAAAAAGCAAAAATAAAAAATAAATAAAACTGAGTGAAGCTTTAGGGAGAATAAAACACAAGACTCATAAAAATGTGAAGAGCTCTCACCTGGAGGACTTCAGCCGGTGTGAGGGGTTTATCAGATAAAGCAGGGGCCTTATCTCTCATCTCTTCCACCTGAAAACACCACAGTAATTAGAATAACAACAAAAGAGAGAGGACAAGAAAGTGAGATTGTATTACTGACCGGTCTGTCTTTAATAATGAGAGCAGGGTCCTTGAGCATGTCTGCACTAACTGAAGATGCGTTAGTCTCCGTCTTATCCATAAGAGGTGGAGGGTTAGTCTTCTGTAGATAGGAAAAGCAATATTATTGAACCATTACAGTTTGGCTTTTCCTTTGGTTTGAATTTTATAATGCAGTATACTTGCGAAAGTCCCATTTATACCTCTAGTTTGGGAACAGGGGGGATGACTGGGGCCTTTGGTTTGAGGTCTGTCAGATACATAGCTCTTGACAGCAATAGAAGTGACGGAGGAACATTCTCTTTCAGATGCAGATCCAACCACTGAGAAAGACAAAAATTAGTCATTACATAAACTGCAAGAATATAATCTGGTATTGCATGGCTTGAAAATCCAGATATGTTTTTTATTTTATTTTTCAGCAATCCTGCAGAGGCTGTGGTGATACAACATATACATTTTAGTTGGCTTTCATTTTACCCTGGAAAAATATGTTTTGATAATACATCAAAATACATGTACCGATTCATAATTCAGATCTCCTTAACATAGATGGTCGTGTGTTCACTAGTTTTTACCTGCTGCATTTGTTGTCGAAGCTGATCAGTGGTGAGACCCAAAGACCTCATCCCACGACTACGACATGCAGCCTGGAGCTCTGACACACTCATGGCTGCTACACCCTCTGCTGCAATCATCTGATAAAAGAATTAAAATACCAAAAATAAGTTAGTTAATGAAACTTGACTTAAATCATCTTTATACACAACATTTAAATCCTGACCTCGTCATCTGCCTTGATAGTTCTCAGTTGCATCATTAACTGAAAACGCAGCAAGTTGTTGGTGCCTATCGGCTGCAGCTCCAGCAGTTTACACAGAGCAACCAACTGGGGGCGCTCCAGATGCTCCAGTGTCAGCTCATCCTCAAACAGCTTGGAAAACTTCACAATGTCTTTAGTGGTAGGCTGCTCTCCAGTGACTCGTACCTATGAAACAAAGCTTTGGCATAAGAGAGCACACACATAATACTGTTTATCTTAAAAGGTACACTGTGTAAGTTTCCATTTGCCTCCATGGAGAGAATACTGCTTTGCCAAGACTGTTCCATAATATGGCATTAAACCTATCTCCATGAAGACAAGCAGGTGACACAACAAGGCTGAGTTACAGGTCAAATATGTGGAGAGGAGGTCCCACTAAAAAGTAAAAATGCTTCGTTTATCAGGTTCTTTTCAAGCTCTATAAAAACACCCATGGTTAAATAAATGCCAGACAAAGCAAAAACACCTCCATGGAGACAAGCAGGTGACAGGCACAAGAAAAGTCACATAGTGCACCTTTAACTTTATTACACTTACTTTTTGTACATATGTGGAGAAGCGCTGAGTCTCATCCTGCGTCTGAGCCTTGGCCTTGTTCCTGCGTGCCATTTCAGCGATAGTCTCCTGGAGAAACTTGGCCAGTTCAAGCTTTGCAGCCAAACCCTTTTTCTGCTTCTCCTCCTGCAGAAAAGTACAAAATATATTAGAAATGAACGATAATTATTCCTTCAAAGAGTAAAATCCAATGGTTAAATGAACAGTTTTATATTTTTTATATTTTTCTGATGTTCCAATTATGTTTGTTTGTATAGTGTAGAGATAAGATAGTGCTTCTACCACGCTTTTGGCTAATCTAATTTCATTTAAAGTTTTTTAAATCATAATGAATGCCAGACCACTCCATCTCCTAGACCAGAATAACTTTAAGCCTTGTTAACATAATTACAATACGATTTTCATCCACCCTTACTTCTTCAGTGTAAGAATTGTGCCGAGTAAATAAAACTAAGTATGCAAGTATACACAGAGAGCTGACTGTTACAATAAGCCTTTTGAGTATTAAGCAATTGGCATGAAGTCTAGTGTGGTCAATACTGTATCCATGAACTAGGGCTGCAGTTATTAATCTGAATCACTGTGATTTGTGACTACTAAAATAAAAAACCTTTTTGGACTCTGTCTCAAAGGTAGAGGGCAGCATCTCTGGGAAAAGCTTCAGAAAAACAGGCAGAAGAAACTCCATGAAAGGGACGATGATGAACACCATGAATGGCACCAGGCGGAACAGATCGGCACAGGTCCTCATGAGCTGCACACATAAACAGCAGGTCTCTTTAATGCATCCCAAACACGTACACTAGCACACAGCTACTCACGGTCAAAAATAGCACAATTACAGTATTACCCCTGCATGTGCAAAGAACAGATGACAGGTCTGCAGTTTATGTTTCAAAGAGGCATGATCAGAATGTTTAATGATTTGCCTAGAGACAACTGGCTTTAACATTACATAATAAATAATACCAATAACTAAAAACAGACTGTGACCTGATTTAAAAGTGCATCATGTCTTCAGCTCATCTTAGTCGACTTACCCTCCTCCTTTCTCTGCGTGTGAGTATTTGTCCATGCAGTAGTCTCCACACCATCCTTCCAGCAATGCTGATGTCAATCCCGAGTAACCGAAAGCCATTGTAGTAGTGCTTCAGTTCGTCCACAACTCTGTGATATATAGACTTTTTGACCAGTGTCCTCTCCTGCGCTGGGGGCACTGCAGCGGCTGTGGTGGTCTGAGCCGGTGAGGCTGCCGGAGGCGAAACAATCCCAGAATCCTTTTTGGTTGTCGAAGCATCCTGAGCAGAGGCTGCAGTGGGCTTACTGTCCTCGGGTTTTATATCCTGGAGCCAGGCTCCTGAGCTGTGCAAAGAGCGAGCAAAAAGGGTTGCCCTGTGGCCAAGGCTGTTGCTGTTGGGGTAGATGTAGCGGGAGTGTCTGGAAGAAACCACTGCAAGCTTGTGAGGCGGGTCTATATGGAGATATGCTTTGGAAGACAGAGAGGAGCAGCTGTGTCTCTTGGAGAGCAAATACGATCCCCTATGGACAAAATAAACCTGGTTATATGTAATGTTTGGTCTGTGACTTTGAAAAGAAAAAACATATACAATAATAAATACCACTGATTAATAACTGTTTGAGTACATAATATAGGACGTTATATAATTTATCTAAACATTTTTAGTTTTATAATGTAGTTGATTTCCTCATTAAAATCATACCTGGAGTAGTGTTTTCTGTAATTCAGGCATGTCCATGAGAATGCCATGAGAAACCCAGCTTACTTAGGTTCTGTAGATCCATGTGATATCATGAGCTGGTAATCCACTAGTAATTGGGCTGAACAATTTTAGAGGAATATCTTATTGCCATTTTACTGAAAATGATTGTTAATAGATTTGTAATAATAACTGAATTTTGTTCAGAGTGGACATTTTAAACACATCCAGGAGAATTAACACTGGAGAGAAAACTGAAATATGTCCTTTTAAACAAATTCAAGAATTCCATGCATTTCAGAACTAGACATATATACACATACAACAGAATATTTTGTCTGAGCTCCACGGCATTCACTAAGAGATGCATCTCAACTTGTAATCAAACAGCTATAGATTTTGTGAGCATTGGGCAAATCAACTTGTTCTACTTTTTTAAGCCCAGTAACATAAACTATCCATCAAATGTGTCAAAATTCTGGTTTAGAAAGACAGAATAATGTATAATATGGGATTGCTTTATGGGTTTCAAGTTTGTATAAGACAAGACTTATTACATAATATTTTCTTTTTGTGACTGCATTCAATGATTAACTAGGAAATTTGATAAGAATAAGGAAAAAGCATCACAAGTCTCTCCTAAAATACATTTAATAATGCAAGACTGACAAGCTGCTAGCTGTTGTTATTTGTTGCAAATTACAGTTGATAAAAAATGTTTGAGCTTCTAAATGATTCTATAACAGGTTTATCTATCCTGTTTATCTTTTTATTTATAAAAAGATAAATAATAAAGATACTTTATAAGAAGATAAACAGGGAGCACTGGACATGGTGACAGACACAGTTAGGCATGAACAAAAACAAACACGACTTGGTTTATGGAGGTAATAAAGGTAATCTAATTACTCATGAAATAAAGTAATCAGAGTAATTGGATTATTTTTAAAAGAAGTAATCAGTAGTGCGTAAACACAATAAGACTAACTCGCTTTACATTTTTTTGCAAAGTTTCACCTCCAACAAAAACATAGACAGATCACGTGTAGTCCTTTGATGTGGGAACTCATGTGGTTAAGATCCCAACATTATGTAAACATTCGTTTAGCGTTTATCTATTTTGAACGTTCATCATTTAAGACCTTGCACAAAAGTATAAATCGGGCCTTTACCGTTGTCACGCTTACCTTGATCGTGTCACGGCGAAGAGCACCTGGTGAGTGAAGACTGCCATTGTATATTGCGGAACTCTGGGAAAGCACATGGAGAGACGTGAGGGCGGTGCAAGACTCCGGTTACATTCATGAGCTGCAGCTTAAGTCAAAGGCAGCACACTCTGTCCCGTCATCTATTACATGATCATACAGCACACACGTTCTCAAGACAAAGAAAACACGGTGCTTTTAGTTTGCTGACTAATGACTGGCGCATTGTTACCTAGTTATAATGTAAACAAAAGTTGCAGTCCTTTGTATTAGATAATCCAGCAGTAAGTTACCGTATCACAAGTGATCCTGCGCAGACGTAACAGATACAGTCTGTCCACTGCCAACTATGGATTATGTGTTGTTTCTACTATGCTTATTATATAATAAAAAGTATATGGTGTCACTGAAAGACAATCAAAAACATGAATGTTTTATTAAGTCATAACGTTAAACTGATTCAGCCTTCAACGTAAAAATTATAATAAATTGGATACACAACCAAACGGTTAGTTGATTATTCAGAGTCAATATATGAAAACCATAAGCATTTACAGTCCTGCATGATAATTTGATTGGAGTCAGCTTAATTATTAACCTGTCAAAGTACAATCTTGAAACCAGGATGCTAGCTAGCATAGCTTGAGCTAACGCGAAGCTAGCCAGCGAAATGGCAGTGCACTAACCTCCAGCGTCACTGACCGAGCTGCAGCTGCTGACAGGGCGTTGTAAGACTTCGTGTGAGAAAGCTAATGAAACAATCCATTCACAACCTTTAGTAGAAGTAATCCGTCCCAAATAAAGTAACGTATCAGAAGATGATAAACCCATTTACGGAGGGTTTAAATGCGTTAATATTTCAGCGATCAGCCGTGGTCTTGCCGAGTTGAGGCAGCCTCCTCGAGCGAGAGCTGCGCCGTGACGTCACACGTTCAGCCTAAGCGCAGTGCGTGCGTGCGTCAAAGATTGTCTGTGCAAATTACAGAATTCTCTCAGAAAATTACCAAATATAGTTTTATTTTTATTTGTCAAATATGTTACAAGGAGTTGTGTTGTGCAAAATCAGGACTGTTTGCACAGTGTCAAATAAATCAACCGATTTAAGTTTATAATAAAATCCTTTACTCTGCGAAAACAAAAAACAAAAAAACACAAAACTACCCCATTCTCATGTTATTGATGGAGCACGAATCTATTTTAAAATCGTGGAGTAAGGAGAACGTGTGAAAAATCACAACGTGAGACAGCTCTATGTTTGCTGCTTTACCGACCAGATCAGGGAATGATATTAGAAAATCAAATAATCGCAGGTGTACCTTAGCTTGGACAGCCCTGCAGGTATCTCCTCTGGGAAAATGAAGTCTAAACATTGCACCACTTTTTTCTTCACTAGTCAAACTTACATAAGCAAAGTGATTATATAGGTCTATGCGTGAATCCCACTAATGTTGTTTTTTTTCCTCAGAGAAGAAAGCACACTGAAAGAAGTTTGAACTACACATCCCGATGAGACATGCGGCTGACCCCTTCTGGCGGATGGAGAGTTTTTTTTCTTTTCGCGCTAAACTGGAGACACCACCAGCCTGCGACCAGCCTCCAAGTGAACAGGCGGGCTCTTTTTGTTAAGACTAGATTGGGCAATTGAAAGATATTATAATAGGAATAAAGCACAGGCCGGAATACAGCTGAAAAACCACACTGGAAATCTTTTCGAATTGCTCTTGTCCCTTACATAGAGGAAGAGCCAAGCAAAGGGATTGGGTAGCGAGCAAATAGCGTAACACCCCCTCCTCCTCTCTGGTGAGAATTGCGTTAAAACCAAAACGAAAAGGAAGGCCTGCGGTTTAACAACATAAAAGGAGTATCTTCATTTTTGTTTTCCCCTCTACAATAAGCGAGGAAACGGTGCTGGCTGGTGTATGTGTTTAGAATGGGACACGCTGAAGGTACTGACATTTTTATTCCCCTGCATCTCTAGGCTCGGCATCAATCCGTGCTCTCTATGCTCCTTTGGTCTTCACCCTAGCCACAAGCGTGTTTTCTCTAACCACTACTGCATGTTACTGTCTTACCACGGTCTATACATGCATTATCTATTCTACCAGCTCTGTGTTTGCAGTCACATTTTCACAAAAACGCCCGTGATGGTGGTTTAATCACGCCAGACAATTTGATTTAAAGGGGCAAAGGCAGCCATATTGGCAATGGAACGCTAGCCTAGCAACATTAGCTCCAAATCATCTCCAGTGTGTGGTGTACGACATTGTAATAACAATTTCGTCCAAGCATTACACAATAATAAACTGCATTACACATTAACCATGCAAGTGTGTTTTAGGAGCGTGTTTCCTTTACAGCAATATCGTGTTTAAGGACAGGTTCTTTGATGCCAGGTAGCTGTGGTAGGCTAATAACGCAGAAAGCTAAAGGAGCATTCACTGAAACATTTAGTCCGCCCAGTCGCTCATATGTTGTCTGGGCTAATACTTGTTTACCAACACTGGGTAACAAGTTATTATTTTGTAATGTACGAGGAGTGAATGACTGCTAATTGTCATATGCCAGCTTCATCACAGTTACCCTCTGCCAGCTTTGGGCAGCCCCGTTTATAAGGAACACCACTGATAAGTCGCCTTGTGTTATTTTTGTATAGCCTACGTATCTGTGCTAATGAATTATCCCATAGATACACAAAAGGTCTATGCAAAACCACAATTATCTAACCATCCACTGGAAAAACCCAGCCCTCCATGAGTTCATAGCACAGTGAGCATGAGAATTTGGTTCTACATTTCAACACATCAATGCATTTTTTCATTCAACCTGTAATCCATATTGATTACAGATACTGATACCTTACCCAAAATAATCATATTGTTGTTTTTTGTATTAACAGGTCCAGTCAAAGAAAAAGACAGTTAAGGATGCAGGAGCTCAACAATGGATTTCTCCTTCTCTTTCATGCAAGGGATCATGGGAAATACAATTCAGCAACCCCCTCAGCTTATTGACTCGGCAAATATCAGACAGGAAGGCACCTGTGACACTGGTAGTGACCCTGGCGAGGATGGGCCCTCATATAACACTGCCCTGGATGCTGAGTTTTCCTACCCATCGTCTGCCTCAGAGGACATGCCTCAGGTTCCAAACGGCTACCCGGCTAGTTTGGGCCTTTATGAGCCACAGACCAAGTTTTCCTTGTACTCACAGTTTCCAAATGGCTCAGCGAATGGCTATGGGGCCATCCGAGGCTATGGAGAGCATGGCCTCTTACCCGGGGAGGGGACTGTCTTGAGGGGTCCTGGTCTTCAGGAGAGACCCTTGTCCCCTGTATCCCCTCCTCTGCCCACACATCACTCCCATATTCACCACCAACATCAGTCACACCATCACCACCTACATACGCACCATGCTTCGCACTACCACACGAACCAGCCTCACATCCATCAACACAGCTCCCCTCCACCACTGCCCTCCCAGCACCACCTGCCCCACACACCCCACATCATGAGCCATACTCTGCCCCCACCTCCGCCCCTGCACCTGCCTTCATCCAGCCCACCTCCTTCCCTAGTGGACAGTACCCCCTCATCTCAGCCATCCCATGCACTGGCCAATGCACCCAGTAGTGTTCTGAAGAAAACCAGCTCCCCAGAGATCAAGCTGAAAATAATTAAAACTTATCAGAATGGTAAAGAGCTCTTTGAGTCGGCGTTGTGTGGAGATCTGCTCCAAGAGCTACAGGTACACTATATTAATTTAAGTATGATGTTTTTTTTTTTTAAAGCTGCCTTATGGGTCTCAGTGATTTCTAATGAAATGTAAGCATTTTCTGAAGGGCAAAAATTGTGCATAGATGTTTATTTTTGTGAAACATTATATGATGTCTCACACTACATTCAATGCATATGTTCACTTTTGTACAGAAGGAGTCACAGAAAAAAACAGCTGGTCAGATGCAGCGCAGACATGAAAGGAAAAAGGAAAAGAGGAAAAAGACTGCCAAGCTGCAGCAGCACGTTCAGCAAAATAGCTTGGACCAGTGTTCAAAACACAGTGGTACAACCAGCCAGACAGAGGACACACAACTCCTGCTCCCACAAAGAGAAGGACCCACAGCACAGCCGGGGAAGCCCCAAAAGACCGTTATCAAAGCTGAACCAAAGATGCCTAAAGCAAAGTCACAACAGGTCATTAAAGATTGGTACTTTTTCTCATATTATTATTTTGGTCTAATTAAAATGTCTTGTTTCAGGTTGTTAAAGTTCACCATCCTTCTGTGATCCAGGAAACGGGCTTCTGCAAGGAGTTTGTAATTGGAGACCTGGTGTGGTCCAAGGTGGGGACCTATCCCTGGTGGCCTTGTATGGTCTCGTCTGACCCACAGATGAAGGTTCACACCCGCATCAACACAAGAGGTGAGATCAACATTAACAAACACAGTTTAACTACAGCATAAATTCTGTGTAATTTAGATTATTCATTTTGATTGTAATCACCTGATGTTTTTACACAGGTCACAGGGAGTATCATGTCCAGTTTTTTGGGAGTGTAGCTGAACGCGCATGGATCCATGAGAAAAGGATTGTTACGTACCAGGGCAAGCAGCAGTTTGATGATCTTCAAGCTGAAACACTGCGCAAAACCACAAACCAAGTGGAGAAACAAAAGGTACATGGATTTACAACTAGAACAAATCCTTTACTTATGGCATTCTGCAATAGGGTTACATATGTTTTAATGAATAGATGTGTAGATGTACACGTTGGCTCATTTCGCACACATGTGATTTCTGATTAGAATAAAAGATAATTATTGTTTAAATTTAATTCCAGCTCCTGAAGCCTATCCCTCAACGTGAGCGTGCACAATGGGAGGTTGGTGTAGGCCACGCTGAAGATGCCTTTAAAATGACTCGGCAAGAGAGAATTGACAACTACACTTTCATCTACGTTGACCCTGATCCTAATGAAGCACCACCCTCCAAAAAACCAAATATGAAACCAGAAAAACGCACCCGGCGCTCCAGTGGATCATTGAATAAAAGGGAGGATGGAGGAGTCAAGTCACCAGACCGAGAGGCAGTTCCTCGTCGACTGCAGCCTCGTAGACAGTGCAGCATTTCAAATACAGACAATAACCAGTCATCAAATGATGAGGGCAGTCAAAAGGACGAGCCAACATCACCGAACCACAAAAACAGTTCAGATGGACAAACTCAAGAAGAATCCCCTCCACCTGTCAGAGCCTGGAAAACTGCAGCAGCGAGAAAATTGTTACCTCTCTCCATAACAATGAAAAGGTTAAATGTGGAAATTACAAAATGTGATTGGCCTCTTCTGCAGAAAAAAACAGTATCTTCCCCAAAAAAGGAAAGTGAAAAAGAGGAGCCAGTAGAAAAAGAATCCCGACAGCCAGATCTGGGCTACTGTTCTCCTGAGGTTAGTAACAGTGAGATGTTGAGTATCAATAAACAAAAAGATCAAAAATGGCATCATATGAAAAAGCAAACAAGCATCTGTAAAATGCTTAGTAAATCAGTCTTTTTTTTTAATAGAAATTGCCAATGAAAAATTAAATTCTTAGTTACAAATGTCTTCAGCAGGACAGTCAGGCTAAACCAGAGCCTAGTCCTGAGGAAGAGGAGGATGAAGAGGATGGCGAAGAGGCAGAGGAGGAGGCTGAGGCTGATGAGAGGAGAGACTCTCCTGTGAGTCAAAGTGAAGAAGGAGGTGCACAACCAAGCTCCTCCCCCGGGTCTCCCCCCAGCAGTCCCCATGGTCAGTACATGCCAGTGACACCCTCCCATATATGTCTTTTTACTAATCCTAATTTTAAAACTATGTTTATTAAAAAAAATGTTGAGAATTTCTTTGAATGTGACTTCACTTTATTTGTTTGAATTTGTTGAATTAGGTTCTCAGGAGAGAAAGCTACAGAGACGGTCAGTAAGAAGCAGATCTGAGTCAGAGCGAGGCAGTGATGTTGTCCCTAAGAAGAAAACAAAAAAGGAACAGGTAATTTGTTACACAAATGCCATCAATAATAATCTAATACAAACTGGTAATGATTTTTGGGTTACGAATATACATTTCTTTACAGGCTGAGATGGCCCCAGAGACAACTCAGAAAACTGGTTCACAAAAAGGTAGCTCTCTGCAAAAGTCCTGTTTAAATATATTCATATTTCAGAAAACTTACTGCTGCTAATGCTTCTGATATTGTTGTAGGAGCAAGTGAGATCTCGGATGCGTGTAAGCCCTTGAAGAAAAGAAGCCGAGCGTCTACAGATGTTGAAATCACTTCCTCTCAGTACAGAGACACTTCAGACTCAGATTCTAGAGGCCTGAGTGATCCACAGGTATCATCCATCTTTCATTATAAAGTAAGTCTTAAAAGCGTGCAATATAAAATATGAATAACATTGACTCATTGATTCAGGGATTGTTTGGTAAGAGTCTTGATAGTCCAGCTGCTGCAGACGCTGATGCCTCAGACACTCAGTCGGTGGACTCTGGTTTATCTCGGCAGGACAGCAACACAGGGAAAAGTGACACAGTCTGCCAGGTTAGTCCTTCAGGAAACCACTTCAGTTGTAAGTCACGCAGACTAGTTTAAAGTTAATCTGTGCATGTATGTGTAGATCTGTGAAGTCTATGGAGAGGGCCTTGTTGTTTGTGAAGGTGACTGCAACAGACACTTTCACTTAGAGTGCCTCAGTTTGACGTCTCTTCCTGAAGGCAGGTTCACCTGTTCGGAATGCAAAAATGGTCAGTAACCTCTCATGATCTTAACAAAAGTCTATAAAATTGTTTGTATTATTTAATCTTCTGTATATGCTTATCTATTTTTCCAGGCAATCACCCTTGTTTCAGTTGTAAAACAGCAGGGTCAGAGGTCACTCGCTGCTCTGTGTCTGGATGTGGCTGTTACTATCACATGGACTGTGTTCGGAAGCTGCCTGGGACCGTCAACAGTCAGGAGGGGGGCTTCTGCTGCCCTCAGCACTGCTGTTCCACCTGCTGCCTGGAGAGAGACATGCTGCGAGCCACCAAAGGTACTATATACACAGTATTTCAGAGGGGCTTTGTTATTTGCACACAAACATATAACGATTATTCTCTGTCCAGGTCGTCTGATGCGTTGTATCCGCTGTCCTGTCGCCTACCACACTGGAGATAGCTGTGTGGCTGCAGGGAGCGTGGTCCTCACCCATCACATTATGATCTGCAGCAGCCACAGCAGCACCAAGAAGAACGGCCTCCTCAGTTCACCTGTCAATGTAGGATGGTGCTTCCTGTGTGATAGAGGTAAGCTATCCTCAACTACTGGAATATATTAAAATAATAAATGTTTTAAAATTATATAATAGCACCTAAATGCACAGGCTGTTACACTGCTCTCTATCTGTATGTCTCCCATATCCATATACCATTTACCTGTTAAACTAAAGTTGAGTGAACTGTTGAGCCTCTTTGTGTCAACGATAAGTTGTTTTACCATTCTTTTGTTTGCTGAAGCGTATGAGAGGCTGTGTGTGTTCATTCCTTCTCATTTCTGATTTTTGGATACTTTTGAGTTTGATTGTGGCTCACCTCCGTCTCTTCCTGTGTGTCTTGTGTAGGGCTGTTAGTGCAAGACCTTACTGACACCATATTAAGTTCATATGCCTATAAGTCCCACTACCTTCTGACTGAGTCAAATCGTGCTGAGTTGAAATTACCTATGATTCCCTCTCCTTCGTCAGCTACCAAAAAGAATATTGGGAAAGGTAACTCAACAGTTTTCTCTTACTTGCCCAACTGGCCTGTGTTTGTTGTGCCTGCTCTTTTCAGTTTTTCTTTTTTACTTTATGTCTTATGTGCTCCCATAATAACCCAGTATTTCAAAGCAAAATTTTAAAGTTTCAAAGGTTGCTTGATACTTTGATGGAACATTGGCATGATGCAAGAATGTTTTTCACATGGTCCTAATGCAATGGCCTTAAAAGGGTGTGTTTTCAAAGCACAAAGACAAATTCTTAGCTTTAAAAATACCAAAAAGCTGTCATTGTTTGACAGATAACAAGGATTTGTTAAAAGTCATTCTTGCATGACACTTAATATGAAGATGATTCAAGCACTGCATTGATCTAGCTGTGAATCACGAGCTCTTGTTGGTGACAAAGTGACAAACGCTTAGCTGTAATGATTCTTTTAGTGGAGATGTCTTTCTGATGGGGGTCCTGTAATTGGCATTGCTCTTTCTGTACCACTGGTCTGGTTCTGCCTGTCTGCTTTGTGGATCTTATTGCAGCTAGAAGTGCTTTGCTTCGTTGCCTCGTACCGGGCCTTGTTTGTTCTTCAATCCCACTCCCTTTATCACAGCAAAGCTTTTTTTCCTTACATTTTTTATATTTGGTAACAGCTTTTAAAACTTTGACCTGTCTTGGATGGAACTTGTTTAACCATAACTATTTTACAATGGGTTACAACGGAACACAGTCACTATTATGACCAAAATCTGAAGAAAATTTAAATCTATTTTTCCCTTTTATTATTCCATACAAGCAGGTCTGTGTAAAATATGTGATGGACAAAATTGCATGTCTGCTTTTTGGCAATAATTTGTTATTCCTATTTTAACCTCTGGCTTTATCCCTGTGCTGCTGCATGAACCCATTGACTGGCCTCACTACAGTGCTCTGAATCTGATTGTCAGACATATACTGTATTTCTGTTGTACACAATAAGGCTTTTTCAGCTCTGCGGGCCTACCATGCAGCAAAGCTGTTTACAGAAACTGTCAACGTGTCAGTCTGTTCATTGCAGCAAACGCCCAAACTCTGAATGCACAATTTAAACAACTTTATTGTTTTTCAGCATTGTCATGTCTGCAAATAAGATTCAGAGGATTTTACGTTTTAGGTGCATTGCCTAATCATGCACTCCTTTCTTTGCATTTCCTTTCCTCACCATGCATGCACACGTGCACATACGCACATGCACAATCTTGTGCGCGTACACACACACACACACCCACACACACACCCACACACACACACACACACACACCCCCACACACACACCCACACACACACACACGCGCGCACACACACACACACACACACACACCCACACACACACACACACACACACACACACACACACACACACACACACACACACACACACACACACACACACACAAACACACACACACACACACATACACACACATACATATATTAACACACTTACATAACTGTAGGGGGCAAGTTGCTGTGCTGTGACTCTTGTCCGGCCTCCTTCCACCCGGAGTGTTTGGAGATGGAGCTGCCAGACGGGCCGTGGTCTTGCAGTGACTGCAAAGCCGGGAGGAAACCTCATTACAAACAAATTGTCTGGGTCAAACTGGGTAATTACAGGTATGTACAGTTTTACCAGATACAAGCAGTTTCATTAGATCCATCTTAAAGTGCCTATGACAGGTTAGACTACTCATTTTACTAAAACACAGTTCATTATATTTAAGCAAAAACATTCACACAAATTTTTCCAATTTGGCAATTTTTTAGGCTTAAACTTTTACTTCCTGGTTGGAAATCGTGACACACTCACACTAAGGAATTTCATAACTGTTAACTAGCAAAACTCTTCTAATGTACACAGAAATTATTATCTGACAAATATAAATGTAAGAAAATGCCTTTATTTTATTGAAATAATGTATTATTGTCAATTGGACCTAACCTTTGGACAGAATTGTCCCTAGTGTGATGTCATCAAATTGCTTCTTGATTGGTTTAAAATTATTATTTCTATTTACTTTACTTATATTTAATAGTTATAGTCCCAACAAATTAAGTCAGAATCAGAGAATCATAAAAATCTGTCATACGCCATTTAAGAGACTTTTTGATTAGTTAATATCAATATGATTTATGTTTTTATGATTTATAGTAACTGTTATTCAAATTATAAATGTGTGTTGTGTTATTTTTTATTATAAAACAAAAGTCTTTCATTTACTGAAGGTGGTGGCCAGCTGAGATTTGCAATCCTCGCTTAGTGCCATCAAACATTCAGAGCCTTCGTCATGACATTGGGGACTTCCCAGTCTTCTTCTTTGGCTCTCACGACTACTACTGGATCAATCAGGGGCGGGTGTTTCCTTATGTAGATAATGATAAGAACTTTGTCACTGGTCAAATCAACGTCAACAAAACATTTAAGAAAGGTAATGCTACCATTTTACTTGATTTTTATTTAATTGTTTTATTATACTGTGCCTATAAATCATAATTTCTCTGTTCTTCAGCTCTTGAAGAAGCAGCGCGGAGGTTTCAAGAACTTAAGGCTCAAAGAGAGAGCAGAGAGGCCTTAGAGCAGGAACGCAACTCTCGCAAACCCCCACCATACAAGTTTATCAAGGTATAATAGAATGTAGTGTATAATTAGTAGTAGTACATTCAGTTTACTATACTTAAATATAAAAATCATATTTTTTGTTACGTTTAAGTCCAATAAACCAGTGGGCAAAGTCCAGATGCACGTAGCAGATTTGTCGGAAGTCCCTCGGTGTAACTGCAAGCCCACTGATGAGCACCCATGTGGCCTGGACTCTCAGTGTCTGAACCGTATGCTGCAGTACGAGTGTCACCCACAGGTCAGTGTCTCTTGTCTGGTCAGGAGCCAAAACTAAAACTAAAGCTAAGTTCACTAAAGCTGGGGTGTTGTGTAGGTGTGTCCTGCAGGTGAGAGCTGTGAGAACCAATGCTTCTCTAAGCGTATGTATGCAGAGACAGAAGTGTTTAAGACTGAGGTCTGTGGCTGGGGCCTACGAACCAATCAGGCTCTGAGAAAGGTACGATTTATTTTATTGCTTTTATTGGAAACTACAGATTTATATTTTAAACCTGCATGAAAAAAGTATAGCTCTATACTTAACTTTTATTATACTTTATTTTCCAGTATGCCTTGTATTGGAGGTCAGTTAATGTTATTTAGACTGGTGTAGTTAGAACCTTAATACCACGCACAATATTGTATGTAGTTTGTAGCTCTTCTCTTGTAGGATTTTGGTATTTTACTGTATGTATACTGTAGAACTGTGTAATGAATATTGTATAATGAATACTAACTTCTGTTTCTGCCTGTGGAAGGGGGACTTTGTGACGGAATATGTCGGAGAAGTGATTGACTCTGAGGAATGCCAACAGCGAATCAAACAAGCTCATGAAAATCATGTGACCAACTTCTACATGCTCACCCTCACCAAGGTAATCTGCACTCTCCCCTGATGACTTTTGTATGTAGATTTTCTGTCCATTTAAAATTGTCAACAATGATTGAATGTTTAGGTTATAATTCTACTTCTAATCTTTTTTATTATTTTATTTTTGCTGCAGGATCGTGTGATCGATGCTGGCCCAAAAGGAAACTCGTCTCGCTTTATGAACCACAGCTGCAGCCCGAACTGTGAAACTCAGAAATGGACAGTAAACGGAGATGTGCGCATCGGGCTCTTTGCTCTTTGTGATATTGAAGCTGGTGAGTAAAGTCCTTTGCTACTGAGTCGTATGTGTGGACACATCACATGTTGTAGATGTATAATCCTCTGCCTGATGTGTCTGCAGGAACAGAGCTGACTTTCAACTATAACCTACACTGCGTCGGGAACAGGAGGACGTCTTGTCACTGTGGATCAGACAACTGTTCTGGATACCTCGGGGTGCAACCAACAGTGAGAGCCATTTAGCATTACTGTAAACTTGTTAAAGGTGCCTTATGTCACTTTTCTCGGGACCTGCTACCTGCTTGTCTCCATGAAGATGTCATGACGTTGCAGTTGTTTTTATTGCTCAAAAATACCTTAAAAACATGCATTCTTACCATGAGCAGGGTCGACTCTCCATAGAACTGACCTGTAACTTGACCTGGTGGTGTCTGACCTGCTTGTCTAGGTAGAGATATATAGGTTTAATGCCATGAACTGGGACATTCCAGGCAAAACGGAACATCTCCATCCAAAAAAAGACACTGGAGGACTCTCCACCAGAATATTTACATAGTGCACCTTATAATACATTTTTTCACTGTAAAATAATGTGTGGTATTTTATATATTTCTTCACCAGAGTGCTCTAGTTTTGGAAAAAGAGGAGAAAGCGAAAAATTCCAAGTTAAAACCCAAGAAGCGGAAGCTGCGACCTGAGGGAAAGCAGTCACACGAGTACTCATGTTTCTGTTGTGGAGAAGCCGGGGAGCTTGTCATGTGTGATCGCAAGGACTGTCCCAAAGCCTACCATCTCCTGTGTCTCAGCCTCACCAAGCCACCATATGGTCAGAATAATACACCAGTTTCCTCTATGTGTCCATGCACAATAAATATAAGAAAAGATCCATCTAAAGGAGACATATTTTGCAAAATCAACTTTTAAGACCTTTAATCATGTTATAATATTTTTTCTTTTTTACCTGAGTAACTCACTCAAAGTTATATCTTGTTCATGTTTCTGTAATCTTTGTAATAATTTGATGTGCTAATTTCAGTTTTCACATACCTCTTCCATTCCTTTTTTTCTTAAACTGATACACGTAGCATTCAGCAGCGTTGCATAGCCATTTGGCCACATTTTTAAAAGAGAATCTGTTGCTTACTACAGTGAGCCGCAGCTATCTGTATGCGAGTCTGTCAGCACAGTTTCAGTAGCAGTCCACTTTTTTGTGATGATATTTGCGGTAAATGGGGAGGTAGAAATCCACTCTGCATTTCTAATCCAGATGTCAACAAACACATTTCTATCATTAAATTGTTTCAGATTCATTTTGCAATTTAAAATGTGTAAAATAATAATATATGTTTGGCCTTGATCATAACTAATTAACAAAGCATCAATGTTTAGTATTGCAATTCAAATAAATTAAACTTTCTTTTACAAATTGTCCTGTGAAAATTTGTGTGTGCAGGGCGGTGGGAGTGTCCGTGGCACGACTGCAGCGTGTGTGGGTCTCCAGCCTCTTCTCTGTGTGAGTTCTGCCCTCGATCTTTCTGCCCGGAGCATGAAGCAGGGTCCCTCACAGTCTCCTCACTGGACGAGCGCCTCTGTTGCGCCAATCACAACCCTTTGAACCCCCTGAGCAGCTCCCCCAGGCCCATCCAACACCCCCCTCTGCCCCACAGCCACACCAGAGTCAAGGAGGAGCCCAACACGGAGTCTGGCCAGCATGACTCAAAGTGACTTTGATTTTCTTTATACCTCATGTTATGTGTGCTCCTGCTGGCTACAACCATTGTATCTTCCTTCCAATCTGAAGAACAGAACAGCTTTTCAAAAGTGTCAGCGCATTTCAGATCAGTAAACACCTTTTCAGCGCTGTGGAGAGGGCAGAGTGATTGGACTGTTGGCGTGGGACCAGAGCAGGCATCATTGGCGCTGTATACCTCCTCCTTTGCTATGACGTTCTCTGCAGCTCACCAGTGCCCTTTGAAGGGCCCAGAATTCTACATTACATTTATTTTATATTTTTACAGTGGTGGGACACAACTTGTCAACATACCTTTTATCAACATTGAGAAAAGGAATTGGATTTAAGAAAGTTAGAACGTTAGTTTGATCAGCTGAAAAGCCTGCCTTTCTCTGTTTCCAACATGACCAATGATCACTCCTGACACCATCTGTCTTCATGTTGAGCTTGTCCCCAAAAGAAAAACAAAGTAAGGGGGAAATGCTTCAGCACCACTCTACATTCCAACTCCTGGTTTGAATATACTTATGAGTACAGATGAATATAATTATATACAGTATCTATGTTTGTTAATGTTTACAGACAGATTCTCTCACTTCATCTCAGTGGGTGGTGTATTACGTTTGTTTTGGTGTTAAGCATTACACAGACCGCCTTGTGAAAATAATCATAATAAGGTGAAATATTATGGTATATAGTGTAATGTTTTGACATTACAGGAGTTCTTGTGACTTTCATTTTGCCAGTTTCACTAGCCATTGCATTCTGTACATACTGTAATTGGCTCATATTAGTGTAAAATACTAGGATCGGGAGGCGGAGCCTCTGTGTCTTTTTAAAACAAATCCTTTTCATTTCCTCCATACATTTAACTGATAGTACCATTGTAGATTGAAGGGCCCAGATAGTGAAAACTGGTGCTGTCAAAGTATTGTTAATGAGCATAAAGGATCACACGATTCTGGCTGCACTAAAACTACTGCTCACATGCACTCCCATTCAGTAACTGTGTGTACTGTGACTGCTTTATTTTCTTATTTCCCTTTCTAATTTGCCATACATTTCTGAATAGCACTTTCACACTGCTTGATACTGAACACCTAGATAGGTCATGCTTATACAGATATATAACATAGGTGTTTAAAATGGATACCTCTTCTTCATGTCGGGACTTAAACTGTGGTGTTACCGGTTTCTCTTGACCAGGAGCATGCTGGGCGCTAGGTGTGGTACTGGGAAAAGTGGCCTAAGCTTTTTGGGACTGGTGGTCTGATGATGTGTTACAGGAAAGATGAGCCCTTGATGATTGCAGACAGTGACTGAGGAACTTCTTTTGAACTAGGCTGGGCTTTATACAGACACAAGTCAGTATCGTGTACAAAGGCAAACTTATGTACAGTGTTTTTATCGCTCATCTGTCAAATCAAAATCTTTTGTATTCAATGCACCGTCTTTTGTACCATTTTTTTCAGACACTAGTGCAGTAATCTGTCTCTTATCTCCATTAAGGTGTAAGTGACACTATTTAAAATGGTGAGTTTTACATAATCTATATGTAGTCATACAGTTCTCCGTTTTGTATAATTGGTGTAAGGATTCCACCACCATTTCGTATAAGGTGCTGCTCATGTATTTTTGTTTAATCTTTGGTATTCAAAGCAATTCAGTGTAGGAATGTAGATTTTAAATTTTTTTGGTTTGATACAAATTTGTACAATTTAGGATTCACTCTTTGACTCACCATCTGACAAACAAGTGTTTGCCTTGTCAATTAAATGGCACTACTTTGTGTCATTTTCTGCCCTAAAACAGTATTTAAACTGAACTATTAAAACGTTTAGAAGGGTAATGGCTTAGGAATTGAAAAATCTGCCACATATCTGAATCAATGGAGGCGCTACTGTGGAAAGAATTATAGACTACCGTGAGTAGCTACTTCGGTTTAACTTAATATTAACAAAAGTGGACACTTCTGTACTAAAACAGTAACTTCAAAATAGCATTTTGACTGTTCTTTCCTGTTTTGTAGTTCTTTTCGCTTGGGCGAATTTTGAAGGCACTTTTATGTTACATAAAGAAATGTTGTGTTAAACAACTAAACTTGAATTTTTTTTTTTTTTTTAGAGCTGACGTCATTGCAGTCATGTTTGTGATTAGCATTTCAAAACACTGCCTCACTGGTAGCTTTAGTTTGTTTTTGATCTGCTTAATTTCATTTATGTTTGCCATATTAAACATGCCAACATTTTACTTTTTGGACAAAGCTTCTGCAATACCTGACAGCCTTTTTTGTTTTGTCTGCACACACAACTTGGTGCCACTCTAAGGTCCATCACAGTTGATGCAACAGCAGTATTGTTATGCCTATTTTACACTTAACTTCTGTTACTGTGTTGTGAATGATTTGTTGGTTTCTTATTGTTATAGTGCCCAGACATGTTTTTGAAAATAGTGCATGTTTAGTCTGATTTAAGTGTCCCTTATGCAACCTGAAGGTTTTCTAAATGCCCAAGGTTTTACTCAATTCGCATTTTTATAGTCACTTAAAGAGCAGCCCCATTGTCAAAGCAGGGCATGTTTCAGTTCACTGTGATGTCTTTCTGTGCAATGTTCAAATCTGTCTTTACGTTTGTCATGCTGTCGGCAGAGGAATAGTGTTGAAATAATAAATAAACATCTTTATAAGCACCCATCTCTTTTACTTACGGTAAAATAACTTACAGTAACTGGGATCATATTTATCTCTTGGTGTTGCTTCAATTTAAACGTGGATGAACACAAAACATGTTGCGTACGTACTGTTTAACCTGTGTTAAAGCATACTGCATATTGGTGAAATCTTGTAAATAGTTTGCATTGAACTTGCATAGGATCATGTTACTGTGCGCGTGCTCTTTTGCCTGTACAATTCTGCTTAATGTGTGTGAGTGTTGCAGCGACACTCTTTTTGTACATTACTGTCTTTTTATTTTAAGATATTGATTCTGTCTTTTTTCATTCTAAAGTGAGTTTGAAGAGTTCAGACATGCCTGAAGTTTGACTTTAATAAAGGTGTACTCTGTCTCAGTGAAACTTGTCCTGGGCCAAATTTACACCACATAACATTTTAAACAATTATAAAATAGTATACCAAATCTGTGTCTTTGTGAAAACAACTTTGCATCCTTCGTGACTCCAGTGTGAGCTTTTCAGCTGACTAATGTATGATTTCATTGCAACTACTTTGACTAATCACAGTTCCCTTCTGAAGACCTTTTTAATGTCTATGCTTATCTAAAATTAAATTGCACAAACCAATTTAAAGGTGCCCTAGGGGGAGGGTCCGCCACCTGCTTGCTTCCATAGAAATGGTATTGCTTTGTTTGAAATGGTGCACTGTATGGTTTAAACCTTTTTCCACATTAGAAACAAACAGGTGACGTCCTCCAAGTTACAGATCAGATATGTGGAGAAGTGACTTACAGCATGATTTTATAATTCTGAGCAATAAAACTGTAACTGAATAAATGCAAGACAAGTAAATGGATGGAACATTTCAGACAAAGCAATGTAATCTTGATGGAAGCATGCAGGTGGCAGACTCCATCAGAAAAGTTACATAGTGCATCTTTAAGGTTGCCTGGGATTCAGATTATTCTTCTCCATAGCCTACTTAAGATGTGATATATCTCTGTATAAAAATGCAGATTAGCTCTAATTCTTGCCAGGCAACCTTTAAGGCCAAACGTGAAACCAGTAGGCGGCGAGCGTTAATTTGACGTGGCATTTTAAGCAACCTTTGTGTATTCACCATAGACTGTAGTGTATAGCGTTACCGTCCAGTGTACCTCTAGAATAAATCACGTTTTATGTAGTTGCACATCAGATAAAACACACATGCACCAGTTTAGGAAAATATGCAGGCATTACTTGAGGGATAGCCATATTTAAAAAGTAAAAGAAATAAAGAGTTTACGTTTGTAGGGTTTGTAGTTTGCATGTTAATTTATTTTGAAAGGGTCTGTTCGGAAGTGTCTGCGTTATCTTCATGTAACGCTCGTCTCTTCGGCATCTATCACACATTCAGGTGATTCACTCTTCCTCAAGCTCCGAGCAAAACCAGGGCCTGGTTTGTACAAATATACAAATATGGTGAGAAAATCATCGTATATTAAATTCTTCTTTTCCTTTTATATGTCCTTTGTAGAATGGGGAAATGGGCCAGATGTCTTGTTTACAGATGCTGCTAGCATGTTGGCTTCCTCTGATGAAATCTCTCGTTTCCTTGATGTAGCAGGCTGCTACATCAGGCTGCTGTGTTGTCCTGTTCTGTTTTGGCATTTTAATTGTTTTACAAAGGGGAAACAAGAATTTGCATTAAATATAAATTAAATTACTGTCAAAGAAAATTTAAATTACACAGATGCAGCAGCATATAATTCGACCAAATAAACTCTGTCCAGTTGACAAATTAAATTTCTCCTTTTGCTAAGCAGCATATAAAGGCAAGTTGCCCAAACACCTGTCAAACTATTATAGACCAGGTCATTGTGCGTGTGTGCACAGCTATGTAAACCCGTAAAGTATAGGTAAGGAACAATTTGTTAGCCACAAATGCACTACAATTGTATTCCTTTTTTTTTTTTTTTTTTTTTTTTTTAATTATTTACCCCAAGTCTTCTCTTGATAATAATCCATACACTTAGGCTAAACATGCATCAAACTAGATTTACAAATTATTATACTTTTACTGTAGCAGATACTGTGTGCTGATGACTGAAGAAGACCAGCCTGTACACAAAAATGAAGAGGAGACGACTTGATGGTTTCCTCTTAGAGGTTTTAGTCCGCATCGGACTTCTGCTTATTTTTCTGTGAGTTAATCACAATGGTTCATCCTGCACCTACATTTGTAGGTGTGTAATAACTTTGTTAACTTTTTTGTTAAGTTTGATTACTCAAAGTTGCTCTGTTTGCACTGTGTTCATAGTGTGACCGAGCAGCTTCATCCTTTTTCCCGTCAGATTCAAGCAGAAGAAATGTGGCTCTACAAGTTCCACCATGTTGAAGTAGATCATGTCCCCACCTTACATATGTTTGTAGGTCATCTCATTATATGCCCTATCAATCTCTATTATCCTGTATCTTTTTGTCCTATTGTTCCAAAAACATTTCTTTATCATCCTCCCTTCTTTGATGCAGGTAATCAAAAACAAACTTTTTCTTCCAGAGTATGGCTTGTTTCACCCCACTTCTTGTGATCATGGCTTTCACAGTCATGAAGAAGACCCAAAATGGAGATGTGAAAGAATCTTGTCTTGGTAGGAGTCGATTACCAGCTGTATATTTTGGTTGTTTTTGTTTTTATTTTTTTTTATTTGTTATTCTCACATGACCTGTCTTCAGCTCTGACTCTGACTCTGGTGTTAAATGGCGTTTTCACAAATGTCATCAAGTTGATTGTTGGCAGGTAAGTGCTACAATGAGAACTTACTACCTCTTACTATGGCGCCAAAATGATCCAGTTATTGTTGTATGCATTGGTTTGTATGCAGGCCACGACCAGACTTCTACTATCGCTGTTTCCCTGATGGAGTTGAGAATCCAGAGCTGCGGTGCAGTGGAGACCCAGACACTGTTATCGAGGGCAGGAAGAGTTTCCCCAGTGGACATTCTTCATGTAAGGCCCATTAATGCCACATCATCCTAATGTTTTAAAGACAAAGCAGTTCTTAAGATTTGGACACAGATGTCTCAAACACCACTGGTTTTTCTCTCAGTTGCGTTTGCAGGACTGGGGTTCACCGCTTTCTACATCGCAGGAAAACTGCACTGCTTCACTCCAACAGGACAGGGCAGATCATGGCGCCTTTGTGCCTTCCTCACCCCTTTACTCTTGGCAACAATGATTGCCCTGTCCAGAACCTGTGACTACAAACACCACTGGCAAGGTCAGAAATACTACAACATGTTAATCAGTTCAGTCGTAGAATAATGTAAGCTTACTAGTTAATTTGTTACAGATGTTTTGGTTGGCTCAATCCTGGGCCTGGCATTTGCTTGGCTGTGCTATAGACAACACTACCCTGCTCTTCAGGACCCTGACTGCCACAGGCCTCTGTGTCAAAGAGAAAGTGTACCAGCTGCACAGGAACGCAAGCTAACCAACTTCAACTACACCCTGCCTCTGTAGAACCACTGCTGTGGATAATGTGTATTTCTATTTTTACGCAATTCCTTTTTTTTTTTTATACTATTAATACAGATGAAATGGGGTTTTTTTTCTTCTGAATTGCACAATGCACAGTATGTATAAAACATCCAGGCTTATTAAATAAGTTGATTATTTCCAGACACCATCAGTGCAGTGTTTTAAAATCTTGCAAACGTGCAATTAGTCCTTACATACACGTGCAATTAGTCCTTACATACACGTGCAATTAGTCCTTACATACAAACAGAAAATATACTTTTTATGCTGGTTTAGGGGTCTGTTCTGACTGTCAGATCAATGTCAGATATTGTGAATTGAACCCAAGTCCAAAGTCCAAGCTCTTATGTTTATGTAGCACTGTTTAATGCAGTTACTTCTTCACAGGTGGTCAGAACAGCAGTCCTTGATCTATATACCACTTGAGACTGTTTTTTCTGAGCCAGGAAGAAATTATAATTGATTTGTATTTGATATTGCTCAATATTGACATAACATGTTTTACATGTCAATGCAACTTTGCTGTAGTCAGTATTTAAACAGGTAAATTACAGTAATTTTAGGCAAAGTGTAGTACAAAAAAAAAAAAACATTGTGCCTTTGTTTTCTACTTTGTTGTAATACTTTGTTATGAAGAGCACTGCATGTTAGTGCTCTTTAACATGTCTTGTTATACAAAATCATGTTTGTTTTTACAAAAAAAAAAAAACTTGCACAAGGTTTATAAACAGGCATGTTGCCTTTCTTTACCTCCTTACCTCTTTTCATACCATTTTAAAATACATGTGAGTGTTCAGTTTACATACATTTGTTTTTCTTTTTGTGAAATATGTTTCATCTGTGTTATGATTTCATATATCATGCATTTATTTTTTGTTTACATAGGCCTATGCCATTTGAATTCCCACAGTGGTTTTTATTTTCTTCCAACTATTTCCAGTAATTGATCTAAATTTCTTAATAAAGAAGTATTTCTCACGTTTTTATTTTCGTTGACGTGGCGTATGACGTAACTCACGGCTCGTTTCGTGGTGCGTCGGACGTGACGCGCGGATTTGGCGCCACATTTCCAACAAGGAAACAAATACTGCAGAGGAGCTCCGCTTTGAACGAAACACAAACATCGGCCCGATTTTATTGTTTTTTAAGTTTTATTGAACGTTGTTATATTGACAAATCATTCAGAAATGTTTATCGCGGACATTAGAAAGGATTTTTATGAAGTTGTGGTCAACCAGGTAAGCAGATTAGTTCTATTTAAAGTTACCCACAGTCCTGGTCCAGTAATATGAATAACTGAATATCCTTGATCTTCCAGCGAGTTGCCCTCCTTGTTGCAGCAGATATTGACGCTCTTTGCGCTTGTAAGATATTACAGGTAAAGGATACGGCCTAGTTATAAGTTGTTTATTCATAAGCACACATTCACATTTTTTTCATCCACTAGTCAAGAGTTGAAATTGTACTCGTTGCTTCTAGGCTCTTTTCCACTGCGATCAAGTACAATACACTCTGGTGCCTGTTAATGGATGGCAGGATCTAGGCACAGCTTTCCTTGAGCACAAAGAACAGGTTGGTCCTTCTTCTGGATAACTGAAGATCACACAGTGCAGTAAGTTCTAAAGTTGTATTTAATTTTGGTCTGTTTGTGTTTTAGTTTCGCTACTTTGTTCTCATTAACTGTGGAGCTAATGTGGACCTTCTTGAGATGTTGCAGCCTGACGATGATACCATATTTTTTATCTGTGACACCCACAGGCCAGTAGATGTGGTCAATGTCTACAACGACAGCCAGGTTAACGTCATCACTGGAAGCTTCCTATCCAACTGCTTTTGTATACATGTTTTTATTTTTTACACTGACTTTATTCTTCAGGTGAAACTGTTGATCAAACAAGATGACGACCTTGGTGTGCCTTCCTATGATGATATCTTTAGAGATGAAGAGGAGGAAGAGGATGATTCTGGGAATGAGAGTGATGAAGGCTCAGAACCATCTGGCAAAAGGAGACGATTTGATGAGGTTTGTTCAAGCATGTAAAATACTGCATAGTGTTAGTGCCATAGCATTGTTAAATATTATATATTTTGTTTAATATTTGTCAGGGTGCAATAGAAAGAAGAATTGAACGACAGCGAGCGAAGAGGGAGTGGGAAGCACGAAGGTTGTACTGGTAACTTTCTTACAATACTTAAAATGTATGTAATAAAACATTTTCCTCTTTTTTTTACAGAAGGGAAATCCTCTTTGATTATGAGCAGTATGAATATCATGGGACTTCGGTGAGTGTCAGATTAACTATTAATTATTAAAGAGATGCACTTGTCTAGCTTTTTCTGTTACAATATTATTTGGCTTTAAGTATCAGCCGATACCAGAGCAGCGACTGAAAATGGCATATGCTTTAAAACATGTCATGTCATTGTTATTTAGACTTCAAGTAACGTAAGACAGTCTGGGTCCACTTTGGTCCTATAAAAATATATAGCAAGATTATTTACTGGCCAAATAGAATATCAGACAAACTGATATAATACAGCTAATATAAGAAGCTGATCTCCAATATCAGTGTTGGTGTATCCCTAAAATTAACCGATAAAATTAGCTGTTCTGGCCCATAAGGAACACCATGCAGTCCCACAGTATTTCTTTAGATTGTGGTTTGTCAGTTGTTCTTGTCTTTCCATCAGGCTTCCATGATGTTTTTCGAACTGGCCTGGGTTTTATCAAAAGACACCAAAGACATGCTCTGGTAAATGTTGCCTTTTAAATATTTTACATACATTTTATCTGTTTAAAAAGTTTAAAGCCTATAAATGTTTCCTTTTTTAGGTGGTCCGTCATTGGTCTCACAGATCAGTGGGTTCATGATAAAATCACACAGTAAGAGAATTGTTCATCCATGATCAAGTACAGTTGTTTTTTTTTTAGATTTTACATAAAAACATGTCTTTTCCAGTATGAAGTATATTACAGATGTTGCTACTTTACAACGCCACATGTCTCGTCATAATCACAAAAATGAAGATGAAGAAAACTCTCTCTCCATCGACTGTATGAGAATTTCTTTTGAATACGAGTATCCTTTGCTTTGTGCATATCCTGTGTTAATAACGCAAGTGTATGTATTGTCTGAAAACTTTTTTGCCTTTTTTCAAGGTAATGCTATTTTTTTTAACAAATGTCTATAGTCTACGTCTAACTCTTTACCAGCACTGGTCTCTGTATGAAAGCATCTGTAATTCCTGTTACACAACGTGCAATTTCAAATTATGGACTCTCAATGGGCAGAAAAAGCTTCAGGAGTTCCTCGCTGATATGGGGTGAGTTCACAACTTTTACAAAAAAAGATATTGTGTACAACCTTATTTGTTTTATTTTAATTTTTTTAACAAAACATTTACAGTTTACCTCTCAAGCAAGTAAGGCAGAAGTTTAACTCCATGGATATGTCAATCAAAGAAAATCTGAGGGACATCATTGAAGAATCCTCCAATAAATACGGGTACATATTTAATTCAGTTATAATGATTTACTGTTGCACAAAATGAATTCTGACTGGCCCCATTTTCCTTAAAGCATGAAGGACATCCGCATCCAAACATTTGGGGTCCACTTTGGGTTTAAGAACCGCTTCTTGGCCAGTGATATGGTCCATGCTACAGCTGCTTTACTGGAGAGCACAGAGAAAGACGAGAATGATGGCGATAACTTCATTAAAGCTCTTGATTCCCTATCCAGGTGTGTGAGATAAAAAAAAATAAAACCTTTAAAAGGATAGTGTCACTTTTAAACTCTTATTTTATTTATTTATTTATTGCAGAAGTAATCTTGAAAGACTTCATTCAGGTATTGACTTGGCCAAAAAGAAGCTGATGGCAATCCAGCAAACTGTGGCTAGCTGCATCTGCACCAACCTCATCCTGTCCCAGGGCCCTTTCCTCTACTGCTACCTTATGGAGGTGCTTTATTACAAATATTTTACAGGAACAGTTAGATTTCAATCTTTTTTTTTTTTTTTTTAAACCCTCTGTTCCTTTTTTAATAGGGGACTCCCGATGTGAAGCTCTTTTCAAAGCCACTGGCGCTAATGCTGCTCTGCAAGTACCTCCTCAAGGCTTTTGTCCAATCTGTAAGCATTTTAAGACTACACATTTAAAATTTCATCCAAAAATACTTATTTTGTTTATGTGAATCAGACAAGAAATAAACGCTGCAGACTGCTGCCTCTGATTATGGCTGCTCCAAAGGACATTGAAAAGGGAACTGTCATTGTGGTTGGAATTCCACCAGAATCGGAAACGTCAGATAAGAAAAAGTGAGTCCTTTTATTTGTAAAATGAGGTGCTGGAGTAATGGATTAAACATGTCATCCATTAACTGAATTGTGTTGTAATTATTAATGTTGTCTGTATTTTACATAAGAAAAATATATGCATAATCGTTTGTCTGTGTTCTGTGAATGTTCTCATGAATTAAGCATGACATAAATCTTTTTTTCCTCAGTTTTTTCGGTCGTGCGTTTGAGAAAGCAGCTGAGAGCACCAGCTCCAGAACTCTGCACGACCACTTTGACACTTCAAGTAAGTATAATGGCACATTATACTGTCGAGTTAATTCAAGCAAGTGAAATGAACACAAAAAGGCTTTCTCAATATACAGTAGTTTTGTAAGACTGGTAGACAGACTTTATGATGTTTGGACACTAGGTGGTGCACTTGTCCAGCAATTAAAGTTGGAAAACGTGATTTTTATTTTTTCTTGCAGTAATTGAGCTGAAAATGGAGGACAGAAGCAAGTTCCTAGATGCACTTATTACTCTACTGTCCTGAAACGCCCTAAGACACTACTGTCTGGAGTCTTTGTATTTGTATATGTGTAAATGTTTTTAATTGTCCTTTTATCAGTTTTTATGTCAGAATTGCATTTTATATGAATGGTGTGTTATGTATTTAATAAACTTCTATGTTCTGACTGCACTTACTGAAATGTAATTTTTAAAAACAAAATTAATTTTGAAAAGTGAAGTTGCTATTTAGTGGTTTAAATTCTGTTATGTGTTTTTCGGCAGCTGATCTTTCATCAGTCCAGCGTTTCTTGTTGAGCAATATTCTCAGAAACCAACTGGTCCCTAGAGTAACAGAAGTTAAGGGTTTTTTTGTTGGTAAGGGGCTACAGGGAGTTTACCAGAAATCTACCCACCTTCATTCTAGTCATGAATCAAATACCTGGCAGACTGTGGGATTCTGGCAGTAACATTTGAGTTGGGCCAAAAGCTGATCCCAACTGATCCCTTTTTATGTTGCTTCAAATATTTGTTGAGTTGAAACTTGAATACTTAATGGTCCATTATATAATTTTTTTATGTATACAATCAAGGACTGTAAAGGAATTCCTCCCTCCTGTGGGCTCACCACGTGCAGAGGGGTTCAATGGGGTCTGGGTCTGGTGCACAGAGTAATGGGCAGCGTGCTGCCCCCGCGACCCATCCGCCACCTGCTTGTCTCCATGGAGATTATTGCTTCGTCTGGAATATTCCACAGTATGGTACTGAACTTGCCAATAAAAATGCTTTCTTAGTGTAATCTCACATCTGACATGTAACGTGGCCCGGTGGCATCACGTGCATCCCAGATAAATGATACAATGTGTAACTTTTCTACTACTTTCTGCTATGGCAGTGTCAATGTTGATGGAGATGAATGCTCCAGAGTATGGCATTCATTTAAAAGTATCTTTATAAACATACATTTTTGTGAGCTGTGAGCTGTGTTGCCTCCACAGACCTGACTGACCAGGCCTTAGTTAATTGGCCAAGTGGTGTCGTCTGCCTGTCTCTACAGACCATGAAGCCATACTGCCAGGCAAACCTGGGGGGTCCTTCATCAGAAAATTTACACAGTTCACCTTTAACTGAATAACAGCGAATGGTAACATGAAAATCAAATGAAAATCTGAATAATTGTAAAGAATACTGGTTGTAACCTTGCTCCAGATCTGAACGTTCAGGCCAGTCTTCCTGCTGGTGCTGTTGACTGGAAAGGTGGGGTCTGCTCTACTCTCTGCGGCCTCATTAAGATCCTTATCCCCTCTGCTCCAGGACGGGGCCATGACCTTAAAGTGGTGTGTTACAGGAACAACCAAATGGACTGGCAGCCCTGGGGTACTCACATGTGGGGAAATCAACGCAAACTCCCTATTGTCAACACCAAAATGGTTGTGCGTCATTTCTTAACACTAATTCTCAGAAGCCCTGCTCTTACCTTATTGTTTTGCTCCAATCTTACAGTAGGTTTATTACTTACTCTTTTGTATGTTTGTACCTGTACATTTTGTTATTTCTCTTTGAACTTGTAATCTTTTCCTTAAGCATTGGGTACTATTTGTTCTGGTCGAGGGCTTATGTCCATGGAGAAGTTTTTGCGTTTCCTGAAATATTTCACAGTATGGCATTAAACTAAGTCTCCATGGAAAAGAGGGGGTGGTGGACCCTGTACCAAAAAATAAGATCTGACAGGATGCAATAATGAAAGATTGGACTTTTTTTTTATATATATATATATATTTGGGATCATAAACACATAAGATGGTCTTCTTTCACAAACACTTGTTGATCCATGAGCCTGTCAGTTCAATCCCCAGCACTAGCACTGCATTCTGTCATTGTGTCCTTGAGCAAGATACCTCACCCTAAACTGCCTGCATAAATGAGTGAAACTGTAATTGGTGGAGGTTCAGAGTTCTGTGATGTTTTTGGGATCTATTTAACCATGTCTGTGTTAGTCTGCTTCAGGGCAGCTATGGTACAAGAGTATTATATGGATGCAACGATACAGTTTTCCCACGATTCGATATGTATCTCATACAGGGGTCACGATATTGATTCGATTTCGATACATTTTAAGACCCGAAAAAGAAAAATCATGTAATTTTTGAAACTGCATACATTACATACAATACATTACAGTACAACTACTGTACAGCTGTAGTTTATATGTGAAGTCCATCCATCCATTTTCTTCTGCTTATCCGGGGCCCGGTCGCGGGGGCAGCAGTCTAAGCATGTGTGAAGTGTTTATGTTCATTTGGTTCAATGATTTACAGCTCAAACTTTTTATTCAGTAATATAGCCAGTCTACTCTTAATATAGAGTGGTAGGGGAGTTACACTATCAGGCTTTTTCTTTTTTGATGATGATTTGATGATTTCTTTTCTTCTGAGTCTATTGCTCCTCTCACTGCCTTCACATTTTCTTTCCTTTTCCTCCTGAGTCTGTCTCTCCTCTCGTTGCATTCACAGACTCCTTGTGTCCGCGCTGCTCTGCCTCGTCTCCAGCAGCAGCAGAGACAGACAGTAGCTCCTCCCACACTGTCCTGCTCTTTTTACACACATTGCGCTCTCCTATCTGAACACTAAAACTATGTTATATAACATAGAAATGTCTCAATATACCATTTTCTGAGTGAAACTTATGAGACAGAGTCTGCGAAAAAGATCCTGTATATCACGAGTCGTATCGCGTGTGTGTATATGAGCACATTTGATTAAAGCCAATGTGAAGCCAAAAGCGATTCTAAAGTATTAAAAAAGTGAATCTCTTTGTCATTCCTGGGTCTATCACCTTAAAATAAAAAGTGACTGAAAGATAAAATCCACCTCTGTTAGAATATTTCAGCTGTAAGTCCCAATGGAGCTGTTTTCTTGATGCATCTGAGGAGGACGCCGCGATAACTGTTTCTCTTTCAGACCAAAATAAATAGTGCGGGCATGGAGGGACACGTGCATATCGACCGAACACCTGTATCGAATTATGTCACAAGTATCGAATGTGTCAATATTATATCGTTGCATCGCTGGTACAAACTCAATAAAATAAAATGAACATAATAATTGTAAAATTATACCAAAACACACATAGCATGTCAAGTATTATATTGCATATTCTGTCTGAAGTCAAAATAATCAATTTAATTTAAATTGATTATTTAAATTAAATAATCAGTGCACCTTTGGTGAGTGGGGCCACTGGCCTTTCCGCTGCTCTGGGTCCCTGGAATGTGGCGCTAAAACACACATGCACAAACTCAGTGCTGAGGGGTTGTTATGAGGTGCTCACTCACTCATGTGTCCTGAGCTCCACTTACACAGCGCTCTGTGGTCAGGAAGATAATAATGATACAGATTAACCACACACATTTGTGTTATCAAAATTACCTTAAATAACCCCCGAATCTTGCACCTGCACTTCTAGACTTTTGTCAAAGTGCCAAATCCAAACATCCAGTGACATCCTTTTAGCCTTATCAAGGTGGGTAGTTGTTAAAATTATGGCATTTTTCCACTTTCAGTCACTGACCCGCAGATCAAATTAGCAAAAGATTATTTTCAAATCTGATCAGATCATGATTGGTATTGGACATCACCTAATCCTAGGACCCTTTCAAAGGTCAGTAGTTGTTTATTTCAGGTTGACAGAGGTTGAAATAATATTACACATCCAACTCTTTGTGTATTGGAAGGCCTTCTAAAATGCCCCAAATTGTTTCACGTTATAAAGCTCTGGACAGGCACTTAGTTTACATGTGGAGGTCCTTTAAGCACGACAAATGGAGGAAAGCACTTGTCATGTGCAGTCAGAAGAATATAGAATTGTTGGCCTTGAAAGAGCTTTGCATTCTTCAACTGCCCGTGTAGTGGTCTTATTTTAAGTCCAGTGCGCGCGTGTGTGTGTGTGTCTATGTGTTGCATTATGTTAACTTACATTATGAATCCATTTCTCTCTGGTAGGTGGCTTGGTCATACAAGATTTCACCCTCTGCAACGCTACTTTCCAAAAAATACACCATTTCAATACAGAGATAAAACACTAAGCGTGGGTGATATTTTGGGTTTATTTCAAAACCATGATCAGATTCTTGCAGTCCACCAGAAATGTGATAAAATGTGCCTGTTGTGCAAAGGTGAAAAAACTGTAAAATCGACCACTCAAATATCAACTCATTGCCACTAATCTCAATATTTAAATTTTGCATATATTTAAAACAATTCTATTGATATGATCTTAGATGATTGCCCACTTTTAACACAAATCATTGGAGAGGATAACAACAAGTATATCCATGAAAGATGCTACAATGAGAATGGAAATCCGGTTGATGTGTTGTTTGCAAACCAGCTGATTAGCCAGATCCTTATTTCACCTGGGGAACAGAAAGAACTCTAATGGTCAAGATTCAATACTAGATTTTGAATCTGAACATTGTAAACAGTTGCCAACCATGCCAAATCAGAAATGTCTCCCCATCCGCCCCAGACATTCCTAAAGCTGCCAGGCGTCATCATCTTCTCAGCGGTGGGTTGTCAGTCACCTCTGTGCTCCATCCAGCCTTCTTTAACAGTCAATATACTTCTTTGCTCTAGTTCTGGTAATAGGATTTACAGAACTCTGGAATGATGTCATTTAAACAAGCATTCACAAGGAGTCACTACTCCTCATATCAGCATATTTCCAAGATTAAACCATCCAGAAGCACTATATTTGTCTTGTTGTTAGGAAAAACATTTCATTTGGTGCTGTATAAATGCTGTTACAGATATTTAAATATTGTGTCGTATTAGAGATGTGATTGAATACTTGGTGAATCTTTTCAGGTTATGTGAGGTCAGTGGCTATATTTAAAGTTGCACTTTGTAACTTTTCTGAAAGGGATGGTAGACAAGTAGATGGCAGCCTGGCAGGTCACCTGCTTGTCTCCTTGGAGATGGTTAAACTTATCTATCATACTTTTAATCAATTACATATGTTTACGTTGCTAAAGAAATACCTTGATTTTTTTTTACTATGAGCAGGCTCACCTTTCCGTAGATCTAACATTTAACTAAATGTAAAGCCCTGATGGTGTCAGATCAGCCATTATGAAAATAAAGTTGGAGAAGCAGTAACTAGAGAGCAGGGGGTGTATGTCGGTGATGGCAAAAATGGGGGTTGATCGACAGTATGGCATCTTGAAAATAAGTGATTTCAATTAGTGCTATTTCTTCAATACTTAGATATTGCCCTGTATTATATTACATTTGATCCTTTTGTGTTTAAATCTCCATAGTGAGCACACAGTGAGCCCAGGCCGCCCCTCCTCTCCACACCCTTTGAGTTCCTTCCTGTTTCCCGTCCCACTGTCCGCTGCACAGGAAGCCTGCCTGTGTAAAACCTGTGACTCACAACTCGAGCTGTAAAATGTGTCGCAAACAAGAGCACGAGCAAGGTGTTTTTCTGATCTCCCTCTCCACCATGTTGACTCTACCATTGTTCCTTATGAGGTCTTTAACTGCACAAACACACACACACACACACACACACACGCACACACACACACACACACACACACGTCTTCCCCCTTTACCACCTGCTGACTCTTGGCTTTACTGTGGATGAGTAAAGACTTTGAAAACTCTGCTCTTATGCACCTGCTGCTGACTGAGTCACTTAATAAGAAATTCCCCCAATACCATTGTGTTTTAGTAAAATAAACTTTCATTCTTAAAGGCACACCATCTCTATATAAGCAGGTGCACTATGAAACCAGAAAAGTTATATAGAGTGCCTTTAATATGATAAATTGATGTAAATTGATGTCATATATTATATTGTATTATGTATTGTATGCTGTCTGAAATACAAATTTCCTTCGGGATAATAAAGTTAATAAAGTCTATCTATCTATCTATCTATCTATCTATCTATTTCTCTAATGAAATAAGAACTATGTATTATAGAACTATGTATTATTGGAGGCAAAATATTTTTATTGCTTCCAATAAAAATATTTTCTTTCAAATATTTTTATTGGAAGCATGAAACAACCTCTAGACAACCTCCACGAGGCATTAATGTTTCTTTATTGTGTTATACAAAGGACAACGCTGACAAATAGAAGATAGTAGAAAATAATAAAAGGAGGGGTGTATATACCACATTTATGCATACATGGGATTTTAAAAAAAAGTTAAAATAGTCATAATCGTAGTCATAGTCTATAGTCAGTACCATGGGAATGATCAAAGGAGAAGGAGTTTGTGGATTGGTGACATCACCGTGCGGGACTGAGTCAGATGCTAAAAGAAAGTGAAGCTGTGGAGCAGCCCTCGCAGCCCCTGAGGCCAGGCAGGTCAAGTTTAGAGGTCACAGAGTAACGTGGAGGTATGGGCTTTGTCTATGAGACCCTCAGTGACATAATCACAGAGGAATGAGCATTCCTGAATATCATTTATGTTTAGGCCCATTGCTTCAACCTGTGATAGTCTATAGCCCATACTCTAGCTCTATAGAGCTAGTAGTACAAAGCATTTTGATTGGTCAATAGTCCTCAAAATGGCACCATAGGAAACTGAAACCTCTGAAAACTGAAGTGAATATTGGCAGTAGAATGAATGTATAAATTTGAATGCATATGGTTTTTTTTTTGTTTTTTTTTTCCTTTTTCATGTACATTTAAATGGGAATTATTTCTACAACATGTGCAGTTTGAATGTCTCCAACTTGGAGACAGTAAATCGTATCTTTAATTACCCTATAAGCACCTGTTATGTTTATTGCAGTTGTTCAATATTTATGCAGTGACAGCTCTTTTGCAGGGACCATGTAAACCTTTGTTGCAAACTCCAGACTGCAGTGTGGCCAGCTGGAATGTCAGCTCCCGGGCCTTTTATTATTGCATCCATACCACCACATTATAGGCTCATGTCACTAGGCAACTGCAGGTCCCAACTGGTTTCCATGGAGAGTTCCCATTGAGTGACGTTGCTGGCCCTGTTTGCCTCTCTGTTTGTGGGTCTTTTTAAAGGTGCACCCCCAACTCTGCACACACCCCCACACAGAGCCGGCCGGCGCTTCGTCACTGTGCAAGACGACTGAAGGAGTGGAACTAACAAAAAGACAAAAACGTCTCTCTGGGACAGACCGGGCGGACCTTTATTCACAGATAATTATACAAGAGCTGCTGAGAAATCACTGGATTACTGGAAATAGAGAGTCAGACTAATCAGACTAAGGGATAAAATACTAATTAAATGACCAGTCTGACCTTAAATTAATCCACAAAATTGGCTATGTGTTAAGATACAAGCTGCTACACTATAAGCCTATCACATGCCTTGTTTTGAAAATAAAAACATAAAAGTATTATTGCATGTTGATGTAATTTCTTTTTAATGCCATTCACTTTTTAACTTTTCTGGTGACTCCATGATTGCTTTGTCTGGAAGTTTCTGCAGTAATCTCAATCTGGTATTTCTGTGTTAATGCCCCAAGATACATGCCCCAAAAAACATGCAGTCTTACAGTGGTTGGTTTCCTCTCCACAGATCTGACCTGTTACTTGGTGCCTCAATAACCAAACAAGTGGCAAGCCCTTCACCAAAGTTATACACAGTACATCTTTATTTCCCCATAATGGCAATTGTTTATTGGAACTCTAGCAAAAATTGTGTTGAATGTGGTTTTTAAAAGTTATACACACTTAAAATAGCATATAAGGATAATGTATTATTATGTGAAAGTTTATTAAACGTGTGTTAAAGTTTCATTGTACACACTTACATTAGTATAGAATTTTTGTTTCTGTTAAGAAGTCATATGACCTGCTAAGATTCTTAAGTGACCAGCAAAACAAGTGTGGTAATCTTTGGAAATCCAGTCATGAGCCACATATTATTTGTTAGAGGCTATTTATTTACTGAAACAAGAGAGACAAATTTGAACACTGATAATATGTTGTCTATTGCAATAGGCTTACAGCCATATTCACCACGTTCAGATATACAAGTAGTTTTTGTGTGTGCCTAATGAATACAGTCGTTGACTTACGGGAAGTTTCTGCGTAGCACTAATTTGGACGCTATTCACTGGGTATGACCGAGCGGGTGGGGGTGCTATGAAAGGGGTGGTGGGTACTGGAGTATTGTGAACTGAACAGCAGAGCCCCACTCTTTCAGAAAGGGCATTGTCATCTGGATTTCTATGGCTAACCAAAATACTTTCTCCCGCCGTGGGGGTATGTGGAATCATGGTGGGAACACAGACATTACGCACAGCCAAGCAGGACACCGACCGTCACACGCCTTGATGTCACTCCTTTTGATCCAAATAACACACTTAATCCATGTATTTTAGACAACATGCTCAGTTTAATTTTAGAGAAGGAAATAGTATTGGATCTTTTACATGTGAATAAACAATCATGAGTCTACATCAACATTAAACATGGTTTATTTAAAAGTTTGAGAAGGTAACAATGAATTACGCAGGTGCCAAAGTAGTTACGCATAATGCCAACCACGTCGACTGTAATTTAAAGAAAAAAAACTTTCGCGCTTTAGTCCACTTACAATGTTTACTTCAGTACAAATGACCAATTAAGGCATTACGCGTGCACGCGCCTTTCCTTTTTTATCTTTACGTTCACATAATCATGGGAAGTTGCACTTTGTAGGAGTGCACTACTGTACAACGTTGTGCTGACAACGCATACCAGGGCAAAAGACTAGGCTATATTTGAGGATAGATCCTCTGCATTATAAACGGACAAACGTAAACAATTCATAACTAAGATTTTGGATGACATACGAAAGTACCTATACAAGATACTCGTGTAACAACAAAGTCCTTGTCAAATGTCCAGTACAAAATTATTAGCCCAGAGCAAGTGGTCAATACAGATGAGGCGCATCCAGTAATTCATAAATTCAGAGAAACCCAACAGGTGCAAAAATAAAGTCTGGCATTTTAAACAAAGTTTTTAAGAAGCCGCGTCTGGTCTTGACGCGTCTGGCCGCGTCGCTAAACGTAATTCCTTTTGTCATATTCTCCATTCTGCGTGGTTCTTTTGGTTGGTGCGTATTTGGCTGAATATCCAGAATTACCACCGGATGGACACGAGCAGCAGAGCAGTGCTCCACCGATGAGCAGTAGCGCCGCAGCGGCCCATCCAATGTAGAGTGCTGCGCCAATCTCTCTCTTTTTTGAGGCGGGCACCTGCGGGTTGTAGAAGTCCGATATGATGTTGTTGGCCATCCAGCAGAGCGGAACCAGCACAAACAGGCCGCTGATAATGTAAATGACTCCACCTGCGTTCACCACCCGGGCTTTCACGTACTCTGTGCTGATGCAGTTGGTGCACTGCGCACCCGCGATAACCACCATCAGCCCCAAAACTCCCATCACAGAGGAGATGATGGTGAGCGCCCGGGCGGCCTGCAGGTCATGGCTTAGCGCGAGGATAGAGTCGTGCACCTTGCACTGCATCTGCCCCGTGCTCTGCACCACACAGCTCATCCACAGGCCGTCCCAGATGGTTTGCGCAACCACGATGTTGGCCTCAATGAAAGCCGTCACTTTCCACATGGGGAGTCCGCACGCGACCATAACAAGCAGCGAGCCGACGACGCACAGCGACAGCCCCAAGATCTCTAAACCGGCCGAGACCATGTTGCTCCAACAGAAAATAACGTATCCAAATTTAGTAAAAGAAACTTTTTACAGAGAGTAATGTGTTGTCGAGATAATTTTCGATTCTTTCTGTCCCCAGAAAAGTTTCTCCTTGTTACTTGCACATGGTTTAGGCTTCAGAGAAACAGGGAATCACAATTCTACTGTCTTTGTTAACGAGGTGACGTGAAAACAACTGGAATCACAGTACCATCGGACCACGAATAGCCTCTCTGCGAAGTGGAGGGGGGGCGTTTTGGAGCGCAGAAAAAACTTTAGTCCAATCAGCTGCAACCGCATCCTGAGAGGACCAATGAGAGTGCTGGGAAGTTGCGAGGCTGAACAAAGCGGCCCAGAAACCTTTGTGCGTTTGAACAGTTATTTACAACGAAATGAGCGAATAGACAGTGAGGCATTTGGGAGGGGGGGGTCCAGGGTCTCTTAAAGACACGCCGTGGATAACAACTTGTGGCCTACGTGATCAATTTCACAGATAGTTTACTTGCGCAAGTCGTGCGTAATTGGCCGATTGGCTACTCATCATCATGATGGCGCACCAAACGGGCAGGGACCAGATTAAAAAGAAAATGTATTTATTCATTTATTAAATAGTTATTTTAATAGGCAGACATGGATTGGCCTGTTATCTTATCTTACACCCAACCCCATCTCTAATAGTTTATTTCTAATGCAAATATTTGCTTAGTCCGAGACCTGAACATGTCATGGATTTTATATGACGCTTAAATACTCACACACTCATGTTGGATCAGGCATCCATGTTTGACTCGTCTATATAGTCCACTGTAGCACTGTAGCAGTATAATCATGATGGCTCTTGTAGTAGAAGAGCTCAGCCAGAGGAGGGCGAACTTTCAGGAATCATTTCCGGATTTTCCTTCCTGGGCTGGGCTGGACACTGGGACAGCTGCGACAGGAGACCGCTCACTGTTGGTGAATAATATTTCAAAGTTACACGCAGGTAAGCGCGTGCAACTAGTTCATTTTGACAAGTTATCGGAGTAAGTCAAATAAATAAGAGAAAGACTGTGTATGCCAGTGTGACACGGCCTGACAAGCAACTTGACACCAGCCGTGGTAACAACATGGGTAACAACTGTTGCTGCTAAAGTTTGCCATAGGCTACCCAGACCAAGCACAGCGAAACTGCAGTAGATTACTTTACGTTTTTTGTAAAACTAAAATCGACTATAAAGATGAGGTCATCCTGTTTAAAAGCTCTTAACCTGTAGATAACCCAAATACGGACCCACTGCGGAGACTGGGTGTGGTGTGGGCCTTATTTCTCAAATCCAATAGGATACTTTTTTTTTTTTTAACAAAAAAATATTTGTACTCTATTTAGACATACAGACATACTTTTTACTACAGGACAGTTTACAGGTTGTAAACACAACACTGAATTATGTCAAAAATATCCATGTGTAATACATAATTCTGTCCATTCACGATTAAGGCATTGTTAAAGCAGAACGATATTAGTAGAAAATGCATACATACTCTCTGTTATTACCAGCTTTCAAAATGAATAGTAGTCCTCCTCAAAGGTATTTCATATGCGATGTCTGCATCATTGCCATTGTGTGTTCAGACTGAGTAATCTTTTGACCTTTAAATAATCTTTCTGTGAAGATCAATGGCAAAAATAAATTATATATTCAGACAGTCCTACAATAAAAGAGAAACAATGGCACTTTGTAGTGGTTCTGTAATCGGGAGGCACCTTGCTCTGATTGAACAATTATCATCCAACTTCAATTGTGTTTTAACAGTGAAAACATTCATTATTTGTTTCCTTCCTTATTTCAACACTCCACATGAAAGTCATGATGTCAACAGAAATAAGATGCTAATCGTCAAATTGGAGTTTTTTTAGGTTCCAGCTGATATTAAAGGTGCACTATGTAAGTCCTCTGTGGAGGGTCCACCACCTGCTTGTCTCCATGGAAATGTGGTGTGCTTTGCCTGGAATGTTCCGCAGTTTGGCATTAAACTTCTCTATCGTCAAGGAGATGAGCAGGGGCCACCACTAGGCCAAGTTGCAGGACAGATCTGTGGACAGATTCTGCTCATAGTAATTAATATTCTCTAGCATTAATATAGATTATTTTAATGCAATATTGTGGAACATTCTAGGCAAAGAAAATAAGCAGGTGACACACCACCCCCACACCAGAAAAGTTGCACAGTGCATCATTGTTTTTAAGTTACAGATTTAACTGAGCTCATTTGGTGGTCTTAATATTGGTAACTGTTGCTGTGGGATCCCAGTTGAATTGCTACTTGTTCATGCCACATTATGAAGTGTAGCTTTAATCTTAATATTCACAATGTGGGAGCCCTGACTGCCCATCTTAATCAGTTTTCACGTTTATGGCTTCTTTCCAGGTAATAAATCAAATCTAAATGCATTCATGCCAGAACTGTGGTTTAATTAAGGTGGCATTTTCTTTTAGTTCAAACCGCTTAATCTCCCCCATGCTTCTGTTACTGATAGCCAATAACAGAAGCATGGGGTTTGTTTTACCTGACCCGTAAGCAGCTATTAAATGGCCATTATTCAGAGTATTAGAGACTCATTTTACCTTTGTTTCATTAATATCCTCACTCCAAACTGAAATATTGGTTGTGTGTTTGTGTATGGATGTAGCAATAGCTGAAATATCATTATATCGTATCCTCAAAGGTCTCACAATAATATCGTGGACCATCACAATATATTGAATTACAAGTCTCTTTGCTTAAATTAATAGTTATGGAGCAGCAATAGCTAGAAAAACAGAGGGAACTACATAGACCATGATCCTTTGCTTTGTTTCAGTGCAGACTACATGAAGAAATAACTGTTCTAAGATCTCTGAAATCTTAGTTCTTTGGATTAAATCTTGTCAATGCGTTTTAGGAGGAAAAGAGGTTCATGTTCACAGTTTTGTTAGTGTTATCATTACATCCCTATGTTTGTGGAGGGAAATGATTTCGTTTACCTGTCCTGTTCATTAATTTATGCTATACTGATAAATATGAGTATTGGGTACAATTATTTGTCCCACGTTGGGAAAATTTCAGTGTTTAATGTAATGTAATTTCAGTAAGTAATGTAGAAGAAACATTAGAATAAGAATGCAAAAGGGTTTCAGCAGCCTGTTTATAATTGACATCCAAAGATAATCCATCCAAAAGAGTGTGTAGTGTTTTCAGTTTTTGGTTGCTAGGGCAAGGTTGCTAATTGATTGAAACCCATGGATAAATAGGCTAAGATCATGTGGGCAGGTGCTTTGCAACATAAAATAGCTTCACATCTATTGACCGAATTCTGTAGCATATCGGCTATTGGCCTTAAATCTCCAACACAGGCTGTTGTTGTTGTTTTGGCTGATCTACTGCCTAAAGAGTACACATTAAGCTTTATTGAACTGTGCTGTGAAAAGATAACTGCACAAAATGTGACTACACAACTCTTATAAATTTATGGTAAAAATGGGCTGTGGGTGAGTTTGTAGTAAATTTTAATTTCAGAATTTGTGGAAAATAATCAAAATTGGGCCTACACATTGGAGCAAAAATATTGGCAGAGCTTATCAGCCATCGGCATCAGCCATGATAAAACCCATATCAGTCGATTTCTAATTTCATGTACAAAACATTTAACCTAAACATATAGCCTTGTTTGTTATTATTAAAACTTTGAAACTCAATCGCTGTACTAAGGAAAATGCCCAATACGCCATGCTAGTACCACAATTATATAGAATTATAGAATTGCAGGGAAGAGAATGTAATTATTAATATGTTTCTTAAGAACTGCCTTATGGCTCGGCTATAAACCCAGATCATTCAAAAACCACCCAGGAAAGGTAAAAAAATATTACTAACAATATTACTAAAGCCAGAGTGGGTTGCGACCATTTGTTCCTTCCATGTTCTAATGAAAATTAAATATAAAACTTTAGAAAACACACTTCACTCAGTGTCAGGAAGTAGGTCTGATTTACTGTAGTGCCACTAGTTGGGCCAAATGCAGGATTTTAATCACATATAAAAACAACTTTCCTGTAAATCATTTCAGAAGTGTATTTAGAAAGTTGCAGGCACTGGCACAATCAAAACTCACACTAAACTGTTATGACTTGAACATGAATGATGCTGAACCAGCTCTTGAGTTTGAACTTAACACTTTCAACTTTGACCTTTGTCTCTCATGGCTCTGTGGTTTTGTCCAGCTCAGTGCGTTGGCTGTGCTTGGTGCTGATTGGGAGGAGGGGTGAGACGCGTGTAACTCTGACTCCTCAGGCTTCGAGTAGGAACAGCTTCAGGAACTACTGCGATAAACGGCCATTGTTCTCATAGTGGACTTGATGAAACCACCCTGTCATCACTCACCATCTTTGCCCACTTTCTTACATATTTGTTTATCTATTATCATTGTTGAATAAATTAATAAAATACCTTAAGGTTAAATGGGGTCCCGAGATTCTTAACAAAAGTTGTATAACAAGTCCATCACCACTGGACTGCACACGTCCAGGGTCTCTTTGCAAATTCTTATCACACCCCACCTGCCATGGTCCAGTGTACTCACGATAAAACAGGCACAGTTCTTCCGGATCTGTCATTATGGGGCTAATTTATCAAGTGGACCTGTTGCTGTCGTCTGCCAGCGCCTGTAGAGGGACTGAACTGAAGCACTCAACTCGCTCTGAAGCCCAAATGGAAGCTAATTTGGTCTAGCTTGGAAGTCTTTAAAGGTCCTATACTATACAAAATTGACTATTGTGAGCTTTAAGCTATGTTAGAATGTTGTTACCTCCTCAAAAACATACCTGGAGTTGTGTTTTGTTTCATTCACACATGTTTGAGTAATCCATTATTATTAATCCATTATTATCCATCTGTCTCCATCCCCAAAGGTCAAAATGCTACCTTTTATCTTTAGTTCAGTAGAGAGTGGCCATTCCAGATCTGAATCCCATCAAATGATTCTAATGAAGGTGTATGGAGTTCAAAAACAGTGGAGCACTTCCTGTCAGTCTAAATATGTGGGATTTGTGTGTTAAACGTGTAAATGAAACAGAAAATAACTACACTGAATGCAGATGGAACCTTATAAGAAGACGATTAGTCTAATCTTGAAATATATTATGAAGATGGGCAAAAGGAAGCTTCACCATTGGTATTTTATTATTCCCATATTTCAGTAACATTGTGATTTACAATTACAATTTTTACAATACTTTTAATTGTATTAAATTGAAGCACTGTGAATATGAATTGTTAATTTGTTTGATCTGTTTCTCACTTAGGCTCAGACAGATCGCCATGTCGGGTGAAAAGGGGAAGGTAAGTCAAAACATTTCATTCTGATTCAATGCAAAAACCTTTTTAAATAATTATGCTACAGTTGCAGCCATGTTTTAAATAAAGCCACTCTTTCTATTTTAAACTTTCTATTTTAAAGCACATTCCTTATATCAGAGGTTATCAAACTTTTTGAGGCCAGGGACCACTTATTGGAATGAAGATATGCCAAGGACCCCTATCGTCCTCTGCAATGGCATTACAATATATTTCAGAAGTTCAAACCATGATAATAACCAAATTTGGTATTTACTTAATTGGTGTTGGTGTATCCATCAAAACATTACATGTTTGGGATTGTATATCATAATTGATTGTAGTATTCAAGTAATGTTCCATGTTATCAGAATTTTTGGAGGACACCAATACATGGCCTCGACTTTGAGAACCTCTGCTTTTTATTGTCTTACAGCATCCATTTGGTTATCCTGTAAAAGCAGATAGCAACTTTAATGAACCAAGCATGTAGGACAAACTTTAAATCACATATTTGTGTATTTGCAATAGCTTTGATTCATCCCACTCTAGGCAACCGTAGGTAAACATACTTAAGATGGTGAGACTATTCAATGTGATGGTGATTATGACCTATTGCTCCTGTAATCTCTTGAAAACATACTTGTGCAGGCATCCAGAAAGGATATCCTGTATAAATACAAGTGTTTCATTAAGCGCCATTTATTGCTTGTAGGAGTTCCACAATTATAGACATCATCATTAATCTTTTTCTAGTAGTTGCACATGAAAATTTTACAAAAACCTGTGAGATCTGTGTATTTTTCTAAAGATCATTAATCTAAATCACAATTTTAACAATCAAGTGTATTTCTATTTCCTTCATTTAGTTACCAGATGCTACCGGTTATGTGGGTTTTGCCAATCTTCCAAACCAAGTGCACCGCAAGTCTGTGAAAAAGGGGTTTGAGTTTACTCTTATGGTTGTTGGTAAGTATTCTCTTCACTATATCTATCTATCTATCTATCTATCTATCTATATATCTACCGTATTTTCCGGACTATTGAGCGCACCTGAATATAAGCCGCATCAACTAAATTTTCAAAGAATTTTATTTTTGTACATATATAGGCCGCACCTGTCTATAAGCCGCAGGTGTCCACGTCTTCAAGAAGTTTTCAAGTTCCGAGCATCTGCTTGTATTGCCTCTAAAGCTTTTGTCGTCTTTTTGCATTGAGTCAGTTCGTCACGCGCGAGAGTCGCTCTGGCGCTCTACTGCGCATGTCTCGAGCAGAAAGAGCCGCTGTCCTGTCTGGGATCATGTCAGTGTCTTGTATCATGTCAGTGTCTTGTATCATGTCAGTGTCTTGTAGGATTTCAGCAGATTTCAGGCTCTCCCGGGGGTCGGGGTTAGTTGTATCGATCATGTATGAGTGGATGTCCAGCTACTGAAGTTTGAGACGTTTCGTCTCGTCATTTACGCTTCACCTGCATTTAACACATACGGGTCATTAAGACGTATCCCACTCACTAATGTTCATTTAGCAGCAGAACTTATTTTATCACGCAGCGATAAACTGTTTTAGTGCTGACAACAGCGCTAGCGAGTGTTCTAACTAACCCTAACCCATGTTCACTGCACAGACAGCGGCGCTTTCTGCACTCAAGCTGCGCGCGCATCCGCTGTGTTCATAGACGAATAATTATTCGTCCATATATTAGCCGCATCGGTGTATAAGCCGCAGGGTTCAAAGTGTGAGAAAAAAGTAGCGGCTTATAGTCCGGAAAATACGGTATATATCTATATCTATATCTATATATATCTATATCTATATCTATATCTATATCTATATCTATATATATATATATATATATATATATAAGTCAAGTCAATGGTACCATATCTATTACTAATCTGTTACAGATAAATTTAGCAGTTTACAATGACCAAAATGTAGAATAATGCAGAATAATCATATACATAAGTGTTTACTGAGTAGTACTAGGAAAAAAGCACAATATTTTTAACATGATTCGACACAGTAGCACAAAGGTGTTTTTTGTTTTTAGGGGAGTCTGGTTTGGGAAAATCCACTCTTATAAACAGTCTGTTTCTCACTGATCTGTATCCTGAACGCTACATCCCTGGAGCCGCAGGTAAAAGTCACACACATATATGCGCGCGCACACACACACACAGGTACACAAATATGCACGTTGTAATAATGGAAACTCGTCCGCTCCTATGTCTCCAGCAGAGCATCATTTCAATAGGAATGCTGGGAATGCTTTAGTCTTAACATGTGGCCCTTCCCCTTTTAATACTTGACAGGCGTTAAGACTTGGCAAGAAAATAATTATTCTAGTCTTCGTTGTTATTAGGCTAAATATTTAGCTGATTCTCATCTGGGTGATCAAGACCTAGTGACTTAGCTATGTTGTGTTGTAGAACTAATGTAGTTTTTACTTTAAGCTTGTTTAAAATTCATAATGTTTCAATATTATAGATGGTAAATATAACTCACTCATGTCTATCTATAGTTTATCTATATCTATCTATAATAGATATTGGCAATTCCAAGACTGATATTATCCAAATGACTGAAGTGAAAGTGTACAGATTTTAAAAACACAGTGGAGTGTTAAACATGTGTGAATGAAACAAAACACAACTCCAGGTGTGTTTGTGATGAGGAAACAACATTATAAGATCGATCAGCAAATGGCATAGTATGGGCCCTTTAACTAACTAAATCAAACAAACTAAACAAATTTCAACCCTATGGCCACAATTCACTATAATGTCGCTTAGACTTGTCTCTGCTTATTTTAACAAAGTCTTTTTTTTGACAGAGAAAATCGAAAGGACAGTGCAAATTGAAGCTTCCACAGTAGAGATTGAGGAGCGAGGAGTGAAGCTCCGCCTCACTGTTGTCGACACTCCAGGATACGGTGACGCCATCAACAGTCAAGACTGGTGCGTTCTCAGTTAAGCAACAATATTCACAGCCCTGGGATAGGTGTCTATCGAGGCTGCTTTCTCACATCAGAACTGGGTCTAAATGTGAAATTAAGCCTGGACTTGAATATGACTAAACCAGGACTAGAACAGAACCAAACTAATCATTGTCTACATCAATACAAAACAGGGCTCAAGCAAGGACCAAACCAGGACCAGTATGAACCAGAGACTGTATATATAAATGGACATAGCTAACACAATAGCTACTTGCTAGCCACTTGCTTTCCATATAGGAAGTCAGCAGCATTATAGGCGCTTCCGACTCCATCGACTCTGGCTCCAGTTCACTTTATAATGAAAAACTGTGATCCCTCTCTCTGTAACTGCTGCTGTCAGACTCGTCATTTTTGTCTTAAAATGTTTGTATTAACCCACTCTACATGATCTGGATGTTTCTCTTTCCCTTTGTCTGTATCTCTTGATTTCTCCCTTCTTTTCTACCTTCCTCCTTTCCTCTCTCATCCCACCCTCTCTCCCTCCCCCTCTTTATCACTCTCTCTCTCTCTCTCTCTCTCTCTCCATCCTTCCCTCCCTTACTCCTTCCCTCTCTCCAGTTTCATCGTACACTCCCTATCCTTACTGTGCCTATCCTCCCCTTGCATTCCCTCTGTCAACACGTCCTTTAGGTGTTTTTGTTATTCCCTTCTAAGTGGAGGCAACTGGCCTTTCTATGACCTCTTAACTACCAATTCTGATATTTATTATAACGTTGAGCATCTATTAGGTCTATAATAAAGATAAAAATTGAATACTGAACTGATTCTTGTATGCTATTTTGGCGAAATCTTCATTGTGGTTCAGTTATTCTGTTTAATGCAATTCTATGCTCAAACATCCACCATCAAGTGGATTCACCAATCACAACGAAATGTGAACTTTGAGATGCAGCTCCTTTTGCTTCCTCCCAAAGGCATTTTAACATGATAAATTATTATACTGTGACAAAATTGTTACTGTAATCTGGAACAAAATGTGTATATCTCCTAAAGGCCGCCACACATTACAGGATTTTTTGTTCTTAAACGATTTTTAAATGTGTGACAAAAAGCGCACACCACTGACACGAGGAGAGTCTTATGAGATTTTAAATCTCTGATCGCTAATCTGCAGCTTTACCCTGGTCCATGCACTGCGCGGATGTAAACAGACACGTGAGGAACTACGCTTGCGTTTTTACTTTTTACGCTCTGTTTTATTGGCTGTTACCGTAGCGTTGCTGATGTTTGGTGGTTACCATATGACAGTGCGGCTCAGAGTCACACTGTCACCACACATATGTCGAGCGCAGCAGCTTCAAAATCTCATACAAAGACACAATCGGGTCACGGCTCTCCGAACTCAGGGAGAAGCAAATCACAGCTTAAATCGGGCAAATTCTCCTCTAGTGTGTGGCGGCCTTAACTCAACCATCTAGCCTGAATAATATGTGCTTTCCTTGTATCAGCTTCAAGACCATCATACAGTACATTGACAACCAGTTTGAGCGTTACCTTCACGATGAGAGTGGCCTAAACAGAAGACACATAGTTGACAACCGAGTGCACTGCTGCTTTTACTTCATATCTCCTTTTGGACATGGGTAAGTCTATATTGCACCTCTGTTCATATATTGTGATACTATCTTGGTATTTTTGACTTTGGAGAAGTAAAAGTTTGTCATTTTATGAAATTAAGACATTTGTTTTTCTTTTAAGACAAAATCAAATTGATTAGAACATTATGATTGGTCATTAAGAGGGAACTTTAGAACCTTATTCTGCTTAGTATGTTACCAATTTTCCTTTTCAATTGATAGTTTAGTCCATAAAAGACCAAGAACATGCATTAATCAGTTAGTCATTAATGGAGGAAATCCACCATCTTTGTAGTTTAAAAAGTAAACAGAAGATGACTTGATTAATTGCTGAGTATCAACTATAGTAAACAGCTTTATCACTCTTCAACATTTGAAATTTTTGTAGTGATTGCTTTCGTAAGTAGTTAGCATCTGAGCCAACATCGGTTTACTATTTGGCTAACTGGGAATTTGTTGGGAGCACACAATTCCAACCTCAGTATTGATTGATTTTTTTTTTCCCTTTTCTATTTTTCAGTTTAAAACCTCTTGATGTGGAGTTCATGAAAGCTATCCACAGTAAAGTCAACATTGTCCCGGTCATTGCGAAGGCTGACACGCTGACGCTGCGGGAGAGGGATCGTCTGAAGCGAAGGGTGCGTTTTTATGTAACTTTTATTATCAACAACCTGATGTGTTTCATGGGTGTTGTAAAGAGCAGGGTGGAACTTGGTTTAAGAGGAAATCGTAGGTGGATAAGTGTTGGAAAGATACTTGTATGAACATAGAGGGAACATCTGAACCTGTCCCAGATACTTCCTGTTTGGATTGAGGCCATATATCACTGTCTGCCTACATGTTCTTCAGCAATCACAGAGGAAGAACTACTCTGTGTTATGTTATAGGTACTTGCCTCTAAACAATACAGTCAGCTGATAACTTTGTCTATTTTAGTTGCCAATGACTTTGTCCTCTGCTATTGGGATCCTATAAAGAACAGCCAAACATTGATACCATGTTCTGGGTATGGGACAAATAACATGCACATGCCATTGTATCACACTAACTATACTATCAGAGTTTGTACTGGGCACTCTGTTAGGCACTGGCAGTCAGCTGTTCTACTGTCTATTAGCCAGTGAACCCAGACACTGGGGGCGAGGGGGGTTAAGTGTCTTTCCCAAGGAACAGTCCAAAACTGTGGCCCCCAGAAAGGCATCACATGGTAGAAATTATACTAAACTAACAAGGATTTTTAGAAGTAGTAGTTTTTTTGTTAAAGGTGCACTGTGTAACTTTTCTGGTGGAGGGTCCGTCAAATGCTTTTTACCGTGGAGATGTTTTTGATTTGTCTGGAATGTTCACAGTATGGTAGTAAACCTTTCTATCTCCATGGAGACCAAACCAGATCAAGTTACAGGTCAGATCTGTGGAGAGGCGACCTAGCGCACAGTCAGAATGTCTGTTTTTCTAGGTATTTTTGAGCTACAAAACCACCTGTAATTGAATAAATGTTAGGTAGAGCTGTTTAATATCATACTGTGAAACATTCCAGGCAGAGCAGTGACGTATCCATAGAAACAAGCAGGTGACGGACCTCCAACCAACAAGTTACATTTTTGCTGAGTCTGGATTTTACATTTTACACTTTGACCAGGTTGGTTAAGGTTATGGTAATAATGAGATGAAAATCTTCAGGAGATTTGAAGGAGTTAGAAAAAGTCTGGGAGGTCATTCTTTAATGTGGCACCTATATTAAAAAGCATGAGTCATTTTAGTTGCTTTTACCACTGATTCATTTTCTTATTAGCCATGCTTGTTTTGAGCTGTGAATCACTGGGTCCCTCATGATACATGGCTCACAATGCAATATTATTATAATATTTTAATCTATTTTAATCTTCAAAACAGTGATTATGTCAAGTGTATTATATAAACATGTTTCCTGTGGTCACAAAAAATTGCTAAAAGATACCAAAAAATAAATCCGATACAGCAGCCCACGATAAGGATATCAAATTTAGTGTCAAGTGTGTATTGATATTTTGATATATTTGGACACTCCTACTTTCTATAGCTTTTACCATTTAGTTATTTTAAAACTAGCCTTAAAAATAGTTGTAAAATGTTAATTGCAAGTCTAAGTTATGTAAATGTTATCAAAATGCCAAAAGTAAACATCTGTTATCCTAAATTAACCTCAGATAAAGTCCACAAAAATTAGAAGAGCACGATTATTCTTTGTCTCCAAGGGATTCAAACTCAACCCTCCTGTTGTCAGTAACTCCAAACTAAAAGCTGTTATTCATAACATACGTTTTATGCATACATGACAGACTTAATCTTAACTTTAATTTTGAGTTTTGATGCTTTTACAAATTTGCAATGATGACACCACATTTTACTGTGTGCTTCTGTTTCCTTTTGTTGTTGCTTAGCAAATTTTTTGTCTAAAGCAATTTGATACCAGCTTTAACCAAATGGACACACATGCACATCCTGTTAGGGCAAATTACTTTATCTTGATAATGTAATGATGTTTGTAACAGCTAGTGAGTTGAAACAACTTTGAGTTTGAACTATAGACTGTATAAAGAAGTGGACTAAGGGAGTGTGACGTCACCCATAGCATTAGGGTCCAGTCAAATGAAGCTCATTATGCTAGCAGTTATAGGAGTGAATTTAGAGCAGAGTTCCAGATTAGGAATAAGAATTTATGGATCAAATAGAGAAATAAGGACCATGTAGAACAGGTTAATGATGACGCTCATTGCAGCAGTTACAGAGAGAGTGGTGACAGTTTTCCAACGTAAAGTCAACTGGAAACACAGTGGATGGAGTCGGAAGCATGAACACTTCCTACTTGGAACACAGTGGCTAGCAGGTTAGCTATGTCCAGTTATATAAACAGTCTATGCTTTGAACTGATGAAATGAATACCAACTGTTGTGCCAAGTGTTGTTAATGGCAAAGGAAATGTAGTAAGGGAATAAATGTAATGTAAACCAATAAGACAATTGCAACCAGGACAGAAATATTGGGATTTCCTGTTTTTGTTAAGTGTAAATGTACAATGTGACCGTAGTGATTATAAAGTCCATTAATCTTTTTGAGGAGTATTTTGCTGGAGTATTTGTTATTTTGATCAGATTAAATGAAGTGGCCCTTATACTTGCCTGTTTCCTGTCTTACACTGCTGTGAAGTGGAGCTGGTTTTCCTTTGAGTCCAGAGCCCGAACTGTACCAAACCTGCCAAAAACGAGTGCAACGAGAGAATGAGCTGATTGATATGTCCTGCAATTATTATGAACAAATTCTGACATTAATTTTAAGTTTTGGATTTAATACATGTGCATTTTTATAGGTACCAGATATAGTTTACATGGACAGTAAAAATGAGATGATGATCACCCAGTATTTAAAGGGCCCATATTACGCCATTTTCTGATCTGTTATAATGTTGTTTTCTCATCACAAACATACCTGGACTTGTGTTTTGTTTCATTCATGCATGTTTAACACACAAATCTTGCATATTAAGGATGAGTTCTCTCAAATTAAAAACACTCTGTTTCACCTTGTGATGTCATGTGGTAATACAAGAAGTTCTCCACTGTGTTTTTAAACTTCACCTTTAGTAGAATAATTTAGATAATTTCAGCTTTGGAATTGTTAATCTCTACTAAACAAAAGGTAAATGGTAGCTGTTAACATGAAAACTACCACCACATGACATCATAAGGTGGAACAGATCATTTTGAGCTTTGGAGATGTAGACAGCTTAATAATGCAGCGTTACTGAAACGTGTGAATGAAACAAAACAAAACTCTGGGTATGTTTTTCATGAGGTAACATTCTAACATTGCTTTAAACTCACTAGAGTCAATTCTGAGTTACATAGGCCCTTTAAACCAGATTTTTGGTGGGTGTTGACCTGCACAAAATAATTCTTATAATCAAAAACACAAGTGACATGTGCCAGTTAATTAGTGGATTTTCTGAGTAACAGTTGTACTGGGAAGATAAAGTATAATGAATTTAAAACTAACACTTTTCAATATTTAACATTTTCTCTTTGTGTAGACGCCAACATTAAAAGTCAGCTTGTTTATTGTTGTTACGGGAAACCACTTGAATGTAACAATAAAAGTTTCCTGTAATGTGTTAACTGCTTTACTGACAAGACACAGCCTGCTGCTTGGTGCGTTTCAGTTGAACCGAATGAAACTTCCATCGTTTAACTTTCATCCCCTTTAGTTGTGCTTCCTGTGCCTGTTCCCGACCGCCTCTGCTGGCAGTGCCTCACTCAACCACTCTGCATTTTCTTCCTCTGCTTTTTGTATCCTCTCTTTTTCATTTGCGTTAATGCCAATTTCCTTCACCAGGTCGCTGTGCTCTGCGGCTCATAAATTGCCCTGAGGAGGGTATATTGAATGCCTGATCCTCTCAGTCTGGGACCTTCTAGTCATATCCTGTGTAGGGCTTAAGTCTAAACCTGCTTTACTTTTTGTTATGTGAACATAGCTCTGGACTTTGTGATGTGATGTGTACTACAAAAACTGTAATCGCTTCTGTCTGGACAGTAGGTTGATACTAAAAGTAGTATAAAAATATTCAAAATATATTCAAGTATTGGTACTGAAAAAAATATTAATAACATGCCCCTATTTTGTGTTGAAAATAACATGCTTTTGATACTATTTTACTGAAAAAAGTATATGGAATCAAGGTCACTAGTGAGTATAGAACCTTTTTCTTTGTGTTTGAAATTTTAGTATCATGACAACACTTCTGTACAGTATTTTCCATACTTTTAAGTCCTATGCTAAAACAACATTCTTTGTTGTTGTCTTTAATTGTTCAAGTGACCCACAGGTCACAGAGGCCAGTGAACCCAGTCTAATCACTATTCTCGCACAGAGCTGCTGCCAATAGACAATAGTCACCCTGATGTACCCCACTGTTCCTTTCCTTTTGGAAGCACTGCCCATATCTTACATATTGTCTTCATCTTCTGTGGTGCATCCCCCATTCAGGCTGGTGATTGTCTGTTCGGAGGCCAAACCAGGCACAGCTTTCACTTTTATTGTCTTATTTTGGTGCTTTCCTCAAACACACAAACAGCTATTGCACCATTGAGATGCTTTTTGTTTCCTGTTCCCTATATTGAAGAACATTGTGGCATGGTTGTCAATAAAACAAAAAGAAAAAAATCTTAAATACTAATCAATGCTCAAACTAGTATTGAAAGTAAATGGTTGTAAATCTGAAAAAATTAGACCTTTTTACACAGTGTTTAGAATAGTCTTGATCTATGTTAGCACTATAAAACTAACTGGCACTGAAACTACTATATTGTCTAAAAAGACCTAAGAGACTGTATTCTCTAAAAGGACAATATAGTCCTTATTTTTGAAGTTGAGTTTGAAGTTTTAGTATTGTGATTGTGGTAATTTTGTTTGGTAATAAAAGTGTTTTTCATTCAGGGCAAAAATAACCAATTGTCTCCAGAATTAAATGGTTAGCTATAGGAATGTTCTGCATCTGTTTACTACCTTGTTTTGTCACAATACTAAAATTTTATAATAAAAATTAATAGTAGTTGTTTATCTAATATTACCATCTGGTTTTATATTAGCATTGATAGAACAAACTCATTCTAAAACTATTGCTATGTTTCAGATGACAACGTTCCAATGGGCCAATAGTAATTAGTATAATTAATATAATTTAATACAGATGGGGTTCAACTAAAATAAATATTGTTAAAATGAAGTTTTTTTTGTTGCAATATAATGATTTCTATGGTGTAGTCACTAATAGACATGATCAGGTTCACTTTTGGATATTTCACAGGAAAGTACAATGTAATCAATAGGAACAATAGGAATCAATATCACATCATCCCAATCTAGACTCTGAAAACCACCAGTTCAGAATGTCTATTTTCAATGTCCAACTTTATCCTATTAATGTGATTTTATCAACATTCATCCATATAATGTCATACTCTTCAAAAAGGACTGTTCAGTTATAAAAAAAATAATGCAAATATGATTGATTCATATTTGAAATCACCATTATTGCATTTAATCTGTAGTCAGAGTAGATACATAAAACGATACTGTAGATTAGACATGTGGCTTTGCTCCATGGGTGCAGAACTTAATTTGATTACATTTTTTACTACACCGTTTTGTAATTGATTGGAACAATAATTACGATATGGTGCACTGTGCCTAGTATGGCCATAAACTTAAGATTCTCCACGGAGTCTTGGAAGCCAAATTATAGGTCAGATTTGTAGAGAGGCGACCCCACTCACAGTAAGAATTAATGTTTTTTAAGTTATTTTTGAGCAATAAATAACACCTGTAGTTGAATAAATGCAAGACAGATTAGTTTAATGCCATACTGTGAACAATTTAAATCAAAGCATTAACATCTCCATGGAGACAAACAGATTGCTGACCTTCTCCAGAAAAGTTACACAGTGCACTTTTAAATCTGATTAACCCACAACCATATCTTAACCTTCACTGACGCCATACTAACTTCTGTAGTTCTGCTGACACGATTTGGTTGGTCTCTGTTCAGCCTGTGTGAGTGTGCCCTGACTACTTCCTTCCAGTCTTTCAAACACAGTGACGTATTTACTTTGCCCTGCGGGGATCATTGTGCCAGGCTACTCTCCTCTGAATAAAACAATAAATATACACTTTTCTCATGGAGCTATAGGAGCTTTACATAACTGCTTCTCAAAGTAAAACCAGTCTGGAAACGGTTAAAGCTTTGGCACTTTCTAATGCTAGACAATACAAGTTTCAGGTTTTTCTGTTTTTTTTTCTGTTTTTTTTTTTTTCTATTGAGACATATTGGACAGTTGTTTCATGAGAGCTTTGTTAATTTTCGTTTAGTTGTTGAGAAACAGACGTATTGCTGACAAAATTGCTGACTTTTGCATCATAAGAAAAAAATCAAACAAGTGTCCAATTACTGTAAACGTTTTTATTGTGCAACAACTAAGGGGTTAGACAATTACCGCTAAATCTGTTTTAAATATGTAATTCCACTAAAAATGTTGATCTGTACAAAAAGTAGATAAATGGACTCTGAAAGTTATTATTCTAAATTTGTGCATCTTCAGAACAACAATAAAATTAGTTTTCTCCCAGTACTTTGTAAAAGCAGATCGTGTAGTCAAAATGATACTGCTGTACCAGATTTTTTATCAGCCGCGAAATGCATAATAAATGATAATAGTGAAACTAATATATGCCACTGACACTATAACCCTAAAGCAGCATCACCCCCAAAAAACTATTCTAAATGTACAATATTGTTAAAAATCATGAGCTGTAATAAATAAATAAATAGCTGAGTCATAGAAGTGAATTTATTAAACGTTGGATGGCTTAAATCTTATTGTATAGCCAAAAAATAAGCAAATATTTCACAGTAGTGACCCCAAATATTGTTCCATCTGTCATATATTGAACAATAAGTCGATATAGTAACTATGGTGACATGAAGTCCGCTTAGCCCACTGAAATTTGTGAAACACGTTTATAAACATGAAAGTAAAGAATAAATTTGGGCCACTGCAAACTGTTTAAAATTAACCATTTCTGTTAGTTACTTTTTTAAGACGGTAAAATCAGGTACAGTGTCTTTTAAAATTGTTGATGACTATGACAAATAAGGCATCCGGTGAATTCTGGTTTTTCCCCTCCCAGTGGGGTAAATCCCTAAAGTCACATTGTCCACGGCTAAATCTGACTTAAACACAAACAGTCACCTGAGCAGTCCGATTGTTCCAGCCCAGGGTCCTTGATCCGAGCTGGGTGGTCCGCACTGTACCCACTTGGTCAGACAATAGAAATGTGTGTGTGTGTGTGTTTGGTCAGCTTTATTCATATGCTCGTCTGTTGTCATGGTTACTGGGTCTTGGGACTTAATGTAAGGATATGGTCTGTTGATGGAAATTCCAGTCTGGTCCAGCCAGAACCAGAACCAGTCTCATAGCGCATAAACACAAATAAGTTTTGCATGTTTTCATCAAGTATCGCGGTTATTTATTCATTTTTTTTTTTTAAATGGGATACTTAACTCTTTTTTTATTCCCCATAGACAACTTATTGTAAAAACAACACTTTGTGACTAAATCTGACCACTGTGTACTGTCTGCATCTAATTATAAAACATTTTATCAATAACAAACAGAAGAAAGAGCGATGTGTGTCTCCATATAACTCCTTCTAAAAACCTCATATAAAAGTGTGCACGTGCCCAGAAAGCTTTGCATATGAATGCTAGTCAATAATGTAGCATGCCAAAATTGTTGTACAGAAACATTAACATATGCTACAAATGTTAATTTCCACTTTTATTTATATTACACCTTGGTACTGCTCGACCCACTCAGTTGGAAAAAAAAAAAATAGGCAAATCACAGAGGCATTTATTTATTTCGACCTCAGTTGTAGGTCTGTCATAACAAATTTTGAAGCATGATATATTGTTACAGAGAAATATTGCAGTAGTAGACTTCTGAATACAATCGTTTCTTCATATACGCTAAAAATGCTAGTGTGCACACAGGAAAGTCACTTCAAAGTTTCAAACATAGAAAAACAAGACAGAGCTCAGATATTGTACTTGCTCTTTCCTGGAACTGACTCTAGATTAGACCCCTGCAGATGAGGCAGAGGCTGGTTATGTGTGCAGGGGGCGACGGCGGGGGGAGGGCCAAATCCCTTTACCCCTTTACCCCTTCAGAGCAGCTATTGTTGGGGCTCCTTCAGCCCACAGACCCCTGCAGACAGGAGAGAGCTGCTTATCTGAAAACACTTTCTTAGCAAAAAAATCTACTTGTTTTTACATTGACTTAACATTGTCCTACTGTGGTCATTTAATTAGTTACAAACATGCTTTTTATGGTAGATCAAAAATAAATTACTTATTTATTTCAGCTTTTAGATACAAATTGAAAGTTCCTATGTGTAAATGTGTAATGTTAATTTACTATACTATTGATAGCGTTGTATTTTTAATTAATAAACCACAAAAGCACTGATTGGCATTTCTCATGAAAAATGGGTGGTGCAGAGAGGTTTTTTTTTAGATCCTCTGCCATTCTAATTCCTCCTGTTCTGTAAAAATAACAAATATCAAGAGTTGAGCAAAAAATCTATTCAGTCAATTAATCAAATTTTAAGTCCCAATCAGTTTATTTGGAGGAAAATCTGTTTTTTTTTTTTTTTTTTAGAAGTGTATACCTCACAGAGAAGAGAAAAGCAAAGGGAGAAACAGGGCCAGCAGTGACTTTTTAAAATCAGTGATGCCATATTAAATGTTGTGAAAGTGCTCATCATGTTTAATGCAGCTCCAACACTCTTAGGATTAGTTTGTTTTATCTCATTCATAAAATGGAGATACAGTAGATTTACCCAATGGCAAGTGGGTTAAATATGATCACTTCTCAATATAATAATATACTACTATTTTGTGTAGTTTGCTGAACATTTTAAGAGACAATTTTAGAAGCAAAATTACAGTTTCAAGTAACCTAAATGCAAACTGCTAACTATATAATCTGTCCGTTTATATTATATATTGCAACATGGCGTTCTTGGTCTAGTAAGTGTAATGACATGTTTTTGTTCAGTTGTATTTCAATGTGAGGTGAGCTAATCTTTTTCTGTGTTTGTGTAGAATACATTGAGGATTACCATTGGCATTGTGTGGTTTTGGTGACTTGACTTGTTCACAGTTTTGCCTGTAAATATTATTGTCCTGGGCGCATGAGATGATGCAACTGTCCTCTGTCTTTCTCATAGCAGGGGGACTCTGGTCAGAGGAGGTTAAATCTGCTTAGAGGCATGTCTCCCATTTCAATAATTATATATTTGTACAGCCATGCAGGTGTACTATCTTTAGGCAGTTGTTGTTGCTGTTACTCATCCTAGAAATGTGTCATCAGGACTGACTGTAAACACTAATGGTGATTTAGCCCTTGCGTTCAATCCTGGACATGTAAACCTAGGACTGTGCTGTGATATAGCAAAAAAATATGTTTAATTTTTTCGTATATTGGTTGATTTTAAATATGTTTTTATTGACTAGGTTCATGAAAATAGAAAAGAGAGAACTGCTTGTGTTATTGCTTTGCCTGGAATGTTTCACAGTATGGGATTAAACATGTACCTGTAGTTGAATTCATTCAAGACACAATATTTTAATGCTTTTGTGGAATAACTCCATTGACACAGGCAGCCAATCTTGTCATAGCTTTTACTACCACAGGATTGACTAAAGATCTGTTGATTAAAAAGCTCTAAGCAAATAATTTAATCCCAAAAACAACCTTTTTAAAGTTATAGCTAACAAGTAAAACAATATAATGAGCCCTCCAACATCAGGCAGAAAAATAACCTTTTTAACTTCCTTTTGCAATTAGTAATGAGGTAATTCTTGTGCGACATTGTTCAAACAACGCTACAGCCAAACATAACAGCACTGGGTATCGGAAAGCAGGGGGGAGCAGGTATTATAGCTGGACCGGATGGTCATAAAATCGAAACTGCTCATTGCCAGCTACACAGAAGAAGACTTTCTCTTGGCACTGTAAATTAAGGAGGAGCTGAGGGGGATATAGGCAAAGCAGTGATTTTGACATCTGATTATCGCTGTGTACTGTTGATTATAGGTGTCAGGCTGTACTAAGCACATGTTACAGAATAGAATACTTCACATAAACAGACTTTGGACAAGTGGTTTTAAGTAGTGAGATTTTAGTGAGTGGTGAGGCAGTTGGACTGTTTGTTAAATGGTTATGTGGAGATGTGGAAAATTTTGTATAATAACAGTTTTAAAGGTGCACTGTGTAACATTTCTAGTGGAGGATCGACCACCTGCTTGTCTCCGTGGAAATATTATTGCTTTGTCTAGTATGTTCCACAGTATAGATTAAACCTCTCTACCATGAGGGAGACAAGCCGGTGACAGCACTACACTACATTACAACTCAGATCTGAAATGAGAGTCGCCTCTATTCACACAAGGAATTATTGTATTTTTGAGCAATGGAAACACCCATAATGAATAAATGTTAGATGGAAATGTTTAATGTCTTACCAGGTAAAGCAATAACATCTCCATGAATATGTGTAGAATCCCTCAGTCGTCCAGGTAGAATCCATCTCCATGAATACAAGTTAGTAGCGGACCCACCACCAGAATTTGTGCAGTGTGCATCTTTAACTGTTGCAAATGGAGCACATTATAAAGTAAAATGAACTGTAATCTTTCAAATGGATATTTCAGTACATTTGTTACTAATTTTATATTATAAATCCAAAGACATTAACAGTCATGTTTTAGAAGATTTTTTATGCTTTGTCATTATATTGTGTTCAGGATCATCCACCCCTTTTCGTTCTATCCAAATATTTGTGATTCATTCATTTATTTTGTTGTTTGTTCAACATTTCTGCTAATTGTGTTTTGTGTTTATTTTCCTGCAAAAGTAAAGAATTTCCCAATATTGTCCCTGCTGTTTATCCAGCCTCTGTGTTCATAGGTATCTGTACAATGTGTGCGTTTGACCACTGTGTTCAGATTCAGTGGCACGCTCACCTCATTCCTGCAAAGTCAGTTTGTTTTTAGACCTCTTCTAAACAATACCCCAGCCCTACGCACACTGTATTTTGAACATAGTGCTCCCAGTAAAAACAAGCAGTAGCCATAACAACGTTTAGAAGTTGATTTCTATAGAAGAACTTGCCTCCACTTCCCCAACCCCTCACCTCTGTCCCATTATTACCAGAATATGGCTAAAAAGTCAGAAAAACAGTGCTTGACGTTGTTGGCATTATTATAGTATTATCTCTGACTGTAAGCGTCTCTTGAGGGTACAAAAGTCAAATGGGACTTTGATGGTTAGAATAACAAATAATGACATCTGTCCCGGAGGAAGCCCAGAGGAAAACTCCTTTGTTTTAATTTGTTTCTTTGCCGGTCACAAAAGAATAGGCTCAGAACTTAAATCAGAATCTCAGGATATAGCACAGATCCAAGCACATACGAACAGTCTTTATTTGGTCTGTGTCCAAACTGCTTAGCCTCGTCGAAGGGTTTAATTAAAACTGTTTCAACAACAGCAGGTGCCTAAACCACTTATTACAGTGTAAGCCCTCCTCATTTGACAAAAGACATTTATCTTTTGGTAGTGGGGGTAGAGAAACTGGTTTAAAGTCAGAAAGAAAATGTAGTCCAGAGAAAAAGTGAGTCCCATAATGTTCTCATAATGTCTTTTTTCCCAGAACTGTATCACTGTTAACTCAAGGTGCGCTATGTAGGCCTAACTGTTCTGGTGTGGGGTTCTGTTATGCTTTGCCTGGAATGTTCCACAGTATGACATTAACTTTATCTACCTTGTATTTATTCAATTACAGTGGGCTTTTAGTATGTTTCACGGTTGTTTTATCTGGTGTTTTTAATACTGTGAGATGCTTGTATGTGGGTGGTGTTTTGAGCAGCTCACTGTGTTCCAAAAAGAAATGTATCCTACGGGAGACAAATAAAACTAGCAGATGTTTTATAGTTAAAAACAATGAGTTTTCATCTGTCTCTATAGAGATGAATAGAGATAAATAAGTTAAATGTCATACTAGGGAACATTTTAGGCAAAGCAAATGCATCTCCATATGGACAAGCACGTGGCGGACCCTCCTTCAGAAAAGTTACATAGGGCACCTTTAAAATAAAAACAATAACCCATGTTTTTAATCCCACCAGGCTCTGTAGTAAATAAAGATGTCCTTACTTACTTGTCTATTTGTATCTTTGTTTCTTAGATCCTTGATGAAATTGCAGAACACAGCATCAGAATTTATCAGCTGCCCGATGCAGACTCTGATGAAGACGAAGAATTTAAGGAGCAGACCAGAGTCCTAAAGGTGAGAAACATCACTAAAGATATCTAACTACATTAGATACACAACAGGTATCCTTTTTAAATACCTTGAGTTGAATAAAATAATAAAGATTTTTAAATGTATAAATTTTTCTGTATACAAATTTTGAATACTTGGGTACCCAAAAATCTGAACTTTTCTCTAAATAACATGCTTTTACTACCACAGTATTGGCTGATGGACAATGTTGATTTAAAAGCTGATCATAGCAATCTACAAACTACGATTCTATTACTATATGACCAAGTGTACAAACCTATTCTTCCATTGTACTTGAATTAGATTTTTCTGCTTATATTGTATGGTCTGTTTTAATCTCCTGTGTCCAGGCGAGTGTTCCTTTTGCAGTGATTGGTTCAAATCAGCTGATTGAGGTGAAGGGGAAGAAGATCCGAGGCCGTCTGTATCCCTGGGGTGTTGTTGAGGTGGAGAATCCTGAGCATAATGACTTCCTCAAATTACGCACCATGCTTGTGTGAGTTCCCTCTACCATAAAACATCTTTAGGTCTGACTATTGTCAGAGCAAACTGTTTCCTCATCAAAAACATATCTGGAGTTGTGCTTTGTTTCATTCGCACATGTTTGAGTAGTCCTGCTTTATTAGTCTGTCTACATCTCCAAAGCTCAAAATGCTCAAATGTTCCACCTTGTAATATCATGAAACAGTGGTTTTCAAGCTAACAGCTACCTTTTACCTTTTGTTTAGAAGTGATTGGAAATTCCAAGGCTAAAATTACCCAAATTATTATAGTGAAATTTGAGAGAAGAACTAAATATGCAGGGTTTGTGTGTTAAATGTGTGAATGAAACAAAACACAACTCCAGGTATGTTTTTGATGATAACATAGATCAGAAAATAGTGTAATATGGGCCCTTTAAATATAATAAAAGTCTGTAAAAGTTTAATCTCTCTCATTTTGAATTGTATTCATGTTTATTTTAATAGATCCATGGTTCAAAGTCCAATGTAACTTAGTGTTTGTAGAACTCTATTACCCCCTAGTGGTTGGTGTCTGACGTTCCTGTCATTGCAGGACCCACATGCAAGACCTACAGGAGGTAACCCAGGATCTGCACTATGAAAACTTCCGCTCAGAGAGACTGAAGAAGGCTGGCCGGTCTGCACGTTTTCTGATAATGAAGATAATACTGTGACTTCTCGTGACTTTCTTATTGTGACTTCTTAATTGTGTTGTTTGTGATTATAGAGCTGTGGATGAGGAGGTGCTGGATAAAGATCAGATACTTTTACAGAAAGAGGCTGAGGTATGTGCAATTTATTTATTTATTTATTTAATTATTTTTTACCAAGTTGGAAACTACGTGTAAAAAAATATTTCAGTCGAACTCTGCGTGCGTTTTAGGACTCCAATGGTTGAGTCGAAGCTTAATTTACAGATGTTTGTAAACATACCCTGGCAGGATATGCATAATTTCCTTCCCAAATGGCCTTTTTAATGGTGGGAATGACCCCAGTTAACTATAGGAATGTGATGATGCTGTTTAAGTTAGATTTATATCTCCTTGTGTCTGGTGAAGCCAGATATTGTACAGTCCCTGACAAAAGTCTTGTCGCTTATCCATTTTGTAGAAACAAAAGCTTATAACCTGACTTTAAATTAATCGATTGGTTTTAGAAATGTCTCATATGAAAGCTAAAACCCTCCCAAATTATGCTCAATATACTAAAATAAATTTGCTTCACTGAAGAAAGATTGATCATTTAATGAACACAGAAAGGTCAGATTTTGGCAAGACAAAAGTCTTGTCGCCTACAGAAAATTGAACAAATAATTCACTTCAAATACAAAAATATGTTGCATAACGTCAGTGAATTAAGTAGTGGTGCTGTGAGATCCATATTTAATATCTTGTATGACTTCCATGAGCTTGAAGGACTGCATCCATGCGGTTCGACAATGATTCATACAATTTGTTGATGAAGTCATCAGGAATAGCAAAGAAAGCAGTCTTACATGCCTCCCAGAGTTCATCAAGATTCTTTGGTTTTGCCTTCCATGCTTCCTCTTTCATTCTACCCCAGACATGCTCAATGATGTTCATGTCTGGTGACTGGGCTGGCCAGTCCTGGAGCACCTTGATCTTCTTCGCCTTGAGGAACTTTGATGTAGAGATAGAAGTATGCGATGGAGCACCATCCTGCTGCAAAATTTGACCCCTTTTATGGTTGGGAATGTAAGAGGTAGCTAATACTTCTTGATATTTTAGGCTATTGATATTGCCTTCCACCCTGCAAATGTCTCGCACACCCCCATACTGGATGTAACCCCAGACCATGATTTTTCCGCCACCAAACTTAACTGTTTTCTGGGTGAATCTTGGATCCATGCGGGCTCCAGTAGGTCTCCTGCAATATTTGCGGCGGCTGTGATGTAATTCAACCGAGGATTCATCTGAGAAATCCACATTCTGACACTTTTCCAGTGTCCATCCTTTTAGCAGGCTGTGGGCCTTGGCAAATGCCACACGGTTTTTTAATTGCCTTTTGTTTAGTGCTGGTTTCTGTGCACTGATTCGACCATGGAGGCCATTTCGAGACAGAATTCTACAAACTGTTCTGGTTGACACAGGGACTTGAGGTGACCAGGCCTGGTGGAGCTCTGCTGCAGTGGAAAAGGGGCTGGCCTTGGATTTTCGAATCAACAAACGGTCCTCCTGAGCAGTTGTCTTGCGGGGTCTGCCGGACCTGGGCTTGTCAAAAACACCTCCAGTCTTTTTCTTATTCTTTGTACTTGACGCTGAGACACATTGAAGGTGTCAGCCACCTCAGCAGTGGATCTGGTCTTCAGCCTCTTGATGATTAACGCTTTGGTCTCAGGGTGGATCTTAGGCATGTTGTCAGAGGTCAAGTTGCAGTTGATGTGAAGGTCTGGTGTGCTGGGGTTCTTTTTATACACACCCACTAATTGACTGATCAGTAACTGATCACAGGTGAGGCTGTAATCTAGGATTGGGTGCATCATATGACAAGGCGACAAGACTTTTGTCTTGCCAAAATCTGACCTTTCTGTGTTCATTAAATGATCAATCTTTCTTCAGTGAAGCAAATTTATTTTAGTATATTGAGCATAATTTGGGAGGGTTTTAGCTTTCATATGAGACATTTCTAAAACCAATCGATTAATTTAAAGTCAGGTTATAAGCTTTTGTTTCTACAAAATGGATAAGCGACAAGACTTTTGTCAGGGACTGTAGGCAGTAAGGGAATTATTTATTTTCTGTGCCATATGGCAGATTTAAGTGTAGTACATCAGTCAGCATGTGATATGACATTATAATTGATCACATTTTTTCCCTCATATTGACCAATCATGATTTTTCATTAATTCATAAATCTTTTTTCCAAATAAAAATTGCTTAAATTTCTTGAACATAAACTATATACACTTTTAATGATTGCTACTTAAAACTAAAAATAGTCAAATTTTCTTCCAGTGAAATCTGAACTTTGCTCCAAACCACATGCTTTTACTTACAGAGGGATGGCCATAGACTTCTTAATTAAAAATGATCCAAGTATATTATTGACAATTAGAGATTGCTAAAAACTTGACTAATTAGTATACATACATCTGGCTCTTCTAGTCACTGTATATAATTAATTGAATAGTTATGATTTATGAATCATGACTGGTTCCAGATTGTTTTGCTGATTCTTTTTGACCCTGACCCATTTTGGCCACATTTAACAGTAAACTGACTCCTTATGGCCACAAGAGGGCAGTAGATAACGGTAAATTCATGTTTTGACGTAGTAGTAGTTTAAATCCTGAACTGTATTTAAAAAAAAAACAAAAGAAAATAGACAATAATAAACAAGGGTATAATTTGATAATTTTGCATTTCCTTTTGTTAATTTTATGGTTAAAATATATTAATATTAGCTTTGGGATAACTTAGACTTAGGCTTAGACACTTGGACAAATTTTATTGTTCCACAAGGGACATTACTTGGACACAGTAGCTCATACATCACAGTATATTATAATAACAAAGAGCAGAAATAAAAATGATAATAATAAAGTTTAAATCAGAAGCAAAAATAATAATCCTTAAACTGTAGAGATATTCATTTTATTTCAATATTACCCACCCTTATTAGTAATAAACTGACTTACAGACTGCAAAATATATTGATTGATCATAAGATGAATTCCTTATTTCTCTCCCATAGCTGCGTCGCATGCAGGAGATGATTGCCCAGATGCAGGCGCAGATGAAGATGAAATCAGACGAGTAGAAAAGTAATAAAACTGGTCCACCACAGTCACAAACACACACACTTCTGCACAAATATAAGGCTGGGGGTTCGTATCCACCCAGCTTCAGTCTTCAAGAGCCTTATCTAAAGCCCACCCATGTGTTATCATGTTTACAGTAACATCAGTTGAATTCACTCATGGTATCATCACATGTTTTCTATCAGTGAGTTGTAATGGCACATATATTTTTGTCTTAAATATTAACTCATATAATTGCAGTTAAAAAGCGGTTTGTACTTTTCTATATTAATAATGGCTATGTGTGTACGTTTGTTATGTTAAAATGGTTTTCTTCAGACAAAAAAGATAATGTGAGAAACAACTGTGCCCATATTTTTATACTATGGCTAAAAGTGCATGTTCTCTGTGCCAAGCTACAACATGATCATTTAATTCAGGCCAGTGGATGTTGATGTTAATGTTGAAAATTTACACTACTGGTGCCACACTGAATATACATAATTTTATAATTGTTTACAAGTAAATTGTATTAGGCTCTTAAAAGTCTGTCTATTGCATTATGTCTTTGATATTTTTGCCCTTGTATTATTTTCTGCTAATTATTTCTAATATATTGGTCTTAGCAGGGTGTCCTCAGAGATTGGATGTTGATGTATTTTGGAAATAAAGTTTAATAGAATTTAAAATATTTTTTGTGGTCTTTTTTGTTGTAATGACATATGCACATTTATTGTAAAAGTGCTGTATTATACCATCTGCTTTAAGTTTGTAGTGACCAAAGCAGGTTTAGATGCTGAAACGGCTCTAATATTCTCCTGCTATACATATGTTACAACTTAGTTGGCTCCCTAACAAGGGCCAAAAAAAAAAGAGGGTCCTGCTGATGAATGTGATGGGACATAGAGGGACAAACTCTAGAAATGTAAGCTCACTGATAATAATAACACCATAGTATATAGGCCTGTTAGCTTTTGTCAACCATAACACACAGAGACACTGGAATAGGCCAGCAATAAGTACTAACATAATACAACCCAGAATGAGGTTATACCCAAAAAGTGCTGAGTTCTTTGCGAAACAAAGAAAATGCTTTTTTCACGCTTCATACGACAGTAACCTTATGGCCTCAGGTTTTACTGTTCATCTTTCCTCATCACCGTGCGTAAAGCGTGAGTGGCTGATTCTGGAGGCGTGGTTTGGAGCTGACAGCTGTCCCCGCCCCTCCTGCCATCCGTGCGGGCTTTGGAGGCGAGGAGGAGCCGCTATCCGAGAGCACGTCGCTTCGGTGAAAAACCTCCGTGCACAAACGAGCACCATGACCACGAACATCCGATACAAGAGCCGCATCCCGGTGAAAACAGGTGAGAGTCGCGCGTGCTTTCATTTGACTGACATATGTGTGGAGACAGTGCGATGATTGTCTCTGTCTGTGTCTCATGGACGTCGCTTCGCATCCCGCACCTGCGCCTCCGCATCTCTCCATCCGAATGAGCAGAGGACAGTATAGAGGTAAGCACTTATTTATTTCTCTACATGAGTAGTGTTTACAATAGAAGATGTTTGATAATTACTTTGTTTTGCATAGAAGGTTTGTGTTCATGCATTACGCATCACTCAGGCCGTGATGATGTGGTCAGCTCCATAGTGAGGGGCAGTGGGGGTTGGATTTCATTTTTAGACTCATATGTGGAGCAGGCCAGTGTCAGGAGCACAGCCAAGTGCCAACAGGGGCCCACTCGGCAGAATCCATCCTCATACTGCTCTCCTCACAGCACAATTACTCAGCGCACATTATTAGTCCAATTACGCCTGGCCTCGTTATCACGTTACGTCATTACAGTGCCATACCCCACTGCTCTGAGCTGAGCATCACTAAACCAAAGGCTCAGCTGCCACAGAGGTCCGCCCCATCACTCCTCCACACACTGGGCATCCCCTCGGGCGTAACAACTGATGAACCAAATAAAACCAACAACCTAAGTGTCACACTGTTATTTATTCAAAAATGCAGGCTAATAACAAAATAAGACTAGCACCTTCAGTCTGATTTAAGGTCTGTTCAGTTTTGTGTTGGTCAAGACCTTGTTCCTCTCAGCACAACACAACGCAACACAACACAACACAACACAACACAACACAACACAACACAACACAACACAACACAACAGACAGGACTAGTAAATGCAACCAGATTTACAAATTCACAACTGGGGAAAGGCAAAATAACTGTTGTTTCAGTCTCCATGAGACAGATTATGCAACTGTATGTAATTTCCCTCAAAATTTAGTGGACATAGTGAGTTTACACCAAATGAAACTGACACAAAAGCCTTCAATTTATTGTCTCTGTCACCATTTCACTTTCAAGAACATGGGGGCACATAAGTAGAAGATCATAACTGATCTTAAATCAATGTTTGGGGAAAATTCTTCCTCTTTACACTTCTCCCTGATGTTCATCCTATCAGTTCTGTAACTGTAAACTGTAAAATTGTGTTGCTGGGCAACTGGTCTTTTTTAATCCTTTTCATTCTCTGATATGAAGAAGGCTCTATCATCTGACCTCTCCACAATCCTGTTGTGTGTGGGTAGGTATGTTGTCACTATAGTCAATATTATTCATTTTTTATTTCATGCATCACTTTGATGTAGGAAAAATGCAAATTTGATTTATTAGATTTTCAGTTTTGTGTTTAAGGTCTTTTACCTCATTTGACACACATTCATAGTTACTGTTCATAGACCATCATCTGCTTTAGACCCCCAGCAAGGCCCTCAGCAGTGCAAATGAATAATTAAAGATGCATGCCCTTTAGAAGTGCTTCTCTTACCTAAATGACACACGCGGCTTTGTTTATAAGGAGATAACGCCTTTATAGAGACTTTTCACATCTCACTTTTGGTAAGTTATTAAACTTCTGAATAGAGCACTTCAGAGCAGTGTAGTTTGTACCTGCAGACATTTGCAATTCGCATATTTACTTCAAAAGCAACTTGCTGTCTTCTTAAATTCTGATTTTATGGATAAGTAGCATGAGGTTAATCCACTGTACCAAAACTGGCATTTTTATATCCTATTTACAGCTTTACAACAATAATCTTGACTTTATCTTGTCATTCGAGTAACTGCACAATCAACTGCACAACTATCATAATGTCTTGTATAGATTCTAGGGCTGTAGTCGACTAAATAAATTATTGGTTAATTAAAGACTTGCCCTGTGCATCGATTAGTCCACTAATACATATTACATATTAGAATCAAAGTGCACTGGCAAGATAACAAAAGTACTGGACTGGTGATTTATAAGAAGGCAGAATAAATTCACATTTCACTCCCAGAACTCTGGTTAACTCAATCAGTCAATCTGCTGTTGTCCATATTTAAAATGTGGTGGGCTAAAACAACATTGACCAGTAATAGACCCTACTAGATTCCCCTTGGACTCATGAACTAATTATAATATTTTTATTGTGTATTTTAAACTACATTATGTGAATAGAGTTGGATGCTGTAACTGTGCCACAAATGCCAGCATTCTTGTGTGGAGCAGGTTTATTGAAGCTTAGGCAATTACATGCTTCAGATTTGCATGTTAAAGAGCTGTGTACAGGGGGCCTCTGCATCTCCGGAGAGGACAACTTTTGTTTATGAGCTCCTCTGTCGGGGTATCGCTGTTATCACTTCCTGCTGCCTCTCTCAGGTCGTCCAATCAGCAGCAGGCGTCCATTAGAGCTCTTTCAGGGTTAATGGTGTGAAAGAGTCATCCGGGCAGCGGGAAAGGTCATTGCCCCTCACTGCCACATTACAGCTGTCTGCAGCCTAAAGGCTCCAGCGATATGGACACAGAGAGGCAGTCTGCACCTGTTATTGTGCACCCCACATTATATTAAACTTCAGCTTTCAGGCTCCTCATTCTGAGAGTTATCTCATCCTCTCTCAATGAAACCATGTGGTTTGGAGAATTTACATTTTAGTTTGTGTGTTTGTAATATAACACTGACGTTTGCCCATGAACCTGTTTTGGTCTTGAACCAAGGCTAGGTAATCCAAGTTTATACTGCAACACACATGTTTAATCTCAGTGAGGTTCTCCCGGTTAAGTAAACAAATAAATATATCAGCATCAGTGATAAAAAGGAACATTTTCTAACTATCTGTAATTATCTGGGCAAATCAAATGTCAGTGGTTGTGATTTTGAAGGCTTTATATTTTGTGTCCCTTCTGATTTTACTACAATTAATTGAAAAAAGACTTTCTTTCACATATCAATATTGAAATACACAGGGGGATGATTAAGCACAATGTACAGCATAATACAGTCCATCTAAAGTAGGGGTCTCCAACTCTTTCCTCCGGTGAACTTTTACAAAACAAAAATGCCAGAAAGCTATAAATTTTAACGGTTGCAAGAAATGTATATATATAAGAGCCATGGTAAGCCATAGATATAAAACATAATCCATTATCTGTTTGTTAGTGCTCAAAATTAGACATCAAAATGAGAGATTTACAATGGTAATTAATCAAATTTTACTTATTCAGCAGAATACATGTAATTCAGAAATCCCTTGACGAGCTACTTTGAAGGGGGTGGAGATCTAATGGGACGGTGTCTATATGTTAATTGAGAAAAGTGTCAACACTATTACACTTATGTTGTGTTCTGCATGGTAGTGGGTTTTCCTGCATGGATATTAATTTGTATTTGAATTGTCAGTTTCACATACCCCACTAAGTAAGAGCCCTGTTGATATTTTCCTTGTTATTCTTTATATTTAACAAGATTTCATGATTCTTTGAGCATGTGTGATTGTATCAAAGAGTGTGAGACAGCTGGTCCCAGTGCTACACACAGGGGGTGGGGTGGCTATTGTTGTCCCATTTTAAGACATCTGCTCCCCTCTATTGATCAACACTCATCATAAATTTACTCACAAAAACACATAGAAGTGTCTTTGAGCTTGACCATCTCCAAACGTATTTATCTTTTCCTTCTATTAATGTGACAGTTGCATCAGCATCTTTTTTGTTGAGAGGGCATCTGGGGCTTTTGGTGTGTCTCTGGTTTTTGTCTCCATCTTGTGGCGTGGCGTGAAAGCACCCGCTAGTGAATTTATTTAGGGTGTGTCTGTTTTAGGGCCAGAAAAGCAAAAAGTCAGCTTCTTTTATTTCTGCGAACAGTGAGCTTGTGTTGGCCACATTGTATAGGCCTGGACACGCCCACGAGCAGTAGCCACACTTACCACACATCTGGAAGCAATTGGCTATGTCTGCTGCTACCTCACTCAAATTCTCATACTGCTGTGGTTCTCAAACTGTGGGGCAGGGTCCTTTGGTTACACAGGATACTTCTGGGGGTACTGAATAGAGATTTGTTGTTTTGATTTGATGCAAGGCAGTTTTGATCCTTGGTTCAGTGACAGAACCTCAGCTCTTGTGAACCTGTTCAAGATTAGTTTTGAAAATGACGCTTGTGAAAAAAGTCAAAAACTTAAAATCACTATAAGAACAGTAAGTACATAAACTTATGTCATCTAAAACAATAAAAGAAACATTTTAATCTGAGAGAAGAAGCCCATGGTGATATGATTGGTTTTAAACAGATCATTAGGGGTTTATCAGAAGGTAGACTCATTTTATGCACTTATTTATTATTATTGAAATGCATATGCAAATGAAGTTAATATCTCAGTTGTTGTTTGAGATGAGATAAATGTGACAAGAAATGGGCCACCTGCTTGTCGTCATGGTGATGTTTCTTTGGACAGATCTACTGTAACTTGACCTGGTGTCATTACTTTGCTGGGTGTCTCTATAGAGATAAGTTTAATGCCATACTTTGGGACATTACTGGCAATGCAATAACATCTCCTTGGAGACAAACAGGAGCCTTAAACTGAAATGTCAGATGATATTGTTACATGATGCAACAAAGTCCCAATGCTTTGTTTTTGAAAGCACAGCAGCCCCTTTACACATGGCACAAATTAGAGTTAAGTAACAAGCAGTGCACATTATTACACTGTAGTATGATTTTAAAAATGCATGACTCTTGTTTACTCAGCACACTTGACAGTTGAGCAGGCTTCACTCTATTGAGACTATTGAAACTGTCAGGTTTTCTTGACTGGCACATGTACACAGGCCTGTACCTGCAGCTTAGAGATTGTCTTCATATACTGTTTGTTCAGAGCCATCTGTGTCAGTCGTGTTTTAACAGGTCCCCCTTTTGTCTTTTAACTTTCCACATAGATTCTGTCCATTTCTCCTTCCACTCCTCCCTCCCATCTTCATTTCTTCCTGTGTATGTTTTATTTTTAGTGGGCACTGCTGCAGCTGGGGGAGGGAGTATAGACTGAATGAATGAGTTTCTTTAAGGCCTCTCAACCCTTTCCGTCCCACTAGGGTTTCCTCCCTCAAATTGCCACCCCTGGTTCCCCCATGACTTGAATCCATGTGCTCCCCATACTGCTGTGAGAATTCCTCTGTACCTGTCTGAACAGAGCAGGAGCGCTGTAGGGCACTGAGGGCAAGAAGACGGGCCAGAAAAAAGAATAACAGGATAAAAAAAACGAGTAGGAGGAACTAAGGAACATAGAAAGTACCCAGACAGGAAAAAGTGGAGCCAATATTGTCCGGGATTTTAGGATGGATGCTATTATGCTGCAGGAAAAACTGGTGGAACGGCTTCTGTGCCCACGAGTCAGGACTGCCAGGCAAAAGGTAACGATCTGGGCTGGAACAAACTTTTTTTTTTTTTTTTAAATTGCGTTGTTTACTGTTTTGTCAGTAATTGTGGTCCTCAGAAAGCTAATGATGGGAATTGTATCGGACAAATGGCTCATGTAGGTTATCCATGTGTTTCAAAATGATGAATAGTCAGGAGCATTACCATGGCAATTAACAACTCAAAATAACAAACAAGAAACAAAATATTATCTTTTAAATGGTCAGACATCCTCAAAATGGCACCACATAACAGGAAGCTGAAACCCATATGACTTGCTTATTTTGTGTGACTTTTTACTATGTTAGATTAGATGCACAGCTCACATTTTCGTTTTGTTATTTGCCTTTATCACATATTTTCTTCCACCCGCTTCCCCTTCTGTTAAGATATGTATATGTGCAATTGTGAATCCCTCGTCTCACTGATCGCATTGTCTGTTGTGTTTTTACAAATCCGTTCTCTTGGGGCTGTCGGAAATACCAGTGACAAGTTATGACAGCAGCAAAGCAGGATGCTAACAGTCAGTGTGTTTGGCTTGTGTGAAAGAGCTTTTCAAGAGACTCAGTGGAAATGAATGACCTCAACTCACACTGAAATGAAATGAAGAGCGCGCAATGCCAGCGGAGACCACTCTGGCAGACACACACTGGCGCTGTTTGTAGGACTCTATGCTAACGTTCTTGCTCACTGACTGCGGTGGCAAATCTTTTTTACACATAACTAGTAGTCAATTATTGTGATTTTATTTTTTTCTTTGCACACGGTCATCTTTATACAGACATATATTTGTATGTGCATTGTCTGTAATACTATGAATTTCTATACTGACCGCGATAAAATAGCCTTACTACAATCGTTAAATAAAGCTTAAATAAGTCATAGCAAAATAGTAAAAAATTTGTACAGAAACTAGATACTCATTTCAAGTATCAATAGAACAAAACATGCCCTGATTAATTCTATAATTGATCTAACATATATCTTAACTAATGACCACAAGGTAATTAAAAAAATAATACAGTACATTCTATTAAACAAATAATGTTTTCTCTGTATTATCAAAATTGATATTGAGTATCAAGACTTTTCCTTAGGATCGAAATATAGTATGTGACAACGCTATTGAGATTAATACTGTAACTAAAATAGACAGAAATCTACCTGCAATCTTCTAGTTGGCAACTGCTCATATTTTAACATCAAGTCTTGGCTGAAGCTTCAGTGGAAATTCTGATGGTTATTCTCAGTGTGCATGTGTTTTCCATGCCCTGTACGAGGTTGGGCCCTCTGGTGTGGTTACTCAAAGGCTGCAGTGCCATTAAAAGTCCACTCATTTAACAGATATCTTGTAACTTCTATTTTTGTTGGATTTGACAAGCTTAAGTGGGCAGTCTGAATTGGGCATTTGAGTTTTATTGTTGGCAATATTTTGTCTAGGGTTCTGTTTTACAAGGTCAAGCCTTAACAAAACAATCATTTTATTAGTATGTGTCGTCTCCTGTGTTTCTTAGGAGAAACAATATGTGGGTTTTGCCACTTTGCCCAACCAAGTGCACAGAAAATCAGTGAAGAAGGGCTTCGACTTCACTCTGATGGTGGCAGGTCTGTTATAAACCTTTATCGTACTTTTTGAAGATGCACTATGCAACATTTCTGGTGCAAGAGCTGCCACCTGCTTTTCTTCATGGAGATGTTATTCCTTCACTTTGAATGTTCCACATTATGGCATTAAACATATTTACCTGAATGGAAACAAGCAGGTGACACCATCAGGCAAGATATAGCTCAAGTCTGTGGAAAGAAGGCCTGTTTTATTTTTCAGGAACATGTGTAACTAAACACACACAACATATGTTTTATGTCATACTATTGAACACTCCAGGCAAAGCAATAACGTCTTAGTGGATACAAGTGCCGGACTCCCACCAGAAAAGTTACACAGTGCACCTTTAAGCTATTTATGTATTCTTTTGTATGCTGTATTTATGTACTGCTATATAAATGTTGTACTTACAAAATGTGTGTTTTAGGGGAGTCTGGAATGGGAAAATCCACTCTGGTCAACAGTCTGTTCCTCACGGACCTCTACAAAGACAGGAAGTTACTAAACGCTGAAGGTGAGTTCTAAAATGCAACACTGACCTGAGCAGCCTGTCACATGATAAGTATTAGAGCCTCACCTCATTAAATAAATAGGACTATAGACCAGGACTAAATCTAGACTAAACCTGGACTAAAAAGAAGACTTCTCATCATAACCCCAATCATAACTAATCATCATAACCCGATTAATCAACCTGAGGCAGAACTAAACTGTACACCAGATCTGAATCATTACAGGCCATAACTTTAGCTATTCAAAACTAAAGCATAAATAAAGAATATACTGAGTAAGACCTTAAATACCACCAGAAGAAGCTTGCGTTCTCCCACGTTGAAAACCCCTTTTTAAACAATAACACTGTCCCTTGTCATTTCAGAGCGCATCAATCAGACGGTGGAGATCATCAAACACACAGTGGACATTGAGGAGAAGGGGGTGAAGCTGAAGCTCACGATCGTAGACACACCGGGCTTTGGAGACGCAGTCAACAACAATGAATGGTGAGACAGTGACAGTCACTGCTGTTCACTCAGATATGGAAAACATCATAGTTACATTTCATAACTGAAATCATCACCTGCTTGTCTGAATAGAGATGTTGTTGTTTTACTTTTGAATGCTACACAGGATGGCCTTAAACCTATTTATCTTGTATTCATTCAGTTACTGTTTATTTTTTCATTGCTCAATAAATACACTGAAAAAGAAGCATTCTTGCCTTGAGTGGGGTCACCTCTCCACCTATCAGGACATTGATATCAGGACTTGGAGTGTGTGCTGTCACCTGTTAGTCTCCATGGAGATGGATAAGTTACATGTGTACTGTGGAACATTCCAAGAAGATATGCAGCTGCCAGACCCACCAGAAAATGTACATAAATAATGCAGTAGACTTATTTTGTCAGTTAAGTTTTGTGATTAATGTTTTAAAGGTCATTGTTGATTAGACCAGTGCTCAAGGGGTTCAACAGGATCCCATAAAATTAATAAAATTTTTGATTAATCTCTTATCAGATGTAATCACGATTAAAATGTGATGTATGCAGCTGGAAGCCCATCACAGACTACATCGACCAGCAGTTTGAGCAGTACTTCAGAGACGAGAGTGGACTGAACAGGAAAAACATCCAGGACAACAGAGTGCACTGCTGTCTTTACTTTATCCCACCGTTTGGCCATGGGTAATACAAACACTGTGTTCTTATTATGATTTGGATGCTAATGAAAATATTGTATTGATCATAAATGTGTGTTGTTCTTAGGCTGCGACCTGTAGATGTGGAGTTTATGAAGGCTCTGCATGAAAAAGTGAACATAATTCCTCTTATTGCCAAAGCCGACTGCCTCACACCAAACGAAATCAAGAAGCTCAAAGACAGAGTGAGTATCAGGATAAAACCATACATTATCCTTATAGACTATATCTGGAAAAGTTTACATTATTGTTGTTGCATTTTCAGATACGAGAGGAAATCGACAAATTTGGGATTAAGGTGTACCAGTTCCCAGAGTGTGACTCAGATGAGGATGAAGAATTTAAACAGCTTGACAAAGAACTCAAAGTAAGATAGCATTTTTGCTATTTCTTACAGTACTGATGTGCAATTATAATGCAATATATGTAAGCAGTAAACAACAAGGAGCCATTCAACCTTCTGGCTGTCCATGGATGTTCAAGGCATTAGTTATTTCTGTTTACTTATTATTTTCTTGCTTAAATGTTAATAAATAACACCAAAGTGGCTGTAGGCACCTGCAGAGTTTGGTTTGGTTACACAGAAAATTCTTGTTCAACTTTCTTTGACAAAAATACCCCAACATGTGACTCATTTGGCAGTTTTTGGATTGATGTGTATTATACTACTCAGAAATCCTGTTTGTAAATGTGATAAAAATATATTGCTCTTAGTAAAGTTTGCGTTTCTAACAGGAGTGCACCCCGTTTGCTGTGATTGGCAGTAACACAGTGGTGGAGGCCCGTGGACAGAGAGTGCGAGGACGCCTATATCCCTGGGGTATTGTTGAAGGTAAAACACGTTTCTGATACCACAGATGAAGACACAAGTAACAGCATGAATTTAATTATCTTTTTATTATGTGCTCAGTGGAAAACCAGTCGCACTGTGATTTTGTCAAACTGAGGAACATGCTGATTCGTTCCCACATGCACGACCTGAAAGACGTGACCTGTGATGTGCACTATGAGAACTACAGAGCCCAGTGCATACAGGAGATGACCAGGTGGGGGCGCTAACACCACAGGTTTAGCATTGCAAACTTGATCATCATGAGTAACTGTCCTTTTTTCTCTAACAGTAAACTGGCCCAGGACAACCGCATGGAGAGTCCTATCCCCATCCTGCCCCTGTCCACTCCTGATGTGGAAACTGAAAAACTCATCAAAATGAAAGATGAGGAGGTAATTACCGTAAACTGATAATGTCACAGAATTTGTTTTGAGGATTGGTTTTATCAACTGTACTTTAAGTTAACGGTTTAGGTTAATGGTTCTCAACTAGGGGTTTTGATAGTAAGCCTTATGATCATGCTTGAATCAACAGAACTCTGAGGAAATCCTGTACAATATGGGGTCAAACGGGCATATTAAAATTAATACTTTTATTTAGGTTGTGGCTTGTCTCAAAGCTGCACCAGTTGTGAACCGATTTAGATGCTGATCATTCTATCCTGATCAGGCATTGATCATTCTTACTCATGTATGAATATAAAATGTATTTTTAAATGTTTACATTTTGATAGTGCTGATGTTTAATTTAAACATGTCTTCTTCTGCAGTTGAAGCGGATGCAGGAGATGCTGAACAAGATGCAGCAGCAGATGCATGATAAAGAGCAGTGATGTCAGGCGAAGTAGAGCTGCAGTGCCCCTTGCTGTCTGTGCTCAGAACAACAGAGACTGTTAGAAAAAACCCCACATGGGTCTCATGTGTTAGTGGCAACTCTGGCTGTTTGGTGCTTCTGTATAGTCTGCCTGGGCAGTGGCTAAGAGTTTTTCATGTCTCTGAAACTATGAGCCCCTATGGTTTAAAGTCTTAAAATAAATATACTTTGTTTAACAAAAGCATAATTTAAGTACTAGGCATTATATGTTATTTATTAATTCAGTGCTAAACCTTTTGGATATTCTATCAGGGTATGAATTGTGTTTGTAAAATGTTTTGTAATACATTAACTTGTGTTGTTGGCATTTTAAAATATATTTTTATGTTATATAATATTATCCTAAGTAATGCTGTGTATCCGTCCATGCACCCCATGTGCCCTTAAATCGACCACAGTGACTTTGTCAGAACCCAAACTATCTGTGTCTCTTTTTGCTTTGTTCATCATGGACACATTGGACAGTCAGTATTTTAATACTGAGACACACTTGATGCTGGTGTCAAACTGTGAATGAGGCGCCTCAGACATAATGACAGAGTGAAGCAGTGTGCATGTCAGAGCATGCTGCTCTTCTTTGTGTGCTCTGTAGCTTTTGGGCCTATTTTTACTTCAGCCCTGTGCTTGTAATAAATGCATTATGACCTGTTGCCATGGTAAAATACTGAGAGTACTGTCTTGGCTGTGGTGTCTCCTCTGCTGAAGTGGCTTTTTGTGAGTGAGGTTTTGTATTGATATTGTTTGTTTGAGTGAATCAGAACTTGAGTGATATGAGATCCTGCAGGTTTGCTTTGAGCTCAACCATAGGCTCAGAAATGTCACAAATAAATACTACATGAACATACTGTTGTTTTTGCAGTACTCATTTGACTCATTGTTACAGGACTGCAAACTCTTAATCTGCTGAGTCATTATCTTTGGGAGACATCCTTCCTTTACATTAGAGATTGCTCCTCCCCTGCCAATCAACTACCAGAAACCTTGAAAGAAACGCATTATTTTTTGGGAAAAGGAAAGAAATGAGTCTTTGTTTTATCAGAGGAAAATAATAGGAACATTAAGATAGTATGTAATAGTTATTGCTTGGCTGGGTTAATACGCATTCAGTAGTACAGGATATACTCTTTATCAGCCAATGCCAGCTGCTCGTCACTTCGTCTCTTGGAAAGAAATTGTAGAACAGCCATTGGCCTCCGCAGTATACAAGGTAAGTAGATGTGGGCCTATATATGCAAAAATAGCTTTAACTTACTTTAGTTGAATTTCAAATTCATTTTAAATCATACATCCATTAGCCTCAAACTTGCTGAGATTTTGTAATAACTGTCACTCTGTTGACCTTTTTAATGAGACCAATAGTCAAAGTTGACAGTGTGAGATGATTTCAGTGTTTCTTGTTTAGTACAGAATTATGGTTCTTGTTCAGTATAGAATTGCAAGATGTTTTTGTTTGACTGGCAACTACATGAATAACTCTCTTTTACTCATACATTCGTAATTATATACATTTAAGCTATTTTCCTATTTTCCTATTGCATTAAACTTATCTGTCTCCACGGAGACAAAGAGGCAATGTTACAGGTAGGATCTGTGGAGAGGTGACTCCGCTCACACTAAGAGAGCACGCTTTTCATGGTATTTTTGAGGAATAAAAACACCTGTAATTGAATAAATCTAACATAATTTTACTGCAAAATACTGCGGAACATTACAGGCAGAGCAACCTGCTACCACAGTACACAGTGGTGGCAGATTCACCAAACGTTTTATTTGATTTTTTTTGCTATCAACGAAACCCTTTTTTAATTTAATGTTTAATATTGTTTAATGTTAATGTAACGTTTTAATGTTACATTAGTGCATGCTTAATTTGAGTAAAAAATACTATACTAGTAGGGGGGGGTGTGTCCATGTAGGGGGTACACAAATGGTCATCAACAGTCTCAAAGGGTGCGCAACTATATAAGAGGTTTGAGAACCACAGTTTTACCAGAAAAGTGACGTAGTCCACCATTAAGCAACTTATCTGCAGAAAGCTTTAGCAGTCCTCTTCGGGAGCTCAGTGAGGGACATGTATAGTATAACTCATAAAAAACAGATCAAAACAAGACCAGCGTCACTCACACATCCACCTCTCTGTCTTCTGTAGCTCCCTGTCAAGATGAAGAGTCAGGTGTTGGTGCTGCTACTCTTCCTCTCATGTGAAGGTCAAAGTTCATGTCCTGGGGTCTGTTGGTGTCATGGTGGGACAGTAGACTGCAGTGGGCGCTCTCTCACCACATCCTCTCTCCCTGGTACTTTCCCGGCTGAAACTACTGAGTTGCGGCTCAATGACAACCGGCTAACCACTCTGCCAAATGGCCTGCTGGACTCACTGCTCCACTTACGCTCGGTCTCTCTCCATGGAAACCCCTGGGCGTGTGACTGTGGGATCCTGTATCTGCGAGCATGGTTGTTACATCACCCCATCAGACACACATCCCATTTACAGGTCAACTGCAGTTCCCCACTCAACCTCAGGGGGCGTCTCGTGGCATATTTAAGTGAGGAGGAACTTTTAGACACCTGTCATTACTGGTACTGTGACCTGGCTTTGGTGTCGCAGTTGTGCCTGCTGGGCTTTGTGCTGCTGCAGGGGGCGCTGTTGTTCGCGGTCATTGTGTTCCTCAGAAGGTTTCAGCACATGTCCAAAGAGGCCAGGAGGACCACAGAGGAGAGCTTCACTGCAGGAGAGAGTTCCCGGGACAATGACTACGCTCTCCTGAGAGACACAAGCATCTGATGTATTAGTTCACTATTATTCTCATAGCAGGTTCATTGTGATTACACCTGGCATGAAATTCAAACAGACCCTGAAAAAATATTATTTTATTTTTATTCATTGTGCACTGTAAAACAAAAATAATTTTGAAATGTTGATCGTTCACTTTCTCTCATTTCAACTGTAACAAAATGAAATACTGTAACACCATATAAAGTTTAATAATTTAATTATTAAACTTTAATTTGTTGATGCGTACACCTCATCTTTAAGATTTTCCCATATGCAACTGTCACATATATTAAATATAACACATGTATACAAAAATATTTTCTTTTCTTTTTTTTCTTTCATTTTCAAATAGGCCTATTTAAATGAAAACTTTGGTAAAAGTCATTCTTAATGCTCTTTTGTTTCACCTCATGCAATTACATGTTAAAAAAGTACACCTTCAAATGAATAACATGCAGCCTATACATTGTGTTTGCTAATATTTTACTTGCCATTTTTGTTGCTTAATTAGACCACTTTATGTAGTTGTATGTAATTTCTGTAATAATTCAAAATTTGCTAAATTAAAGGCTATCCAATACAATTCAAATTGGTGATTGTTGTAGGAAGCAAATAATAAAAGTTAGTTACAGTAAAAATGTAGTCACACTTTAATTTACAGTACTTAATAATAACGTTACCGTTACTAATAATAGTAATAACTATAATAATTTGTTATTACATGGTAGTAAGAGACCAATAAGGAAATCTTAGGTAAAGTAGAGTAAACTGATTTACCTGTCAACAGCTTCTAACAGAAAAAAGAGACGTTTTTTTTCTTTCTTCCAGAGAAACTTGATACCATCATCATCAGGGTCATTATTCTTTCTTCTGTTTTATAATCCGTCTAATATTCATTGGCTTAATATAAAAAGGTCCAAGCACGTTATAGTGACAAAATTAACAAAGCAATAAAAAGAATCTCAACTATGAGGGAAAATGCTGGTAGTGACTAGGAACCATTGCTTTAGTGTCGGACATTATTCTCAGACGGACCGATGTGTTTACTGCACACGGCTACACGTGAGAGTTAACTTTTGGGATAAATTGAAAGATATTTTTGTATTAACGCTGACATTTAAAGATCTGGACTTTTCAGTTAACCGTATTTGTTTCCAAAATCAAGAAAACGTGTAATTGGTAAACCGATTTAGACCAAGTGTCATATTGCCTACATTCTTCTTTTGAGTGGTTGCTGCTATTTGTTTACAATGGGGAAACTGAGAAAAAAACACAACTGGAAAGGTAGACAGCAGAATGAAACTAAGCAAACAGCAGATGATCAGAAGACTGACATCGTGGTTGAATTGCAGGGTGATGTGTCATTTGCATATTTCAACATTAGAGATATTTTTGTGTTCGTTTATTGTTTATTCTTACTGATGTCTCTTCATTTAGATGGAGCTAGGCTTAAAGGGGTTGATGAAAGCAACGTTCTGGTCCTTCCATCCAGTAAAAACAAGAAGAAAAAAGGCACTTTGACACCGGTCTCTTCAAAAAAGCCTTTAACTAAAAAACAGAGGAAAGAACTGCAAAAAGTGCTTGAGCGCAAAGAAAAGAAAGCTCAGGTAATTTCATTGTGCTAATTGACATAAAATCGACATGCTTAAACCTGTATTGTAATTTCTTTATAATACTTAAATGTTAAAGAGAGTGGATATTCTATCTAAACTGGCTAAAGTGCAACTCCCGGAGTCTGAAATCAAGCTGCTATACACCACCTCCAAACTTGGTACAGGGGAGAAGCTGTACACCTCTAAAGAGTAAATCTTTTCACAATTTGTGCTGGTAAAAAGACCACAGTCTATATCTTTGATTAACATGCATTTTGTTTTGTTTTTTCAAAGAATATCTGAAGAATCAAAAGATGGAGAAACTGCTGTTAAAATCAGCAGTCTTAGCGGGGCCAACAGGAAACGTAAATGGCAAGACAAGGAAGAAGAAGATGAAGAAGAGGAGGACAAGAAAGAAAAATCAGAAAGTTCAGATGAAGACACATCTGATGATGAAGACAATGATGAAGCTGAGAATACAGAGATGGTTGAGCCAAAACAAACCACTTCCACAGCAGACACAGAGATCAACCAAACAGCTCAAAAAGAGGACACGGCTAAACCAGGGCTGTCCAGTGAGCAGAAGACATCTGACCAAACTTCTACTGTCACTAAGAGAGCGTCTGAGCCTGCCATTTTCATCCCTGTTGAAAGAACTCCAGAGATACAGGTGCATATGCTGTGAGAACAATACAATCTAATGAGAGCTTATATTAATGCAGTTTTCTTTTTGCCATAGGAGGCCCGTTTGAAGCTGCCTGTGATGGCAGAGGAGCAGGCCATCATGGAGGCCATAAAGGAGAACCCATGTGTCGTCATCTGTGGAGAAACTGGAAGTGGAAAGACAACTCAAGTGCCTCAGTTTTTGTATGAAGCGGGATATGCCAGGTGATTTGTCTGTAGTATTGCGGCACATTCAGCTAAATATGATAATCAGAATTTCTACCTTTGAAATTATTGATATGTTCTCCCTCTGTTTTTTATAGCAAAGGGTCAATTATTGGTATTACTGAGCCAAGAAGAGTAGCCGCTGTTAGCATGTCCCAACGTGTGGCCAAAGAGATGAATTTGTCCACAAGGTAAAATTTACATTTTAACACTACTGGCCAAAATAGCTCTACAACAGCTCTACAACAGCCTGTGCTTTTCTTTAGGGTGGTGTCTTACCAGATTCGATATGAAGGAAATGTGACCAGTGACACTAAAATCAAGTTCATGACAGATGGAGTTTTGCTCAAAGAAATTCAAAAGGTACATAAGGAATAATTAATAATAAATTAAATGGCATTGTTTTAGTTTTAAAATATTAAGGCATCGCAAAGGAGAAATTCAGTTTTATCTACTGGACAAAAGTTTATTTGGTCGAATACGCTTCGCCGCTCATCCAAGCTGCTTCTTCAGTTCTGGTCATTTTGCTGGTGGACACTGTCTTATAGACTCTGACCAGAACTGAAGAAGCAGCTTGGATGAGCTGTAAATGTATTTGATAAAAAAAAAACATTTGTCCAGTTAACAGAAGTGAAATTCTCCATTGCTATGGGTCCTACCTGGACGACTGAGGGATTACAGGATTACATTATCAGATAAGCAATTGATCACATTTAGCACTAACGGCTTCTAGAGACTTTGAACCAGTTGTCATGTGTTGTAGGATTTCCTGCTCCAGAAATACAGTGTTATAATAATTGATGAGGCACATGAAAGGAGTGTGTACACAGACATTCTCATCGGCTTGCTGTCTCGCATTGTCCCTCTTAGAAATAAGGTGAGTATTAAGTAAGCATTTGTACTCTGCTCTTCATGTTCAATATAACATTTACACCTTTGTCCCATAGAAAAACATGCCAATGAAGCTGCTGGTCATGTCGGCTACTCTTCGGGTGGAGGACTTCACAGATAATCAGAAGTTGTTCCGCACTCCTCCTCCAGTGATTAAAGTGGACTCTAGACAGTTTCCGGTCACCGTTCATTTCAACAAACGCACCCCTTTAGAGGACTACACCAGTGAGGCCTTTCACAAGATCTGCAAGATTCACCGCCTCCTGCCTCCAGGTAAAACTATGCTACTTAAAAATAGCGTTTTTATATAACTTTTTACTCGAGTCAACTTAATATGTTTAAATGCATACATTTTCCTTCCTCACTGTAGATTCATATCCTCAGGCTGTCATAATGTTTTTTAAGACAAATCTAATAAATATATGAATTTATCATGTATTTTTAGTAATCCACACTTTATTTTCTTCTAGGTGGCATTTTGGTGTTTTTGACTGGTCAGGCCGAAGTACATAGTTTATGTAGAAGATTGAGAAGAGCCTTCCCATTTAGAAAAAACATCTCAGCTGGTGGTAAAGCTTAAAACGCAAAACAATTTTCAAATACTTAATTTTCTCAAGTGATTCAAAGCCAGATTTAATTTGAATTTCTCCTCTGTATTTATATTTTGTTGTATGTTGTAATTGTGTTCAGGTGAGGATGAAGACCCTGACAGTTCAGAAGCAATGAAAAAGTTTAAAAAGTCCAAACAAAAGAAAACGGCTGTATGTTTTGCTTTTTGAAAATGTACATTTGATTACTATATACATTTTGTTTTTAGTTTTAGTTAATAGTGATCCTTTGCTGTTTTCAGTTATTGCCGTGCATTGACCTGGATAACTACTCTGCCCTGCCACTCGATGAAGGAGATGAAGACAGGGAGGCTGGGACTGGAGATGAGGATGATGATGATGATGGTTCTGACTTAGATCTCGGAGATGACCCAACCACTGCTGGTAAACAATAGGAAAAATGTATAATTATCACACAAAGATGACTTTTGGCATACAGTATTTTATTGTTACATCAAATTATTACTATTATTTTTTGTCTTTACAGGTGAGAAAGCTGATCCATCTAGTCCACTCTATGTTCTCCCATTGTACTCTTTATTGGCTCCAGAGCAGCAGGCAAAGGTCAGGGCACCACACTTACTTCTATTTGTGGAAATAGTTCAACTGTGAAAGTGATGATACAACATTATTATAATATTTATTTGATTAAAATGTCAAAACCTCAAACATCTAAATTGGCATCATCCTCTACTTTACTATTATTGCAAATTGTGAAAATATATCAATTGTTAAAACATGTATTTTTGAATCTTTCTTGTCGTAGGTGTTCAGAGCTCCTCCGCCTGACACCCGTGTGTGTGTAGTAGCCACCAATGTGGCTGAGACGTCACTGACCATCCCTGGCATTAAATATGTGGTAGACTGTGGACGTGTTAAAAAGAGGTTTTATGACCGTGTGACTGGAGTCTCGTCCTTCAAAGTCACCTGGACATCTCAGGCATCGGCCAATCAGAGGGCTGGTAGAGCAGGGCGAACAGAGCCAGGGCATTGCTACAGGTGGGACATACTATTTACATGATAATAAAACGTTTGAAAGCACAAAATGTTTAATTATTGTGCCCCCTCTTCAGATTATACTCGTCTGCTGTGTTTGGGGATTTTAGCCTCTTCTCAGAAGCAGAGATTACTCGCAGACCTGTTGAAGACCTAGTTTTGCAAATGAAGGATCTGAACATAGATAAAGTAATTGTTAGACATACAGCCACTGTACTATATGCATTTGTTCGGGTTTAAATTAATTTCCATGTTTGCAGGTGATAAATTTCCCTTTCCCTACTCCACCCTCTGCTGAAGCTCTGATTGCAGCTGAACAGTTATTGATATCCCTGGGCGCATTACAAGAGCCTCCACGCAGTGGAAGGTAACTGCTGTGTTTCTAGGGATTTAATTAGAGTATAGAAGTATGTTTTTATGGTTAATACACATAAACAAACAGATGAGGTGAAAACATTGACCTTCACTAAATAATATGTTTTTTACTCTCTGGGTGTTTTTACCGAAGGGTTAAGGAGATGGAGCGGGCACGTCTAAGTTGCCCCATTACTCCACTGGGCAGAGCAATGGCTTCTTTTCCAGTGGCTCCACGTTATGCTAAAATGTTAGCTCTTGGTAAACAGCAGGATTGTCTTCCATACATCATCGCTGTGGTTGCGGCCATGACAGTTAGAGAAATATTTGAGGATCTTGACAGGTAACTACAAAATTTTTTAGGCATTGTGAAAATGATTGAGAACTGTTGTTAGATTGTATGTCAATAAAAAGTAATTGTTGTTTCAGACCTGCCAGTAGTGAAACTGAAAGCCAAAAACTAACCCACCGCCGGGCTCGACTCACTCAGATGAGAAGACTTTGGGCTGGACAAGGAGGCGCTCTTCTGCTGGGTGATCTCATGGTCATGTTGGGTGAGTTCGATCTGCCAGGGAAGATGTTTGGGCACCCCTGTTGTAATGCATTACTATGTAACATTTCTAATGGAGGATTTGCTACCATGAAGGTGTGGAGAGGCAAATGCATGTGCTTCCTTTTTTGGAGCATTAAAACACCTATTATTGAATAAATTCAAGATAGGCAACTTTAATGCCATATTCTGGAACATTCTATGAAAAGCAGTAACAACATTTTTCTGTTGTTTCTGTTGTCTTTTACATTTAGACTTGTGTTACAATTTAGAAAAAATGTTTGTATCACAGGAGCTGTGGGTGCATGTGAGTTTGCTGGTTGCACTCCTAAATTTTGTGAAGAAAACGGCTTGAGGTACAAAGCTATGGTGGAGATACGACGACTCAGAGGACAACTCACCAATGCAGGTACCCAAAATACAATCTAGGACATACCCATTACTCTGTTTATTTGGTCATTTGAATGTACATGACCTCTTTCCATAGTTAATGCAGTGTGTCCAGAAGTAGGAGTATTTGTAGATCCAAAGATGGCTCCACCCACAGAACACCAGGTGATCTGTTTGCGGCAGATTGTTCTAGCAGGACTTGGAGACCATCTTGCGAGACGTGTGCAGGCAGAAGACGTCCTAGACCCAAAGTGGAAGAATGGATACAAGGTACATTAACTTGAGAGATTTGTTTACCATATTGCATTAAATGTCTCTAATGTGTTTTCTGTTGATAGACCCCACTATTGGATGATCCAGTATTCATTCACCCCACATCTGCACTGTTTAAAACACTGCCAGACTTTGTTGTTTACCAAGAGATCATGGAGACAAGCAAAATGTACATGAAAGGTCAGTCAAATTAAAATAAAAACTCTTACATACAGTACAACTAATGTTCTCAGTTTAAATACTTAAATATATTACCTTTTAGGTGTGTCAGCAGTAGAAGCACAGTGGGTCCCCCAATTTCTGCTGCAATACTGCCATTTTGGGTCTCCATTGGACTCCCCAGCTCCATGGTTCTGTCCATCTACAGGCACAATCCGATGTCAAAGACCAAGCACCTTCTGTATGGTCCACATTGTACAGCTGCACTGTATTTAGTCTTAAACCAAATTTCAAAATGTTTTCTTTTTTTTGCAGTCAGAGTAGGTTGGCAGCTTCCAGCAGTGGAGATGGAATATCCCGAAGGTTTAGAGAAATATAAACTGTTTGCCAAGTTTCTTCTTGAAGGACAGGTACAATAATCAGCATTTCATAAATTTAAATATTCACTATATATAATATACTGGATGTATAATATTGAATTATTATTTTTTGTTTGTTTATTAGGTGTGTTCTAAACTTAAGAAGCATTGTGTCCATTTACTATCGAACCCATCTATAATGTTAAAAACTTGGGCAAAGTAAGACGGACTAAAATTAATTTTGTGTGTGTATATATATATATAGGGGTTTTCATTTCTGAGGCTCTAATCATATTATTTATTAACCCTTTAGGCTGCAGCCCAGGACAGAGACCTTACTGAGTGCTCTGGTGTCAAAGAGGGTTGACTGCAGGAACCAACTCATGACTTTATGGAAGTCAGATGAAAAATGTAAGGATTTTGTAAAATAAAGTCTATAATGACCTAATGTATAATATTTTGCTACTAATATGTTTCTTTTTCCATAGACTTGTTAAGTGCATATTGCCAGTGGTTGCCAGAATCCATGCATCAAGACATTGCGAAATCTTGGCCTCCTATTTAAGTAAAAACTGCTGCAAGATGAACAAATTTTTTGTATATAACAATTTTATTTTTAAATTGAATTCTTGTATGTCATATGTTACTTTTTCTAATAAAAAAAAACAAACAAAAAAACCCAAAAAAACTAATATGGTCTTTATAAGACTAGTTAATGGTTTACCCTGTATTTTATTTGTGGGTAAATAAAAGGTCTGGGCTGTATTTGAAATGTATTCCCTAAATTGTTTGAAGTTGTTTTTATTTGTAAATGATTTATGGTGGAAAAAGAAACAACGTTGTAGTTCTCTACGTTCATTTTGCACATTTTGTTATAATATTTGTCTTATTTTGAAAGAACAAAAAATTCGGTACTTCATTGGTTATCCACTTTCATTTCCACTGATGGTCCACTTCCGTGAAAAGCGTAAACAATTGTAGCCTGTTTCCGTTGCTCCCGAGAAATACGATAAATACTTTTTTTTTTGACATTAGACAACTACCCAGTCCGACGAAATGGTGAGTTACCAATAAATTCTTATTTTAAAGGCTTTCTATGACATTTTAAAGGTGTTTGGGATCTGACAAAGCAATGCTAACTACCTGATAGCCATATGAACAGAAAGATGCACTGTCACTGTCTTAACGTTGTGCCTGTCCCAATAATCACGGAGATCTAACTAAATTATTTGTGGTGTTTTTTTCTACAGTTTTCTTTTCACGTATTTGAACACCCCATGGCCCGGGGCTTTCAGAATCGTTTTTCCACTCAGTACCGCTGCTACTCCGTGTCTATGCTGGCAGGTCCCAATGACCGCTCCGACGTGGAAAAAGGAGGAAAAAGTACGTGTTGTTTTAAATAAAATACCATGAGTAGAAGTAATTACACACGGTTTATAATTGGCTCTTTCAACAGCTATAACCATATTGCAATAAGCCACATAATTTTAGGCGTACAGTTTGGCTTATAATCATCATCATCATCATCATCACAAAGTGTGTTAATGTGAATGTGTTTTTGTTTTAGTTATAATGCCCCCCTCAGCTCTTGATCAGCTCAGTAAGTACCTCACATACACATTTACTGCCATTTGAAACCATTGCTTATGTGTTTTCCTACCTTATTTTACTGCACATTCTCCTTGTAGGCAGGCTCAACATCACCTACCCAATGCTCTTCAAACTGACCAACAAGAACTCGGACAGAATGACACACTGTGGTGTTTTGGAGTTTGTGGCAGACGAGGGTATCTGTTATCTGCCTCACTGGGTACGAAACTGTGATATTGATACTTCGCAGTGACATCACGCTGGGGGTGTGCTGCATGTAACACACAATGGATTTAAACTGTACATTTTCAGGAGCCTGTGATTAATACGAGTATTCATGGTCCTATTTAGGAGTTTGATTTTCAACAAAAAGGTGAGAGAGACTAACTGAAAAAAACTTTTGGCTAATGCGAGCTAGTTTGTGACTGTAATGTTATTTGAGAGGGACTTGTTTAACAGTAAAAAACCTCTTACCTGCTGTAGTTCCAGCTAAGTCAGTTCTTTCTGGTCAGATTGCGTTTAAAAAAAAGATCAGATTAAAGTCTAAATTGAGTAACAAAGCTTCAAACAGAGTAGAGCCTACAGTTAGCATCACACCCCCAGAGAATGTTGATGACATCAGCTGCGAAGTATCAATATGTTATGTTTTTTTGTCTGTGTTTTTTTTTTAACTTTTACTTTTTATGCAGATGATGCAGAATCTCCTGCTGGAGGAAGGAGGTCTTGTACAGGTGGAAAGTGTAAACCTCATGGTGGCCACTTACTCCAAATTTCAACCCCAGAGTCCTGACTTCCTTGACATCACGAACCCCAAAGCTGTGTAATATATTTAAGCTAAAATAATGATGTGTGTTCTGTACTTTAATGACTTGATAATGCTCAAATATTGGTATTTATTTTCTAGCCTGGAAAATGCCCTTAGAAACTTTGCCTGCTTGACAACTGGAGATGTAATCGCTATCAATTACAATGAAAAAGTATGTATTTGTTATCATCATTATGGTCTACTGTTTGTATGTTGTATTGTTTCTTAGCTGGTTTGACAATTGTTTCAGATTTATGAGCTACGGGTAATGGAGACCAAGCCAGATAAAGCAGTATCAATTATTGAATGTGACATGAATGTAAGTAAATTGAATTGTGCATATAAACAGACATACAGACATACAGACATATAGAACTGGTAAGTAAAGTACTTGTATATAACATCTGCATGTTATTTCAGGTGGATTTTGATGCTCCTTTGGGCTACAAAGAGCCTGAAAGGAGATCTCAGCACCAGGAAGAGCCACAGGCAGGGATAATGATAGGGGTTTGTAGAGATCTGTTGCACTTTTTTTTATTTGTAACATACTGTGTTTTTATTCACAGGAGGAAGAGAGTGACCCAAGTACCTATGCAGATATGGACTTGGGATTTCGAGTAAGTAGTGGATAGAAGATTCTTTCTTTCTTTATTTTATTTAACATTATTGTCTCCTAGGCTTTTACTGGATCTGGAAATCGATTGGATGGCAAAACAAAAGGAATTGAACCCAGTCCTGCACCTCTGGCACCAAGTGACATCAAACGGTAATTGCTTTTAAAATTAAATAAAGCTTTTTGACTTCAGTTAACCTTTTGAATGCTACTACTACAACTATTTGCCATTTTATTAGTTCAGTTTCGTATTAAATTAATTCTCGTGTATTTTACAGGGGTATCCCTAACTATGACTTCAAAGTTGGACGGATCACTTTCATTAGAAACTCAAGGCCACTGCCCAAGAAAGTCATAGATGATGTGAGTTATATCAGATATTATGCTCACTGTTGAATATTTTTGTATTCTACAGAATTTCTAGCTCACATTTATGTGGGGTTCTCTGTCGATACTCTTTGAGTCATTTTTTCCCCCCAATTTTCTTCCCAAAGGACGATGCTATGAACAGATTCATTGCCTTTTCTGGAGAAGGACAGTCGCTGCGCAAGAAAGGCAGAAAGCCCTGAAGTTAATTTAACATAAACAAAAAAAAGGAATTCCCATTTCCTTTAGAAGTGTGTGTTATTTCATTGCACCAGATTGCAACATTACCCCTTAATATTATTATTATATACGTTATTATATTATTATTACACCTTGTTTCCACTTATTTTAATTCCCCAAGAAAATACAAATAGTAAAGCAGGTTTGGGTTAAATATATTTGGATTAAATTAATGTAAATAATGTTACAGGATTTTGGTTGACTTATGATCGAATAATAAACTGTGTTTTTAAAATGTGTTGCCTTTTATTGGGGCAAACATGAATAAATAACTAGTCAGGTAATCGGGGTTAATTATTAACAAAATGCGGGGCTTTAAATTTGAAAGTACCTGAACCGGAAGCGTTTGGAGTGCACGTCGTTTCAATGGAGCCGACTCGGATCATACCATGGAGGGTAAATACCTAAAAAAAAGTTTAATTTTCCACAGTGATATATTTCTATTCTACTATTTTGCATGTATAGCGTACTACGCACTTACATCCAAGATCGTCGTAAATAATCCCCTCTGGTAGCCTTGCTGTCGATGTAGCTAGTTTTCAACAACGTCATTAGACACCCGACCCTATTTCTTTGCTGCTGTGTAGCTCTCAAGGGGGAAATATAAGGAACAGTGACCATTATATGAGAAATTTTAATCAGTAATTGATTCAAACGGTAACATTTATTATAAAATATTGCCTGGATGAATTTAAGTGCCACAAGGAGGCGCTGTTGTTTTCCTATCAGAAGCATGGTTATTAAGGTAGCCTTATTAGTTGTGAATGTGAATGACCTAAAATATTTTATTTATAGCCACCACGGGCTTGTGAGGATTACTGGAGTGAATTCAGGCACTGCAAAAGCTTACTGAATAAGTTCCACCACTACTACACTTATGGAGACTCACCATCCTGTGAACAGTGGAGAGAAGACTACAGGAACTGCAAACAATGGGAAAGCCACAAAGACCCTAAAGCAAAGGTCCAGTTAAACATAATTATTCATGCTCTATGGTACTATGAATGCCAGAGTGCACTGTGTTCATGTGGGCTCTGTTCACAAAACTGTTTTTCTCTCTTCTTGTTTACAGGAGGATTTGCTAATAAGTGAGAGGAATAGAGTGGCTGAGCAGCATAAATTTACTCCTGTGTGGAAACGGAGGAAAGAACCTCCAAAAGACTGGCACATGCCCTTAAACCAAGAAAAGTCTCAAGATATGTGAACTGATGAATTTTGTTTATAAAGCACTTTATTTAAAATCTTCAAATCTGTTATTGTACTACCACATTGCATGACTGGGAACATTTTTTATGAAACTGTTAACACATACCTCTATTGTGATGACTGTATTAGCGGCTTGCTTATTCATATTTGAGTGTATATTCTTCTAACTTTGGCAAATAAATTCCTTTTAGAAGTGAAAAGGACTACATGGAGGACATTAATTGGCAATTTTCTGGCCATAGCTAAGTGTATTCCTCAAGATGATTTATGCTAAAGATGAGTTAATAACAAATACAGTGCCCTGGCAGAACACTTGCAGTCTTTTACTGAGTGTAAACCCTGGTTGTATCAGTGTATTTCCCCTCTGGAGCTTCATATTTGGATTTAGGTGGTGTGTAGGCAGGACCCTCGCGAGTGAAGGGCAGAAGAGTAAAGTCTGGTTTTAGGGCTGCCTGATAGAGCTCTTCAGATGTGATCTTCAGTTCCTCCAGAGCCTCTGTCTGAGCTTCAAGTGCAGATTCAATGGCCTTCATTTCAGCCATGTGTTGCTTCTGGAATTAAAAAACAAAAACAAAACGGTTTTCTGACTTCCTGAATGTATATTAGTGTACATAACAACATACATGATACAAAATTACCTGTTTATATCGAGACCACTCTTTCAGTAGTAGAGCTCTGCGTTCACTCTCTTCAAATGAAATTACTGGTGTAGACCGTGTTCTTGCAAAAAAGGATGCATATGTTACTAATTTAAAAACACACATTTTCTAAACAGTCAATAAGGAAACGTTACCTTGCTTCATCCATGCATTTAGTTGGTGTAATAAAGTCTTCTATTGGGATGAGTTCAGGTGGTACTTTCTCCAGCTTTTTGAGTTTTTTCTTAAGCCTTTCTCTCATCATTTGCTCCCTTTTAGGATCCACTTTTTTCTTCTTCTTTGGTTCAGCTCTGAAGGGAATTTTGAATACAATGTAAATAGGATAGAAATTACCACAAAACGTAAGTGCAAGGTGATGAATTTATTAAGTAATTAAAATACCTTAAAGGAGCTGTTGTCCTCAGAGTCATTGCTGGAACATAAAGTGCGGTTTTTGGAACCTGGCGTCCATCTACCAGCAAGCTACAAGCACAGAGATAAACAGTTATTGATTTTTCTGATGACTTTTTACAGCGTTAAATGACCTGGACTACGTGATTCACACAGACTGATTTCCCTTTACCTTCGCTGGACAACGTGTTGGGGCAAAACCCTGCAAATGCAACGGGAAAATGCTAGCGACATTTTAAAAAATTAAACAATCTGATTTACTCAAATGGATCGTAGCTTTAAGTAATAAGAAATAAACCAAAAGGCACAAATGTCGCGCACGGGGAGAATATCGCGCAGAATGATGACGTTGGTGTTCAATTTGTCGTCGCACTTTCGTCTAATTTTAATTAAATCATCTATATATATATAAAATATTTGCGCAAACCACATATATTTGGTTGCATACGTATAAAATGACCATATTAAGCAGTCAATAGTGGTTATATATATGTTTCTTTCTAAAATTAGACATTCCTAATTTGACGAATCTTATTCCAGTATAAAATAGGGGAAAGGTCGTTTTTAGTGTTTCAGAGGAGTTCGCCCACTGCAAGTAATCTTACAAAAGTGAAGTGTGGACCGATCAGCAGCATTATGTCGCTACTCAGAGGTATGAAAAAAATTACAATCAAAGGCTGTAATATCTATAGCATTTTTCCCTGTGACTGCAGCATAAACACGTGTCTTTGTTATTATACTACTGCGTTTTTATTTATTTTTTTATTTTTTTTGCAAATCATTACTTGAACTTGAACATTTACTTACTGTCCTTACAGTTTTGGCTTATTAAGGGGGAGGAACTATTTGATGAACATGTAACTTATAGATGGATATCGTTTTAGATGTCTTTGTAGTCTACAAAGGGAACATGGAGTTCCATTTGTATTTATAGTGTATTTTTCGTTAATATTTTAGGTCTGTGTATTCAATAAAACAGTAAGTGTACGTTTCTTGAATTTTAATATCCCAAATTTAATATCTTAAATAAACAGGAAAACTAATATGGGCTCTATGGTGTGTGTAAAAGTGAAAGATTAGGAAAACTGTGTTATAAATGGAGTTATCACTTTTTCCCCGCAGGTGTTTTTATTGTGGCTGCTAAACGCACCCCATTTGGAACCTATGGGGGTGTTTTGAAAGACCACAGTGCAACAGACCTCGCAGAGCATGCAGCAAAAGCTGCCCTTGCTGCAGGAAGCATTGCTCCTGAAATAGTCAACAGTGTAATTATGGGAAATGTTATGCAGGTGAGGACTACATTCATTTGTTAGTTAATCATGTGTTTAAATTACATGTTCCAATTACACACAATTTATTTTAGAGCTCAGCTGATGCACCTTACATTGCCCGTCACGTTGGCCTGAGGTGCGGTGTTCCTATCCCAGTCCCTGCACTCACTGTGAATCGACTGTGTGGTTCAGGTTTTCAAGCTATTATCAATGGTGCACAGGTAAGAATAGTCACATTCTCTTTTACATTTTTCTTTTTTTTTTCTCTTAACTGTAGGATATATAACTGCTCTATATTTTTAGGAGATTTCGCTCAAAGAATCAGAGGTTGTCCTTTGTGGTGGTTCTGAGAGTATGAGCCAGGCTCCTTATGCTGTCCGTAACATTCGTTTTGGGACAAAATTTGGATTTGATCTTAAGGTTCGCGTTTAAATTTTTATGTAGATTTATTTCACAGTTCAATAGTAAATTTTAAATACATTTTAAATAATATTCCCTTGTGAAAAGTTGGAAGACACCCTGTGGGCAGGTTTGACTGACCTGCATGTCAAAATTCCAATGGGAATTACTGCAGAGAACCTGGCAGAGAAATATGAGATTTCAAGAGAAGACTGTGATAAATACGCCTACCAGACACAGCAAAGGTGGAAGGCGGGTAAGTTTTGGGCAATGACATATTGTTTAGTTTATTAGTACCCAAATGAAGACTGTATCAATATTTGTTTTCTCTCTTAGCTCATGATGCAGGATACTATACTGCTGAAATTGCTCCAATTGAAGTGAAAGCTAAGAAAGGCAAAGTATCCATGGCTCAGGATGAACATCCTCGTCCTCAGACTACACTTGAGCAAATGGCCAAACTCCCCACTGTGTTTAAAAAGGGTGGAACAGTTACAGCTGCAAATGCTTCGGTAAAAAAATATTTGTCTTTAGATCTCAGACAAGAAGTATCTACCATGCATCTATGTGTTTCACAGGGTGTCTCTGATGGTGCTGCTGCAGTGATAATTGCTAGTGAAGACGCAGTGAAAGAACATAAGCTCACACCACTCGCCAGGATAGTCTCCTACCATGTATCAGGCTGTGACCCAAGCATTATGGGCATTGGTACATAATAATTAATATTGTGTGTGCATGCAGTTTAATGTAATTTGGGACTATACACTGATCATTCATTGTCGCAGGTCCAGTTCCTGCCATCACTGAAGCTCTTAAGAAAGCAGGCCTTTCATTGAGTGACATGGACTTGGTGGAGGTAATTTCTATTGCATGATTATTGCTAACCTGAAATCAAAAGCAAAGGCTAATCAGTGTATTTATGATTTATTTTTGTGTTTAGGTTAATGAAGCATTTGCCCCTCAGTACTTGGCTGTATCAAAATCATTAGGTCTGGACCCTGAAAAGAGCAATGTTAATGGTGGAGCTATTGCTATTGGTCATCCACTGGGTGCCTCTGGTACTCGAATCACTGCTCACCTCGTTCATGAGCTCAGGTAACATTAATTGTTTGTTATTTAAATGTCTTGTAGGGCTGCAACTAACATTATTTTAGTAGTAGACTTGTCATTGATTATTTGATTAGTCGACTTATCAAATAGTGAAAATTACAAATTGTTAATAACCCTAATCTTGTGTTTTAAACAAACTGTTTCTTTCTAATAGACGAAGAGGCGGCAAGTATGCTGTTGGCTCTGCCTGCATTGGAGGTGGCCAGGGGATTGCCATCATTGTTGAAAATGCTAACTGAAGGAACTGATCATGTTGAGAAAGAAATTCTGATGAATAAATCATACACAAATGTACAATATCTCTGAACCAAGCCTAGAAATTTCTCACATATGCATCCAGCACCCACTGTTGGTAATTTAGAGAATTTGTACAGCTATTTGTAAAACCAATCTTTTCTGTCCTGTGCCTGTAATAATTTGCCTCTTAAACTGTTATAATAAAAAATACAGCAAAAGAGCCCACATGATCTGACTAATGTTCTGCCAAGTGCCTATTTAAATATAGAGGTCAATATAATATTTGTGTTTTCTGTAGCTTGCCTTTGTTTGACTTACCTTTTAAATAAAGTTGTTAATTACTTTAGTTGTTAAAGTTTCCTCGAGAGTTTCAGTTTGATGTTTATTCATGTGTATTCATGTTTAACCATGGAGGTGAACTTTGAAACTAAATTGCAAAATCCCTGGTTCATTGAGGTACACTTGAGAATTAAAAATATAAAAGTATTTTCATCAGGATTAAAAGTCTTTTGACAGTCAATAACTATAACACAATATATGAACTGTGCTCTAAAAAATCCTAAAATTGCTGTAAAATTAATATTAATCAATCAAAACCATGAACGCAAAAGAACTACAACAACCATAACTCCCACTACTCTTACGCCGTACGTCAACGTCATTTTGCGACGTGGTTATATACGTCAAATGCCCGGATGTCGGTCTTTTTTTCATAGCGAAGGTAAGATGTCTACTCCCTTCGTGTTACTGTTTGCTCAAAATCCAAGATCATCTGCTTTATTGAACAAAGATATAAACGTGTAGTCAACGAGGAATGCGTGCTCAACTCCCCATCTTATAATTTACAACGTTATTATGTTAAATTATTGCTTCTGTTATGTGATTTACTAGCATTTACTTGAGCGATAATACAGGCCACCGGCTAGCCTTCATGCTGCTTTTAGCATCGTTGCTATCAGGCAAAACTCAAATTGCAGAAGTATTATAGTGTAAAAGAACGGTATATTTTGTCAGTGCACAGCGCGAAATTGTCACTTCTTGGCATTTAATTGGTGTTATGTCATTAGGCATTTGTGTCTTTGCAATTGAATCCTTGTTTATATCCCCCCACATCGAGATCCGTAATTTACTTTAATTCACACTATCCTATGGATCACCCTATGGCCTTTTGTAATCAAACTTTAATAATACTCAAAAGTGACGTTAATGTCACAATTCCATTTGGGTTTACTATCTGCTAACTACTTTTTCATTAGAATTTTTGATGCAAAACATTTTAAATTCATAGGTTTGCCTAACTCTGTCATCAGTGTGATGAGATAACCTTGCAGGGTTTTTTTTTTTAAACAGATGGCAGAGGGAGACAAAAAGTCTGCCAAGAAGAGGCACGGGAGCCGAAACCCGGTTCTGGCTCGGGGCATTGGTCGGTATTCCCGTTCTGCCATGTATAGCCGCAGGGCTATGTACAAGAGGAAAACTAAGACTACCGAGACCAAGGTATGCTCATACATTAAACTGTCATCTAAATGAGACCCTTGATTTGTTTTCATTGAGTTGATGGTGTATTGTGTCCGTTTCAGGTTGAGAAGAAGCTTAAGGAGAAGCCCAAGGCCACTGTTGTCAAACCTGTTGGTGGAGACAAGAATGGAGGCACTCGCGTTGTTAAACTCCGGAAGATGGTAAGATCGCAAGTTCCAATATTCCTCATTTGCCACAAAAATGCTTATCCTTTAAAACTGAGTGGTATCTCACAAGTGCAGTGTCTAGTAATGAATGAGTGCAGGAATTCTCATTTATGGCATACAAATGTTTGTAGGGACTGACATTATACATTTAAACTTATTACTCTGACTCTTAGCCTAGACTAGTGATAAATACTGAAAATTATACTTTTTTTTTTTTTTTTTTTTTAAATTGTTTCATTGTTGCTGCTGAAAAATGAATTTCCTTCAGGAGCCATAAAGTATTATATCGAACACATTTATCATGGCTTTCATTTCCTTTTTTTTTTCTTGTGCATAGCCCCGTTACTACCCAACAGAGGACGTTCCTCGTAAGCTGAGGAGCCATGGAAAGAAACCCTTCTGTCAACATAAGAGGAAACTGCGGGCTTCCATCACTCCAGGAACTGTGCTGATCCTGCTCACTGGTCGCCACCGTGGAAAGGTGAACTATTGTAAAGGCTTTTGATGCTCACTGTTGGTCCCACTTGGTCTGATAGCTGCAATGTACTTGTTGTGATTGTCCAGAAAGGTGCTAAACAAGTTTATACATGGGATGAAAAACTGATTTATTTATTTTTTTTGGCCACCTTTTCGATAGATTCAGCACTTTAGCTCTGCATCGTTGACTATTTTTGACCAGGGTGATATTGTCCTGCAGCTTCACTTGGTCGGATGAGCAAAAGCCCCTACCCCACTCTTAATTGTTACTGAAAAAGTGTCAAATATGGGCATGCAAACCCCTCTTGGTGTGTATGGTATATGTTGGCCTGTCTGTCCTTTTAAGTGTGTGTGTGTGCTCAGTGCAGAGCTCGTATGCACCATGCTCTAAAATCTATTTCTAAAACTTGGCAATAAGTTGCGTCCAAATGTTTCCTGCATGTTATTACTGTAAAGTTGCATTTAAATTGCGTTACAGCTTTACAATTATTTTTCCTTTATTGAGTTTGACACAATTGAATCATTGTGGGCTTATTTGGCATTGTTTCTGCAGTATCATAGTTGATGTTTGTTAGATCTGGAAAATGATCTCTACTTGGCTTTCATCAAATTATCTATTCTGTTTCAGCGTGTGGTGTTTCTGAAGCAGCTGTCAAGTGGTCTCCTGCTGGTCACTGGTAAGTGCTTAATAGTATGATCAGTGGTTGTAGTTTATAAAGACGTGTATAGACAAATGTGTTTTCTTTAGGCCCTCTTGCCCTGAACAGAGTCCCATTGCGGAGGGCTCACCAGAAGTTTGTCATCGCTACGAATACCAAAGTTGACATCTCTGGTATGAAGGTCCCCAAAACCCTTAATGACACATACTTCAAGAAAAAGAAGCTGAGAAGGCCCCGTCACCAGGAAGGAGAGATCTTTGACACAGAAAAAGAGGTGAGCTATTGCATATTTGGAGTATTTTAAAAAGTACTGTAGATATGTTTGGCTAATTTTATTGTCTTTTTTTTTTTTTTTTAAATTGTAGAAGTACCAGCTGACAGAGCAGAGAAAAGAAGACCAGAAGGCTGTTGACTCTCAGCTTCTGCCCCTTATTAAGAAGGTGCCACAGCTTCAAGGGTACCTGCGCTCCTCTTTCTGCCTGTCTAATGGAGTTTATCCACACAAGCTGGTTTTCTAATGTGTTAATAAAGAGTACCCTGGTTACCATCATTTACAAGCATTCTGGGTTTTCAATGCCGTTTACTTCAGCACTACATGAACTGATTTGGCAATGGGTGATTTTGCATACCAGCGTCACATCTAAATCATTAAGTGATGTGTTGGTGTAATACTACTAGATGTTGGTCAATTTGTACTGAACTAAAAATGATCATGTTTAACATCTGCAACTTTTAAGAATGAGTCAAACCTGAATGAATGTAATTGCTTTATTAGACATTTGGAAAGCATTACTAAAAGCAATTTGTAATGTAATGCTTGTCGTTTAAGTTCCCCTTATCTTTAGAACTTAATAAACCACAATCTGGGGAAAAATGCTTAAAGGTGGCACTATTTGCTTAGCTTCCCAGATTTATACCTTTTTTGGACATTAGACGTGGTGGTCTTTACTTGTGCAGCAAACACCAGCAGTTATAATCTCCCCTTTAATTCTTGAGCAACTCAAAATGGTAACTGGTTAATTCAAGATAGAATTTCAAGAATTATTGGTAGTGTATTGAGTTGCCAAAAGAAAACAAGAATTTTGGCCCAGCCTAAAAGCTTTGCTTTAATTAAAAAACAAGTTCTAATGTAACAAGACAAAAATAAATACAAGTCTCTCACACGGCCATGTTTTTTCTCAAAAGAAAATAACAGTTAAGCACAGAAAAGGCAGAGGCCCCTTGCCAAAGGAATGATGGGTGCCTTGTTTAATCAGTCAGTGATGTATGTGGTCAGCTTGTTCTGAGAAAAGTGGTTCCTCAGCCTGACTTGAACAGCAGGATGGCCACCTGACCCAAGTAGAAGTAAATAAAATGCTTGGTCTCGTGGGTTACATAGCTGCCGAAGTTCCTCCCGACGATGCAGTGCCAAGTTGGGTTGTATTTTTTGTCAAACTCCTGCAAGTGTAGAGATATCACATAAGATATTTTCTATTCATTTTGCACACGCCATGTATGCAGTATGCCATTTTGGCGTTTCTACTTCTACATGTCCATATGCCAGTGCATTTGTAAGGATGCATTACCTTCTTGATGAAAGCAGCGATATCCTTCTCAATGTTGTATTTCTCCAGGGCCTGGGTGGCACACTCCACAGCGTCCTGCTGCATGTCCTCCGACATGTCGGCATTTTTGATCACAGCCTTTCTCTCTGACATGGTTGCCTTGGGATACCAAAACACAGTGGAAGATACATCATTTTCACAGGCGCATTGCCAAGTATACAATACATTCAGATAAGCATCTAAACAGGGTCTGCTTATGAGCATCCAAACTCGCACGCCGCTTTTAATTTCAACATCCAGTTAAGGCCAGAAATTAACTGTTTGTCGAACAATGTTATTACATAACAGACATATCTATCTAGCCATTTATAACAACGTTGCATAACTTCCAACTCAAATGGATGCAAGCGATGCGTAGTTTCTATGGCTACACATGAAAATGTAGATTAATGGCAAATTATTAGCCAGACACCAATAAACGCACATACAATATTTTGAGTGCACCACTAACAGTGACTACGATTAAAACACACCCTTTGGAATACAATAAATTAATAAATAATACACAATATTTTCTGAGAAATTATTTTAGACAAGTTATCATAGGAAAAGTGGGCTTCTTGTATAATATACCACAGCACATGGATGTGCAAAGATGAATGAGCAGCTTTTTTCTCACAATAGAATAAAATATTATACAGCAGTAACTTCAAACATAGCAAGAATGTATATTAACAAATCCTCACGACCCTTTAGAGAAGACATAAATATACCTTTCCGTTGTCTGTTTACTCTTGATAAATTGATGAAACGACTTATCCAGCAGCGATAACTCCCGCGAAGTGGTTGACATAAAAGTAATGTGGGTGTGTAGTGGAAAGAAACCGCTATGTAGACCGCCTGTGATTGGACAACAGTAACACACGGGCCGCTGCTATTGGCTGATTTAGAGTTCTGTCCCTGGTGTTTCGCTCTGCATTTTATTTCAGACCATCATGCATTGCGACAAACATGTCTCCGTGGCAACCGATACAAATATCCAATGCGCCAATATTTTTTTTATTAATTAATTCTATACCTATTTTATTATACATATCGATGCCATTGATTTATACATTCTCTTAATTTATCTTGTTGCAAAATTAACAAAACTAGTTATATTTATTTGAATCCTTAATAGAAATTATATATGTAGCTGAATTGCCAACAGTTGAGTTAAAGTTGAGTTAGGGTGCTGCTATGGTTACTTATTACCTATGCATATTGTCAACAATCACTCATGTATTGATTAATACTATAAAGGCAATTTTAGCCATATGAGTTGGTCAAGTTTACTGTATATATAGACATTTAGAATTCTACAAAACATCTATGTTATAAAGCATACAAATCAGAGATGCTTCAACCATTTTATTAACAAACAAGGGCACTCATTCAAACTCTGCATGCTTTGGTGTATGCCACACATCACTTCAGCAGTGTTTCCTATATGATCTCTAAAAACACACACACAACTTCCTACATAGCCCCCAAAAAGATTTGCCACTAGTTACGCATGTGTATGTTTACAAATAACATAATTTGAGCTATAAACACTAATACTCAAACAAAATTCCTGCACCCATTTTTTTTTTGCAATATTTAAGCTTAAGTTTCATAAAACATACTATCATTTAGATGATATAACTAAAATGCACACATTTTAAAAAGTTTAAATTCATATTGTAACTTATTATTGGACTATTGAAATAAATACTAGTAGAGGCACACAGATGTTGCATTTGTCCATATCACTGTAGCTTTACTCGCTGCGATCCTTTGGTTCTCTGTATTTATAGTGGATATATTCAAAGATGTCTCTCTCGCTATCCACCATCAGAGGCTCTCCTGCCACACCTACAAAACAGGCATACCATGATATGTTATAATACAAGTCACTCTTCAGATATTTCACACACAGTCAAGACATTTTTATTGCTTTATATTTAACTTATCAAAGACTCACCAGTAACACCGAGTGGGCGTATAGTGTACTCATTTAGAGTAAAGCCCTTCTCCAAAGCATGAGCTCTCATATTTTTATTAAATATGTCGCTTCCTGTGAAATACAGCACTCCACAGTAGTACTGATCCTTTGGGATTAACCTTGAGTGACAGAAGAATGGAAGTGTAAAGGTTCCAGTACAAACTCCATATACTTTTTTTTTTCCATGTACAAAGTTGGAACAAACCAAAATGTATTTGTAACAAATGGCCAAACTCAAAAATCAATCAATCCTGCTATAAAACAAAATAATAATTTTTAATGTACTACCTAATATCAATACGTCTATGAAGATATTCTTCCTCATCGTCATCGCTCTTTTCAAGCTGACAGACTCCCTACCAAAACAAGATCATGAAGGACCATGAGCAGAGTCATGCGAATCATGGCTTGGGTACAATTACTGTAACTCCATTACCAAACATCAGATTCATAAACTAGGTCCTCACCATGAACTTTGTATCCCCTTTAGACAGTGTGTCTGTTACAAAGCCAAGGGACTCTAAATGGTCTACCACAGCATGGAGCAATTTGGGCTGAAAAAGACAACAAATTTAACAACTTGTGTAATTAGGATTAGCTGAGGCTTGGGAAGTCTTAAAATACTTGGTCTTACTTGCTTCTCAGTTTGAGATGTATAATCTGGGTGTGTCAACAAGATATCTATATCACCACTTGAAGCAGCACCTGAGTAAATTAAATACATTGAACAAATATTTTCTTAGATGACACTATATCATTGTTTTTAAAGAAAGGAAAAAGCATTCACCCCTCCTGTAGCTTCCACAAATTGTCCCAATGTATTCTTCATCAATTTTATGCAGCTCTCCCAGAATTAGTTTCTAAACAAAGGTTTCAAATTAGTGGACAACAAAATGGCAAAACCTAACAATATGTGATCATTATATACCTCCATCTTTTCCATTTCAGCTCTTGGAATTCTTTTCTCAAATTCTTCAAAATATCTGAAAAACAAACCATACTATGTAAAGCAGCCTAAATTTTGCCATACCGAACCATTGCACCAAGAGACTACTTACTTTAGTCCAATTTGCTGGTGGTGATTTAACTTATGCTCAATCTTTTTCAAATCTACAAGTATGACAAGAATGACAAGCCAATAATTGGACACTCAGATGAATTTATGCCAAATGTGCATTAGATAAAACAAACCTTCTAAGGTTTTTACCCCTTCTTCATAAAACTTTCTGGCAGCAGCTGGGCTAAAATTGAAATCCAGGAAACAAAAAGTCATTAAGGTTGTGAATAGAACCACTCGCACTATTAAAAGTGTATGAAACAATTAGTGAGTGAAATAATGCAATCAAATAATGTTTTAAACACAGGCAAATAACTGAAATCACCTACCCAATTCCAGTAACTCTAGTGAGAAAATTAATAGAGGAACTGGTATCGTCATTGCGAATCTAAGAGCAAAACAACAGATGAATTATCAGTACATGAGTTGGAGAAACTGGTTCTGTAGACTTTTAAACAGACTGAATACCTTTTCCAATTTCCTTAGTTTGCCAGTTTGAAGGAATTCATCAATTTTCTCTGCAATTTTGGCCCCCACACCTTCCTGTTAAAAGAGAAACCAAAGACAATAATTTATTTATTTAAATCTATGTCTCAGCAGAATGACAATTTGTGAACAAAACATACAAGTTTTTTTGCTTCTTCACCACTTCTGATTTTGTTAGGGTACTTCGCAATAGTTGATGCTGCTTTCCTACATTGCAATAGATGAGAGATTAGTTGTTTCGTCTAAAACTACACAAATAGTAGTTACAGTATAATCTCACCAAATCTTACCTGTATGCATTGTATTTGTGAATTGCCCTATTTACGTTTTTCTCGTAGTTGGCAAGTTCTGTAAACGCAATTACAATGTCAGAATGAGTAAACAAAACAGGCAACATAAAAGTATCACTATAACTATCACAATAGTTATAGTGATACATATCACACATAGCAAAAGGTAGATATATACAATCTACCTTTTGCTATGTGGTACAGTTTAACAGGATATTTGCATTTGTTTTGGAGAAAATAATATTAAAAGGCAGTTACAAAGAGTCTTATTATTTTTATTTAAACCCAACTCATCTTCTGACCAGGTTGCAGCCAGAGCTTGCAAGCTAGGCAGGCATCAACCCTTTTACTCACCAACAAGAAAGTCTGTGATTCCTTCATTGAGGGATTCCTGGGGCGCCTTTCTTTTACTCATGTTTATGCTTTATGTTAGAATATGCTCCTGTTTATCTGTATATACAAAAATACTTCAACAAATAGATGTAAATCTGAAATAGCTACTAGGCTAGCTAACTGTGTGCTACACAAAGCCGAAACAAGCGATGGGGGCAGGGCAGCGCGTGCGTAAACGTCACCAGACGCTGAATTGATGACGTCATCTTAAAGCAAAACCTTTAAAACGTTTAATACAAAAAGCTCTTGTAAAACCTCTTTATATCCAAAACGATTATGGTTTGAGAACATGCACCATATTGTTGTGATTATAACATTTCGAATGGAGTGTTTGATCCAAGAGATGTTTTTTGTACTAATCTGAACTAAACTCATAACCTTTTGCTTTTACATATGTACAGAATAAGCAATTTTACATTACAATAATACATCATGAGATAGCAGACGCATAGCTAAAATACAATAGCAAAACAAAACACAATAAAAATACTATTTAAAAAAAAAAAAAAAAAGTTTTCTTCTTCACAGAATCTCATAAAATGGATTCCTCATGTTGTTAAGAATCATTTTTAACATAAACTTTGTCCCTAGAAAATATTTTGATGGCTTCCTCAAGTTCAGAAAGTCTGCAATCAAGATGAGCCTTCCGAGTTTGCATGCTCAAGTTGTCTGCTTTGAGGGGCAGTGAAAGTAGCTCAGTCACCAAGGAGCGGTGGCCTATGGGGAAATCAAAATCAGTGGTTTCATACCATATGTAAAATGTACACATGCTGTAATAAAAAGGTTTGCTTACTTCCTTTGAGGGACTTAAGAGTTTCCTGTCTCTCACTCTCAGGCATCAGTGTGTGACCGGCTGGAGCAGATGGATCAGGGGCATTTCTCCTTCGCTCTTCTTCTTCTCTCCTCCACTGTTCCTTTCTTTGTTCAAGGCTATGAACAAAGTTAATATAAAAGTTAATAAAAAATCCAGTTAATGTACAATCTAGCATAAGTTTTTTTTTTTTTTATTTGTGTGCAATGCTTTTTGAAGCCACTTACTACTGAGGGACTTGTCCTTTGACAGCACTGGGAACAGGTTTTTCCTTAAGGCTTGACAAAGACTGAGAGCGACGCAGCGCTGTTTTCCCCGCAGTCTTTGCATTATGTTTTATGAAGTTTACGGTCTGGCCTTGAACCAAAAACTGCATAACAATAACACAGAATAAATAATAATAGACAATATCTTAACAATAACAGTTAAGTTAATCTAGGTTAATCACTTTGTTAGCATGGCTGCACTTTTGTTTTTATTTTTGTATGTTATTTCATGAACTATCACATATGTATATCATTACAGCGCAATTTGGTCATTGCAAATTGCAAATTGTAATATTGATATTAAACAACTTAATAACAGAAGCTTGTCCATTTACTTCTTGTTCAAAACTGCAAAATTGATTCTAACATGATAAAAGATGATAAAAGTTGATTTTGCATAATTTTAACAATAATCTTCTACTATGGATTACTCACTTGTGGATTATTGTCATTTGTCAAATAACATGAGGCTGAACGTTGCAAAACTTTTGGAGAAGTTTGTGATGCCCCATGTGCTTTTAGAAAGTTTTGACACTGAGGTTTAATTGCCGAATGAGGAACCTGTATTTAAAAATAAAGAAATTATGACAATGCATTGCTAAAAATGGAAATATGATTGTTTCCCCTTGTGACTTATACCTGTATCTGGGTCTTTACTTTTGAAGGAATATGAAGGTACTTTGAAGAAAGAGCTTTGACGGGAGTAAGGCGGGACTGTGCATTCTCAGCCTGCTGCTCTCTGTAGCGTTTTTGGATCTCCCTAAGTCGCCGCACTTTCTCTTTACCAAAATCCTGTACAAGATTTCCTATGGGTCAAGAAAATTCAAATGAAACTCTTTCGCAATTGTAAATTAAGTTGTTTGCATATATTGTTGAGTTAAAACTTGAGCTTACTCTGCTTAGGAACAGAAAAGAAAGGGGCATCATCTATCTTGAGCAGCTCGCCCACAACTCCTTTTTTTCCTCTTTCCAAAATATGAGCAGCGTTTGGACCAATGCGAGGATGCTTAGCAGGAGTGCGAGCAGTGTAGAAGCCTGGATGTAACACAGGGTCCGGAACAAGTGGTCCTGACAACAAACCTCCATCATGATGCCCCTCTAAGCGACCACGAGCTGTACAAACATTAAGGCGAATGTTATTTACTCAATTACAATGGAATAATTACTTAATAAGACGTGTCCAAAAAAGCAACACACACAAAAAAAACAAACAAACCTGAATTTGGACGTGTGTAAAACTGAGGGAAAAGAGAAGGATCAGGAGGGATTGGTCCAGATATTGATGAAGGACCCTCACACATTGTTCCCTGTAAATGAAAAATCAAAATGAGGCCGGCTTTTACAAATTTGAAGGCTCTACATTAGCTAATAACAATAAAATATGTGCAACCAGTTAAAAGGCTACTTACTTAGAAACTTACAGTCCAGCAAATCAAATCTCTAAAATAATAACAACTGTGTAGCTAAATATATGGGTAGTGGAATACAATTTTGAATTAAAATAGAGGATTAAAATGTGCTACCATAGAAGGCTAACATCGACAGGTAATGTTGGCTAGGTTAACTAAGTTCCTATCTTCTACTCTGGTTTATTAAACAAGGGAACAACTCTAAGCTATTGTTATAAGCTTATTGTATGGTTCGACGATGATAAACTGCATTTAAAAGCACAGCATAAACAGCATAATCCGACGAACAGTTACCTGAAGCGTGTGTTTATCATGAGTAGCTGGAGGAGTCAGAAGCGTCTGACGGCGCTGGCGTCAGCTCTTGTTGTGCTTCACCATGGCGACGGCGCTCTGACGCAGACCAGACGCGCTCCTCTTCTGATCATACGAAGCTTTGATGTTTCAATAAAGTTAACTGATCCTGACTTATCCTGCAGATAGAATTTACGGAAAATGTAATTGCTTACTGTAAAGAACTGTAATATTAGTCTAAGTTCACCGCGGTAAAGAAAAAATCTATTTAAAAAGCAAACTAACGCTGATAAATGTTGTAGAACAGTGCCCCTTGCGGCTTAACAGTGTACTGTGAAAGCGGAATGCCCAAAGAAAATGAAAATACAAAGTAGATTTTATACCATCAACTATTAATTTGAACTTAATGTGTCATAAAGTGTTATAAGTACATTGAAGTTTCTGAAAGCTGGCTGTGAAAACACATCCAGCACAGTTTTGTTGCTAAATGGACACTGTGTTCTACTGCCTCTTGCCGAGCCTCTCCCTCTATTTCAATTAGGGCCCTGCTGATCTTCTGCATGTTTTTCCCCATTTACACTGAATTAGTGGCTTTAGCAAATATATAATGTCATAAACTATATAAAAGCACATGTCAGTTTTCACTCTAAATTTCTAATATTGCACAATGGCCCCGCCTCCAGGCTCAGTTCAGGCTGTGACGCTGCGCCTGGTGTTTGTCTGTGCGCTTCTCCTTCACTGTGTCCCGCTACTCGGAGCAACTGCAAACTCTGCACACTCCGTCCCGCAAAAACAGGTAAATAATCCTGGTCTTATGTTTTCTCTATGTGTTTATCAAAACGTTTGGGCTGCCTTGAGCTTACCGCATGTGGACCCTGTCATCCAGCCATAACCACACAGGCTATGGTCAGACCACAGGGCAGTGTATGACAGTTCTACTGGGAATCGGCTCGTTTTCCGTTTTAGCATCAATACATTTGTTTCTCTTGTGAATACTCTCAGTCTAGATGTGTTGCAACAAAATTAAGCAAATTCTCTGATCAATTGGAACAGAAACAATAGGCCTGTGTTTTGGCGAAACAATTAGCCTACAGAAGAAATAAAAGTTTGTAAAATACCGTGTTTGAAACACTGTGCTGGAACAAAAGAAGCAGTAAACCCTTGTCCATGTGGAAAAGGGACAGGGTCCATCGGTGCAGCATGATGCCATAAAACCTAAACATCTTATCCTTATCAGTCTGTTGAATTCTCCTTTTGAAGCCACCCATGTCTGTAGGTCATTGTGCAGTACCTTAAACTTCTTGAAATGATCAGAAGTTTAAATCATCCTGCCACAGCTGGGGAATGTGTCACTTTTACTTGTTGTGGCATAAAGGTCCTTATGGTCAATGGGCACATCACTCCTTCATTTACTATACTGAAGTTATAAATTGCACTTGACCTTATCTCACACTCAGACATACCTCATGCTGGAGGTCTACCACACATGCTGTAGTAGTTGGCAAAATGATTGGCCACTAGTGTCACCGCCTCTGTTTATCTGACAAAGACACTCTATTATCCCCCCTAAAGTAGGCTATAAACAGTATAATACAAAGTAATTATAATAAAATCCTCATAAACATCCTGATAGGTTTAGAAATAATAATGCATGTTTTTGCAATTGTGTGATAATGGGCCCCGTTCTTGTCTGCTTTTTGTTCTTGTTTATAGTTGATATTTGACCTTTGAGCTTCACTATTGCAGCGGATGACAGTGCTGTGGAAATGGTTGCCTAAGGCTGAGCCCTATTTACAGTTTTAAAAAATCAAAGTAGCACATGGCTCGCAGTTTTCTTCTCTAAAGTTTTCAATCTATTGAAAAAAATTTTATTTATATGAGAACATTTTTAACACTAAATAAAGAGACTGTTTTAAAGCCATACTCACTTGTTTTTTAGTGTCAGATTCACCTGGGCTAAATATATCCTGCTAGTGAGGTGGACTGTCGAAGGCTAAGGAAAATGACAGGGTATAACTTTGCTTTACAGAGCTCATGCTTAAAAAGTTAGACTTCTGCAATGATTAAACTATATTTTTATTTGAAGTACAATTAAATTGTTGCTTTTTGTTGTCTATTGTATGCAACGTTAACTTTTTCCTGGGTTGTTGTTTTACTTTTGTTGCCTTTACATGCATTATTTTTAGCTAATGTTCCTATGTGCACAGCAGGCTGTCTCTCTCCAGGAGGTCTGTCATTTCCTTCTAAAATTCACAGCAGTAAGAGCAATATTGTGCACATTTTTCAACAGTAGGACCAGGGAGATCACTTTCTTATTGGCTATCAATATTCAGGCGTTTAAGATGAAATGAAAGTCTCAATATTTTATAACAGTTTATTGTAAAATCAATCATCAAGGCAAGACAAGTTTATATGTATTGCACAATTCATAGACAAAGTGCTTTAAAATCACAATACAAAAAAGCAAAACATAAATAATCATTATAAAATTAAAAACAGTAAAAACATTAATCCAAAATGTTTAATTTTAGTATTATAAACCAATACATTATTTATGAGAGAGAGCATTAGATTAAACCACCCATCCCGATATTAACAATAATAATATATTATTAAGATTTACCATGCCCACTTCCACTTTTCATTTATGAAGTCATGGCAGAGAAAGAAGTGAAGAGTGTGGTGCCACCTGCAGTGTCAGTGGTGCCCGCTGTGCAAGCTGTACCTGTGGTGCCCCTGGACCAGCCAGAACAAATGAAGCAATCAAAGAGCAAAGACCATTGTCAGACATGTCAGCACCAAGCACCAAAGGCTCATGGTGAGTCAGGGCATGTTTGTTTGAGGCAGAGGACTTCAGTGCTGCTGGCTGCATTATGTTGCGCTTTAAGGATAAGGATTCATGTGTAATTTGACTGGTACATTAAAGTCATCTTTACCCTGGCATGGTGCACTGCATCAGTTTGCAGTAGTCTGGCAGCTGCTCTCTCTAACATACATCACCAGTAAAGATGTTGCCAAACTGCTTCTGCAACATGTCAAATGCAGCTTTCTGTAGATTTCACATTGATATACATTGTCTCTGGTATATTCAGAGTATTTATATGTCTTAATTTCTTGAGTAATCTATCAGTTGCTTGCCAGTGGCATGTTGCCAAGTTGTGTGTGAACATTACTGATGCAGTGGATCCTTTGACTGGGGCTTTCATTCTCACTGGCCAAATGCTGAAGAAACAGGTTCAAACACTGCCTGGTCAAAAAGTCAAATAGAGAGCACCCCATTGGACATCTCATCAGTCTTTCATGTAAAAAGGCACTGTAATGCAAAATAATTTCCAATATTCATACAAATAAATCTGTTCCCTCAGGAAGTATGACTGTCCCTCCAGCATACGCGGACTTGGGCAAATCAGCCAAAGATATCTTCAACAAGGGGTTTGGTAAGTTATAAAACACAGTTCATGGACAAGTACACTATGTAATTTTGACATAGAATGTGATTAGTTCTGACACGACCATAAAGGATGTCACAATATTAGCTTTTTATATAGTTTTCCTTTTCTTTGCATTTATTTACAGGCTATGGAGCGCTGAAGCTGGATATCAAGACAAAGTCTCAGAATGGTGTTGTAAGTGGAATTCTCTCAGTCATGTCATGTGATGGGTTGCTTGTGGAATGCAGTAGCTAAAATGTCTTCTGCTTGAATAAATGTGCTTTTATTCAGTTCTACCGTCTCTTTAAGGTTTTGCATGAAAAAAGAAAATAATGTATGGTATGATGCACAGGGGTGAATGTATCGATTCCAATGCAAAAAACACTTTTCTTCTTATTTACCTAATATCTTCAAAGGCTTAGATTAATACAGTATCACTTGGGGCAAAACTTTTTGTAGTTCAGGCTAACCCTCTGTCTTTTGTCTTTTTCTGCTTCCTGTGTGGATGTCCTTTCAGATGGTAAGAATGAGTGTGTATGTAATGATTAAACAGATGTGTTAAAAGTGCTTGTGTGAGGAACTTGTCGGCACTGTTTAGATTATCAGTGCACTATAGACCGATATATCAGTTGGCCCCTAAATATTGGCAGAGCTTGAGGACATTGGTCGGTCGATCTCTGCTATGCATAGTTGTCACCTGTCTGCAGCTTGTATCACTTTATTAGCTCTCAACATTTTTCTTCACTTGTGCACGTGTTTAGTTCAGTAGACTGATTATCGTAGAAATTGTTGACTACATCTGAAATAGAGAACAGGGAACAATGTTGAGCCATTATAATTATTAAGGTGTATGTGCCATTATAACAGTATCTGAAATTATTTTTGCATTTGGTTTTGTCCATCAGGAGTTTGCCACCTCTGGCTCCAGCAACACGGACACAGGGAAGTCCGGAGGTCACCTGGAGACCAAGTACAAGATGAGTGACCTGGGCCTCAGCTTCAACCAGAAATGGAACACTGACAACACTCTGACCACCGAAATCACTGTGGAGGACCAGGTCAGTGCAGCTCAGTTCTGTTTACATTTCCAAACTGAATACCACTTAACAACTTTATATTTTTTATATGACACATCTGTTAAATAACATTTTTCAAATATATGATTGAAGTAAAAATGTACAAAGTTTGGGTTTAAAACAAGCAACACCATAATCATATAGTTACAGATTATATTTAACCATCATTAACATTTTCTTCTCTTCGGTAGATGGCTAAGGGTTTGAAGCTCGGTTTGGACACATCGTTTGTGCCTAATACTGGGTAAGTCAAGTCACTTGGATAATTAAGGTTATGGAGTAGTCATTATCTTCCTTTATCTACTCCTAACAGCTCTGCTAGGCCTTTGTGATTATGTACTCTACACAGGGCATAAGAGACCCTTCTCTCTCAGAATGTAGCATAAATAATTATTCTAAATATTATTATTCTTTGTTGTGTCTAAAATATTTTTTCTTGTTTGTTTTATTTTTAGGAAGAAAAGTGCCAAACTGAAGACTGCATACAAACGTGACTTCATTAACGCTGGTTGTGACCTGGACTTTGACATGGCGGGACCCACTGTTCATGCAGCTGCTGTGTTGGGGTACGAGGGCTGGCTGGCCGGGTACCAGATCGCCTTTGACACTGCCAAATCTGTATTGACCCAGAACAACTTCGCTATTGGATACAAGGCTGGCGACTTTCAGCTACACACTAATGTGTAAGAGCTCTTAAAACATATAAAACTCTGGCTAATATTAAATATAAATATTTATAATGCTTTTCTATATTAAAAAAGGACATATTTCTTTTTGTCTTTAGTAATGATGGCACAGAGTTTGCTGGTTCAATTTACCAGAAGGTGAACAGTAACTTGGAGACAGCTGTTAATTTGGCCTGGACAGCTGGCAGCAACAACACACGTTTTGGTATTGGTGCAAAATACCAGCTGGACAAGGACGCGTCTGCTTCTGTAAGTAACTGACTTTGTTATGTATAGAGAGAAAAAAGAGAGAGCTGTGTAGTCATGTTTTGTGCAATTATCTCTTTGAACTAAAGTGTTCAAATAAATATTTATGTGTATTCTTTAGGCAGCAGGTTGGCCAAAACAAAATAAAACTGTGCTGGAGATTTAAGGGTTAGGGTTATGCTTAAAAGTGCAAATACCGGCCCATTAAATCGATCAACTGATGCATCTGTCTATCTCTACTTTCTATGCGATAATCAATATGTTTTTCTTTACAGGCCAAAGTTAATAACACTGGTTTTGTTGGGGTTGGATACACACAAACGCTGAGGCCAGGTTAGCATTATATTACTTCTTTCCAAAACTGCATAACTAGCGGCTATTTTTTAACTGTCAAAATGAATTTAATGGCCCTTATTCTACTTTTATCAGGGGTGAAACTCACTCTATCAGCTCTCATTGATGGGAAGAATGTGAATGGTGGTGGACACAAGATCGGCCTGGGCTTTGACTTGGAGGCGTAGACAAGGAACACCTGAGAGGTCCAGCAACATGCCTTTCTTCTGAGATGGAAACCCCAAGTCATAAACTGTCATCCAGTCAATTACACTTTTGGCCTTAACTCTTCCACCTCAATGACCATTTGTACTGTAATTTTAGACCGAAGCATTTTTTTTTTTGAATGGTTTTCAGATGTACTATTTTAACAGCAATACAGTGTCATATATTTATATGAGAACCATACCGTACCAGCTGTTTGAATATACTCAAATGTATCTAAGTGCACTTTTCATTTTTTTCATTATGAAGTCAGGCGTGAAGCACCTTAGTACTCCTCAGCTCATTTCTACTCTTCACTGGGATTTTGAACATTTAATATCTGTTCTTCTAGATGTTGTGTTGTTGCATGCCTTTATTGTAACCCCTGTGTTACATTCAGTAGGAAAGAAACTCCATAAAGATGCATTGAAGGCTTGGGAATAAATGAAAAACAGTTAATGGTCTAGGTCTGAGTGGCCAGAGCACCTCTTTACCTCAATATACTAACACAGTTTTCATGCTGTGAGAATTTTCCAGCTAAATTGTTTTTTTGAAATTTGTTTGGTGAGGTACTCTTTTGCATGTTGTGTATTCCGTGTGTCTTGACTAAAAATGTGGCATTAAAGTTAATTTGTGCAGTGGTCAATAGATAGAAAGAATAGTCAGAATTTAACTACTCTTTCTGACAATAAACTCATGGAATAAGGAATGTCAAACAATATGCCCTTTGCTTCATGTTTATCAACACTTAAAACTGTCCAATAGGGAATGAAAAATATATATTTTTAATGTAATGTACCAAGATTAAAATGCAGAAAATACAGAATATTTACACATATAACAGTATATTTACTGTATTATATTTACAGTATATTTACAGTTCATAAAACAGTAAATAATCCATTGACCAATAGTTTGTTTTGTGTTTTTTTTACAATTAAGGGACACTTTTGGCTGATAAAGCGCTGCTATTTTAAAGACCAATGTGCGGTATTGATTTTGACCAGCTTTCCCAATAGACATAAAACAACTATAAACAAAGCTTCTAGTATTTTCTTTAGTTGAGTCTTTGTCTCAAAGCAAAATATCGGCCTATGTTGGAGCTTTAAGGTCTACAAATGCTGAATCTCAAATCTGCAATTTTGCATAAACCAGTCCTCAACTATCACCAGATGTATTACATTTAAAGAGATTTGGCCCTACCAGTTGAGGTTGTATTGTGATGGTGATTATTGTTTCTAAAATGTTTGGTCTTTGTTGTAGGCTTAAATGTAAAATACAGCGTCAGTTATTCTACAAGATGCATACATACACATTCACATAGTGTCCACAAGGAGGCAGCAGAGTAAAGCACAGTGTCCATTCTTCATGACAGATCACTGGAGAAGCTCTGGTCCTCCTGCAGCCACTTCCATTCCCGCAACATCTGATCAAAAGATACAGATTTTAGACCTAATGTATTCATTGTTTATTACTGCGTTGACAAAGAAAGAGAACAAAGAAATACCTCCATACTGCTTTCTGACTCCTGGATTGTGTCTTGAAGCAAACTTTGGAGCCGACTTTCAAATGTCCTGCTTTCCTCCACAAGAGACTCATCCCTGCTTACAGAATACAACCATATAGTAATTTTATGGCAATTTGATAACTAAACTAATATATTTATTATTCATACACGCCTTTATGAATATTACTGTATTAAGCTTTTTTATGTAAACAAAAATGACAGACTCACAGTTGCTGAAGGCTGTGTCTTGGAGTTACTAAATGTGGCACAGAGGCCCGTAAACCTTCTGGACTTCCACTTACAGGACTGCGGACTTTACTCTGCACACAAAACATGGTTGATCACTCACACTCAGATTTTCATGCTAAAAATAAAATGTGAACAATCTCATTTTTATATGCAATACTGTATGAGAGGGGAGTTATGAGAGGTGATGAGTTATGTTATAACTAGATTATTTTAGGCTCCTTATTTACATACTTTTAATTTGCGTTTATGTAGAACTTTTTTTGCAGAATATTTTTGCAGTAGAAAAATGCTTGATTTTGTAGTATATTTACTATATACTACTTACTGTGGTATATTTTATTTATGATACTGTTCATGTTTTAAAATGATTGTGATAGTGGCATATACTGGTCTTATTAAATTTATCCAAATTCAAATTGTGTTATCATGAAAGGCCTCATTATGAATTAAATAGATCGGTTTTCAAACTGTAGTATGGAAACTTAGGTGTTAACCTACTTGAGCTCTCTGCAGATCTTGCGTTTGCTTAGTTTAGAGTGGTATCTACATTTCTGCTCTCCTGTGTGTGGTTGTTATGGTGATATAGCTTCCTTACACAGGCCACTTTGAGCAGGTTCCAAAGCTCCCTCTGTCTTTTCTCCTGCAGACTCATGAGGATCTGTTCGCTCTCCACCATCTTCTGCACCACCTCCTCCATCTTGGGCAGCAGCTCCATCACACGTTGTCGACACAGAGCTGTTTTACTGCCAAACAAGAGAAAATGCTGAGTTTCAAATAACATAAAAATCATTTGTAAATTTACTTTTTCTTATGAGAATACAATGGGAAATCATGCCCTTGCCCCCTTTCTGTGAGTTTATATACTTTATAGCATACTATACATTTTTATAGTTCCACAGGCACCATCGCAAGATGGTAATGCCAACTGGCCAAATTACAGATCAGAGCTGTAGAGAGGCAAGCCCACTCATAGAATACATGTTTTGCAACGTATTCATATTAGTAATGACAAATACTGAATAAAAGCAAAATGGATAAATTCAAAAAAGCAATAGCATCTCCAGTGGGACACGCAGGTAGAGGATCGACACCCCCAAAGTTACATAGTGCATATTTAAACCCAACCTATTGGACATGTTTCTTATGAAGAACACCCACACATTGTTCAGTACCTGAGATGTGTGTAGAAGTCTCTGACTTTCCTCTCAAAAAACTGCACAGCCTGGACTACAAGTCGCACCACCTCATGGCTGTCCCCAGAACATCTTTGGTCTAAGGAGAGAGTGAAACAATACTGAGAAATTTCCAAACAAGCTTCTGGATTACAGCAAAGTTTTAAGTCCTAACCTCTGGGTTTTTCTCTGAGCTTGCGGAACATCTCCATTGCTTTTCCTTCACTGTAAATCAAACAGGAAAGACACAACACAGTGGTTTCTTCAGACGTTGTTGGTTTATTTTGGTGAATGAGAACTAAGTTTAGACTTACAGTGTATCCAGAGCCTCTCCACTTCTCTGTCTCTGCACATCCACAATATCAGGCTGTAGGTGCATCATCTCGTCCTCAAGTTCACTGACCTTGGCCTGGACACAGTTAAAAGCTACTATCTTTGTTTCTTACTGAACTGAATAGGTGATTATTAAAGCATACCTGACCACAACTTATAGCAGTCTGCTCCATCTCCCTCCAAACACACAGGAGTTTTTCTGATGCTGAAAATAAAAAATACATTTATTTAATTTACATAGAAAAGCACATAAGGTATTATTTTGTGAAGGATGCCTGGGTTTCAAGCAGACATAAGATTTAAACTTAATCTGCACAGTTTAATTATATATTTCTAAATGTGTTTGAGCAACATGCTTGTACAAGGTACATTACAAAAAAGAAGTAGGTAGAAGTTTAGAAAACATATCAAGTTGAATTATATAATGTGATGTAAGCAATAACATGGTAGTGGTGCAAGTTGAGACAAAACAAATCCAGGAATAAAAAAATATGCCAATTATTCTTTGGACTATCTCGAAGACACTATTCATCAGACACTGCACTTACCCCCCTTCTGTGACTTTATATACTTTATAATATACTTTATACATTTTTATAGTTCCAAAGAATGACACCATCACAGGATGGTAATGCCAACTGTAAATCTAAACATAGTTCTCATTCACCAAAGTAAAGAAGTATAACTTCATACCCACATTTAGATAACACTGTAATGTTAATGTTTTATAGCTTTTACACAGTATGTTATACAATATACTCAATATTCAGTGTATTTCTAAAAAATACGCATTTCTTTGATAAATTCCCTGTCCCTACAAACAAATCTTTATAAAGAGAAAAGAGATGTGATTTTCTGACAAACGTACCAATTCCAGTGGCAGTCTGCTCCTGGTATTTGTCCATGTCTATGTGAAGGCTGGTTGTGAAGAAATCTAGTTTGGCCGTAAGCCTCTGGTGCATTGACACCATTTCAATATTCTGTTTGGATAAAGAGGAGTTGTGTCTCAACAGACTCATGCTGAAAGTAAAATCATAACAGATAAAACAGTTACCTAAACAGTGTCAGCTACATAAACATACATTATGTGAATTATTCTGTCAGTAACATACATAGCAGCTTTCTGGCCTTGCTGCAGCCTTTGCCAGTCTTCTTTCAGACAGCGGATGGTGTGCCAAGCCTGCCCACAGGTCCTCCTCAGGGGACTGTATTGCAAAATGTGACTGGGGTCATTTTCTACAACAAAAACAAAGAGAATATAATTGATTATAAGAATTTCAAAATTTTAATGGCATATGAGTTCCAAAGGTTAATTTTGTTAGTTTATTTATTTTTTAAACAATTTTTATTTTGAAAAATGTACTCACGAACAAAGCGTATGTTTTCAGGGAGAGGGCGAGGAGTAAACTGAGGTTCATAGTTACAGGAAGATCGATCAAAAAGAAAAACCATTGGAAAATCATTCCTTCGTCCATCTATTTCCTAAAAACAAAAGAAGCTTAGGGTGTACCACAGCATTAACACACTGCATAAGTGTAAGTGTAAAGATGATCATTACAGTGTAGTCAACAGCACACTGCAGAGTCAGTCCCTGTGGCTCTAGGGCCAGTCCAGCCTCTAGCAGCAACTCCTGGTTGGCCACTGGGATGTTGGTATCTTTTTCGATTCTTTGCTGCAGTTGAGCCACTGTCTCGTGCTCCGACACAGAATAAACAAGGGTTTTTGTTGTCATCATGTTCAGGACACGAACCAACTGATGAAGAGGAAAGTGTTCAGTATATTTCCAACACCAGTTCTAATGATCTTTGCAAAACATTTCAAACCTTGAGTTTCAATATGAGCTCTAGTTGAGAAAAACAGTCACTGGGTGTGGCATTTTTATCCTTTCCTCTCTCCTGTGGTGACCACTTCAGCATCAGCTTTAGCCACCGCTCCAACTTTTCCAGTAATAGACTGTTAAGAGTAATAGCCTTAGAACCAATATAAACTCTTACTGTACAATTTAATGTGTACAAGTTTTACCTGTTGAGATTATTGGGCTGGGGCAGGTGCTTATAGAATCGTACTTCTCCTGAAAGGTCCTCTTGGACAACAATGTCATCATCCTGCTTTTGTCTGACTTTGTTGTGCCTAAAACAAGACATTTTTAGGAATATGTTTACATGTTTCTACAATGATGTTTAGCATTAAGCATCATTCATGCTACACATATCATAAGATAATAAATATTCATCCAATAAAAATCAGTGTGTTAAACGGCGGTGTTGCTATTTAACACCCATTGACATTGGCACAGCGTGCACATCCTAGTATTCTTTCTTTCTTCGAAACTATTGTTTAAATAAGAAGCTGGCATGCTGAAATCTAATCATGTAAAAATATTGAAGTACTTCCAATGAAGAGACAGATGATATAATGGAAAACCTACAAAGTAGGAAGCTTAAACATGTACCCACCAAGGAACAGGCTGCCAGGTTGGTAAAAAGGGCCGAAATCCTGTGATGCACTCAAACACCAATGTTCCAAAGCTCCAGTAGTCCACAGTGTAGGTGTATCTCTGCCTTTCTATGAGCTCTGGAGCCTAAAGAATGGAAAATACACACATATTTGTATCTTTCCAATGTTTAAAATAATGCTTTTACTGTTACTAGTACTCACCAAGTACTGCAGTGTTCCCACAAATGATATACACAAACTGCTTGTGTCCAGCTCCTTTACATATCCAAGATCTATAATCTTGTGAATCAACTTAAAAAAATAGAAGAGAAAAGCATATGTGTACATGCATACACATGTGTGCCCTGTGACAAAGCACAGTACAGCATAAACAGCATATAACTTACTTAATGTGTCTGGACATAGTTACATAACACGTTTACATTCTCTGTGTGTAGGTTCAGGAGATGACATAAATAAAAAAAATAAATAAATCTAATGGGCATTTTTAACATTTCCGTCAGGATTCGTTTTAAGATGGGAGGTTTCCACATTAACTATTAGGAGCACCACTTTATGCGTTCAGATTGCGCTGGTTAAATGTGCCTGCTCCACACAGGACCATGTAGGGACAAAAAGCCTTTATATGACCTCTTTGTTGTGGTTTGGGTGGATATGGCAAAACAACACAGTTCACAGGGTCTCTAACTCACTCGCTTTTCTCCCTGCTGCAGCACAATGTTTTCTGGTTTCAAATCTCGATGGATGATTCTCTTTTGGTGAAGATACATCAGAGCTGAGGCTAAGGGGGATGAAGCAGAAAAGTATCAATAAATACAATTAATGATTAAACAGCAGCTTTTGATTAACACACACTTGCATTAAACCAACCAGTTTTCAATGTGCGTGGGAACATGAGCTGCAGTGAATATTATCCACAACCGCATCACTACTCTCCGCATACTTCCCCATCAGATATAGATGAGTGTGCGCATAGATGCCACACTCACCTCTGCTGTCTTCTTGTATACATTTATTGTACATCAGGCTATCCAATGTGTAATCCAACAGTTCTTTCATTCTGTGCTCCGTGAGCTGCGAGCATGGTCAAAGTGTCAGTAAATCCTTTGCTAGTAGCCCGGAGATTTTGAAATGGTCTTCTGAATGTTTCATCAAATCTGATTGGACACTGTACTTTTCTGAATGCAGGACATTACTTCTTCATATTTATGAAGAAGTAATGTATGTAATGTAATGTAAATATGTTTGATGCAAATAGCCTTAAATTATGGTTTTATTGATATAGTTTGTGCAATTTAATAATATTTCTAATATTTAATATTCATATTAAATGGAATATTATAGCCAATGAAACAACATTTCTATGGAAACAAAAGGAGTGAGTTTTGAGGAGCCTGCTCACACTAAGGACGCATGTTTTTCTATGTTTTTCGGTGCAATAAAAATATCTAAAATGAAGAACATAATTTTATTTTTTGCTTTTCGGCAAAAAAAAGTTACACTGTGGGGCTTTAAGTTTCAATCTTTTCAATAGCAAAGACTGTTGCAGTGTGTGAGTTTTGGGTGTGGATAATGTACATGCCTGTGCCTTGACTCGTGCTGTTGAGGCACTCACAAGGGGATCGCACATTATCAGAAAATATTCTTGTGAAAAAGGAGGAAGTTTCAGTGAATTCTTTTGTTTTGTTGACATTCATTTGATCAGTACCATATGTGCCCAAATGAGTTTATACAGTCGACCCTCATGCACGTTATGTAAGTAAAGATAACTAGTTCCCATGGTGACCAATACCTCTTACCTAGGATCAGTGACATCACCGAGCAGTCACTAGTCTACGACCATTTCCAGCAAAGGAAACTACTCATGGCTAGTTTTGTGCGTCATGCCAACAACTTTTTAATCGGTATCACACGTATGACGTAAAACAGCAACTAGTAAGACTGGGGCTAGGAGATGTAGTCATGTATTTACTTACAAATGTCCTGTAGGAGAATCAGCACCGCCCCCTCCCTCATTCCACAGCAGTTGTCCAGAACATTTAGATGCTGCACAAATGCATAAAAACACAGAAGTCAGTTTAAACATGTACTTTAATCTGCTCATATCATTTCCTAATCTTCAAAGAGAATGCAGACATTTGTTTAGTTAGTGATTTTTTTTAAAGTCTTGTGAAATTGAATACGATATTTTAGAACTGAAAAACTTCTAGGACTTTGCAAGACAATACTTTAATTGGTTTTTATGGAGAGGAATAGCATGGACTTCTCTAAAACAAACTGTGAGCTTCAACCATCTGGTTGGCTTTAAAATCTTTTGTTTTTGTTTCTGGTGTTGTGGTCCTTGGGTTTATACTACCACAAGACGTACATATTGACGCAGTTGATGGCCTGTATGGGCACTTGTGAAATTAGGACACACACACACACGCACGCACGCACGCACGCACACACACACACACACACACACACACACACACACACACTACCTTCCTGAGGTCTCCACCCTGACAGAACTCCATTGCTAAAAGAGGGAGGTCATTGGTGGCCATTAGCTTCTCCATTCCCTCAGGAACTTCTCTGGCTGCGACAACATTGACATGGTTTAACCTAATAAAAGAGAAAAACCTCCAATATATCATAAGGCTTTTGTTTCAGCAATTATTAAAAACATGTATAACAAATGAACAGGTTACATAATATAAGATGGTGTATCTTTGACACACATTCTGCACCTGTTTTTAAAACTCTTAGCATGTAGTTTAGGTTAAATTTAGGATAAGACAACGCTCCGACTTGCATCAAGTGTAACATACTTACATCACATCACTTTACATTTTCATTACACTAAAGTAGAGGTAGATGGTGGAAATATATGATAAGACAATATGACAAAAAAGTGAAAAGCATTTAATTGACAATTTTGGTGACACAAATGTACAGCTTAAAGGTGCAATGTGTAACTTGTCTGCTGAAGGGTCCGTCACCTGCTTGTCTCCATGGAAATGTGCCTAAAATGTTCCACAGCATGACCATACATTTATGAATCTCCATGGTGACTTGCAAGCCAAATTACAGGTTAGATTTGTGGGGAGGCAACCCCACTCAAAGTAAGAATGGGTGTTTTTTAAGATATTTTTGAGCAATAAATAACACCTGTAGTTTGATAGATGCAAGACAAATTAGTTTACTACCATACTGTGGACAATTTAAACCAAAGCATTAACATCTCCATGGAGACAAACAAGTTTCAGACCTCCTCCAGAAAAGTTACACAGTGCACCTTTAAGACTCATATTTGAGTTGTCCAGGTTTCAGACATCAACATCAGCAGTGAGAATGTAGTAGTAAGTATATGTATTTTAAACTATAAGGGTATGTGGGTTAATAGGGTGTAATAACATAACAGGTTTCCATGTATATGTCGCATGCCACTTTGGTCTGGCGTGGCTGCAAAACAGTGGCTCTGACCATGTCTGTCTCAAATCAACACGCTTGTTAAATGTAGCGAGGAGCGGTTTTATACTCATGTTTGCACCAGCGGATGACAACAAACACACACACATTGAGTTTCAGTGCTTTTGGGGACATTTCTCGCATTCAATATTGCCCTCAGGCTGTCGCCATATTGTCCCCTATTTATAAATGAATAGGTACTTGAAATCTTTTATTCCTACTGTCATTCGCCTTTTAAATTCTACGTAGTGTGTTTTTATACTTCTCAAACTACATGCCCCTGGTGGAATTAATAAAGTTGTCTGAATCTGAATTTCCTAAAGGTTGACTAAACAACTTTTTAGGTGGAGGATCCGCCACCATCTTGTCTGATTTAACTTAGGTATCTCCATGGAGACAAGAAGGACAAGCAACAGATCAGACGTGTATAGAGGCGTCCCTACTCAGTAATACTGCATGTTTTTCAAGATGTTTTTGAGCAATAAGAACACCCGTAGTGGAATAAATGCTATACTATGTTTAATGTCTAACATTACCCTGGAGTCAAGCAGGTGTCAGACCCTGTACCAGAAAAATTACATAATGCCCCTTTAACCTATTTTAACCAATAACCTAATTTAACTCATGTGGTTGACCTAATAAAGGATTTACGTCATGGGACTGATTTTTGTCCCCATAAAAGAGGCAGGTCCCCATGATGTGAGCGTGTACACAGATTTTAGTCCCCACGACGTGATGAATACCCGCCCACTCTTTTGCCATCTACAACAAACATTTGAAGCCACAGCGGCTCCACACAACTATTCTGAACCGACACCCAAAGTGACTGTTAATAGACAACACAGATGTGGGTGGAAATGAAAAAGCCACAGAACAAAATGAGGAGGTGGCTCATTAACCAGTCAAAAATAACCTCTAACCGACCAAAATAACCAAGGCTTCAGTGTTATTATAATTATTTCATGTCTTGTGTGATTTTGCACATTGTTTTTTGGTTTCTTTCATGGAAAACAAGCAAATGGGTACATATGATTCATAGGTTTTTGGAGAATGAGGAGCAAAAACACAACACTGTATCTCAGAGCAGATTTCATAAAAGTTATAAAAATAAGTGCAATCACAAACAGCCAACCTGTAGCAAGAAAGAACCAACATGAACAAATTCCCCAAGAAGTGACGTCAAGGAAAACTACAGATTCTGTAATACTGTTACTTAAGTTTTACTTACACATAAGCTAATTACTATATTGACTTATCGTTCAATATATGAAAACCTGTACAATATATTTTGAGGCTAAATTATCTATTGTGGGTATATTTCTGTTGCAATAGTAGGGAGGGTTTTTTATGTAATATGATAAGATTTGAGTTGTAGTGGGATGAAAAAGTCACTTTTAGGACAAATAATTGGTTCTTTCTGGTGTTTATTTGTTGCAGCTCAGACCTTTTAATGATACTGTATTTAAAAACTGGTTTACTGGAATTATCTTGCATTATTTATATTGTAACAGTGGCAGCTTTAATATGACTGTTTATCATGATATTTCTCTGTAGCAATATATCGTGTGTCAAAATTTGTTATCGTACACTATGTAACTTTTCTGGTGGAGGACATGCCCCCTGCTTGTCTCTGTGGAGTATTTCCTGGCCTTAAATATTCAGCAGTACACTTAAACACTTATTTATGAATACACTTATTCACTTCTATGGAAACAAACAACAATGCCTGTATTTGAAAAATGCCATATTCTGCAACATTTCTGACAACGCAATCTTTATTGAGCAATCTCCAATGAGACAAGCCAGCAGAAAAATTACAAGGTTAACCTTTAATTACTACTTTGTGTCATCATCAGTAATAACACAGCTATTACTAATACCTATATTCCTAACATTCCCCCACACAAAAACTCATACCAGGACAATGAAAGGCATTCAGAGAGATGGTGGGTGGGCAGTGTAGACACGGGGGAGTTTTGATGCAGTTTATTTTGTATCTGCAGCAGGTCAATGACTGACAGAGTGAAACTGACCTCTTCATGATCTGAATCTCCAGACACCAGCGCTCTTTGTTTCTGTCACTCAGCTCCTGGCGACACTGTTTAATGGCAATCTGCTCCTCTGTCTCCTAAAACAGCAGCAAAATAATGTCCAGTCATTTTTATATATAATTCTAACAACATTAAGAACTAATATGCTAAATATTTCGAATAATTCTGCATTGTCCTGCTTTTGGAGTCAGTGGTATAACAATTTCGTTTGCTATCCCATATCCTCACCCATAGCCCTGTAGCTACTTAGTTACTATTCTTTGAAATATTTAGGCTCCAGATAATTAGTTTAGCCGTTAAAATTTTATTTTAGTTTTTGTTTTTTAATTATTAAGTTGTTTAGATACACTACAATGAACAAAATGTATATTACAATCTAAATATTTAACCTAACAGTTAAAGATCCTATGTTGTGCAAAATTGACTCTAACTTTAAGCCATGTTATAATGGTGTTACCTAATCAAAAACATAGACAGAGTTGTGTTTTGTTTCATTCACACATGTTTGAGTAACCATTTATTATTAGTCTGTCTGCAACTTCAAAGTTCAAAATGCTCTGTTCCACCTTGTGATGTCATGAAGTGGTAGTTTTCAAGTTAACAGCTACCTTTTACCTTTTGTTTCTGAGGCTGAAATGATCCAAATGATTCTAGTGAAGGTGTATGGAGTTTAAAAACACAGTGGAGCACTTCCTGTATTACCACATGACATCACAACGTGAAGTGTTTTCAGTCTGAGAGAAGAACACAGCCTAAATATGCAGGATTTGTATGTTATGTTTGTGATGAGGAAACAATATTATAACAAAGATCAGAAAATAGCGTAATACTAAATGCCAATAATAAAGCCTAATATGTGTTCTATACAGGATAAGTGAAACGATGAGTCACCAAAGCTGTACCCGTCACTACCTGTTTCTCATGATATAATTTGTAGCTACACCACTGTGTTTCCTGCAAATCTGATCCAAATTCTAAAAATAGTTCAAAGTATTGTTGGACAAGACGTTTCCTCCTTGTGAAATTTGGTCATGACTTAAGTGGAAGTTCTGCTCTTTCTGTGAATAACGTTTAATATTTGTCATTCAAACAGTCAATGAGGCCAGTAATAAAAATGTGTACACTTACAGCATTTATTATGTTAAATCCAGATAAAGATTAGTCAAAAATAGGGTTGCTATGATCACTGTAATAATTGTGACTAGTTGATTAGTTTGCATAAGATTACAGCTGTAATTGGGGCCATATTGTATAATACAATTAGTTTTAATACAGAAGATGTTGATATTTTGTTCTTTGAGATTACTGTCTATTACTTATTCTATTAGATTGTACTGTCTATTACATTTTACAGAGCAGTCTCAGGTTGCTCACATGGTAACAATGTTGTGGCCTGCAATGTTTGTGAAAACCTAATAAAAGTTAAATAATATAAATAATATGTAATTTAGAAAGATTGAGGAAAAGCCAGTGTGTTTCTTCAGGTAAATATAAAGTCCCTCATAGAGAGTATTTTTACCCTGTTCTGCCATTTTGTGACGTTCCCAAAGCCTCCGGTCCCCAGTCGCTCCTTTAGCTCCCAGGGGCCACAGGTCAATGGCTGTTGCAGTGGGACCCGGTTCATAATTATTTAACTTTCCAGTACTAGGGCAAAAAACAAATACTTTTACAACACCATCTAAAATAAAAATATGGTCACTTCATTGACATGTGAAATAATAAAAACAGTTTTGCAGCTCTAAACCTTACACCCAAGCATTTACTGTGCTTTGTTATCAATGTAAAATGACTGATAGGAATTGATAATAAATAATTTAAGTAAGTCTGCATAAAAAATGAAACCAAGCAAAAGTAAACGTAGAGGTCTCATCTTCTATTCACTTCTGCAAATAGGCTGATATTTGCTTTTGTATGCATTGCATTAAGTTTTAATTCCTGTTAGTGAACCAACAAAGATTTGAAATCCCATTGAGCTTAGTCCTTTCTACTGGGGGGCTCTTGTTCTCACCTCAAATAGTTTTTAGATCAACAAGGCCCGAATGAGCAACTTTAACAAAATACGTATACTGTTTGGGACAGAAAACAGCTGTTTTAACTACATCTTGACAGTACTTTGTAACCGTGCATACACATATATTGCCGCATCTGTAGCGTTATTCACGCGTTGTTAATCTCATGGATGTTTTAGGAGCTACCATCGCTACATTAGATGAGGGCTCTCACCTTATTCACCGTAGACACGCAGATCTCAGGCTTCAAACTCTTTGAGTATTCAACAAAATAACATGTCTGCGTTTATATCGAGCTAATAACGTCTTTGAAATGTTTGTTAGACACTTGAGCGAGCAAAGAAATCTTCCAGACTTTCTACTTCCTGATACTCATATTTCCTGTAAACCTGTAGGACCCGCCCCCTGCAGAGGGCGCACCACTCAGCAGCTCAGAATACACAGACCTATGCTGTGAGACCATAAAGTCTGTAGAAAGTACTTTACATACAGTCTATGTGTGATACTCTGAGACTCTGGCTGCTCCAGTGAATCCAGTGTTACTTACTTGCTACTTTTTTTCTCCCAAAATGTCCTTTTTATTTTGAAAATAATCTAGAGATTGCCACTGTCAATATCCTGAGGGTGAAAGGCCTATATCTGATTTTAATGGGGCCATTATACCATTATGGCATCGTAGCTCTTTTAACTGTAGAATAAAAATCCCAAACCCAAACACTTATATCTGTGTGACGTGATTCTTCCTGTAGACCACTTAGGCCCACCACACATCAGATTGGGAATGTTTAAAGCATTCCTGTTTATTCCAAGCTTGGAGTGGAGTGTGTCACTCTTGAGGTCCACATGTGGCCTATTTTCACAGTACATACAGAAGTGAACATAGTAAATTTATATTTTTCTTTTTTGAAAGCAAGATTTATGAATTTAAAATTGTTGTGAAATATAATTGGGTTAAATTGTATGATTGCTTATATTGTGAATAGGCTTTTCATAGACTTCAGATCATAACAAACTGTTATCATAAAAGTGATGGTCTGCTCAGTGCTGTGAGATACAATCTGTACATAGAAAAGGGTCTGTTTAAAGTACACTACTCTTGTCTCAGCACGCCAATCACAGGCCTATTCTTTAATAGATCATAAACTTGTCCACCCAGTTTATTTAGAAGTTAGTTGAAGTAGGAATAACGACTTTCTGAGAAAGGAAGGGGTAAAGGGGGATGACTTGTCAGCCCTGGTGCCTTGGTTACCCACAAATTCAGTCAAATTACAGAAGTATGCCAGTCCACCTGGTGGTTCTTTTTATGAGCTTGTTTGAGCAATGGCTCACAGAAAAACACATTAGGTTATTGTTTAGTTTTTCTGTATTATTTTCTATTTACATTTTACTAAGCCAAGGATAAACAGATAAACCTATGTACAAATAATTTGGTTATAAGCAGCAGTGGTAGTGGAAGTAGTTTCCAGACACCATATTTTGGTCGTTCTTGAGTAGGCCTAATGATCTATTTCACAGTGTAACAGTAAATGTGTAATTCTAAGTGACAAAAAACTTTAGGTTGACAATATTAAATGATTAAGCGCAATATTACCCACCCTAACAGGCCAGTCTGGCTAGGACTATTTTCTACATGACCTACTTATGTTTTACATAGCCTAATTAAACAATTAAGGGCGTGGTGTAGGCCTATCTATTTTTATTACATAAACTGAGCTCTTTCGATGAGTTTAAAAGTATTAACTGTAAACAGGAGTAGTACCAGGTTGGAATCACAGGCTGTGTAGGCCTATGTGTTGGGACATGTGTGTGTAGAATCCCTCAGTCGTCCAGGTAGAATCCATGGTAAAAGTATTATATCGATATAATACGTATAACGTATTCGACCAAATAAACTTTTGTGCAGTTGACAAATTGAATTTCTCCTTTTACTATGTTGGGACAGTCCCGTGCCTGACTGTAGCCCCGCCCACTGTGTGCTTCACGTGCCTCCTCCTCGCGGGTTTCTGCTTTTAGGCTGCAGTCCTCCCTTTGTGCGCGCGACATGAGCCTGTAGAACTCACATAAAACCTCAAGAGAAGAGAAGAGGTGCTTCTACTAAGATCAGCGCATCAGGACGGTGTCACTGGGTAAGAACTTCAGGCTTTATTATTCAGTTATTATCATTACATAGGCCTATTCTGGATGCATGGGGCTTCAATGTGTTTAAGTTAAGTTGTTTTTCAAGATTTGCAGCTGTTTTACAGTAATTCAGTTTTGCACTTTGATGGTTCCATAAATTGTATTTTCCTGCAGTTTACGTGCGTTTTTACCTACCTGCACGAATGAAGTGGGCTACTTCTGACCAATCTGGAACACCTGTTAGTACAAAATACATAGCCATATCTCACAAAGGCAAAGCAGCTCCCTGGTTAGGAAGCTGCTTTGCCTTTGTGAGATAAATACTTCTGGAATGATTGATAAAACTGGTTAATTTGTTCATTCACCTCTGAACATTTTTGCTGTTATTTATGCTTCTATGAATGAATGCACAAAAACAAAGACAAAAAGGCTGTCACCTAAAATTAAAATTCATTCTTTGGTTGATCTGAGTTGGATCATAGAAGAACAACTGTCTCTCATCATATCATTATTTTATCCATTATGTTTACCTCACAGCAGGTTGTGTGCTGTTGCATTTGTCACTTGGACTTTTTGTTTGATAAAAGGACATCCCACTGCTTATCTCTAGATTTTAGCCTTCTCATTATGATACATTTTCATCTGACAAATTTTATTTTGTACAAACTGAGACCTGACAGTATCCTCTTCCAATACCATCATTATGTTCATTATGGTGTCTTGTTTCAGCTGTGTTTTCGCAGTCCAGGGAAATAGCATGACTAAGCACCACTCACTAACTTTATGCTGACCTCTGGGATACTTGTTTTTTCTCTCAGAGCTTTCTCCAGTGTTCATCTTAACCTTTAGGCTGCATTTAGGGTCGAAGGTAGAATTTTAATTGAACTTTTATTTAGATGTATTAATTGCTGAATACTTTAGAATTGAGAGGTCCACTTCCAAACGCTCTGTTGGTTAAAACATTTGGTTTGGTGTGGAATTTGAAGAAATTTGATGATTTTTGCCACTGATTAAAAATCTGTACTGTTTATGTTCAGGAAATTAATATTGAAACAAAGACATTTTATTAGATTATTTTTTGTAATAATACCAAGCCCATTTGAGTGGTACCCATTTTACATTTTTGGATTAAATCTACAAATGGGGTTCTGTTAGGCACTATGCGCAAAGAGAGTAATGAGCTTGATGACAGCTGGTTTATTGATACACTCAATCAGGGAGGAATGTATACTACTTATTAATAATAGATTTAATGATATGACGTCATGCTGCTTGTAACTTTGGTGAGCGCAGCACTGACTCAGATGTAATGACGTTGGACTTAACATGTTACTCCACTCTCCATAACTGTAAATAAAATGTGTGCTGTTGCTATTGGTGATGCATAGAGAATATTATATATATAGTTTCTTAATAGTATAAGCAAACTCTGCTCTAGTTAAAATGTTGCTAGAAATCTGTTACAATAACATTCAAGGTATTTCCTTGATGAGTTCCTCTCGGGGGGGACTTTTATTTGGTCTACACCCATGATGGCACCAGCCAGAGCTCAGAAAGGTTTTTAAGTACAACATAAATGTTCACAACCTCAAAAGAATATTTGACTTTGCCATTTTGGCCCCATTACTGGAAAACAAGAATGTCTCACCACTTGCTTCATAGTCTTGTTATTACACATACTTGTTAATAGTCCGTGAAACCCAAGTTGTGGTTTAAGTCAACCAGCTGGTCAGTACTGTAAATGCATGACGACACAGCATAGCCTATGAATAACTTATTCAAGTTAAATACTAGAGTCATGTTTCCTCAAATGCATTTTGTATTATTCATGTGTATTAAATTTTGTATGTTTATTCAGTTCCAATCAAGATAATATACCATAAAGTGTACATTTTAACATTTTGGGTTGAGTACTGTTTTTCTATACATTTATTGGGGGTGTTATATTTTGTAAGTCTGCAGAATGTGCAGTAAAATGTTGTACTACCGCCCACAAAAGCAGGTCCAGCACAAGCCCATTGCATTGTGGGACAGTTTAATGGCAGGGTTCCTTTACATATGGCCCCTGCATATAAGATACCACACACATGTAAGTGGGTGGGAGCGCATATGTTCATGTCTGATGGAGAGATTGACTGGTATGTGTTTTTGTTTTTTTTTTTCCTTGGCCTATACAATTTTTCTTTTTTCTTTATATATTATTGAAATAACTACAAACTCAGTTATTGTTTACACATCATACTGCTAATCGTAGTATAATCTAACCTGTCATGAAGCAGTAGAATTACATTGTGCATTGCTTGTTCTGTTGTAGTATGAATAAAGCTTTATATCTTTTGTTTAGTCAGATGGTCCATAGGCCTGTCACAATAACACATTTTAAAGCATGATATATTTCTGAAATAAATATAAACAATAAATTATAATATTGAAACTATTTTATATTTATGACACAATAACCCAAGAGCAGATTTAAACCACAATAACTATTCTAAATGTACAATATTGTTTAAAAAGCTGCAATAAATAAATAGCAGAATGAAGTTATTAATTCAACATTCTATGCCTCAAATCTTGCCATATAGCCAAAAAATAACAAATTTCCCAGTAGTACAAAGAAAATGTACACATGATAAATATTGACCCCACAAAAATATTATTACATCTTTCATATATTGAACAATAAGTCAATATTGCAGTTATCGTCTTGGAGATTAATAGTCGAAACGCTAAAAAGTACAAATATCAAAAGTGCAAAATGTACATCTCGTGTGCGTGTGCTAGCCTTTGCGTGTGTTGATCTGTATCAGTGTCCATGCAGCTGTAACACAGGAAACACATGTTAGTGCTGACAAAGGGGCTACAGTTGCTAAAAGGACACATAAAAAACGATCTGTTGTTTGGGGGGCTCTGAGGGGCCCGTCCTGAAAAGGGTTTGGGTCATAATCAGAAAAAGAAACCACCAGTTCATTGATGGTGAGTGACTGTCTTCAAGTCAAAGGAGACTGTTGTTCCGGTGGACAATGAGCAAAGCGAACAGAGAGTCGTTGTGGGCAGAAGGGCAGATTAGCTCTACGTTCTTGGGCATATTGTGTAGGCCTATAAAACTGTGTGTGTGGGCAGGTATTTAAAATGTAATGGGGAGTAAAATCTGCATACACACTCACATTATTTCCTTAATTGGGACAAAAATCAAGTCACCATCAGGGACGGACTGGCAATCTGTGCGTTCTGGAGAAGTCCAGATTTGTGGGGGCCGTTTTTTGGTCCCAGTCCGGCCCTGCTCATCATGACCTAATTCCTTTTTTATTAGTTCACTAACAGGATTTAAACGTCACATTTGGGTTAAAATAGGTTATAGTTAGGGTTAATTAATATAAGTAGCAACTATGGCTAAGGCTAGGAAGGATTAGTCTCAAAGAAATGAATGTAAGTCAATAGCATTTCCCCAAAAGCATGGAGACCTAACATTTGTGTGTGTGTGTGTGTGTTACCAGCGCAGCTCTTTCCCTCTCTGATCTATATGAAAGAAAGCACAATGGTGTTTTATTAGCTAAGCAGACCACAGGAGGTGAATCAGTGAGAAAGCAGTCAGCTGTGAGGAGGAAGGATTCAAAAAGTTGTGACAGTGGCCCAAGTGCTATTGTTAAATGTCTGTGTCTGGTTTGCACCGTCGAATCTGTCTCAAGAACTTCCACAAAGTTATTTTAAAATCAACTTTTTTCTTTCTTTTTTATTCTTGGTTTCTTTGTCTTACTTTCTCTTCCTTCGTCTACTCATCCTCCTTCCTCAAACCAGCCCCTTCATTCTTCTTTATGACTCATATTTACTCACACATGAGCAACAGGCACTGGCCTTGATTTATATCCACTCTGTATGTATTTGCAGCTCTTGTATAAAACCTGTAAGAAAGAACAAACACATGTTGATAATCTGCAAAACCTTTCAAAAATTATATATTATATAATTTAACCCCACACATTTCTGGATAGTTATACATTGAATTTCAGATAAGGGGTTATTTCCTACATACACCCATGTTTATCCCACCCATTTCCTCACTTGATGAATACATGACAGCAACAACTGAAGGGTTCCTCCAGGAAGGAAGCTATAGTGTACACATGATTTGTGTGCATTGTCCGCACACAATGACAGAATTGGGGAAAACCTGTCTGCCAACTCATACACAATTTTACAATGGCAGGATAAGGTCATTTTGGTTACCACCACAAATCCCATTTAAAATGGTGTGTATTTTTATTGTATTCTCAAATCCTCTGTGTGACATTCATTTAAAACAAATGTATAATTATTTATTTCTGTTTGCAGCTATTGAGGACATCTTTTATTAACCATGAAGTCAGCCCTTGGCCTTTTTGTCGCGCTGTGTGCTCTCTTCTGCTGCTCTGCTGACAATGTAAGTGTTACAGCTTTTATTGTAGGAATATTCCGGTGGTTTTGTATGATTCATCTCAGATTGTCTGCAGATGAGAGCAGCTTGGTACACTCTTTAAGCTCTTTAAGCTTGCGTTAGGGCTTAGACATAGAAAACCCGACTATCACTAAAGCCATGTTATTGTGTTGTTTCTCTTGTCACAGGTGAAACTCTTGCGCTCGAAGCGTGGGACTCGTTTTAGAGGTGAGCCAGAGCGGCAGCCACCGAGACGGACGCTTTTCATTATTCATGTTCAGAAGTCCACACCTTCCTTTGACACCTCCTGTGAGCCCATCACTCGTTTGTCTCTCCCATCACCTTTCTATTCTCCTAAGTCTTATTTCATCCACCTGTGTCACTGTCCCTGCATGTACCTGTCACCAATCACCATCACTGTGTGTCTTGTTTTGTTCTTGTTTGTGAGCTCACTGTGTGTGTGTATTTGTGTATCTGTCTTCAGTCCAGTGTGTGGATAGTGAAACGTCAGCAGTGCGTAGATTCGGCGACACGTGGCTGCGTTGGAGGGGACAGCGCGTGGAGTATTGTCGTTGTGCGATTAGAGGACGAGAGTATTGTCATGTTGTCCCCGTCATCAGTGAGTCTGACACAAACACCTACTCTGTGGCTCGCATGCAGCCTTATATGTTGACTAAAACCTTATACCCGCTTGTCCTTTCTGACCTTTGGAGCCTTTTTCATGAATACACTTAAACGCACTTTCACAACCTCATTTGATTATTTTCTGTTGGCCAGTGCCGCTTATATGTTCAAATCCCTGTTATTCCAGTGCATCCACCTGAACAGATGTGGGATCTCTGTGTTTTTAAGTGTGTGTATTTTAGTCTGGGATTGTTTGAAATTCTTCTGCCAGACCAGCCCGTGTGCGCATTTTCACCCCCATTGACGAATTCTGTGAGACAGAATCGCTCCTCCCTCAGACAAATTACAACCAGATTTTGACCCACGGCTCAGACTGTGTCACGGACAGTTATCCCTAATGTTATCCTCAGTGAAATGCTCGAATGGCACACCAAAGATATCACCTCAAAAACCAAACTGAACTTTTGCACTGATTAAATAAACATGTTTCACTTTGTGTTCATTTGACACTGTTCTGCTTATAGATTACTTATGTTTTTCTGATGTGACACACTAACCTTTAAAGGTTTTTCAAAAGAAATGTTTACAGTTTTTGATGATGATAGTTAGCATGACTTACTACTACTTATTCTTTCCTAGACTGCTACGTGTCTCACTGTTATAACGGTGGGACTTGCAAGGAGGCAGTATACACATCAGACTACATCTGCCAGTGCCCACCAGGCTTCAGTGGACCTCAGTGTGAAATCAGTAAGTATCTATACTACATAAATAGTAGATGTGCAGGATAAATCACAATAAAATCAAAAGTGCACAGAAATAGTATACAGTATACACTGTATCTTGATACAGTGAGCTTTCGATTCAATGCGATTCGATACGATATATTTCAAATCGATTTGATACGGTTCAGTAAAAAATTATGGCTAAATCATGGCTGTGATACTAAAGTCTTAGTTAAACTATTTCTTGTGCAACATTAATATGAAACGCATCCATTTTAATCGTCAAAACAGTGAAATATGTCAAATATGTTGCAAAAACGAGTTTCCTTCCTTTAGCAACGGAACTGTAGCGCTGTAACAAAATACTTTAGTAAAATATACCAAAAAAATACTATTTGCTATATATTGATAAAGCAGCCCACGATATCAATACTGTTGCACACCCCTAGTCCAGAGCGAGGTATACGATGACTCATATACTATGCAGTCTATGAAGTGGTTGGGTCAAATCCAAAAATGATAAGGCTGAACAAAGACTGATTCATTCTTCACATTACATAAAGGTGAGGAGACAGAAACGCGGTGAAGCATTTCCAAATAGCAATGCATTGTTTTTATATAGAGTTTTTAAAGACACTGCATTAGATATTATTAAATTATTGCATACTTAGGAGTGGTAAGCTACAATTGCCATTGCTGCTCTGGGACAGACTGAAGTGAGGCTGCCAATGTGTGCTATCGACTTCTCAGATCACTACCATCACTCGCACACCACATTCATAGGCAGAATTGTTTTACCTAAGGACACGACAACAATATGCGCTAGAACCATTGTGCCCCACTGTGGCCCCTGGTATTCCCTGTGGTCTCCCATCTTAGTACTAACCAGGTCCAAATGTTTTAATGACTCTAAATCAAGTCACACATTGTTTTTCCTGCCTTGTTGTGTCATGTGTCTGAGGCTTTGACTGAGGTAGAGGAGATTAAAACCTTTGGGAATATGATCGTAGTTTCTGAGGTTTTGCTTTGGGATTCCCCACCCATTCAAACGAATAACCCAGTTTCATTTAGTTATTACTCATAAATCCTGACTCAGTGAACTCAACTGGAGCATCTGGCTTGAAGTCTAATTAAGAGTTTATATATTTTCCTCATAAAAATAACATTCAAACTAGGCCTGTCATAATAACAAATTATGAAGTGCGATATATTCCTCAAGTAAATAAAGATGATAAACCATAATAAACTAAATTATGCCACTGACACAATAACCCTGAACTAGAATTATCCCCAAAAACTATTCTAAACAGCAGAATTAAACACTTAAGTTAGCTTGTGTCTATAATGGGCCTTATAATATAAAGTTATTTTTTCATCCCTTTACAGATCAAATCTAATTAAACAGAAAAATTTCAAAAAGTTCCCAATTAGCACAAAAAAAAAGTCCCCACAATGAATATTGAAATATTAAATAATATTTCCATCTGTCATGCATTGAACGATAAGTAATTGATGTTATCGTGACAGGCCTAATTCACACTTACAAAAAAATGTATTTAGTCTAAATATATAAAATGAGGAAACTGAGGGATGAGTTATAAAAAAGCCTTACAATAAAGGCTTTTAAATATTTTATAACTGAGTGCCTGACTTAATGCCAGTTTTTGTTCCTTTGTGCAGATACCAAAGAGCGCTGTGTTACTGGGCAGGGGGAAGGCTACCGAGGCACATGGAGCATCAGTCAGTCTGGGGCGGAGTGCATAAACTGGAACTCCACTTCTCTAAGGGGGCGACGCTACACGGCCAGGAAGAATGACGCCAGCAGCCTAGGACTGGGCAATCACAACTACTGCAGGTATGTAACTTGTAATCATGTTTATTTTTGTATCCCCCTGAATATGAAAGCAAAACTATGTATTGTTTAAATCACAATGGAGCTCAGCAGTGGATGTGAGACTTCTGGTTATTAAATATTACACTGTTTTCTATTATATATTTTAAAATGTTGTTTCTGTAAATGCCAAAACTGTTGTCGTAAGGAAACAGTGAAACAGTGCAAGCGCCCCTCCTGCCAGATCTCGCAATATGACATTACAATACATGGGAAGTCAACAGTTTCCTCATCAAAAACATATCTGAGGTTATTTAACAACAACCTCAAAACCAAAGCTTGCCAAGCTCTACTAAACAAATTAAAATGTAAAAAATGTTGCCGTTAACTTGAAGAACAAGCACTACATGACATCACAAGGAGGAACAGAGCATTTTGAGCTTTGACAGCCCAATAATGAAGGATTACTCAAAGATGTGTGAATGAAACAAAACACAACTAGGTATGTTTTTGATTAGGTAACAACATTCTAACATGGCTTAAAGCTCACAAGAGTCAGTTTTGTTTCATATAGGACCTTTAAGGTAAAATTCACATTCAATTTGACCATAACGTCAAATAGTCTAATTAAGCTGTGGGGTAACTCAAGACTGTAACATAATTGTAGTCAATAAAAAAATATTTTAAACTTGACATTTTGGAAAATTACTTAATAACATAATAATGTTTACTGATCATGGCCGAGAATAATGAGCATGAGTTACTCCATAGCTTTCAGGCTGGTCCCACATCTGAGCTCCATATACAAAGGTGTAATGTTCGTCATTGACCACTGAGTTCAGAATCTGATTATTCAGTTGATTTATTATGTTATTATACTGATCGCAATATACATTTGGAAGATTACTGTGAAAAATAATAGTCTAATCATAAGCATTTAAGATAAGATAAGATAAGATAATCCTTTATTTGTCCCACAATGGGGAAACTGCAGTGTCACAACGCAAGTTTCAGAAACAGTAGGAAAATAAGGAGGAAAATAAGAGCATGCATCAAAAACAGTAGGAAAATAAGAGCATGCATCAAAAACAGTAGGAAAATAAGGAGGAAAATCAGAGCATGCATCAAATTTTTCAAATTTAGAAGCAAAAATAATAATAATGAGAAGCAAAAATAATAAATAAGTAATTTCAGTTATTTTTTTAATGTTTATTTGAATAGGAACCGATACAACAAACAAAGATTGACAATTCAGTCATCTGTTGCAGGTATCACCAGTACCCAGGAGGGCTTTTAAAACTGTTCAGATTTCACTAAAAAGCAGTACATACATGTTGAAAAAGCAATACACACTGTGAATTTATCAAGAGAATCAAATATCACCCTCTCCCCCTGCCCTCCGATATTATCTTTCTTTCACACATACTAGTTCAATAGCCTATTTATTCCACAGAAAGTGTTTTTCATCAGTTGTTATGTCAAAACTATTTTTAATTCAGCAAGTTTCATTTTCATTTTTTTTTCCTCCTATAGGAACCCAGACAGTGACAGCACTCCCTGGTGTTATATCTATAGAGGCACTCAAGTCGTCTGGGACTTCTGCTCTTTACCCAAGTGTCCCGAAGGTATGCCACATAAATGCAGTTCGTATGTATTGATACTTTGCAGTAACATCATACTGGGGGTGTTCTACATTTATCCAATTGTGGAATGTTTAGGAGTTACTGTGGAGACACAATGCACACATTAACAAACAAAGACAAGGTCAAAAAGCTTTAAGATTGTCTGCAACTCTAGACAAAATAAAAAATGGATTTACACAATACATTTTCAGGAGCATGTGATCAATAGAACAGTCATGGTCCTGATTAGAAGTTTGATTTTCAACAAAAAGGTGAGAGTGACTAAATGAAAAACTATTGGCAAATGTTAGCTATCTTATGACAGTAATGTTATTTGAGAGGAACTTGTTTAACAGCACAAATCATCTCACCTGTTGTAGCTCCAGCTAAGTCAGTTCTTTATGGTCAGATTGTGTTAAACTAAAGCACAGATTAAAGTCTAATAAAACCACAGACAGAGCAGAGCCTATAGTTAGCATCACACATCAGCTGCAAAGTATCAATATATGATACTAAGATACTACTAACAACAATAAAACATCCTCTTTGTACAGATAAGGGGTGTGTTTTGGGCGCGGGTCAGTCATACAGAGGCACAGTGGCAGTGACGAGAAGTGGCTCACGCTGTCTCCCATGGGACTCCACTGTGGTCAGGAGAAAACTGTACAACGCATGGAGGTCTGATGCTCTGGAGCTGGGACTGTCCGGACACAACTTATGCAGGTAAATACTCAAAACTACAACTGTTAGCAAAATCAGCTGTAACTATAATTAATAACTGTTAACTAATGATTAATAACAGTTTTTATCTTAAAGTAGGCCTGTCATGATAACAAATTTTGAAGTGTGATGTATTGCTGAAGAAAATACAGATGATAAACCATAATATTGAAACCAAATCATAAAACAGAATTATCCATCAAAAAACATTCTAACTATCCATCCATCCATCCATCCATTTTCTTCCAATTATCCGGGCCCGGGTCGTGGGGGCAACAGTCTAAGCAGAGACTCCCAAACTTCCTTCACCCTGGACACTTCCTCCAGCTTCTCCGGGGGGACCCCAAGTTGTTCCCAGGCCAGCCGTGAGACATAGTCCCTCCAGCGTGTCCTGGGTCTTCCCCGGGGTCCGGGAGGAGGCCCCGGGCATATCTGGGCCCGGGCAACAGGGAGGTGCCCAGGAGGCATCCGGAACAGATGCCCGAGCCACCTCAGCTGGCTCCTCTCGATATGGAGGAGCAGCGGCTCTACTCTGAGCTCCTCCCGTGTGACTGAGCTCCTCACCCTATCTCTAAGGGAGTGCCCAGTCACTCTGTGGAGGAAACTCATTTCGGCCGCTTGTATCCGCGATCTTGTCCTTTCAGTCATTACCCAAAGCTCATGACCATAGGTGAGGGTAGGAACGTAGATTGACCGGTAAATTGAGAGCTTTGCCTTTCGGCTCAGCTCCCTCTTCAGCACAACGGTCCGGTACAGTGACCACATCACTGCCGAAGCTGCACCGATCCGCCTATAAATCTCATGCTCCATCCTCCCATCACTCATGAACAAAACCCTGAGATACTTGAACTCCTCCACTTGAGGCAGGGACTGTCCCCCCATTATCAGAATGAAACATTTTAGTAGTTAGTTAGCATCTATAATGAGTCATAGAAGTTCTTTATTCAACTCTCTGCAGCTCAAATCTTATTATAGTGCAGAAAAATAACCAAAAAGTTCCCCAGCAGTACAAAGCAAAAGTCCCCAAGATTAATATGGACCCCTAAAAATGACTGTTTTGTCTATATTGAACTATAATTATTATGACTATTTTAAAGGTTTTTATTGTGGTGTTTTTGTGATCAACAGGAATCCAGACGGTGACGTGGGGCCCTGGTGTCACACTTACAAGAAAATGCTGTTGACTTGGGAGCTTTGTGAAATTCCTAAATGTGGTCAGTATCTTGAAATGTATAGATATTATACATATATTCTACCCCAGTTTACCCACGTTGGATTTTTACTGTTAATTCTTCATTGCCACTGTTACAACCATAAACTGTATATATAAAAAGACACTAGTCGCTGCATTCCGAGTAGGAAGTGTTCATGGAGGTGATTTCGGCTCCTTTGACTCTGTTTCCAATTGGCTTTACATTGAGAAATTGTTGCCCCTTTCTCTGTAAGTGCTGCAGTGAGTCATTTTGGTCTTAAAAGGTTTGTATTAACCTGCTCTACATTTTGTCCATTAATAAATTCCTATTCCTAATATGGAGCTGGCTCCAAATTCGCTCTTAAAGCTGCTAGCATCGTGAGTTTCATTTGACTGAAGCCTAACGCTATGAGTGACATCAGACTCCCTTAGTCCACTTCTTTATACAGTCTATGGGTACAACTGACAACTATACGTTTTATGGGTTTTGGTTCCTGTTATATGCAACATTTTTCCCATTCAAAATATATCATCTTTGGTTTTAAATTCTCTATGAACATGGCAACAGTGCTATTTCTTTATAATTGTGAAATCCATGGATTGGAGGCTTAACTGTGGAACTTTCTCTAAGCATTAGAACATCCCAATATCAGAATTGAAAACACATCTGTTGGCACTGACTTTTTACACACATTTAGGTGGGCTTAACTTTTTCATTTATTGTTGTGTATTTTGTGTTTTTACTGCATTTTAAATAGCCTGTATACCGCTCATTGGGCAGCTGTGGTTATTTTAAATGTGCTCTATTAATAAACCTGACTTGTTTTGTTAAAAGGATAAAAAACAAACCAAACTGTTATTTTCTTCTGTTTCTAGCAAAAAATCCCCCTGTTATTGCCACTCTCGGTCCCCGAGCACCTACCACAAACAACAATAATGCAGGTATGATATATATACTATTTTACACATGACTTTAAAATGTTCCATAATATAGAATGACAGATACTAAACTACCGTTCCCATAGCGACGTGTGGGGAGCGTTTGGACAACACCCTGAACCAGCCCATGTTCAGGATGTTTGGCGGGCGGGCGAGTGATATCACAGAGCAGCCCTGGCAAGCGGTGATTAATGTTTACCAGGCCCGCCTCAAAAAGCACTTCCATCGATGTGGAGGGGTCCTGATTGACTCCTGCTGGGTGCTGTCTGCCGCGCACTGCTTTGAAGACAAGTAGGTCACAATCACACATGTATACTATATAACAATGAATATACAGTTCAGTATAAAGGTGCACTTTACTGTCACTTTACTGGTGGAGAGTCCTTCCCTTGCCTCTCTCTATAAGGATGTTATTGCTTTACCTAGAAGCATATCCCTATAGTATGGCATTACTTATCTGTCTCCATGGAGACATGCAGGTGATTCAAAGTCATAAAGTTAAATTTGGGGAGAGGCGACCCCGCTCACAGTAAGAATGCGTTTTTTCAAGGTATTTTAGGCAAGAAAAACCTTTGTGATTAATAAATTCTAGATATTTTAATGCCATACTGTGCAAGCAAACACAAAGCAATAACATCTCCTTGGAGACGGATCAGCAACAGATCCCCCAACAGAAAAGTTACACCATGCACCTTTAAATAAAAGTATCTAATGGTTATATCATGTTCCAGTGCTAAAGCTGAGAAACTGGAGGTGATTTTGGGCAGAACATATCGCAAACAGAATTCAACCAGTGAGCAGATATTCAAAGTTGAAAAATACTGGATACATGAGAAGTTTGACAATGAAACCTTTGATAATGACATTGGTAAGTATAGTTTACAAGTTTACAACATTACTCACTAGATAAAATGTGTAACAAACTGTGTATCATGAATAAGATGCTCCTATTATGGTGCCCAACTGTGTTCATATGGAACCTTTTGTCATAGGCACAGTCTATAAATACTCTTTCATTATCCCACATTGCCTTGACTTTCCTATGGTCACTTTCCACTTGCAGCGCTGCTGAAGCTATATTCAGACATTGGCCTGTGTGCTGTAAAAGCTCCGGAGGTCTTCCCTGCATGTTTGCCTGACCGGGGGTTAGAGCTGCCGGACTGGACTGAGTGTGAGATCTCCGGATACGGCAAAGAATCTGAATGTGAGTAAAATCTGGGTGTATGTTGATTTTGAGTCATTGAAGTTCACGAAATCAGATGTGATAGAACTATGACCAGTAGAGGTCAGTGTTTTGTGGGTTTGCAGATCAATTTTTTTTCTGATGAAAACTAAATAAAAAGTAATATTTGATGACTATTATTATGATTGAAATTGCAAGCTGTTGCTAAAAATGTTGCTAAAAAACTAAACAAAATGCAAAGAATCTGTGTATTGAGACTAGATGCAAGCTCAACGAAACTGTAAGTATCCACACTGGTTTGGCCCTGGTCTGATCCTGGTTTAGTCCTCATGTAGACTGGTTTAGTCCTGTTCTAGACCTGGTTAAATCCTGGTCCTGTCCAGGTTTAGTTTCATGTCCCATTTTCATTGTAATTTTGATGTTGTGTATGTGCACCATACATTTGGCTTTTTTCCACTAAAACCTAAAAATATCATTGGACTAAATCTTGTCTAAAACCTCATTGTGGTCTCCCACAGTTTCTGCTGAGTACTCTGAGCGTGTGAAGAGAGGTTACGTGAGGCTGTGGCCAAAGGAGCGCTGTGTGCCTGCTGTGCTCTCCGGGCGAACTGTTACTACCAACATGCTGTGTGCAGGTGACACCAGAGGCCTGGACGATGCCTGCAAGGTACAAATATTGTTTTAACTTTAATAAACATACTTATTGTACTGGGTAGTTTATGGTATGCAGATGTTCTTATAAAACTAGACTTTGATGTAGTAGATTAGATTAGAGTTTAATATGGGGTTATAGTTTTTATGTAAATGAAGAAAGAATTATACTGTCCAATGAGGTTCATTTGGTCTTCCGATAATTTATTTTATTAGATTCTTTTTTCAAACCAAGGTTTAGTTTTTATAACTGACAGTTTCGACTGCTCACTAGCAGTCTTCGTCAGAGTAGTCACGTGTCTGGTCATCTGATTTGGCGCTGTCTTCTTACTGGTGGAGGCCGGACGGCAGCGCTGTCTGCAGTCCCACTTCTTTAGGACAGTATCCCAGGTGTGAGAGAGAAATAAACCGGGATGAGGAAGCTTTTTTACTCTCACACACCTAGGACACTACTAATGAGCAATCAAATCAGTTATGAACCCAAACTAAACCTTGGCCTGAAAAAGAATCTATTAAAATAAGAAATGTACTTAAAATGTTGATGTAAAAGACTTTTACCATTCAAAAGATGTAATATTTAGTTTGGAATTGTTAATTGCTATTATAGTTCATTTTCATCACTCTCCTTTCATTAATTGACTTTTATGTCTATCCATGGGTTTCAGAATTATGAAAAATTACCATAGTGATAAAAAAAATATATAAAACTAAATATTATATTTTTGGAATGGAAAAGAGTCCTCAAAATGTTGCATATAAAAGCTAAAGCTTCAAGGTGTTAGTGCAAACAATTCAATGTGTTTTCAGTGTCATAACAGATTTATGAGGTATGGTTAATAGCTGTGTTTGTGTATTCCTCTCAGGGCGACTCAGGGGGCCCACTGGTTTGTCGAAACAACGGCCGGATGACGCTGATGGGTGTAATCAGCTGGGGGGACGGCTGTGGGCAGAAAGATAAGCCCGGAGTCTATACCCGTGTCACCCATTACATTGACTGGATAAACTCCAAAATAAAGGCCAACCCTGTATGATGTGTGAGTGACAGCAAGAGGATGTTGTTACATAACTTTCCCAGGCAGGGCAGTGTGGTGAACACAGAGAGGGGGTCCTAAGGACTCCAGCTGTAGCTGTTTCCTGTTGGTTTGAATGTGCAGGGTGGTAGTTTGAAACCAGGTTAGGCCCATAAAAAGGTTTACTGTGGTCAGCCTTTTATGTAGGACTCTGGGACTGTCTAGTACAGTGTGTATAAAGAACAATGCAAACATTTACTCCAGCTCTGTCTCAGTCAACTTAAAGGTGCACTGTGTAACTTTTCTTGTGTAGGGTCGGCCATCTGCTTGTCTCCATGATGTGTTATTGTTCGGCAACAAGCAGGTAACTCCACAGAGCCAAGTTGCAGGTCAGATCTGTGGAGAGGGGATCCCCGCTCAAACTAAGAATGCATCTTTTTAAAGATGTTTAAAGCAATACAAACACCTCTAACTGAATAAATGCAAGATAGATAAGTGTAATGTCTTACTATGGAACATTCTAGGCAAAGTAATAACATTTCCATGAAGATAAGCAAATGGTGGACCCCTCACCAGAAAAGTTACATAGTGCTCTTTTAACATACATTAAAGTTTCCTTAAAAAAAAAAAAGGGGTATTAGAATTGGGTGTTACATATAAGTTGACAAACATTTGTAACCAGTTAGTAGTGCACATTTTTCCAGGCTAGAATTCTAACCAGCAATCGGTGTATTTGTTAAACTACGAATAAGATCTACATTTGGATTGTCTTGTATCATGTATTCTGTGTATCTGCTGGTTCAGATTTGGTGCCCATTTTGCTATTTCTCAGAAAACAAGCATTGAAACAGCCCTATTAAGTCATATGTTGTTCCCCTGTTCAGACATTAGCACTTGATTTGCAGATAGCAGGGTTGAGCCCAGCATCAGCTCACTATGTACAGTGTTAGATAGTTGTGCATTGATATTTTTATCAACTGGAAGCATTTTCTGCTCCTCATTATTTTTAGTAGCCTATATGTCATTAACAATATGTCTTGTCTATTCTGACCATGTTTTTATTTAAATTGATTATTTATGTGACTTTTGTATTCTTTCAGTAATCTATGTGTGAGGCCTTTGTAAAACATTATTTATTATTTGGATAGAACCTTGTTGTACCATTTTGTCAATAAAGTTGTCTTGTATTTTAAAATTGTTTACTTTCCTTTCTTTAAAATAAACGGGGGATTTCAATTTTTGTTTGTGTATTTTTGTATTTATTTATTTTTTTTTTTTACACAGCTCATTGACAGAAAATACACAGATGTGCTATTTCATAAACATCTTAACTGTCACATAACTTATCTGTCACATAATGTCCTACCCTGTGAAAAGTATCGCCTAACGTCAAGTACTGCCCATGACACCACGATAGAGGAAGCTTCATTTGTTTTTTTCTCTTAAAAATGAAGTTTAAATTATGAGTATTGTCTGGAATGTGCATGTTGCAGGTTAGACTACACTACTCATACTAACTTTTAGTTAACCATATTTAGGATTTTGTTAATATTTAGAATATTACCTAGTTTTCTTTAGTTTGATTGCGGCAACCATCCTGTGAATAAGGGCCAAAGATCATCTAATTTACATGATAGCTTTGACTTGACAAATGAAAATATACTAGTATGGCAAGACCTTTATATGAATTGTAAAAGTGACAAAATTATGGGTGAGTGATTTATATGGATCAAATTATGTTAATTGTTGGAATTTTCAATATGTATTTAAACAAAAAAGTGTCCTTTAAACTTTCTAACTTGGACTGACACTTGATTGGTGAGAAAATATATGTATTATCCCACCAAAGTGATACTGAAAACATAAAAAACCTCCCACAGGCACATCTAGCATTTGTACGTAAACTTGGAAAAGAGGAGTCCCAGTGCCCAGCAGGTGTGGCTCCATAACCCAGGTATATAGGAAATGCAAAGTTTGTCAGTTAGAACAAAGCCTCTCAGTGTTGCTCCTGTCCAAACTTCAGACCTATTTGCATCCAAAGGCACCAAGACATTTCCCCTAGTGCTGGGACGAAAACAACAATGGTAATGTAATACTTTATTTTACAACACTTTTCAGTTTACCGTGTGATAACTTTACAATGCTGTGAGAAGGAAGTGTGCATGCAGGTCCATGGCACTTGTGTTTCCCCCATAATGTTTGCCAAAGATTACTGAACAACTACAGACCTTTGTGAATAGTGTTCAGCTTATTTTGCACTCAACAGTGGTTTTAAATGCCCTATTTGAGATAGTGCACTTATTTATTTTTAAGAGTGGTCGATTGCAATTGTGAATCTTAACAAATTAGATAACTTGAAAAATTGATGAGATGACCAGTTTGTGCGGTATTGTGTGAAACAGTCGTCAGATACATATGTTTTTACATTTCCTTGTGCATGTTGCTCCTGGTAAAACATCATAAGAAATAGAAGACACATTGTTACAGTTAAAAAAGGCACTTTATTTGTGTAAAGTGATGTTAGGTCATGTACTTTCATTCAGTGAAGGTTTTTTCCATTATAATGATGATGATGATGATGATGATGATGATGATGATGATGATGATTATTATTATTATTATTATTATTATTATTATTATTATTATTATTACACTAATCTAAAATATCTGTCAAATAGAGTGTCTTTGGAAAATCCAAGACCAGGTAAGTAGGCCTAGTATAGCCTAAATCAGATTTTACATTTCATGCATCCACATATTTTAATTTATGTTTACATCTTTGTAGTGCTCCTCCTTTGCTACCAAGAAGGAAAGGTAACTCTACATGTAGTTTGAAAACTTAAATTGTGCATTTTTATTTTTATAATTTACCTTGGGACGAAAGAAGATCTGACTTGGCGATTGCCGTAATAACACTGCTCCATATTTGTTTTTACAGATGACAGTGCAGAACCTGAAAGACAACAGGAGAATGTAAGCTTGTAAACCAGTTATAGGCACATAATCCAATATAGTGGTCATTCATAAACATGTTTTACAGGAGGAAGAGTATGGCGGCATGTATGAGGCCCCTCCCTTTGAGCGCACCATTACTGTCCCACAGAGACCAAAGGAAGAAAATGTTTATCTTGGTAATTCAAAGGTCCTATTACACAAAATTGACTCTTGTGAGCTTTAAGTCATGCCATAATGCTGTTACCTCCTCAAAAACATACCTGGAGCTATGTTTTGTTTCATTCACCCATTTTTGAGTAATCCTGTATTATAGTCTGTCTACATCTTCAAAGTTCAAAATGCCCTGTTCCACCTTGTGATGTCATGTAGTTGTAGTTTTTATGTTAACAGCTACATTTTACTTTTAGTTCAGCAGAGAAAGTCAATTCCGGGCTGAAATCATCCAAATGATTCTAGCAAAGGTGTATGGAGTTTAAAAACACAGTGGAGCACTTCCTGTATTACCACATGACATCACAAGGTGTTTTCCGTTTTATAGAAAATAACTCCTAAATATGCAGAGTCTGTGTGTTAAACTTGTGTGAATGAAACAACACACAACTCTGGGTATGTTTTTGATGAAGAAACTTTGATCAAAAAGTAGCATAATAGAGTTCCTTTAACTTGAACGTCACGTGACCATCTCATGACTTTGTGCTGATCTCATTTGTATTTAATGATTAAATAGAGAGGACATCCAACTATGCGCCTCAGCAGAGACAGGCTCCTCCACCCCCGCCAAGCTTTTCAGTAAATATTGAATTTTGGACATTTTAAAAGACTGTCTGTGTAATTCAACAAAGCCTTTACAACTGAATCAGTGTCATGTTCTTACAGAGATCTGGAGAGGTCCTCTTAACTTCTCAAACTATAAAACGTGAGCAACCATCCGATCAATGTTATTACAGTGTGCTATAGCACTGAGAATAGGCCATTTAATACACTGTTTGTTGCAGCACCTGATGTGAACAGAACTGCCAAACCAGGGAAGAAAAACATGGCTGCACCCCCACCTCAACCAGTAGAGGGTAAGACTGTTTTTAAAGGTGCCCTGTGGAACTTTTCTAGTGGGGGGGTCTTCCAACTGCTCGTCCCTATGGAGGTGCTGATTGCTTTGTCTGGAATTAGGTGTTTTATTGTTTTTCTAAATTCATCGATTCTTACTGTGAGCAGGCTTGCCTCTCCACAGAACTGACCTTCAAATTGGCCTGGAGGCATGTTTGTCTCTATAGTGATAGATAAGTTTGATGCCACATTATGGAGCAAGCTAGACAAAGCAGTTACATTTCTACAGAAAAAAAATGGTGGCAGACCACCTGCCCTCACACCAGAAAAGTTACACAGGCCTTGTGGAGCTTTAATTGGCCACAAATTAAAGGGCCCTCTGAGCTGTGACAAAGCCAAAGGAACTAAGTGTCAACATCACTTCCAAAACAAAGAACAACATTGCCCTCTCGAGGTGAAAAGAAGGCATAACAAGACGGGGGAAAAATACTATCAGTTTAATAACATTAACAGTAAAAGTATTGAAAATGTTTACATTTTTTGTAAGTTTATACTGTAGTCTACTTATTTTATTAAATTAAATTATATACATACCAATAATAAGTAGACCTATATAATAAGATATCTTTAAAAATAATTATTAATTTGGGTGATTCAATACATTGATATGCATCTTGAACTTGCCCACTCAGTGACATTTAAATCTTCTTTCAGACGTATATTTGGATCCAAGTGAAGAACAGGTAAAAAATTATTGCCATAACAATAATTTATCCTGAATGTGAATGTATTATATTATCATCATCTCTTATTTTTAGGAAGATTTTGAGGATTTGTACTTGGAACCAGAGGGTAACATACACTAACTGTTATTATTCATACAGTGTTGTGTTTTGTTTTGTTTCTTGGCTTTGACCATACAGTCTATGGCTTGGACATAATTAAAATCTCCTGGTGTGTAGCATGCTCTCTGCCTCCTAAAGAACCCAAGATGAAGCCTCCCTTCTTCAAGCCAGCGCTCCTGTCACCAGAACCAACGTAAGTATTAACCATAAAAATGTAATAAGATCAGTTCATATTATAGATCCATGGTTTTAAAATGTATCTAACACCACATGAGACAGATGCCATAAAGTAATTAGGCTACTCCAGTTTCATCCACGGTATTATTTAACTGTTCTTGAGTTTTGTTTAGTTTGTTTTTTATTCAGACAAAAAGTGAGTGAATAGCATATTCTTTTCTTGCAGGATGAAGCCATTTCTTCCACCAGAAAAATTGGTAAGGCCTGGGCCTGTTTTTTTTTTTGTTTTTTTATCTATAGCTAATCTACCTAATCAAATCTAATCTATCAATACTTTTTAATGTTTGTAGAGTTCACCCACAGCTACAGGTCAGACCAAGGATATCATGTGATTATTTAAATAATTATGTAATCAACTACCATGTAGCAATACAAAGGTAACTTAACATGTTTGATTTTATAGCTCCAGAAGTTGAACCAAGAAGATTCAGTTTACCAAAGTCTCCTCCTCCAATTGCAGGCAAACCTCGGCCACCAGCAAACCAAAAGGAAAGGTTAGAGGAATAATGAGGGAAAAATGTGATTTTAGTCTAAAAGAACGTTACCAAATATTGTGAAACTTTTATGTTTAAAATTTAGCCGTCCAGACCCCCCAGTGGTGGAGAAGAAACCGGTAGGTAAGATGAATTTGCATTAATTAAAGGTGAACTACATTACTTTTCTGGTGAAGAATCTTCCATCCCCTTATCTCCGCTTTTAATGCATTGTTCCACAGTATGACATTATTCTTAATCTGTGAAAAGATGACCCCTGTTCACAGTATGAATGCATATTTTTTCAAGGTATTATTTTAATGGAAACACTTGTGATGGATAAATAGTCTCATGTTATACTGTGGAACATTCTAGGCAAGGCATTAACATTTTCATGGAGACAAGCTGGCAGCGTACCCCCATTAAAATCATGACACACCGCACCTTTAAGCTACAGTCTAATGTTCTATTGTACTTAAATGATTCATTTTTGCTTGTAGATTCTTTTGGAGGTGGAAGAGTAAAATCTCCTTATGAGGTAACACAGGTTATTTTTACATGCACACCAAAAGTCTGATCATTATCTTATTTCTGGAGTTATTTGATTATAGAAATGCCATATAAATTATTTGTTCACACAGGTTTCAACACGGAAATGTTTGCCTAGACCTAACCTTTACTCTAAATAAATAAAAAGGCAAACTAAGACAAATGAAAGAGAAACTGTTAAAAATTGTATTTTAAAATTTCATGTACACTATCTTCAAAATACAACATTTCTTTTGTGCATAATGTATAAACACACACAAAAAATTACATAAGGTTAGTTACCTGATTGCTACTAATATAAATGTGCCCACAGAATATTTCTCTTGATAAACACGTATCTCTCAGAACAGAGAATGGTTTGCTGGAGACTGTAGCAGGAAAATGGCAGAGAATCTTTTACTGAGTATTAAAAAGGTATGTTGAATTAACAAATATGGTTTACCATCTGAAACGCTTTACTGGATGAACAGATAAAATCCAACTTCTCTCGTCTACAGGATGGAGCATTCCTGATCCGAAACAGCTCAACACACAGTTCCCTTCAGCCATACACTCTTGCCGTATTATTCCAGCATAAAGTGTACAACATCCCTGTTCGCTTCTTGGATGACGCACAAGGATACGCTTTAGGCAAAGAAGGAAAGAAGAACGAGGAGGTATGGTGGGATCACATAAGTAGTTTATGTACCACGTATTCACAATTAATTAAAATAACGTAAATTTTAAGCCATGTTAGAATTCTGTTACCTCTTCAGAAACATACCTGGAGTTGTGTTTTGTTTCATTCATACATATTTGAGTAATCCTTTATTATTAGTCTGTCTACATCTCCAAAGCTTAAAATTCCACCTTGTGATGTCAAAAAATGTTGTTTTAAGTGTAACAACAAACTATGGTCTTTCTGTTTAGGTTTTTAACTCTTTGGATGAGATGATTTCTCATCACAAAAACAACAAGCTGCTTCTGATCGACAGTAAGAGCCTGGCCAAGCACACGACATACTTAACATATGCCACTCATCTGTGACTCTAGGCCATCAGAGACTTCTCCACTAAACCAATATACTTATTTTATAATATTATGAGTATGATTTTTACTCTATGGTTGTATTTCGTCATCTCATTTTAGGTGTAGTAAAAGCAGTAGTAGGATATTTATAGGGCATGATTTTCCTTTTTTGTCATTACGTGAATCACACACTTTGTCATTTGATGTACATTCACAGATTAGGCTTTTTATCATTTGTAGAATATAATCATGTATTTTCATATTTTTGTGAACTGAAAAGCTGTATTGTTTTATCCCTACATATTTCATCAACATAAATGAAATGCAATATAAACACATTGAAACTCTGAATCCAGAACTGTAAATGCTGCTGTTTTCAAATAGATATGTGTGTGTCATAGGCCTAAATATCACTAAAGTGGTTAAAAAAAAAAAGCTTTTAAAACAATAAATATTTAGTTGAATAGCCATTTTTAGCCTATATTCCATGACTTATTTTCATCAAGGGGCCTATAAACAAGGGTGTTTATTTTCCATTTGCTTAGGCCTAATAGTTGGTGGCAGAACTTTTATATACTAGTATAGGCAGTAAACTCTGATCAAAACACAGACCTAAAGGCCCTAAATTATACAAAAGTGATTCTTGTAAGCTTTAAGTTATGTTATAATGCTGTTACCCTCTTAAAAACATACCTGGAGTTGTTTTGTTTCTACTTCTCAAAAGCTCAAAATGCTCTGTTCCACCTTGTGATGTCATGTAGTGTTAGTTTTCAAGTTAGGCAATTCTAGGGCTGAAATCATCCAAATTATTCTAGTAAAGGTATATTACCATATGACATCACAAAGTGAAACAGAATGTTTTCTGTTTGAGAGAAAAAGCCCCAGGGTTTGTGCATTAGACATGTGTGAATGAAACAAACTCAACTCCAGGTGTGCTGTGATGAGGAAACAACATTATAACACAGATCAGGACATAGCGTAGTAAAGGCCCTTTAACTTCTTATTGTCAGTCATGGGTCTTATTTGTTGAAGTTGGTGGAGTTGAGGGGAGAGAAAAGGGGGAAGGGGCTGCGGCGGAGGGCTACAAACAAGTCTACACCTCAGGATTCAAGCAGCGAAACACGCACTATATCACATGGTCACGCACTTTTATTAGGCTACATGAATTTATTACCAACCTCAACTCGTACGACCCTCTCTACGACCTTCCACAAGCTCCGCTCCGTATTTGTTGAGTGCACTAGTTTTCTCAGCGGAGGCATGGAGTATCTTACCCAGAGAGCTCCAGCAGGGGGCTTCTACTGAATGGGAGCGCGCACAGAGGATCGGCTCACGTTAGCGGCGCAGACCTGCAGAAGAGCTCCCTACTGTTGTCCATCTTTATCTTGACTTTTTCGGGGTCGTTTGGGACACGAGTCGGGACAAGACCACCGCTCCTGGCTGCGTCACCCCTTCCCCTGCCCACGTTTGCGGGTTGTTCACTCAGAGGAACCTCCAGAAATGGCTCAGATACTGCCCATACGCTTCCAGGAACATCTGCAGGTAAGGGAAGCACTGGGAACCTCAAACGTATCGCGCAGTGCTTTTCTGACAGCTCTTACTGGTCTGTTATTGCTGCACCCAGTTGACACATGTCACATTGAAATGGTATGTGAAACTGGGAGCTGGGGGGCGCTCAATATAGCCACGGGCCTAGTTTTCTTCTGCAGGGACACGGCTAGATGATGACTTTGCACGGGCCACGCTCTAGTGCGCCTCCGTGTTTACTCCGCTGTCAGAAGGGAGGGGATAGCCTAATCACTGTCGGGAAGCACGCTGCAGGAACATACCGGTGTGTTCAGGTGTTTATGTCAGACCTGAGACTTCAATTGCACTTGAGCCAATGCTACTGTACTCATGACTTAAAAGGTCCTGTATTACGCAAAACTGACTCATGTGAGCTTAAAGCCATGTTATAATGCTGTTACCTCCTCTAAAACATACCAGAACTTCTTTTGTTTCATTCACACATGTCTGAGTAATCCTTTATTATTAGTCTGACTGCATCTCCAAAGCACAAAATGCTCCACCTTGTGATGCCATGAAGCAGTAGTTTTCAAGCTACCTTTTACCTCTTGTTAAGAGTGTTTTCTGTTTGAGAGAAGAAAATATTTAGGCTGGGTTCTTCTCTTCTTTTGTGAATGATACAAAATACAACTCCAAGTATGTTTTTGATGAGACTACATTAAAACATAGATCAGAAAATAGCATATGGGCTCTTTAAGCTTTCTGTTATATGTGACAGTTTCACATTTATAAGATATGCTGTATAGCCTAATAATTTGTGAATTGCATTGGGAACAGTCCTAATTCAGTCATGGGTTCAGTCAGAAACCCATGGATACCCTTAGTCAGTCCTTGCAGTCTGTTTTCATTTATGGAAATGTTTTATGATAGCCTTAAATGGCTACTGCATACTTCATTTTCAGTAGTCTTGTCAATTCAAATGATAACAGCAAAATGAATAACTGAATACTGAATACTGAATTATAATAATAATACTGAATACGTAATAATAACTGAAGACTATAAAACTACCCACATTAACATAAGCTACTGAACAAAATTACAAAATTCAGATGAGCCAAGGATTTTGCAATTGAAAACAACATTCACTTCATCTCAGTGATAACTTAAGATAAACATATCTTTGTAGACAAATACACATACGCCCTGTATAAAGAAAAAAAGTTTGCTATCATAATAGGCTACTGAACAAGTGAAAAGAAAAAAGTGTTCAGTGCGGTAGAGTTGGCCACTACAAATGTTCCTTAGGTCTTGAGTCTTTGGTCTTGAGGCTAAAAGAAAAGTTTGTGACGTGCCCCTGGCCTGGCTGTAGACTGTTGTTATGGCAACAGTAGGCAGTGAAATGGCCTTTCACTAAAACCAACTCCAACCCCCATCTCTTCCTCTCCAGAAGCTCCTCTTTCTTCAGGCCGAGCAGACCAAACTCTGAGGCCAGCCACTTTAACAGCACTAATGGATGAAGTCTGAGTTATATTTTGAATTAGAACTATAACTTTTTCACCGCTTTTATCAGCAGAGAAAATCTTCCCTTTGGTCCTTATTAACCGGAACAGATTTAGGTGCCAACCGGGCGGTGAAATACTGGATTTGCCCCGCTCCTATCCCCTCTGAATCTAGGTGGCTCCAGTCGAGTGAAAAATGCTTGGAATTTGCAAACCCAAGACTTTGAGCCTCAAGTTCACTTTATTCGTTGGCCTGGTATTTACAGCTCTGTCTAGTGTCTGGGTTCAGCAGTGCATCCAGGTACCACCCAGTTCTGCACTAATTCTTCTGAAATAAACAGCCAACAACTGTAGAGTCAAACAGGTTTCCATGTCATAACTATTGGACAAATTATTCACACAACTTATTAACTGAGCTTCTATGGTCGACCATTGCATGAAAACTTCTGAAATTACATTTTTTCCTAACAGAACAATTACTAACATCAAGCTAAGGTGCATTGTGTATCTTTTCTGGTGGAGGGTCCATCAAATGTTTTTCTCCATGGAGATGTTATTGCTGTATCTGGTACGCTTCACTGTATGGTATTAAACCTTTCTATCTTCATGGAGACCAAGCCTGACCAAGTTACAGGTCAGATCTGTGGAGTGGCAACACCGCTCGTAGTCAGAATGCCTGCTTTTCTAGGTATTTCAGAGCTAAAAAAAAAAAAATGCTTTATTTGAATTAAATTCACTTACATGGGGAAAACGTAGAAAATTCACACGTACATTTTTAAAAATATTTTGTAACATTTAATCGAATTGTAAATGATATTGTCAACGTGAACGATATGGTTGGGTCTTTTTAATCAATAGGTCTACAGTCAATTCTCTATCAGTAAAAGCATGTGGTTTGAAGTAGAGTTCAGACTTTGTTTAGGAATAAATTTGACAATTTTTTATGTTAAAAAGCAGTGATTAAGTTTGTATTTTTATTGTCAGGAACTTAATTGTGACAGACATTTTATTTGTTTTTAAAAAGACAAATCAAAACTAAACAGAAATCACGTTCAATCAGTATGAGGGATAAAAAGTGATTAATTCCGTTCCATAATATCGGCCAGTCCTAGTAAAGACCATTTCACCTCTTGTGGCCATTTACAGCATCTTGCAGCTCATCTACTACTTCCACTATCAGATACAATAGGCAGATGAGGCGAGCAGCAAATCACATCACGAACGGAAGCAACAGAAGGAAATCAGACCCTCATTCTCCATGGAACAGAGCAGATAACGACGAGGGCCTGGGTTCCCTCAGTCACCAGTACTAACTACTGTTGTCAGGACACCAAAACGTCAAACTGTATTTCAGAAATAAGGAACCAGAATAAGCGTTGAACTCAAATGTGATACTACCCTTAACTGGTCTATGACTCATCAAATACCATCAGAGCTGTGTCATTGTTACACTTTAGCTACAAACGCCAGTGAATATAGCTGTGCTCAGTGCAATAATATTTTCTCATATATTAATTTTAATTTTCATTGAAAGGGCCCATATTACACTATTTTCTGATCTATGTTATAATGTTGTTTCCTCAACACAAACACACCTGGAGTTGTGTTTTGTTTCGTTCACACATGTTTAACACACAACTCCTGCATATGGGTTTTTCTCTCAAACAGAAATGTCGTTGTCGTGTGATGTCATTATGTGACAATACAGGAAGCTGCTCCACTGTGTTTTTTCAACTCCATACACCTTCACTAGAATCATTAATTTCAGGTCTGATTTGCCAGTCTCTGTTGAACTAAAGGTGAAAGGAGGCTGTTAACTTCAAACTGCCACTACATGACATCACAAGGTGGAACAGACCCTTTTGAGCTTTAAAGATATAGACAGACTAATAATAAAGAGCTACTCAAACATTTGTGAATGAAACAAAACACAACTCCAGGTATGTTTTTGATGAGGTAAAAAGTAACAACATTATAGCATGACTTAAAGCTCACAAGAATCAGTGTAATGTGTAATATAGGCCTTTTAATAAGTATTGTTGGAGTTTGTTTTCTCGAGATATTTCATGTCCACACTGTTTATCATCAGTGCAGCTTGTCTTGCTCAGTTTTCTGGCAGTATAGCTGGTACATGCTGGAGCGTTCCCAAGACTGCTCCCAGTCTATTCTAAGGGTCTTTCAAATGTCAAATAATCTGTAAACAAATTATTAATTAGACTGCAAAGCACAAGAAAATTTTAGTCTTCATCACTCACAAGTGGTTGATCCTCTTATTCCAGCTGTATACTTTTTTATAAGTACATTTATAATAAGTCAAATTAAAATTGCAAGGTTATTAGTGCAATTATTATAGGTATCATTATATATTAACATCATTATACAAGTTTTAGATAATTTGCTTGTTTTTTCACACTGTATTAACAGTAGGTACAAAGTTCAATTATTAAGTTGAAGTTAGTAAGTTATCCATCGTTAGCTGTTATCCCCGTTGCCATGTTATTTCCATTTTGCTACAGCAAAACTTGAATTTCCCTCAGGATCAATAAAGTGTTTTTCTCTCTTTATTCCATGCTCTTACTTTGCTGTAACATAGCCTACTAAATGTTGTCAATGGTATAAAACAACAACACCCATCTGTTGTTGGGATGACACGATGATTTGTTTAATCGATAATCATGATTACTGAGGTCATAATATAATAAATAAAGCAAAATAATATCAACAGTTTTGGACGAAAAAATAAGTATTTTTTCAGTCTTTTTCAGAAAAAGTAAAGCTTTTTTCTCTCCTGTTTATGTCATGTTAACTTTACATTATGTTACATTACGTACCTGATGATTGGACGTAAATAAAATAAAAATAAGGACTGTCAATAATTTCTTCTAATAATAAAAGTAACACTTAAGTCTGATCTTATGACTTATCTTATTTCTATATGATTGCCAATAGTTTAGACCTCTAAACTAGATTTCACACTATGAAATCCAAAGTATCAAACTAGCCGTCCTCTTGTTCCTGTTTTGCAGATGACAAAAGTGAAATGTCTCCACAGTCACAGACAGTCCTGCTGCTTTTGCCAACTGTGGATAGTGGAGTCCTTGTGATGAGTTCTGGGATTCCTTTCCGCTTGCCTCAGACTGCATAACACGCTCTGTCTAGTCATCAGAAAGAGGGCATGTTTTGGGCTCCCCTTAGTGGTTCTTTTTTTTTTTTTTCCTGGAAATGACAAAACAGACACCCTCATGTGCTGTACTTAATAACTAATTTGTTAGATTTTGTAGTTGTGTTATTGCTTTAATTTAATGGTAATATATTTGTTTATTCAAGGAAAACTATTGTGTGTTGTGTGTTGTTGTGTGACCAAATATTCTTTAAGACATTTTTTTGTTCAGAAATATGCATATATAAAATACAATTGAGCTGGTAAATTATTGAGAATCACAAAGCAATTATTTGGGTCCTGGTTTAGATCTCTAAAAATGAAATGCATGTGGTGTTTAGCTTTTCATATTTCAGTGTCTTATCTTAAACTTAATTGTTATAAATAGATGCAAATCTAATCACAATTGCTGTACTAGTTGAAAAATCTCTTGCTATTGTATTTTTGATGAATTAACATTAGCTTTGTTTATATTGCAGCTGCAGAACCTGGGAGTGAATCCGGCCAACATTGGGTTCAGTTACCTGACCATGGAGTCGGATAAATTCATCTGCATCAGGGAGAAGGTGGGTGAGCAGAACCAGGTGGTGATCGTGGATCTGTCTGACCCTACCAACCCCATCAGGAGGCCCATCTCTGCCGACAGCGCCATCATGAACCCTGCCAGCAAGGTCATCGCACTGAAAGGTAGAGGAAGCATGTGAGGCATAGGACCGCTGTTCACACTGACCAACTGCCCGCTGATTATTACATGAGAAATACCATGTTGTGGTGAGAAAATGTGCTCTAATATCACAGGGGAGAACACTGGTGCTGGTGCTGGTTCCAGAACAACTTTTTTGTCAGTCACATCTTTTGTTTCAAGCTTGCATAGATTTTATATAGATTTTAAAGCTGTACTACAGTTACAATCTTCTAGTAAAATCTGGCAACCCAAAGCATGGAGCACATATAGCTTTCAATTAGAAAGATAAACAGATAGTTATATGGATGTTGTGTAATTTTACATAAAGTACTATATTTTTGTCATTCTTAGTTCATATAACACATTTGCATATGATATGTCCCTATACAGATAAATACATGCACACAGTGTAATACTGATACGTTACAATCTGACCAGAAAGAGCTGACTTAGGTTGAAACAACAACAGGTGAGCTGTTTTGTGCGCTTAATCAAGTCAGTGTCACCTTCTTTGTTCAAAAGCACCTACACCTAAAAATAGGACCTTGAACACTCATAATGAAAATGTGTTCTTTAAATCCATTTTGTATTTTTTCTTGAGTTTTCAAACTATATTAAAACATTTTTGGCAGTTTTTGCTAATGTTTGCATTGTGTCACCATGAAAACAGTTGAACATACCACCCATAGAGATACATGTAGAACACCCCCAGTGTGATGTCACTGCAAAGTATCAATATACTTTATTATACAAAAATATCTGCACCACTATACATACATACATACATGCACTCCTCTATTTTGGCCCTATAAATTCTGAGGTTCAGATGCATACACTACTATCTTTTTCCCTTTTCTGCTGTGCTATAGGTGCACAAATGACTTACATTAAAACATGTCTACAGTGCACTCTGCCCTGTTACCCAAGGATTACATTGACTGTGCAAAAACCCCAGAGTGCTGATCCGGACATTTGTGCTTAATGCTGCCTCTCCATCCTCCTTCAGACCTTAGAGAGTACAGTGCCATGTTTGCCCTTTCATTCTGCTCTCTCAAATCTTTACTTGATTGGTACTTTTCTTTTCCTCTTCTGCCTTCTGTCTTTTCTCAGACGGTGAGTAGTTCTTGGTGCGTCAGCTCATCAGTTATGATTACACTCTCTCATAAAAGCCAATAACTCCCTGTCCCCTCACAGTGTTGTCACTGTCTGTCTTCACTGAAGATACTGGTTTAGCTTAGTATTCATGTGAGGTATATCATTTAGTTTCACCAGTGGTGGAATGTAACAAAGTAAAAGTAGTAAAGTACTGTACTTCAGCAAAAAATGTAGGTATCTCTACTTACTTAAGTACATTTAAAGTGGATACTTTTTACTTTTTCTTCACCACATTTGAGGACAGGTACTTGTACTTTCTACTTCACTACATTTTTGAACTGGACTGAAAAGTAAGTTAGTGAAAGTAAGTAAGTGTTTTTTATTATCATTTGATAGCTGCTGAAAAGGCTAAGGTGTTTATTTTTAACACGTTCATAATTTGAGCAAACAAAACTATACAAATAAAAACAGCTGGAAAAACAAAAAAAACAAAAAACATTGATTCAGTTTTTGTTGAACAAAATTCAGCACATTCTTTATCCATACAGTACATTTTTACTTGAGTATTTTTTTTGCTTCGGTATCTGTACTTTTACTTAAGAAACTTAAGTAACAAAATCAAGTGCTTCTTCCACCACTGAGTTTTACTATAAAATCATGAAAAAAATCACTAAAATTATCAGGTGTTTTATCATCATCTTTCATTGTGCAGCTTTACTTTCACCATTTGATAAAACACGTATAATTACATTTGCATGAGACATTTTTTTGGTCAATTCTTCAAATATCCTTTGACTTGTTTCACTGACTTCTCTTTGTTTTGACTCCAGCTGCCAAGACTCTGCAAATCTTCAACATTGAGATGAAGAGTAAGATGAAAGCCCACACTATGACAGAGGAGGTCATGTTTTGGAAATGGATATCTGTAAACACTATTGCTCTGGTCACGGACACTGCTGTCTACCACTGGAGTATGGAGGGGGACTCCCAACCAACTAAAGTGTTTGATCGACACACAAGCCTGGCTGGATGTCAAATCATAAACTACAGAACAGACGAGCAGCAGAAGTGGTTACTGCTGGTAGGGATTTCTGCACAGGTATGAAACATGTTTACTCATGCCCTTTATAGTCTCTATAGTCCAAATCCTCGTGGCAGAAGAGAATGTGAAATATGTAGTAATCTATGATCTACATGTGTTTCCATAACAACATTGTCTCAGTGATCATGTGATAATTTCACCTTTTGAAATTTTGTTTAAAGCAAAATCGGGTGGTTGGAGCCATGCAGCTGTACTCTGTGGACAGAAAGGTGTCCCAGCCCATTGAGGGTCATGCTGCCGCCTTCGGGGAGTTTAAAGTCGAAGGAAATGCCAAGCCATCCACACTGTTCTGTTTTGCTGTTCGATCACAGGCCGGGGGAAAGGTGAGCCCTATGAATAACATTTCAATCTGGACGGACACAAAGAGAAAGAATTTTTAGTTTTTAGAAAGTTTTATTGATGAGTTATCTCTGGCGCTCAGACCCCAGCAGAAGACGTTGTGATGAAGGGCATTGCAGATTAGATGATGTTTAGGAGATGTCTTCCCCCTGAGACCCGGACACTGGAAGTGGTAGAGATGAGGCTGAGGAGGGTGAAGGACAATGAGATGACGAGGATGGGGGGGTGCTGAGGAGTGGGGCGCTGTGGGGCGCTGCCGAAGCAGCCATGCATTTACAATGGGGATTTAAATTGGGGAGACTGGGTGCTGAATGGACAGGGAGGAGGTGCGATGAATCCTGAGATTCACGCTAGCTCCATTTATAAGATGTGTGAGTACATTTCATGTAGCTATTTCATGTAGCTTGTAACTTATCTATACAAGCCCACAGACATACACACCTTTCACTCATAGACCACACTTTTATTTCCTCCCTCTGCTGTTAGTCACAGGAAGCTTAAACCACAACTTCACTTTGTCTTTGATTAGTACTAAGAAATGCCTTGTAATCAGCAATGTCCTTAGAAATTTAACATGATTCTGCTAATTGTCTACCCAAGGCACCTTAATCAACAGCATTAATTCCAGTTACAACAAAATATGCTCAAATCAGTCCCCATTCTTCACACTTGTATGAAAACTAGTCTTTTCTATTATAGCTACACATCATTGAGGTTGGTCAGCCTGCTGCAGGAAACCAGCCTTTTACCAAAAAAGCAGTTGATGTGTTCTTCCCTCCAGAGGCACAGACAGACTTTCCTGTTGCTATGCAGGTAATTTATTCATTTATTATTTCACTAGATTATCACTAGATCATTATGTTACCATTTGTTACCAAATTTACAGAGCCCTAAAAACGATATGACTGAAAGGTTTTTATTCCGCACTCTTCTCTCTTCTCTTTTAATGTTATTTTTATGATGATTATTTATATTTTGATTGTACTTTTAATGTCTGTCTTATTCTGCAAAGCACTTTGAATTACTTTGTGTACAAACTGTGCTATACAAATAAACTTGCCTTACCCTTTTGTACTCTACATTTTCAGATTGGTAATAAACATGGTGTCATATATTTAATCACAAAGTATGGGTACATTCACCTTTACGATCTGGAGTCTGGAGTGTGTATCTATATGAACCGAATCAGTGCAGAGACTATCTTTGTAACTTCACCTCATGAAGCAAACTCAGGAATTATAGGGGTTAATAAAAAGGGACAGGTAAGAAAATATAGTTTATTTTTTATATTGTTTTGTTTTTATTTGTATTGTGTATTAATTGTCTTGTACTATATATATTTCAGGTGTTATCCGTATGTGTGGAAGAGGAAAACATTGTGAACTATGTTACAAACGTTTTGCAGAACCCAGACCTGGCCCTGAAGATAGCGGTCAGGTCAAATCTCACAGGTGCAGAAGAACTTTTTGCCAGAAAGTTCAATACTCTGTTTGCCCAAGGAAGTTATTCAGAAGCTGCAAAGGTTGCTTCATCAGCTCCAAAGGTATGTGGAATCATAACTTTTATAGGCCTGTGAAGTCTGTTCACCAATATTAGTTAATTTATTAATTTTACGTTAAAACTAATTTGTGCGCCTTGCTATGGATTTTAAAATGTTAATATTGGTATTGACAAATATCAGCAGCAAAAACATTTTGGACTTAAAAAAAAATCCATATTTCTATTCCTAGTTATGGTTCAGTTATATTATGTTATGTTGATGTTATGGTTGTGTCTGGTGTCCCCAGGGCATCCTGCGCACAGCTGAGACCATCCGAAAGTTCCAGAGTGTCCCGGCACAGCCAGGCCAGGCCTCCCCTCTGCTGCAGTACTTTGGGATTCTGTTAGATCAGGGACAACTCAACAAGCATGAGTCTTTGGAGCTGTGCAGACCAGTTCTTCAACAGGGACGCAAGCAGCTCCTGGAGAAGTGGCTGAAGGAGGACAAGGTGAAATTGGACATTGGATTGTTCTAATCTATACCTTTATTAATGTAATTAAGCATTGATTTTTGCTTTGTGTTACATAGTTAGAGTGTTCAGAGGAGCTGGGAGACCTGGTTAAGAGCTATGATCTTACTTTGGCTCTCAGCGTGTATCTCAGAGCCAATGTCCCAAACAAAGTCATACAGTGTTTTGCTGAGACCAATCAGTTCCAGAAAATTGTGCTATATGCCAAAAAGGTTGGTAACTTTATTTTTCTTGATTTCACTAACATGTTGTGATTTCACACTACTAAAAAACTATATTTAGAATTTTGTTGCAAAGAAAAAGACTTGATACTCGATGCCAATTTTGATAAAACAATGATAAGAAAACACACTTGTTTGTTTTGTTAAACAAATTGATTGTATCATGAGATTTTTATGCTAGTTTTGATATATTTAGACCATTCTTCTGTTCAGGAAAGGTATCATATCGATTTTTTTAGTGTACTTTAAGTATTGATTACTTACCTACTAACATAAACTATTAATTTCATACATAGAAAATAAATCATATAACATTAATTAACTGATCAATTATATGTTTATCTTCAAAAACAAAGGTTGGCTACTCCCCAGACTGGATTTTTCTTCTGAGGAATGTAATGAGAGTGAATCCGGACCAAGGCCTGCAGTTTGCTCAGATGCTGGTGCAGGATGAGGAGCCTCTGGCCAACATCAACCAGGTGAAAGGCATCAGATATTCTCCTCTTCACTGTTATTTTCAGCACGCACACACAGACACACAAGCACACACACACTCACACATATGAAGAAACACAGAGGTCTGCCTGTGTTGTTTCAGATGTGGCGGCAATGCGTGGAATTCTCAGTTCATGACCCTTTACTTAACGTCTCCATTTAATTCATTGAGCGCACAACTGTGGTGTGGGAAGCAGAACCACATACATGCAGATACACATCTTTACTATATAATTCCATATATCTTGATTCACATATTTTATGTCTTCTGTATGTAAATAAAATAGAAAATAGTAAAAACAAAACATTGAATGTGATTGTGTGTCCAAACCTTTGACTGGTAGTAGTTATACTGTTACTATTATCATTTGCCATCCTCTGTTGTATTATATTTTCTGTAGATTGTTGATGTGTTCATGGAGGGCAGCCTGATCCAGCAGTGCACATCTTTCTTGTTGGATGCTTTAAAGAACAACCGTCCCACTGAAGGAAACCTACAAACCCGCCTCCTGGAGATGAACCTCATACACGCCCCACAGGTGAGGACTACAGAGACACTTCAGACAAAACTATTATTAACTATTATTCAAAGAAATGTGCAATCCACACCATCAAAGTTTTTTTTTTACGGATAAATGCATCCATATCTTCTTCTTAGCATAATCTATTGTTCTGCGAAGCCCTGGGAAAGGCTTTTTTTTTAAATAGATTTCTTTCAGTAATCTCTAGTTAACTGAATAAATTAAAAATCTGTTGTAAAAAATGTGTTAACAAAATAGCTTATTGCATAATTGCTTGTGTATCGGAAATGCGGTTTTGGACATTACTAAACATAACATGTAAAGGGCCTATATTACGCTATTTCTGATCTATGTTAATGTTATTTCCTCATCAGAAAACCCAGAGTTGTGTTTTCTTATATATTATATTCACACAATTTTAATGTACAAACCTTGCATGTTTAGGCTTTTCTCAAACAGAAAACACTCAGTTCCACCTTATGTTGTCATGTGGTAATATAGGAAGTGCTCCACTGTGTTTTTAAACTGCTCTGCTGAACAAAAGGTAAAAGGTAGCTCTTAACGTGAAAACTACCGCTTCATGACATCACAGATATAAAGGTGGAACAGAGCATTTTGAGCTTTGAAGATGTAGACAGACTAATAATAAAGGATTACTCAAAGTGTTACTCAAATTCAGTGTGTGAATAAAATAAAGCACAACTCCAGGTATGTTTTTGATGAGGTAACAACATTCTAACATGCCTTAAAGCTCACAAGAGTGAAGAGTTTATGTAATATAGGACCTTTAATTTCTATTTTAAAACTTAAATGGTGGAATACCTGCATGTATTTTATATTTGTATCAGTTACATGGTATTACAAAGTTTAAAAGAGTCTCCTATTGCACTCTACATAAGCTGATATGATGAACCTGCTGGACCGTGACACATACACTCAGTTTAGAGAAGAATGATCCTGTTTTATGTAGATGTGATTGTTCATGCATGTTTATTTGAATACTTGTTGTAGGTAGCAGATGCGATCCTGAGTAATCAGATGTTCACACATTACGACCGCGCTCACGTGGCTCAGCTGTGTGAAAAGGCTGGACTTCTACAGAGGGCCCTGGAACACTTCACAGACCCCTATGACATTAAGAGGGCAGTGGTGCACACGCATCTGCTCAACCCGGAGGTGAGTCCCTGCGTCCTGCCTTTAACAGTGACAGATACAGTTTTGGACAATGTCTTTTTATGGGTGTTTTATTATTTTTTTGGTTTTTGAAAAAAACAAAAAAAACAAACCCAAACAAACAGACAAAAAAAAAAGAGTACAATCAAGTATTATGCAAGTCTGACCCATCCACACCCATGACTATCAAACATGTTTTCAAATTGACTGCAAATGTAATCTTTATTTTAGTCATGAGCCAAATACCAAACGAACTAACAAACAACAAAATGTCTGGTCTCCATGGGGCCTTATAAAACCAGCTAACCCTGTAGTTTAGCATTTCATATATCAATCTTTACTCAGATGTTAGTGGTCCACGATGTTTAAACTGAAATATGTTTAATCTTAAATGACTAAAGTACAAGGGTGTGTGGAGTAATAATCCATTGCTATCATTATTTTATTGCAAATCTAATAGCAATCTTAGTATATGTCAAAAATGTAATTATCAAATATTTTTCTAAAATTTTAAAGACAAATTTGTTATTGTCTTCCTTTTTGTTTATCTTTCTTGCTTTAGTGGCTTGTGAACTTCTTTGGCTCTTTGTCGGTGGAGGACTCTCTGGAGTGTCTCAGAGCCATGCTGTCTGCAAACATCAGACAGAATTTGCAGCTGTGCGTCCAGGTTGCATCCAAGTACCACGAGCAGCTGGGGACTCAGGCCTTAGTGGAGCTTTTCGAATCCTTCAAGAGCTACGAAGGTAAGCTCTTATTTTTATCATTTGACAATCAGTGATCAATATGACCAGTTATTATTTGTTATATTTAAGACTGCACTAAAAATCTTGCCTAGTTTTCCCTAGTTTTGACAATTTTGTTGAAGTTTGTCATTTTACTTCCTGGTTGGGCATGGACTGCTGATATGACTGTTACCTAGCAACCACAATGCAGGGCCAAAGCTTATCTAATTTACACAATAGTTATTATTTGGCAAATATATGACGGCATCTTTATTTTTGTTAAATTTGAGTTTAAAATTGTCAGAAAATATGGTCCTTGTGTGTAAATTGTCCCTGCCTATTTTCTTTATTCAAGGGTTGTTTTACTTCCTTGGCTCCATTGTAAACTTCAGTCAGGATGCAGATGTTCATTTCAAATATATTCAAGCTGCGTGCAAAACAGGCCAAATAAAAGAAGTGGAGAGAATCTGCAGAGAAAGCAACTGTTATGATGCTGAAAGGGTTAAAAACTTTCTTAAGGTAAAGCCATTCGATCATTTATATTATGAAGGATGTAGTTTTCTTAATGATATGGATCTTTTATATTCTCTGGTTTTCTATTGTTTAGGAGGCAAAGCTCACCGACCAGCTTCCCCTCATTATTGTGTGTGATCGCTTTGATTTTGTCCATGATTTGGTCCTCTACCTCTATCGTAATAATCTGCAAAAATACATAGAAATATATGTCCAAAAGGTAAGTTCCACTCAAACCAGGTTCTGTGCTATCTCTTGTGTATTGAAGATTGTTCTGTGTAGGTGAACCCAAGCCGTTTGCCAGTGGTCATTGGCGGCTTGCTGGATGTGGACTGTTCAGAAGATGTGATTAAAAACTTAATTATGGTGGTCAAAGGGCAGTTTTCCACAGATGAGCTTGTGGAGGAAGTAGAGAAAAGAAACAGGTAAGACGAACAAGAAATAAATACTCAACTACTTTTTGCCAAAGGGCCACATTGGTATTTATATTACACGAGCATACAGTGAATATGTTAATTTGATTCATAAGTAATAAGGGTGTAGTTGACTAAAGAAATTCTTGATCAACATGCCCTGTGCATCTGTTAATCAACTAAAAGGGGGAAGTAGTGCGGCACTGACAAAAGCACTCCACCATGTATGTATTTTTTTTAAAAAAACGTATATACATATATAAGAACTAGTTGACAGCAACTTCATGAGCAAAAAGGCAGATTAAACTCATTTCTAAAACTCGAGCTAACTCGTTCCATGCTTTCTCCTCTCTACTGTTCTGTATAAAGATCATTATCCTAATAACATAATTTGTTGACTAAGACTTCATTGACCAATTAATCAACTACAAAAGGACTACAACATTAAAAAAATGTACTAATTTTCTAATAAATAAAATTATCAGATTGAAACTTCTCCTGCCCTGGCTGGAGTCCCGTATCCATGAAGGTTGTGAGGAGCCAGCGACCCACAACGCTTTGGCCAAGATCTACATCGACAGCAACAACACCCCAGAGCGCTTCCTGAAAGAAAACCCCTTCTACGACAGTGCAGTGGTGGGACGCTACTGTGAGAAGAGAGACCCTCATCTGGCTTATGTGGCCTACGAGAGGGGCCAGTGCGACTTAGACCTGATCAAAGTCTGTGCTCACCATCATGTTATTATTGTTGTTTGTTTTGCTAATGCTAATACTGTATAAATTTGATAGCATGTGCTGCTTCATCTGACAGGTTTGCAATGAGAACTCGCTATTCAAGAGTGAGGCACGCTACCTGGTGCGGCGGAAAGACCCTGAACTTTGGGCCAATGTGTTGGAAGAAAATAACCCATATAGAAGGCAGCTCATCGACCAGGTCAGTACTATTTGTGGTTTAATGTCGGGATGAAAATTGATGACTTTTGATACCAGCTGTTCAGATTTATGGGACCAATACTGCTGTAACGGAGTAAAGGAATTGATACTGCAAGAAAACAAATTAACTTTTGTTAATAGATTTGTTATAAATCTGTTGTAAATGATTTGTTTATTCTTATTTTTCCCAGGTGGTCCAAACAGCTCTGTCAGAAACTCAGGACCCAGAGGAGGTGTCAGTCACGGTCAAAGCCTTCATGACGGCGGACCTGCCAAATGAACTCATTGAACTACTGGAAAAGATTGTTCTTGATAACTCAGTATTTAGTGAGCATAGGTACAATACAATTACACAATACAATAAAATGTTGTAGCTTTTTACTTCTAATATATCACTTTATTTTCCCAACAGAAATCTACAGAACCTGCTCATTCTAACAGCCATCAAAGCAGACCGCACTAGAGTGATGGAATATATCAACAGACTTGATAACTACGACGCCCCAGACATAGCTAATATCGCCATTAGTAACGAGCTGTTTGAAGAGGCCTTTGCTATTTTTATGAAGTTTGATGTAAACACTTCAGCAATACAGGTACTTTAAACATATTTTTTTCATATTTTTAGCCAGAAAAAATCTTTTTATTTTAACAAGATTTTTTTCTATTTGTAGGTTCTGATTGAGCACATAGGAAATTTGGACCGGGCGTATGAGTTTGCAGAGCGCTGTAATGAGCCCGCTGTGTGGAGTCAGTTAGCCAGGGCCCAGCTGCACAGAGACCTGGTTAAAGAGGCCATTGACTCATACATTAAAGCTGTGGATCCTTCTGCTTACATGGAGGTGGTCAACGCTGCCAGCAAAAACAGTGCGTCCAAAGACGGATTGCAGTGATTCATTATAATAATTTTAAGTAGTTAACTATTGAAATTATTGGAATCATGTTTTCATAAGTACATCTCATAATTACATCTAAAACACGTGCAGGCAAAGAGATGTTTTATCGCAGCGACTGCTCAGACTGTGGCATTATTATAACAAAATGGCAAAATAGAATAAACTATTTCTTATTTTCACCAAAAATCATTTAACTAGTTTAATAATGTAAAAAAAAAATCACTGACAAGTTGACTACTAAAATAATTGTTGATCTAATATGTTTTCAGATAATTGGGAAGACTTAGTAAAATTCCTTCAAATGGCTCGGAAGAAAGCCCGGGAGTCCTATGTAGAAACTGAGCTCATTTTCGCTTTGGCAAAAACAAACCGTCTCGCAGAACTAGAGGAGTTTGTGAGTGGGCCCAACAACGCCCACATTCAGCAGGTACTGAGAAGGCCCAATATAATGCATTTTAATGGTCCTATATTACCGTAAATAGACTCTTGTGAGCTTTTAGCCATGTTAGAATTGTAATACCTCATCAAAAACATACCTAGAGGTGTGTTTTGTTTCATTCACACATGCTGTAGTTTTCAAGTTAACAGCTACCTTTTTCCTTTAGTTCAGTAGCAATTGGCAATTCCAGGTCTGAAATCATCCAAATGATTCTACTGAAGGTGTATGGAGTTTAAAAACACAGCGTAGGACAACTTGTATTACCACATGACATCACAAGGTGGAGTGTTTTCTGTTTGAGAGAAGAGCTCATCCTAAATACGCATGATTTGTTTGTTACACATGTGTGAATGAAACAAAACAAAACTCCAGGTATGTTTCTGATGAAGAAACAACATTATAATAGATCAAAAAGTAGCGTAATATGGGCCACTTAAATGAGAGAGCGTAACTAGCAATCTGATAATATATAGGCTATTTTTGTCTAGGTCGGGGATCGATGTTATGAAGAAGGAATGTATGATGCGGCAAAACTGTTGTACAACAACGTGTCTAATTTTGCCCGACTGGCATCCACCCTGGTTCATCTGGGAGAGTACCAGGCAGCAGTGGACAGTGCCAGGAAAGCCAACAGCACACGCACATGGAAAGAGGTAGATATAAATGTATCTGAAAACAGCTTGTGCAATGAATATATATATATGCAAATCTACTCACAATTGCAATACTTCCCAGAAAAAAAAAAAAAAAGATATTACTCCACAACCACTTATTCCTAATGCAGACTAATGTAGAGTTATGTGACCGTGCTGTTTTTGTTTGTCTCTTGTTTTCAGGTGTGCTTTGCCTGTGTTGATGGAGAGGAGTTTCGTCTTGCTCAGATCTGTGGCTTACACATAGTGATTCATGCAGATGAGCTGGAGGACTTGATCAGTTATTACCAGGAGCGTGGATACTTTGAGGAGCTCATTGCACTGTTGGAAGCGGCTCTGGGCTTGGAGAGGGCTCATATGGGAATGTTCACAGAGCTTGCAATCCTCTATTCCAAGTTTAAACCCCAGAAAATGAGAGAACATCTGGAGCTGTTCTGGTCCAGAGTCAACATCCCCAAAGTAACTATAAAAACAAGCCTTTATATACAGGCCTGTCACAATAATTACTAAAACTCAATATTTAACATTTGTCACACTTCTGACACTACCTTTTTGAAGTATGTTTTTATGTTGCTATTTATTGGACTTCATGTGCTATTTAAGTTATGGTTAAAGGTGCACTACGTAACCTTTCTGGTGGAAGGTCTGCTCACCAGAGACCTGTTTGTCTCCATGGAGAATGTATTGCAGAGACAAGTGGGTGATGCCACCAGGACATGTTACAGATCAGAGCTGCGGGGAGGCAATCCCGCACACAGTAAGAATTGATGTTTTAAGGTACATGTGAGAATTAAAAAGAAAAAAGGTCATCCTGATTTGAGAAAAAATGTTTACTGGGATAATTATTATTAGGTTACAATAGCAGTGGCATCCAGTGGCCCTGGTATCACTTGTAATATATTACATAGATATATCTTGCACTCCAATATGTGTTGTGACAGGCCTGTTTTTATATTAATTAAACTTGATTATTTGGTTAAATGTGTCTTGTGTGGTTCCAGGTGCTTCGTGCAGCGGAGCATTCTCATCTGTGGGCTGAATTAGTTTTCCTTTATGATAAATATGAGGAGTTTGACAACGCTGTAATTACAATGATGTCACATCCTACAGATGCCTGGAAGGAAGGGCTATTTAAAGACATCATTCCTAAGGTGAACCCAGTAAATCTGTGCAGCAACTTTCTATTACATCAAATATACACTTAATACATTTGCTTTCATCTTTTAGGTTGCCAATATGGAGTTGTATTATAAATCGCTTTCCTTTTACCTGGAGTTTAAACCTCTTCTTTTGAACGACCTTTTAACAATTTTGTCTCCACGGCTTGACCACAGTCGAGCAGTAACTTTTTTTGCAAAGGTAACTCGCTGTATCCATAGCAACTATATGATGCCATTATTTTGACTTTAAACCAGATATTAAGTAGATGTGGTTTTATCTGGACAGGTGAACCAGCTGAAGTTGGTCAAACCTTATTTAAGATCAGTGCAAAGTCATAACAATAAGTCTGTCAATGAGGCTCTGAACAATTTGCTGACAGAGGAAGAGGACTACCAGGTCTGTAGGCTGTTGTATTTCAGAATTATGGTTAAGAAAATTACCAGTTATTTCAAAATGTTTTTTATGTTTTGTGCAGGGTTTGAGAGCTTCCATTGACGCATATGATAACTTTGACACCATTGGTCTCGCTCAAAGGTTGGAGAAACATGAGCTGATCGAGTTCAGACGTATTGCTGCATACTTGTACAAAGGCAATAACAGGTGGAGGCAGAGCGTTGAACTTTGTAAAAAGGATAAACTCTACAAGGTAAAAAAACATGTATTTTTTTCTCTTTGTTTCAGTACAGGTGGGCAATATGGACAAAAGATATCTGAATATTTTTATGATTTTCCTAATAAATCTAATGCGCCTGTAACTGCTACTTAGATTAGTGTAATAAGTATCTATATAATATTTAAGTACAATACAATTTTCTTTTCCTGACTTTACATTTACACATTGCACTACAAGGCTCTTTTTTGCAGCTTTTTATTTATTTCATTTTTATCTATACTCAAAATATTCCCATTTGGCATATATTCAGAACAACAATTTTCATATTGTATAGATAAATATCTCAAAGTAGGCCTGTCACGATAACACATTTTGAAGCACGATTTATTGCTAGTAGGAAATATTGTGATAAATGAGATATTGAAACAATTTTATGCCCCTGATAAAATAACAGTAACGCAAGATATTCCTAGTAAAACATTTTTAAATTGACTTTAAAAGGCAAATAAATAACAGAATGATGCAGTAATTAGCCGCAGAAGTCACTTATTCAACCCTGTACACCCTCTGCAGTTTCGCATTAACAAAAATAACAAAAGACTCACCATTATTGCAACAAAATTGTACACATGATAAACACTGAGATCCAAAACATATTATTCCAGCTATTATATATTGAACGATAAGTTGATATAATAATTGATAGAATAATAATTGTCGACAGGCCCATCTCAAAGTGGCTGTATTTTTGTATTTATTTATTTAGTTATCTTTTCTCTTCAGCATATTTAGTTAAGTCAGTTGGTGCTTAGTTATGGACATATTCACTTGTTAAATATCTGTCCGTTTTCCCAGGATGCCATGCTGTATGCCGCTGAGTCAAAGGACGTTGAACTGGCGGAGGCGCTGCTGCAGTGGTTTCTAGAGGAGGGCAGAAGAGAGTGCTTTGCTGCCTGTCTGTTTGCATCCTACGACCTGCTCCGTCCTGACGTGGTACTGGAGCTCGCGTGGAGACACAACATTATGGACTTCGCGATGCCTTACTTCATCCAGGTCATGAGAGAGTACCTCACCAAGGTTCGTGCCCTTGTTTAACTTTTCAACCGTTTTTATACAAAACATGGGTAGTATCGTGTACTCTCGTAAGGTGATGTATAGTATAAAAGTATAAAGAATTGTTAATTAATATTTTAAGATATGTCTCAATTATGTTTATGAAATAGGACTGAAAAAGTCATTTCCATTTGTTTTTTATAAAAAATGATTAAAACGAATAAAAATTGTGGTTGATCAATATAAGGGAATAAAAATCATGATTACTTTTTTGCCCCTCCCTGTTTTGGTACATTTCATTCATTTGCAAATTACTAGAGTAGTAGTAGTCCTAGTTTTGTATTTCATGTAATGCCTCTATTTGGACACTAGAGGTCACATCAGGACATGTCTTTGGGCTTTTTTGCAGGTTGATGGGTTTGCGGCAAAGGTGATGGTCTCTGGCCTTTTTTATTATTAGTTTTTGTGTTGTGTCTGTTACTGTTATTTATGACTGAAGTTTCTTGTCTAGGAAGCTAGCATGGAAAGTTTACTGCATATGGCCCCACTAGCAGTCACCCTATATCTTGCTGTTACAAGTGCACAAGCTTTTGTTTTATTTATTTATTTATTTAACTAATTTGGTATATTTTCTTAAAATTGCACTATGTGACTTTTCTGTTTCACTATGCAATTGCTGAAATCTTCCTCAGTATGGGATGATTGCCTGATAACTGTCTGTCTCGCACTTATTCAGTTGCAGTTACAGTAACTCATGCAACATGCATTCCTGTGAGTGGAGTCAGATCTAATCTCTGGAGCTGCATATGTTACATACTGTGGGACATTCCAGGCAAAGCAGTAACATCTCAATGAAGATAACCCTCCACCAGAAAAGTGGCATAGTGCCCCTTTACTCAGATTCTACTAAGTTTGAATATTTCAATTATTCATGCATTTGTACTCCTATTTTTTCATCAACATTGGAACTAATGACTGCAACAGAAGCTTGTGCACATTTTAACATTATAACTATGTCCTGAATTAACAGTTACCTCTCACAGCTAATTTTCTTTGCAGGGGCTACGTCTAATAGATTAACAGCTCTCACCTATTGACACAGTAGCTGTACAGTGCAATAACTGAACTTATAGTCAATAACGAGTTTTGAAATGAAAAGCTATTTTCTGCTAGCACCCAGACGAATAGAAGAAAACTGATGAAACCCTAACCCTAACTATAGTGTTAGGCCTGTCACGATAAATTTTGAAGCACGATATATTGCTACAGAGAAAAATAATGATAAATGAATGAAAACTATTTAAACTATTTTATGCCACTGATTTAAAAGCCATACAGCAGGATAATCTCAGTAAACCATTTTGAAATATACAGTATCAGTAAACAGCCTGAGCTGCAGCAAATAAATAACCAGTAGTGAGCCAGTAATTAACCATAGAAGTTATTTATTCAACCCTCTACCGCTCAAATCTTATCTAAAAATAACAAAAATCCCCCCATTATTGCAAAGATATTGATATCTTGAGCCCCAAAATATATTGTTCCAGCTCTTGCATATTGAACGATAAGTCAATATAGTAATTATCATGACAGGCCTACATAGAATAACGTGTGAGTCTATGATCTATGGCTATTGTGTGTTGCTTTACATCAATAGTGACACGCCCCATAAATCATATGTTTAAAATTATTCTTAGCTGTTAATTAGTTTAACAATGGCATAGGGCAGCAAGATTAATAGTGGAGTTTATCCAATCACATAGGACGCAATTACCAACATAATGTAATCTGTAAATAAGAAATATCCTGTTATACCTGACGTTATCTGATATCCTGGAATCTTGATAATATAACTAAGTGCAAACCTAATCTTAAAGGTGTACTGTGTGACATTTGTAGTGAAGGGTCTTGCTTTGTCTAGAATGTTCCACAGTATAGATTCAATTTATCTATCACAAGGGAGACAAGCAGGTTACAGTACTACGCTACATTAATATTCAGACCTGTAGAGTCGCCTCTTTTCACAGAAGGAATTTTTCTATTTTTGAGCAACACCTGTGATGAATAAATGTTAGATGGAAATGGTTAGTCATACCATGGAACTTTCCAGACAAAGCAATTACATCTCCATGGAGACAAGACCAGAAATGTTAATTAGTGCACCTTTAATTCTCGTCAGAAAAGTTGCAAAGTTATTCAGCCATATTGAGTCATTATGTTAGCAATTTATAAGTGTGTCAACTAATGTAAACGATTTATAAGTACAATACATGCAGAACATCTCCATTTTATGAGTGGCATTGAGCAAGTACATTTCTGTTGCAGAGAGATAAAATTGGATGTTAGACCAGTAAGTTTTGACATGTGTCTTTGTTGTTTTTAGGTGGATACACTGGAAGAAGCAGAAAGCCAAAGAAAAACAGAAGATGAAGTGGCAGAACCTCAGTCCATGGTGTTTGGTGGGTCTCTTTTCCATTTTTATTATTATTCAGAATTAAATGTTACAGTATTTTAAAGATTTTATGACTTCACTAAAACGGAAAACAATCTGTTCCACGTTGTGACGTCATGTGGTAATACAGAAAGTGCGTCACTGTGTTTTTAAACTTCACACACTTTCACTAGAATTATGTGTTTGAGCCCTGGAATTGCCATTCTCAACTGAACTAAGGTCAAAGGTCGCTGTTAACTTTAAAACTACGGCTTCATGACATCACAAGTTGAAATGGAGCATATTGAGCTTTGGAGATGTAGACAGGCTACTAATAAAGGGTTATTCAAACTTGTTTGAATGAAACAAGGTAGGTATGTTTTTGATGAGGTAACAACATTCTCACATGGATTCATGAAAACAAGAAACTATTTTGCGTAATATAGGACCTTTAACTAACAGACCATAAATTAACAAATAAATACTAAGCCATTGAAACCCAAAGTAATTTTAATTTTAAATACCATGTTGGTATCATTCATGACTCATAGATATGCTAATTATACACCTCAATTATTCAAAAGGCTCCACTACAGTGCAAATAAGCCAAGGTACTTACAGTAAATGGTGAACCCCAAATTACACTTAGGTCATAGTAATTACTGTATCAAGTCTAAAGATTATTAACACCTTTTCACTGAAGAAAACTAAAGTATTGTGCATCTTTGTTCAGGTCAGCAGCTCATGTTGACTGGTGGTCCCACTGCTGCTGCTGCTGCTGCTGCTGTAACTCCACCCCAGGCTTACCCAGGTTACACATATGCGCCCCCTGCTGGTTACCCTCCACAGCCTGGATATGGTTTCAACATGCAGTAGTTACACACCGAAACTGCGTTCAAAGATGCAAGCACTGAACCATCCTCCTAAAACGTTCATCCTCAACCAGAACATCTTTTATTTTTTGACTATGCGCCTTCAAACCTGCAAGAGAAAACCATCTACAACATGAACTTGATTATGGTTACCCTGATTTTTTAACTGGTATCTACTACTTCTGCTACACTGTAAAGACCCGTTCAGACCACTCTACTCTCTTGCTGTCTCATCGTGAAAAACTCAGCACTGATAATGAACAGAACATTACTGACAGGTTAAGGGCAATGGGCTTTGTTACAGCCTTTTAAGTGATTGGAAACGTATATTTGAAATTCATTTTGTGACCACCTCATGCTTTCTAACCGTTAATGTGTGCAATATTATATTACTTTACAGGTACATGTTTTGTTTTAAATTGTTAAACACTTGCATTTGTTTTTAGGTACTGTTTTGCTGTTTTGCTTGTGATAAATTGTGCGCAAACCTCAACCTAAAGCCTTTATGGGACTAACATACAGTAGATCCCACTTCTTTACTGACAGCTCAGAGATTATCTTACTATTGTCGAAATGCAGGGTGATAGAAGGAATCAAGGGAAAAAATTAAAATATTTTTATGCTCTAGTTTTGCATGTGCTGTCAATCTCATTAATTATGTAACCACCGGTTAATTTTATAACCATGTTTACCATTTTGTGCGATGGCCCATGTGAAAATATATTGAATAACTAATGCACAAGTGTATTCATAAGTTATCATATTCGTTCCACTGGTACAATATTAATCATTATTGAACTAAACACAGTGTATAATCTCATTTGAACACAACCAACTAATAAATCCAATTCAAATGTTGCCTACTGTCTCTTCTGCATCAACAAAAGTATCACTTTTTTTTTTTTTTTATTTATGCTCACAAAATATGGAAAAGTCTTCATCCATAATATTTAGGCCTAAAGGTTAGGTTAAGCTTAGGTTGTTTATTTAGCCATATATGGTTATACAAAATCAGACATCTACTTGAGAATGTAATTTCATTTTGAAATCCCAGTTATTGCCATCCTTGACTCGACTGACATTTAGTGAGCACGTCTTTGCCAAACCTGATTGATGGACTCTTTCCCGGTGAGAGCAGAAGCAGTGGTTTGTTGGGGGTCGGTGGGTTGCAGACTAATGTTGTCCGCGCATGGACTAACACGGGGAGAGGGGGTCACAGTATTTACTTAATGCACACCGCTGGAGTGTATTCATGTGATAATAGCGACAGAAAGTGCACACCCTCCGTCCACCCATCTAAATGGCTGCGCAACGTGTCCAGTTTGCACACAATTAGACCGCTCATAGCTCTCAGACCACACCTTCGCAAACAGCAGCTTTTCTAATCTGAGTTTACCCACTTAAAGCGAACGGACTTCCAGACGTGAGTGACATTTAATTTCTTACCCAACTCACGTTTCCGCTTTGCTTTTACGCACAAATGTCGTGATACAGCGTTGTTATAAAGACACATAAGAAATATTAGACATCGAGGAGTCCAACTTCCTCGTCTCTTGCGAAAGTCCGCCCACTGTCAACAACAGGACCAGGATATGCGGAGTGTGTGAGACCAACGCATCCAGCGGAGCGCAACCACAGCGCGCGTGTGTTGCGCTCTCCTGTCACCAGGAAACTAGACGACAGAAACTTTGAAAACATTCATATCAAGTAGGAAAAAACAAATAGTTTGAGATTTTCTTCAAAGATGGACAAAGAAGGACGAGCTTTCATGAGTCCCTTCCACAGACCGCGCTGCCTGGCAGCGGCTGCTCCAGCGGGGAAAGCCAAGTTGACGCACCCAGGCAAGGCAATTCTAGCTGGTGAGTTCACTATGTTCCTAAACAACTTAATGTAACTTTTTGTTTTAACTACGAATGATAATGTTTAACAGTTTGGGACTTTAAACTAAAAGCAAATTTGAGGTTTTGGCACAAAATCATGTTCATTTTATGAGACACATCACACATCCCAGCCCATTCATCCTATGACAGATATATATCCAAATCTTATAGAATTACTGATGAATTAACTGCTGGTTTATTCATTGATCCATTCAGTGGAACAGGATTAAGCAGTACAAACAATAATAGCTTAGTCATAACAACAAAAAGGACTGAATAACATAATGCCTATGCCTTTTATTGAGTTTGGATGAAACGGTCAGTGTGGTTTTAGTCGTTGCTTTGACTGTAGCACAGTGTGGAGAGCCCCTCCTGTTTGTCTGTGGATCAGGACACTTCATGTGGTCTGGTGATTATGGTGCACGTCTCCTGGTGCTGCTCCTGTGTAAAGGGCTCATGCTGGCAGCTGGCAGCACTGATTTCTGCTATGTGTTTTGACAACACTTTCACACTAAATATTTAATAGTTTCATATAAATTCCTTTTGATTGAAATCTGAAAATAAACAGTGAATATTAAGATGCTCTTGTCATCAGGGGTGTAGCAGGAAATTCTGGGCTCTTAATGCAAACTATGTTGGTAGGCCCACACTATGTGATATCTGTGTTAAATCTACATTGCAGATTTATGGAGAACGATTTTCTTGCACAGAGCCCTGCAAACAAGTACCCTTTATCCCCCAGTCCAATGTCCCTGCTTGTTATAACAATACGTTTAACTCTAACATAGAATTATGTTGTCTACTTCTTATTAACAGATGAGTCAACTGAAATGTGGTTGTTACAAATATTCTTCCCTTTCATTCCTGTGCCTGATTGACTGGTTTTGCCTCATGTTGCACAGCTCAGTCTTGTCCTGTGTGTTTGGTTGGTCCTGCGGCCTGTCTGTCCAGTTTGGCAACAATATCACAGCATGTTTCTTCCTATGCTGCTCTGGCCTTGCTGATACATAGTGCAGAGTTCTTAAAAAAGCATTTGTTTTAAACAGTAGCACAGTAAAATATTATTGGCATTAGGTCAGTGATGATGAAGTGGTAAACAGCTGGCCTGCTCAGTTATGGAAAATATCACTATTATTTTGGACATAATTTTTTGAATACGATAAAATGTTAACTTGTAGATGATGGAACTTTTTAAGTGAACAGTGGTGAACATGGAGGAGTGATGGTTGAGTCAACTGATCCAGCAAATATAAGATGTCAATGCTGATATAATGGGACTTGATTGGTTGTCAGAATACAGTGTGTATCAAGGTATCAAGGCCTGTTTGCTCTTGGGGCTAAGTGTTGACAAGCTATCATAAAACTGCAATATTAGGCTGGTGGTCAAAATGTTATGCTGGATTCCTACAATCTATGTTCACACTCATCCAGGAGGACTCAGACACTGATGACATGGAGACATCACTCACAACATACATCAAAAGTCTGAATGACCTACTATAGCTCCTCATACGCTCTGCTGTTCAACACGCTGTAAATGCTGTTGTTGTAATGTCATGAAGCAGTAGTTTTTAAGTTAAAGCTACCTTTTAACTTTGGTTAGTAGAGATTGGCAATTTCAGGGCTGAAATTATCTAAACGATTCTAGTGAAGGTTTATAGAGTTTAAAAACACAGTGGAACACTACCTGTATTACAACATGACATCAGAAGGTGGAACAGAGTGTTTTCTATTTGAGAGAAGAAAACAGAAGGTAGTGTTTTATTGCAAAAGAAATGCTTTCATTCAATACATGCGTTCTTACTGTGACAGAGCTGTACTTTGTTTAGTGGTGTCACCTGCTTGTCTCTTTGGAGATAGACAACTTTAATGCCATACTGTGAAACATTCTAGGACAACAAGCAAGTGAGAAGAAGTTATATGGTGCATTCTTATTTCTTACACTTACTGCCGACACAGATGAATTCTGATCGAGCAAACTGTTGTGCTGTTTTATAAACCATTCATATAACCAGAGTCAAGATCCAAGCAGAAAACCTTAATTTAAAATGTAAAATTATTAAGTATTTTAATGCATCCCTCCCTGTCCTTTCCCTCTCTAGTTACAGCATATATAGTGGTAACTTACTGCTATAACTGAACTTGTATATGTGCATTGCTAAATGACCTGTATTGCACTGAGGCAAGAGGTAGACAAAGCAAAAGTGGAAGGTCGTGGTAAGAGAGGAGGTTTGAGTGCTGTATGGTCTTCCCCAGGTCTCTCTCTCTTTCTCTGTCTGGAGTCTAAACTGTGTCATGCTCAAAGAGACCTGAGGGCACAAACCGGAATGAACCACACACCTGATTTAATATCTTTGCAATAGCTTTTTTTTTTTTTTTTTTTACAGTTTAGTTGTTGTGTTATTGACGGCATGTGTTTTCTGATAAAAAAATATTATACTTTTAGATGCCAAGATCATTTCCAACTGTCTTTTGATTTGCAGATTTCTACTAATTAGAATTCTCAGTACGTTTGTTACAATTTCAGCCCTGGAATTACCAATCTCTCCTAAACTAAAATAAAGGTAAAACAATAATAAATGGTCACTTAAACATGTGTGAATGAAACAAAACACAACTCTGGGTATGTTTTTGAGGAGATAACAACATTATAACATGATTTAAAGCTCGCAAGAGTCAATTCTGCTCAATACAGGACTGTTAAAGTTGTAAAGGTTTTGATCTGATTTAAGTTGCTGTGTACTCTGAGAGGGTCTTTCACTGCTCACACAGCCCACTCCTCTGTGCTCCTGGGGGCAGGCTCTCAGACGACCAGACCACATCATAAATCATACCACTCCCCTCTTCCTCTCTCTCTCTCTCGTACAAACCAGACCAGCAGCCTTTTGTCCATCTATTCAAGCATCATTTGAAATCACTCAAGTATCAGATATCATAATAAAGCAATGTTTGAAAGATTATTTCTTCTTAAAGGTGCATTGCGCAACTTTTCTTGTCCGCTACCTACTTATATCTCCATGGAGATGTTATTGCTTTGCCTGGAATCTTCCACGGTATGACTTTAAACATATCCATCTAGCATTTATTCATTACGGCTGTTTCTATTGCTCAAAAATACCGTAATTCCTTCTGTGAATAGGAGCAAATCTCCACAGATCTGAACTGTAATGTAGCGTAGTGTAACCTGCTTGTCTCCCTTGTGACATCTAGGCAAAGCAATAACATTTCCATGGAGACAAACAGGTGGCGTACTCTCCACTAGAAATGTTACGCTTCACTTTTAATGTAAAAGAATAACTTTTAGGTATAAACCAACAGAAAACATTAATGGTATATTCACTGCAAATCCTTGCATATTTGATTTGCATATTGCATCTCAACTCACACCCATAGTTGCCACTTGCCACATAATTGTCTTTAAGTTACAGCTAGAATTTAGCTTGTGGGTTCAGTTCTGGTGAAATTACTATTTGTCAACGCTAACAAACCTGTTCACACAAATGTCTATGCTGTAGGCTTTTTCCAGTTCCCATGTAAAATTCATAAACTTATAATTAAGATCCTGTTAATTAGAGTGTTATTGAGGACAGGGGAAATCCAAAGGATGAATGGTGTACATTAATTATTCCTTTTATCTTTTGCATAAAGAAAATTATTTATCAGTCAAATTATGGATGCATTTATGACGATTCTTATTTAACTCTCATGTTACAAATGTTATTGTCCCAAAACGGCAGTCTAATAATTCGATATAGCGCTGTGCAATTATTCAAATTTTAATTTAAATTGCGATTCAGTAATTATGTCCACAGCCAGTCCTCCGTCAGTGAAAACATGTGGTTTATTTATTTATTTATTTATTTATTTATTTATTTGATAGGGACAAAATATACGTGTAACACACTACAACCTTTATAGCCAAGGCTAATTCGCAAAGTCCGTCCTTAGAAGGGCTTTTACAGAAACGCAAAAAACACAGGGTTAATATTATAAAATAAAAATATTAATATTATATTATAAAGAAGAAGAGATATTGCTCTTTTTTGTACAATAATGAATAATAGTCTGTATTATTTTAAAGGGCCCTCATTGCTCTGTTTTCTGTTTTTTCTACATTATAATGTTGTTTCCTCACCACAAACATGCCTGGAGTTGTGTTTTGTTTCATTTATTCATGTTTAACACACAAACCCTGCATATTTAGGCTGCTACTTTCTGCTACTTTCGAACATAAAACATTCTGAAAACTACCACTACATGACATCACAAGATGGAGCAGAGCATTTTGAGCTTTGGAGATGTAGACTAATAATAAGGTTTAATCAAACATGTGTGAATGAAACAGGAGGTAACTACATTATAACATGGCTTAAAGCTCACAAGAGTCCATTTTGTGTTATATAGGACCTTTAAGTTCAACAAATGTATATTGAAAGCTATTGTTTTTTTTAATAAGACAAAAATAAAATTGAATTCAAAATTAGGATACATCAATATAAGGAAAAAACATGATCAAAATGTTTGTCACATCACCCAGGCCCTAGTCTGATGTGAGCTATCTTAGATACATACAGAATTGGCAGTGCATTCATGACTATCGCAGTCTTTATTAATGTGTGTGTGGTTAAGATATTGGTCTTCATAGATTATTATATATTATACAATAGTCTGTATTCATTAGTGTGAGAGTGAGTGAGGGGCAGATGTGCAGGGGGCTCATTAGATCTAAGTGTCACTCCCCCACAGCTGTGTTCCCCCTGGTCCCCGTCCACGGTTCAAGCAGCTACAACCTGACACGAGAAGAGTTCTTCTGGATCTATTTCAAACAGGTTCTAATACTGATTATGTTGTTGTTGTTTTTTGTTTTTGTGAAGATAGCCTTAAAGGCACACTCAGATCAAATCAAAATCAAATCAAGTTGATTTCTAAAGCACATTTACAACAGTCAACTCCAAGATTTCGAGAATATCTATTGGCATAGGAGTTAACAAACCCTAACAAAACCATTTATTGTTTTTTTAGATTGCCAAAAAACAATAATTTCAATTTTATTTTTGTTTAAACCGAGAAAATTATTTAGAATCCATTCATGAACATCTCTTAAGCAGTACATCATCAGCATAACAATGAAAATCAATGTTGTGTTTGTTAAATATAGGGGAAGCATATACAGACTAACCACACCACACCTTAACTCAGTTACAGCAGACAAGTGCTGCCTTAGCCTGACAGAAAAGGTCCTGTCAGGTAAGACTTAATCCATTTTAGTCCAGTGCCTCACTATGTAGCTTTTCTACCGAGGGATGTTATTTTTATTTTTTAGCTTGGAATGTTTCAGAGTATGGCATTAAACTCATTTATCTTACATTTATTCTGTGTTTAGGTTTATTGCTATTTCAAATGCCAGAACATTACAGGAAAAGTAACAAGCAGGTGGCCAGACCTTTCACCAGAAGTTACACATCACAGTTAGAGTCCAATATGTTGATTGCCCGATAGTCTATGTACTGTACACAATATTAAGTTATACTTTGTTTATAAATTTCAGATACGCTCAACAAAAACAGCATCCAACTCCAAATCATAGACTGTATAAAGAAGTGGACTAAGTGAGTGTGGCGTCACCCACAGCGTTCAGCGCCACTCAAGTGAAGCTCGGGTTGCTAACGGTTACAGGAGCAAATTTGGAGCCAGGCTCTGGATTATCAAAAGGTTTTTTTCAAACAAAACAGCAAAATAAAAACAGAGGGATCATGTATAACGGATTAATACAAACATTTTAAGACCAAAACGATGAGGCTCAGTGCAGCAGTTATGGAGAGACGGGCCAAAATATTCCAAAGTAAGTCAAAGAGAGCCAGGGTCAGCAGGAGCGGCTAACGTGTTAGCTGTGTATGTATATTTATATATACAGTTTATATTTATATATACAGGCTATGCTTCAAACATGTGCAGTTAAAATTGCAGTTACACAAATGGGTTTTTAACTTAGGAGTTGGTTCAAATCTAATCTGTTATTTAGTTAAGATAAGTGGTGGAATTTAGATCTGTCTGCTTATTAAAACGCGTGTACCAAATTGCAGTTTTCATAGCCAGTTTTATGCCTTCCTGCTTGTTGTGTTGTTTTCTTCACTCCGTGTATTGTTGTGTTCAGTGCGTTTCTACACACTGCGTATATGTATAAAGTATAACTGATGAAAACTGTAAAATACCTCACCTGAAAGCTCATAAAAGAAAACAGATTTCCTTCACTCCAAATACCTGGGCAACACGATTTGTATCCCTCCTCCTGTGATTGGAAGTGCCAAGTATGCATTTGGAAGGATTGATTTTATGACAGTGGCAAAGAGAAGCTGGCAGCTACGAGCAATAGGGGCAGTGAGAAAAATTAGGAAAGGAAGATAGGACCAGACTATGAAGATAAAGATTAATGGTCTTTCCAGTTTGAACCCATGTTTGGCAGGTTTTCCGAACTCATTTACAATGTCATTTTTAAGAGGGCGTGTTGCCAGGGAGGGGACGGCAAAATGGAGCAGAAGACAAACAAGCAGCATGGTGTTTGTGGTCCTGCTTGCCTGGGTTTTTACTACAGCCTGTAACAAATGGGAGGCGCGTCGAGTTTCTTCACCAAAACACACTAACCCACTGACGCTGCTGGTACTGGTGGTAATGGTCTGGAGCTCTATATATCAGTCTTGATTTATGCTGGTGATCAGCTCTGCATGTGTTATAGAGGAAGGAGAGCACCCGTGTAGACTGTGGTACACTACAATATAGGATGTGGTCACTAATGTTGTGGCTCATTGAATAGATTATACAGTCAAATTCATTCAAACAAATAATCAGGTGACAACAGTAGATGTTATTTTAGTGTTTGTCTCAAATCTGGTAGGGCTAGTCCTATCACAATAAAAAACATTTTGAAGTGTGATATATTGTTGATGTAAATATAGACGATAAATGATAATATTGAAACTAATTTATCCAACTGACACGACAACACTAAATCAGACCAAAACCAATTGTTCAAATGTACGAGCTACAATAAATAAATTGCATTAAGATAAGATAAGATAAGATAAGATAATCCTTTATTTGTCCCACAATGGGGAAATTGCAGTGTCACAACACAAGTTACAGAAACAGTAGGAAAATAAGAGCATCAAATCAAGATAAATAATAATAAGTATTTACAATCAACTAAAAAACACAACACTGTAAGCTAAGCTAAAAGGCACAGGAACATTGCACAATAAGTGTTTTTGATTCTGAGATGATTGTGTACATTGCAGTGATACAAAACTTTAGTTGTTAGTTTTGTATCAATAATGTTCGTATCAATAATGAGTCATAGTTATCTATTCAATCTATTCAATCCTCTACAGTTCAAATGTTATTGTATTGCAAAAAAATACCAAAACGTTCTCACCAAAAAGTTCTCAAAAGTACCCATGATAAATATTGACCCCATGACAAGTCGATATATATAGTAATTATTGTGACAGGCCTAGATAGGGAATCCAGCGTAAAAACTACAGTGTGTGTGTAGAATCCCTCAGTCGTCCAGGTAGAATCCATGGCAAAAGTAGAAATTCAATTTGTCAACTGGACAAAATAAACTTTTGTCCAGTTGTCAAATTGAATTGCTCCTTTTGATACAGGTGGGATGAGACACAATCTCAGCAAGGCAAGACGAGACAAGATTGGTCCCAAGAGAATGAGACAAAACAAGATTTTGACATAATAATAGATTGTGCAATCCAGTTTAAACATTCTGAGTTACAATTTTTGGATTTGTTTAATTTAATATTTTTGCCGTCATTGTCGCACAGCTAAGCCAAATGGAAAATTATCATTTTCCTCATGTGTGCATAGTCTTGTGGCAATTTTATCTTGCAAAGTATAAAATTGCCTACTGTTGTCAAATAAGTCATTTTCTTCCTCCTAAATGATTAACATACACACCTAGTGCATTTTATAGTTGGTAGTGTAGAATCCCTCAGTCGTCCAGGTATAGTTTAATGTAAAAGTTAATCAAGCCAATATAGTATATATGTCCCAGATAATAGAAAAACACCTTAATGGAAATAGGCCTATACTGGCTCCAAAGTAAAAGCCATTTTGATCTATTGATTTCCTTTATTAAATTATTGGCTCTCGCTGATAAAGAGGCTTTTAGGCCCGTCTAACAAATGATTCTTGGAGGAAATGGCTCTTATCCAACATGAGAACATCACTGCAGTACGAAGCATTACATTTCTTAAACTATTGACATAAATATACATGATTTATATTTACTTATTGACCTGTATATTCTCAAAGTTAGCATACTATTTCAGCTTCATTATAAACACAAAACAGTTGCCTGGCATTGAGAATTCCTGGACGCTGTGGTCTTTCATTGAGCTAATGGAGGGTCCTGGCCTTGTGACGCAGACAATTTAATTAATGTTAGCTTCTCCCGCTGACCTCGCTCTGCAGGACATTTGGTGTACACTATTCATTTGATCAGCAATAACTTGACTGACTACAATTTTCTAGTAATACATTTGTGCATAATAAATTTCTGTATGTCTACAGTTATCCTCATGTACTTCTTTGTCATCATCATGTTCCTCTCTCAGTAGCAGCAGTAGTTTAGTGTTTATTGAGCTGGAGCCATTTGGCCCCACTGAAATGATCCCTGACGTAATGTCTCCTCCTCCTCCTTGTTATTCAGAGGGCTTTAAATCAGACTGCTTAGTCAAGCACCGAGATGAACCTGTGAAGTTAAAGACCTGATTTTGTCATCTTTTGTTTCAGAAAAACTACTACCGAATTTTCGTATTTTGACAGAAGAAGGAACAAGAGCTTTACTCATACACTATTTCTAATGTTAAAAATGGAGAGGAAAAGATAGTATATTTCAGTACCAGCAGTTCTCTGATTAGATCAAAGGTCATTAGACTTCTGTTGTTGTTTTTTTTATAAAAGCAATAAACTCAGATGCCTCTCTGTAATGTGATCTCCAATGACAAATGGTAACCCAAGTTTTGGCGTGATTTTTAGTTAAGCCAATAGAAGCTACAGTTGTCACAATAGAAATTCATATTGGATTTTGATAAAGATTAGATAAAGATTTTAATACCACAATTAATATTTTTTTATAGACAATAACATGTAATTTATTCACAAAATAAGAGAGAGAGAGAGATACTTTATTGACCCAGAGGGAATTGGAGTTTCAACATTTACACTGCACTTCTCTTTGTGTCACAGTCAAAGGTCTCAGTGCAGCATAACAGGAGGACTGGTCAGGTATTTTGAGGAGGAGCCAAAAGTCTCCGTCCTCTGTGTCCTGCAGTATCACAGTAGCATCCAACAGGAAAGCCCCTCCACTTTATTGTTTCAGTTGGTGATGAAATGGTTCATGCCTTCAAGGTATTTCCTCTGGAAGGTCTTGGAGTATTTCCTCTGGAAGATCTTCTGCCACATTTGCTGCCACTTATGGTGTAAAAAGCATGTAGAATCTCTGTTGTTCTTCCTTTAACATTGTATGTTTTTAGATTATTCTTAAACTCTTTAGGAAATGGCAAAGTTAATTTCATGTGATATTGTTCAATGTTCCAATTAGCCTAGTTTTTATTGTAGTTTTAGTATTGTATCTGGGTATACATTTTTGACAACCCTATAGAAGCGCATATTAGTACAGACCAGGATGTACCTAATGAACTCCAACGATGATGTTAGTTAAAACATGTTTCTGTTGTTTCCTTTACTGATCACGCTGTGTGTTGTTTTACAGGTGGGATCGCAGGAGGCATTGAGATCTGCATTACTTTCCCCACAGAGTACGTGAAGACTCAGTTACAGCTCGATGAAAAAGCCAACCCACCCAAATACAGGGGCATAGGTGAGTACTGTCCTCTATATCTCTGTCTGTTCTTCTTCCAATCCAACTGCCTCTCCAAGGAGCTCATTATCTAATTACCCATCATCCCTAGCTCCATTAGGGAATCTGGCAGGCTGTCACTATTCTTGTTTATATGACATAAAACAGACCAGTGCACGCGAGCGCCACCAATACACATGCAAAGAGGAAGTGCGGGAGTGTACATTTCTCAGTCTGCAGTAATGAGAACCAGAGACAGCTGTTGCGTCTCTGCTTCGTTAACTAAGGTGCACTAAAACTGTACTTGAATGCTCCTGGAAACTTGAAAGAAATGCTACAACTGGAGGTTTAAACTTAAAGTGCATAAATTAGGCTACACATCTCACTAAAACATAGTTCACATCAAATTATATGAAAGATCTTCTAAAAAATCTTGCCTATTTTTTTCTTTTTTAAAATTTCGGTAAAATTTATAATCTTACTACTGGTTGAACACGGGGAGAAGATATGATACGTAAAGTGCGTGAGGTAATTCCATAACTGTTACCTAGCAACGGCAGGTCTAATTTGCACAATGGTTATGATTAGACTCATAAAAATAAATTACATATTTATTTTGTTAAATGAAGGTTTAAACTGCATTTTGGAGGGAATGTTATGTATTCAAGACATAGGTAGAGGTATTCCATTTGAACTCACTACTGCTTCCTGTATTTTCGTACTTTTCTTCTTAACTTTTTTCCTAAAACTATGATAAATACATGTTCTACAAATGTTCTGTCCCACTAAACCAAGTAGCCTACCGATTAGAGAAGCATGAAAACCTGTCACGTGCACTTATTTTGTGAATAAAAATACTAATTTGTTTTTGCTGTGCTGTGTTTTGTGCAGGTGACTGTGTAAAGCAGACCGTGCAGAGTCATGGTGTCAAAGGGTTGTACAGAGGCCTCAGCTCGCTGCTCTACGGATCAATACCCAAGTCTGCAGTCAGGTTTGTCACAGTCTGTCACTAACAACCACTAACGCATACATTAGAGAAACAAGCATTTACTCGTATATGAAGGTACTAGTGAACCTTTTTCTATCAGCTAACAAGTTAAACAACCTTAAATGACCCCAAATGATTTGCTTTGGATCAACATCAAATACAGTAAGTACAGTAGGGTTTGGTGATGCAGTGCTTCTTATTAACAGAATAGACTCGCCCCCTCATAGTTTAAAATTCTCCCCCATAGTCTAAAAAGCACATGTACTAAACACTGGCATAACAAAATCTTAATTTGTTGCTCCTTGTATTGTCATTCACATAAAGTACATAAAGTAGTAATGTTAATAAAGACTGCTTAAATATGAAAATACAGGCACTAGGTGACGTTAAACTCAAAATGTATTAGTTTCTAGAAAGTATTTGTTCCACCATAGTCTGAATTAAACAAAAATAGAAAACGCTGTTGATGAAAAATAATAAATCAATATTTCTCCCCCCAAAATCTGCAAAAATTTGCTTAGTATTGTGTCAGTTTAAGTGTATTACACAGAAAAGTGAATGGACTTTAAAATTTAACCCAAATGTTACCTTACACTTTTGTTTGAAAGTTTACACTGCCAGTTTTGATCCTTTTTGTATCTAATGAGCTTTTTGACAGTTTTATTGACAACATACTTCAATTTACAATTTTGCATATATCTCCAAAACATACCTGCATAACTCCCACATCTGGTCTTTACTGTGCACAAGCATAATGTCTTATAACAACAATCTAATGAAAAACCTATATTGTCTCAGTAGACTCAGACTGGTGTAGTGTGGGTGTGTGTGTTACAGTAAGTGTGACCAAATGACAGCTCTTAGCTCAATGCCATTATGAGCCTGTACCTGGAACCGCTAGCTCCAATTATTCAACTCTATTACCCACAATGCTTTGCCTAAATGCCAGCGTAGCCTTTGGTATAATTATGTTATTTTTCATTCAAGTGGCATTTCTCTTGAGCGTGCTCGTGGCGGTGTATGTGGTAGTGCACAAATAAGACAGCCTTTATTCTTCAGTCTTTGTGTGAGTCTGTTGTTGTGTTATTTTGTGTGTGTGTGTGTGTGTGTGTGCGTGTGTGTGTGTGTGTGTGTGTGTGTGTGTGTGTGTGTGGTGCTGGAGGGTACAAGCCTGTCTGTTCTATAGTGAGACAGGCTCATTCAGGCGGAGCTAAAATGCCACTCAAAGTGACGCCGAGTCTCAATAGAGTGACCACTGTGAACTCTGGTGGAGATGGGGACAATATTTTACTATAGAAATGACTTAACTGTCAGCTGTGGGGGAACTGCCTCTTAGGTCAAAATAAAAGCAATGTGTAGAGATGTAAACTTTTACTCATTTAATCGATTAATGGGTCAGTGGAGCAAAATGTGTATTAGAAGTTAATGGGTGAGTGATTAGCTGAACGTTTGGTATTTTTTGGTATTTATTTGTAAAAAGGCAGATTTAACTCATGATGAAGCACAAGTTTAACTTGTCTTATATAAATACTTTGTTTCTTAGTCCTTAAATAAACATATATTTTTTGCATGAACTCCTGTGCAGTTGTGGTCTTGTGAGTGCAGTTTGGGTCAAATACATAATAATAGTTTTGAGAGATTTTGTCACGGTCAATTACGAATTTCTTTTTGTCAACTTTATATTTCAGTTGTCTTGCAGGGCTTGATAAAATTGTTGATTTAACCAATGTAAGGTTAGAAAAACAGTGAAAGTCAATGGTTAATAACAGAGAGATTAACCAAGATTCACAGGAAACAGCAAATGGAGAGCTGTCCCAGAGCACTCTCTGTCCTGAGACCCTCCTTCTCTGCAAGAAAACAAAAAAAAACAAAACCCAAGGGCAAAATTCTAGGATTTTTAAATCAAACGTTGTCAGTGAAAAAGCAAAGTTAATGTGACATCAGTAGAGAGATTTGCAGTATAGATAGATTCTATTGAAATGACTTGAATAATCACAATTATAGATTAACATTAACCAATTAATCTCAACATCCCTACAAGGAAACTGCCACTTAGGTCAATAAAATAGTCAGGCTAAATATATGCAATTAGAACTGAAATCCACTTGACATTGCAGCGCTTAATATGAACAGAAAGAGTAATATTTAAAATGTTTATTTGATTAAAAAAATATAAGAATATGAATAAATATAGCAGGAATGATAACACTGCAAACAAGAGATAAAAGAAGAGATCACATGCTACTTTCAGAAATGGATTATATTACTTTCCCTATTGATTTTTATATTGAAATTACAGGACAATCAAATAAGGACACTCTTCGTGACCAAGTGAGGTGATTCTTTTTGAAATATGTCCAAAAGCTTGTCATGTTTCTGCTGACCATTTTGTGGGGGCCATTTTTCGATCCATTCTCCTCTGCTGTGTGACTGTGTCCCCTCCCATTCTCTGTCCTTCCATTAACTGATTGCCCGCAGAGGAGCACAGAGGAGGCTGCGCTAAGAGGGTCGACCTTTTTATCTTTTTAACTCTACGTTTTCTGTTATGTTCCCCTCCTCCTGGCTCATGTCCCCAAAGCTTAGTCTCGAACTGAGCTGGGAATCACAGTGTACCTCACACTTCGATACGATAGTCGATACTCGATGGCTCACGATATGATATTATCACAATATGCGATAATCGATATTTGCAAATGATACTCTGTGATATACTGATGTTTTTTATAAACCATTTTAGCAACAATGTTTTCTTCTTAAACAACTATTTGTTCAAAATTAACATGAAATACATCTATTATAATCATCAAAACAATGAATATGTCAAGAGTATTGCAGAACAAATTTCCTTTCACTAAATAAGCAACAAAATTGTAGTGTGGTCATAAAAATTGCTAAAAGATACCAAAAAATACTCTTATATCGATACAGCATCAATACAGCGATATACCCATGTTAATGATACTGTATCACTAGATTTAGTATCATGATATATCAATATTTCAGTATATTTGCACACCCCTAGTCTCTAATGGAGGTGGTCTCCTCCCTGTGACCCTATGTTAGTGTCCATATCGTGACTTTAAACTCACTGTGGAAGTCAACCAAAATTCCAGTATAAGGAATATGTTTGGACAGTGAGAGGAGCAATTACTTTGGCAAAGAAACACATCTGGCATCAGCGTATTTTCTTCCAACACTAATGAAAAGCATTTGTAGACAAGCTGTTTTGGAGTTAATCTTTTACTTGAAGCTATTGGCTTAGTGAGTCATCATTGTATACAAAAAATAATAGCTTTTCATTGTGGGTTTTGAGCACTGGTTTTGAACCAAGTGCAGTCTGTCTTTCAAAGCAAATTAAATATGGAGTTGAAGGATGTGTACAATAATAAATAAATTTAAAGGAAACCAATAAATTATAGACAGGAGGTGAGACAGGAAGAGGTGAATAAAAATGACTGAGACAGAAGAGAAAACAAAGCATTCATCAAGCCAAGTGTCCTCCCCCGCCCCTTCACTACAGGCTCTAGCCACAATTCAATTGCATCTATAAATAACCTTTCCTGTAAAGGACACAACAATTTCTGATTGCAAGATATATAAATTCCACGTCCTCCTACTTATCTATGCATAATCAGTAAAAAAAAAATGAACCCAACATTTTAAAGGAATAATAGAGCCTAGCTGTAGCTTTAGGGTCAGCGTAAAATTGTATAAAAACGTCTACTGTACTTACAAGGAAACTCATTCTTAAATAATATTTTGCATAATGTATAACTTGTATTTAGTATTTGTTTTCATAATTGCTTGGAGGAGCAGGTAATTAACCTTTAATCAGAAAGCTGTTGGTTCAAATCATTTTCAAGCCACACCGTTCTGTTTGTCTCAAGGCAGCTGTGGCTGCAAAAGTAGATTATTACAGACTGTCTGAAGAGTGAATGAAAATTTCAGTGTTTATGAAGTACATTTTTGCCTATGTATGTGCTCCATCAGTTCCTAACTTGTGTTAATAATCTTTATTTTTTCAGGTTTGGGGTGTTTGAGTTCCTCAGTAATCGTGCCAAAGATGAGAATGGCCGTTTGGACCCCACCAAAGGCCTGGTGTGTGGGCTGGGAGCTGGTGTGATGGAGGCAGTGGTAGTGGTCTGTCCCATGGAGACTGTCAAGGTTTTTCATCCTTCAATAACTGTATATGACGCTGAGAAGGCTACTTAATAAATTGTTGTTTTATTAGATTACATTTTCAATCATTTATCAGATAAACTGGTTCTTAATAGGCCTACTGTTCACTTTGGCAGGTCGGCTGACAAGTCAACATTTATCAACTTCAACACAAAAGAATTATACAAGGACAAGCAAAACATTTTAACATGCAAGATTGATTTATAATGCCAAGACAGACATAACAAGTCCACTTTATCTTGGATTGGCTATGTCTCCAAGTTAGACATGATTTGGACAAGTTTATGCTCTGATAATTAGCTTTGTTTGCATAGACTTTTATGTTTTCTGTTCTTGATTGCTCTCTCAAGGTAAAATTCATCCATGACCAGACATCAGCCAACCCCAAATACAAGGGTTTCTTCCACGGAGTTAGCCAGATTGTCAAGGAACAAGGTAAACGCGTGTGCAGCTGCTGCCCTCTGCTGGTGTAGTTGTGCAACGCAGTGTTCTTTAAGTGGCCTGTGCAATTACGGTGGATAAACACTGATTCCCGTTTAAATTGCTCTTTTAGGACTGAGGGGGACATACCAAGGCCTCACCGCTACTGTCCTCAAACAGGGGTCCAATCAGGCTATTCGCTTCTCAGTCATGACTTCTCTAAAGAACTGGTACAAAGGTCCATCACAATTTTAATATATTTGATCATGAATAATTTATATTGTGGAATGTGATTATTTATTGATACCATATTAATTTCTATGGTGATGTTTTAATCAAATCATGCTGTTATTTTATAAAATTAAAATTAAAGGCTCTATGTAACTTTTTTTGGAGGGTCCGGCACCTGCTTGTCCCTATGATGTTATTTCTTTATGTGGAATAATGTTCCACAGTATGGCATCAAACTGATCTATCTCCATGGAGACAAGCAGGCGACAGACACCACAAGGCCAAAATGCAAGAAATAAATGTTTATTGCCATACTGAAGAACATTCCAGCCTAAGTAATAGCAAATGGAGACAAGCATGTGGCAGATCCCCCACCAGAAAAGTTGCATAATGCGCCTTTAATTAAGCATGTTATTATCACTAAACAGTTAACTTTGATTTGTTTCTCATCATTAGGTGACAACCCAAACAAACCCATTAACCCCTTAGTGACTGGTACATTTGGAGCAATAGCAGGAGCCGCTAGTGTCTTTGGGAACACTCCATTAGACGTCATCAAGACAAGGATGCAGGTATATTTTAAACATAAAGTAAAAAAAACAAACATAATGTACGGTACATATATGTGTATATATACTAGTAAGTGTATGTTCTGAGCGAACACTGTTTCTTCTTTTGTAAAGGGACTAGAGGCACACAAATATAAGAGCACCCTGGATTGTGCTGTTAAGATAATGAGGCATGAAGGACCATTGGCGTAAGTAATCTTAACATTTTATTATAATTTAGAGTGGTGGATTTACTTTTTACTACTTAAATAACATTTTAATTGGGTCATTTTTCAGAGGCGTTTTAGTTACTCTTGGCACTGTGAGCAAGTCTACAAGTGTCAAAAGCTTTATGTTGAATATAATTTAATTTGAACATGTTTCTTTCACCACTTTAGTTATTTTAATTCTCTATTTTTGTGGTGTAGCCATTAAAATGGTGTATTATTATATGTTGGCATAATTACATTTTAACTTTTAACTTATGATTATTTTTATTGAGTATATCCATACAAGATCATGATTTTTTTCCTTTACATTTTCTTATTTTCAAACCTACCATCTTAATCTCAACTCCAAATATTATTAAAAACAAAATGAAGGATGCAGTTACTCTTACCTGTATTTCAACCTAAGTAATACTATTTTTCCATTAATTGTACTTTTACTCGAGTACGTACCGTGGCTATGCTCCACCCACCTCAGTGCAAATCCATAACTTGCTTATTTATGTATGTTGTTTTATGTTTTCTGTAGGTTTTATAAAGGCACAATTCCACGTTTGGGTCGCGTGTGTTTGGATGTGGCCATTGTCTTCATCATCTACGAGGAGGTGGTGAAGATTCTCAACGCTGTGTGGAAGACAGACTGAGCACATCTAAATAAACTTGAAGCAGCTAAACCGTCTTTAGTATTAACATGAATGGAAGGTTACAGCTCCCTTCCACAAAAGTACTTGAACACAGCAGTCATTCCTGTTTAACCGTATTATTATATGTAATTAGAGGTGGAGATTGGATGGATGAATGTAATCCAACGGTGCAGTAATTACTCAAAGATCATTTATTTTGTCAGAATTTTAGCCAGAAGAAAATTATGCAATTAACTGTGAAATTACAGAGAGGACCGAATAAGCCATTGTATTTTGATAGAAGCCCTTAGTGAGAAATACCCCAAATATTTAATCTCAAAAACTATTCAGTAGCTCGCTGTAGCACCTTCCATATAGAAGCTTTTATTTAGATAATTTATTTTTTAAGGATTACTGTTCTGTCTTATGTTGCCACCAGCAGCAGTAATAAATTACAACAAGTATTTTTTGTGCCAGCCACTATGCCTGCCATGAAATAGTGCTTATAGTTTTAGCTATACAGAAATATATATTATCAAGTTGTGTGTTTACTGTTGAATGCGTGTAAGACAAATTATTTTATACAGACCACTGTGATTATAAAACAAATTCCAACTGTAGCTGAATCTCTAACAACTTGAAAAAAATAAGATTTAGGTGTGTGTTCAGATGAGATGCCTTTATATTATTCCCACAAAGCCCATGGTAGATGGATCATCACATTATGAGGTATAGCATGCCCGTTATTTACAATAGTTTGCAGTTTAATTCAGTTGGTTTTAGATGAATGGATATAAGTAATCAGGGTTATAACAGTTTATCAAGAATGTGCCTTTTTCATTAGTTTTGTCTATTTCATTGACACAACAATGGTATGAGTATGACTCTTTGTTATATAATTGTGTTTGTCATATCGTAACTGTTGCCATAAACTTGACAGTCCTACCGTGGACATGTAACTGTGATGAATATTACACTATCGAGTACTTTTAGCTGAATATCTGGGTATAAAGTGATACTTTTCTTGTGAGTTCATGTCATCCTGTTTGACGTGTGAGTGTATGTGTTGACATTTTATGACGATTGTACAATGGACACTGCCATGTGCTGTGGTTGTATTAAATGTAAAATGGTGGTTTGGAGGAATTTCAGATTTTATTGTTTCTGTCTTTGCTGTTGCACTACACTGGGGCTAAACATGGGGCAGGTGGATAGGGGCAAACAAAAGGGTCTTTGTTCCAGTTCTTGGCAATTACTCTTTCCCAACTCTTTCACTTTCATTATCATACATTTCCAAACATGCAACTCAAGCTGTTTTGAAAGACTGCTGTTTGTAAATATTTAGAAGTGAGATAAATTAAAAAGTTTACAGTAAAACAATTACAATAACAAATATGTTAGAAGTTCATAGCTCGAGAATAGTGTTGAGGAATAAGACCACCAAGTTGTTTATCTAATTGCCTCAATTCATCCCAAATGCTTTCGATGGATGACACCTCTTGACTTATAGTTTGACAAAAGGCCACTAGAGGGAGCTAGGCATACTTGTAGTTTATTACATGTTCAGATCTTCAGCGCTAAAATCGTTAAATAGGTTCTGTAGATGTTGGCATTGTGGTTGGTAAAGTGGAGTTAGGCAAATCTAAGAGTCGTGGATTGTTCAGTGTAGTCGTTTTTACTACAAGTAATTTCCAGAAACAAAGTCTTATATGACCTACAGATGTTAAATTCCCATCAATAAGTTGTATGGAGGTTGTTGTCTTGAATGGCCAGTGTCCTTTGTAACCCTGATTCAAACGGCCCTTTACTGTATTCACCCACAGCACAGCTTCTGTCCTATTCAGAGCGGCTCAGTGAAGGGGAAGTAACGTTATTGTTGCCCCTTGTCTCTCAGTGGGGCAGATTATCGCTTTTTTTGTAGATGAGAAACAGTTGTAAAATTCCCAAAGACTGTTGCTACCTAGTGAACATACTGAGTTAAGCGTAAATGCGCTTTTATGTGATCATTTGTCCGAGCAACTGTCCGTGGTGCTGAATTAAATGTGTCATCTTGATTGACATTTATGACAGGTTTCACTGAACGTGGTCTCTTTGTGTTTTTTATTAATTATTTATCCTTACTCTGGTGAGCCGTGTATATTTTGATATGAAAGGCGAAGAAAAAAAACATGTTCTGCTTCTTTTACGCAAACTTTGATGCGCATCCTTGAGAGTGTACTGGTGGTCCACCCACGCTGCACGCGGGCCTCCTCATTGCGCAAGCAGCCAGACAGACAGGGGGTGGGCTGCTAATGTACGTGTATCCCAATAACAGCCAACAGTAGCTATGTGGGGCGGTGTCCAGGCGGACATAGATCAGCCTCCACTTTACGCATCATTGCCTCGCGTAGGTGAACCCACGCTCTTTAGGCTATTGGTGAACCCATGTTCATTAGGCTATTGGTGGGATGTTATTTGTTGTCTAGAGTAAAAATAGGCAATCGTTTTAAAACACTAAGTGCATTCGAGGTGAAGCCATCGTCAGTGGAGTCACATTAAGTTTTGGTCATGGGAGCGCGTGGATGGAGCTCGGCGCGCCTGAGCGTTGTACTTGTCGGATATGTTTTGTCCGTAATGATGCTTCCCGCGGCTGAGGCTGGCTGCAGGGAGAGGGACAGTCCAACCTGTTGCACCGGGAGGAATAACGAATGCTTTGAATACACAAAGAGAAAAACAGTGTGCTACTGCGATGCGTACTGTCAGAAAACAAGAGACTGCTGCGAGGATTACCAGCAAGTGTGCCAGATATCTGGTGAGTAGTTACTTTCTGGTGCACCTCAGCCCTAAAAGATAGCCCGACTTTAGGTTAGAAAGTTCCTAAATCTTTAAAATGTATGAGGGCCTATTTGTTGTATGGTCTTTTTCAAACAGACAGTTATTAAGATTAAGCAAATTGGCATTAACCCATCCCCAGTCCATAACGTTTTCCACTGAAACGGTTGGGTTCCAGATGTCTCTTTTCTTGTCACTATCTTACGTCGTGCTATATTTAGCCAATGAGAGGATGGACTGACCAAACCCAAAGAAGGTCAGAATTACAGCATGAGCAGCATTTGAGTTTGAAAAGCTGTTAGTGAGGTAATTCTTGTGTTGAAATATTTCTGTTAATAGTCTGTGGATCCCCTCTGTCTTTATTTTAAGTGCACTAACAAGCACCTGCAGTAAAGCTTTCAAAGTGCAGACACACTCATCCTTCTATTTAGGTGCATTTGGAGAACACAGTTAGCCTTTGTTTTACTTACATTAGAGGTGACAACAAAAGTTCACATGCCAGAGCACTTTGCCAGCCCTTAGCCTGGGTATTACACCATAGCTCTAATACAAATCACTGCATACAACAGTTAGATAATGTGCTATTTGAACGTCTGGAAAATTTGGAGACACACACACAAGTTAGCCAACTTTTACTGCATTCTTGTTGATCCCTTTAAACTATTTACAAGTTTTATTATGATCCTGACGCCACGTGGACACCTGCTCTTTTCACATTGAAAATTCTGAATATTTGCCAGCCTAAGCACAGGACTTTCTCATGTCATTCAGAGGCCCCGCCCCTGCAGGTTTTATCAGAACCAGATCATGTCTTCAGCCCTGGCTATTATCTCCCACAGTTGACCATTAACACATGTCGACTGTAACAGACATAGTTCCATCACCACCACAGATAGACAACCCTTACCATTATCTTAACATTTATTAACATTTATTATGAAGACATCTGTTGTGTTGTAAAAGTCTACTGCAAAATAATATGTAAAAATCCCTTTATTTGACTATTTAATTATTGGGCTGAGAAAGTATATATTTAAAAAGTCTGGTGAAATTCCTCCTCCATATCTAAAGTTTAATTAATCTTTATTAGTGCACATGACCTCAGGTGGTCTTGTATTCCTGGTATATTCAACATTTTGAGGACTTTCTCCCACATTTTTTTGTTTTAAATTCATCATCGCTATGGCAGTGCTCCTAATGTTTCATCATTCAGAAACCCATGGATGCATTTTACAGTGAGGCTTATATCCCCTATGACAACTGAAGATGGCGTGCATTAAAGAGGAGGCAGAAGAGACTCACTCCTGTTTCCTGAGTCTGATATTACTCAGCCTTCCTCCACAGACACAGAGCTGCACGTATTTCTATCTGCAAATGAATCTACTTTCACTTCTGCAAAATTCGGGGTATTCATTCTGACCTCTCACCCTCCTAATAACATTAAATCAGCACACAGATATTTTTGGAATCGTCGTAGATAGATTCCTCTGATGGCTATTTAAAGAGGCACTGTGTAACTTTTCCCACCTGCTTGTTGCCATTAAGATGGGATTGTTACATTGCATGGCATTAAACTATTTCCATGGGGATAAGCATGCCACCAAACCAAGTTACAGCCAAGATCTATTGAGAGGCAACCCCACTCACAGTATGGATGTGTGTTTTTCAGCGTGTTTTTGGGCAATAAAAATACGGTTATACAGTAATATCTCCACAGAGACAAGCAGGTGGTACATCTGCCACTAGAAAAGTTACATAATGCACCTTTACAATCTGGTCTTATTGGTTTAATTTTGTCCTTTGTTTGGCTTGGTTGAGTTTAGACATTGCTGAATCTGTTCTAATTTATCTCTGGTTCAGTCCTGTTTTATTTGGACCCTGTTCGGTTTGTTCAAGGTAGGAAAGCCAATATTCAGTTTTGCTTATTTGTTCAAAGTGTTAGTGAATCTCTCTATTAGGAAACTTTAGAAAACAGTTGGCAAGATCATGCCGAAATCTTGTAATTAGTTGCTTTGTTTATGTCCCTTGCTAATATGTCTATACAGGAAACATTTACTCTAGGCTTGTTATTAAGGCTTAGTCAGACTCCCTTCACCACTATTAACAGGCTTATAATGTTTGTGTTGTTATAATGTTTGTGTTTAGATAAGGTTAATGTCTATGTTCCATCAGAGGAGGCAGGGGACAAAAAATAAAAACAAACTGAGTGGAAGTTGTATAATCAAAACTATTACAAAAGTCTAAAATTAAACCAAAGAGAGAGTGAAAATGTATAGGAATGTGAGTGCTCAAAGATAATGTCTATTATCTGAATGGGACAAGTGTGACTGGAGCTTTACTAACAAGATAAACAGATCACTTGAACTTTACTAAGGACAGTGAATGATATGTTGTAGGACTGTAGTTGCAATAACAAAAAATTGCATACTGCTATTGGACAAATTTGTCAGTTGGGATCCATATATTTTATTAGACACAATGGAAATTTCATTGTTGACTTCAAGTTACACTATGGAATCACGCTTCAAATGTTCCTCAGAATGGCGTTACATTTATCTGTATCCATTGAGACAAGAAGGTGACACCACAAGGCCAAGTTACAGGTCAGATCTGTGAAGAGGTGATCCAGCTCACATGTTTTTAGGGTATTTTTGAGCAATAAAGCACTTGTAATTTAGTAAATGCAATACTTTGGAACAGCACAGGCAAAGTGGCGAACCCTCCACAGAAAGTTACATAGTGCACCTTTAAGTGTCTTTCTTTTAACATTATCTGTAGTTCATATGTTGTTTAGCGATCTCAAGAAACCAAACACACCAACATACAACATTACATTTAAACAGTTAAATATTCTTACTACACAATAAGCAGCAAACTTCCAATTTATTTGCAACAGCTCCGAAACCTGAGCTGAACATGAGTTTTATTTGCTTAAAGCCACATGTGGTCAGTGCTTTGGGGTCAAAGGTCGGGCTTTGTGGGGTTCATAGAGGCTGGGGGGTGAGGCTGTCATGTGGGTGGTTCCCGCTCTACACTGGTGGTACCACAGACACGGGAGGGGCCTCCGCTTTAGCAATTAGCCTCTGACTCCTGAAGGCTTATGGTCAGTGTGCACAGATTTAAGCCTCAGTTTAACCGGAACAAGGCATATGTGGTTAACGCTGGACTATAGGTTTATGGAAAATCATAACTCTAAAAATACTATATTTTCAGACTGATGATATTAACATTTCAAATCTAAATGTCTTGAATGGTGAAAAGTACTTAAAATGGCGCCTACAGGAAACTCATGATACCCATGAATAATTGAAAATTTTGCTGGATGTCAGATCTTAATTCTATACTGGAAATGGACTGGAACTGTCAGATTATTATAATTATAATACCCCTGTAATAACTGGGCCTGTTCAAACTAAATAAAAAGTAGGCATAACTTCTCTGTCAGCATATATCAGTTTGATGAAATTATTAGTTTATTTTGTTTCATAATGTGAATTATTTGATCACACAGCTGCAATTGTTGTCAGTTGAAAGGACCATTAGATGAATATGAAAGTTTGTGGAGCCAGTGCTGAACAGTATGTAATGAGGCTCAACATTTTTGGTATTACTTTTAAAAAATAGTCAGTTGTAATTTCAAATGAGCACATTATCAACCTGTATAACTGCTGTGGATGTCTGGTGTAGAAGGAAGGACCACAGACACTATTGATAAAAAGAGGAAAAAGCATTGATAAGAGATGTCTGCCCTTTCCCCTCTGCTCCATGGGCACAGAATGAGTGTGTGACGTGGGAACAGCCTGTGTCAGGTGGGCAGCACTAATGCACAGGAATGTACAGATTCCACAGTGGCTTTGTGGATGTCACTGAGACAGCCGCCCGCCAACAGCCCCATGGGAATAACAGCAGGACCGGGCTCTTCAAAGTTCTCTTTCCCTGGCATTCACTCACTGTCTTTTGTTCATGTACAGTGCAGTGTAGCAATATGAGTGAAATCCAAGAAGACTGCTGGGTTTGGCATCAGCACCAGACAACTAGAGACATAATTTCACTTTTGGCTAGTAGCACATTCAGTCCCACTATATGCTAGTTCTTTTACCTCTGTTTATGAAACATCACGTTTTCATGTTTGGTGTGCTTTGTTGTCATGAACAGAGCAATTCCCTTATAAGTGTAACATCTTACTTTTTTGATGAAGAGCTCGTCTGCTTGTCTCCATGGAGATGTTATTGCTTTACCCGCCAGATCAGAGGAGAGGAAAGCCCACTCACAGTGAGAATGCATCATTTGAAGGTGTTTTCTTTTAGCAATAAACATACCTGTATTTGAATGAATGCAAGAAAGGTATGTTTAATGCCCTACTGTGTAATATTCCAAGCAAAGCAATAACACTTCCACAGACACAAACTTCTGATGGAACCATAAAAAATTACATAAGAACTCAATAAACTGGCTCCCCAGTGAGGTGATTAAAAGCTAAAAGTCATCTTGTGCAGTGACTGGAAAGTTATTTGGCTCCACATATTCCAGCTGTGGTTTCATACAGAGGATGAAGTTATCCAAGATTTTCAGAACATGTTTTTGAATAATTCTATTAGTAAATTTTATATGAATGAATACTAATAAAACCTGTCTGGGAAATCTTTTTAGTCTGGTACTTTGTTTATGAAGTGTGGAGTTCCGCTCTCAAAGGGGCCTGTTAAAAGTCCACTGCTATTAAACATCTATGGTGAACAAGCGTAATTATTGTTTGGGACGTTTGGCTTTGATCAGCACAGCCATCAGACTTCCTTGTGGCACAGATGTAATTGCCTTAATCAGTCGACTGAAAGGGGCTCCTGATTGCTGCTGCCACTGTTGCATTCATTGTGGTGCTGTGTTTGTGTGCATGTGTGTCTGTTTAAAGGAAATAAATAACAGAAATAAACAGAAAAAAACAGGAAGTAGAAGAAGCCCCCATAGACCTTTAATAAGTGCCTACCACCACTCAGACTCTTTACAGTGTTATAGAGCAGGAGAAACTACATGTTTCTACGCTACACTTTTTATTTATTTTTTTTTATGGGTACAAGTGTTTTTTTTTTTCTTGTGTCAGACATATTCAGTGATCAGATTTGAATTCTTGCGATCAATGAATGCATAAACCCCTTCATGTACAACATTGCTATTTCAAACCAGTTATATTGATCTATTATGTCGTAATAATGGAAATGATTAATGTAACTTTTTGTTCAAAATTACTCATTTTCTCGCCTCATCATAATTGTAGTTTTCATTCATGTGTGTTTTAACGTTGAAAATTTGCTTCATGGCATTTTAACCCTACATATGTCATCCAGAGAATGTTTTTTTTTTTTTTTTTTCAAATAATCACAAGTAAGTACAGAGTCGTGTGCAAGGATAGGGGGTAAGTGAAAACAGGAATTTTCTGAGCAACATCTCCATGCTTCCTGAAGATGTTATGGCTTTGCCTGGAAAGACACTTCATTTATCTATATCCATGGAGACAAGAAGGTGACACAAGAAGGCAATTTGGGCAATAAAAACATCTATAATTTAGATAACTTAAGTGCCATACTTTGGAACATTACAGCCAAAGCAATAACATAATGTATCAACTAATGTATGATTTTTTTTTTTAAAATATAGTAAGTACAGAGCAGTGGATGGGGACAGGAGGTAGGTGAAAACAGGGATTTTCTGAGCACTAAAGTTTCAAATGGAGAACAATACAGCATTACTTAAACATGCATGAATAAACTGAAGTTAAACACTGGGTAAGGTAATGATGGATCATGAGGTTAAAAGTCCATTTTTCACATGTCCCCTTAAAACACAAAAGCATTGTCGCAGTTAACAAAGAGAAAACAGCTGTATAATTTCTATTTCTTGTGTGTATTGTTTAGGCCTTTATTCATAACACCCCCAGTTAATCAATCTTATTCCTTGCTCTCCCAGCAGCCATTGACTGTGAGGTGGGCCCATGGGGCTCTTGGTCTCCGTGCACTTCTCCCTGTGGCATTGGCAGCACAGAGAGGAGTCGACAAGTGTCCGTCCCACCCAGAAATGGAGGAATGCCCTGTCCGGACCTGAAGCAGCGACGCGGTTGCTATGGACACAACGCCGTCTGCAGCTCAGCCAAAGGTAAAGGTCTATCTTCAAATCAGAGTCTTTGTTTCTTGTCATGCATGAGTGAATGTGAAATGTGAACAGGCTGTTCTTAAGAAACAAAGATTTTAATGTTTTAATATCTCGGGGGAACTGGGTTTTGCTTGAGCAATACGTCTGCAAACATCTGGTGCAAACTCTTATCTCGGGTTGCACTCTTTCAAAATACACCAGTGTTCTGAGCTGTAAACATGTTTTGCTAGAAAAACATTGGAAAAAGTTACACTGACTAAATCACAACTTGAAATTCTATAGTTTAAAAGACATTTTATGTTATGCATATTTGCAGAGGTGGCAAAGATCCTGCCGGATTCATACAAAAGGAACTTCAAGGACCCATGGAGACGGCCACACATGATGATGAAGGAGGAGAAGGCTAGGTACGTGTTAAACAACAAAATCATCATGAAGTCAACCCAGTCACATCCTTGTGGCTTTCAAGTATTTCATTACAAACTGCACTGATCTTTATGCAGGAATTACGCATTTTAACTAATATAAATGAGGTAATGTTATAATTTTCTATCATTTAAAACATTGCATTTAATTTGACATTCTAATTAATTAATTAATTAATTAATTAATTAATTAATTAATTAATTATTATGAACTGTGACCTAAAAGCATGACAGTGTATGCTGTTTTTCTCTAACTAGCACATTGGTTTTTATTTATTTATTTTTATTTATTTCTGGACAATAAAGTTTGGCTTACCATATCAATGTACGGTATTTATGTTAACGTTATACATGCAACACCATGGCTTACTCTAAGAATGGTGATAAGGTAATTTTTTTATTTAGCATTTTTGTTCTTTTGTTAATAATATCTAGTAATAATACTTCGTTCTTCTAAAGATAAAACCCACAGATCAAGGTTTTTAATACTATAAAAGTAGCTAATCTTCACTGATAAACAGTGTAGTCTGTGCAAAAGGTCAGTACAGCCCACTTCTATGACATCTTCAGTGTTGTCTGATAGAGTGATGAGGACGAGTAGATAACATCATGTCAAGTTCCTATCTAATTAAATTGGACATGAGATCACATATAGTTTTTGAGGGTCAGGGAACCATTACTCATAAATGATGTCGACAGTCCCCCTAAAATGTGTAGCTATTTCACGAGAAGTTTGGAAACACATGGGAAGATCATTTGCTAATTTATGAGGAATGTAGTTAAATGTTCAGATTACACAAGATAACACAATTATTAGATTACAACATATATGCAATATTTTATTACATTATTATGTCTTGGTTGTGTGAACGCAATTATATTTTCCTAGAAATTTTTCTCTTCTACAACCTTAGCCTCTGCCACCATGCAATTATTTATATACCAAATGCAACCCTCTTCATTTTCTTCTAAGGACATTTTTGTAATCTGTCAGCTTTATTTGGCTGTACTGAAGTAAGCAAAAAAAAAAAACAAAAAAAAAAAACAGAATGTGCACATCAGTACATCAGTGTCACTGTTATGATGTTTATGGGCATAACCTTCCCTTGTGAATGCTGTTGATTCTTGATTATTCAATGGGAAAACAAATAGTTCCTTCTGTAGACCTAAGTACATTGGGATGGCTATGGCCTTTTTATTATGATCTGCAGTGCACTGACAAACAGCTGTGTTGATGTTAGAGACAACCTTAGCCCTGCTGGATCACCTTCAAATGGAGCACAACTCTTTCAGGCTTTTGTTGTGTCTGTGTCTGGTTAGTCTTGATCAAGGACAGCTGATCTGGACGACTTCCTGGTATGAATTAATCACAGAGCTGAATGCTGCTGCTAAGAGAGTAGGAGTACTGCATTAAAAGAACTGAATGAACTATATTAAAGCTATGTGTATCTAGTAGAAACACACAATCTGCCTATCTATATCTAACATCCATCAAATAATATGGACACGTTGAAAGGGCAATATACAAAAAAATAAATTATTTATAGTGAAATGAGCAGCTGTAGCTCATTATGAGTAAAATAGTGGGGAAAAAATCTAGATTTTGCCAAATATTTGGAAATGGCCTTATCATTAGTATTATACCACCCAGTTTTTAATATCGCATTATGCTGGTCAGGATAAATTCAGTGAAGCAAGTAAATAATACCATCGGGGGTAAAACCTTAAACTCTATTTCAGTGTGTGTTTTTTATTTATAGATAATTATAGAACACGCCCAGGTCTACAGGAGTGTAAAAAGGTGCACTGCAATTAAAAACACTGGCACCCTCATTTCAGGTGCCTAAAAAAATGACACTTAATGGTAGCGTATCATGTTTGCATCCCTTTGAAAATGCACCCTCAGTCAGTTTGGTCTGCACATGGGCCAGTTATAGAAAAATGATTTCCCAGCTGCTATGTTACTGATTAAAAATCATTTAACTAGTTGTTTTGAATTTGGTCTTACCATTTGCCTTAATACAGTCTTTCTGTTTGGTTTTGCAGTTACTGTGTGTACCTGAGAGTGAAGCAGGCCAGCGTCACGTGTAAACTGAAGCTGTGGAGCGCTCAGCTGGTGAGGGACCGACTCCTCTGTGCAGAGTGTCAGAGCGACGCCATGTCCAAATCAGACCGCTGTGGAGGGGACGGTCTGAAGGGATCCAGGTATATAGTCAAATAATTACCTCCTTAACTGTAGAGGAGAGAAAGAAAACAGTGTGAAGTAATAATTTTATGTTTAAAGAATAGTTTATGTTTGCAGTTTTGGATCTTAAAGCCAATCAGATGCCTTGATAGATCCTTGCTTTGTATTGTCCAATACTTGGCAGCCAATGATATTCCAGGGTGAGATTTTAGGGCCTGTGGTTTCACCCCAGGTCCAACACGGTATGCTGTCATTGTGTCCTTGGGCAAGACACTAAGTTCTATGCAACAAATCCACCAAAATTACGACTTCTTAGTCTCAGTAATCACAATATTTTTTTCTTACCTTTAATAGACCCAATAAAATTGATGTGTATATTTTTTGGTTTAGGACCTTCTGGGTGGCAGCCTCGGTTTCTGGTTGCCATGGCTCCTGGGTGAGAGAGTCTTCGTCCGAGGGCTGTCACTGTCCACCTTACTCTGTGCTCTTTGTGTGAGTCCATTTGTCTAAACATGGGAACAACACAAAACAAGCTACAAGAGACTTTCTATAGAGTTTACACCACTGAACATCACCAGCATCCTGCCACTGTTTCCACTGTATTGTATTGACAATGATAAATAAGCTCACAGCAATAGCATTTTAAAGCCACATTAAGTAATTTTTCTTCCTAAAACACACAAGCCTCTATATTGCTTTTTCTTATCTACCTCCTCTATTGTAGGTGCATAAGTTGTGATGCACCATGTACAAATGAATAAATCTATTATTTTGCTTTATACATTTTATATTTTGATGGTGTTATGTACTGTAAATGTAATGTGCCTAAAGTTGTCCAGTCTAAAAAATTGCAGAAGTTAGAGATTTTTACATTTTACTTAAATATTTAATGAGTGTGTGACATAAATTACACCATGTGACCTACAAGGCAAATACAATGCCAGCTTAGCTGACTCTCAGGTCTGAAGCTTAACTATTATGTTAATTTTATAATTGAATGGAGTACAGACAAGTTTGTTTGTTTGCTTTTAAACTCCAAATCAACAAATTAAAAGTCCACTGGGTAACTTTTCTGGTGGCAGGTGTATCAACTGCTTGTCTCCAAGGAGATAATGGCATACTATGGAGCATAAGATCTGCATTAACATCTATAGCAGGCAGAATACACCTTCTTCCAGAAAAGTTACACAGTGCATCTTTTAATCTCCACATTCCTATAGTTTTTCTACTTACACATGCAGCCTGTAGACTGATGTTAGTGTTAATATCACTAACACTTGTCTACTTTTACAAACTAAAGGTTTTGTGTGTAAAAGCTTTAGTACGTCTTCAACAGGAAGGCACAATCTAACTATGAGCTGTTACACCCAATTTATCAATTAACAAGAAAACCTCCCCTCACTCCCAGGAAATCTGCTACCAGTCCTCCTCATTCCAACAATGTTATGACAGGCTATGACCATTATTGCCTATGTGTTTGTGTTTATTTATTATAATCAGATTTTTTTTCATAATTGTAGCGCAACATTGCATATTTTGTACACTGACTTTTAGAAATAAAACATATAACCTCTCAATTTCATGTTGTTGCCATCCAAACCTCACTGAAATGTTTGCCTATACCATAAACAGGTACTTAACTTAACCATTAGAAAGGCTCATTCCTGGCATGCTTCCCTGAGTGTAAACTCAATGACGACAAGCAAAAAACAGCTAATGTATGTAATCCTGAGTTTTGTAGAACCATATCCTTCAATTAGGAGGAGTTTTGTGATGTAACACGCTTCTGGGGAATGTGCCAACAAGTTGAGCTATATACTTGGGATAAACGGTTAAGGTTTACATCATGTGTAAACACAGACATTTGGCTTATTTGACAGTTACATGTTTTCTTTGGATTTAAGGGTGACATAACAGTGAAGAGAAAGAAAAACACAGGGTCCATTGTATGTGTTCAGAGAGTGGTCCACTAAAAGAAGATGATTAAAGATGATCAAAAATCTGAGTTATATGAATGAATAAATCAACAGCTTTTTGTTTACAACTTCTTGCATATAACACAGATGAGAACTGCCCTTGCCTCCTGTAGCCTACCTATTCATCTTCACCCATTAATAGACAATTTATAAGTATTTTAGCAATTAGCATATAGTGGACAGTTTTTTTTTACAGATGAAACTGAAAAGCCCATTAGACAGCTCAGCCAGAGCTTGCTGAGATGTTAAAGTCAACTTGATGTTATTCGTAACAAACACAAATTATAAGATCTCACAGATTGTTTTGCACTTGAACTTGCTCTCTATCAAACTCCACTGTTGCTGCTCACCTCCCACAAGCCCTGATACAACTGGGCTTAGTCAGCACAACTCTTTCGTCTTAGTTCAACAATGGCGGTTAAAGTGCTGTATGTGTCCTGTTCACCTCCGACCTCCCGGCTGCTGTGGTCCTAACCCAAACTCCCTGCACTGGTCCGTGTCTGGCCCAGTGCCTCACGTCCTTCCACAGTAGTGTGTTCTAGGATTACCCCTCCTGAAAAGGGGGGCATTCCAGCTCTGCCAGCCTTTGTCACAGAGTGGTCACTGTTTGTTTTGTACAAGACAGCTGTTCAAAGCCCTGTAGCACCTACAGGGGGCACAATGTGTAAGCTACTATATACTTAATTGATTATATTCCTAATTGACATAATCCATCTTCTTGCAGCACAATCTAGCTGTCACAAGACCTTGCTATATTCTTATCTCAGTATCCACAGCAAATAACAATTTCATATAAAATGTATCTCCTGAATAGAAAAAGTCCTCAAAATATTTAAATCATTGAGTTAGAACTGACATGTCACAAATTAGTTTAGAGAGCAGACATAACATTGCCTAACCTCTTTCAAACTTTCTTTTATGAACACCCACCTCCCCTTGTATTGCATGAGAGAAGAGGGCTATAGTTTAACATAGTTTTTGAAAATCCATACTACAATTAGCAGGGCATCCTAATGAGAGCTTGCAGGGCCTGTAAAAGCAGCTGGTCCAGCATGGAGGAATGATAATGAATAGACCCTTGAGCACAGAGACCTCACCTGAGCTATGCATCAACACAGCTGCACTTCACTAGACGGCACTGAAAACAAACCTGTCAGGATCATACTGAAAGCAACCATCACTGGCTTGTCTTCATGGCTACGCCTCATTAAACAACAGGCAATTTTCAGTGTCTGTGTCTTTTCCCACAATTTGTTGTTGGTTTAAAATAGCGTACCAAACGTATGCAGGAGGTTTTGTTTTTTTTTTTGTTTTTGTTTTTTTGTTTTTTTTTGGCGCCACCTTGTGGTTTATAGGTATAGTCACGATCATGAAATTTTATTGGAAAATCCACTTTCATATACATTGGCAAAAAACAAACACACACGTTTAAGCAAGTAAGATTATTTTAGTTCAGTTTTAACATCTGATATGTTTGTATCTTATAATCTCATAGTTTTTACAATAAGTTTGCACAAGGTGGTTCACATTATATGCCTACTATATGTAGCTAGCAGAGTTTGGTAGCTGAATATCTAAAGATAAAGGTAAAAAAAAAACAAAAAAAAACCCCAGAAATATAAAATCGAATTAACAAAGCAGCAGCCTGTTGAATTCTCAACAAATGTACTGTAAAAAAAAAACTGTACTGTACACAGTGCATACCAGTTTATATTATATATTAAGGCAGTATGCTAATATGTGGACTGAGACTGCACGCCTTTGACTGTGCACTCAAATTAAGAATAAAAAAGCATGTAACATATCGACTTAAAAGTGAACAATATGAGATAGGGTTTATCAGGAAATGTTCAAGTGTTATATTTATTTCAGTCTTTTCATCTGCTGGTTTGTGTTATGAATCTTTAGATCCATGTTGTCAACCTTATTCATGAGAGAATGAATGGAGTCATCTTGATCATCAATTTCAGACTGCAGACCCAGTCCAAGACATTTCAGTCTCGTAAGACCATCTGCCATTTCATCTAAGTTGTACAAATCAAAGTGAGAATTAGTTAGGAGTAATATACAGTGAACCGAATGTTGAATGTAAACAATAAGATACCTAGGTTGTTGTCCAGGGTTTGGTGTGCGTCTCTTAGTACTTTGTTTTTAGGGTAACCATTTTGTCCATAAGAACTGTCACCTGTGGATGAAGCAGCTCCAAAACCTATGAAAAAACCCCAAAACAAAACATAAGTTGATCACACATCAAAAAGCAGAAACATAAGTTGAGACAAACTAACCTCCAGTATCAGCCTTTCTCAGGTTGGGGTGGCTAGCTTGGTACTTATCTTCATAGCCTCTACTGTCAGATAAGGCATTCTGCAATCTGAAAGAGTAAATAAATTATTTAATTTTTTTTCTATGAGTCAGTGGTAACAAGTAACAAAGGTCATATGTGTAATAGGAATACAGAATTTATTCAACTAAAAATGTACATTTTAGGCAGTTAATTACAGCCCAAAAGTGCAGTATAACAAATACTTTATAAAGAGTATTGGAAAAGTATACCTGTCATTGGCCTGGTAAGGTTTAGGCTCCTCAGGAGGTGGCTTTGTCTCTGGTTTTCCTTTAAAATAATTCACTAATCCACCCCACACGCTCTTTATACTGTTGATGTGCCTCTGACTGGTCTTTAGGTCCTGGTCCATGTTGTCAAGCATCTTGTCCGTCCTCTTCAGAACTTCCCCTTGACGCATGAGTTCCTAAAGAAAAAGAATACCCTGTTGTTTTAATATAATGGTAATATTTGAAACCACAGATGTAGCCAATGTGCAGTGAAATGGATAAGTATGCAAAGATCATTGGGTATTATGGCTAAACAACAGGGTTACAATCAAAACTGATAATTTACTTTTTATTAGAGGAATACTGTTTTTATTGGAAGATGGCTGGGTGATTTGTATCTTTGCATTTTGATATAATATTATTTACTGTAGAATACAAAAATCATACCTCTGCCGTCTCAACGCCCATCTTCTCTGACTCATAGATGAGTCCAAGTGAACGGAAGCTACTGTCCACTGCAGACTGAGCGGTACGCATCACTTCTTGCTCTAGGTACTTTTGTCTTCTCTCTGCTTCACTTAATCTGCTGTCACCAAAGTCATCGTCATCAAATCCTTTGTCTTTTTTAGGCTTAAAATCGTCTTCATCATCATCAGCAAATGGGTTGTGGGATTTTGGGTAAGCCATCTGCTGGGGAAAAAAAAAAAGACTGAGTCGGTCACATTTCTTTATAAAACAAGATCCACCTCTGGCACATCTAATGTATGCATTTCATTAAAGAATAATTTAAATTTATGACGCATTTAGTGTCATACTTCTTTTTACTAATGTTATAAAGTTTACGTTTGTGGCGTGTAGTTAAATATGTTACAAAGTCTGGCTAAATGTCTCAACTTCGACTAGCATTGCTAGCTGATTAGCAGTTGGTCAGAGAACGAACTAATTCCAGATATCCATGGATCCAACAGTTGTAAAGACACACAATTTCCACTACATTAAAGAAAACAATACATGTTGACATACATAAGAGACATTAATAATAAAACAATCAAACCTTTTCCGAAGGACTAGATCGGTGAGGACAAGACAGTATTGTTGCTTATCAGCTGACAGAAAAATTCCGGTCACGTGACATGATCTTACAGTTTGATCATGTTTGAGATTTAAGATGTTTTTTATTGTTATGTAAAAACGAAAATATATAGAACATTACGTGTTTTATGGGCCTACATCACATTACCACATTATCAGGGTTTATACAATTTCACACAGTCCTGTCAGTAATGTCCCTACCGGCTTACCGTACTGCGGTTTATTCCGCCTTTGCCTCTTCTGTCTGTCCCTCCCATCGATACAGTGCGTAGATGAGGTGTAAACATGTCGGTGATGGGGGGTGACACAAGAGGATTTTACTTTAACACTGTTCTGTCTTTAGCTCGGTCTTTAGCCGCGCACCGCCCTGCACCAATCGAAAAGGTAATGTCTGTTTTATTACACACTAAAGCTTATTAGCAACAGGATGGTGCGCGGTTGAGTTTTGCTTCCGCACAGCTTATAGTGTTTAGAGGGTTAATGGTGTTGACAGGTGACAAGAGCCATAGTGATGTGCTCATTAATGCATTATTGCTGTTAGGGTATATGGATTTGCTGTCAAGTTTAACCATGTAGCACCATCAGAGGAAGAGAGGCAAACACTGCAGTCAAACAGGTTTCTGCTGAAGCATGACAGAGGCCACCGTCTTTACCTGTTGATAGGAGAGTGGTATCGCCTATTTCAGTTCTTATGCTGTTTGGACCTATTATGTAACGTTATAATATTGTATATGTACTGTATACAAATTGTGTAGGCCTACAACATTTGGGGATTAAATAGACAAGGTATTATTCTACATATACACATATATAATTATGCCTTATTTGACACCTGTCTCTTGCTATCCTTTTTGCTACTTATTTAGAACTTTGTTATTATATTATATTGTGATTAGTGAGCTACTGTGTCCAAATAATTTCCACTAAATAAAGTTAATAAAGTTAGACTTAGACAAAGTTTTTATCTATTTAATATTGTACTTTTTTTTTCTATTTTTTCCTAATTACTCAAAATATGGTCTCCAGGTCAAAAAGCTACAATGCATGTGTCCAGTAGAAGTGCGTGGTGTGTTTACTTTAGATGTAAGAAGACGAGATGCTTTGGTTGCCTTGGGGGTCTTCTTGGTAGAATCTGGATTACAGGTATGTATTAATTTAACATTTGTAACAGTAACAGTGTAAATGTAATACAAAGGGGTGAATGAATAACTTCAAGAAAGGGCATTAATCAATCAATTAAACAATTAACTACATTTATTTTTCCTAAGATTGTGATTACTTTACGTCATTGTACTAATTTATGACATTTATTTGATTCTCCTTGGTTTATTATTACATAAGGAGTGTTTTCTGTGCCATGCTGTGCAAGCGTTTGTGCCTAATGATTTTTTTCTTTGCAGCACAAAGAAATACTTGTTCCATATTTACTAAGCCTATTGAAAGGGCTGCCTCAAGTTCAGTGGATTGAGGAAAACTCCAGAAAGCATGGAAAGGGTAAAAAACTGACAGAACAGGTCATTTAAAATCATTAGAATTGAATGTTGTTAAAATGATGAAAAAAAAGCATAATTTTATTGTGTAAATGAAATGAAGTAAAATGCATGTGCTTGCTTTGCAGAGTTTCTGCCTGTTGCAGAAAACTTTGGATTCTGTTTAGTGACACTTTTAGCAGATGTTGCTCAGCGAGATCCTCATTTCAAAGATGAGGTCAGTGGTTGCAACAGTATGACATGGCACTGTGAAATTGTATGCATTTTCACTATATATTTATTTTCAGATTTTGAACACATTAATGGAAGTTATGCAGCTATTGCAAGAGATGTGCCAAACCCCCGATAATCATGACAAAGGTGCACAAAATAGACAAAATTGAAGACATAACTGGAATCTGGATCCTCTGACCTCTGTTCTCTGTTTTTTCCTATAGTTTACCTCTGTAGGTATGTGGTGCCAAGCCTTTTGGGCATGACCAGGGCTTTTGGACGTTATAGCATCACAGATGAGGCACTGCTGTCCAAACTGTTCCCTAAAGACTCTCCACAGACCCATGCTGTGGTGGAGGAGCCTGAGGGAGTACGTCGCAGATCTTTCAATGACTTCCGCTCCATCCTTCCCTCCAGTCTCCTGACAGTGTGTCAGAGTGATACAATGCGGAGACGCACAGGTACCAGCCACGACTCCTGTTCACAGGTCCGTACAGGTTTTATTTGAAAATGCACAATATTACCTTGTAATTATATACATTTCTTTGTATATGTTTCTGAACTATATGCCATTGTTTTCTCAAAGGTGTGCACAGATCCTGGAGGTCATTCTCCCTGTTCTCCCACAGCTCCTGTTTCACACTATTTTGAAGGTACAATAATCAAAGCATTCTTGTGAAACAAGGAACAAACATTTATGTTGAACATCCATTCTGATTTCAGGAGCCTACCTCTCAGAAAGCAGCACAGTGGACCCAAACTTCTACTTCTCGACTGTCAGCTCCAGTTTCTCCATGTCTCCTCTGTTTATGTGCCCTGAAGAACAGGAGGAGGAGGTGTCTGTGGATCTGCTGAGGCAGCTACTTGGCATGGTACTGTCCAGCATAACTCAGTTTGAAGCTCACCTCTTCCTCATGTTAATATTTTCAATCTGTTTTTAATTCACAGGTTAAAAAGTTAGTTTCAGATTCCTTCCTGAAATCAGTGGATGCCACAGTATCTGAGGTTACAGAGGTATACAATAAGCTTTTTCTCTCTGTATACAAACCACTGCAGATTTTGGTTCTGCTCACTTTTACTTGCAGTGTAGCCTACTGTGGTTTACTCATATGATCAACTACTTCTTGTTTTTGTCAATAGTCTCATCCTGGGATTCATCTTTTCTACAAAACCTTCAGTGACCCTCTCTACGTATGTGTGTTTAAAATGCTGCGAGACACCCTCAACCATATCAGAGGTAAATTATTTTTATTTTTTAATACTAATTCAGAAATATGTAATGCTTTGCTCATTTAAAGCTTTGCCGGCGGCTTTTGTACGAGAAGTGCACGACTTTGTACTGGAGCAGTTCAGCAGCAGTCAGTCAGAACTGCAGAGGGTACTGCATGACACTGGGGGGTTGCCAGGGGAACAGAGCCCCCTCAAGCTTCGTTGCCAAGCCAACGCAGCCTGTGTCGACCTCATGGTGTGGGCTGTTAAAGATGAGCAAGGTAATTGATTGTAGCAGATGACTGTATGTGTTTATGTTTCATAATTAAATTATCCTGGTTATGGTTACTGAATGTGTAGTATTCCATCTTATAGGAGCAGAGAATTTGTGTACAAAGTTATCAGAAAAACTACAATACAAAACTTCCAGCAAAGTCATCATTGCCCACATGCCCCTCCTCATCTGCTGTTTACAGGTATAAACACATTTTTATTTATTTAAATATTTAAACATCATATTGAGATCCTGTCATTCTTTACAGGGAATTGGGCGTCTTTGCGAGCGATTTCCAGTTGTGGCAAACTCGCTCACCACCTCACTTAGGGATTTCTTGGTTGTCCCTTCGCCTGTTCTTATTAAACTCTACAAGTACCACAGTCAGTACAGCACAGGTACAACACTGAATATATTTTATATTTGTGACCAAGAGCCATCGTTTAAGAGTCAGTGACATATATACAAGAACATATTGTGCTGGACATATTGAGCATTGAGCACATGTTTCATTGATCTGTTGTAGCTACTACTCAATAGTTTCCTATTCACATCATTCTCATTTTGATTGTTATAAACAGGAATTCTGTATGTGCATAGTTATGCATAAACTCTTCTGAATTGCCATAATTTAATGAATTGTTTTGTGTACCCTATTTAAATGCATATCCAGGTACAGGAGAAATCAGGATCAGTGTGACCAATGAGTATTCCCAGTCCACACTGAATGTTCTGTCAAACAGAAAGGACCAACCATCTATGTATGAGCAGCTCAGAGACATATCCATCGATAACATCTGCCGGTCAGACACTAAATCAGTCATTCTCTTCTTTGAAGATCAATTCATTTGTAACTTTAAGCATTGAATGCATTTCTCCCAATTGACAGAGGTTTAAAGGCTGGTCTGACGAAAGACGATGACATTGTTAAAGCTTTTCTGGCCAGTTTATCCATTCGTCTGTACATTTCACAGGAGAGTGACAAGTAAGCTGATCTAGAATGTCATATCACAAAATATGTGTCTTTGATGTTAAAAACTGTTAAAAACCTTCATAGGGATGCACACCTGATACCAGACCACACCATCCGAGCCTTGGGCCACATCGCTGTAGCTTTGAGAGATACACCCAAAGTCATGGAGCACATTCTTCAAATCCTCCAACAAAAGTTTTGTCAGCCTCCGTCACAGTTGGATGTCCTTATAATAGATCAGCTTGGCTGCATGGTCATTACAGGAAATGTGAGTTAAATGATGATTGCTATCCATGAGTTTAGTTGGGTCTATTTTTAGTTAATTTGGGATGGTTTACAAATAAAGATCCCAGAGTAAACTCAGCTTTCAGAATAAATTGAATATTGTATAATGGAACAAAATTACAAGTTACAAGTTATATGTTAAACATTACAAGTGATAAGTCTCTCACAATGTCTTAACCCTACTTCGCAGCAATATATCTACCAAGAGGTATGGAACCTTTTTCAGCAGATTAGTGTAAAAGCGAGTTCAGTGGTCTACTCTGCTACCAAAGATTACCGGGATCATGGCTACAGGTTAGTGCATTGTTAAGTCTAGTTGCCTACATCTAGCATTTGGGTTCAAAGGATAATTTCACCTTTCAAAATCAGAAAGGCTGATTAAAAGTATAATTAATTGCTAAATCTGTATTAACATTCATGTATTTTTGTTTAAGGCACTGTTCTTTGGCAGTAATCAATGCTTTGGCAAATATTGCTGCCAACCTCCAAGGAGAGCAGCTTGTGGATGAACTGATGGTGAACCTTTTAGAGCTGTTTGTCCAGCTGGGTTTGGAAGGAAAGAGAGCCAGTGAGAGGGCTTCTGACAAGGGGCCAGCTCTCAAAGTAAGTGATATACTCAAAGAATCATTTTAAAACAGTGTACGGTAGTAGCCAACAGTCTCTTCATCATGTTTGTAGGCCTCAAGTAGTGCTGGAAACCTTGGAGTCCTCATTCCAGTTATTGCTGTGGTAAGCGTAATCTTTTAACAAGCCCATTTTATACAATAATATAAAAACACAAATATATCAAATTAATTTTATTAGTTTATGTTTGGCAACATTCAATAGTGAAAACATTAGCCAACAATAAACTGACTTCATAGGTAACTGTATTGTCAAGGCTAATCTTTAGTATTTAGAAAACTACAGTAAAATACTTTTCAGTTTGCATTGTCTTTTTTATTAATTATACTAAAATAAAACATAGAAAAAAAGTCAACTAGAGCTGGGCAATATGTTCAATCATGACGATATGCCATTTTGGTAAGATCGCCCTCTTGTAATTGGCAAAGTTTCTGTTAAATGCTGCTCTATACTAAACTAAAGACACAAAACAATGGACTTTAGTTACCTCTTTAAGGTAAAATATAGTTCACAAGTTTACATGAATTGTGTGTAAAAATCTAAACTGCGATCTGTCTCTAAGAACATTGTGCTATTAATTTTTTGGCATATTGCCCACCACTACAGTCAGCATTATGCATGGTTTAGTTTTGTGAAGGGTTGGCAACTCTGCCGATGAACACAAGGCAGTCTGTCCGGTGCTCATAGATGAGGAAGAGGAAAGGGTGATCCACCGTGAATCTGATCTGAGAGGAAAGTGGCATGAACCCCACCTGAGTCAAAGCAGCCGCCTCTGTGCCCTCCTCGTTCACTGTGATTGTACCTTGATGCTTTAGCTACAAAACATCAACAGAGCCACCATTAAAAAAACAATATGGTGTTAATATGATTGACAGGTTCCAGATATACATTTCTCCATTGCATACTATTATTAAGTCATGGTCCTTGCTAGTGAATTAAATATTTTGGAGGGTTAAGCAGTGTGTATGTTATATGCATACCTATCTAAGTTCATACGAGTTGTGTTACCCTCACCCAATTCATGGAGAGCTTTTCTGAAGTCATTCCACTGAAATCACCACTTTGCTCAAACAGATCTGTGACACCCATCTCCTTCAGATTCGGGATCAGGTCATAGTTCTGCTCTAGTTTAAAACGTGGGATCACCACTTCACGTGTCCTGAGTAGAAACACATTTAATTCAGATAAAATTTCAAATAGTTATAAAATGTGTTCTTATTTATTAAAAAAAAATGTCAGTCACAACAACTGAAAATTGGATGCCATTAGCTGCCTGTCATGCTTGTAAACTGGCTAGGCTAATTCTGCTTTCTGATTGTATAATTGGCTTGAGAGCCAAAATGCAAAAACTTAAACATTAAGCTTTCACATTGTTGTAATTGTGAACATAACAATTGTTTGAATAAATTCTCTCTTCATTGATTACTTACTAATGTAGGATGTACTTAAATGTTTTAGCCCATTGCTACTCACCTGTTTGTCATGTTTTTGAGCCATTTATTGATCACAGTAGGTGAAATCTCTTGCTCCAAGGTCCTCATGCCTGTAATCTTTCTTGGTAACGCTATAAGCATACTGATGTTTCCTGTGTATGGGAGCTAAAAAAACAAACAAATCATGAATCATATTAAACATAACTTGACTATAAGACTGAGGGTTAATTTGGGTCTGAAATATAAAATGGAAAAACTTGCTTGTAGAATGTCACAGTCCAGTTCATGGTCAGCAGCAGCCATGTAGTTGCCTTTGTTGGCCATCATTGGTACACGGACGGTTGTCTTTTCATTCACTCGAAAATTGCGATAGTAGGTCATCTCCTTTGGAAATTTCTGCTCCCATGTGCCTGGTTAAAAACAATGTTTACTATGGCATAAGTTAAAATCAGTAACACTATTATTTCTTTATATAGTATAATTTTACCTTTAAAGTACAAGTAGTTGAGAAGCATCAGAACCATATTTGGGTCAATATTTTTAAGTGGCTCTTGGATGAGTCCTTTGGTTAGCTTTTGGATCCGACGGTTTGCCTTTTCTAGAAAAGTGGGGTCTTTAAAGTTCACTGACTGTGGCTCTGCAAAGTAATACGTTTTTGTCTCTTCACGAAAAACATCACTGACTTTGATATTCTGCTTCACATAAACATCATTGACAGAGCGCAGAGTGTAGCCAAAATTTCTACGAAAGAGTCTGTGCGTCAACTTCCTGAAAAGTTTATGCACCGTTGTGTTGTCATAGTGATGGCTAGCGTTGACAAAATCTGCAAAACCCATGGCCTTGTAGATCTGCTCATGAGTTTTAGGTCCTGCACCGAGAGACATCATTCCCATGGCGATGGAGATTCCAGCGGGGGCCAGCAGAATGTTGTCAGTCTGGTTAACGTCATTGCGAAGACTGCGGTAGAGGTTGAACCCAAACTTTGCATTGACAACATTCAGGCGCTGAAGACGAGAGCGACTGCTGAATAGTCGTAACAGTCTTGCTCTGCGTATTTTCGGATCAGAGGACTCGGCAAAGATGTCTATGTCTGGCGCTGGTGTGGCAATCTCATCAATTTCATCTCCCTCACTAAAAATGATCATTTATTATTTAATTGCTTTGCACAAACCACATGTTAGTGAATATACAAGTCTGATATTGTTTCACTGTAGTCCCTCATTTGTCCAGTAATGGTCCATGGTAGGAAGGGTTACAAAAGTAGTCATTGAAAATTACTCATTTTCTAAAAACATGGTCCCGAAGACTACCTTTGAAACATTTTCTACCTTTTGATAATGATTGCTGCAATACTTACACATAGTCATCATTTCCTGCTGCAATGATTTTGTCAAAATCAATGTAGTCTTCATCCTCAAAGCCGTCCAAAACTAGGTCATTAGTGACAGTGTTCTCTCTGTGAAAGTCTAAAGGAATGGCCTCCACATCCCCTGGGCCTGGCTCCTCAAAACCTCTGGGGTTTTGGTTTGAGGTAGAAAAGTGAGAACTGAGATCTTTGATCCCAGCGAGAGAAGGACTGACCAGCAGACAGGCCACATACATGAGCCTAAGGAGCACCATCCTGAAGGCTTCAAATATTAACACAGAAAATCAAAGCCTTTGTAAAGAATGCAACATCACAGTAGTTTATTAAAAGTACTGTAAATGACAGAAATATGCTAATAGTTGGTTTGTCTTACCTTTTGTTTGTGCTAGTGGAGAGTGCTCAGTTGTTTGTGAGAAGAGCACAGAATTGAATACAAAATTGAACTTTGATGTGGGCTTTTGACTGAGCAAACAAAATAGATCAAACAGACCAAAAAGTCCTTTGACTGACTAAAATCTTTAACTCTTTAGAAATCACCACACTTGTTTAAATAGAAACAGTACATCTTGGGGATTGTCAAAATTATTTTATTTCATGTAAATATTTTGTATAATATGTATCATATTATAGTTATACTTATTTAAGTATGCATCAATTCATTTATTAATTTTAGACTTTTAAGCATGCTATTATAAAGTAGTGCATCTTACATTTTTTTGTTTGCCATTTACAGTTGACCCGAAGACTTCCTCCAATCAAAGAGGCTAAGCCCCGCCTTCAGAAGCTGTTTCGGGACTTCTGGTTGTATTCTGTGGTCATGGGTTTTGCTGTGGAAGGCTCAGGTAAATGTATTACTAATAATGGCACAAGCATGTTTATTTAAATCACTTCACTTTTTAGTGTATACACTCTCATATATAGCGATATAGATCAGTACTCTGTCCTTATGCTTTTCACTAGGCCTCTGGCCCGAGGAGTGGTATGAAGGGGTGTGTGAGATTGCGACCAAGTCTCCTCTTCTCACCTTTCCCAGTGGAGAGCCACTGCGCTCTGAACTGCAGTACAACTCTGCCCTCAAAAATGACACAGTGACAGCGGTATAATATTCTTAACCCTATGTACCACAGTAATGTTGTATTTATAACTGAAGTGTTGTAGAAGTTTTCAAGAAAGGGTGGAAGTAAAAGGCTTGAGATCAACTGGATGTCTTAAGCAGGAGAAGTTTATTTACCATCAATAATACGGACCCGGGGGGACTTTAAAAATTAACATAGTATGATTTCAAAAGAGAACATATTATGATCTTTGAGTGTTCAAGCCCCTCTGACTATGCTTCCATAGTCAGAGGGGCTGTGGAAGTCAGTGTTAAACTAAGAGATGTACGTGGAGGATAAATTACTAAATTCTCTCACATGAAGTACAAAAATGTTCTTTTCAGGCTGAACTCAGCGAACTGCGGGCAACCATCAGTAACTTGCTTGACCCGTCCCCTGAAGGATCTGCTTATATTAATAAGCTCGATTTTGCCATGTCCACATACTTGCTGTCGGTCTACAGACTGGAGTACATGAGGTCAGCCTCTTTTCGTTTGCTATTTTTGCTTTTTCTGGAGTCAGAATAGCTTCATAATGGCTTCTCTATATCCCTATTCAGGATGTTGCGATCTAATGAGCCTGATCGATTCCAAGTTATGTTTCGATATTTTGAAGACAAAGCCATCCAGAAAGACAAATCTGGTGAGAGCTTCAGAACGTACATTTGAGTCAGTTTTACGTCTTGCTTTGTCTTGTGTTAGTCTCTTTTCTCCTTATACTTTCAGGCATGCTGCAATGTATTATATGTGTTGGTGATAAGGTGTTTGATGTCTTCCTCCAAATGATGGCTGAGAAGGTATCTAACTGCTATTTTGAAAGGTAAATTTTGGAAGGGCATAATGAATATTGTGATGTTTTCAGGCTAAGACCAAAGAACATGAAGAGGAACTGGAAAGGCATGCTCAGTTCTTGTTGGTAAATTTTAATCATACTCACAAAAGGATACGAAGAGTAGCAGACAAGTACCTCTCCGGTCTGGCTGAAACGTAATTCATATTTCATTAATTTCTGTACCTATTTCAAAAGGTATTCTTCAATTATTTCCATTTCTTCAATAAATATATGTTTCTATTTAACCAGATTTCCACACCTGCTTTGGAGTGGTCGCGTGTTGAAGACTATGTTGGACATTTTGCAGACACTGTCACTGTCTCTTAGTGCTGTAAGTTCAAGAAAAACCTACCTACATTAATCTAGAAAATAAGAAAATATTTAGTAATTACACTGAGTTTTTCTTATCAGGATATCCATAAAGATCAGCCGTATTATGACATTCCTGACACTCCCTATCGTATCACTGTTCCAGACACATATGAAGCACGGGAGGTGAGCAACAAAAAAGGAATCACAATAATTTTCCTCATATTTATCAATCTCGATTTATCTGTTCCATTTTCCTTGTTGTGTCAAAACATCACTCTCAATATTAATTTTCTGAGCATAAGCAATGCAGATTTGTTTTAATCATTCCACCAAAGTTACTGAATTTCACACTTACTTAGCCCTATCAAGAGGTGACATTTAAATACTGTACCATATTACATTTACCTTTGTATCACCACTAGAGGGCATTCCTGTATTGCTGTAAAAGCACGTTATTGCCACAAGAGGGTAGTTGAGAAAAGAGTGTGTTAACATCCCTTGGAGATTAATAATTCTATATATGGCATTATGTTGTAATGTGTACAATTTTATTAAAAATATTTAGAGCATGCAACATTAATTTATATCCTTTTTTCAGAGCATTGTAAAAGATTTTGCTGCTCGCTGTGGTGAGATTCTGAAAGAAGCAATGAAATGGGCCCCATCAGTTACAAAATCCCATCTACAGGTCAGTCCCAAAATAAAATGTTTGTATATTATAATCATCTTAGATTAACACAATTGTCCTTTGACACAGGAATACTTGAACAAGCATCAGATCTGGGTGTCAGGATTGTCCCAGCACACTGGCCTGGCTATGGCCACTGAGAGCATTTTACATTTTGCAGGTTACAACAGGCAGAGTACCACTCTTGGGGTGAGTATCATAACCAGAATCATATGGCTGAAAACTGATGGCTGTGTTTTAAAAAGTGTTTCAAAAAGATAGCTTGTATTTGTCCCAGAAATTTCAGTATTGCAACATCAAAGTACAAGAACAGTATTGTGTCTCTGTGTGTTTGTGAAATGTGCTATATGAATAGTGGAACAATATAAGTAAAATAAAAATGATTTTTGCAAAATAAATAAATGTACAAAAAATGACCTTTAATTTAATTAGTGTGTAGAATCCCTCAGTCGTCCATGTAGAATCCATGGCAAAAGGAGAAATTAAATTTGTCAACTGGACAAAAGTTTATTTGGTCGAATACATTTCACAGCTCATCCAAGCTGCTTCTTCAGTTCTGGTCAGACGCTGGTGGAGTGCTGGTGGTGCTGATGGACGCTGGTGTTCAGCATCTGACCATGAGCTGCGAAACGTATTCGACCAAATAAACTTTTGTCCAGTTGACAAATTGAATTTCTCCTTTTGCCTTTAATTTAATTATTTCAATTATGCAATGCTTTGGTGGCAGTATTTTATTTGTTCATCTTCAATCTTATGGTAGCACTCATTAAAGTAAAATTTGATTAACTAATTAATGTACAGTAATATAGACTCATGTAGATATTGCGCATTATTATTTTTTTATTATATGTCTTAACACACAGCTTTGTCTATGTGTGTTTTTGGTTCCTAATGAGTATTAAGTGTGCATGCTTACTACTGTATACCACATTATTTTTGCTTGCTAACTTTGCTAACTCTTTCTTATGTGTTTTGGGCTTGCATTCTGCTATATCTGTCTTTATTTTGCTTCATTTTGTTTTTATTACTCTGCGTCGAACTGGCTGGGTTACCCTGTTACATATCTGCAATGGGGTTTGTTGGCTGTTTGGCTTACTGATAATACTGCGCTGTCCTCTGCGGTGTGGCCTTCCATAGGCCGCTTTTCCTCAGGTTGGTCTAAACAGTTAATATTTTCGACAGGTACATACGCATGGTTACACAAAGAATGCCTGCATCTAGTGTGTATTTTCATGTGTTAACTAAATGTATGTGTAACCTTTTCTTCATCTAATCTTAAACATCTTCAGAGCACGCAGCTGACAGAAAGACCTGCTTGTGTGAAAAAGGATTACTCCAACTTCATGGCCTCGCTTAACCTGCGCAATCGCTACACAGGAGAGGTAAAGTGTGTCAGATTTTAGAATCCTAAATTATACATATATATATATATTTTGTTTTATTTAACTGTTTCGCCATTACATTTTGTAGGTGGCAGGCATGATGCAGTTTGCAGAAGCTACAAATAGCCAATCAGATCTTAACAAACTTATGATCAATCAAATGACCAATGCTTTGGATAACAAAGACCCAGAAACCTTCACACAAGTCATGTTCAAAATGGCCGCTCTTCTTATAACATCAAAAAGTGAGTTTGAATCTAGGTGGCATCTGAGGTGGTGTGTATTTACCATTCATTCCTTACAATCATGATTCAATTTCTTCTTCTTGCTCTGTCTTTTAGAATGTGATCCCCAGCTGCTGCATCATCTGTGCTGGTCTCCTTTGAACATGTTTACAGAACACGGTATGGAGACTGCTATTGCATGCTGGGAGTGGCTCATAGCTGCACACAATGGAACTGAAGTGCCAGTATGTTCAATTTATTGTTCTGTTTATTACAACTTTTGCCAATATTTATATGTTTTACGTACAATAGTAGGTCTTTATTGAGTGGAAGTGTGTTTATCTCTTGTGTAGTTCATGCGTGAGATGGCTGGGGCATGGCAAATGACGGTAGAAAAGAAAATGGGCTTGTTTTCTGAAGCCAAAGCAGAGGCAGGTCCTTTGGCAGTTTCTGAGGAGAGCAAACCAGCGCCCTGTGCACCCGACATCGTACCTCACTTCCTATGGATAGAGGTCAGTCATCTTTTTTTCATGTGTTTTTGTTTGAACTAAGTTAAGTAACTTGGGACTCAAAATTAAAGTTAGCTCTTATTCCTCCAGTTTTTAATGCAGAGGTTTGAAATCGCAAAGTACTGCAGTTCGGATCAAGTAGAGATTTTTATTGCCATTCTACAAAGATCCCTGTCTCTGAGTGTTGGAGGTGCTAAAAGCAGTCTGAACAGGCATGTGGCTGCCATTGGCCCAAGATTCAGGTAATTAAAAAAATAAATAAATAAATAATAATGACACTGTGTATAATAAAGCATATGACTGGGCAAATAAACCAATTGTTTTCATTTCTGACATTTCTGTTCCAGACTCCTCACTCTAGGTTTAACTCTTCTTCATGCTGATGTTGTGACAAATGCCACTATCAGAAATGTGCTTCGAGAGAAGATCTATTCCACAGCGTTTGACTACTTCAGGTATGAAGTACAATTCAGTATAATTAAAACTCTAAAATGCTTTCTAACATTTGTGTATTTTTTTAGTGTTGATCCCAAATTCCCCACTCAGACTGACAAGAGCTTGAGAGAAGACATCAGTATAATGATAAAGTTCTATGCCAGTCTACAGTCAGACAAAAAGTATCTGACAGCCCACCAACTAGTCCCCCCTGGTACTTTACTCAGTACAAATTAGACCAACAAATTATTCTTATTGTAATATTTTTTCAGTAATGTTTAGAATGTTTTTGCAGATCCTCAGGACATGTCCATGAGTTTGTCTGCGATGGCAGTGGCCGACAGTCGCAGTAGTTTAGATGCAGCAGTCGGGCAGAGGCAGCAGGTGGCTCAAGGGTGGATCAACACCTATCCACTGTCTTCCGGGATGTCCACGATCTCCAAAAAATCAGGTATCACAAGAAACACCTGTACAAAGCATCTTCAAGTTTGGTGCTTACATAAATGTTTGCTGTAGGTTTATCCAAGAAAAGCAACAGGGGCTCTCAGTTGCATAAGTACTACATGAAACGCAGAACCCTGCTCCTGGCACTTCTGGTAAGAGCTCTTTTTTGGTGTATACCTGTAAATACAGTAAAGACTCTTACCACCAAATGATAAAATAATAACAATAATGGATTCGTCTAAAATAGTGTTCAGGGCATTACATTTTCGTGGTGGTAAGCTACTATTGTAGTCATAGCTGCCCTGGAGTAGACTGACTGAAGCAAGACTCCACTCCCATTTGCCCCTCCGACCACAACCAAACACTCACACCCCACATTCATATTATTCAAAGTGGGGGAAGGGTCTTACCAAAGGACACAGTTTGCACTGAGGCACTGATGTACCTCTTTTTTATCTGGTATTTCCAGTGTCTCCCATCCAAGTAACACACAGACCCAACCCTGATTAGCTTACGAGATCAGACAAGATTGGGCAAGGTGGTAGGGTCATAAATACAGTCTCACCAATCTCATTCTATTATGTTTCTCTTTAGGCTAGTGAGATTGAGCGGCTGACAACATGGTACAACCCACTGTCTACTCAGGAGCTCGCCATTACTACTGAACAGTCTGTGGAGACCAGTATTGGTAACTGGAGAACCAAATACATCAGTCTGACAGAAAAACAGTGGAAGGACACTGTAAACTTGGCTTGGAGCATCTCACCTTATCTCGCCCTTCAGTTACCTGTCAGGTAAGACTGGTTCAAAGATAATGATAAGGCCAAATAAATCAAGTCAAAATAGCAAAGTAATTCTACTGAAAATCGACTAACTAATGATCACTAGTCTAGTTTTCTAGATTTTTGTAGACAATATTGCTTATTGAATTAAGCATAATAAATTGCAGTTTATTGTTTTCTAGGTTTAAAACCACAGAGGCCATAGTGCCAGAGGTGACACGTCTCGTGCGAATGGATCCAGCTGCTGTATGTGATGTTCCTGAAGCAATTAAAGTGAGCTACAACTGAATAGTGTTTCTAAACCATACAATGTTTATATAAGTGGACATAGCTAACACACTAGCCGCCACATTCCAAATAGGAAGTTCGCATGTGGCCGCTTCAGGCTCCTTCTGACCCTGGCTCCCTTTGACTTACATTGGAATATTTTGGCCCCTCTCTGTAACTGCTGCAGTGAGCCTCGTCATTTTGGTCTTTAAATTTTCATATTAACCCGCTCTACATGAACCTGGTATTTTTTTCTGCTATTTTGTTCGTTAAAAAAATCCTATTCATAATCCAGAGCCTGGCTCCAACTTCACTCCTGTAACCGTTAGCATCACGAACTTCATTTGAGTGGCGCTGAACGCTATGGGTGACGTCACACTCTTAGTCCACTTTTTTATACAGTCTGTGTTCTAAACCAGTGGTCTGGGAGCCCCAGTGTGTACGCAGGCACGTAGTAGTTGATACCTGGACATTAATTTCTATTTTTGAATATATTTTATTGTACAAATGCTTCCCTTTTATCCTAATTTTGACTGAATATTTTTGTCTCAGTTTTTGGTTACTTGGCACACAATTGATGCGGATTCTCCAGAGTTGAGCCATATTCTATGCTGGGCACCAGCAGATCCTCCTACCGGCCTGTCATACTTCTCCTCCCAGTATCCCCCACACCCACTCACTGCACAGTATGGGGTCAAAGTCCTCCGTTCTTTTCCTCCGGTACATTTGATTTCCTTCAAACTCAGATGTTTTAATTTCAGTTTTACTTTGTTGTTTCCATCTTTTCTGACTGACTCAAATATGTGCCACTGTTTTAGGATGCCATTTTGTTTTACATTCCTCAAATTGTTCAAGCACTTCGATATGACAAGGTAGTTTACATTGTTAGTACTTTTTGTTAGTAGTTAAAGAGCTGTCTGACAAAAGCACTGTTTGCAGATGGGTTATGTGCGTGAATACATCCTATGGGCTGCTCAGAAGTCTCAGCTACTTGCCCACCAGTTCATTTGGAACATGAAGACTAACATTTTCCTTGATGAAGAGGGAAATCAAAAAGATCGTAAGAGGTTTTATCATTTCATTTACTACATTAGTAAAGCAGGACTGTCACATGTACATGTTTTTGTTTTCCAGCGGACATTGGTGAGCTGTTGGAACAGATGGTGGAGGAAATTACTGGCTCTCTGTCAGGCCCAGCCAAAGATTTCTACCAACGAGAATTTGACTTCTTCCACAAAATCATAAATGTTTCAGCCATTATCAAGTAAAGTATTTTAATTTTATTCTTTTTATTTGATGATAACAATTTTGGTTAAAGGTCCTATATTATGTAAAATTGCCTCTTTAGGCAATAGGTTTAAGCCATTTTATAATGTTGTTACCTCATCAAAAACATACCTGTGTGAGTGTTTTGTTTCATTCACACATGTGAGTGAGAGAAGACCTCAGCCTAAATTTGCAGGGTTTGTGTGTTAAACATGTGTGAATGAAACAAAACAAAGCTCCAGGTATGTTTTTGAGAAGGAAACAACATACAACATAGACATTATAACATATTATAAAACAGTAATATGGGCTCTTTAATAAGACAGATGAAAACTTAACAAAACTTATCTAAAATGCCTCTAGAGAGCACCTTGCTGTTTTCCCAATAACAGTTAATTAGCAGTATTTTTAAAAGAGGATTGTTGTATTTATATTTCCATGGTCTATTTCCCAATGCTCCACATGTTCATTTATTTCAGTACTGCCATGTCTTAATAATTAGGCATTGGGCTGGAACAATGCCTGTGTTGTTCTGTTTTGCGCTCTACTCTGAGCCAACTGTCTGTATGATTAGGCAATGAACATCTAACATCAGTCCCATGTTAATACCCGGCTGTTATTCTGCCATACTTAACTGTTTGTCAGTCCACTAGAGATTCACTAGAGTATTCCCTGTGCCTTCATTAGGTCACTAATTGCACAAATTCAACAACAATCCTGTCCCTTGACTTCTTCATTTGCACTATATTCCTTAGTGGTTTCCTTGTGTGCGAGTCAGCTCTTGTGTGAAATCATCCAGGTGATGTCCACACAGTAAATAATTGTTATGTTCAAACTCGTCAGGCCTTTTCCTAAAGGAGAGGAGAGAAAGCGAGCCTGCTTGGAGGCCATGTCACAGATCAAAGTTCAGCCAGGGTGTTATCTGCCCAGTAACCCCGAGGCCATAGTTCTGGACATAGACTACAAATCGGGAACCCCAATGCAAAGGTTCACCCAACAACCCATTTTAATGCTTTTCCAGAAATACAAAAACATTATATTGAAAACTCTTGTTTTTCTTTCAGTGCTGCTAAAGCCCCATATTTGGCCAAATTCAAAGTCAGGAGATGTGGTGTTAGTGAGCTGGAAAAAGGAGGTGAGGTGATTTTTTTTTAAGAATTATAGATATTATATTATTATAATTTATTCAGTAAAAATTGATGTTGTATGGCTTCTCTATCAAGGCCTATCCTGTCGCTCTGACTCTATGGATGAAACTAAAGATGATGATGAAGCCAAACAAACCTGTTGGCAGGCGGCCATATTTAAAGTGGGAGATGACTGCAGACAGGTCTTTGATAATTTCACATTGTATTCCCATTACTGGACTTTTGATTAAAGTGCATGTTAGTGACATTATGTTGTATTCACAGGACATGCTCGCCTTGCAGATCATCAGTCTGTTCAAGAACATCTTCCAGCTCGTGGGGTTGGACCTCTATGTGTTTCCATATAGAGTTGTGGCCACTGCTCCAGGAGTAATAAACACTGTGGCTAACATTATAGTTTTGCCACCTCATATTTTCAAAATATTCAAATACAATATGCCTTTGTTTTTGAACAGTGTGGAGTGATTGAGTGCATACCGGACTGTAAATCTCGTGACCAGCTGGGCCGACAAACTGATTTTGGGATGTATGACTATTTCAGAAACCAATATGGAGACGAATCAACCCTTGCATTTCAGAAGGCAAACAATGCACTATATATGACTTAAAAAAACATTGTTTATTGCTTTGTTAAAATCTTTGTTTCTCTTCAGGCCCGGTACAACTTTATCCGTAGTATGGCTGCCTACAGTTTGCTGCTCTTCCTTCTCCAAATAAAAGACAGACACAATGGCAACATCATGCTGGACAGCCAGGGACACATCATCCACATCGGTGAGTTCATGTAAATATGTTAATTCAAAAGTTAAACTCTTCACTGTATTAACTTTGTATCTGCTTGTTTTTAGACTTTGGGTTCATGTTTGAAAGTTCTCCCGGGGGAAACCTCGGCTGGGAGCCTGATATCAAACTGACTGATGAGATGGTGATGATTATGGGGGGAAAGATGGAGGCAACGCCTTTTAAGTGGTTTATGGAGATGTGTGTGAGGGGATACCTGGCTGTCAGGTCAATTTCAATACTGCGTACTACATATAGATGATATGTCAAAACAATTGATCTTAAAGTACACTTTTGTCATTTTTAGGCCATACATGGATGGAGTAGTCTCCTTAGTTACACTGATGCTGGACACAGGTCTTCCATGTTTCAGAGGCCAGACAATCAAATTACTCAAGTAAGTTTTTTACCCCAAGCAAACCCTCCTCTCCTCTCTAAAATGTGTTATATTAAAGTTTTATTATAATTATTTGGTTATTGATTATAATTATTTGCATGTTCTTTTAACTCATTATTATTATAGGCAGCGGTTTAACCCGGGTTTGAGTGAAAAAGAGGCAGCATCTTACATGATCAAAGTCATACAGAACTGTTTCCTCAGCAGCAGGTGAGTGTTTTGGAAAACTAATGTATTTAATTGACATGTATTGCCATCATACATACTACTTTTCTACTATCTACTATTTCTACTGCTATTTAACAACATTTATTTAACATTGTCATTTCTTAATTTTTCAGGAGTAAAACTTATGACATGCTCCAATACTATCACAACCAGATCCCATATTAACTGTTGGTGCTTTAGCATGTGGCTTGGCTGAACTGTGCGCGCCTATGTTGTCGTTCTATTCTGAATATTGTGAAAAAAGTTACATTGTTGAATGTTGTTTGCTTTAGCTTCCTGGTTGTCATCCAAATAATATTTTTGGAAATTCTGATTGAATATTTATTATATATTTATTACATTATGTTAAAGTTGTCCTGATGGATGCACTGGTATTTTGATGTGTTCCACTGCGAAAAAAGTACACGTTTTATTTATGTTCAGAAATAACGCCAACTTTCCCTGTGAAAATGTATCGTTAAACCTTGTTTGAAACGTAGTTGAAACCCCAATTAGCCAATTTGAGTGACAGGCTGATGCGGCCAAATTCTCTGTTTCTTAGTTTGTTATTTTCCCTTTCTTACTTTATTCAAAATTTCTCGATGGACCAATGAATTTGTAAGCCTGTGGTTTTGTTTCATCATTATTGCCTGATACTTGTAACACTGAGCACTTAACTATTTATGTATGAAAGTATATTTTTATGACTCTATATTTGCAATAATCACACAGGTGTACTTGCATGGGTCTGAGAAACTTGAGATTGTTTAACTTATTGCCAAAGGGAGGAGTGGCATGTTGTTTTCCATTTGTTATTAAGACACTAAAATACTGCATTTGCATTTGCACCTCTGTACCATGTGGCCTGTTTCCATTGTGGCTTCTGGTAAAATGTTGGAACCCAAAGTGCTGTTCAGTGTTCTTACTGTTAGCCTTTTGCCTTGATGAAATATTACTGATTGTTCTCTCTTCTATATGTTTTGTATTGAATGAGAATGCCCAAAATCTTACGGAATAAAGACTGACTTGAAAATGTGTGTCTCAAGATTTGATTGCACTGGATGGATTGACGAACTCTGGAAATTTAAGCTCTGCAATAGCACAGTACAATAGTACCATATGTTTTTTTAAGTCACTTATAATGCACTGGGAGAAGTTGGAATAGCATCTATGTCAACATATTACTACCTAGAATATCAGTACACCCAATAAGTGCTGATTTCCTTGTGTGTGAGAGCGCGACAAACATGTTTTCTATGTAGGCCAAGTCTTACTTTTTCTTCATTCTTGTGGCATCAGTGAAAATGCAGGACACCCTAAAATGAGTGGGATGAAGGACATGGACAATTAAAAGAGGCAGGAGGTGGTGGCTAGTCTATTATTGGCAACAAAGGTATAATAATCCACTAGAAATAAAATACAATGTAATTATAGTAGGAGCGGTAGGCTTAAAGCTATGTTGGTACTTTGAAATGAAAAGAAAGTGATTTAAAATGCTGTTTCGTCATTTATACACTAGGGGGCACCAGGGCAATGCCTTAATGCCGCGTGTACAATATGTCTCGTGTGCATACATTCAGGGGCAAATTGGCAAAATAGTAAATCAAATGCAGATATCTATACCTGGATGCTCCAACAACGATGTACATTATTGGGTACGTATCTGAAAAATAAAAACTATCTATATAAAGTTTTAAGTAAGAAATAAAGTTGTTTGCTGAAGGTCTGCTACTCAAACGCTGACCCCTTTAATGCATAAAACTACATAATTTAATGAAGCAAGGGGCTGATGGTTGTTTGTGGTCCTATACACCGTAGTATATTTGGTTAATATTTCATTGCATACAGATGTCCAGAGGGGAAATACCTTGATGTATTTTTGATGAGGTCAGATCACGTACTGTCACGGCCACTCCCTGTGGTCTTGCAGGCACCCTGATCTAATACACAGCATACTTTTACATGCAACATGTGTGGACGGCTTGTCATGCATTTGTGTAGCATGCAAAGTAGGACTGCAACATATAGCCTTTTGATAATGTGTCCAAATAGAAGTCGCTTCTAGGTTCTTAAAGGCCTACTGTAACAACGAACTGTATTTGAATAACTTTTCTGTTGTTAGTACGCTATCTCCTTGTCTCCTTGGAATTGCTTTGCCTAGAAAATTTGTGGAGAGACAACCAGCATGCCATAAGTTTTTCAATGTATTTTTAACTGAAAAATAAATAAATAAATAAATAAATAAATAAATAAATAATAATACTAAAAAATAAAATAAAATAAAATAAAATAAAAATAATAATAAAGTTTATTTTACTACCTGTGTTCAGTACAGTTTAATACAGTACTGTGGAAAATTTCAGGCAAAGCAATAACATATAACACACTCCATCAGTAAAGTTAGTGTTTGTCAAGATAAAAACACTTATTGTGCAATGTTCCTGTGCCTTTTAGCTTAGCTTACAGTGTTGTGTTTTTTAGTTGATTGTAAACACTTATTATTATTATTTATCTTGATTTTGATGCATGCTCTTATTTTCCTACTGTTTCTGTAACTTGCGTTGTGACACTGCAATTTCCCCATTGTGGGACAAATAAAGGATTATCTTATCTTATCTTATCTTATCTTATAAAAGTGTAGCCCTACTATAAATACAAAATTACACTGTACAGCTTTAAAGGTGCACTACGTAACTTTTGGGTTGGTGTCATTGCTCTGCTTCAATTGTTCCACAGAATGACATTAAACAGCTCTACATTTATTCATTTCAGGTGGTTTTATAGCTCAAAAATACTAATATAAAATACTAATAATATAGAAAAACAGGCATTCTCCACAGACCAGACCTGTAACTTTGCCTGGTTCGCCATGAATATAGAAAGGTTTAATGCCATACTGTGAAACATTTCCAATGAGAAAAGCAGGTGGGAGATCTTCGATCAAAAAAGTTATACAATGCACCTAAGTTTAAGAATAACCAAAATATATTAAGCAGAATCTAAAACCATAAATGTATTTTGTTTAAATAATAAATATAATTTAGCATTTACTACAATATGAACATTTTTAAAGCATTTTGGAGCTTATGGTCCTTATATGGATCTGACCTCATCACTTAGAGACGACACTGGCACACATTGTGTCATGTTTATGCTTGTTGAAGTTGCAGCGGCCTGTAGTCAGCCATGTGTGCTGTGGAATAATTAACTGTTCTTCTGGTTGTTTGAGTCATTAGCACTGGGAGCGAGGCTGAGGAGAAGGAGCTGTTTGTCCAAAGGCAGCAGAGACACTCGCGCCTGTTGATGAGATGCTGAGGCTAATCAGGATAGTGGCTGCTGCTCTACCTCACTGCAGTGTCAAAGCAAGACATTTCAAAATACATCTTATTTTAATTTGGTTTTGACATTGCAGTAGTATAAATCACCCAGTTTCACCATCATGTAGTACGTTACAACCCATATTATAGTAGTGAGGGCTATATGGCAAAAATTTACATTTTCTTGCAGACAGATCACAATTTTATCACTTTGTATTTTTTTTATTGCCTTTACGAGAAAAATAAAGTAATCTTCTTCTGACAGTTTACTCTTAAATCTCTTAAATTAAATCTTAAATCCAGTCATATCAGTCACAATACAGACGATATGTCCCAAACTGTAGACGTCACAATTTGATATTTATCACCATATCACCCAGCCCTATATTATAGGGACTGAGAAATATGCATTTACAGAGCTCCAAGCTCTTTGACTCTTACATGTAGCCTATGTGGAAAGATGTATGTTACCTCTTGTGTTGATAGAATTGTTGCCACAGTTGATGTGTTTTATAGTGTTGTGTCTTTGGGAGGGGCAGGAGCTGCAGGCTCAGTCAACATCACTGTTTACCTGAGTGTTTAAGCCACAGGGTAACAGACTGTGTGCCTTATAAACTCAAACACAAGTCCTCCATGCAGCCGTCGAGACACGTACAATTGTAATTATGTACACTAACCACTGGACTGGTGCTGCATTAACATAACAAACGGTTGCCACTGAACCCTCTTTTCAGGACAGGTCCAAAAGTATTACAGGCCCTGTCAGGACACGCTCCAGGCCAGGACTCAGGACTCCTTTCTTTAGCTGTGCCCACATGTTGTGGCCATAGACTGTTGTGGCCCATGGGCGCAGGCAGAAGAATAGGGCCCTGTGCTCACCCTGTCCTTATCGTGTGACCTTTGATCTGTTTGGACAGCGTGACCAGCAGCAGCACTCACAGAAGTCACAGACACTGGTCCAGAGCATTACTGTTTACAGCAGAACATAATGATTAATGACAAAGTCACCACGGACTCATTAAGCTGTATAGAAAACAACAAGATGGCCTCATGAATAGCAGGACCTTTTCTGATCTGATCTGATGGAGCCATCAAATAGGACACTGGGAGGTAGAGTTTTGCTGTAATTAGTATAAAGGGAAATTTATTTTCCTCTTTCCTGCAATAGTAATTTTGTCCACCAGAGGGATGAAACAGCTACATCCATCCAGTTTCGAACAGCTTTAAGAACTGTTAATGAGGGTAGTATGTGCTAGTCCCAGGACCACTGTTCTAGACTGTTGCTACTGCAGCTATACATAACTTTTATTCTCACCCGAGGGGTTTAATTAATTTTCACCTTTAGTGTGACATAAATGCATTTCTTCTCACTGCGATAAGTTAAACTACAACTCATTAAAATAACGTTTGTTTTTTAGATGTACCGTTCTGTCCATAAACTGTAGTTCTGTCCACAGCAACACAACAACAAAAGCCTCTGCCACCCTTTCTGCCGCCATGACCACTGTTACCACGGAGACCCATTCAGATGCCCGGTGGTGACCTTTGACCTGTGGGGAGCCTGGTGAATGTAGCTGAATGGGGCTGCTGGGCTGGGGCATCTGGGGTATCATCTGGCGCCTAACAAAGGGCCTCACCAGCTGGGGAGGAGGGCAGCAGATAGGAGAGGGTACACAGCAGAGGGGGCTTTTCTTCTGCCCTCTTCAGAGAGAGTGGCCATTGACACTGTGCATCTCATTAGGACCTACGCCCCCTCCCCTCTAGAGGACAGGCCAAAGCAGCTGCCTGTCCTGAGCCATTCAAGCTCAAGTGCAGTCCGCTGCAGGACAGGGAGACAGACAGAGGAGAGAGAGGGTCTGAAAGAAGCCTGTACATATGCCACAGAACTATAGCACTAAGAAGCCTGCTACAGACAGGCTTCACAGGCAAAACATGTGTAAATGTGTAGGGTAGTTCTGGACCCACTAGGCTGTGCCAGTGTTTCAGTGTGTGTATGGTCTATTATTTTAACAGGTTACCTTGCCCCTCACTGTATAACCTTTGAGCTAATAAAGTGAATGAGTCACATCAAGACATTGTTTTGCAGGCGGCGTATGGAGCAGAAGAGATCTGATGTCTCTGAGGCACCAGACCTGGGCCTGTCCATCTCTGTCCATGGACAGCAGTATAAAACATGCAAACAGCTGCTGGGCTGCAACACATGTAATCACAAAGCGCAAACAAAGGCACATGCTGCCTTGAACCTCCCAGAAGGCCTCTGTGTCACCCATCCTCTGTATCTCATACCACAGGGTCACTGTGAGCGCATCACAGCAGGACCCAACCTACGGCGGACGCTTTAATAGCGGTGCAAAAATGATTAATGAGGGAGGAAGGCCATGAACTGGTGGCACTATGTTAAACAAAAACATTTCAAATTTAATGTGACTAAAATTTTAAGATTGCAATATGATACATACTCTACATACTATGCATAATTTAAATGTTTTATATTTGTCTGTGGTTAATGTTTGATAAGTTCCTCTTTTAAAATGTGTCATGCAATGTGCTTATCCTCTAGTGATCCTGGGTGGGGATACTCTGGAACCTGTTTTCCAGGATTAAACAGGGTCAGCAGCAGTGGAAAGTTTCCCAATACAATGCTGATTTGAAACTGGTCTTACCAAAGTAAGTTTACACTGAAAATGTCACATCACCGACATGCTATACTTTTCACATACATTGCATCCCTGTCATGTCAGTCTTCATAATGATAATCACAGCATGCTCCTTGTCTAGCCACTTTATCTCCTTTTCAGCTAGCCATTATTATGTGCAAAGTTAGATTCCTAAATTCAAGGGTACAGAGGCCTGTGTCCCCCACCTCTCTTCTTTTCTTGTCATCTCAGCTGATGAATGGGCCTTTGCGTGTGGATTTTAATTACTGTTCTGTCGAGGTGGGAATTGGCCATGCATTAAATTGGAATGAGACACATTTTTTCCTCAGCAGGGGAGGGCACAGAATGGAGGGTAAAAGGAGCAAATGGTTACTGTATATTAATTGAACCATCCAGTGGTTTAAAGTTCTGACATGGCGAACAGGGAAAAGGAGTGCTTTGTGGTGTGGTAAAACAGAAAGTAAAGTTAAAAAGAGCTCAGGCCAGTGAGTCTGGCAATACAGTAGAGATGATTTTATGAAACATCATGATCAAATTATGAACAGGGTTTTAGAGCATGGTTGAGTCTATCAGTGTCATTTAACCTTAAAAGGATATTACATAGGTCAAATTCCATTTTACATTTTGCCAGCACAGCTTGGCACCATTACTGCAGTTCTTTCAAATATGCTGTGAGCCATGAACCAAGAGAGGAGAACTCTACTGGTTTATTATGATTTGAGTGATAAATGTTGATATGATTATTGCTGCAGTGAGTCTTATAGCTCAGTATTATGTATTAAAGTTAATACATTATTTTCGTGTTATTTTTTCACACTTGTTCAAGGGTTGAAAAAACATCCCTGAATCAAAGTGTTGTTGGAAACTCTCAAATTGGCCAGAATCAGCTAAAGAATTATGCAATTACTCTTTACTAGACCAGTGAAATTATTTTGTTGTGGAATCTGTGGGTTATGGGATGGAAGGGTATCCAAAGACACAGCACAATGCTAAATGCTAAGTCTGCTTTATAACTGGACTCTTTGAGTGGCCATGTATTAGTTACTGGTGGTTTTCAGACTATATCATACCCTATGGCGAGTGACCCAGTTTACCTTTGATTACAATGCATTTTCATAAGAGATATGTCAATGATATGTACCTGATCATTTCTATTTGTTACTAGACCCTAGAAATCACTATATTACAACAGAAATCTGAAATTTAAGGCTTTATTTTACCTGCCCCTGATCTGTAATAAATATTATTAGTGCATAGAATGTTGTGATGACATATGAAAACCAGCAAAACAATTATTTCATTTCAGTAGGAGCATTATTGAACATCTGTAGTTTGTGTCTTTAACACCAAATCTTATTTCTAACAAAATTTCTTATGGAAAAAAATTGCAATCTTTTTAGTGCAAAGTTGAAGCATTGAGTTACATACATTTCTAGATGGCATGCCCATCTTTGACACTTTTGGTTTTGGATGCAGACGAGCAGATGACTGTTGGATTGTCCCATGATTTGATTGGAAGCTGAAGAGGTCAACACATGGTCATTTGTGGTCAGCTGACAACCTGAACCTTTGCGGTGATAACAGAGCAGACGGGCAAAGTACAGGAAAAGCATGACCTGGCAAACAACGCGTGACCCTGACAAAGATCTCTGCCTCTGCCCTTTTTTGTGCCTTTGAATTCTGCAGGCTCCTTTTACTGCAGGCTCCTCTGCAGTACACCACCCAGACGCTTGGTTTGAAATTGTTTATGTTTTGTTTATTGCTACAGTTAAATAATAACAATAGCATCCAATTCACTGTACTCTACAAATAAATAAGTTAGTTGTTTTTGATTCAGTTGTCCATACAGTAAATGTATGCGTGTCAGCAAACTAAATGCGCCAAACACTAACAATTCAGAAACTACAGATTAAATATTTGAAGGGCAGATAGGTCAAAATGGAAGAAGAAAAAAAAAAAAAAAAGTTAGTTACATTTTTCCCCTTAAATTCATCTTTTTCTTCTTCAAAACAGTATACATTCAATATTAATTGCATGAATGAAACTATTAGTTTGGTTAAGTCATTTAATTTAAATCCTTAATTCCTCCAAAGCCTCCAAGAATCCTGCTCAAAACCAGAATCCATGGCAAAGGAGAAAGAGCTCATGAAATGACAATTTGAAACTATTGAATCTCAAATAGATTAAAATGTAATTAATTTCCTTTGGGATAAATAAAGTTATCTATCTAGTGAAGAGCACACATTAACTGTCATGATTACTGTAAACCTAACTTGATAACTGAATGTTAATTACAGGAATAATATTAGAGCAACAATGCATAAGCAATGTTGCTTACACACACTAATTAAGTACAATTTATAGCCTTAATAAAGCATGAAGAAAGAAATCATATTAAGCAAATAGTTTATTAAGAATCATTTAGGCTTACTACTTACTACTACTTAATTAAGGATGAGAGTTAGGAGTTAGGATGTTGATTAAGTAGTGACTAGCCTGAATCATTCTTAATAAACTAGTTGTTCATTAAGTCTCTTAATTATTTATTAAGACAAATTAAAGTGTAGTCACTATAAGGTCCCTGATTTGCCTTGCCCTGTCTGTACAAAATTAAAAAAAGCTTGTCATTATTCCAATCATGTCTAGTGTGTATAACTTTTGCAATGATAAACCACGTTTTTATTCTTACTGTATGATACAACACTACAGCACTTGTTGAAACTACACTATCTCTAATCTTGTTACAGTCATTGGCTTCATGGGGCACTTAAACCAATCTGCCATGTGCTAATTCTGAGATTATAAAGTAATACCCAGTGCTTTATTGGATTCTTTTTCCTCTGGCTAAAACATAAACTTTTCCTGAATGCCTCTCTTTCCCTTCCCTCCGCCTCCGCCCCCCCTCTCTCTTTCTCCTTCTCTTTATCATTCCCTCCCTCCATCTCCTCCGTTGTCAGTTAATGGAGTTCTGGCAGAGGTCCAGGGGAAGCCTCGCTGTGGAGGTCTTCCCTTCTTGGCGGCGTTCCCAGAGTGTTTGCATGTGTGTGCGCTCATAATCGCTGCCATTCACCACCTCGGCCGAGTGTGTCCATGTTTACAAGAGAGGGGTCAGGGAGCAGCCAACTCTCTCTCTGCTTCTGTATCACTGAATCAAAACTAACATGCCATTACGGAATACACCATGGAAATAAAATGTAACTAAATGTAAATACTTAGAGCTATAAATAATACTGTAAACTAAAGTAATTGCTGTATGTAAAATCCCTCAGTCGTCCAGGTAGAATCCATGGCAAAAAAGGAGAAAATTTAATTTGTCAACTGGACATAGTTTATTTGGTTGAATACGTTTCGCAGCTCATCCAAGCTGCTTCCTCAGTTCTGGAAACTGTATTTAAATATGTGTTGTCTCAGAGTAATTTTCATTGTAATTAAGCTCCTCCCTTCAGGCAGATATAAAGCAGTGTCCGCCAGCATCTGACCAGAACTGAGGAAGCAGCTTGGATGAGCTGCGAAACGTATTCAACCAAATAAACTATGTCCAGTTGACAAATTAAATTTTCTCCTTTTTTGCCATAAAGTAATTGCTATTTATTTCTTTCATGAACACGCAAGTAACACATGTGAAGAATAAATAAATGGAGGAATAATTTTAAATTGTAGTATGTAACTTTTCAGGTTTCCACCTTCTTGTCACCATGGAGATGTAATGACTTTGCCATATCAGAGTACGCCATTCTTAATGGAGACAAGCAGGTGATACCAGATGACAAACGGGTCAAATATGAGGAAAAGCTTTTGAAAAGTTTTTCAGGGTTTCGGAATAAAACACCTAAATGAGTAAATACATATATTTATTAGCTTCTGTGGAACATTCATACACAGCTCTAACATATCCATGGAGACAAGCAGGTGGTGGGACCTTACTAGAAAAGTTACATATTGCATCATTAAAAGACAAATTAATTCAAACATATGCTTTTTAAATGAACTATTTTACATTTTTTGTGTCTATAGTACAATAATGAAATAGACAGCTGTATTGTACATTGCAGTAAAGTCTATAAAAAAAAAAAAAAAAAATCAGTTTTCAATATTTCTGAGCCCATAAACACCAGATTTTGAGAAACAAACCCACCAACTAAATAATGGCCCGTAAAAGTGTTGATGCACTCCGCCTAAAGTAAGAGTACAAGCTGGAATGTGAAACCACAGTTTAAGAGAATGAGGTTTGAAAAAATGAATGTGAAAGAGAAAACAGCTGGTAATGGCATAGTTCTGACCTACATTGGTTGTTAGCAGGTATACATTACAGTTGACTGGTTTGCTGTAACCAGGTAGACAAGTTAAGGATGAGTCATGAGGAGCCATGGTCCTAAACATTAATAATAGTACACATGTAGGAATTATATAGAATGTGCATCAAATATTGTTTTTTCTCATAACTAATACTAATTATACAGCAACTACTTAATAACTTAAAACATTTTATATGATAAAGCTGGTTTAGGTTTGCATTTTGCTTCTCAAGCCAGTCATCAAATGAAAAGCCGAGTTTGCATTATCAGAATCTACAGCTAAAATGACCTTGTGTTTTAAGTCCTCAATGGTTAATGACATTTCATCTTATATAACTACATTTTTCAGTTGGAGTGCCTGCTACAAACAGTGGGTTTTACATTATTATTCATTTATTTTTGTTTTATTTTGTTCAATTTAATTTTTAGTATTACTTTATTTTACTCAAACCACCAAAATATATATTTGTTATTGAAAATATTTCCTGATAATTTAGTCATTGAGGTGTAATTTATTCTGTTTTTTGCTTTTCGTCTCACCTGGAGAGCAGGTTGGTTCTGTTACTGTAATGTGCTGCCACGAAATGAGGCCCCTTTCAGTTTGAAGTGCCTGGAGTGATGCTAAAAAATTAAGATGTCAAAAGTAAACAGGTACACATGACAAGACATTATAGATATTACTGTAATTTATATAACCAGTGCGTTACAAAACCAGCAAGAATGTATGGATTTAGTTAATAGTTTATATAATTACAGCTTTTGCAAGCTTTTGAAGTTTCTTTATATTGACGGCCAACATTGATGGTCTGTCTACATCATTCAAACACAGTTCCTCTCTTATATCGGCAAAAATGTTCCAGATCTTATCTTTAATTGACTGGTGTTAATTAAGCGTATGTTTTTTTTGTTTGAGTGACTTGTTGTGCAGGTTTAGTTGTTGTACATTTAAGTGGGTGTGACAGGTATAGTAAAGAATAATTGTGTGAGCACCAGAGACAGCCCTGGCATGGAAGAATGTGGCCCGTAGTCTGTTTTCTCTCTGTAATCTGGGATTCCTCTTGCTGCCGTTTAATAGCTACCCTCAGCACTTAACCCTAAGGGCGTGTGTGTCAGTGCCTTTATATTTGCATGTTAGCTATAGGTGTGTGAGCTGTTCTACCGACTTGTTGAATCTCAAATAGCCCTGGGAAAGATTATCAACACAGCATTATAATATTGCATCTTGAAAGAATTGAACATGCAACACGCAGGCACAAACAATACAATATAGATATAGGTTAATTAATAGTTTGACTTGTGCGTGCTGTTACAGGTTGCAAGAGCCTGGTATTTGTGTGTACTTGTGTTTGCCAACAAGTTAAAAAAGGGCTATAGATGAAATAAATAATTTATTTGTAAATGTGACTAAATACGTAGTCTTGTGTGAAAATACCAGTTTAAGTCAATGCCTTGCTTTTTTTGTAAACAAACTATCTAAGCTTTTAGGTGCTCCACTGGATTGCCAGCATGATCCTTCTCTACACCTGAGTTAGTACTAAGAGTGGACCACTCATCTGCAATCTTCTTATGCCAACTGGGTCATTTGCATCTAATGAGATCAACTCGAGCGATCCTATTCAATTTGCTAAGGCTTACATACTTGCACCTTGTGTTTTCATACATGACCATTTAGGATGTTTTAAATAGGTCTGGCAATTGTAATGTATACTTGTTGGGGAAAAAAAAACTTGTGATGCTACTCTTTTTCAAGAAATGCATCACTGAGCTTAGTACTGCTTTAGTACTTTTCCAAGCAGATTAGAATGCCTACTGCATGTTTGTAAGGGATTGGACACACACACACACACACACACACACACACACACACACACACACACACACACACACACACACACACACACATAAACACAAACACACACAGTAAAACAATCTGAGACAGATTACCTCTTCACAGTGGTACTGCTGCAGCCACATGTTCAGAGTGAGACAGACACTCAGACTTGTTCTAATGCAGCATGTGATGCAGACGCTGCCATCTCAAAGCTTCATAAACGCCATTCCCCTGATCCCTGTGAGCCGCGTTGAGCTCCTTTCTATGTACAGAGGTCATGTCACTTTCTAAACACAGTATTGTTACTATTCACAATTATCACATTAATACAGAGAAATATTGCCGTATACACAGACAGAACATTTACTTTAATGGGGAGAAAAACATCTGAAGAAAATGCTGTTAGGCGGCATTACATCCTGATCTTCTGACTCACCAGTCAACAGTCTAGGTTAGAACCAGTTCTCATAAGCTTTACCTGGAATTGTAGCTTTACCCATCCTTCAGTTTTAGTAGATTTTCAGTTTTCATGGTCCCATATACTGGTATCTGATAAAGTATATCTACATGTCCACATACTGTGTGACCCAGGCCTGGCTGTTGGTCCCAGAGGGCCAGTGATGGTCTCCGGGCCCCTGTGCTTGCAATAGCTAGGTGATCTATATTCATTGGGCAGCTTTGTAGAGGCCTGCTGTCACAGCCTCCCCACCCCCATGGCAGAGCAGACCAGGCAATGGTGTGTGTACGAGTGTGTACAAGTGCACCATCTCCTCATGGCACTAATGCAGTCTGACAGAGATGAATCGAGGTGGACCACACGCTTTTACCAACAAGCAGCAGAGGACCCCATGCACATGCACATCTGCATAAACAGGTGAAGAGTGGAGGCTGAGGGAAGAGGTGGAGGCTGTGTTAGGAGAGAAGACTACTATATCTGTGTTGAACTGTGCAGCACATATGCAGGTGTCCTTCTGGAGCGCAGGGGGAGGGGACAGTGAAGGCCTTCTTATTGGCACTGCAGCTGTGTAATTAGGAGAGTAAAGAGAAGGGAACCACCATACAATAATATGGACATTTAATGAGAAGCAGAGATCATGAACAGTGGACAGATAGTGAAGCAGAGCCCTGGTGAAAGAAGGGAGCATTGGTGAGACAGCGCACAGAGGGTTTGAGGGATGGGGGCTGGTCCCATTAATGTTAATCAAAGGCCCCTGACAGATCCTAATGAAGGTTTCATAAGAAGGTTATTCATGATTTCTCCTCTTGCTCCCACACTCACGTCCAGCTCAGCTCTAGTGGCAGAGGTACTGTTCACTCTTGACCGTTACTTAACAAGATTGCCTCCTCAATTAAGAGGAACATGTGAGTCACACATTTCTATGCCCTCACATGCCAGTGAGCTGCCCTTTTCATCTCAGTGTGATTACACCTGATTCACTGTATACATTACTCAAGCTAACCACAGAGGTGATTAATTACTCTCTCCATAACGAATACTACTATGGCAAAGAAACGTAGTAATCCTCATTTAAGGCGACAATGTTTTTAAAAATAGATCATGAAATCATGTCAATATTAAAATCATTAACAAAATACAGCATGAGGAACAATAACATAACATAATACATCCATATTTGATAAACCTGAATAAGTTTATTCTATTTTCTTTCTAAACTAGGTTTATTTTTATTTTCAGTGGACAGTTAATGTGTTGCAGATTGAACAAAGCTTTTTTAAGGAGCAGTAACGTTCAGTAAAGTAAAGATCATGAAGTCAAGGTTGGAAAAAGTAAGAGACAATAGAAAACAGGTGAAGGTTAACCTTGCCTAGGAACAAAATGCATGCTTTCAGATCATATTCTTTGCCAGTAGTTCTTTTTAGTAGTGTGTCTGGTTTGTGTATCCGTACCTGTTACGTTCATGGTAATGACTCTTTTGCTGAGAATGATTCAGCCTACAGCCGGCTGCTCTGTTCCTGCAGGGAGCAGCACTAGCTCCAATGATGTGTTTATGTCCCATGTGCACCATACTGCTTCCCATTATGGACCCGGGCTACCTCACCTTCCTCTGCTCACTGCGATTAACCACACTCTCCTGTCACACTAATGAACACAAGACACACAGCCCACTCAGCTGCTGATGCTTGTGAGAAAATGGAAATGAAGGCAAGATCAGAGATATAAGACGGACATTATAAAGGGAAAGAGGAGTGGGGGATGGAGGCTCATTCTGCTGTATCAGATTTAGTACATAACATTATCTATTTACATGACTACACAGAACAAACAAAACACAAATGGTATAGTATGCATTATGAATCAGTATTACGCTTTGGAGCAGAGACACTGATGACATGATTATTATGGCTGAGAGCTGTGCCCCCTGTGGACCCCTATGCCCCCCCCATGCACCTGGATCTGTGCTGGAATCACAAAAACACAGGTAGAACACAAGTAGAACACAGGTAGAACACAGGTAGGATCTGTTGGTGAATAATGACTGCTGTAAATGGTCGGCCTGTTAATGCCTGTTTGTAAAGCTAATGAATGCATGTACACTGTCACATTTGAGCACTTTCAGAATTAATGTGGGTAAATGATGATTAGGAATAATTTCATCAGCTTGTTAATAAATCATTTAGAGACGTTTTCTCATGTCTGGGTTAGATTAGTGGGGGAATTTCATAAAATGAGGAGGGGGCTGATGGAGGTTGCTGTGGCAACACTAATGACAGCATGTAAGATGGGCCTCTATGTGTTAGCGTTGCTGAGGTTCTTTAAAGCTTATGTGAGTGAACCTACAGCTAGTATGTGTAAGTGTGAGATCTCAAAGAGAAATGCCTCTCCTCTGACAGGGGAGATTAGTGATCTTCAGTGAATCACTCCAAAATGCCTCAAAGGAAATGCCAAGGCTGTAATATGGAGCTGACGTAGAGTGATTGCAAAACGCGATGATGGGAAACAGAGAGCTGGTCCTCTCAGCCTGTTCTCATCATGACACATACGGGAGGGAATCAATCCTTAAGCACAACTCAACTCTACCACATAGATCATGGCAGTGAGGTCTTTCTTTTGCAAAACAAAAATATGTGAATATTATCAGTTAGAAATTAAATTAAATTAATTAATTAATTACTTTAATTAAATGTAAATGATGTAAATTAAATTAATGTAAATGATGTAAATTAAATTAATGTAAATTATGTAAATTAAATTAAACTGATGTAAATGATGTAAATATGATCTGTGATCATGCCTTGGTTGGGCTACAGTGATTGGAGATATGGGACAAGGCTTAGACATAGAGGCTGATTACTGATTACATGGGACTGCTAAGTGAGCACAGGCTGAAGAGGGGCTGGGGACATATGTGAAACAGACATTCTGAAACAGACATGCCCACCAGGACAGAGCTGTGTCCTCTGAGGAAACTATTACTGCTACAGTCAGTCACCATGACCAACCTTCTGAGCTACACAATAATTCTGCAGCTCTTATAATCCAATGCATACATAAATAAACAGAATTACCTGAATATAGTAATGTATAACATTATATAGCATTGCCCAGGTTGCTACATTTGAAACATTTTCCATTGTGGATCTCTCCTGAATAAATGAGCGATACCACATTGACACTGTGGATCGGCTAAAACACAAGACAAAGAGAAGATACATGTGCAGTTTTGGTTGTGGTTTTTGGTTTTGTAAACAAAAAAAAATAAATACAATACAAGCAGCATTGTGGATAATAATTTTGGTGCAGATCATTTTGACCTTTATTTCATTTATTGCACCTTCTCCTTCTTTCTAAGTCTAACAATTGTAGATCTGCCTGAGATTTTAACTTAAACACATATTTTAGGGCAGTGGAAAAACAAAGGAAAAGAAATATTATTCATGCCGTTCCGATTACACTATCTGACCTCTTCAAAACCCATGTAACAAAACAAGAGCAGTGGCCGCCCAGAGCCAGTCATGTCAGTGCGATATAGGGTCAAGGAGTCTAGTCTTGAGGGGAAGTGGTTTGACGCATTCACAGAGAGCTACTGAAAGGAAATGTGCTTAAGTGAAGAAAACACTCAGAAAAATGCTGAGTTTAGCTGTAATCTGATGTGCATGTGAGTGTGCAAACCATTGCTGTGGAGATTATTATTATATCCATTTGTGTGTATGGACCTTCATCTGTCCCCTAGAGGTGCTTTGTGATTTTATTGCCCGTCAACTTATTGCTAAGGTGTAACTGTCCAATCGCTGGGGGGTGAGGCTCTAATGAAGTTGTTTTTTATTGGTTTAACAGTTAAACCAGTGGTGTTTTGATGTTTGAAGCTTTGGGCATGTATTTGTACACATACACAGACTAGTCAGATGATGAGTTCTCTAAAACCGTGAAGGACCACATGAGTCCGTTGTGACAGTCAATGAGATCATTTCTTTCCCCACTGGACAAAACATCTTCCACTTAATTGCTTCTTTGTTCGGAATTAATTAATTGCATTGGGAAGTTGTTTTTTTTCTGACATGGTAAAATAACATAACATAACTTTTTTTTTACGTCTCATAGTGCACTTTGAGTTTTTTGCACATGTTTTTCTAATGTGTTTTTTAACTACAAATGGCAAATACACTAACCTAACCTAAAAGTATATATTGGAGAGAGGCTATTCTTAAATATTGTTCTGGTAAAAAAAAAGTCTATGGTAAATTGCCAAAATCTCTCTTAAATACCAATAAAGCAATTTCAGTAATTGAAAGCCACCAGAGGTTAGTGAAAATGCTGACCAATGAAGAACCATGGCACCGTGCAGGGTCTCATGACCAGCAGCCCTCTGCCACACTTAATCAATAATCATTAACAGTGTAGCTATGTAATGTTAATGACATACACAATATTTTCAAAGTTGTACACAAAGAAAAAGTCAAATCTTTACAATAATCGATTGCACAAAGCCGCTCTTATGACCCATTGTGCTAATTCATTCACAGATAGTGATCATCCACATTTAGTTTTGCTCATGTGAGGAAAATTTATATCGCTGTGGAGGCACATATTAGTACAGATAGATAAGCTACTCATGTTTCAGACATGTGAAATGTGGAATCCATTCACAGGTTGCAAGCCACAGCATATTTACCCTGCTGCTGAGCTGCCATGCATAGTGAACACACAAACAGCAGGCCATAGCTGCCAGGCAGGGCGGAATCGCCACAGATGTGCTCATACTCGCCCAACTGCATTCCCCAGAAACCATGGCAACCTGAAGGTATAGCAGGAGGTAGAGTGTTTACTTGCCTTGAAGGGTCTGCAGTGCCCATCAGCCCTACACTCCATGGCTTTCAGGAGCTCAATGGGGTCAAGCCTGCATGGCAACCATCTCCTCTGCTTTTGTGGTGCATGCAGCCTCTCAAAGAAACCAGGGGGGCATAAAAGTCTTTCACTCACTTATACTAGTTCACACAGTGGGTTTGAAGCCTTAAAAGGACATTGCATTGACCCGTGTTAATTTTCAGAGGATTTGTTTTCGGGTTAGGGGTATCTGAACCCAACCCTAACCCTTTAAATGTGGCTCTCATTGCTCACTTGTATGAATTCAAGGCAGGCAACATTTTGACTGGCAGGTAAAAAAATTACTTAGGCATCTGGCTCAGTGAGATGGAAATGGGGCAGGCACACACTGCACTTTAGCTCTTTCAAAACATGTGAAAAAGAAGTAGACCTGAATCCTGGGTTTGTTTACAATCAAGGTTATGTGTTATGTAAAATCTAAATGTAACCCCATTATTATTATATCCAATTTACTGTATGCACAATAAACACGTAAGGTATACTTATTGAAAAAAAAAAAAAAACATTAGAAGGGAGGGCATCCCTGGAGTAAAATGTATGTGCAAATCTCTGCCTCTTGTAGGCATATGTATTCATGGACTCCCCCTCATATCTCATTAGGACATGTTACATCGTCTATGCTTTTCAGTGTCCAGTATAGTGTGATACCTGAATGATGCTGGTTTCCTTAGCATGGCTGGATCAGGGACTATGGGTCAGTTTTCACATTTCTGTCTCTCTCTTTCTCTGTCTCTGCTCAATTATTCATACACTCTACCAACCTCTCACACACAGGGCCAATCACCACAGGCCCAGGATGAGGCGAGGAGCTTGGGGGAGGGCACGGAGGAACCTGGGAGTCCAGAAAATGCTGATGACTCTGTGGGCTTGGCGGTGGGCTGTCTGCACTCACTCCATTATCTCCTGGAAGCATCGCTCTCGGAAGTATCTGGTTCCTCAGGCACAACTTTAGACAAGTATACATGTAGTCTCATTCGCTGTTTTTCCTCACGCACACACAAGACATGCAACGCAGGCCTCAGTGAGCTCCACTGCAACCACTGTTATGCATCATGTTCACACTAGATATTGATAATAAACAAATAGCACATTCAGACTTTTTAATGGTTAGTTTGTATATATAATAAGCCATAAGTTAATTATTCAACCCTCAGCAACTAAAATGTTATCATAGTACAAAAAATAGCAAAAACTCCAACCACTAATGCAAAGAAAAAGTATACAGGATTATTGTTCCATTTACCTATTACTAAACAATGAGTTGCTATAGTAATTATTGTGAAGAGCCTAATGGTATGATAATTGAGAGTCATTGTAATACAAGGCCATTCGACAATTACATCTTATTTTCAAGGCTTAAACTTAGTTACTATGGCTTATTTTTGTGGGGTTTGGGTCACTTGCTTGTGGTGGCTTTTTTTCATAGGCTTTTTGCTCTCTGAAAATCTGGCAACCCTGCTCTGTGACAAGCTTGTAAAGAAGAAGGCTGCGTCTATGTGTCTTATGCAAAATAAGGCAATGGGCCTTAAATTTGATGTGGAAACTACAGTATACCTTCATTGCTATTGCTGTTGGACGGGTATTTCTAGTACTACTACTTCTGCTATTGACTATCAGCTTTTCCACCAAGTTAAACAGGATATACCATGGAACAACTTAAATTCAAACATGTTTCTTCTCTGTAAATATAATTAGTTCATCATGGGCAGTACGTCACTAAAACCTACCCATACATTCTAGTAAGTTTGAAAACACATAATATAAAACAAGTAATATTATTTGTTTTAGGTTTTCTGACTTAAAAATTCAGAGCAAAGCTGTTATGTTTCCAACAACAGCGTTTTGTTATACAGTTTGTGTCTGTTTGCAGACTGCTCCTGTTTACAAAGCATGGGTGCATATTCATGTGAGAGACTGCACAGCCTAATCTCAGATACTCCCCGGGGTGAGACTGCCAACTGACCTCCTTCCCACAATGCACTGTGCTGGCTTCAGGGCAAAGGGTGTAGCTCTAGTCACTGGAGAGGTTTCATTCAAACATATGACTAACTCACCTTTATCTGTCTCCCCTTTCTTGTCACAGTCCCATGGCCCAGCTCACAATGCAATGAAAACGAATATAAACACAAGATAAAGAAGCCAACATTCTGTTTTGCATTTTACCCACATCTGTGTGGGAAAATGTGGATTTGATTTGAGTTTTTAGTTTTAGCTCATTTTTGATCAGATGCCTTTCCTTACAAATGACACTTCTTTGTTTATCAAGGTCACTATTGACAGTTTATATGTTTTACAAATAGCAGCAATTCTTGAAAAACACATAGTGGAGAAGTGGTAATTTAGTAATTTTCATCCTATTTTTTATCCTTTGATCTTTTAACCCTATTGAGCTGGTTTCAACAAACAAAACTGGATATCTTGATACAGGCCTTTTTAAAATAATAGATAGTTTGAGTCTTAGGGCAATTTGAATACATCCTTCACCTTGTTTATGTAGCATCACAATGATTAGTCTTTGAGTCAATATCTTTATCTTCATCATCCTCTCACGGTGACTAATTATGGTCTGAGTTCATCCATAAAATAGTTTTTAATGTGCACCACAAAAAGAGAACCAAGAAGTGTTTTACAGGATTAATTACTCTTAATGAAACTGCTTACCTTGAGCACTGATTAAATCTTGATCAAAGCATCATACCTCAAAAATGACTAACATATTAGTGTTCTCTATATACTGCCTGTGGTGATTGCAATATGTGTGTGTGTGTGTGTGTGTGTGTGTGTTGTGTGTGTGTGTGTGTGTGTGTGTGTGTGTGTGTGTGTGTGTGTGTGTGTGTGTGTGTGTGTGAATCGTGGTAGAACATGTTTTACTTTAGATAAAAGGAGTATCTTTTAATTATACAGAAAATGTGTAACTCTTTCACAGGTGTCAAGAAAAGTTTACTGAATGGTGTTTTAAAGTATTACAACCAAAGCAAGTGTGCTGTAGTTTGAAGAACCAATTTAGTCTGTGTTTAATGAAGATAATGAGTCAGATTACCTAAATAGTTATCTGGGCGCAATAATCCAAATTGCCATTGACAAAAATAAAAGGGTCTGTGTGTGTTTCAGAGTGTGTGGAGGCTTACAGTAACACAGGCAAATGAACTGGCATTAGCATGCTCTGAAAGACGCGGGCTTGGGTTGAAGAGAGCAGGTGAAAATCTCACTTTGAATCACTTCCCCTCCCGCTCTGGCTCATTGTTCCTGTGCTCACACATGGCAGCGGCACAGAGAAAGGATCCTATTATTCAGCCCCAAGCCTGTTCTCCTCGTTTATCATTTGGAGAGGGGGCAGAGAGGGGGAATATTCTGATGGAAAGCAGGGCCTCTATGGCAGCCAAGGCGAGTTGTGTGCCAGCTGAAAAGACTCGGTCGGCGGGCTAAAGCTGCAGCGGTGCCCACCACCTGCCTCTGTCCCACTCTGGCTTTCTCCTCTGGGCCTTTCTCCATCAGGTGCTCAGTGACTCAGCAGTACAGGCTTCATTTAGACAGTGGAATAATAAGGAAGTATAAGGCCACAAAGTGAGAAAAAAATAGGAAATAGGAATAGGAAAATCAAATGAGATGGGGCAGCAGACTCCTTACTGTATGTAGTCTTAACTGTGAATGAAGGGTGCACAAAGAATGAAGCTGCCCCTGCTGCCTCAGTTTCAAATGATTTTCACAGAGCAATACTTTCTTTTTGTCTAGCTTGGTTTTGTGTGTCTGCAATAGCATGTCTCTGCAAAGTTGCATCTGATGTACATACATTGTTGTCAGTATGAGAGTAGCAGTGAAATTATAAGTTAAAAGATGGGCAAAACAATCCAATAAGGTACCACCAGGTAACTTTAACAAACTACAGTTCTCTTAGTGTGCACTGCCCAGCATGACCTTGTAGTTTCTGCTATGCCTCCGAACCATCCTTGGCCAGCATCCCCACGATACAGAAACAGAACCAGTGAATTTAAGATCAGCTATTGATTTGGAGTGTACTCAGGTCGTCAATACTGATGGGTTATTGATGAAGGAGGCAGTGAGTCCTCATACTAGAAGACGTGTGTATGTGTGTGTGTGTGTGTGTGTGTGTGTGTGTGTGTGTGTGTGTGTGTGTGTGTGTGTGTGTGTGTGTGTGTGTGTGTGTGTGTGTGTGTGTGTGTGTGTGTGCGTGTGTGATGAAATAATGAGCCAGGGCTGAAGCAGGCTGTTGTCATATATATGTGCAAACTCCTTCAGCAAAAATCAATGAAATCCCACACAAATGGAGATATATACATTGCCTGCAGCATTGCACTTTTGTGCCAAGACACGTGTTTCTCCCACTGGGACAGGATGCAGTGTGCTCTTCCCTGAGGAAGAGGCAGAGGGAGGAGGGCATGGTTAACTATGTGGATAGAAGGAAGGGCCCCACGGGCAATGGCAACTGGATTAAAAGATGCAGCACAAAGAAATGTTGGAACCTGTTCTGTTCAGGACACAGCTTTGTAGCACAGGTGAAGACCATGAATCGACATTCCTCAGATTACTCCCCTCTGCAGCCCGTGCTGCACAACCTGCACACTGCAGGCATTAATTCATAACATTGTTAATAATTGATGGGCATCAAAACACTGTAGATATGCATCCATGATGTGAATGCATAAAGCCTCCTTTAGAGGATATTTCTCTAGGGCTGCAGTGCAGCGCACTACCAACTTTTCAGCTCCAACTACTTTGGTTCCTCTGGCTTATGGGATAAACAACTGTTATCTATACTATATTGTTAATTTGTTTCTAAAATATATAGCCACCATGATACCTACCAGTCAGTGATTTTAAGCCTTTTTGTTTCTAAAACATGTATTATGTTAATCAGTGTTGGAGGTATCTACCTCTTTGAAATGCACATAATATTTGCTTATGCGAGAAACGTGGTTGTAATTGATACTGCACTGTATCCTGAGAAATGTTTTAAATGTTCCCGTCTGCATAATAATTACACCTTTTTGTATTACATCAGTGGCTTTAATGCGTCAAGTTTATCCATTTTAAGCAAAGAGTTAAAAAAAGAATCACAAGATACTTCTTTCTTGTTTAAAAAGATATGCTTATCTTGGTAGAATGGTAGAAGGGCCACACCTCAAACATCTTCCCCTGCCAAATGCCTATTAATAGCAGTAGGGCTGGGCTTATTGTTCCTCTACACTGTTCCACCCCACTTGTATTTTATCTTTGTGATGGAGTAAATTATAAACCCCAAATCGCTTCACACTATGCAATACTCACTTTGTAACCATTTTTTGGAGTGTTTTCAGTGTTATGTTAAATCAAAGCAATGTTTCAAAACTTTCTGCGCCTGTAACGTCCAAAACAAAGGCTGATGCAGTGAACAGGAGGTCATCTGGCTGAGGAGATAACGCTGGGTGTGGGTTGTGTGTACCACTTCTAATCAGACTCGGTCCACCTCCCTGGCCCACCGCGGGCAGCCCAGTCAACCCTCATCCACATTCCACACATTATAGACAAGCAAGGGCAGGCCTGGGCCCACCTGAGCAGACCCTGGTACATTCCACTCATGTTCCCACAATCACCTACTCCAACAGAGGGTACTTTAGAACACACTCTGCCCACTAGATCCATAACAAACAAACAGTCACCTTTCAGTCAGAACTTTGGACTTTGCTTTCATGAACAAACCCACCATTCACCTGAGATAGCCCCAGAGGACCAGCCGGTCACCATCCCCTAAGCACCCACTATTGTGTGGGTTTGGTACTGGTCCTCGTGGGGTAGAGCTGGTGGGGGCAGAATGGGCTATCAACACCAGGGCTATTGTTTCTCCCAGGACCCCCCATTCAGGGTCATTTAGCATGTGACACCTCTGGGGCACTGCATGGCTAATGGCAGGATTCATGGATGTGCCATCTCCTGACTTGGGAGTAGATTAGATTAGTAGATTTAAAGGTACACTGTGTAATTTTTCTGGTGGAGGGGCCGTCAAATCCTCTTCTTCAAGGAGATGTTGTTGCTTTGTTTGGAATGTTTCACAGTATGACATTAAACCTTTCTGCCTTCATGGAGACTAAACCAGACCAAGTTACAGGTCAAATCTGTGGAGAGGCAACTGCTTTTCTAGGTAATTTTTGAGCTATAAACCACCTGTAATTAAATATACAGTATGTGAGTTAGAGCTGTTTAATGTCGTACTGTGGAACATTCCAGGCAAAGCAGTAGTATAGCCATAGAAACAAGCAGGTGGTGGACCCTCCAACACCACAATGCACTCAGCACGAAACTGAGATAAAATGTCGGGGCAAACTCATGAACTCTTTTTGAATTTTATGGCATTGTCAATATGTTGCATCTTTGAAAATGATCAGTTTGCCAAACAAAAAATATTCTCAAAGAGAATTTTTTTTTTTGTATTGTATTTTGAGTGTCTTCTTTGTGTGCGAGGCCTGTCTGCTGTAACACAGAGCAGGACCCGGACATGCTGTTTGCCATTTACACTTTTGGTTTGTGTACACTTACAGGGCCTGGCTCATACTGGCGGTTTAACGGCACATGAAGTAATAATGGGCATCACTGAAACAAAGGGCCTTTTAAAAGGAACTGCTCTAGTTTCAATTTCCAATAATAATTTTTGCCTTAGTTTACATCTAGTGATCATTTAGCATGTAGATGCGTTATATATATATATATATATTGAATTTTTCCCACACCAATGCTACAAGACCACAACTTTCTAGTTATTTACACAATTATCTTGAAGTAAATTGCTTAGCGCTTGATCCAATGGGCACAAAAATCAAAGGCTGAAAAAAAAATCAAACACAGATGGTTTTCAATCAAGCTTTTAATGAAAAGATCATAAAATAACAGTTTATTTTTCCTCACGGCTGTACATTAAGACTGCAAGGTTTTGAGTGCTGAGGTCAGCTGTATTACACTTTTATGACACTTTGAGTTTGCGAGCCCCATTGATGGTGGCCCTGACCTGAATTTGAGCTCTCTGAGGAGTGGAGATAGAGAGCTCAGCCTGGGTGCTGCCACGAGCTGCCAAAGTAAAGGACCTACATATCACAGAGAATTCAGGCTGTATGTTAGCGAGCTGCTGTTTGAAGTCTAGACAAGGGCATGTGTGTATTTGCATTAGTGAACAGTGTGCGCATATAGGCAGCAGAAGTATACCTGGGTGTGTATACCTTTGCATGTTAGATGTGTGTTTGCCAAGGGGGAGGGCTACTAGGCCTTTAATTATTCATCTGCAAAGACTCTGCATGTCCGTCCTGCGATCCTCTTAGCCCACAGATCGTAATACATTATTAAGAGGCAGTTTCTGGAAGAAACAATGTGGAGGCCTGTGACGACTGGCAAACCCAACTATCCCTGGCAAACTTTGAATATAAGGCAGATGAATGGCTTACTGCGTTATGGTCAGGAATGGACGGCAGAACACTAAAGATATGAGATGATGTAGCAAAATAATGCACAGCTGTAAATGCTTAAGTTTCAGAAAATGAGGTAATTTGGTGCTTTTTGTAGTAGTCACTGAAGGTACAGTATTAAATACTAAAATGCAGACGTCAAAGGACTATGGCAGGGGTCAGGGTGAACAACTATAAAGCTTGTGATTAAATGGCACCAGAGGCCATTTAGAAGCGCCTTTGGTTTTGCCTGTTGAGGTAAGAAGCATGTAACTCCATGTAACTGGCCAGAACAGGCCCTCCACTACACACCAGAACACATTGGGAGGTCTGACTACAACACTAGTAACAGAGCAGTAGATACTTCAATACTCAAGCCCACACAAAGGACCGTTTCCGTCTTAAAGCTTTTGTAACACTGAATAATGATGTGATCATACACTGAACACACAACAAATATGAGGTAAGAGAAGGACAGTAAACTGTTAATGGGAAGTGATAGGAAAGCAAATGAGTCTTTCTTCCCAGTGGTTTTGAAAAATATACAAAGTGCACTTAGTAAAGCTATGTTTCCGTAAGTTCCATACACGGAATAACAGACTAAAAGTAAACATTATAAAGATGTGATGTTTAGACAGGCGTGTAACAGTAAGTAGGTATCGATGTTGTGAATGTTTTTAATCTTATTCATTTATAAAACGTAGCAGAATGGCAACACCCAGGAAGAGCACAATGAAAAGATACAGTAGCCTCCATGCTGCACAGGCAGGTCACAGTGTCCTGTCTGTGTCCATGGATACACACAGGGGTCAAAGTTCAACCCCCCTGCTTCACATTCAGCTAAAACTCAAAAACAAATGGGCACAAAAACACCCATATTGTGACAGATACAACTGAGAAGGATGATATTAAAATGCCATAGACCATAATCATGGTGTTGGAAAGAAATTACATTGAAAGTCACACAAAAGTGTCACCTTCACAGATTGTGGTTAATGGCTATGTTTTTTATCGCATTTTGATTCTCAGCTTGAAATCCTCAAAACAAAAAATAAAAATAAAATAGGGGTCCTGCCTCCACCTCAGTCTCACACACTGAGTAAAATCTTTTGAAGAGGTGAGTTCAGGACCAGAAATAAATACATTCATCACTGACAATAGACATTTGATAAAAAAACAAAAAACAACACTGTCATTAAGTGTTTGCACCAACTTGGTATCAAAGAAGCTAGGCCAGCCAGAGGTTTGTGCCATGTTAGCCACAGTCGGCTCAAGTATCTGCAAAAATTATACAAGTAGATAAAAACAAATAACATTCACAGTAAGACTAGCAGTTACTTGTCTTTAGACCTGACCAAAAAACTACATTCACCAGGTTTAAAAAGCGCCAACATCCAAGACTAGATAAGCTCTTGGTTCAACCAAATGACACTCCAAGCAGCAGAGTTTGTTCTCAAGTGCATTTGGGAAACACACAGAGGTCTCACAAACAATGCCTTTTGATTAATACATCAAGGACACACTGCCTACCCCCACCACTGGGTCCCATCACAAGACAGGCCAGAGGGCAAGAGGACTGGGACATGGGGTCACCCGCCCCACAGCCAGCTGGCATTAAACCACACCGCCTCCTTACTAATGAATATTCAGCTCAGCCCATCTTTGAAGTGACGCTTTTTAAATATTTGGCAGCAACCTCTTATAATGCTCTTAAGAAACACAGTTTCTCTGACTAGCCAAGCCTCCAATGAGGTCTGTAAAACTGTAAGTTTGTAAACAATGAGATAAATACATGTTTCTTTTTAGAGCCACACACGGTTCCATAGTCATTCAAATGTGCTTTGGTTTAAAAAATAGAGTTTGTGAATTTGGGTATGAGCTTTTTTTTGTATCAGTTCTTTGTACAACTTTGCAACTATTGAAAACATACGGTCATTAACAAAAATGTTGACTAGTTTGAGCTGCCTCACCTTTGCCAAGGCTCTGTGTTAGTTGAAAAAAGTACCCCCCAGTAAGTTTTTTTTTTTTTTTAAATATGAAACTAGTGTTTTGCCTTTCCCATTGTCAAAATACAGACAAATTGTTACAATACTATGTCTTACAAATGTAGCTGAGAGTCTGCATTCACAGATGCAGAACAATCCCTGAAGTATTCGAGTAGTAGTACTAGCAGTAATAGTAGTATGGTCACAGTTTGGAGTTTCTCATTTAACAAGCAGGCATAAAAATGTAGCTGCAAAATTGTTTGCAGAGATGGCTAGAGAATATTGTTGTACAAATACACCTTTGCATGACATTCAGCTGTACTGCAGTAAGTGCTGACAAGTACAATAATTTGAAGGCAATGCATTGTAGACTCCCTCTTTAATCAGAAGGGGTCACAAGCAACAATGGGTTATATGCTTTAGGATGTAAAGGGTGTGTGGGAAAAGCATGTACCATGCAATCACTAAACTGCTCGACAGCAAGACACCAATATTCAGCAGAAGCAAGTAACAACTCCAGGAGTTCAGGACGCAGGTACCTTAAAATGCTTGATAAGTGGAGCTGCATCCCTAAGAACAAACAATTCACAGACCATAACATGAGGACAAACGAGGAATATAAACCAAAAGGATAAACCAATACAATAGAGGAATGCCTATATATCAAAAACTTGTAGCGAAGGTTCATGCTGCACAGTGTAACTGTTTAAAGCCAGGATACACTGGACAGTTAGGAAACTCACAGGCAGGATTCAAACTAATCACTGTTTATCTTTGCTCAAGTTTTAGTAAAGCTTTTGTGGTCTCAGTGGGTAATTTGTTTTATATAGCAATAATCAGAATAAGAACAGTGCAGCGAGCTCTTGAGTTATCCAGCTGTGTCCAGTGCATCTCAACTTCTCCCTTCTAAGTACAAGTTTTTATAATTCTGGCTCAAAGACTAACAAGCAACTTTAACTTCACATTTAAAAATCTGATTATAATTCCTATCTTTTACTTTTCTTTTTGGTCTGAACAGAACACATACAATTTCATCAAGTCCTGCCGTTAAAGTCAGGGAATATAAAGTGATAAGGACTCTAGATATAAATCAAAACATGTTTTAAACTTTACCTTTTGTAAAGTTTATACCAGCCCACCAATCAGCACAAGCTTTCCTTCCTCATTCCTTGGCTAGTATGAGTGTTTCTTTGTCAATAGAATATAATATTTTTATACAGCAAAATAAAAGTGAAATAATTTAGTATGCTATATATCTTAAGTACATCTTTAAAAAAAAAAAAAAATACTTTGGTTATGAACTTCTAGCAATGTGTTAGTTAGCTTTGTTCTCCTTGACATTCAAAAGATCTTTGGAACACTTATCATCTAAACCAACTAACAATTGGCTCCAGTCAGAAGCTACAGTACACTTTGAAGAGGAGCCACATTGAGAAGAGACTCCAAAACTAAATTTAGCATGTGGAAAAAAAAAAACTGCTAGAAATAAGACAATTTGTAAGATCTCAGGAGCATTCAAAACCTGTGTTGAGAGATGGGCAGGTTAAAGCATCAGGTGAGAAGTTACCAATAATCTACACACTTTATACAATAATTACATAGGAACTTTCAACTAAACAACATAGAGTTTGTAAAAGAGTATCAGAGGTAGCAAAGTCAAAAGTCTAATCAAATAGACTTTTCTTTTTCTGAGGGGAGGAAAGCTATACAGTCAAGAATAAAATAAAATTAAAATGTACCGACTGAACAGAGTTCAGACTAACACACCCTCTTCTGACCAATTCAATAAACTAAACACCCAACCCACCCAGCCCAAAGTCCCTCCCCGCTATAATAAAAATCCCAAGACTTTCCAGTTTAAACATTCACTGAAACATTACAAGTTCTTTAAGTAAAACATGTACCGCTCACCAGGACATCCCTCCTGGGTGTACAAGCAGGCAAAAATTACCACCTTCCATGGATAGCTGTAGAGATGCATTGTAATTCTTAACCAAACAAATATTATTAAATGTCATACCACCTTGTTTCTGGGTTATCTTTTAAAGCAAGGAGATGGTCCCAAACCCAGTTACCCACCACCATCAAAAGATATAAAGCTGTCAGGCTAAAAACCAACTTTGATAAATTATTGCCAGTATAGTTTGCAAAGGTTTTTTGGTCAAAGTAGCACTGAAATACAGACAGTACTTAAATCTGAATGCTAAAGAACAGTTGAAAAAGTTGTATAGGTGACTGGTTGACTGAGAGGTATAATGGGGGGTCTTAACATTACATCAGAACCCACATTCACATTTTGAACTGTAGCAGTGATACCCCCTACTCATGGCTACATGACTTTGTAGAGAGACAGTCCCTCTAACTCCTGAGAGGTGAGCAGACATCACTTAACAGGACTTCACCATCCACAAGAGCCAACCAGCTGTGGCTAAAAAGACGCTTTGTTGTTCATTTAATGGTTGTATAGAGGATTTTCCAAGGAAGGAGAAATCCAGCGACTGGCCTTTTTCAAATGTTGCACATGCGTGAAACCACCCCCCCCCCCCCCCACAGCTCCCCAAGTAGAAACGCCTCGTCCTTATGCTTACACTGCTTGTTTACAGCCGGTGCATGTTCAGAATTGCTCTTGCTGCTGTAACTATACTGTACATTTTCAAATGATAAGCAGAAGTTTCCTGTCCAGAAGTAATTTAGCGACCAACGCGTCAGTCTTTAAACCCTCTGCTTCAGTGCACACCATCACTGGAAGGAATCTCTGAGAATCACCTTAGTTTAGCTTCGCTCCTTTTCCCTTTCTTTTCTTCTTTCAGCAACCTCAAAAACAAACTTTCTTTTGCGGCTAACTTGTAGTGGATTCTTGTTTGCCATTGCAACAAACTTTGTGCTAACTGCGAGGAAACTACAGTTGGAAAAAGCCACTAAGAACTGCTGCTTTGGTTGAGTAAACAGCATCTTGCATCTGTGGGACATGTAAGAGGCGTACATAAACCACATAATCCCAGCGTGCCGGCAAGTCAGTTATGCTAGAAACATAGGGAGTTTGACTGACAACCTAACAGCCAATAGATAACAAGGTAGTGTTGTTATCTGGCTCCACCACGTCCACAGTTGATGGATTTTCATTCTTTCTTTTTTGGTCATCATAATTACAAGGCTGCTGCATTTCTATAATGCCATCATTGACAATTTGACAAAAAAAAAAAAAAAAAAATCCTCCATACAACCTTTAACCTAGTTGTTGTAAACTGGACATGACGGGTAAAATGGTGTGTACATGTGCATTTCTTTGCTTTTTGACAAGAAAAGGTAGACAAACGTCCTTATTTTATTCTCAGAGTTCTTTGGCTTGATTAGTTTCTAAGATGGTGAGGTGTGCATTCTCAGGTGACTGATGAGGTTGCGCTGTTGGGTGAACTTGCCCCCACATAGTTGGCATTCATAGGGTTTCTCCCCAGAGTGGACACGCATGTGCTCGGTCAGACGGTACTGCCGCGTGAAGCGCATACCGCACTCCTCACAAGCAAATGGCTTGAGGCCGAGGTGGCTGCGCATGTGGCGTGTCATGGTGCCCCTCTGGGTGAACATTTTGCCACAGATGTTGCATGGAAAGGGCCTGGTTAGCCAGTGGCTCTTTTCATGTTGCCTTAATGTAGCCGGGTCTTTGTAGCTCTTACTGCAGACTGTGCACTTGAATGGACGCGTTTCTGAGCCAAAACTAGAGGGCCCTACTGTGGCAGAAAGATCCTCAGCTTCCTCCTCATCTTCCTCCTTCACCAAAGTTCCTCCTTCCTCTTTGATGAAGAGCTCATCCTCAGTATGCGTCTCCACATGGGCATTGAGCTGCTCAGAACTGGGAAAGCCCTTGCCACATGGAATGCACACGTACAGGTTGTCCCCCAAAGCTGGCTCAAAGCCTTCCTGGCGGTAAACATAGTTGGTGCTGCGGTGGCCCCCTCCATTTCCTTGACACCCTGTACTCTCTCCATCACTCTGCGCACTATCTTCACTGTGGTCCTGGCCATTCTCCCCAGCATCCTCTTCATCTTTACATTGATATGACTGTTCAGAGGTAAAGCTGTTAGCACTACCTGCACCAACACCAGAGGAGCGGCCATCTTTGGGACCAACTATGACTCCATTAACCAAGGGCCTGTCATTATCTTCAGATTTCAAACCTGACGCTTCTCTCCTGGGCCATTCATTTTTTCTTGAGCCCTGTCTGGATCTCTTCTGAGGGGGTGGTCCGTCAGGCTGCAATGGGCCATCCTCAGAGGCTTTGGACGAGACCTCTACAGGGTCCAAGCAGTTGTCCACTCCTGGGAGTGTGGCTGAAGAGTCATCCAGTGAGGCACTGTTGGTTGTGGATACTGAGGCAGATTGAGGGGATTCCTGGGAATTGCTGTGAGGGCTGAGGGCGTCAGTGGCAGTTCCTGTAGAGGGGGGGCTCTTTTTGGACAGATCCAACCCGAGATCGGGCTCTCCAGCACTCCCACCACTGCTGAGGTTTCCATTACTACTGCCGTTCCCTGCATTTTTCCCAGAGCTGCCGACAAACATCTCATCATCTGAGAGCTTGTCCCGAAGGCCCTCATCGGGCTGTGGCTGGTCCATGTCGGAGGATGTAGGGGGGTAGTGGTTATTCGGCCCTGTGGGAGTGGAGGAGGAAAGGTGCTGGTTGTTGAGGCGTAAGCGGCTAAGAGGGCCTGGAGTGGAGGGTTTACCTGGCAGGGGCTTCCCACCACTGCGTTTCAGTCTCTTTCTGCACAGAGCAGCAAGGTCATGGAGCTGGAGGTAGCTAGCTGCGGTTAAGAGGGCACTGAAGTTTTGCTCATTGCTCAGGTCAGAAGAGGAAAGGAGCTTTCCAGTATAGATAAAGTCCAGGACTTGTCTGAACACAGAGGGGTTAACCATTTCTGTGTCCAGGTTAATGAGGTTATCATGAAGGACCAGAGACTTAAAATATATGCTGCTTGCTGCCAAGATGTTTTTGTGGGCACGGAAAAGTGCGTTCTCCACCACAATGATGACATCACACAGGAAACCCTTGGCTCTCTGCTGGTTGAGTTGCAGCAACAGTTGTTTGGCATGGTTTGGCAGTTCCATTTCCACTTCCCTTCTCTGGCTTCCGTCACATGCACCACCTGAAGCTAAAAGAAAAAAAAAAATTGTCACATTTACATGGGTAAAAGGGATAAATTCAACATGACACTCCTTCAATTAAGGATTACTTCCTTATTAGGCATCATAATAAATTATAAGTGAAAGTACCAGTACAAAATATAATATTTTAGTTCAATTTTAAAGTGTACAACAGCTTTAACAATGCATTTATCTGCATGCTTTAATAGTATTAGCAACTAATGATAAACATTATGTGCATGCTGCTGCCACTTCCACTGCCAACCTTTTCCTTTTAGACAAATTGCTTCGACAGATCATGTTTGGTCTTACACACACTGCCAGTGTTTTGGCACAAAAGCCACAGGGCGGAGATGAAAATGGGTAAAGTAACTACTACTCCAAGGGCTGTCTTTCAGATTCTCTTGCTCAGTCGAGTAACTCTAGTTTTGGTGGAGTGCCCTCTTTGGAAACTGTTCACTTTACTCTTCATTAGGTCATGGTAATGTCAGCCCTGCTCCATTGTCTCGAGGTGGGGGGCAGTGGCACAGTAGGGCCAGGGGGGAGGGATTAGGTGACACCTGAGCATGTAAAACTACACATGAGCCAGGGCCACAGAGTGGGGGAGAGGGTGTGGCACAGATAAACACAGCAGCACCTGATCCTCCAGGGAAAGGTCTTCATTTGAAATGGGCCAGAACAATCTTAGGCACTGCATGAGCAGTGACAATAATTACTGCCACACTCTCAATTCAGTTCAGACTGGAAATGGCCATTTCTAAAAGGTTGTTTAGTTTATTCCATACATTGTTCAAACATTAACTGTTATTCAATAGCAAGGATTTATTAACATAAACAGTAAAATGTGAGCTTCTGGTGACCGAACGCCACATCCACAGCAGTTGATGACTGGAAGCAGTCAGGCTGATACAATCAGCTGGAGCAGTCATTACTCTCAGCTCAGGCCTGAGCTTGTCTCCTCTGCTTTGACGCTTCTTCTGGCCATTCTCCCCTCCCCCCCGGTTTTCTACACCATCCATGACTACACTACCAGCTCTTTGCTGGGCATATACATCCCATTGACAATCTACAGGCTCTGATCTAAAACACAAATAAAATATTCTGGAATACATTGCATTAGACATGAACTCTATTAGACTGAGCCACGTGGGGTGGACACTACTCCATTCTCACACCAGTAATGGAGAAAGAAGACTAGGAGCTTTAGTGTGATGCCAGCCAGGAAGCCATATATCAGTCAAGTCCCTCTCTCAACATACACACACCTCTGCTGGCTTTATGGTGGGATTCAAGAGGCTTTTCCAGCAGACCAACATAAAAGGGGGCTGGGCTCACTCTAAAGAAGCCAGCTCGCCCTCCCCCCACCCCTTCCTCTTCTCATCCCTCCTCCCCCCTCACCCACTCTGCTACCCTCTCCCCCTGGCCCCTCTGGTGCTGTGCAGTGCCGGCTGGATTCCAGGGAGCTGCTAATGGATTACGGCTGATCTATATGCAGCTAGGGTGGGACACGTGTAGGCCCAACGGTGCTGCCCAGGAAAACTGTCTTCAAACCAAATGGCAGCAGATAGGACTCCACACTCTTGAAACCACTTTTAAATCCTCATAGTTCTGATACTGAATACTAAAATTATGTGTATGAAACTTATTACTGCATGTTTTTCTGCTTCTTCTACATATAAATAGGAGTTTTGACTAGTGGCACATAATGATAGCAGCATTGTCAGCAAGGCTAGTCTTAATAAAAACAAAAATATTCTCTGACCAAATTTGGCCAAGATGGCTCCGGCCTGCCTCAATGATGTCCCCCTTCAAGCAGACACAGGATCAGTTTACCCGGCCTGCAGTGCTACCTCTCTAGTTTAAAGCTACAGTGGGCACACACCAGGAGGCTACAAATATTAGCATTTCTGATCGATGTTCATAGAACAATGTCACACTTCCATCATATGCCTAATACAAGATTAACTATTAACTAAAATTACCTGGCTCAATGCAATTTTTATTTTGATAAGAGAATTTACCAATTTGTCCCACATCCTAAATGATAATAAACTGCAGTGAATACATTTAATCTGACATGATCAACACCTTACTCCAAAACACTCAAGAGTTGTGAATTAATGACCATGTTGTGCAAATTATATGGTTACACAGCACACACATAATATGGGTAATCTGGTGGAGTCATTAGCTGCAGCCTAGCCTTAGATTTGCAGAGTTTATGGATTAGACCATGTGGTACCTTAGGTAGTGAAAACAGTGAAGGTGAGTACAGAAAGGAAGGCTATGGCACAAATCTCTGCACAGAAAGCTAAAAGCCAGAGGTGAGCCAAAGTTCTGTGGCGCAACAACAAAACACACCCTACTACTGTGTTATAGGTTAACAGCTAATAGAAACCCAACTGAGGACGACTTCTAGAACATAAGTTTAACCAGCAGTGAATTTTTATGATTAGTCTTTACGGTATTAATAGGCAAAATACTCCTATGTTGTACTTGTATATGTATTTTTCTGCCCAAAGACTAAGGTGCATGGGCAGAGGGGGGGGCGGGGGCGAGGGAGGATTTTTTTTTGGTCTAGATTTGGGATCCAAATTGAAGTGAACAGGTGCATGAACCAATTGTTCTGAGGTTGAAGAAATTACAGTATCTTTGCCACAGTCTAAGCTGAACACATCCAATTAAGGCTTGGCCAGTTCAGCCATGTTACAGACAAACAAGACCTGCCCAGGGTGCAGTGGAATGAAAAGAAGCCCATGCATTTCCTCACAGGAGGGGGCCTGTGCTGCCATGTACCCCAGATGTGCCAATACGGCTACAGGAGAAGAAAAAGGCTCTCTGCATTGCAAGATTATGAACGCTAAATACTACAAGCTAGTAGGGCAGTGGATTCACTGGTTGATGGGGACAAAGTTGACCAGATGTCTTATTAGACAGACAAAAAATGTGGTTAAGATTACTAGGATTTACATGCACAAGAGAGAGAAGAGAGCATGGAGCTACTGAAGAGTTACATTGGCATTTTCACATATGAAGATACTGTTTGTTTTACTACTATTTTTCTGTATGTTTTGTGCAAAATCAAAGATTTTGAAGTCTTTTGTCAGTGCCATGCCTCCTTTTATAGCAAATTAATTGATGCACTGGGCATGTTTTTAGTAGACAAGCTAGATTTACAAGAACTAGAACAAAATACAAGGGTGGAGTGGTACTTATTCAGAATCATGTTGATAAATTACAACTCCAGTATAAATGGCATGAACTAAGCCAGTACCAAAAGACCATTTGGTGTTTAAGACTTTTTTTTTCTCTTCCAGATTTCTAGTAATATTAATGTGAGTAATTTGATTTATTATGTTTAATTAAGACGCAGAAAATTCTTCAGTCTCTCCACAATGCCATAGGATAGATGCAGCATGCAAAACATTAGTTATGTTGCTGAGAAAGAGACAATTAAGTAAATTTAATTATGGCAAAACAACTGTCCTTTGCATCAGTACATCTTTAGAAGTAAAGTAATCATCCTCTAGCATTGCATGAGCCTTTTGATTAAGCTGATAAGTGACCTCTGTGTTGAAAGAATGAGCAGTTGATGAGATAAAAGCGCTCATAAAAGCAGCAGACCCACATGACCTGGGTGCCTAATGATTTGGCTAAGGACAGAGGGCATGTTGGGTAAGGAAGGACACTGTATGCATGGTCCAAGGTTTTACACAGCTGCCCACCCCCTCCCCTTAAATGCTCCATAACCTTCTGGCTATCAGCACTACATTCCAAAGACTGTTTCTTCTTCAAGAACAACAACCCTGCCCTGAGGTACTTTGCCAGTGACCTAACCACACTGCCTTCAAACAAGCTTCACTGGGGAGCACAGCCCAACAGACGGATCCCTACAGATACAACAGCCAAGCACAATCTATAAGTCCACGTCCAACATGTCAGCAGAACATATAGCCTAAGTAGCCTTCTTACTGCATTGTGCTGGGACACACATACACAGAGGTTACTATAATCTACAATGTACACAACATAATGTGGTTCGACTGTGGAGTGGGGAGGGGGGGAAGGGACAACCAACGTGAAGCAAGACCAACCAACTGATCATGAGAATCATGAGGCACACACACACTGGCCTCAAATTAGCCTTGAGGCCCTCTTTGTAGTCTATAACAATCAATGAAAAGTCACACCGATCAGTTGACTTGCTGTGGTAATTCTGAAGACATGGTTGGCTTACTCACCACTTTCTTCCCCTTAAATAATTGTTTAAATATTATTGTTGACATTTTGCAATGATAGCTTATTGGATTGTGTCTCAGGAAATTGAGAACTATAGTATATACAGCGGTCTAATTGCTACAAAGAATACAGTACACTATAAAGTAGCCTACACATTTAAGTCATGCCAATGTAGAAAACACAAACAAACTAAAAACCTGGAGCTTGGGTGGAACATCACACTTGTCTTCTTACTGGATACTTAAGCATGAAGTTGAACATTTGCCCTTAACAATTAGAGTATAAATTGGGCATATTTTTACAAGATTATTTGTATATGGCAACACAACAAAATTAAAAGAAAGAAAACAAGACAGAATGACCAGAATTTGTAGCCTCTATCTAGACTCTTTTCTAACTGCTCTCTGATGCGTCTTTGCTGCTTGTGCTTGTAAATTATAGTTACATAGTTAAATCAAGGTTAATCACGTTGGCAAGGAGCTCGGTTGCACCGACACCTGAGATCTCTGAACTGCTGAGCGTGATCGTTTGATGATGGTGCAAGGTTAAGGTTTATATATTTATTAATAGGCAAATTTTATATGACGAGAGGGTTTGAGTTCACCATTCAGATTTTTGTCCGAATCGAAACCTATAGGCATCATGTGTAGAGCCTTAGTCTGAAGACCAAGACTAAGGTTTAGAAAACTGCACATTATTATGAAAGAGATTCCAAGCCAAGTCAGCTTGCTCAATTGGTCGAAACAATATCATGCCCAACAAACGCATTTTACTTAACGTGAGTCTGATCAGATACGATGTAACAAAAATAACTGGTTTATTTTGGCTACTTTGTCTTTGGAACAGTTGCCTAGCGCATCTTCGACAGACCGACCGTGGTGGAGCTGCTGCTGCATAATGGCTTTGCCAGCCTGGTAGGCTAATTCTCTGACTCTGGCTCGTCTTGCAGGGCATCTCTGTTTGGACCCCCATCGTCGCCTACAGCAAATATGTGTAGGTAGCCAATTAAAAAATATGCGTTGTAGATTGAAATGTCAAATTGTGCAATCACTGAGTGCCCGAGTAATCGGTAACGCCGCGAGAGGCACCACTGGCAGACCCTTTTTGTTGGCACGCCGTAGAAAAAAACACTAGCGCGTAGCCTACACCAAAAATCCACGATCAATGCACCGAGGCAAGTACGCCAACCAATACTTACGCTACAAACAGCGACTTGGCACATTCGTTTTCTACAATTTCGAGAAAATCTAACATCTTACCTTGTTACATCAGTAATATCGTTCTCAAGCGTTCGCTACCATCCTCCTGCTCATCTCACAGCCTTCGGGACGCCATGTTGCAAGCTTATGACGTTAGGCTTCCTCACCCCTGACCCACATTTGAATAGAAACCAGCCCCGAGTGCGACGCACAAAACATCCCACTGTGGGAGGGTCTGGAGATTTTTTCAGTGCAGGACCCCCTGGCAACTTTACCTGCCAGATGCCACACATCGGACTGATCCAGCCTACAGATAAAGAGGCGCAATCTTGTTTTTGACCATCTTCATGAGCGCAGCGTGATGCGCAATGCCTGCCTATACTGAAACACTTAAGCAATTCATGCTTTTAGATTAGGCCTACCTGAATAAGAACAGATGAAATTGGTTTCAGTTGTAACATTTAAGTGGTTTTATAGAATTTACATTTGTGGGGGCAACGCCATCTAAATGAGTAAAATAAAACAGCAGTCCTTATATCTTGTGGGCGCACCATTCAATTTTGTGTCAGTGTTTGTCCTCGCAAATGTTAATTAATTTCTACTGAGCTAATAGGACTGTAAAACACTACCTCCAATGTTTCACACACACTCACACACACCCACACACACCCACACACACCGTGTTGTTTCGCGGTGTCCTCGTGCTTTCATGGCACGGTGCCAAAGCCACGGGTCTCTCCTGACGCTCTGTGGTTTCCCCTGAAACTACAGCTTTCGGAGTCAGATCAGATAAGCAAGTTTGAACGGCAGCAACACTAGTAGGCTACTTTGGCAAAATTATGTTTAGTTTATTAAAAAAGACACAATTTCACGTATATTTGAAACAAATAAGGCATCTTGAAAACAATAATCTATTATCGGCATGTGGCATATAAATTAAATGAATACCCCCTTTAATCCTGCTCCTGAAGTTGAGGAGATCAAAAGTCATTTTAAGAATTAAACACTTAACATTTTATACGTAAAATACTTTTTGGCGCAACATAAAGTATTAAACTATATGACGTATGTAACATTTTGTTCCTTTAACCACAATATAGATATTCAACAGCTTAATAAAAGAAACTGGTCAATTTATTTTTCAAAACTGCAGAACTGATAGGTCTTGCTAGTTACATTTCACCACAGAAAGCAGCATATTACATGCAGCATTTACATGTTTTTATTGTGGAAAAAATGCTTTTTTAAAACATTTCATGTGTGACCTCGAGTCTGAATCTTTTAAATAATCACAAGTACCTGTTGGCTGTAATAAAGGGCAGGTGAAAACAGACATTTTCTGAGCACTCAAGTCTCGGATACAGGACATATACTCCAACATGCATGAATCAATAAATAAATACTCAATGGTTTATGACGTATAATGTGGCTCATAAAAGTTTATTTTACATAATATGTGTCCCCTTTAAACAAAAACATAAACATAAGGAAGAGACTGCCAGGTACACTGTATCAATTCAGAATAGATTCATGTGGAGACAACTGCCTGTGACTTTTCCAGACCTGTCATGATTCAGCATCAGAGTGATAGACAGGACTTTGTGGACTGGACAGGGCTATTAGTTGTTTCTGAAACATGTTCTTCACTAACACTTTTAAAGAGATGGTATTATGCACCACTACAAGAGGGTTTTAGATGTCCTCTATGCATGTTTGAGTAATTTCACAATCTTCCCCTATCTATACCCTCCTGTAAGATTTGTCCAATGCTCAGCCCATGAGCCTATGTTATCCATGCTTCCACACAACAATTCCCCACAAATACAAAAGCCTGATACAAAGCTGTACACAACAACTTGACAAACCTGACACAAAGTGCAGTAGTAGTTTTATTAGCAAGATGCATGCTGATTGTGTTGTGCTCTAAAGGCAAAGGGAGGGGGGACTCAGAGCATCAAACACTAAAATGAAACATATAAACCATATTAATTAATACATTGTTTTCTGTGATTATAGCATTTTCAAAACAAGAAACGGTAACATGGTAATCTAAATATGTTATGTGTTTGTAGTTAATACCCCACAGAAGTGTGATATCCCCTCTTTAAGACAAAGCCCTCAAGCAATTTTCAGAAGAATTAACTTTTTTCTCACAGGCAAAAGAACCACACCTCCACTTTTATCATCAGATTTTTAAGTGAAAGTGACTATAGGCCTTGTATTTATGATTCTAAATTTGATTTTTACAAAAAAACAAAAATCTCAACACTACAGTCTTCTTTCTAGTCCTCGGTTGGAGAAAGAAATATCAAAAAGAGAATCAAGAAATGGGACAATAATTTGACTAATTATAATTTAAAGGCAAAAGCATATATATTAAAAATACAACTAGTTTATTACCAGTGCACATTGCATATCTTCTGCATATCAGTACAAGATAAAAAATTAGATGTAGCTACAAAATCATCTTTCTTCTACAACAATGTCTCCATACTCTGGAGATAACAGTGTTCCTGATGGCAGCACAGCCGCGCATGTACAGCAAAGGGGTGAGAGCTGAGTTGATTCGAGGTAAAATGCGCAAAGGGTCTGTGCCTTCATTCTTAAACATATAGCATGTATAGCCTATGAAATTACAAATAATGACATGAGTAAAGAGGGGGACCCATGCTATTAAGAAAAATGCCACCACTACCAGTATGAGATAGACTGATGAGCGCTTGTTATCCCTCTCCTCAGAAGGCGGCTCTCTGTCCAGCTGAAATCTCGCAATAATAAACAGTCGAATGTTCAACCCTATCATGATAACCACTGTGAGTACATTAGCCACAAATGAACCAACACTGGTGACACGACTAGCCATCCCTATTGTCACTAAATTATGAACACCAACAATGAAGAAAGCATACACCCAGTAGGCAACTATAATTAGTATTGTCCTGTTTCGTGTTATGCGCTGGAAGTATTTGAAAGGAGACACAATAGCATGGTACCTGTCTGCCTGTGCCGCCATGATAGCCATGACAGACAAACCTAAAAACGTAGGTGCAATGTACTTAGTTCTTGTTGGTGAATCATGTGTATCTCTCACATCAAGTACACCAACATAGTAGTAAGACACCCCAGTACAAATGTCACTTAAACAAGTACTTAGCATGTACAAAAAGCGGCTCTCACTGCGCAGAGCCTTGTTAAGCAGGATAGCAAGACCTACAGACACATTAAAGAAAATTATGACCACAGGCAATGAGATGCTGAAGAGAATCATTAACACGTTGGCAAAACTAGTGGGAGGCAACAGAAGAGACAATCCCTGGCTCTTGTTCATTGGAGAAGGAGTCGACACAGTGTTTGGGTCTGCGACATCACACGCCCATCAAACTGCATGCCTGGGATTTGTGCTCATTTATACACTGCACTAACAAGCAGAAATTCCCTAGAGAAACAGATATGCAAAAAAAATCCTTGAATGCTTTTGCCAAAAAAAACCAAAACAAAAAAACATGTAATGATGTCATACTCCAAGGTGGGGCCAGTTTAGCAACTAGACCTTAACAAAATCTGCATTTTAACAGTATTCCTTTTAACTCCCCCCATCTCTATTAGAGATTATTGTACCTTAGAATGTTGTGATGTTGATGCATTGGTTTTAATGTCAGCTGTTGACATTCACCAAGGCTCATTGTTTGGACGTATTGGTATACATTATCGAGTTAAACTAAACCAACTGGACTTACTTACTTACTTACTAAATCCTATACATTACTAATTACTAAATCTAATCATATACATTACTATTTAAGCTGTATGCATTCATTTTTGTTTCAGTTTATAAGTTATATGAAAGTTATTGCACCCTTTGCAATCAGTCTTAAAACTTGATTTTTTAATTTGATTATCTCAGTCTTTTATGTGATTCTTATTCATGCAATTTCAGACATTCTTCATACCCATGTAAATGTCTCGTCATCTCTTGAATTATGAGCAGAGATGAACAACTTCTTACAGACACAAGCAGATTTTGAATAAAGGGTTTGACTAATGTGTTCCCGCAGAAAGCTGGTTCAATGGTTCTGTTTGTCTTGACTCATTAAAAAGAGTCATGCTTAGCTGCAGAACTCAAAAGAAGAAAGACCTGTTCAAAAAAAGGTCTGGTCAAGGCAGTGATGAATTGCAGCCAAATTTGCCAAGCAACCAAAAATAATTTAATTTTCCACCCATGCTGCTTGTACAGTGGAGAATGAAAGGTTACAGACTCACTTTCAATTACTTTTATGCAATGCACTAATTATTCTGCAAAGGTGGTGAACACAACAGTGAATCTAATACCTCTCTGTCTTGCTGTACTTTTGACTATTGAAGTATTATAGGCTAAAGCTTCTTTATGTTCAGAGCCCCTTTATCACAAATATAGGCTTTTGAATTCAATTAAGAAGCTCTTTTGGGCAATCACATATACAACAGTAATTATATTCTTGTTATTGACCTTTATTTGACCAGGATAGTTCCACATTCAGAATATATTCAGAAAATGCAAACATGTTCTGGGAGTCAAAACAATGACCTTCTTGTAAATAAACCCTCAATTCAGGATTAGATTGATTAGATTAAGATTAAATTGAGTATGTGTTTATTAAATTGTTGTCTTTTTATTTATCTTTTACTCCAGTTATGTTTCCAGGGTTACAGTAGTTATAAAATTATATTTAAAAAAAAAAAAAGATTAGGCTACTATTGATCACAATAGTTGCACAGAAATATGTGATAATGACAATCCCACTTTTAATAATCCTTGAATCCTAATTTGGGTAGAAAGGCAAATATAGCGAGGACTACACAGGCATCTTTAGAATGACCAGGCACCCTTATTATTCTGGAGTTCATGAAAACTTTGAGCTGACTGAAGCTCAAAAATATCATTAACACTGTTTAGGTGTATGTTTAAGCCGGTTTACATCTTTAACACATCTGTTTATCTGCTGATGGATCACGCCTAGATCAATACCTGATTCTCAGTATGAACAGGTCGACATATGATTCATAATTCTAATAGAATATCACGTTCTGACAATATGATTTAATTGATTCATAATCTCTCTCTCGCTCTTTTTTTAATCAGTCCTTAATAGAAACAAGGAAGCGGGTCTTATTTCCCCCTCAGGCCTGTGTAGGCGTTGCTCATTTGATTTCAGTCAGCGTTAGAGCTCCGTAGCTCCTGTTTTGGCTTTTTGTGGCTGGATAGCTCTCTACTGACACTTGCTGGTTTTCACCATTACTACATCATTGCTTAGAGGCCACATGTTATAGCAGCATCATTGAACAACAAATAAAACATAACAGAATGAGATGCAGATGTAGGCCTAATAATATTACAGTAGTACAACATAAATAGATAGATCAGTAATGGCCATTAGAGTTTTAAACCATAATTTCCACTGAATTTCTTACAATTAACCTACATAGGCCTACTATAGCGTATTATAGACTTTGACTTAGGCTGATGGTACCATAGACGCATACTATAGCTGACTGCAACTGAAAGTTTAGACTGACAGTTTTTCTGCCTTTTACACGCCTCTGCAATATCTCCATACCCTGGAGATAACAGTGTTCCTGATGGCAGCACAGCCGCGCATGTACAGCAAAGGGGTGAGAGCTGAGTTGACACGAGGCAGAACGCGAAGGGGGTCCGTGCCTTCATTTTTAAACATGTAACATCTAAAACCCGAGAAGTTACAGAAAATTACATGAATGAACATTGGCGTCCATGACGCCAAGAAAAACGCAACCACTACTAAGATGAGGTTGACTGAGGAGCGCTTGCTGTCCCGGTCCTCTGACGCCGGCCCCTTGTCCAGCTGAAATCTGGCTATCATAAACAGGCGAATGTTCAGACCAATCATGATGACCACCATAAGTATATTTGCCACAAACGTGCCAGTGGCTGTAAAATTTCGAATTACGCCCTGAGGTACCAGGTTATGCATAGCAACAACTAGAAACGCATAAACCCAGTATGCAACTATAATAAGTATAGTCCTGTTACAGGTCATGCGCTGGAAGTATTTGAAAGGCGAAGCGACCGCATGGTACCTGTCTGCCTGCGCTGCCATGACAGCCATAAATGACAGGCCTAAAAATGTAGGCGCAATGTAGTAGGTCGCAGGTGTATTGCTGCTGTCTCTTACATCAAACACACCCACATAGTAGTAAGACACCCCAGTACAAATGTCACTTAAACAAGTACTTAGCATGTACAAAAAGCGGTTCTCGTTGCGCAGTGCCCTGTTTAGCAGGATGGCAAGACCCACGGACCCATTGAAGAAAATGATGACTGTTGATAACGTGACGCTGAAGAGAAGCACTAACACGTTGCCAAAGTTTGTAGGAGGCAACAGGAGAGACAGTCCTTGGCTCCTGTTATTCATTTGAGCAGGGTAGATGGTTACATCACTCATTCATACCACTGAGGGCACAGCAATCTGTAAACCGGCGCGCACAGAGGAGCACTAACTTTATAGACTGAGCCGATGTAGAGGAGGGGCGAGAAGAATTACACTGACATGCAATAAACAGTGTTTATGATAAACAGATAAAGATGCTAGGCCTAAATCAGATCAAACTCGGTCTACGCCTCACCAAATAATCTGTGTAACTAATGATTTTGGGTTACTTCTTTTTATTTGAACTTGAGTAAGTTTTGGCTATTCTCTGCTACTAGGGCCTACATATATGTCCTATAGTACGATTAAGCTAAAATTATGATTACGCATCATAATGTAGCAATAAAACAGGATGAGATGGATTTTTAAGAAGATTTTGGCCCACTCTGGTGAGAATAAAACAATCTGTCACGGCACATCCATCTGTGCCACCAAAACCTTTATTTTACATAACTTTTCTTAAAACTGTAGGATAAATTGGAGCTCACGAGTATGTTTAGAAAACAGGCCTAATATGTTTTATTAATATTTTATAGTAGCTCTGAGACAACGCAAGTAAACAGTTCTGAAATAGTCAATAAATAGTTAATATATTCACAATACTGAGCGTACAATGCACGCTTTGCTCGTTACGCACGCTGTTATGAATTAAGCAAAAAACTAAAGCTGCGGTGCAAAATATCCTGTGCTTTGGTCTTTGTTCAGATAATTTTACTTCAGAAACACTTGTGCTGAGAGCAGAGGACGGTAAGAGCGTGAACTTCGCGCAACTCACGTTTCACTTTCCATAAAAGGGCGCACGGGAGTGAGGGCGACTCAGGGCCCAAATGAGTTTACAAATCTGCTTGAGGGCAGACCAGACAACAGAAGGCAACAATGATGATGGCACGCAGATGAAGTGCCATTTTGCATAAGCACGTATGTAATACCAACTCTAAATGCTATATTTTTCATTGAGCCCCAGCTTTAATAAAACACTAAATAGCATGGATCTACAGTCAAAGTCAAATTGCAATTCACACCCCATACAGGCCTACATTTAATTGTACGTGGCGTGGCTGAAAATGACGTTTGTTTGTGTGCGCGTCCTCCTGAGAGTTTGTTTTGCCCTGATAAATACAAGCGCGTGGACACGGGCCGCGTTTGGTGGAGCTCAAGGATGCTCCACAACTCCACAGTCCCCCTGTCGGTTGACTTCGACACGCCCGGGGACTTCTTCATCTTCATCTTCCACATTGTGTTTGCCACGTGCGCAGTGCTCGTGGCGGGCTCGGTTGTTATTGGGATCTCGTGCACTCGATCGTTGCGCGTTCAGAACCGTTTTGTGTTCATGCTTAACACGAGTATCAGTGACACGCTCACGGGGTTCTCTGTATACTATCTAGGTCTATTTGATGTGCAGGAAGGATACCCGTCAAGAAATGGCACCTATTACATCCTCCCCTCGTTTCTAGGCGTTAACGTGCTCACATTTCTCTTCGCACAATTCGATCGGTACTTTGCGGTGTGCCATCCCTTTTTCTACAACCGCTTCATCTCCAGATCCGTAGTCATTGGTATCTGTGTTTTCTGTTGGGTTTACACGTACACAATTCTGACTGTGCAAAACATGGTGCCCATTTCCAAGGCTGCACAGATTAACGCGTTTGGAGTCATGACCCTTCAGATTATAGTGCTAGTGAAAGTACTCATGACAATTAAATTGTATATCATAGCTAGAGGTCATCTGATTAGAGAGATACCCAGCGCAGAGCGGGATAAGAGAGAGTCTTTGCGCATCATAGTATTCGTCGTCATTTGCTTTTTGGCATTGTGGTGCCCCTCTTTTGTCAACATTATCGTGCGACAACTGACGAGCCAGGGACTCCGCTTCAGAAACGAGGCGACCAACGTGTTTGCTATCATGGCCCGGCTTAATGCGCTCGTCACACCGGCACTGTACATCTGGGGCAGTCCAGCACTGCGCAATTCTGTCTGGCACATTGTGTGGCGCAAGGTCTGCCCTTGTCCCAACAAAAGGTAAAAAAAAAAAAAAAAAAGTGATTTTTAAAAAATTTATTTATTTTTCGGGGGGCACTTAGAACGCATTCTACCAGTTTTCATATGCGTCTTTTTCTGTTCATTTTTAGGGTTGGATTCAAGTTGGACGAACCAAACGAACGCACACAGTGACGTTTTAATATGCATAAAATGTGTATACTGTGTATATATAAGTACCTGATGAATTATCCTCACAACCTAACTTATTTATGTGTTCAAAAATTGTTTTGAAAATAATTAGGGCCCTATACTATGCGTTTAGATATTATGTAAAAAGTCTGAAACCTATAGGCCTAGGTTACAGGATATATTTTGATTATTAAAACAAAGGTTAAATGGACTTATAATTAATGTATAGATATTTTTTAATTATTATATTGTTCTATTCTATTTTTTAACGCAAAATCAGATTTGATTTTGAAATAAAGCCCTTTGATTAAATCAAATTTAAGATATAGCTAGGCATGCTGTATAATTAGACCTAATTTTTTCAAAATAACAGAATTTGATTGTGTATTCATTTTAATCTTTTATGATATAAATGAATAAGAATAATGTTGCGTTAGTTTACTTGGGTCAGATAAACAAGAATCTCTCTCATGCGCACGGGTTCATTTCAGTACCATGGTCAGCTCCGCATGCACTTTTGCCAAATCTACGGATATATATGTATATACTACTACTACTACTACTACTACTACTACTACTACTACTACTAATAATAATAATAATAATAATAATAATAATAATACATTCATTTAATTTTATTACATTTTATTTATAATGCTTTACTCGACTCGCTCTTTTATATATATATATATATATATATATATATATATATATATATATATATATATATATATATATATATATATATATATATATATATATATATATATATATATATATATATATATATTTATTTATATATTTATATATTTATATATTTATAATTTAAGTTAAGGCCAAATTGGAAGCCTTGTGGCGTGGTCTTTGCTTACATCAGTCATGCAGGCCTATTCTTCTGAGAATAAAGGTTGTTTATTAAAAGCCTAGGTTCAAGAGCGTCGGCATTTGAAATGCTTTTCTCCAACACCTCAGAGTCAGAAGGAGTGCCGCTGTCTGTGGACTTCCAGCACCCGCAAGACTATTTCGTGTTTATTTTCCAGCTCTTATTCGCCACCTCCGCAGTTCTAGTGGCGGGGTCTGTAGTCATTAGTATCCTGGCCACGCGAGCGCTGCGCCTTCAGAACCGCTTTATCTTCATGCTCAACACCAGTGTGTGTGACACTCTCGTGGGTCTGTCCGTCTTCTATTTGGGCCTGTTTGATGTCCACGAAGGATACCCGTCCAGGAATGGAACCCACAATTATCTCCCGTCTCTTTTAGGGGTTAATATGGTGACATTTATGTTTGCGCAGTTTGATCGGTATTTTGCAGTGTGCCATCCATTTATGTACACGCGCTTCATTACGCGCCGGTTCATCATATGTGTAAACATTTACAGCTGGATTCACGTCTTCTCGCAAGCGACCATTTTGTATTTGTTACCACTTTCAAAAGCCATTCAGCTGTATGTGATCAGTATAATTTCCCTACAGATTATTGTGCTCACCAAAGTGTCCATGACTATTAAACTTTATTTTGTGGCCAGGTTTCAGTTGGAAAGAGATCCCCCGGGTCCCGAAAGAGAAAGCAACAAGGAATCCCTGAGACTGATCATTTTTGTAGTAATAAGCTTCTTAGTGCTGTGGTCCCCGTCCATTATAAATATCATCCTCAGGTGGTTAGGCAGAGGTATGACTTTTAGGAACGAGGCTACAAATCTTTTTGCTATTACGGCTCGTTTAAGCGCCATAGTCACTCCCGTGGTGTACTTGTGGGGCAGCCCAGCTCTGAGGCAGGCTGTGGTGCGGGTCTTGTGGGGCAGATTGTGCCCACAGTGCAGGCAAAGAGGTAAAAACAGAGCACTCAGTGTAAATATCAACCGCATTAACGTGCAACGTTAACATGCACAATAGGAGGTCCCCTAGAGTGTAACATTAGTCAGTAGTAATTTTGCTTTTCTACAATACACTGAGCAATTTAGGGGCTATATGGCTATTTGAAATAGTGTGCTGTTACTTGTTTGACGGCTACTTGTAATAGCTGTCATATAGGAGCAAATATATATAAAGCAGTTATGTTGATTGTGATTGTTGTTATTATTATTATTTTATGCTTTAACCAGCCAAATCAGGTTATAATTTGATGACGGGTGCTTTGAGATGGAGGGCAGGGGTCTAGACTATATAACGAGAGAGAATGATCCACAAATGTTGAAACTTATTTTTATTTGTTAGGGATTCATCTGCCATATCAGTCTTTTAGATTAATGTCTTTCAACTGACAACAGTCACATCTTTGAGGTTGAATAACTACTTCCTGAAATTATCGTGAGAAAATAATTTCACTTTTGTTTATGCTAACAAAGAAGACATTCAACTGTTTTTGTTTCATGTGTATAGGCACAGTAATTACAAAAATATTAACCAAAAACAGGCCAAAAAAGTGTATTCAGTTAAGTTCTACCCTAATATTCTGATCTGTTCTGACCTCAATTTTAAAGGTAACATATTATGTTTGCCTTAAGAAGACACTCATTGGCTGTCCCTGCTGTAATAAAGGATCTTTGATTTTTCACACTGCAGAGGGCCTCAGGTCTTTACTTGACTGCTGTACTCACATGTTTTTAGTAACACTGGCAGGTCAATCGTAATCTGTTTTTGAGGACATATGCTTTTGGGTATCTAGTTTTATGTAGATTGTGAATTTGTATTATGTTCTTTATAAAAACAACAGCCACACTGATCTAAAATTAGATAATAATAATAATAGAAACTGATCTATTGACTTCCTGTTCAAAACTGCTAAACTGAGGCCCCACCTCTTCATAGTATTTTTATGTTTGAAAAACGGATGTGACAGTTTTGAAATCTACACGTATGACCCAGAGTCTGATTTTTGTTTAATGTTTACAAATTTAAGTACACAGAAGTGGGCAGAAATAGGGGGAAATGCAGGACAACAGGGTTGCTCAACCATGAATCAACATAGAAATTAAAATAAAACTCTGAGTAAACAAATTATGAAGGAACCTAATTATGGTTAAAAACTTCATCTATTTTCTATTTCTATTTTACATAGATTAACATGTACATGTCCCCTTGATTGTGGTGATGTCATTTGAATAAAACAGTACAATAATATACTCTTCTGTGCCTGTAGGGATTATTATGCTTAGGTCTATAAATAGGATTTGCTGGAAGCATGCGTGCAAACAATGTCCAACACCTCAGTGTCTCTGACAGGAGTGCCGCTGTCTGTGGACTTCCAGCACCCTGAAGACTATTTCGTGTTTATTTTTCAGATCTTATTTGCCACCACCACAGCTCTAGTGGCGGGGACTGTAGTGGTTAGTATCCTAGCCACGCGAAAGCTGCGCCTTCAGAACCGGTTTATCTTTATGCTCAACACCAGTGTGTGTGACACTTTTGTGGGTTTGTCTGTTTACTATGTTGGTCTTTTTGATGTCTATGAGGGATATCCACCAAGAAATGCGACATATTATGTCATACCTTCACTTATGGGCGTGAATATCCTGACGTTTTTGTTTGCACAGTTTGATCGGTATTTTGCAGTGTGCCACCCTTTTATTTACAGTCGTTTTATAACAAGACATGTTGTAATTGCTGTTAACATCTATTGCTGGGTTTACACATATGTTCATTCAATTGTAAGAACTTTGCTGCCAGTGTCTACAGCCTTACAGCTCTATGTTTTTAGCATTGTGACTTTTCAGATTATAGTGTTCACCAAAGTCATCATGACTATTAAACTATACTTTGTGGCCAGGTTTCAGGTGGAAAGGAACCTGCCAGGACCAGAGAGAGAAAGTAACAAGGAATCACTAAAAATTATTATTTTTGTTGTAATCATGTTCTTACTGTTATGGGGTCCCTCATTCATAAATATTCTTCTTAGGTATTTTGGAGGTGGAGTGACATTTAGGAATGAGGCCACTAATATTTTTGCAATAATGGCTCGCTTTAATTCACTGTGTACTCCGTCTGTGTACATATGGGGAAGCCCAGCTCTGAGACAGGTCATAATCCGCACACTGTGGGGCAGAGTGTGTCCTCGCTGCAACAGAAGGTACAGTATAAAAGTCTGCAAGAGTGAACGACACAGTTTAAAAGTTTTTAACTCTCTCACTCTCTCTCTCTCTCTCTCTCTCTCTCTCTCTCTCTCTCTCCTCCTCCTCTCTTTTTCTCTCTCAGGATTGCTGTGGAGAAGATCATTCAGAAATAGAAAAAAAATAAAAACAATTGTTATTATTAGTGTGATATTTCAGTTGTTTTAGAACAGAGAACAAAATGTGGACACTAAAGTTCAGAACACACCTACTACTACTATTACAACTACCACTACTACTCAGAATTGTAATTTGTCCACATTTACTACTCAAATGATTTTCTTCGTTTGCATTCAAACATTATCATTGCTTTTGTTCTGTTGGATTGCTTTTTGTGTATTCAGTTCATATTTCATTAGCTGTTTTAAATGTACTTCTCAATAAACAATCATTTAATTTAAAACATGCCGATATTTCACTGATAAACAGCATTTTTGTCCAGAGCATTTAACTGAAAAATCAAATATATTTCCAGTCAGTTCTGTAATTTTGACTCTTGACTTGTTATGGACTGCCACACTACATTTGACTAATTTGCAAATAAAAAATACTAAATTTTTTCATATTGATTTGCCTATTTATAAAAAGAAATGTCATGTCCTGCATGTGTCCAGATAAGATAAGGCAGATGAGTATCAAATACAAAGCTTGTGTTTTACTATAACAAGGAAACGGTCTGGGTAGTTTATTTTGGGTAGTGACTAACTACCCCTAATTTGGGTAAAAAGTGCGTCATGAGTGACAATATGTTCCTCAAATATAAATGTTAATGTTAAAGATTACGCCATATTTAAAAGGCTAATAATGATACTAGCAATGTACATATTTTAATATTCAACAGTTGTAGAATGTAACAAAGTAAAAGTAGTAAAGTACATTTTAGGTATTTGTACTTTACTTAAGTAAATTTTTAAAGTGGATACATTTTACTTTTACTTCACTACATTTGAGAGCAGGTATCTGTACTTTCTACTCCACTACATATTTTAGCTGGACTGAAAAGTAAAAGTATTTTTTATTATTGTCTCAGACCTGCTGAAAAGACTGACGGGTTTATTTTGAACCAATTTGTAGTTTGAGTAAAGAAAAATATACTGTACAAAGAAAAAAACGCTAGGAAAAAAAAAAATTGTTTCTGTTGAACAAAATTCTGCACACATCTTTATTAAAATCACTACATCTGAAGTTTTATTAGATCTCAAAATCTGTGCAGAATACTTTGACTTTTTACTCTCTTAACTACATTTTTAAACATGTGATACTTTTACTTGAGTATTTTTTGCTGTACTTTGAGTTGAAAATTTAGTACTTCTTCCACCAATGATAATCAATCACATTTTATGTCACTGCAAAAGGAATTTGTTTGAAATGTTGCCATCTCAAATACAACCTGGATGTTATTACCTGTTCAGTTAAAAATGTTTTCAAATGATTCAATGATTCAAATGACTGATTCAAGATTCAACAAGCCCATACAGTATTGATTTGGTATGGGTCCGGTTTGATTCTGTGATAGTGACAAATTTAAACCAGGAATAAAAATATGAATATCATTTTATTGAAACATCATTAACATTGTTTTTAACACAAAACTTTCAACAAATGTAGTAGAATATACATCTTCAATATTCTGCTTACGGCTTTGTGCATTTGTTTTGTTTGCGGCGCTGCACACACTTACGTTTTATATCAGTAGAACTTTTGATGTTTTTGCACTTTTTCCCTTTTCCTTTTTTCACCTGCAACAAGAAATTTATGTTGGAAATTAAACATGTACTGTAATAATAGCTCATATTTTATAATGTAAGAAAGATCTAAAACCACAAGAAAATAAGTTATATTATTTGGATGCTTTGGACTTCCTACCCATTACACAACATCTTTGTTTATCCAATATACATGTATTAGAATTGGGGGAAAAAAAACTAATCCCAGATAACTTCAACTGTAAGACAAATGTTGGATATTTGATGTATTTTTTTAAAAATGTATTTTTAATTAACTTTTCATTAAAAAGTTGCATGTTTGTATTATTATCTCAATGTATCATAGTATGTGTAAACCTGTGCAAAAAATGTCTAAAAAGTGTCTAACTTAGCTACTATGAGGAACACAACATGGAAGGAAATTAAAGATCTTTTAATAGTCACTTGTTTCACACTGAACAAAACACACCATGGATACCAACACAAACAAAACAAGGACCAGTGACAGGCAATAATAAATTAAGAATAATAATTAAGACATGAATAAATAAATAAATAAATAGAAAAACACAAACACACACAGTCACAGTTATATTGAAGACAGACATCGGAACAAATGCAACAGAAAGCTCTCAAAAAGTTACATTTTTCCATGGTGTCCACTCGCTCCAGGCTGAGAGCACGTAGGAGTCTCTGCAGCGCACCCGGAACTTGCTGATCTTTCTTGGAATTAGGGCAGATGACGATTTTTTGATCTGGCAACACAGAAAGGACAATGATAAGTAAGACATAAATCAAGTTCACATGTCTGATATAGAGCATGGACACACCTTGCCATTATCCTTCAAAATGTATTCAATCTCATTCTCCAAACTGAAGAAGCTGTGAGGGCTGGACCAGCTGCTGGGAGGCTCAATAGTCACATTTAGCTGTTGTCCAACAGGCTGACATCTGACAACACGAGGACTGTCTGGTTGAACTAAACAACATAAATAAGTATGAATATGTGATGTATGTCTATTTGGCATGTTCATCAAACAACATTTTCACGTACCAATGTCTCGGAGGTAAAATCTTTTGGTTTTTTTCAAGATGAAGAAACCATCAAGGGCTTCGACAGTGAGCTCCAGCATCGTGGTCTCCTCACCAAATGGTGAGAGTGAGTGAGACAACACAAAGTGGAAACTGCCATGCTCCATCTTTGAGCTGTTCACCCACTGACAAGACTTATTCTTACTATAACAAACACATCATGGTATAGCAGTTAGAATAAGTATACTCATGTTTAATGAAATGTGAGCGAATGCTATTTATTTTACCAGTCTCGGCCCAGACGAAGACGTGCCACATTATAATCATTTTCATCCCATGTGCAGGTAAACGAACAGTCATAAGACTTCGCTCGGCATTTCAGAGATTCTGCAATGACAATTAAAAATCCAAACCTGAATCAACATAATCTCGCTCACACAAATGTATAAGATGTGCACATTCACTTGGTGTGAGTGTTAAAGGGCCTGTGCTTAATTTTGAACAGTGAGTCAGGCACATGTTTAAACTGTTTGGGATAGTCCCATGCTATTGTTTCTACCCTCTTGTGCCCTTATTTGTACTCTTGATAATGCACCATGACAGAATCAACTGGGATTTTCTTATTAATTTTATCTCTGTAATCTTTTATCTCTTTATTTCCCACACGATATTTCTGATTGGATGAAAATTTGTGTCCCTGGCAGCTGCTTCAAATTGTATTATTTTGAATTTCTTGTTTTCACTAGATTGGTTAGCTTTAAATGTATTTTAATAGCCATTTATCTTGTTTTTTATTGTGTATGTGTATTCTCCTACTGCTCTTGGACTTTGCGTTCCACTGGAATTTCACCATTGTGGCACAAATAAAGGTTTCCTATGTTCTCTAGCCAACAAATATTTTTAGGATATGTCTTACAGTCTAATTTTTTCCTACTTTTACAATATGATGCATGAGTTTAAGGGTATTTATCTTAGTTAGACCAAATTAAAGTCAGGTACAGGTCCTTTACTCAAACTATTAGACTTATTGCCATGATTTTATTGCTTCATTCTCACAAAGGTTTAATTTAACTCTAATATGATGTTTGGATTTATGCAACTGATTCGACACATAAAGAACACAATCTTACCCAGGCTGTCATCTTCCTCAACTTCTGCCAGCAAAAATGTGGATGAGATTTTGTGTCCATCCACACTCCAGCAGATGTATTCACCCAGGACGGGGTCATCTACTTCATCCACTGTCACAAGTAAACCGTTCAGATGAATATTTCCCCCAAAAGCACCATCTTTGAGTGCCCGGTCATTCAGCGTCCATGTGACAACTGTGTCTTGTGTTTCGCATGTCAGTGTGGCTTTTTCTTTAGCAGTCACATCTAAAAAAAAAAAAAGTGAAAAAAAGAGAACAAAATACTCACTGTCACTTGTCACTCACTGGCATCAAGACAACATAACAATAACATAAGAAAACGGGACCGGGTGGGGGTTGTTTTAAAGACTGCATACAATATTTTAAAGTAGTAATTGTTTTTTATGCTGCTAACCTGGACCTGAGTACAGTGTTTTGTTTCTGTGTATTTTGATACTGAAATGACAGATAAATTCTAATTTTGATGATAAAACAGGCAGAAGAACCTTACAGTTTAGAGGAAAATGGTCCAATCCATGAACTGCAGCCACTGTAAAGATGAGCAGAATATTGATCCACACCTGTTTGTGAGAAAGAAAGATTTGTACTCAAACACTGTTACATTTGCACAACCACAGTATAGAAATATTTTGTACTTACCATAATGAACAGTGGTTAAAACAAAATGTTGCTGTCCAGTAATTCAAGTGACTGATTTCCATAGTAGTGTTGGTGACTTTATACCATTGCATTCAGCCCACACAGCTTTAAAGTGAGAAAGAAACTGTGATAATAGACTGCTAAACACGATGAAGTACATGAACTTCCTCATTTTTGTTTTGCATGTCAAATTTTATCAATAGATAACACATGTGTAAAATAGACTCATGATTGTAGAAAAGTGTATATTATGTGGGCGTGAAGGTTGGGGTTTGCCATGAGAACACTATCTGAAACATTATTAAAACAGATTCATAATTTTAAGAATTAAAATGTGGTCATTTAAAATTTTTATCTAAAATTGAACTGTCTATAACAATCCTAATACTCAATTTTTCTTTCTTAAATTGGACTTCCCCTGACTATCACTGAATTGAATCACTAAAATACCACTAGAATACTGATCTTAATTAAGACATAATACAAGAGAAGATACATCACCACACAATGGTTTAGTTTTACAGAAAAGTAACTTACTTCACAGTAAAATTAAATAAGGTTATAGCTGAAATAATTGAATCCTTTTCATTTATTTATTTTTGTATAGACAGATTATTTGTTTATTAACACAGCAGATGCTCACACATTTTAAGAGCAGAAAGCGCCACTGTCTGCACGGTTATGGTTAAGTGCTGCTATATTTACATTAGTGAATGGGATCCGTCTTTATGTGTTAAATGAAAAGAAATGGCCCAAACTTCGGTGATCGGATATACATTCAAACTTGATAGATTTTTTTTTTAATTAAATATATATAAATATAAATAATTATTTATATATATATATATATATATAAAATATAAAATTATTTATTTATTTATTCATTTATTTATTTATTTTGATGAATGCCCCTAAAGTGACTGATGTGAAACTGCTGCTTGTGCTGTGAGTTTTGGTTTCACATTTATCACTGCATGGTCTGTAATTTTCTCTAAATAAAAATAACCAAAGTTAAGGTTATGACCTTTCAGGGCCTAATTTTACACTTAACACTTATTGGCCCAAACTCCTATTGGGTTGGTGTCAACTACGGCTACTGTCAAAATCACGATAAGGAAATAAAAAAATTTCCTCAGAAAAGTGTTTTTATATACAAGTTTTCCTTATCGTGATTTTGGATCAGTTTGGAGTATAGTGACACAGGGTGACTCGTCACATCAACACAATACCGTTAGAAGCCAAGTGCTCTTATGTTCACTCTGCCATATGAACTTATTGCCACCTCATAGTTGACTTTCCACAATGTCATGCACGCGCACATTACGCTGCCTGTGACGCTCGAAAAAGTGCCGAGTACCTGCACACGAGTGGGTGACTATATTGTAATGTCACAAGATAACATGGCAATGATGTCTGAGCATAAGTGGCAGTGCACTGCGTGACCACGACGTGTCGCTGTGTCTAACACTTTTATGACTTTGCGTTCGTTTCACATTATTACACACGATCTCAGATCATTCTAGCCCCTCTAATTGATCATCTGCAGTTATGGCCAGGCACGCGACGCCCTCAAAAGGACACAGCACAATGAGGCTTTTAGTAACAGTGGTAAATTGTTCAATGTGGGTGTCACAAGATAACATGCCCTGCCAGGTGTCACATCAAGACATGGAAGCGAAGTTTGCGTTGTAGCCTTTTAAAACACCATCATGCAACCTTCTGCAGACTTTAGAGTTCAGCGCCGTAGTGCGCACACGAGGCATATGGTAAAGGACGGAATCGCGCTTTTAAAAACAGCGCTAACTTGTCCAATGTTAAAACTGACTTTCACAAGTTAACATGCCTCCAATGCAGTGTTAATTTTGACAAGGAATTTTAATTTAGTTTTAGTCTTAGTCTTTTGACTAAAATTACTTTTAATTTTAGTCTAGTTTTAGTCATCAGATTTGTTTTAGTTTTAGTCTAGTTTTAGTCGACTAAAATGAAAATAGATTTAGTCGACTAAAATTACAATAGATTTAGTCGACTAAAATTACAATAGATTTAGTCGACTAAAAGCTTTTCACACGTATCAATTTTTACCTCTTACATTGAACATAAAACTATACTTTCTTGAAATTGAGATATTAATATGCAAACATTTCACACTTTATATTTAAACACAACTGTTTTTATTGAAAATGTGTTTCAATGTTTAAATGGAAAAGCAGTAGCAAACAAAGCACAAAGACAGTATAAATTATTGCTGTCTGTCTTTATGACACCAGTGTAAACCACATCAATAACTGTCAAAATGATAATTCACAGCTAAATCCAAAATATATTTAAAAAAAAATTTAAAGTGCAGGTGTCAAAGGCCCTTTTGCCCTATATATCTTATTACTGCAGCTTATTAATGCATAACAAGTACTGTAACAACCTTTGAACTCTAAAACTCTAACCCTAACTCTTTTTCCCCTTGACTGACGCGCCACATGGTTTACACGTCGTCTTATTCTCTTTATCAAACGTGAAGTGAGACCACAGGTCAGACCGTCTTTTTCTCCCAATCCCAGTCGTCAGCATCTTCTCTTAGCACTTGTTGCTCCTCTGTCCTCCTCATGTTTCTCGGCGGGGCGCGTGAGCTTTTCGGGACCACGCAACAACGCGCGCTGTGATTGGCTCTTTAGCGCAGCGGCCGCTTGTTCCTCTCTCTCTTCTCCGGAGGAGTCCTGACCACTTATTCGTCACCATGGATCTATTATTCGTCACAGGTTATATTTTCCTTTCGTCTTTTATTTGTTGACGTCATCGTTTTAGTCATTTAAAAGTAATTTTTATTTAGTTTTCTTCTCGTTTTCGTCCGCAAAAAAAACCTTCATTGACGAAATAATTTCGTCATAGTTTTCGTCAACGAAATTAACACTGGCGGAAATAACTCATCCATTGCAGAAACTAATGTATGAGGAGCAAATGAAAATGACAGATCCAATAACATGGACAGAGGAGGCAGAAAGCGCATTCTGCACATTAAAACAGGTGTTAGTATCAAGCACAGCAGAATTCATTCAAATGGTAGACTGCAAAGGACATTTTATGACGTCAGTGTTAACCCAGAAATATGGAGATAAGCTAAGACCTGTAGCTTATTTCTCCTCAAAATTAGGCAGTGTACCATGTGCATTGCCCCCTTGTGTTCGAGCTGTTATAGCAGCCTCCATGGCAGTAGAGGTGAGTGTAGGCTTTGTATTGTTTCATCCGTTAACTTTAAAGGTACCACATGCTGTTTCAGCACTATTATTACAAACCAATATGACCTTATCCCCTGCTCGTCACCTCTCCTGCATGGCAACCCTGCTATCACAACCTCATTTGACCCTAGAGAGATGCACAATCCTAAATCCAGCAACTTTAATTCCACTACCAGATGAGGGACATATACATGATTGTCAAAAATGGGCAGAAACATCAACTAAAAGTAGAGCAGATTTACTAGATCAACCAATTGCAGGTAGTGAACTAATATTTGTAGATGGATCATCTAAAAAGAATGATTTAGGCAAAACTAATAATTGCAGATAAAACAGCAAAAGAAGTAGCAACAAAGCAAAACCAACTGTTACAATTAGAAAAGTCAGACTCAATAACAGATGAAATATTAAGAGATATGCAACAACAAAGTCCACAGCAGGAGATACAAGTATGGATAAAAAATGCAGCAATATTGAAAAATGGCATTTACGTATGTCCTCAAAATAAACCTATCCTACCAAAAAACTTATACAAATGGGCAGCAATATTGAGCCATGGTGTAACACATGTCTCAACAGGAGGGATGGTAGGAGAGGTAGAGAAACATTATACTAAAACACCTGACGTATAAACACCTGACGCTCTGACGGTGGCTAAAGCACTGTGTAAAGACATAATACCGAGATTTGGCATACCTGAAAGAATTTATAGTGATAATGGTACACATTTTGTAAACAGTCTAATTTCACACATTGGAAAGCTATTCCATATTGATTTAAAGAATCACTGTGCATATCACCCTCAAAGCGCTGGTTTAGTAGAAAGGATGAATGGTACAGTCAAAAATAGACTGAAAAAGTGTATGGAAGAAACGGGAAGACCATGGACTCAATGTTTAGATTTAGTTAAACTATACATTAACATAACCAGTACATCAGGATTGACACCTTATGAAACCATATTTGGGAGAATGTACAGATTACCACAATTTAAGAATGAGTGGGAAATAGACGAAGAATCTACTTTAGCAGATTATATGAGAAAAGTCTTAGAAAAACAAAAGCAAAAAGAGCTAAGCTAGCACCCTTCTGTTAATCTCAGGACAAAACAACAATTGGTTGCTTATGGTAGAACAAGCTGCAAAAGCTGTAAATTCTGATTGTGTCATATGTTTAGGTGCTAGACCAATACTCCGTGTGGTGCCAGCAACCATGTCTTCAGAATGTGTAGTTGATGTTATGCAAAAAACCGTCCCACAAACCAACTGCACATCCTGGGACTCGGTATACCCTCTTACACCTGAAGAAAAGAAAAAACCATTGTTTGATAAAAATGTTTTTATGGCTAATTATACGTGTATTAATATGACAGGCACAGGTGAGGTATTAGGCAACCTAACTTCAGAATGGTGTCATATAATGTTACACGTAGGAAAGAAATTTCAACCTGTATCTAGGGGAGATGTATGGTGGTGGTGTGGGGAAGATAAATTGTATGACAAATTGCCAAAAAATGTAACTGGCTTATGTGCCTTAGTGTCCTTGCTCCTGCCCACGACCATATATCCCCTCTCAGCCCAGGATTTATTACAAGAAATGAATAGTTTATTACCAGAAGAATGGCATAGATATAAAAGAGCTACTAAGTGGCTAGGAGGTAATGATCCTACTTATATTGACGCAATAGGAGTGCCCAGAGGAGTTCCCAACGAGTACAAATTGGTAGACCAAATTGCAACAGGCTTTGAAAATGTACCTATAATTGCAGCGTTCTTTCCAGTAACGCCTAACAAAAATGTGGACAGAATCAAATACATCCACTACAATGTGAAAAAAAATTAGACAATTGGACACAATCAGGCTTTGAGGCGGTGCACGAACAGCTGGCAGCCACATCACTGATGACATTCCAGAATCGCATAGCCTTGGACATGCTATTAGCAGAAAAAGGATCTGTGTGCGATATTTGGGGACCAGTGTTGTTCTTTCATCCCAAATAATACTGCATCTGATGGCAGCATCTGATAGAGGGCCTCCGTACCCTTAACAAGCGCATGAAGGAGCAGTCTGGCGTAGACCAATCAATGTGGGATGACTGGATGGGTGTATTTGGCAAGTACAAAGCACTCGTATCCTCGGTACTGATCTCAATAGCCGTGTTCGCCGCGATATTGACCTTGTGTGGATGCTGTTGTATTCCCTGTATCCGTAGTCTAATCAATTGTCTAATCACCACAGCAATAGCCCCTAGTCCAGAGGACAGGGCAATTCAGATCCATCTTTTGGCTGATGGTGACTCTGACGTTGAGGACTCCACTGAGGCCTTTACCACATTGTTTAGAGACGAAAAATAAACACCTCTGTAAATAACATAGATCTCTGAGTGTAAGCTTATTTTGATTGTTTATGACTTTATAGCTGAAAATCGAAAGAAGTGGTTATAAATGATTTTATCTATGCAAATATGTGATAAACAGGAGGGAAATGTTAGAATAACTGTGTATATATATTATCCCATATTTTCTATAATCATATGTTAAATATTTGTGTGTTGTGAATAACCTCTTTTTGCTTCTCATACTGTGTGTAGTAGTGTTTCACTTGTGTGGGAGGCAGAGGAGGGGGTCTTCAAAGATTACAAAGGTGCAAGGCAGCGGAATGCAGCTTCAAGATAACAGACGAAATGCAGCTTCAAGATAACGGACGTTTGATCCTTATTTACGTGTGATACTGATTTACATTGAAAGTGCATAGCCATATATCATGTTGATTGTTGCTCTCCCCCTTTCCCTTAGAAGTCATTGTAACTAGGGACCACCCTAAATAAATAGAGGAGAAGGGGCGAGGGGCATTCAGAACTGGTTCGGAGTTTACATGGATGACACTCTCTGTCCGTTCTTCTCGCGAGTAAAACTTAATAATCTCTTGTCTTTCTTCTTGTATATTACAATGTTTTGGTTGGTTTGAACCCAACATTGACCTTTAAGATATTGGAAAAAAATGCATTAATTAATTAATTAACCCTTAAAATACATAAAAATATCAAATGTTTTATAAAACATACGCGCACAATACATTTTTTCCCTTTTTATCTGTTTTAAGTATTTTTTTTAAATTTATTTATTCCAGTTGATTATTTTTTAAGCAAACTCCATTCACTATAAGTGTAGTTTATTGACTGTCCCTAACCAGCGTACTTAGCGGGGCTTCTGAATACAGCTCCACGCACTGTGCTACAGCGAGCGGGGTGTCGGTACCCAATGTGGGCGGAAGTACCTGATGTGGGCTCTGTGTTCGCGCATGTGCAGTTTGTGTATTGTTGTACGGGTTTCACGACAGTGCCCGATTCGTCCCTTGCAGTTGGTTTACGGCTCTTGCAGTTTGTTTATGTCTGCATTGTGCGTAGGTGGCTGTCGTCGGTTTTACTGTACGTGATGGCGATGAGCGAGGATTTTCAATTTTATGCTGCACTGCTGGACTACATGTCCACAGGAAAAAGGTCCATTGTGGTGAAAATAAAGAAGCTAAGACACGGACCGGTATGGGGTGCCGTTTGTAAAGCGGCTCGTGCTGAAAATTACAGCAACATTTTGTCAACATTTTGTCACATTTAGCCTTAAACAATGTTTTAAAAACGGGTGTAAATTTTTAAAACTCAATTTTTTGCACATTTATAACAATATTTGTCATCTTAGAGATATTTTAAATAGTTAAATCCAAATGTTAAATGTAACACCTAAATGTTAAATGTTAAACCTAAATGCTTGAATCTAAATCTAAATGTTAAATTTAAATCTAAATGTTAAATCTAAATGTTAAATCTAAATCTAAATGTTAAATCTAAATGTTAAATATAAATCTAAATGTTAAATCTAAATCTATATCTAAATGTTAAATCTAAATCTAAATGTTAAATCTAAATGTTAAATCTAAATCTAAATGTTAAATCTAAATCTAAATGTTAAATCTAAATGTTTCGGGTGAAACTAAATATTTAGCTAATATGCAAATTCCACTATGGCCACAACCACCAGCCACAAGGGGGCACACTTTGTCTGACTTTGACATCCTTCCTCAGCAAGAGCCTTCCCCCTCCTTCCTCCATCTGGTAGAATCTACAACTGTTCTTATGGTTGGTCTGCAAACATGTCTGAATCATCCTTAGCAGAAAACAGCAACCCCCACAGGGCTACCCCACAGGGCTACCCCACAGGGCTACCCCACAGTAGCATTGCATTCTTGTCAAGGCTAACTTAACTAAACTAGCTAACTGCAGCTGGTAGAGATTTGCGTTAGGGTTACAGCTACCGGAGGCTACTCATGGCTCGAAATGAACGGTGTAATAATTCTCTTATTGGAGACTAAAGTTCACAAGGATGTCGTTTAATCATAACGGTGTCATGGTAACATTACCCAAATAGCCTTCTCGTGTTAAATAAAACATTAGCGGCTAGCTAAAGTATAGTATACCGAGTGGTATGATGCTGCTGCAGTGGAGGTGGTGAGTGTGGTTGGCCCAGGTGTTTTACTGTAGCTGGTGGAAGTCTCAAGAGACATTAACAACATATTAGAAACATTATTTTTCATGTGTTTATACACATAGCAGTGGAAAAAAAACAGGGATGTGTTTGGCAAAGGAAGGAAATGCAAATTTAGTGCACCACCAGATATGCAATTAACAGATGCGTAATACATGCACAGCACGCATGTGCCACCATCCATATCTATATAGACACGGAATAATATTGCCATGTCACGAGAAGTTTTCCGGGCAAATGGACCATTTTAAGGACTTAGACTTAGGCTAGCTAGCCGCTGATGTTTTATTTAACACGAGAAAGCTATGTGGGTAATATGACACCGTTATGATTAAACGACATCCTTGTGAACTTTAGTCTCCAATAAGAGAATTATTACACCGTTCATTTCGAGCCATGAGTAGCCTCCGTTAGCTGTAACCCTAACGCAAATTCTACCAGCTGCAGTTAGCTAGTTTAGTTAAGTTAGCCTTGACAAGAATCCAATGCTACTGATTTGGAGAACACAGACACCTACCGAGCTGGCCTGTGGGGGTAGCCCTGTGGGGGTAGCCCTGTGGGGGTAGCCCTGTGGGGGTAGCCCTGTGGGGTAGCCCTGTGGGGTAGCCCTGTGGGGTAGCCCTGTGGGGGTTGCTGTCGCTGTCATGGTCGCTGTAGAGAAATTCTGTATTGCCGTCAAAACGGCTCTGCCGATGTTTTCTGCTAAGGATGATTCAGACATGTTTGCAGACCAACCATAAGAACAGTTGTAGATTCTACCAGATGGAGGAAGGAGGGGGAAGGCTCTTGCTGAGGAAGGATGTCAAAGTCAGACAAAGTGTGCCCCCTTGTGGCTGGTGGTTGTGGCCATAGTGGAATTTGCATATTAGCTAAATATTTAGTTTCACCCGAAACATTTAGATTTAACATTTAGATTTAGATTTAACATTTAGATTTAGATTTAACATTTAGATTTAACATTTAGATTTAGATTTAACATTTAGATTTATATTTAACATTTAGATTTAACATTTAGATTTAGATTTAACATTTAGATTTAACATTTAGATTTAACATTTAGATTTAGATTTAGATTTAACATTTAGATTTAACATTTAGATTTAAATTTAACATTTAGATTTAGATTCAAGCATTTAGGTTTAACATTTAACATTTAGGTGTTACATTTAACATTTGGATTTAACTATTTAAAATATCTCTAAGATGACAAATATTGTTATAAATGTGCAAAAAATTGAGTTTTAAAAATTTACACCCGTTTTTAAAACATTGTTTAAGGCTAAATGTGACAAAATGTTGCTGTAATTTTCAGCACGAGCCGCTTTACAAACGGCACCCCATAGACCGGGGTCTCTCCGCGGACCTAGCCCAGTGACAGTGCACTGTCTCTGGGTAGATGGTTTGGGGATGCCCCCTGTTTGTCCCGGAGCTGAGGAGCTCCAGACCCAGACCGGGGTCTCTCCGCGGACCTAGCCCAGTGACGGGGCACTGTGGCTGGGTAGACGGTCTGGGGATGTCCCCCGGTTGTCCCGGAGCTCCAGAGACCGGGGCTTTTCCCCAGACCTAGCCCAGTGACAGTGCACTGTCTCTGTGTAGACGGTCTGGGGATGTCCCCCGGTTGTCCCGGAGCAGCGGAGCTCCATACCGGGACCGGGACTTCTCCGCAGATCTATCCCAGTGACAGTGCACTGTCTCTGGGTAGATGGTCTGAGGATTTCAACGTTATTAAACTGGCTACGAATAATCCGTGTCTGTCTGTCTATCTGTCTATCTGTCTCTATCCTAGTGATGTTCCTTCTGACACGGGGCTTCGAACCACGCCCCAAAACTCGGCAGGGTTTTTTTCTGAAGTACTGCTCCGGAGCTTGCTTCAAGTCACGTGACTGATGACGTTTGAACCAATTCACTGCTTCATTCAGACTGAATCAGCTGACTGCTTTGGTTCAATGGGCGGGGCTTTGAAAATCTGGCAGGTCTCAGTTGTGTTTAAAATGGCTGAAACAACGCGATGCGTTGCCTATCTGGTCAATACCATTTGGATTGATTTGATTAGCGTTTGTAGTTCTTTCGGTTTACTTTCTTATTGCTTTGCAATGGAACCAACCAGGAAGAGATCTCTACTGTGGAGAAACTGTTGTTTTTAAATAAAAATGCATAAGCACCCCAGTTCACCTAAGCACCCCCCCCACCACCACCCACCACCACCACCACCCACCACCACCACCTGTACATAAAACATGTAGAATATACATACATGAACTCATAATTGTCAGAATCATTAGGTCAAGATTCTATTTTTATTTGCATATTCACCTATTCTTTAATGGTTCATTTATTTATTTCATGCTGACCAGAGGACAACATTTCATTCTTCATGTTTTTAACATTGGTGGATGACAATTAAGTGAACCATCTACATATTGGTAGGATGGAGCAAGAAGGAAAAGCAACACATGAACTGAAGTGTGCTTCAGTTAATTTTAGAAATATATACTTTATTGATCCTCAAGAGGGGGAAATTATTGTCTTCATTGGCAAACATACATACAAAGACAAAAAGAAAGAAAGAGGCATACAATACAGAGGAAAAGTTAACAACTCTGGTAACTAACAAAAGTGCACAAATACAGCGAAACTCAAAGTGCACACTTGCAGGGCCGTCAACCTTTTGCAGGCTGCAGTACAACCAATGCGCCAGCAGATGACACCCACGTACAAATCAGTGAAGCTTCGAGTAATGAACCAAATTCCAACACAATAGTCCCAAAGGGTTCAAAGCCCCATGAAGCCTCATTTGGACATCACTACTCTATCCATCTATCTATCTATATCATCTATATCTATCTATCCATCCATCTATCTATCTATCTATCCAAAATGCCAAAATACGTCTCTGTCGTAAATAAAATAAACATCCAAAAAAAAGCCCGAATCGGGCAGGAAAACCCGCCTTCTTCCTGATACGTCATGGCCTGTTTCCTGATACGTCATTATACGTCATTGTGCGCATGTGCAGTACACACAGAGCCCACATCAGGTACTTCCGCCCACATTGGGCACCCACACCTGGTACGAGCAGCACAAATCGGAAGTGACGTAGGGCCTGACAGTTAACTTATATATATTTTTTTAGAAGCTTACATTTTTGGTAAAACTTTCAAAAGAATAAATATTTCAGAAAACAATCAAGGAATTTGCGTTTATCACTTTGTTATTGGGGACGATATAAAAGGAAGTAACAATATTTACGGCACAACACCGGAAGTTGCCTTCTTGCCGACACTGCAGTAATGGCGGCCTCCTATGAGCAAAGAGGCAACGTGACAACTCGCTAAAATGTGGATCTGTTATTATAGAGACCTATTCAATCATCATTAATACTATTATACGTTTCACAAACATCTTCGTTTTATGCGTAAGTAGTTTTTGTAATCGTGACTTTTTAAACTTGCAAGTGAACAATGGACAAGAAGTGTTGTCATTGGTCCTGTGTTATGGAGAATGACTTTTCCTCAATTTAAATCTTTAAATTATTTCTTTTATGTTCACATATCAGTTATTCATTTTCATCAGTTACAGTGGGTCCTTAAGAGATTATGTATGATATTGTATAATAATGTGTAAATCAAGTCATGCGCTACTTGACTAGTATTTTTTAAATGTTCTCTTTACAGCCTCCTAACATTTTGTCGGTCTAATATAAAAACAAAGATGTCTTCATTTAAACCCACACAAATACCAGTGTATCCCAAACTTGGAGAAAAAGTCACTAAAGAAACACTTTACTGGAAAGACTACAAGGTTGGTATAAAATAATGATTTGATATTTATCTTCTTCTAATGTCAGTCCTCATTGAGATGTTTTATATATTTGTAGGCACCAATTCAGATAAAAGAGTTCGGAGCTATCAGCAGTCTAGATTTCTCTCCTGTGGCACCACATAATTTTGCAGTGACAGCATTCACCAGGGTAAGCAAAGCCTGTTTGTCAAATTTTCTCGCTTAATGGTCTTTACCAATAATGTTGTTTAACTGTTTTAGATCCACATTTATGGACCGTTTTCCCAAGAGCCAGTGAAAACATTTACTAAATTCAAGGACAATGCATACTGTGGAAGGTTTAGGTCAGATGGGCAGCTTCTAGTTGCAGGATGTGAGGATGCAGTGGTGCGACTTTTTGACGTCAGCGGGAAAGTGGCTCTCAGAATGTTCAAAGGGCACACAAAGTAGGTTTCTATGAATATGTAATATATTCATTCATATATAGTAATCTACTTGGTGCCTAGATCAGTCTAATAATCCACATTATTTTTCAGGGCAGTGCATGTCACAGATTTTACTTCTGACCGATATCAGATCCTCACAGGATCGGACGACTACACCTGTCGGCTTTGGGACATCCCAAATTCCACTGAGCTTTTATCTTATCAAGAACACACAGATTACATTCGCTGTGGCATTACAAGCAAACTTAACAGCAATCTTTTCATAACCGGTGAGAAACAATACATTTGTTTTTAAATGTATAATTTTCACCATAGGTAGGTCCATAGAAGTAAGTCCAGGTAAGATTTATGCTACAGAAATTTCTTTATAACTAGGTGTAATGTTTTGTTCCAGGATCATATGACCATACATTAAAGGTCTTTGATACCAGAACAGATAAGAGTGTGCTTTCCATGGATCATGGTCATCCAGTGGAAAGTCTCCTCCTTTATCCTTCAGAAGGACTCCTTGTTTCAGCAGGTAAGCATATGGCATCTTGAGGGTTGGGTTTAAGTCACTGCTGAATGCTGCATGTAGTTGCTGTATGTGAATGAGTCTACCACATTAAAATAGCTGTTTATTTTCCCAGGAGGCCGCTATGTTAAAGTATGGGATCTCCTAAAGGCTGGCCAGCCTCTTGTGTCTTTGAAAAACCACCACAAAACTGTGACATGCTTATGTCTCAGCAGTAATGGGCAGAGGCTACTCTCTGGTTCACTGGACAGGTGAACAACCCAGCAATCATTAATGTACCTTTAGTTAAAATGTTCTTCATTCTTAATAACTGTTGTTTTACAGGCACATCAAGGTGTACAATACAACAACATACAAAGTTGTTCACAACTTTGACTATGCTGCCTCCATTCTTAGTCTTGGCTTGGCTGTAAGTATTCAGTGTTAATTTTGTTGGACAGTACGTAGATGGTGCTGTATCTTTTGGACAGTTTGTGACTTTACATTTTATATACGATGATTTCTTGAGTGATCCATCAACTGATTTTATGATGATCTCAAGATTCTGACAAACACAATACTACCATAATATTCCTCACAGATTCTACTTGAATAATTATAATGATAGTAATTAGTCATCTACAGGATGGCCTTTTCCTATGGGAAACATTAATCTAAACTTTTTTTCACAATTTTTAATAGATCTCTCTTTTCTCTCTATTTCTAGCCAAATGATGAGTCAATTGTCGTGGGTATGACCAATGGGATCTTAAGTATCAAACACAGAAAAGGCCCTGAAGACTCTGAGGGTGCTGGTCAGCAGAGAAGACGTCCTTCATACCGTGTCTTTGTGAAGGGAAAGAACTATGTACCCAAACAGGCAAGTGACAAATAATGGAAAGCTGTGATATTCTGGAGTTTCATTTTTCGTTTAAGCTTTGGACTTATTTTACTGCTTTTCAGGATGACTATCTTGTTGGTAAACCAGTAAAAGAACACCTGGCCAAATACGACAGGCAGCTGAAGAAATTTAATGTGTCTAAGGCATTGGATACTGCTTTGGAGGTATAAAGATTACTGTATAACTGTGCTTTTACAATTTTAATAGGTGGAAAAATGAGTTTTAATTGTCTAACAATTGTTCTTTCTAATTTTTACTTGTGCACGTGTTAGACATATATAAGAACAAGAAAGCCAGAGATCACCGTAGCTGTTATAAAGGAGTTGGATCGAAGGGGGAAGTTGAAGAATGCTCTGGCTGGAAGAGATGAACAAGAGCTTTCTCGATTACTTAGTTTTCTCATTGGGTAAGTATTTGTTGTTATTCCTCACTTTTCATTCCTAGTGTCCTAATTATTCATTGCGATGAGATTATTGGCGCGTTTCCCAACTTTCAGAGGCTAGAGCAGTTTTGCAGTCAAGGTAATGCTAACAAACATTAGCAGCACAGTTCTTCATTTTCAGAAGATAAAATGATTTATAGATTCAAATGGCACACATTTTTAACTTAACGTGCTTGGGACAGGTTAGAAAAAAATGTTATTTTGTAATCTAAATTGTGTTGAACTTTTGGATATAATTCTCCCTAGTGTGATGTCACCAATATTTTTACAACTCTACTTTCTGTAATTTTCAGCACATTTTTCAACTTTTCTTTGCAAGTTGCATCTTCATTGTTGTAAAAACATTATTTATATTTACAATAATTATACCTCCACAAAATTAAGTCAAAATCATAAAAATCTGTCATATGCACTTTAAGAGCTGCTTTTACAATATATCTGTACAGGGGCAAATGCAGCCACTTACAGTAATTTACATCTATCAGTAGTTGTACTCACTAATGCTTGCAATGTAGGCACTTGGTGGACCACAGATTTGCACCAGTCCTTGTAACAGCAGCTGATATGATCCTGGACATCTATCAGTCAATCATTGGTCAGTCCCAAGTCATTGACCGCCAGCTGCTGCGCTTGCAAGAACTACTGGAGCGAGAGATTGACTATCAGCAAGATCTCCTGGAAGTACTTGGCATGCTTGATGCAATGTTTGCTTGCTCCCTTCCCAAAAAAGAGGTCCCAAGCTCCAGTATCAGCAGACAAAATGGCCTTGCTCAAGGAGAACCAAGTACTACTGTCCCACCTCAAATTCAGGCTTCGTGAAGAGGAGATCTCAGCTATGGGATACAGTGGCGTTTCCTAAATGGACCTATCTGTGAAGGGTACATATCATCAAGCGATCAGACTTCATATTCGGACAAGTGTTTTGATGTACTGTACAAGGGATGTTTTAATATGGAATTTAAATGAATTGTATGAATGAAGCGACTATGTGTCAGTGATCTCTATTCAAATGTTTTATTAGCAATTAAACTATGCTAGGCTAATAGGCTGGTGCAGTAGTTGTCTGTGTGATGACTTGAGTACATTAAAACCTGTATTTGAGTATATTTTTGTTATTGTCTCACTAAAGAGGATCAAAGCTATGGCCTATTGTGAAAAATTTGTAACTTTTTGGTGGAGGGTTCACCACCGTCATGCTCTTGCAGAATGCATGATTTGCATGATTTATAAGCATTTCCTTTACCTATAAACACGTAATTTAATAAATAGATAATGGATAAAATAAGCAACAAACCCCTATCTGAAATATAAAACCAGACTTTTAACGGAGCAAAACGATAATTAGTTTTATATCAATCCACGTAGGCTATCTACAGACCAGAGTAAAGTGACCCTACTGGGACTTGTAAATGTGCTTCTTGTGACCATCACTTGTATGTAATTTATTCCCGGTACCATCCACCCGAGGGCGCCAAAGTTTCCACAGGTCAGTCTATGGTCGGAACGAGGAGGAGGATGGTGATTGGCCAAATGATCCATGTGCAAATGATCGAGCCGTGGACCACTCAGACTCAAAGGATGCTGCTGTTTGCCGCTGGTCCACCTCTTTCTCTTCACGCCATCCATTAAACCTGTTGCTTTCAGTGGCTCACATGGTCGCCCATGAGCTGTTGTGGCCTTTTTCAGACTTACTAAAAGGTAGGTGACCATCATGGATTTGTGTTTTAGCCAATAGTTTGCTCAAAGTTTTGTTATTTTGTTATTTTAGGAGTTCTAGAGAGGACGGGAGGCTTTTAAGACTTGATCCACGAGGAGATACTTAACTGAATGTAAAATCTTTCTTTTGACCTAGGACGAATTATTATGTTTTGTTTTAACCCTCATTTTGATTGCACTTGCCCCTGTCTTGTCTGTGGATCTCTGCTTTTTTGCACAAGATTAAGCAGACTATCACAAACCCTTCAGGATTAGAGATTAGAGATTGGCAGGATCATAAGTAATGAGGAGTCACATGGCCTTGTTTTCATTTATGACTTTAATTTTTGTCCCTGTACAGCTGAGCTCTAATGGAGCTGAGCAGAAGGAAAGTGCCTCTCTATGTAAGTATTAACATTATTTAACCTCATTTTATAAAACTAAAAATTGGGCCAAGCAGTAAATGGAGGTCATTCAAATTTACTGGTCATTTTTGTTGTGTGGTTTTGCCAACATTGTAAATCAGTGTTTTTCTGCAATAAAGGTATTTATTTCTTCTTTATTACATTTCATCAATACATTTTCTATGTTTGTATATTTGGCTTTTTTTTTTTTTTTTGGTAAATTAGGGCAGTGCAACAAGAGTATTTTTGTTGACTGTGCCATGAAAGATCTCTTCTATGAGGGCTTGTTCTGATAAAATTTGCTGTAAATAATAATGTACTTACAGTGAAAGTCATTCATCAACTCCATTTGTTTGGCACTCTTACTAAAGTAGAATGCTATATAACTAGCAAATGAGTAACCATTTCATTCAGTGGTGTTTTTGTATTCTTTTTCCTCTCAGTTGAAACTCATCGTGGACTTTCAAATACTTGCTTTTTGTGCTTTTGAATAGTTGTATGCATTATCCAAGGTTTGGCTGTATAGAGAAGGCGTGACAGTACTCAGATCTTTTCATTTGGATTGGTTTCGAAAGTTTAAATATTGATGTTTTGGTAATTAACAACAGAGATGATAAATACCTACAGCATATAGGGAAGCTGCGTTAATCTTATCTCATAATCAAATAGTATCAAAAATAGGTTATTCTGAATACAGGTTTTTTACCTGAACAGCATTTGTGTGTGAATAAAAAGGGAATGAGAAAAGCACTCAGTTTTACAGCATTGGAAATCAGGCCATGAGCTAAGGGAGCAGAGCTAATCAAGAGGATCTAATGAAGAACTGTCTGTACATTGTGTTAACCAGCTACACAAGTCTGAGTTGGTTTGGACTGTTATTAAAATTTGCCTTCTCTGTTCTCCAGCCTCATACTGCTTGTTTCTTTGGTCTAAAATGTACATAGTAGGCATGTTTGGTGTTTAATGTTTTATGTTAAAAGAGGAGACACATTGTACAATCATTGGAACTATAAAAAATAACCCTTCATTCATAATTTCAGTTAATATGTTTTTTTTTTTTATGATAAAACTCAGTTCATGCTCTAGTTTATCAGAGAGAACTGAATAAATAAACAAAAAATATAAACCTGACTTATAAAGTATATTTTTTATTTGATGGGTAAGTTAATTTTATTTTACATTTTACTTTTTTTTTAATATGCTTGGAGATAAAAATCGAGGCTCAGAATAGGTATTTGTACTTGGTATAAAACATTCCTGTGTTTATTGAAGAACAATGCTTTATTTTTCTCCTAGAAGCAGTGCTTTTGTAGGATTTTGGTGCTTTACACAAATGTAAAACTCCGCATTAGAGAAAAGCCTTACCCTGAAGTCTGTTCAGATATTCCTTTCTTTATTTGCTTCTTATTTGTCTTTTCATGATAGGGCCAAGCCAAAGTGTTCGCTTTGCTGGAGGGGCTGGACTCAGTGCCAGAGGATGCAGAGGTGTATGTGGTACTGGAAGGATCCACTCTGGTCCATGTGACCAGGGCTCACAGCGATATCATGCTCTGCTTTATCGTCCCTGGTATGTGCACAATCCCTGGGTAGCAGTTGTTCCACACCCAGGGGCGGCTCCACACATTTTGGTTGGAGGAGCTATGGGGTTGCTCACTTAACTTAATTTAGAGCTTCAATGGAGCACACCCTCACCTCCTACTATGTTTGTTTTGCTTTTTAAAATGGGATTAAATGTAGTTAGACCCTGTAGTGATTTTTAAGACCTAATATGGATTTCTTTTTTTTAATTATAGTCTCATTTTGAAGATACTGTGGTTTCCAACTAAAAATGAGTTGAGATTAGATGTGCTATGAAAGTGGGCCAAAAATCTTTGGGGGGGAGCATTGGCCATTCTAGGGGAGGCTAGTGCCCCCTTAAGCCCCCAACCCTTATCCTTGCCACAGTCCAGGCACTTATTATCAGTTTTATTTTGCATGGTTATTTTGGGGATCCCGATATAGAGAATATGTAGTACCAAGAGGAGTTACATATTTCAGTTACAAAAAAGATGCTTACGCTTTGTTTGTTTGAAATACAAGCACTGTTATTGATCAGTAGTTCTGAGGAGTGTTCTGTCACTGGTTCCATTCACACAAACACATGTTTTCTGTGTCGAGGTCTGGAAAGGCAGAATCTTATCAGCTTCCTGTAGAAACAGACCCACTGACAAATGTATCGCCATTACTGGACTCTGTAGAGACCACACAAGCTTCAAACTGCACTCCTGCTGCTGGACAATGTCTAGTTTATTTCTTCAGGATATTTAGACCAAAAGATATGTGTGAAGATAATGAAGATGGAAAAAAAAACTCTACTGACACTGGCTATTTCAGATAATGTCATTACTATATAAAAATTAGCCTTTAGAGCAATCCATCACTCTTCCCTGTACTGTACACTGTGATCTTTGTGCTTGATTATTGTGTGATAAATCATGCACAACTAAAAACAATAATATTTACTACATTTTTACTACAGAGGCAGTACTTGACTTGTTTTTCACTCTATGGAAACAGTCAATATTCTTCTAAATTCTCCTCTGTGAATGCACTACTCATTGGTTTGTTTATTCAGTCATGTGATGCAGTAATTTGAAGTTAGATTCCAGTTAGTTACTATGAACAAGTGTGCATGAAAGTAACATTTAAATTAGACTCTAATTACATTACAGCCAGCATAATTATCTTGTGTTTTTCTCCTACAGGACATAACATGGCAGAGATGGTGTCTGTTCATGCGTACTTGTTCTCAGAAAGTACAGGACTCATGTGGGTAGGCGGAGCTTCACTGGAGTATGTACAAGATGATGCCCAGGTACAGTAAAGTACATTTAATTAGTGGATTTCAGGGGAGCATGACACAGAATTTCCTATTGATTACTTTGCATTTTGCCATGAAATATCAGAAACGTAAATTTCCAAATATTGAACCTGATCATTTCTATTATTGACTAGACCCAAAACTATCCTCTATAACAACAAAAATCTGCAGTTGAACAATATTAATTTTAGCTGTCCCTCATTTGTATTAAATAATATTGGCCTTTAGAATGTAGTCATGTAATCTAAAAACCAGCAATATATTGCAATTAAAGGGACACTATGTAAGATTTCAGGTGGATGGTCCGAAACCTTGTAATCTCCGTGGAAATGTTGTTTTGCCTGGAATGTTCCACAAAATTGCTGTAATTTAATAAATTATGAAAGATAGATAAGTTTATACCGTACTGCTGGACATTCCAGCAATAACATTTTCATGAGACACGCTGGAGACGGACCCTTGATGAGAAAACTTACCTTTAAGACTACAGGTTGTGAGCTTTGTTTTTTTTTCTTTGTTTGTTTTATGTATTGTTTTATACATTTGTGTCTTACATGCTTTCATGTTTATTATCATTGTATTGTTTAATGTTTTATTGTATTGCCCTTAATAATAAAAAAGACCACTATACAATTTAGTCTTTGGTATCCATGAGTTCCAGAGTGATAAAAATTAATGATGTTGTTATAACGATGAAAAATGTGGCAAAACGGTGTGTATAAACAGGAAGCTGAAACCCGTAAATATGCTGTTCTTTTCACAGGACCTTGCAGAGCACCTGATCATCCATGGACATCGTCTCCGAGCCACAGATCATGAGGAGCTGAGCAGCCTCTTCAGCCTGGGCCCGGGGAGTTCACTCTGGGCTATGGATCGCTGCATTACTCTGGCTATGGCCAACTTAGATATTCCACGCAGCTGGAATGTGCTGGGCAGCCTAAGCGGTATATGAGTTATGTTAGTTATGTTTGTGGTGTTAAAACCCTAAAACTAGGGTAAAACTATATGTATTTTCAGGTGAATTTACCAACTAAAGTTTTAAAAACATACTCCAACTTTCACCTAAAATGTAACTCAACATCGCTGAACTTTTCAACCCAGCCTCTGCTTTCCCATCTGTGTTCCAGGCCTTCATTCCCATTTTCCATGCTTGAGAAATCGGAAGTGGGCATGGTCATATGTGTATTTCTGCTGAATTCATCAAAGCTAATTAAGCAGGGTGTAATGCAGTTATTAGAGCCTTTCCTTCTGGAAATAACCCTAAGGGGAACTCAATCAATCTAAGGCCAAGTGTGTGTGTGTGTGTGATACTGTACAGTGTAGCTTGTACCAATCTGTCCAGTGTTTATGTCGAACCACCTACATAAATAACAAACTTGATTTTGGGTTAATACAATTAAGGCAGTCTGTTTCGAGGCCATGTCTCCTTCTAAATGTCTTCAGTTAATCTCATAACCCTGCTTATGACATCAGTGTATTGCCGATAAAGTAAAAAGCTCCATTCAATCTCTGATGTTGGCTCAAATACTAAATGCTTCATCGTTTATGTGGTACACTGGCATTTAACAGCAGCGTTTACAAGTCAGAGTTAACTGTCAAGATTTATCAGTAGCTTAAAGTCTCAATATTAAAATGACATTTTGATTTTTACTGCCTAATGGACATTGTCAGATACTGTCCTCTTTGTTGAAACGATTTATTGCATCTAACTGGGTTAGTGGGGCAGTAGAGGCTATAAAAGTGAAAACATTTTTGGCATGTAGGTTAGTAAATTCTTTACTCATTTTGCAGAAACATATCTCACTACAATAGCAAACCCTGTCTGTATTATGTCCTCTGTAAATGTTGCATTCTAATGCTGTTTTACACCAGTTACATGAACACAGTGTATTCCTAATGTTTATTTCAGAACATACCCAGAGAGAGTCTCCTCTGCACTTGGCGGTACGGTTTGGTCTTTGTCGATTGGCTGAGCTGCTGCTCTGTCAGCCTGGGGGTCTAATGGCCATCAGCCTGCCCAACGAAGAGGGGGTCACACCTCTGCAGCTGGCACAGACCACAGGGAACTCTGAGCTTTTGGAGCTACTTACACAGTAAGATATTTACCCATGACTGCCAGACTAATGACAGTTTTTTTGTTGAACATGTTTTCAACAATTTCTTAAGCCTTTTGAAGAGCTAGTTTTGTTATGTTCACATAAAAAGCTCAGCAGCTGTTAGTACAACCTGTTAAACCTAAGAATGTTTTGAACTAAATTGTCTGGGTTCAGTCATAAATCTTGAACACATGTACATGACATGTTAAGTCTAAGTATTGAATGACAGACAAAACAATAGTCAATTTGGCTTCTAGCCTTTTACACATGTTGAACAAAGTACTTAATACTGGATTAACAACATGGTGAATTTTGTTAAACAAGTTGATTGCTAGTGTTTTGTCTGGTCCTACAGCCCACCCAACCCGCTGACCACACCCCCTGCAGGACTGTCCCAGGTGTGGGCTGACCGCTCTCGCCTGCTCAGGTTTTGTCACGATACTAAAAATCTGACATTAACAGTTCGTCAAAACCTGAGGTGGAGCTCAGAGGAAAGCCGGCATGCAGACATCCTACTACTGCGAGACAGGCTCCATGATGAGGACTTCCTGAGAGAGGTGAATCACATACAGTATTCAGAACTAATTAGAGTCAGAAATAATATATGTTTTTAGTTTGTTGACTATATTTTTCTTTAAATTATTCCGTCTCAGATTATGGCATTAAGAAGGGAGAAAGTGGAGACTGTCTTGGAGAAGGAACAACTTGTAGATGACCCTGTGGAGAATGGTAAAAATCATATTAATTTATCATGACTACAAATTGATGTAGCTGTTAAAAGATAGTATTGTTCATGATTTAATTATATGAGAAAACCATGGTAAAAGTTTTGAGTTTTTTTGAGTCAGCGTATCTGATCTTGAGTCAGCAAATCTGATTTTAAGCTTATTTTATGGATTTGTGAGGGCATTTTCTTTTTCTTCTGATGCAATATAGTAGTTGTTGTAATAGTAGTGGTTTTATGCAGGAGACACTGCCCTCTTGTGTAGAGTTTTGGTGTTGCAACACAATTTGGCAGAGTTGTATTGCTGCATATTTTAAATTAATATCGAAAACAAAAATAATATCACAATTTTAGTTACTTTACTTTTATTACTACTTTAACATGTATTTTTATAGTGAATCAACTTGTAGATACCACTTGGCTTAACTTGTGTTTCTTTATTACAGCCCTGTATCCTGATATTGAGGAAGGAAACGTGCTTCCAACAAAGAATGAGAATATATTTGTGAGTTTGAACTTGTTTCTTGAGTGTTATTGTAAGATAAATGACAACACTATCCCCATGTATTTCTTATAGATATTAACTTAATAACATATGTTGTCTAACGCCGGATTTACACTGCAAGAGCAGTGCGGGACTTCATTAAAAACAATGCACACTGCTACACTGGCGGAGTGTGGGTGAGGCACAGGTCTGTGGAAAGAATCCAAAAGAAGTATGTTTTTCCCCGACACAGTAGCGGTCTGGTCCGGTTTTAAGAGAGAGAGATAAGACTTTATTGATCTCACAGAGGAGAAATTCACTCGTGACAGAAGCTCACAGTCAGGGGACAGTATAGTGCAAAAAGTTGTGAAAAATTGTGCAAAACACTCAGAACAATAAGTAAATAAAAAATAAGATCACAATAAATACGTCATCAGACTAGTGTTATGGCCTGAACCTACATGAAACCGCGTTGCTTTGGTGAAATACGCACCACAGTTGTCGTAGCTGGTGTAACAGGCAATCTGCAAGTAACCTACTCAAAGTACGTGCCGGACCTGACCTGCAGTTAGTGTGAGCCCGGCGTCAATCTCCAGGTGCTATGCTTTTCCTTTAACTGCCAAATGTTGCTGTTCTGGCATTAAAACAGCGCTCTGTCTCACCTTAACACACAGCTCTGTGTGTGTGTTTCCCATTTGGAAAGTGTTGGTATTTTATGCCCCACAGATGGTGACCTAAACTTGTTCTACTCTCTCTCATATCATTATTGTGTGTGCTTTTTGTTCCTTGTTTCCTGCTCAGGATTATGAGGAGTCAGTAATGTTTTCCTTAAATGAAGAAGACGAAGATGATACACTGCAGTCAGATTCAGGTAAGACTTGTAAATTTTGAAAACTCCTAGTTGTAGAGTGACCACGTCAAAATAGACATTCTGGGTCAAGAGACTGAAAATGTTATCACACATTCAGGATTACCAAAAGTTATTTACTGAAACAAATTGATTTCACATTAATATCTACAGTCCAGTGCCTATAAAACATTACATACATGCTGTTTCATATACTGAGATTTGTGTTGCAATTGAAAATGGGGCACACATTTTACGCAAGGAACTTAAAGGATTCTTACTTGTTCATTTAGTAAATTAGAATTTTACACATTTAGACATAATAACTGAACAGTGAACACCAACAGATGAGACAGGAACCATTTAAATTTACAGAACAACCAAAAGTGGGGCAGACGATCACCTTACAGTCAGTACTTTGGCAATTGGGAATATTCTTAACTCAGCCTGAAATGATCTTTGTTGCTTTAGGTGGATTGAATAAAAACATTGCTTTCCTTTATTAAGTGATTGCAACAGCAGGAAACATGAGTGTGGAGTTGTCCAAACCTCAGCTATGACAATTCACCATGGAGAATCAAATTTCACCTATAGCTTCTTTGCACCCCTCTTTTTGGATGTTCAGTTTTGACCAAGAATCATTGTAACCACATCTGCCTAGCTGAGTCAGGTGCCAGGAGAGTTGTCACGGATCAGCTTGTCCACTCTTCCTTTGGGCGGAAAAGAAGGTTTTGAGGGGAAAAATATTGTGGGTTAATAATTGGCTATAGTTGGTTCAGAGAAGACGGATGCTCCATTGTAAGAATGCTGTGGTGTGAAGCTTCTGACAGCTTTGGCTCTGGACATCTGTAATTATAATATATTGTGGCTAGTCTTGTGTTCATGGTTTAGGCATTCTGTTTGCAAGTGTGTGTTTATCTGCTGTTTTTGGTTCTCACAACTTTTTTTTTACCCTTTGAAGACTGATGGTTTGTGACCATGAATGATTTCTCTGAATGTATTGTGTGGCACAGACAAACAGGAGGTATGCAAGGCATCCTTTGAGAAAAAACAGACTGAAAAAGACTTAAGTCGTACAATGTTTCAGACACTAATGTTCACTGAGGTTTATGCTGCTGCAAATTGTAGCACACAACTATGCAGTACAAATATTTTCTTTTATTTCAAGTTTTCCCACACTTTGCCAGTGATTTGATCTTGCATGTAATTTATTGGTGGCATCTTCTCCATTTATGTGGCTTGTAATATAATACTCACTTTTTGCATGTTGCCGGATTAGAAACATTTGATTTGGGCAATAAAAAACCCCTCTCTCTCTCTTTTGTATTGAAAGATCAAATATTTTCTTATATATTTTTTCTTATTAAAAAAAATATAATATCCAAGAAGAAAGACTTTTGGTCAGTGGAGTTTACCTAAGAAAAAACTGATTTCATCTAAACTCCTTCAAAACAACAAACTCCTGATCCAAATAACATGCTTTTTGGCTGTACACCCCTCGATTAAAATGCATTTAGCTTATAGGGCTGGCCAATATTTATCACAGTTCCTCATATTGACAAATCCTGATTTTCGATTCCTTTTTTGTCTTATTAAACACTGAAAAATATCTTTCAGTCTTTATTTCCTGAACCTAAACAATACTTCAAACAATAATCAGTGCCATTTAACACAAGCATTTGTCAAATTTCTTCCTCCCAAAGTCTGAACTCTGCCCCAAACCACATGCTCTTACTGACAGAAGATTGGCTGTAGACCATTGATGACTGAATCTCAATTAAAATTTGATTATGCCTAGCTTGTCATTGAAACTACTGAATCTTTAAAGGTCCCATATTACACTATTTTCTGATCTATGTTGTGTTGTTTTCAAACATACCTGGAATTATGTTTTGATTAATTCACACAAACAAATTCTGCATATTTAAGCTGAGTTCTTCTCTCAAACAGAAAACACGCTGTTCCACCTTGTGATGTCATATGGTAATACAGGAAGTGCGCCACTGTGTTTTTTAACTCAATACAACTTTATTAGAATAATTTGAATGATTTCAAATTAATTAGCTATTAACTTAAAAACTACATCTTAATTACATCACAAGGTGGAACAGAGCATTTTGAGCGTTGGAGATGTAGACTAATAATAAAGGGTTACTGAAATGTGTGAATGAAACATCACAAGAATCAACTTTGTGTAATATGGGACCTTTAAAATTTGACTGTTGCCCAGCCCTATGGTAAATGCACTTTTACTGATCATATGCTGTAATGAAGATGGAGTAAGGTTAAGCACTACAATGTTATTCACAAATGTTTTAACACTGCAGAGCTAATGCGTCATTAAAGACACAGACTGCAGCTCAGCACCAGCACCTCAGCACAAGATGAGGAATTTAGAGTTTAGGTGCCATGTTCGCTCTGTCTGCTTGATGTCACTATTCCAATTCACCTTTCAGCTATACCAGTAAAAAGTACAACCCATAATCATTGTAAGCCCCCACCTTTGCCCTCCTATTGGCCCCAGTATTCAAATACCCCACCCAAAACACATACTCACAGTCCTCCCCTGACTCCTCGGGCTCTATGTGTAATGTTACTTTAAAAGAACAAACGGAAAAGTAGCGACATCATCCACAACAGCAGAAGGAAAACTGTGTGTGTAGAAGACCCAGGTATAAATGAACTGCGTTTGGTATTTATACTAAAAAGAATATGGACTTTTAGAATTGTGTCTCTTAAACCACGGCCTTAAAGGGTCCATTTTACGCTAGTTTCTGATCTATGTTGTTTCCTCATCAAAAACACACCTGGACTTGTGTTTTGTTTCATTCGCACATGTTTAACACATAAATCCTGCATATTTAGGATGAGTTTTTCTCTCAAACACTTTTTAAACTCCATACATCTTCACCAGAATCATTTGGATGATTTCAGCCCCTATGTTGAACCAAAGATGAAAGGCATCTGTTAACTTGAAAACTACTGCTTCACGACTTTACAAGGTGGAACAGAGAATTTTGAGCTTTAGAGATATAAAGAGCCCAAAAATGCAGGATTACTCAAACATTTGTGAATGAAACAAAACACAACTCCAGGTATGTTTTTGATGAGGTAACAACATTCTAACATGACTTAAAGCTCACAAGAATCAGTTTTGTGTAATATATGACCTTTAAGGTAAGGTGTTATTGGGACTATATCTTTGTCATTACTTACAATCAAGAGTAAGTGTGATGTTTCTGTATCTTGACAAGACAGGAGTAAATTGAAAAGCAGATTGCTCCCAGGAAGTGCCTTGCTGCTGTAACAATGCAGAGGTTTTTCGTGGATGAATGAGTGTTGCCAGGGCTTTAAAGGCAGTTATTCAGAAGCTTGTAGAGATTCTCAAAGAATAAGAGGGGTTCTTCTTGTAACAGGGAGCAAAGCAGTTATAGTTTGGCAGGTTTACAGCAGACAGTGGGGTCAGTGCTAACAATCTTTAGCCCAAGATGAATGGTCGAATTGGGGCATGGAAAAAGGGATTAAAGCTCCAAACGTGGCATTATGGGTCTACTATAGTGGCCATTCACACATTTTAAGATTGCTTTTGTTGTTTTTAGGTCAGTATTTGCTTTGGACTGTTTTATATATGCTGTGTGAAGGGTTGTCTAAAAGATCAATACTCAGACTATAAACAGAAGTATTGTTTCTGACAAAAAAATTTAATAGGACAACACTGAGTTTTCTTGATTCTTTCTCATAGTATTGCAGTTTGGTGTGAATGTTGTGTAATTGGCCAACATATGTTCTCATGCTAACTTATGTTTTGTGAGTTGAATTACAGCCATAGAAGCTGGTTTCCCTCAAAATATATGCTTTATATTACTTTACAATACAACAGGCCAGTGCGTAGTAACTGTGCATGTTCTGGCTACTAAGCCCCTTTAATTTTATTTCTCCATAAACTTTATTCTATGTAATTATCTTTGGATCTTCTGCTTTCCATTCACTTGTTCTGCCACCACTCAGACTTTCTTGCCTCTACAAATGGATATAGCAGCGAGTTGGCATAAATAAGGAAAAACTGTGGGTTAAAAAAAGAAAAAGAAAAGAAAACTCTTGTCGAATCTAGTGCTGTCTCCATGGTGAGGCTGCTGACCTGGCAACATACTCCTCCCTGCACTCAAGGCCCATTCTGTGTGTCTCTGCTTGGCTTTCACATGCTAAAATATAGAGCTCAGAATAGGTCCAGAATAGGCTGTAGTATTTAGGTCCAAAGTAGAACTAGTTCAGATCAGTCAAAACTAAATTCATTGGAGTTAAAGGTGCATTGTGCAATTTATCTGGTGGAGGGTCCATCAAATGCTTTTCGCCCTCTCTTCCGAGATATGTTATCGCTTTGTCTAGATTGTTTCACAGTATTATATTAAACCTTTCTATCTTCATGGAGATCAAACCAGACAAAGTTACAGGTCAGATCTGGGGGGGAGTGGCAACACTGCTCACAGTCAGAATGCCAGTTTTTCTAGGTATTTTTGAGCTTTAAAACTATAAAATTTTATAAATGTAAGTTAGTTAGTTTAATGTCATACTGTGGAACGTTCTAAGCAGAGCAATGACGTATCTATAGAAACAAGCAGGTGACGGACCCTCCACCAATTACACAATGCACCTTTTAAATTACAAAAGCTGCTTTATTAGTGTAATTATTTCCTTTACAAAACAATAATATATCTTATATAACTGGTTGATGTGATAAAAATTATTTATTCAATTTATAATTCAATTTTGCCACATTAAAAACAAATACAATGGCTTTCAAGATTAATTTCTTGAACTTAAACTATACAGACTTTAAAGCACTGTCATTTAATTCAAAACATAGTCGACTGTCTTCCTCCAAAGTCTGAATTCAAACCCAAACCACTGCTTTTGAGTGATCATTGGCAATTAAACATTGATTAATCTTAATCTCTCTAATATCTATAAACAGTTTAGACCAATAAATATGTTCTGAAGCACATGTGTATTTGAAAAATATTTCTCAAGTGTTAAAGCTCCTGGATGTGTTTAATTTTAAACCATAAATTTCAAATCCAGTAATAACAAAACAAATAATTTCCCTTGTGGATCAATAAAGTTTGTCTTAGACTAAGTAAACTAAGTCTCAGTATGTTTTCTAATAGGAGATTGGAGGCTATAGCTGTCCCACAATCATGAACCAGGGAGGTTAATGATTTCTCCTGATGCAGGGAGAGAGCGAGTCCCCCTGCTAAGGCGTCTGGTCTTGTGTTTGTCTTTGGTTCTGAAGTCCTCCTGTGTTCCACTCTATAGCCCTCTTTTCTCTTCTGCTCTTACTATTTCCGGCCATCACTTTGCCTCCTCCTCCTGTAGCTGTCAGTACATGCGAACCACTCACTGCCTGCTGTTGAGCTGAGTCTGATAAAAAGAAGTAAGATCTTAGGACAGAAATTAAAGCCTGTAGAGGTTAGTCAAACTCTCAGCTGGGACGCAGTAATAGTGGCTGGCTTGTATTGGGCAGTGAGTTGTGGGAGAGGGGGAAGGGGAGGTTTTTAGGGGGAGGGGTGCAGGGCTAGACAGAGTGAACATGCTTGCTCACTCCTGAAGTGCCAGAGTCTGCTGCAACTAAACTGGAGAGAAACACTGAAGTGACAGCAGGAAGTTGGATTTGAATTCCCGGCTGGAAAATGGACGTGAAATGAATCTTTGAACTGTTTGGATGAACCCTCTGTGAGCAACATGGATTCTGACTCGGATTCTCCTTTTAACTACTCCTGGCCATCTTTTCCCAAGATGCGGATGCGCAAGAGAACTGGCAAGAAAACAGGTAATGCCAAGTAAATAGTGAAAAATGTGTGTTGAAATTCTGTCTCTGTCAAGTCCTCTGAATTTAATAGAATGGGTTGCTGAACTCTTTGGATGTGCATAATACTGCTAAATGATGTTGGTGTTTGGTTACACATTTGGGTTTCTATGCCTTAAATTTGAGGTGTCAAAGCTACATTCTCTTAATAGTAATAGAGAGTATGGAGTTTAACCTGCAAGTTCCTTAAAGGTCCTATATTAGGCAAAATTCACTATTGTAAGCTTTTGGTCATCTTGGCATGTTGTTAACTGTTTGGTGGTTTTGTGTTGTGTTTTGTTTTGTTTCATTCACACATGTTTCAGTAATCCTTTTTTATTAGTCTGTCTACATTTCCAAAACTGAGAATACTTTGTTCCACCTTGTGATGTTATGAAGAGGTAGTTTTCAAGTCAACAGCTACCTTTTACCTTTAGTTTGGCAGAGATTGACAATTCCAGGGCTGAAATCATCCAAATGATTCTAGTCAAGGTGTATGGAGTTTAAAAATACATTGGAGCACTTGCTGTATTACCACATGACATCACAAGGTGGAACAGACTGTTTTCCATTTGAGAGAGAAACTCAGCCTAAATATGCAGGATTTGTGTGTTAAACATGTGTGAATGAAACAAAACAGAAGTCCAGGTATGTCTTTTGACGTGGAACATTATAACAAAGATCAGAAAATGGCGTAATATAGCCCCTTTAAAATACACATTGTCATCTATCATTTTCCCAGTCAGACATTTCTGTAATATAGTTTGAGACAGACATTTGACCTGCATGCGCTACTCATTCACAGGAATAAAGATGCTGACTTGTATTGACACAGATGGTGCATGTTTTAGTCTCCACATTATAAAGCTTTCCATATTCAGATCTTCACCACACAGTGCCCCCATGACTGACACGTTTCACTGTGGAAGAGTTAAGCTAAAATTAGACGTAACCGCTACACATTGTTCCTCACAGACCTCCAGTGCAGCCAGTCTACCCGTCAGGACAAGAGGGCAGATAACGGCATGTTTACCCCTGATGTAACTTGATATGTGACAGTTTGTTGGGGAATGTCAGATGACCACTCCAAGTCCCAGAATTTGACTGTAGCATTGAGTGCATGAATGGACCTGACTATGAGCGAGAGGATGGTTCAAGGGAAAGACTGAACAACAGCTGGATGAACAGTACAGTACAAATGGAAATCATGATTATATGGACTGCTAATTAGACTTGGAGTTAGACACACTTTATTGAGCCGCAAGGGAAATTATTTGGACACAGTAGCTCACACATCACAATGGATTACAATAACAAAGAGCAAAAATAGAAATTGTAATAATAAATTCAAAAATAAGTAGCAAAAATAGCAAGGGAGTGGTGTCAAATAAAGCATCATTATTTAAATGTATATATAAGTAAAAATAAAATAAAGATATATAGTAATACAAAAGCTAGTCAAAAACAACCCTGATTAGAAAGATAATTGCTTCACTTTAGATTATTATACTTATTTGCAGGTAACATAAGATACAGTGTCATGCAAAGGAACCCTATCTAGTAACTTAATAGAACTTATATGTGTGTAAGTGTAGAGATATGGTAAAACTTTAATTTTCATTTATTTTTTTTATAGAGCCAGACCATAATTTCAGTCTTATCATGATTTATGTACATTACTAACTTTATAATGCATTTAACAGGTAACTAAAGCTATCTGCTGCTTCTGAAAGTTAACACCTCACTGTCAGGGGAGGTCCTAGGCATCCTCCTGACTTCTTTTACCCGGGGGACCCCCCCAGGAGGGCGCCAGGAGGGGGTCTCGCCCGGGGAGTAAATCTGTGTAGGATCACCACTGTAACTGGTTACATCCACTTACCATTGTGGTATCAGAATCTGAATTAAGTATCAACCCTTCTCTGTAGTACTGAAATTGAGTTTGACATTAGCTGTGAGCAAAAGTGAAATTCACCAACTTATGCTAACTTTTATGTTGTGAGTAGAAGTATATCTTTAGATCACTTTGTCTAGTTGACAGAAGTCCTCTTTCTTATGCTGTGGATCCAATGGGAAGAGTCAGTGGGAAAAAGTGTTGATTGAACTATGAGAGTGTTAGTGAATCACATTTAGGGATGTATCAGTAAGGCTTTTTCAGTTCTGATACTGATTCCAATACTATAGCTCTAAGTATCTGACGCTACCTGATATTAATCGATACCACTGCAGATACTGAAAACAGTATATTCTTCCTTTAAATGAAATTGACATAAGACAGATCTGATCCAAATGTGTTATGTAGCTGTTATTTATCTCTTAAGTAACTACAGAACAACTTTGTAAAAAATAAAAGTTCAAACATTATGGGACTTTCTGAGCCAACTATGACCAGTAAATATTGCATCAATTTATAAGTCCAACCAGGATATCAGCTGGACCGATATTTGGAAGCCTATATCCAGCAAATTTTTCATTATCAGCACTGATATAATATGATAATCATCACAGAGAGAAAGTGGTTGCAGTTAAATTCGTATCACCCTATGGCCCAGTCCTAGTGTCTCTATATTCTTGTCTAAACATAAACCATAATTGGTCTTAGTCAGAGCCCCCCATGATGCAGATAGCTATGCTAACACTTTCCATAAAGTCAGTAAGTATTTCCAGCTAATAAAAAGCATTGTATTTTAAAGTGGGCTACAGGGAAAACACTGGTATGCCGAACATCCCTAATTAGTGAGTAAAAATAAAACAGTGCAGCAACAGTAAAACAAATCGACGCTTGAGGAATTACAATACACTCACTAATACAACATGGCATAAATGTAATGATTACTATTTCCTATGTTCCTAAACCTTTTCCAATTTAATCTGCTTAACAGTTCACTGGTGGTGAAGTAGCGAGTCTCTTGTGTAAATGTTTATGTGCAGTAGGAATGAAAATCACAGGGTCCTTAATATGGCTCACATTTCAATAAAAATACTGTATCTGGATACGGTGACACAGATAGTCAGTACATTGCAAATGACAAGCGGATTTACTGTTTTTAAAACTAGAGCTGATGGAAAACTGTATTTGTATGTACGTTAGTATTAGTAGTATTATACACAAAAAGTTTTTAACACAAAAATACTATAAAAATAATATAGTATTTAAATGTTACTATGTGGTCTCATATTAGTAGCAAATTAAGATAATTCCAAAACAATTCAGGAAAGATCCTATTCTGTCCAGTTTATGTGAAATTTTCAGCATCTTTAAAGCCACAGTATGTAACCTTTTTAGTGTAAAATAAAGGCATGTTTTTCATTTTGTTGTGGTCATTGCACTGAAAAACATGCATCCACTCCTTGCCGTGAACGGGCTTGCCTCTCCAGAAACCTGACTCTTATATGACCTGGAGGAGGGCCTCCGCTGCTTGTTTCCATGGAAATGTTGTTCCTTTGGCTATAATCTTCCACAGTATGGCACAAAACCATTCTAGTTTCTGTAAAGAATGTTCTGAAGAAGTTTTGGTATCTGTTCTTCTGTAATACACTAGGTTTCCATTTATCTCAATTGACCTTGTTTTATTCTTTTATCTTCTTTCCTTCTGAACCATTCATGTTGACAACCATCCACCTGCAACAACGTTCGCTGTGATTTCAGGTGCAGGCTTTGCTCTGCTACAATAGGGTTAAATGTTTGGAAGACACAGTGAAAGAAAAACATGTGATGCTTGGACAGTGAGACGTATTGGCCACATGTCTTATAACTCAGAGCAGGTTTGTGGAGTTTGATGGTAGATGGTTAACAGTTTTAAACAGCCTGTGTTTGCATTCCTCCACCACTTGAAGATATTGTTGCTTGGGCTTCTGCTTGTTGTCTCTGAAAAGTAAATTCTCCAGTACAGCATGGCAGTTGTTTATTGGGGTGTTGGGTTTCTTGTTGAGCTTACTGAAATCTCATCAGTTAGGTCATATTTTATTCTCAGAGGATATCTGCATCCTGCTGCTGTTAGTGTGGAAAGTAACTACTAGATACTTTTAAATTTATTTTCTATGTAATTTTAAAATGTTCTTGCTGTAATATCCTAAGTTATCATCTGTCATCACTAATGTCTATTGGGTTTTTGAAAGCTAGCCCCAAAAACATGCTTTTTCCTTTGCAATTACATGCACTTGTGGTACTGTTGAGGTGTAGTGTTGCATATGAGTTTTGTTTATTTCTTTATTTTGAGAGAAAGGGATTTTTTATGGAGTCACATGACCATGTTATACTCTGCCCATCCCACAAATATACACACAATTGAAAGTGCAGACACATGTGCTGCTCAAACGCCGGCATCCCTCATTCAAGAGTTTTAGTTTGTATTTTTGCAGTAGGCCAGCAGCTTCTTAATTCAGAGAAAGAGCATTTGTAACAGTTTTCTCCATTGGGCCTGCCTGCATCCCTCTCTCTGTCCTAGGGGGACTGTAGGTCGAAGGGTCACTCTCTGAACTGAGCTGCTGTGCTCTGGAAACCTGCCACTGACTGCTGTCTTTGTCTGACTCTGGGCTGCTGCTACTGTATACTGCCTGGTCTCACTCTAGGACAGGCGCTGAATATATTATAAACACTGAACTAAATATATTTTCTGTCAAATTGGCATGCAAGAGGAAACTGTGGTTTAGTCTGTGCTAGGTCTGTCACGATAATTACTATATCGACTCATCATTGAACTGCAACAATCCTCCATGTGTGCATTTTATTTTGCACTACTTGATACTTTTTGGTTATTCTTAGTAGAGAAGACTTGAGCTGTAGAAGATCAAACTTTTTATGAGTAATTATAGATACTAAATAAGTACAAAAGTATTTCATCCTGCTTTTTATCTGATTTAGAACAGGTTTTACAGGGATTATCTTTTAAATTAGTTTCACTATTATCAATTACTGTGATATTCTCATGCAGTTTTATGTCACACTTGGATATTTCTCCATTGAGAGACTCCATAATAGTCTATTATTTCACATCTGTTCGTTTAGTGTTCAAGGGTCAGTTGTGTGCGAAGCTGTACCCACTGTGACCAGCTGTGGATTTGGACACCGCTCATAAGCCACACTATTTCTGCTGCCTGTCAAGTCCTTTGAGTGGGTTTATATGAAACTCTATCCACTTTCAAACAGCGGTTAAGACCATGTCCAGTATTTAACCCTGTTTTCTATTTGATCGCACAAACCCTCTTCCTCAGAATAAATATCTTTTGGCTGTTGTGAGTTGTGAGTTTGTATTGTGTATTATGTTTATGGCATGACATAAATATAAACTATGGATTCTAAGAGCAACAATTTTTGTTGAATGAAACAACATGCTGTACCATCCACCAAGGTTTTTGCATATCTATGGTAAGATGTGCTCAACACCACATTACTTTTAAATAGAAAGTAGCAGTGCATAGTAGGGTTACTAAAAATGTATACCCACATAATAAAACTAGTACTGAAAGTAGATAATTATTTTAGCCAGTATCAAAACAGACTGCATGATATTAAAGAGACAGAGATTTTGTGTTAAAATTACACTGTGTTGCTTTTAAAAGATTTCTATTATCATTGTGGTACTGTAGCATTGTAACACCAGTACATAGATTGTTTATTGAACTCTAAGTCAAAAAGAAACCCTGCTTTGTTCTCCAAAGTATAGAGTATCCCTGGAGAATAAAATGACTTCAAAAAAATACTGTTTTTGTTTTATGTGCAAACATCTCAGCTCTTTTGTTCCCACGCTGATCCTTTGATTTATAGTCATTATGTATCACCGCACTTATACTGATCCCACTTCTACACACTCAAATCTAGGTGTGCCGCTCACATCGGCAAAAAGTGGGCCAGAAAACCCAGACAGCAAACAACATCAGGAATTTCACATTAGTATGAAACCTGCAGACAAGGTGGGGTTTCACGGCCTTTTTCATACTCAGATCTGTACAGATACCAAGATGAAATTATATTTTAAAATCTAGAAAGGTTGCTTTTTGATTGTAGCGTTTATTATAATATTTCCCTTAAATTCAGTGTAGGGCTTTTAGGTACTTCTTTAATCATTTAGTTGATTATTCTTAGTCTTGGTTGGCCAGATGTTTTTATTTGTCAACTAATTATTTGATTAAGATTGTTTTGATTTAGTATCTGCACAAGAGCAGATGTGATAATGCATGGGGTGAGTTAGCTGGATATGCAGTCTGTGGAAGTATGGGAATAACTGGACATTTTAATCTGCCTTTTCACTTAGGAAGATGTTGTTTATTAGTTCTTGTCTGTATACTCGTGAGATTCTGAACATTTTGAGAACTTTTGTTTGTGCCACGCCAACATAGACTGTATAAAGAATTAATACAGTCTATGCACGCTACATCCTTGTTTAGTCAATTAATCAGTGCACATGGCATGCTGACCAAGAATTTATTTATTTTTCTGACTACAGCCCTAATGCAATGACTGAACATGATAAACCAGTTATACTAGTATGTTGTCACAATACCAAAACAAAAAGGCTTGATACCCTCTTTTTATGCATTAGAATGTCATTTTAAAACTGAATAGAAAACTGACTACTAGTGTAGTCCTGTATTAGTTCTGATATAGATCAAGACTGTTCTAAAACTATTCATGAAAGGTTCAGAGTTTTTGTTATTTTTTTCCACTAACTGTGTTTTGGAGAAGCCATGTCACTGACTTTTCCCAGTGAGACCAGGGTGTTTTAAGAGCAGAACTGTTTTTCTCTTTAACTGCTAAACCAGAGCAGGGCTTACAGAGGTCTCACTGTATGGGCAGGGGACCTCTCAATGCTCCTGTGTGCTTGTATACTCTAAGTTTTTTCCATTTGTTGTATTAAAAGGCAGGGCGTTCTTCGAAATAGGTACAGAGCTCCAGTCTTAATGTGTGTATATGCAAGCCTTACACAGGCACAAGGCAAATCCTGTTTCTGAACAATGACACGCGACGGGCCAGGATGTGGATGTCACTTCCTGGGTTTGTGAAGTGTTGTACGTTGTTGTGGAAACCAAGTGGTATACTGGAAAGTGCCTGCACCCTTTGACTGTACTTTCCTTATCCATAGAAAAGAGTCAGTCCATTAAAGAGGCCTCATCCCCGACACTTTCTGCAGCTGCAAGACTGTCAGCAATGATACATGGCAAAGACGGAGAGTTTACCAATGGGAAGCTGGTGGGTTCAATGGAAGTTTACCTTATGTGCCACAAATTGCTAACATTCTTAAATTACAGTAGACACAAACAGTAAATTATAAGAAACACAGATGTACAACTCATAGAAGGGCTATTTGATTATGGCAAAAATCATAAACTCATAATTGAAATCATGATTTATAACAAATTATTACTTTTACACAGTGAAAATTAACCTGTAGAGAATGTATGCACCTAATATATTTAATAAGTAATATCTTGTGACACATTTGTTTTAAAGGTCCTATATTACACAAAATTGATACTTATGAGCTTTTATCCATCTTTTAATACGGTTACCTCATTAAAAACATACCTGGAGATGTGTTTTGTTTCTTTATTAGTCTGTCTACATCTCCAAAGCTCAAAATGTTCTGTTCCACCTTGTGATTTCATGTTGTGGTCGTTTTCAAGTTAACAGTTATATTTTAATCTTTAGTTCAGTAGAGACTGGCAGTTCCAAGGCTGAAGGTGTATGGAGTTTATAAACACAGTGGAGCACTTCCTGTATTACCACATAACATCACAAAGTGAAACAGAGTATCTTCTGTTTGAGAGAAGAACTCGGCCTAAATATGCAGGATTTGTGTGTTAAACATGTGTGAGTGAAACAATATACAACTTCAGGTATGTTTGTGATGAAGAAACAATATTATAACATAAATCAGAAAATAGTGACCGTAATATGCGCACTTTAAAACCATATCTGAAATAGAAAAGCGTCTTTACTCTATATATGTTGATGGACAAAACTAGAGCACATATCATTCTGAAGTTAATTAATTATACTTTCTTTTACAACATTTTAGTCATTGAATACAGTAATGATTTGTAGTGCAGATTTAAAGGTGCACTATGTAACTTTTTGATGGGGGGTCCGTCGCTTGCTTGTTTAATGTCATACTGTCAAACATTCCAGACAAAGCAATAACATCTCCATGGAGAAAAGGACCCTCCACCAGAAAAGTTACACAATGCACTTTTAAAAATTCACGGATACTCAGTTGATTAAGCTTTTTGACTACAGAATGCTCACTGTCCTGTGTATGCTCCAGGTGGATGACTTGGACATTAAGTACCACTCTCCAAATGAGGGGAGCAAACCAGGCTGGGACTCTTTCTTTGGGACTCCCTCCAACACTGAGACCTGCTCTTACCCATCTTCTCCGCCAGCTGAAGCTCGGGACCCCCAAAGAACTGGTCTCAAAAAGCCTCCCGCTTCTCCCTTCACTTCCTCTCCTGTGTTTCCTTCGTCGCCCCTAGCGTCCGCCTTCCACTTGTTCGAAGGAGGACACAAACGGACTTCACATACAGTTTCTCCAAGAAGTAACTACAGGGGATACAGCTTCTCAGACAGGACACGAGATCTAAGGTAAGACATATTAATTAAACAATATATATTTATAGTACATAATAGCTTTTTAGTCTTACAGCTTTACTCTACTGGTACAGTGTTTTGTTAGATTTAATTAATTAATTTATTTATTTTTTACAATTAGGTCTTGATTTATGTGTGCATGTTTCATATTCTTCTGCTGTGCTTGAACTTTGCGTTGCAACACTAATTTCCCCATTGCAGGACAAACAAAGGTTCTTTTAACTTTTCTTATTTTAAACTTGTCTTTAATCTATCACTTACTCTTATCATTAAAATGTTGTCTGTGACTGTAGCTTTTATTTCCTATAATTCTTTAAGATTATAAGTAAAAAAGTTAGTAGAAATTAGTAGAAATTATGCTAAAACATGATTTAACAATCTTTTTCATGTTTTTTTTTGTTTTGTTTTTTTTAATTCTTTTAAAATTTGAAAATGCTTTTTCATTGCTTATGGCACAGGAAGTGGCAGGAAGCTGAACACAATTGAGTTGCCATGTTTGAGATTTGTATAAACACTCCCTCTAGAATACAGGGGTGTTACTGCAAAAACGCAAAGGTCCTGAATACTTATATATCTAGTTTTTTAGACTACTAAAAGTACTTTATCTATATTTAAGGATGCATTTCTGTGTTTGTTTAGTCCAAGTCTTGAGTGTGATAGTGAAGAAGAGGATATCCTGGGACATTCATACCCAGTTGCATCCTTAAGGAAACAGGCAAGTCTGCGGTCGAGCTCTGGAGAAGAGAGGGACTCCTTCGACACCTCACCAGACGCTGACCGCACACATTCTGACAACAATTCTGCCAAGGTATGGCCTAAATAATAAATGTATATAATCTTCTATAATTTAACTTTTTTTTTTAATAATTAGAAAGGATAGAGCAAAAAACATTCACCAATTAGAATAAAAGCTACCAAAGAACTGAAAACGTGCATAGATCAGACAGGGTTCACTCTTATCTGCGCTGATGTAGTGACTTTAGTGAGTGCAGTGATTTGCAGCAGACAATTCATCAGAGAACAAAGCAGGAAAAGAACCACTGGCTGCTTTATATTGTTTGTAGTCACAACAAGGTGGAAGTACAGAATCCTGAAGTGAAAACAAAGATTGTGATTTTTTTTTTTTTTTTTTTTTTAAATGGTCACAGTGATTTAGCAATATATACAGCCTTCAGTGATATCTAATTATTAACTAATTATTTTAACATGTGCTAACCAATTAAGTCCAGTTGTTGTTGTATAGTAGTATAGTGTTTTTGGTTGCTCAAAGACATGTCACATTTCACTTCTTGTTCTTGGTAAGTTACTTCTGTAGCCACAGGTGCCCTAGATTGACAGAAGCAAACCTGCCAATTTGCCCCACTGACCACCGACCACCACCAATCACTCACACACGACATTCTTACATAGTCAGATGTCTTTCTCAAGGACACACTGATCTGAGCAGAATTTAAAACCTTTTGTTTTGTGTTTGGTGAAATTCCCTTGAAAGTTCTTAGTCTACATAGTCAGTGAATGACAGCACTGTAGACTGACTTGTGTGTGCTCTGCTCCAGAGCCCAGAGGAGGCTGAGGTCCGCCTGCGCTCTTACTCGTATTCCTCCCCCAAAGCTAAACCATCACGGCCGCTGCTAAACAGAGACGCTACCATCTCTGACCCTACAGAAGGTGAGTGACCTTTGACCCTTGGCTGCTGACCTCCCTGTTTTGAAGGTGTGGAAAATCTGACCCATTTGCTCCGCATAAAGGAGACATGCAGCTGCTGTAAAGCTGTTTCACATATGCCTCTCTCTGTATTACGTTCAGTCGTAAAGACATGTGTTTTCTGTATAGATGGCAGTGGCCGCTCTCTGCTTCAGGCCTTATCTCTGTCTAAGTCTTTATCTCGCCTCAACCCAGTTAGTAAGTACAAATTAGGCCTCCTTCAAGAGGTGATTTTTGGCACCAACTCTCAAGAGCTGCACAATTTAACCTTCTACTGTATAAGAAAACAACAAACATATTTAAGTGGATTTTGTGGGTCAGCTATAGTAGTTGCTGTTTTTCACACTTAGTGTGCAGCCTTGTTTCTGTGGTTGTCTTTGGAGTGGCACAGTTTGATAAATGAAGGTGGGGATGCTCTTAACTTTTTACTTTCATGAGCTGACTTTGTTTTCAAACTCACTGGGCATTATTGTTAATCTATTAATTGTATGATAACAAATTACCCTGGCTGTTTTGGGATGTTAATTCAGCTTTATGTCTTTCGAGAGAAGGGTGTTCCTCCTGTCTTACGATGGCTTTGTTTTTCTCTCTGTGAAACATTTTCTATCTTTGTGGTTTTAAATCATTTGTTGTAGTTGTCTAAACTTGTATTCTTCTGTGGATATGGCTTTAACCCTTTGTTCTCCGTAATATTTCAGAGCAGAGGGCATTCAGCCTGACTGAAACTCCGTTCAGAGAAAAAAGGTAAGTCTGTATGTCTGTATTTGTAAGTGTATCGCCTCTGTGTTGTATTTGTGGTCAGGATCTGAGGGGACAGGATGTGGAATACAGTACAGTCTGTTCAAAGACTTCATTGTTCATTTTTCATGGATTGCAACTTTGAGTAAACACCAAAACAATGGCAGACCACGTTGGATTCCCTGTGCAGTATATTGTGCTATATGCTCACTGTATACGCACAGAGAAAACCTTACCTCTCATTTCCTCCATTTTAAGATAACGAGCTAATGCTTTTTGGATTAAATCTTCTGTCTTATTAATGCTGCTTTATGAAATATTTTCCAATGAAATTTTCTATAACTGTTACACTTGACAACAATATCATGTTTATGTTGCACACAAACATGCTGAGAAATGAATGAGTTCCTCTGTGTGTGAGGGATACATGTGGTGCAGTCCTCTTTCTAAGCGAAAACAAACATGGTGGTCTGAGGTATGTCATGTCCGTGCAGGATACTGGGTTTCCGTAAACGGGCCCAGTCTGCTGAGGAGGAGAGCAGCGCATCGCTCCAACACCTCACCCTCACAGAGTTCCTCAAAGAGTATGTGCTGTGCCAGAAGCTTCAGCCTACATTTCTGTTTAACCTCTCTAACCCCATTGTAAAAAGACTTTCCAATTGCAGGGTTTCAGATGACATCACAACATTCTATACATCTAACGTACAGCTAACATTATTATTGTGAAAATGCTGATTTTTTTTATGTTATATAGTGAATTCCTGAGTCTAGCCAGTAATAGAAATGATCAGGTTCATCGTTTGTGTTTTTATCTTTTAGATATTTCATGACTAAGTACAATGTTACCAATAGGAAAAACTGGCTCTTGCCCCCCATCTGGGATTATGACGTTATCACATTCTTGAATCTGAAAACAAATAATTCATGGGTTTCAGGCATTCAGGATTCCTTCCTGATTTGAAGGATTTGGCATGGCAGTAATGTTGTTGTAGCAATAATCCAATCCAAAAATATTATGACATTGGCGTTGAATATTAAAACCACTTTTTGAAATAACTTAACTTTTGTTTGTTTATACTGACTTAGAAGACATTGATGTTTGTTCCAGTTTTTGTGGATAGGTCAAATATAATTGCCAAGATATTAACCATAAACCACGTCAATAATTCTGTATTCTGACAGCTTCATTTTAAACCATTTTAAATAGGGATTGTGTAATGTTGTGATGTCATGTGAATGCAATCTTTTAACTGCATCTCATATCAATCCTGTTTCAATCCTGTTTATTTTATAACAGAAATAAATAGAACAGAATGAAGAGGAATTTAACATTGGTTTTGTTTTGTGTATGTTACCCTGTATGTCTTTTCTATGTATGTTGACTCTTTAACCCACAGTGGTGTGAACAGTTGATATGTTAATAATTTGTGCCTTGCCAAGGTCATACCATAAATAGTAATCACTCGAGTCTATCGTCACTTCAGGCATGTTTTGAGCATGAGTAACTGTTAGAAGAGGGATCCACAAATATGCATTATTACACTGAAGCATGTCTATACTTTAACCTTTGCATAGAAAAAATAAACTCAGAAATCAAACAACATTCTCTCACTGTAGTAATAATCTTATGCATGTTTAAGTTTTGGTCTTTAAAGTAACACTACCGTATACTGTATTGTTATGAAAAGTTTTACTCCTTAATTTTCTTTTTTTGCATTTAAAAGGATTGAGGACGAGGAGTGGGACAGATACATAATTCCCTCTAAAGCTGAATCGGAGAAGTACAAAGTCAGTCGCACCTTCAGTTTCCTCAAGAACAGAATGACCAGCACACGCAGCAAAACGAAGGTGAGCCCACTCTGACATGCAATATTAAAGTAATTTAACCGTCAGTGGCTTTGTTTACATGCACACCAAAATCTGATTATAATTTGACATCTGGACCTTTAAGATTATCTAAATGACATGCAAATCACAAAATCAGATGTGAGTAATCAGAGGGATCATGATGAGAAAGCTGATTTTGTTGTTTACATCATTTTAATAGTCTTATAACTCAAAAAATCTGATACTGAGCATGTTACTGCAGCCACTGTGTAATTATAAAACTCTATTCTCATTTCTCAACTCATCATTTGCCAAAGCATGCTTAAAGGTGCACTAAGCAACTTCTGGTTAGGATCATCTCCTAAAATGTATTTATCTTCCATTTATTCAATTACAGGTGCTTTTATTGCTCGAATAGTGCCTTGTAAAACATGTATTCTTACTGTATGCGGGTTTGCTTCTCCATAGATAAGACTGGTGGCATCACCTTGTTGTCTCCATGGAACTAGATGTGTTTAAACTTATATCATTTTGTAATATATTTCAGGCAAAATAATATCATCCTAATGGAAACAGGCAGATGACAGGACTTCGACCTGAAACCTTACATAGTACACTTTAAAATGCTTAAAACGTTTTAGTAACATTTTCCACATCTTTGTTTTATATACACTGATTTTTGTATACAAATGAATGTATATAATTTGAACTTAAGTAATTATTTGAAACATAAAAGGTTACGAGGGGGCGTGGGTCTTAGTTCACTGCTCAGCTAAAGTGAATTCTTGCACCAGGGAGCTTTTGTGTGACCACTGACAGTGCTCTTATTTGGCAAAAAGGAAAATCCTCCCACTTCAGGTCTTAGCAACAGGACACTGCAAAAATATTCTTACATAATGCACAGACCCCCAGCGCTGCCCAAGGAACCTAACCACATTCCACCGTATACTCCCCACTTTAAAACACGTGCACATTCATTTGTTTTCACATATGAATAACCCATCTGATGCACATGGGTGGAAGAAAAAAACAAACCTGCACTTCAAGAATTCCCTGTTATTTCCACAATGAAAATAAACATGCTCCCTCACACGATTACCCCATCAGCCCTCCAAAGATAATGAATCAACTACACCAGCTCTTAGTTTTAGTTTAGTCTTTATTTGACAGGACATTATACAGAGGCATTAAGCTTGTATAAAAATGATATTCCTGCGCCAGATTGCTGCTAAATAACATGTTTCCATCTGCAGTCCCTGATTTGCAGAAATAAATTATACAACTCATACACACTCACACAGAATCACACATGTACAAGACAACCACACATCTCAATCAACAATGAGCATTAAGTATTGACAAATTATGATTTAGCTTCCTAAAAAAGCAACAGGCTAGAGGCCATTATCTGAACCTGGTCTATTCAGTAGGCGTTAGGAAAAAGTAACCACGACTAAGCCAAGATAATTATATTTTGGGAAACATTTTTTGTATGACATTTTAAGATGTTGGAAATACCTAATAATTAACCAGTTTGACTAATGTAATAGTGTAATAGTAATATAATGTGTAGTAATTTAGTAATTTAAGCGTTGCCCTAATAATTTATTGCAGCTCATATTTTATATAATAATAATTTAATAATTTTACTAATAATTTTACTGGCATTATCCTGCTTTGCGTTATCATCTTCTATTGATACTTTACAATGACATCACACTGTTCTCCTGTACATGAATGTGTACTGGCAGAATGTTCACTGCCAAATAAGTTTTAAAATTGTCTGAAAAAAATACAAAATGGAACAACACATTTTCAGGAGCCTGTGATTAGTATGAGTGTAATGGTCCTCTTTAGCTTGTGAATAATTTTATTTGAGAAGGACTTGTTTAACAGGACAAATCCTCTCACCTGAATTGTAGTTCAAATTAAGATATTTCTGGTGAGATTGTATTAAAACAAAGCTCAGATTAAAGTCTAACAAAGTAAGGTGAGTGATTCCTTGATGTAAAGTGCTTTAAGTGCCTTGAAGGTGGAAAAGCGCGATATAAAGATGTGATTGTTTACCATTTTTTAGGTCAAAGGTAAAGAAGTCAAGGAGACGAAAGAAAAAGGGACAATAGCCAATGGACACCAGTTTGCGCCCATGTCCCCATCTGGCTCTGCGCTCTGTGTGGCCTGTGATAAGTTTGTTTCTGGGAAGGAGCTGCTGCATTGCTCCAGTAAGTATAAGACTGACTGTAACAACAAGAGCATTTGTTTTATGTGCTATGGTCTTCATCTGTTTAGATTTGTTGAAAAGTCATCACATTGCTGAAATGTTTTATTATACTAATGTGCATGTTGTCATTGTTCTTCCTCCATTTACTGTGAGAAATACAACAGCCATCTGCGCTTTGAGTCCAGAGATGTGCTAATGTTGTTAACGTTGTTTATTATGGGATAACCGGGCTGTTGTCTGTTTTGTGCCTGCAGACTGTTTCCTGCAGGTTCATAAGAGCTGCCGTGAGTCTTCCGTGGCCTGTGTAAAGGTAACCATAAGCCCCTCATTCATCATTTTGAGTTAACATAAATACACTTGTTACAAAATAAACAGGCAAAGTGTTATTATTGTAAACGAGTCTCTGAAACTAACTAAAAAAAGCTGCACATAACATTAATTTGTTACAGACTGGTATTGCCAAAAACAGGTCAATGTAGCAATAATATAAATATATGCTTAATGTATCATGAAAAAAACAAAATGTACAATTTGCTTAATGTGTTATTTTATGAAATCTAACTCTTTCACAATGTATGCAAATGTGTGTTAAGTTTGTATCTGAAATCATGTTTATTGCAGTCTTATGTCCTCTATGATTTACATAATACTGCTGTTTATATTCAGAAACAGTCAGAGAAGAATGCATTGCTGATGAAAAGCAAGACCCTGTCCCTCCCACTGAGTGAGTCTCATTAGCTTCATTACACTGTGTGTCCATTTACTAACTAATTTTGAAAAAGTCCTCCCCCAGTCTCTCTCTTTCATCCATTATTCAGCTGTTATGTACTGTCCCTATAGAACCCTAACTGTTACACTAGTAAACCATTACTGCAGTCATACCCCAACCATGTTTTCCTTCCTCAGTCAAGTTACTTTTTAATCTGTCTTGGTGGGAGACCAGGACTGGGTTGTCTTTGTAAATGAGTAAGCTGCTCAGTGTTAAAATATTTAATTATGAAGTGATGTAATAATTGTGATAATTGTGAATACACATCTGAAAGTAAAGGAATAAACTTATTTTCTTCTATTAATGTTGTTCTAGACTCAACCAAAGACTCTGTATCCCTGTTTTCTCCCTGCTCAATTTCAACAACTACAAAAGACAAGAGAGAACCTGTAGTCCAACTGTCCAAAAGCATGTCTATCTCCATAGACAGTAGGTAAGAGGTCTGTCTGTTAATTATAGCCTGGCAGAAAGGAAATGTGTAAAACAGCACAGCAAGCCAGGACAAAACTTATGTTGAAACAATACTTCCACCAATAATTCTTGTTTAGGTATTACTACATCTCAGTTCTCACACCCTTTTTTTTTTTATTATTTTGACAGACAGTTGAACGATAAGTTGGTGGTGGAAGATGAAAGTTCTCAGTCGCCTGGTGTGACCTCCTCAGTGACTGATGAAGGAGCATCTGTGACCCCTCTGTCCTCTGACCAGTTACTGGTCATCACACAAGGTAACAACAAACACAAGTTATACACCAAATAAATCAACAAAATACAAAACAGAAACAATATGTTTTTGTTTTGCAGATGCTTTGGGCGGTTCTTTATTAGGTGATTTGTCTGCGGACCAGCTGGGACTTGATGCAGAGTCCTGGAGTCTCGCTGTGAGCCCGGACTTCTGTCGACAACATGAGCGATTTACTGTAAAGCGTCAGGATGTCATTTATGGTGAGATAGTTTGATCATTGTTCCACATGCAGCATGGAACATCTAATAGCACAGTAATGTTATTTATTACAACTCCATATTAGGCAAAGTGATTGATATAGTATTTTTTTTTTTTATCGTAGAGCTGCTCCAGACAGAGTTGCATCACATCCAGACACTGACGGTGATGTCGGAGGTGTTCAGGAGAGGCATGCTGGAGGAGCTGCAGCTGGACTTGGACTGTGTGGCGCGTGTGTTCCCCTGCCTCGACCCCCTCATCCACTTCCACAAGAATCTATTTGGAGCTTTGCAGGAACGTAGACAGGCCTCAGCTCAACTCCACCACCCGCACAATTACCTCATTCGCAGTATTGGTGATATTCTACTTCAGCAGGTTAGTAAAGGCACATCTCCACATAGACATTAAAATACACTACTGCTTTTGTAATGTATATGTTTATGTGTTTTGCTCAGTTCTCAGATGAAAATGCTGAGAAGATGAAGCAGATGTATGGAGAGTTCTGCAGTCACCACAAGGAGGCAGTCAACATTTTCAAAGATTTGCAACAACAAAACAAGAAACTCCAAAACTTTGTGAAGGTAAGGGTTTGGTAAATGATTGCTTAATTAAACCCTAACCCTTAAACTTAAATTAAACAAAATTATTAAACATTAATAAATCTTACAAAATGTATTAAATATAAATAAACTATTTACTGTTTTGCTGCTGTTTATAATTTACCATCACAGCAACAGAGCAACAACATACTGGTCAAAAGGAGAGAGGTGCCAGAGTTCATCTTGTTGGTCACACAGCGCATTACAAAGTACCCAGTTCTGCTGGAAAGGATTTTACAATACACCAAACGTAAGTAACTGTGACAAATATTACACGACTGTTTGTTGGCTGGTAATCTAAAAGGCCCATATTATACAATTTCTTAATCTATGTCATCATGTTTCTTCATGACAAACATACCTGTAGTTGTGTCTTGTTTCATTCACACATACAGCATATTTAGGCCGAGATATTCTCTCAAACAGAAAATACTCCACCTTCTCCATACACCTTTACTAGAATCATTTGGATGATTTTAGCCCTGGAATTGCCAATCTCTACTGAACAAAAGGTTAAAGGTAGGAGTTAACACAATCTCTACATGACATCACAAGGTGGAACAGAGTGTTTTTAATTTTGAAGATGTAGACAGACTAATAATAAAGGGTTACTCAAATATTGTATGTGTGAATAAAACAAAAACACAACTCCAGGTATGTTTTTGAGGAGGAAACAACAGTCTAACAAGGCTTAAAGCTCACAAGAGCCATTTTGTGTAATATGGGACCTTTAATGTATAATTGAATATTTCTTTGTATTATCTCTATAGAGGGAAGTCAGGAATATCAGGACTTATCAAGTGCACTTGTTCATATTCGAGATATCATCTCAGCAGTGGACATGACCGTGAATAAATATGAGAAGAGTCAAGAGCTGCAGGAAGTGCTCACCCGGCTCGAGAACAAGAGCATCGCCAAGCTGAAGAATGACAAAGTATTTTCCAAGCAGGATCTCTGTAGTAAACACAGAGTCCTGCAACACAAAGGCCTAGTCTACTGGAAGACAGCGACCGGTCGTCTAAAAGGTTGGAATTAAAGTTTCTATTAAAAATATGTTTTTATATTTTTAATTTACTTTTACTTTTACTTTGTGTGTTATAGATACATTAGCTCTTCTACTCACCGATGTCTTGGTTTTCCTGCAAGAAAAAGACCAGCGTTTTACATTTGCTGCTGTGGTAAGTATTGAAATGTCACTTTTAGAAAGTATTTTAAGTTTTGTCTGAAACAGATACTGTTTTTACAGGACCAAAAGCCTCCAGTTATTCCACTACAGAAGCTTATTGTTAGGGAAGTAGCCAATGAGGAAAGAGGAATGTTCTTGATCTCGGCATCATCAGTTGGTCCAGAGATGTATGAAGTTCACACTATTTCCAGAGAAGAAAGGAACGCATGGATGAGACAAATTAGACAAGCTGTAGAAAGGTACGAGTTCAGTCATCTATTAATAATGTGTCGATAGGCTGCCTGGAATGGGCGTAATTTTTTATATTTTTGATTTTGGTTGACAAGTGTGCGTATACTTAACAATATACTTAAACATCTGATTGCAGTTGTCCTGAAGAGGAAGAGCAAGAGGAGCGCAGTAATGAATCAGAGGAGTCAAAAAGAGCAACAGATGCTAGAATTCAAAAGATTACCCAATTTCAAGGTCAGGAGCTACAAATCATCAAACTGTCTTTAAAATTCTAAATTATAAGTAATGATACCTTAAATAATGAATAATAAAATAAAAATTACATATTATTCACACAGAAACACTGCTAGCTCAGGACCAGATGATCTGCAACACTCTGGAGGAAAAGTTGGAGCTTTATGCTGAACTCACTGAGCTCAGCCTTGGCTCTCTTGAACCTATACCACATCGCCACCTGCTGGTACAAGCGGACAGTGATACTCCCAGACTGGCCACAACACTGCTCACTGCTGCCCTAAAGGAAGGTAAGAGAACCCAGTGGAAGAGCATTCTTAATAGGTGGTCTCAGAGAAGTGCACTAGACACTCCTGTGGCATTCACTTTGGTTTGTGGCACTAAATAGATTTACTTTAAATCTCTTATTCAACAACAGATAGAACAGAAAAAAGTAACATTAGTAACATTATTCATTATGTTAACTTTAGCATGGTTGAATTACATTACATTTGGGTCTAAAAATTAGTTAATAGTTATTTGTTTTATTTCCAGCGGAAAACTTGATGAGCGTCCTGCAGAGCCGTGATGGGGCCACTGTTCAGTATCCGCACTACGCCAGTCTAGAGTCAAACAGTGAAGACAGTGTCCAGGATGTGCCCTCAGAGCGTCAGTCACTTCAAAACACTTCACTAGGCCTGTCACAATAACAAATTCTGAAGTGTAAAATTATATTGCTGAAGTAAATATAGATGATAAACAATAATATTGAAACCAAACCATAAAGCAGAATTATCCCCCAAAAAATTATTCCAAAAGAAGTTATTTAATCAACCTTCTACAGCTCAAATATTACTATATTCCAAAAAAATAACCAAAAAATATCCCACTATTGCAAGGAAAAAGTACCCACAATAAATGTTGACCCCCAAAATATTGTTCCGTCTATCATGTATTGAACAATAAGTCGAAACAGAATTTATCGTGACAGGCTTACACTTTTATTCTTTTTTTATTGTGAGGCTGCTTAGATACTAACTGACTTTAATTGGCTGTTTGTTATCAGCGGACTATTTGAGCACGCTCAGTATCAGCTCGTCCTGTCTTGGATCAGACAGTGACCTGACAGATGAGTGGAACACTGAACCAAGAAGAGGGGAGGCCAAAAATACATTGATCAAAGTGTGAACACTTTGCTTAAATAATTAAATATATTGTATTTGTTATATTATATTTATTTTCTATTTTTCCTCGTGTTTCCACCTATTTTGCAGGTGGCTGAGAGTGTCCAAAGTCTGACTCAGCTTCTCTATAGTCTACAGGTATGTGAAAACAGATCTGCTCTTATATTCAAGTTGGTCAGCAGTTTGTAATACTTTTTCCTGATTTGACAGGCTACTGTGAGCCTTCAGGACAGCTGTTGTGAGATCCAGAAACTACTGCTTCAGGAGGGAGAGCTGACGCCACTGCGGGCCCTGCCTTCTCTCCAAAACACGGTAGACAAACTATTGAATTAATCTTAACATTTTACACTATTAAAGAATACGTGTAGTTAAACTGTACTTATATACCAAATTAGACAAGCCTCTTCTTTGTACCTTTGTTAATAACTTCTTAAAACACACTTGTACTTTGGCATTTGACACAGTTGACATTGTAATTACATTTGATTTATTGAATTATGTTTTTATGTATGCGTTTTTATTGTTTATTGTTTAAGTTGTCTGGTCAACTTGTTAAGTGTGTGAAAATAAAGTTGCAGTTGCATTCAATTTGTGTTAATAATAATGTTTGATTTGCTGTTTGAAACAGGAACAGGAGAAACCAAAGACTTTTGATAAGAAAAAGGAGGATGTGGAAAAGAAAAAAGAATCAGATGAAGTCCAAAAACTGCATTTGAAGTTGAAACAAGAACAACAGCGTTGGGACAAAGAGTGTTTGGCCAGAGAAAAGCAGCAGGTCAGTCTGTTGATATTTTCCACAATTTGATCATATCAACAGACAGCAGGTCAGTCTGTTGATATGATCAAATTGCTTTATATGAAAAACAAAGCTCTTAATGTTATGCAGTGGTGGTACGTAACAAAGTAAAAGTAGTAAAGTACTGTACTTAAGTTAAAATTTTAGGTATCGCTACTTTACGTAAGTAAATTTTAAAGTGGATGCTTTTTACTATTTTTTTTATTATAGTTTGAGACCTACTGAAAAGGCTGAGGGGTTTATTTTTAACACTTTCATAGTTTGAGCAATATACAAATAAAAACAGGGGTTTGGAGTTAGGAAAAAGGTAAATTTTTAAATGGGTACTTTAAAACTTTTACTTTAGTTTATTTTTTCATGTGATACTTTTACTTTACTATTTTTTTTGCTCCAATATCTGTACTTTTCTTAAGTAACAAAACTGTACTTCTTCCACCGCTGACATTTTGTGAATGGGTGTTTCAGAGTAACCTGGAGAATGAGTTGAGGCAGAGAGAGCAACAGTGCCTTCTGGAGGCTGAGAGACTGCGCTGTGAGCGAGAAGAGTTTGAGATCCATCTGCTCGAGTACCAACAAAACATGGACAGACTCAAGGAGGGCCAGAAGAGTGTGGAGAGGGAGAGGGAGAAGATTGAAGCCCAGCAAAGACTGCTTCAGAGCTGGAGACACAACCGTCAAAGCAGCCTCCCCATCACAATACCACCACAGCACTACCAGGTTAGAAGAGGAGAAGTGGAGTTATATGTGATTTTAAACTGATAGTAGCATTTTGAGTTTTGTTTTTCAAATGTAAAGTGCAATATAAATAAAATATATGATTATGATGATTATGATTATTATTAAGTTGGTCATTAACAACATACTTTAGAAAATAAAAATAATGTAATGTATGTTTGTGTATAATTATCAGTAATCATACTTTCTCCTCTTTACTTTCCTTCAGGTGCCCAGCCATACTCACTCAGGTAGCTTGGATGGTAATTGCAAAGTGTATGAGAATGAAACTGTTTTGCTTACCACTCTCCAGCAAAGCCATCTCTACCAGTCTGCCAACAACCATCACCAAAGTCTGCTCTCTGCCCCAAAGAGGATTCAGAACGGACCGCTGAGCTCCTCTGGCTACAGCACAAACCTGGGCCTCAGCGCCAGTCTCTACAACAGCCTGAACACTTTACTGAGCCAGGCCCACAACCGGCAGATGTCCGACCGTCTCACTTACGCTAACTGCAGCTACAACTCCACACAGCCAATCAGCGAGTCCATGCACTCCATCAGCTCCAGGGTCCAAACACAGCCCCCCAAACCGACAAGTATGTACAGCGCCGGGGGTGGGACTTAAGCAACCACTTTTAAACAGCGTTGTCCTATTCACCTGTGCCGCCAGGTCTAAAAAGACTTTTTTTGACTAGACAAAGATTAAATTAAAAAATCATAGAGTTTTAATTTTACTTCCTGTTAACGCATCACTGATACCATTTTTCTACCCAAACACAGTTATGTCAAACAACAGTCACTTAGTGTTTAGTGTATATGCTCGCAAATGTTGATTTTTGACAATACAATTTTTCACAATCAGGTTAAGGTGTAGGATCAGGGCTAGGTCTAGGAATGCCTCTGAACCTATTAATTATTATGAAATTAACTCCTACTTTGGAAAATACAGCACATAGCAGTAGGTTAGTTTTGACTGACGTGGAATGGCATGTAGGGAGTCTCCTGCATTCTCTGCATTTCATCCAGGAGGGGGCTTAGGGTTTCCTGTCAATCAAAGCTAACTAACATACTGTATTTTCCAAAGAAGGAGTTAATTTCATAGTCAGCAGATGTAATTACACCAAACTTAACATGACTGTGAACAAAAATATATGAACAAAATATATGATCCACATTGCGAGCCTAATCACTAACACAAAGTGGCTATTATTCGGCATAACTGCATTTGAAGGAAAAGTGGAGGCACTGATGCCACTAAACAAAATATTATAGGTTTTAATTTTTTTTTTTTTAATAATACTTTATTTTACCCATTTGTTATTAAATAAAATGCATAGCACTGGTTAATTAGCTTAAAACGTGTAATATAAATGTCTGCTCAATCTAAAGCCTTAACTAAGAATGATTCACAACAATGAAACAGGTGATGACAGGTGAGTGATGAAATAATAGCAATGTTATGAATGACAAAAAAATCCTCAAAATGGCGCCTATAAACAGGAAGCTGAAACCCATGAATAGGAGGTTATTTAATACCACAAAATCACATAGTAGTTCTTTTTTATTATTATAATGATTTATATATGATACATTTGTTATTTGCAGGCTTCAGTCCTCCACGTGGGAGACAGTCTTTGGAGTCATGGAGTTCAGAGGTCACATCAGATGGACTTTACGAGGAGGACTACTCTTCCTCTCCCTCTCTCACGCCCCTCTTGCCCCCACAGGCCTACCTCTCACTGGAAGGACCAAATGGGGACGAGGGTGGGGAGGAGAACATTGTATATCTGTAACAACATTTAGAGTGAGTTCTCAGTAATCCGCAATCCCAAAGTATAACCGAAAAAAATCAGACCTTTCATCATAAGTAGGTCTAGTCTTATGTTAGTTTACAAGCCCAGAAACACCTTACATCTTACACAATACACCTTATTGTCATTCACTAACAGAATTTGTAAAACTGTGCTAAGTGGTTGTTTTGTTTACTACAGTATCTTAGGAACAGATCTTGACAGTTTCAGTTTTGGTTATTTTGATTGTGCAAAACCTTTTTACAAGAAGCACTTAAATTTAAAAGCCATTGAACTTGTACAATGGCTTTTATATCTATATATCTATATCTATATATATATCTATATATATATCTATATATATATCTATATATCTATATATCTATATATCTATATATCTATATATCTATATATCTATATATCTATATATATATATCTATATATATATATATATATATAATATATATATATACACACACACACACACACATATACATACACACACTCACACACTCCTTATTGTACAGATTTTTAATGTGTATAATTGTATGAAAGAGTCTATGTTTAAAATGTATATTCCACTTATAACTTTGTGAAGTGCCAAAGCAATTCTGAAAGCAGTGGTTGTAAAATTTTGTTATATTTGATTTCTAATAATTTATTTCTTTTTTCATGCAGTGTCATATAATTATAATAATTATTTTATAATCTCTGACAGCAGAATTGTGTGTTAATAAATAGACCTCAATTATATATATTAGAGTTTATGATGCATTGTTGTTGTAGTTTTGACAGCACTGGAATTTCCACAACTAAATATGAATTATCAAGATTTGATAATCCATACTGATCATTTTTTTCCATACTGTTGAATTTTTTGTATTTTGCATTTTTATTTCCGGTTGCCTATCTGGAATACCACCTTCTTTGAGCGGAGCATGTCATGTAAAATTCATATAGTTACACAGGGTTTTTCCTTGTTTGTGAATTGTGTCAAGCAAGTGGACAAACCAGCTGGTCCACTTTGTCATGCAAGATTCACAGCAGCACTGACAGAACTGATTGTATTTATTTATTTAGTTAAACATACGACTGTCAAAACATTCATACCCAGATACTAAATGATACTCAAACCAGTATCAAAACTAGATACTCACTGAAGTATCAATAATTAAATAGCACATTACAAAATATGGACTTCCAATAATATTAGAACAGTAATACTGGAACAGTCTTAGTGTAGTTAGCTTCTCCCTTCAAGCAGATATAAGGCAGTGTCCACCGGCAGAGTTTGAGTTAATCTTTCTTTTGCTATAGAACAGTCTTAATTTATCAGGATTAATTCATATCTAAACTTGTCATTTTAATAGATCCAAGGGACTAGAGTACCATGGTGACACGGTGGCTGAGTGGCTAGCACTCACACCTCACAGCAAGAAGGTTCTGGGTTCGATCTGTGGGTTGCCTGGGCCTTTCTGTGTGGAGTTTGCATGTTCTTCCTGTGTCTGGGTGTAAAAATCCTCCTCCTGAGGTCCTGACTAAGCCTAGCAACATGATCATGGAGATGGGTCCCCGGGCGCCTCATGTGCTGCCCATGGAATGCAGAGGATAATTTCAAAAAACACTATTATTCAGACTTGTAAATTGTCTAGGAATGTTTTGCATCATGATTACAGTACCAAGCATTTTTAGAATCAAAGTCAAGTTTGAAGTAAATGGAGGAATGGAAGAATTCAAAGATTTTGAGTATTTAACAGTACACTGAACACCTGTAGGCCGTTTGAACACCAAACCTGTTCTATTCATGCATAGACAAATCAGATGAGAGCGATGTAAATCAGAGGTACTAGTTATATTTTCCACTGTGGGCAAAGAGGAGGGCACTGTACTGTTCAAGGCTTTACGTCATTATAAAACATACTTCCTCCTCCGCATTACACTAAAGGTAACAACACTGACGCATAGAATTCACAAAAATAATTCATTTTCATTTCTATGAGAAGAAACATTAATGTATGCTGTTCAACTGTTCGTATTTTGGTGGCGATTTGTTTCAGATGAGGAATGACAAGGTTGAACCTGATTTGCAAGTTTTGAATTTGTTCCAGGATATTCACAGAGTTTAACGGAATGGCTCCCGGGGCATTCCTTCACATCACACCACATTCCCTGTTTTTAACCTCATTTACGCTTAATCTGCAGTACATTTTAAAAGATTAGTTGCAACATATAGACTTTAAAGGATAAATACCAAATTGGATATCAGATCATTTAATGAGTATTCACAAAATATCATTAAAACAGTGGACAATACAAACAAAGAAGCTGTAGTTAAAGCACTAAGTAAAAGATTTTAAAAATAAAATAAAAATAAAAATAGAATATCTTACAAAAATTTCACATGCAGAGGGTAGAAGTGCTTGTGCTTGTGCTTCTGATAGCTACATTATGGTAAATATACAGTCAGTAGTGTTGTGCCTTATCGCAGTTTATGCTAACAACATTTTCTCCAACCCATATTTAGGGGAAAAATATGGCTTGAGATAGTACAATAAAAATCTATTTGAAATTACACCTAAGGTCAAATGCACCATATAAGGGTATATTGATCTGATGACACTGATCACAGTCACTGAGAGCCACGTGGAGCAGAGTTCCCAGGAACACTAGCCAAAAGGGCATGACCCACCTCCTCACGGAAAGTCCAGCAGGGTTTTAAATATTACTGGGGTCTTCTTTCATTTCTTCAGCAGACAATAAAAGTCCAAATACTTTTGAAGAACTCTCTCTCCATTAAGATCCAAAATGACTAAGTAACCCATAGCACATTGTATGAAGATTTTATACAGTATCTGTCTGCCGCACTCTCACTCTCACCTTACTCTTCTTTCTGAAACATAAAAACAGACTTTCGTAAAAATTAACTAGACCTACCATCAAAACACAAACACAGAGTCATCTAGAAAATCATTCTAAGTAAGAGATGTTACCGTTGAGGTACTTTTGAGTCCATACACTTCCACAAAACTGCATACAGTGCGAGCAAAAGGGCAATAAACAAAGATGCTGCAACTAGAGCTGAAAAAGACATAATTCAATAGAAAAGATCTTTAAACTGGATTTACTGTAAAATCATCAACATTTTTGTGTGCCAGAGACAGGCTCAGACTAAAGCAGCTCTGACCAGACCTACCTGGGACAATCCCATTACTCTCAGAGTCCTCTGTTAGTGTCAAATGTGTGGCAGCTGCAGTAGACCCTGCTAAACAAATGATGCATGTTATTAAAAACAATATACAAGTACTTAAAAGTCCCAGAAAAGAACAGTGAGTGACCATACCAGACTGTATACGGTCTATGCCATACTATGAACAGAAGATATGGCAATACAAAATGCACCGCCTTTTAAGTTTGTAAAGTCATTAGGTCTCCTTTTAAGTCAGTTAAGGCATCCTGTGCATATTGTGGTATTTTTTACCAACAGACTCAAGTTAATGTTTTGGCATATTGCAAAAGAAGGTTGTGCTTGTGCACTTTCCAGAGTCATTAACTTGAATGTGCGAAAGCAGATAACAGTGGTTTTTAATGCAGACAAATTCACATGCACATACATGTGCAGGCATTGATACATTTCTTAGAAACGATGTGCTTACCATTTCTCGGGTGAACTGGGTTGAAACTCTTCCATGCCAGATCTGGGTCAACCACCTTAAAGCAGCAAAACAAACGTGTTACAACACACTCTGTCAAACACTAACCAAGCCTATGACTGAAAACGCACAGCAGACTATAATCTGTAAACTACAGGTGGGAATATCAGCGACACTTGAGAGCAGAAGCTGTGTGGTTTTGTTCTGTTTTTCATTGAACTGCATTTCAATAATCAAGTAACAAAAATAAACTATCAAGCTCTTGGGCATGTAAAACATCATTGGAAAGCTATAATTCACATATTTTGTGTCATATCAAACATTAACCAAACCTACACATAAAGAAATTATTTAATTTAATTGACGGTTTTATGCATTCTACAAGAAATGTCCCTAAATGTCGGCTGGATTTGAAATCTGGTTTTCCTCTGGTCATATCTTAGTTTAAATCTGACCGCAGTGGCAGAAATTACAGCTTTAAAAGAGCCCAGACATTTGTTTTTAGTCCAAATTGATCAGAAACCGCTTCTGTTTTAATGAGGAGAAATTTGACATAGGAATGATAGGGGCTATATAATTAAAATGAGGGACGTGTCCACATGTGCAGTCAGCAGCTCGAGCACAAATCACATCACGAGACATAGAACGACTATGGTTAATATCTGCAGCCTGAGTTTACACACAGGTAACAAAAGAAACACGTAAAAGCACTTGCACTTACTTTAGAGACATTTGGCACGCTGTTAATTCTGTGATCCATAACCTCCATCACATTTCCGACGGTTCTACGCGCTTTCCCCTTTGTGCGTGCGTCTCACTGCTCCAGCCAATTGGCTGTTGCGTTCAGGTGCGTTTCTCGGGACAGGAAGTTTCACCAATTTGCATATGGAATTTCTGAAGTACAAACATACTAGTGTAAGACTCTCTAATTCTGTTGTAATATCAACCATTTTGTGTTCTTTAAATCTAATGTTATCCATCTTTCAACATTTTCCCAATCAAGGTTTGGCAGAGGTTGGTAAAATAAGAACCCATATTTCACTTTCTTAAATATGGTGTAGGTAAAGTTGTGTAACTACTTCAACAACAAAATGTGCTTATAACTCACAAAGGATTCCATGCAATGAAATGGAACACTGAATGTGCTTGCAAGTTTGTCAGAAACAAAAGGTAAGGTAAGGAAGGTTTATTTCTACAATTTCATTACATACAGAAAAGATTTTCAGACCACATAGGTCAAATTAGTGTAGACTGACTTATGTCGAGAACAGATAGCGAGCTGCACCAGCTTTGCTGCAACCGCACATTCACAATTACTTACATAAAAGCGTCACACAGAATGTATCCAATTACATAATCAAATGGGAGATAAAAAGCTGGACTGCCATTACTCCTAATTTGAGAGAAAAACACACATATTGCACAAATGTTTACACTATAAAAGCAGAAGAGCAAACTTTGATAACAGATGCAAAGGTCCTCCAACATCGATGAAGCCAGAATATTAACGGCCACATACCTCATACACAGACAAGAACTGTATCAAACTATAGGCCTCTGTTCCATTTTAAATACTGTTGTTGAGAATATTAATTGGTGGAGTGTATGAAATTATTGTTGAATGTGCTTCTTTCATTTAAATCTTTTTTTATCATGGCATCCAGCGCTTGTGATCAAAATTCTATCCTGTTAAAGTGTACATAGGTTTTTTCTATAATTATTAATAATTAAGAGTGAAAATAACAATACAAAAAGCTTGGAAGTGCTTTGTGAGATGAGAGATCAGAGAGGTTAAAAGTTATAAGGCTTCAGCTGAACACACTAACACACTATCTTTCACATCATATCTGCCAACTCTCAAACTAGGAATGTATAAGACTCTTTAAATGAGATTGCATAACTGTTTATAGTAAGATGTTTAAAACCACTGTAAAATGTAACTGTAATATGCACATTCACATCATATCAGACCAAAATTTGTGTAATTAGGTTCACCTCAAGTTAAAATCAAATAGATCAATAGTGCCACCTTGTGAGTTACCATCATTGAAGCTTTTAAAACAAAGATGTACAGCAAATTTCCACAACAGGAGACTGAGAGATTGTCAAATGTTCCTTTCAGCAACATAACAAAGTTGCTTAACACTTTTCCTCATCACCAAATAAGTTTTCCGAATTTAAATGGGACTTAAAAGTGTAACATAGCAATGTTGATGATGAGTGAACATGACACCATAGTGTCTTTAGCTGGTTGAAATACCACACAGATTAAGACACACAGTTAAATTAACTTTTGTCTTCCTCAGATCAGTCCCCATCACACACCTTCAGCCCCTTGCTCCTTCAGACCCCAGGCCTGAACCGGGCAGAAACCAGTGGCTCTGGCACAGCTGGGAGGACTTTGTGGCTAGTGCATGATGGGAGGAGAAGTAGAAAGGCAGAAAAAGGCATGTCCAAATGGACGAGGCAGCAACATCACATGATTTCACAGCACGAGTTCTGTTTCCGTGCCTGAAACATTATTAAGACTATGGTTAGAACAGGATATACTGCAATATAACTATGTAGGTTTGTAAATACTTACAGTTTTGTAGAAAGCTTTGGATTGTGTCCCCAGGTGCTCAGATTTTGCAACAAGATCATCAAGTTTCTCCCCCCTCTCCAGCAAACTTTCCATTGTGTGGTGCTAAAGAATAGTATTTTATATTGAAAAGTAATATTCACATTATTTATACAAAATAGACAAAACAGAATTATTCACAAAAATATCACCAAAATAATCTTCGTCTCATCCAGCTCTGCTTGCACTTTGGTCATTGCATCAGCTTCCCTGGGATTCTAAAAGAAACAAAAAATATTATGTCTTTTTTCTGTTCAGTAGTGAAGGCTATAAGGTGTTACAGAATGGACATACCTGGTATTTAGCCAGATGACCATCTAGTGCTTTATAGTTGATGGTTTCAGGGTTACCTGAAGGCCAGTCTATACTGTCCACTTGCCTGGAGAACTCCTCTAATACCTGCACAAGGGCTTCACAGTGAATATGGAGAATTACCAATGTTTATTATTCAGTGTGTAATACAGTTGTATTGTTTCTTACCTTATCAAGTAAAGTGAAACAGACTCTCTGAGGATATTCATTATCTGCTATGACTACAGCACCCAAATTATCATTCCTCACGTAGACATGACATAAGTATTCTAAAAGAAAAGGGAGCAAATTCATCATTTATATTTGGATTTAAAAATGTAGCCTAAAGTTGGACATTTACTGTACCTTGCTCTTTTACAGAGGCACGACTACCCTGTGTTGTCCTTTCCACAATCAAGGCACTGGTGAAGGTCATAAACTCCTGAACACTAAATAATCAAATCATATAAGAGGAAAACATTATGTCCAGATATTGTAAGCACAAGAGAACTGCATGTTTTGTGTGTTCCTTGGTCTTTATTGTACTTGTTTTCTGTATTTATTTTACTGTTGGGTTTTTTTTTGTTTTTTTTTTGTTTGTTTTTTTGCAACAACTTTGTTTTTTTATTTTACTGGTGTCATCGTTTTAGGATCAGTATGGTTCAAGCATCGAGCATCCTTTAGTTGTTATTTATTCTGTCTTTGTGCAGCACCTGCTTAATTGTAAAATTTGCTGGTGCTATATAAATTCAAACTTACAGTTAGACTTAGACAAACGTTCTTGATCCACAAGGGAAATTACTTGGACACAGTAGATCACATATCACAATATTATAGTAACAAAGACTAAAATATAAATTGTAATAATAATATATTCTAAATTGTAAATAAGTAGAAAAAAAGATAGCAAGGACAGGTGTCAAATAAGGCATAATTATATAAATGTATATGTAGAAGTCAAGAGTTGTTGTCCAGTTGTATGGAGTATGGTATAAATGTAGTCCTGTATCGCTCACTGTTTGAGTCTGTGCCTGTTGGAGAATGAGCTCCTCTGTCCCTCTATAGTCTGGTGCAGTGGGTGAGCAAAAGTGTAAATGTGGATTTGGGATATGAATTTGGTCATCTTACATATGTGCAACAAGTGTCAACATTTTTTACATTAAAAGATGAGAAACACTTACTAAAATAGTCCAAAAAAACGAGACTATTTACCTGGAGCGCTGAAAGAAACTGAAGGAAGAGAGGTCATAGGCTGCTTTGAGGAGGTTGGCTTTAGTAGCCCCTTTGTAAATAACACTAAGACTGTACAGCTTCATACTTCGGCGCTGTCAACTGAAAGAAATAACAAATGAGACGGTATAAGACGAGCCACATGAATGCTGGAACTGATCCATATGTAGCTTATTTCGTACATATGCCGCCAACGTGAACACAACCGCAAATAAAGCAGCTACTCAAGCAAGTGAAAGTAGCATTAGCTGTCTTAGCATTAGCTATCTAACAAGCTATCAATAGTGTAGACACACAAGATCTATTCAAACTACGTTTATCCTGAACAATAACTACTTTTCTCACTTAGCCGAAACCAAAATCGGTCACAAATCAACTATTTACCCAGTCAGCTGGAAAGCTATGCTACTTCTAAGGCCTTGCCCAAATTAGCTTTACCACAAACAAAAGCGCCGAATATCTGAGAAAACAAAATATAATGGGTTATGTGTACAAAGATCAATCCCATTTATAAAACAAGTACTAAACACCATTATGATCCAAAATCAACGTTAACACTGACCTAATTGCAAACCGTTTGTAGAATAACCAATAACCACGTCACGACCAGGGCCGGTTCAGCGCTGGAAACGGTCCGCAGTAATACGTCTCCTTCTCTTAAGTTCCGCACATATGGTTCCGTATTAAATGTTTTACTTCTTAGAGGTAAAAAAAACAAAACAAAACTATATATATATATATATATATATATATATATATATATATATATATATATATATATATATATATATATATATATATATATATATATATATATATATATATATATATATATATATATATATATACCAGAAAAACCCTTGGTAGCCCTTGCTTTGTCATGGTTTTTTTGGTAATTTTGCTTCATTTAACAAATACCCCTGGCTACTTTACTCAGTAGTTAAGTGTTTTCCATGCCAGAGATGTGCCAGTAATTCGTTCCTAGGGTAACACACGGTAATTGTCTGTCATGGAAACCACTAAGCCTTCAGGTGCAGCTGTTATCAGGTCAGCCGCATTGGAGTTATGGTTTTATTTCCTGGAACTACTGGGCATGGGTATCTCTTTACTGAAATCTGGCTCTAAAAACATCAGCATCTTACAGGATGCTTTCTTTGGATATTTTTGTACAATTGCATCACTGTTGAATAGGATTTTTCCTGTTTCCTCTTTCCAGTTAAAGTCAGAATAGATCTGAAACAAGTGAATGTAATGTAACTTAAACGTGTATATTGTCTTATTGGAGCCTCCTTGAAGGCAAATAACTATATTGTTCTTTTTGTTTTGGTTTTGAACTTCATGAGAATGAAGAGAAGCCATCAGATTTTCTTTTTGAGTGTATAGTGAAGATAACATCTGAAGACTATGGAATTTAATAGTAAAATATAGATTTTACCTAATTCAAATGTGTGCATTTTAAACATCCTGTGGACCCAATTTTTGTGTGCTTCTCAATATTTGATGTACATGTATTTTTTTTAAAAATAGTTTTTGCTACAAAAAACTCAAGATAAAACAAATACTGTGAACAAGAAACTTAAAGATCAACAGACAAGCCCTGATGGTCTGCAGGACACATGGCATTTAATCCTCTTGATCCCATGGAAAAGGTAAGGGCTTTGATTAAGACATTTTGACAAGAACATTTAAAAGCTATAGATTGAGATGCTTCTCATCTAACCTCTTTGATATGTTGGTAGATATATCAGACAATAATGTAATATCATTTTAAAGAATGAGAAGAAAGAGAAGAATCCATTAATTTTACATTTTGCTTCCATTTGAACAACACGTGATTTAAATGATTTGATCAAATCATGTCACTGAGATTGTGTCACAATTTCAGTTATTCTGCAATACAGGGCTAGGTGCATGACATGTGGCTAAGAAAAGCTCTGACCTGTGCAGGGGTAAACCACTGCAGCCGATAACGGCAGCTAGCCTTCACCTTTGTTAGCTTTGTTAGTGCATTGAACCCTCACCTGTGCTAAATTTAGAGCAGTTACTAATTTTGACATCTCTGTGTGTGTATTTGTCAACGGTATCTTTTTATATCCCAGGTCCTGAACTTGTTTCGGGGTCACATGTAGGAGGATCAAAGCCTGTGACAATGTCTGTAGTACAAATGTAAATTCCATCTTTAACAAATTGCATTCTTTACTTCACCATGTAACATTATCATAATAATTATTATTCAGTCTTACAAATAATCATGTATTAGCACATGTTTAAACATTAGTTTGAAGAGTTAACTTGAGGCAACTCTGTAGGCAACATATACATTTCATGGATGAGAAACATATAAGGTCATACCACCATGGAAATACTTGATCTTAGAAGCTAAGCAAGATTGAGTTAGTTGGGTAGATTAGTACACTGTGAAGGCACCCTTTTGAGGAAGTGGTTTTATAATCAAAGCTTTTATTAGAGTTCGTCTGAACCTGTTCTCTCTTGAACTGTGAGTATTGAGAGGGTTCTGTCTGAAGAAAAATTATTCTATGTGTCTGTGTTAAAATGATCCTGATAGAATCTTTTACTAAAAGGATTTTAACAGAAATTTAACAGAAAATGTAGACAGAAATAGAAGCCCTCAAAGAAACTTTTGTTTTAAGACGGTACTGTCGTTGTGTCCTTTGGTAAGACAGTGTTGACAAGCAGGTTTTTCTTTTATTATTATTATTTAGACACACATACAGACAGTATTGAAGTATACTATACAATAGAGGGTCCTTTATGCAGGTGAATGTGGGACAACAGATAGAAATCCAGCACCTTTACCCATAGTGACTACTATAAATAAATCAGCCAGAAAATCTAACAATGAATGATTAACAGAGCTGATATTTGAACAGAATCTTTCTTTATCACCATGCTGGTCATGTTACCAGAGGAGGCTGTAATATTTTCTGTTATTTATTGTATTAAAGTGTATTATCACAACTGTAATAAACATTCTATGCTTCTCTTGAGGAATTGGATAATTACAGTTTTAATTGAGAGCAGTGGAGTCATGTAATTCTGTGTTTACAAAGGGGTGTGTTTAACGTCAGGGCAGCAGATGGGATGAATTCTGGGCTGGACTTTACCTAAGGTGATGACCAGCCCACTTTTGTTTAGCCATAAAAACAGCCCTTTGTCGAATTCACCTCCACTGCACTTCACCTATTGCACAGAGCTCATCCCTAGAAACACTTTTTTAAACATTTAAATTCACATGATGCCGTGTGACACTGCTACTCTTAATCAAATGGCAGAAAATGGCACTCAGTACAACTCAGCTATCATTGAAAGAGTTCTTTTTGTAAGTTTGCATCATCTGAGAGATAAGGGATACAGCTGAATGACAACCAAATCATATGTCAAGAGTTTAATCTGACCTGCTACCTTGTTCCTCTATTTCAGATAGAGGAAATTCTGTCCAAATTCAGGCTGAACAAAGAAGAACTTGAAGAGGTGATGAATAGAATGCAGCGGGAGATGGAAAGAGGTCTCCGCATAGAAACCCACGAGGAGGCCAGCGTCAAAATGCTTCCCACCTACGTCTGCTCCACCCCAGAAGGATCAGGTACATACAGCTAGGGCTGCTAAAATGATCATTTTAGTAGTCAACTAGTCAGCCATTATTTTCAGATGAGTAAAGTAGTCAAACAATTACTTTGTTTGACTACTTGACTATAGCACTTTGAGACTGCATTTTCAGTAAGGTAACAGTTAAATATGCAGAATGAAGACTTTATGAGAATAACTAAAATGTATTAGTGATACACAATACTAATTAACACATTTATTTTATTTTTTTCACTTGATTTAATAATGCCACGGTCTTTGTGATAATACATTTTTTGCATGTTTTTAGAATCTATACTGTAAAATAGTTGATTAATTATTATTCTGATTAATCCTTGGCCCACTAATACCAGCCATTTGCTTTCATAAAGTCATAAACTGTGTATGTACATGTTATTTCAGAGGTTGGTGATTTCTTGGCTTTAGACCTGGGAGGCACAAACTTCCGTGTCATGCTGGTTAAAGTAGGGGAGGATGAAGATAGGAGTTGGAAAATTGAAACTAAAAACCAGATGTACTCCATCCCAGAAGATGCCATGACTGGGACAGCAGAAATGGTGAGTAATACTGGAACTGATTGCAGCGCTTTTGCTCAAAATTAACATCATGCTATATTTTTTGTCCTGGCAGTTATTTGATTACATAGCAGAGTGCATGTCAGACTTTTTGGGTAAACACCACATCAAGCACAAAAAGCTTCCTCTGGGGTTTACCTTCTCCTTTCCAGTAAGGCATGAGGATCTGGACAAGGTAAAAACATGAAATACCTGATAAAATGGTGCCATCATTAATCATTATCATCATCATTTACAGTTAATAGTTATCTAAATGACATGTGTCTCATTTCAAAAGGGCATCCTGCTCAACTGGACAAAGGGCTTCAAAGCATCTGGCGCTGAGGGAAACAATGTAGTGGGCTTGCTCAGGGATGCCATCAAGAGACGTGGGGTAAGAAAAGTATTTTTAGTAGTATTTTTTATGCAAGTATATCAAAAACAGCTGAGTAATGTGTTGTTTTTTTAGGAATTTGAAATGGATGTTGTCGCCATGGTGAATGACACTGTGGCCACCATGATCTCCTGCTACTATGAAGATCGTAGTTGTGAAGTTGGTATGATTGTTGGTAAGAATTCCATCACATTCCTGCAGAGCTTATATATTTTTTTCAATCATCAGGCTTCATATTGTGCATTGTATTCACTAGGCACTGGATGTAATGCCTGCTATATGGAAGAGATGAGGACAGTGGAGTTGGTGGAGGGTGAGGAGGGGCGCATGTGCGTGAATACTGAGTGGGGGGCATTTGGCGACAATGGCGAGCTGGAGGAGTTCAGACTTGAGTACGACAGAGTGGTGGACGCGGCCTCCATTAACCCCGGACAGCAACTGTGAGTAACAATGTTTTTCTTTTAAAGTCACAGGGGGCTTGTGCAGAGGTGCATGCCCAAAGGGAGGGGCCACACTAAAACGTGATTTCTCCTCACATCACATAGTCAGCTGACTCTCATCTGAAGACTCTGTGCAGTTGCCAAGTGACCAGCTGCTTTTGTTAATGGTCCTACGTCAGATTCTTGGTCATCAACTCTAGCTGGCTTTTTAGCTCAAGTCACCTTCACCTTAATGACTGTTTACAATTACCACTACTCCTGACACGCAACAAATTGATATTGTTGAGCAAGAGCAAACAATGAACCTTGAACCTTTAAATGGACTGTCAACCATTCAAAATCCCTTCACTAATTTGACAAATTCAGTCTCTTTTCTAGGGACCATAATTTACAATGTTACATTCCAAGCTCAAGACACACCAGCTTCCCTCCTCTCCACCTACATTCACATTTTTCTAGTTTGACCACCTTCTCTTAAAAATTTTCAGAAACTTAGATCTAAACATTACTTAGCACCTTGTTTCTACTTTGCTGCAGGTATGAGAAGCTCATCAGTGGGAAATATATGGGGGAGTTGGTCAGACTTGTGCTGATGAAGTTGGTGAATGAAAACCTGCTGTTTAACGGTGAAGCATCGGAGCTACTGAAGACACGAGGAAGCTTCGAGACCCGCTATGTCTCACAGGCTGAAAGGTGAGATCTTTATATACTAATCTAAGTAACACCAGAAGTTGAAGAGGCTTATAACATGTATTTGTTTTAGTGACTCTGGAGACAGGAAGCAGATCTACAATATCCTGTCATCTCTGGGGGTGCTGCCTTCAGAGCTGGACTGTGACATTGTGCGTTTGGTTTGTGAGGTCATCTCCACCCGCTCCTCCCACTTGTGCGCCGCAGGTTTGGCCGCTGTCATCAACCGTATGAGAGAGCGCCGCTGCCTGGACACACTGAACATCACTGTGGGCATTGATGGCTCTGTCTACAAGCTTCACCCCTAGTAAGTAGTTTACACAAGTTTATGGTGATATGGTGTACAATGATCATGTGTTACCAGATTAATATTAACTGAATATTTCTCTGTTGTAGTTTCCGTGATAGGTTCCATAAAGTAGTGCGAGAGCTGACGCCGAATTGTGAAATCTCTTTCCTCCAGTCTGAGGAGGGCAGTGGCCGAGGGGCAGCGCTCATCTCTGCAGTGGCCAGTAAGATGGCCGCTGCATGCTGACATAAGAACTATGTGCACAGTGTAGAGAAGTGGAGGGACCCCCAGTAAAGAGATGTGAGAGCCTGAACTCTCACTGTTAAACTGTTGCTGGTGTGAAGTCATAAAATGACTGAACCAAAGTCTTCATGCAATACTCCAACTATGTAAATATGTCACTTTCCCCAGTGGGTGAAACCTGCAGTGTCATTAATTACTAATGTTTGACAGTGGTGTCCTATTTATATATGATTCTTATAATGAAATGTTGTACATAAAAAAAAAATCCTTTGTTGTTTATAAAAGTTTATCTGTAATCTAACTGTATTTAACGCTGTCTTGTTTGGACTTGTATTATATATTGCTTTGTTAAGATTAACTGTAAATAAAAGAATTAACAAACAATAAACTTTTGGGAATAGTATATATACTGCAGTGCACTGGCAGCAAAGTATAATTTGAGTAACAGCACTGATCACATTAGGCACCTGGGACAGTATCTAGTACAAATTAATTCTATCTGAACAAGAACTGGTCAAAACACTATGAAGGATTACACAGTACTGATTTAGCACTCTCTCTCCCCCGCCTTTTGCCCTATCTGCCCTATCTGCCCTCTACAGCCCAGAGGAATCCTGGTGCTTCACTTCTTATCAGCCCCTGCAGTGGCACAGAGACAGACACAGCCATGTAAGGGACCAAGCTGTCCTCTGGCGCTATTGTAGGAAAGCAGCAGATAACAAAAGTGAGATATAAAACCCACCCCATAGTTTTAGCTCAATTTGGAGTCTACCTATAATCACATCAACATGGTAAGTCTGGCTTTATTACTTTGTATTTGGCTATTGAGTGGTTTCTCAGCATGATATTGTTCACGATAAATGTGTGTATATGTACATGTTATGGTGATATTGTTTTATTTGTTATAGGCCAGTAAGAAGGCCTCCAACAAAAGACAGAGGGCCGCACAGAAGTCCTGCTCCAATGTATTCTCCATGTTCGAACAGTCCCAAATACAAGAGTTTAAGGAGGTACGATTGCATAATTAGATTTCTATCATGCTCCAAAACCACAGATTGTATACAAGCTTAGAGGTGCATTGCATAATATTTCTAGTTCTCATATTGTCTAGAATGTTTCACAGTATAGATTAAACCTATCAAAAGGGAGACAAGCAGGTTACAGCATCATGCTAAATTGCAATTCAGATCTGTTGAGAGCCGTCCCCATTCACAGAAGGAATTATTCAATTTTTGAGCAATAGAAACAATCATAATGAATAAACACTAGGTTGATATCTTTACAGTCATACCATGGAACATCCCAGGCAAAGAAATAATCTCCATGGAGACAAGTAGGTAGCGGACCCTCCAATAGAAAAGTTGAGTAGTGCAGCTTTAAATTTTAATGCCAGTTATGTTCCTGTTTTTAAAAGTGTGCTGGTGAACCTTGATTATATCCCAAGTATAGATGCAATAGTACACATATGTATCATGACCGGTCTCATACTGCATGAAGACAGATTTGTGTTTAAATTTTATTTATTTTAGGCTTTTGGCTGCATCGACCAAGACAGAGATGGTGTCATTAAAAAACAGGACCTGAAGGAAACCTATGCACAACTAGGTGAATTACAGTATATTGGGTTCATGTAACAGACATCATATTGTGGCAAAAAGTTTATCACATTTATAGTTGATACAATCTGTTTTAATATTTTGGTATATTTTAGGAAAACTAAATGTCAAAGATGAGGAGTTGGAGGAAATGCTTAACGAAGGAAAGGGCCCCATCAACTTCACTGTGTTCCTGAGTCTCTTTGGTGAGAAACTCAATGGTAAGTAGTACCGTTTGAAGATACTTTTATATTGATTTGAAATGCTTTGATAATACTTCAATCATTGTTTGTAACAGGTACTGACCCTGAGGACACAATACTTTCTGCCTTTAAGCTTTTTGATCCTAATGGGACTGGATTTGTGAACAAGGATGAGTAAGAAAACCTTTTGTTAGCATTTCAAATAAGAAATAATGAAATAATAATGTTTCCTTTACCACATTGTGGTGTTCTAGGTTTCGGCGACTACTGATGAATCAGGCAGACAAGTTCACAGCAGAAGAGGTTGATGATTTTTACATTGTTTATTTAGGTGTTTATTTATTTGTTTATATTTAAAATCAATAATGTTATGTACGTTGTCTTCAATCTTCAGGCAGATCAGGCCTTTGCTCTCGCTCCCATTGATCCAACAGGCAACATCGACTACAAGTCTCTGTGCTACACCATCACACATGGAGATGAGAAGGAAGAATCCTAAAGCCATTCATTGATTTTCTATATTTTTGGTAACTGGCTGTGTTAATGTTGAATGATTTGCAGTAAAATGTTGTCTACTAAGTGTCAGTATTGTACACTGTCAGCATTCTTGTAACATTAAATTGCAATCGTTGCATGTACTGAGCTGAACAATTCTGTTTAGATTCCTGCAAAAATGCTTTAAATTAAAAATGTACAAGTAACGTAAGGTAAAGTTACTTTACATGCCATATTATTAGCACACCTTGGCTTCTCTCCATTCCCTTAATATTACATACAGTAGTTCAGGGCTAAAAATATTTTGAAAAATCAAATTATTATTTTTCAATTTTTCAGACAGCTGTGTCGATTAGAGGTTTTAAAAATGTGGATTCAGTTCACTGTGTAACTTTTCAAGGAGTATTACCATTTAAGAAAATGAAATATATACTGATAACAGACTATATGAATTTTCAAAGCTTGCTTGTAAACTACTGGTGTAGCAAGTTTCATATATAAGAGCGAGCATTCAAATTATGCTTTAGTCTGGATTACAATTATGCTGAATTATGCTGGCCTATGTATTTATATATATAAAAAGATGGAATTTCAGACAATTTAGTTAAAAATAAAATCTTCACATTTATGAAAACAAATCCATCTAGTAAGGAGTTAAGTGATGGCAGAGAAGATACTGACCCATGGCTCACATCACTTTTATTGGGCCTGACCTCAGCTGCTTTCTTTTGGTACACTGTTGCCATGGAAACAATAACAAACAGCCCGGCCACCTTCTGCAGCTCCACCACACAGCCAGTCCACTGCAAAAGACCACGAGTGTGCAGCTTCTCCAGGAAAGAGGCAATCTGCTAACTAAAAATCACCACTTTTGAACACGCTTCTCTTAAGATCTTTTCTTGTGCTCCTACGGCTCAGAGATGTCTGATGCAGCTGGACCAAAGGAGGCAAGGACAGATACTGACGCAGGAATAAAGAAGTCAGGGAAAACCAGCAAACCCTATGACTCCTATCTGCTACGGTCAGTCAGTCACACTGTGTAATTGACAAATTAAATCTAGCTAGCTAACATTACTGACAAAAGCAACTTGGATCTTCAAATTGTTATGAATTACCGCTAGTTTTTGCATGCTGTTATTTTTGTACGAACGTTGCAACCAAATTGTGCTTTATTAGTATTTTTAGAACAAAAAATGCCCTTACTATCCATACTGAATCTAAATAATCCTACATTTTTTTTTCCTATTTCAAACTTTTCTTTGTAAATTTCCAATCAAATGTAGCACAGCATACATGCATAGATTTGTTCAGAACATAAAACCTGAGACATTTTTCACTGAGATCCTGCAGTTTTCACTGTTACCTGCATAATCATATAGTGTGTTGTATGCCCATGTATTTCAATACAAAAATTAAAACCATCAAATGCTTGCTTCACCTCAGACAGAAAATTAATGGTATGTGCTCCTTGAAGTAAATCTCCAGGACATGACACAACAGGTTTACGGTCTGTAATTGTTGGAGCAACCCAAATTAAACAAACAGTATCTAAATCTACTGACTCCCGAGTCATCCTTGTGTGCACAGACACACACAGCTGCAAGCCTCTTAACCCAAGACCATAAGTTTCTCTGGCTCAATGATCAAATGTATCAAAGTCATTTTGTTTGGACAGGCAACTCACAAGACACAATATATTAGTGTTAAACTACTGTTGCAGGTATCAAGAATTGAAGCATATGAAGGAGGGCAGAAATCCTCCCAGAAATGTACGTATGATTAAGCATATTGTCACAACTCATTAGAAACTGCTTTTGTTAACCCTGGCTGTTTTCCAGCAGCAGAACCTGAGAAGAAATGAGCAAGACACACAAGATGGTAAGGAGAAATAATTCTGTTAACCCATTCACCAATACTATATATATTTTTTATAATTTCCCTCAATTGTTTTAGATTCAAATGGAGAGATGCCACAAATAAATGAGGAGCTAGATGACGAAAAAAGATCAAAAGGAAAAGGAAGAGGATGCATAACTAGAATATGTGCAATTCAATGAGCCACACAAATGAGAAAAAGAGGCCTCGCAGACTGGACTATCGGTATTATTATGGCTGTGACAAGCCATCTTTAAGCCAGATGCTCTTCCTGTCATAACCAGCCACGTCACTTCGACTAAGTTTGGCAAAGAGGCCAAAGTGTCTTGCCCAGGGATACAACAACAGTATATGCATATTATGAATCACTGACCCTCTGTTTCTCATCTTACCAACTGCATCAACTTAAGCTAAGAATGAATTAGTATTAGAATAAGGGATGAGTTACTTCCCACGAAGCATGCACAGGTTCTTCTGTGCAAAAAGTTATTGACAAATGTTTGATTCTTAAACATTTATTACTAAATATAATAAAGTGCTTAGAAAACACTAAAATATATCTTAAATTTCTTTCAGCATCACAATTCCAGCTTATTTGTAAACATTGCTTCACACAGTCCATTTGCTGCTAAGGTTCATAGTTGTTTTGTGTTCAAGGACGTACAGTGCATTTGAGTTTCTTTGTCCATGCTGATGTTTTTATGCATTAGCCAAAAAAGTTTGACAGGGATCAGTCACTGTTACTGCTGTCATCTCCTACCACCATGTTGCTGTATTGCTTCTGCTGCTGTTCCCTGAATGTCTCTTTCACTTTTGCCCTCTTCAGAGCCCCATCCCTGAAAAAAAAATGTGCCAAGTTAAAAATGTCAAATATAGAATGTGAATAAATGTATCTTGTTTGTACATAGTATGCTGCAATACAGACTGCTCAACACGCTATTGTTGAGTATAAATTTTAAGTATCTGTAGTGTACTTATGTAAATTTTGCAGTGGATACTTTTTCCTTTTACTTTACTACATTTGCGAACGTGTATCTGTGTACTTTTTACTCTGCTACATTTTAGATCTGGAATGAAAAGTAAAAAGCAAACCAAATACACAAAAATCAACTAAATCTGCTAAATTCCTTATCAAAATCACTACATTTCATCCTTTAAAAAAAAAATGCTGCATAATACTTTTTACTTTTTAAGTACATTTTCAAACAGATATTTTAATATTTTTACTTAAGTAGATTTTCTTGCAATACTTTTACTTGAGTAACTTTTTGCCCCTGTATCTGTACTTTTACTTAAGTAACAAAATTGAGTACTTCATTCACCACTGTATAGTATATGTGCTGTTGGTATGAAAAAGATACTTCCTTTTCATGTATTTTGTAACTTGTAGCACTCAGATAGTTCTCATATTAACATGGCATTATTTAAATGAGAAATATAATTGTTCTTACCACTGTAGATCCACCAGTCCTCCTTGGTGAGCGATGGCTGACTTAACTCGATTGGCAAACTGGACTGCATCCTCACCCTCCTGTCATTGTAATTGGGTTGGGGTTTAGTTTAGCATGAGTTTAGCATGAGTTTAGTTTACCTGTACATATATGTTCTTGTATTACATAGACGCACAGACCTGCTGGTGCATGGCTGGCAGGTACCACACATTACAGACTAGAGCCCAACTGGTCATCATTCTGAGCAGGTAACTGACCATGCTGTACTTGGAACTGTTCCAAAAAGCATCACCAAACTTTGGATCATACTGAGGAAAAAAATACAGTTAAAATACATGAAACAATACTGCATTTTTATGTTTATAGCCTTTATTCTGTATATATTGTACTGTATTATATGGAAATTGTCTTATTTAGATCTAATGCATTTAATTTAATTCTTGATACATTAAAGGCACACTACGTAACTTTTCTCGCAGAGGGTTGGCCATCTGCTTGTCCATTAGAGATGTTATTGCATTGGATTTTTTCACAACTAGCAATAGAATAATATAGCATTTATACAATTGTATGTGCTCTGACCAGTTACCTGATTTGGTTTTGTCACCTGCTTATTTCCATGGAGAGATCATTTAATGCCACGTTGCCATGCAGTAACATCTCCATGCAGACAAGCAGCTGGCTGACCTTCCACCATAAAAATTAGTGATTTCTGTTCACTGATAAGGGCTTATAAGTCATATCCTGATTCCAGCTTTGGCAAAGGCAGTACCTTAATGGCCACTGGATAAATAGTAGCTCCAATTTCAAAGCTTCCTTTTTTAAACATCATAACAGATGTGTTGTTGACACAGGTTCCTGCAAAGTTCAGTAAATATAATGACTAGACCTTAACACTGATCATGTAGAAAGTACTGCCAAATATGAAAATCTTACCTTCAGGAAAAATCAATATGGGAAGTTTAGTCTTGTCACTCACATGATTCTTTAACCTGGACAGCAAACAAAAGAAAAAGTTTTTGAGACAGAACATGAGAAGTCCACTATAGCATTTACAGTTTGCCAGTGTAATTCCTCATTTATCCAGCAGTGGTCTATGATAAGCCCCATAACCTTTATAGTTATCATGAGTTGGGAGTTATAAATAGATAAACACATTGTAAAAAATATTCACTGTGCACTACACGCTTAAAAGGAACAAACTATAAGATATAAATCATTTTTTAAAACAGAAATTAATTTTGTTTCCATAGTGTTATTACTGGACTGAAGCCCTGTGGACCACCATGCTTGTTTCACCCTCACCTTTTAGTCACTAGATGGCGATCTTTCATTTCTGCTCTCTCAAACCACACATGAGGACATGACCTCACCATTGCCCTCTGGACTATTCCCATGAGCCCTCCATGAATTTGACCAACCTGAAAATCAATTAATGTTGAAGTACAACAGATTTAAAGGGTTTATATTGCTCTATTTTCTGATCTATGTTAGAGCATTTTGAGCTTTGGAGATGTAGACAAATTTGTGTGAATGAAACAAAACACAACCCCAGGTATGTTTTTGAGGAGGTTATAACATGGCTTAAACTCACAAGAGTAAATTTTGAGTAATATAGGGCCTTTAATTAATTAAAGGGCCCATATCAGACTATTCCTGATTTATGTTATAATGTTGTTTCCTCATCAAAAACAATCTGGGAGTTGTGTTTTGTTTCATTCACACATGTTTAACACACAATGGCTGAGCTTTCAAACTAAAAAAACTCCATGCACCTTCAATAGAATCATTTGGAAAATTTCAGACCTGGAATTGACAATCTCTGCTCAACCAAAGTTAAAGGGTGGCTGTTAATTTGAAAACTACCACTACATGACATCACAAGGTGGGACAGAGCATTTTGAGTTTTGGAGATGTAGACAGACTCAAGACACAACTCCAGGTATGTTTTCTTTGTGTAATATAGGACCTTTAAGTCTAAAAACAAAGAGCCACTTACCATAGCATAACACCCATCATTGCACAAAATCACTATGTCAATTGGAGTGGTGTGATTAGCAACACATAGTCCACCTTTCTTTGGTTTGTTTTCTCTGTAAAAACATTTTAAAATATCAAAACCAATGTCCTAAATTTCCAAAAACGAGTGATAGCCATGAACTGAAAGAAAATACCTGTTGTGATAGCGAATAGTGGCTGAAAGTCCTCGTGCACATATTCTGTAGCACATAACATGAACCCATTCACTGAGCCAGGACTTGACGCTGAAAACAAAAAAAAATAAAATAATGTTTTATTCATTTTCAGAAAAGCAAAGTCAATCTCTGGATAATAATTCTTATGCACGTTCTACCTGCTGTTTGGGAGAAATCCAACTGCAGAGGTCCCAATTACTAACCAGGTAAGGCCAATGCATGCCAATGTAATTCTGAGGAAAGGGCTAATTTATTACGAGAACATACATCGACAAGAATCTGTACAATATACTGGTACCTTAATGGAGCGAGGATGCAATATCTAACAAAGATGCCCAGGCCATACACCAGTGTTATTTTCAGGCTTATATACTGGAAATCATTATTAGTACGAGTCAGAAGGTTCCAGGACACCAGCTCCTCTGAAGAAAAACGCTGTGTCACCTGAAAATGAACAGACTAAATATTTAAAGGTGCACTGTGTAACTTTTCTGGTGGACGGTCTGTCACCTGCTTATGAAGGTTATTGCTTTGCCTGGAATGTTCCACAGAATGGCATTAAACTCATCTACACTTATTCAATTATAGGTGTTTTAATCGCTAAGAACATACATTCTTAGTGTGAGTGGGGTTCGCTTCTCAACAGATCTTGGCCTGATCGCGTCACCTGCTTGACTCCATGGACATAGACAAGTTCTGTGCCATATTGTGGAACATTACAGGAAAAAACGATAATATCCATGGAGACAAGCAGGTGGCGGACCTCCCACCCAAAAAGTGACATAATGCAGCTTTAAAGAGCCAAAAAATATATAAAGTGACTTTATGTTTTGTTCACATGTACCTCATCATCAACAATGCTCTCAATTCCTTTACGTGAAAAGTAAAAACAGTCGCTTAGTGTGAAATCACCACCAACTGGAGGTTTGGGTCGACTTCGCCTTAGCTCCTCTAGTTCTTTCTCCATAGAGCCATCTTCTCTTTGAATTAAACCTATAAACCAAAGATAATTAGACAAATGCAATTGCCTGATGTAACTGTTATCAGAATGACCATCTCAAAGATAAGAGTCAAATATTTTTCTTGGAAAGTAAAAAATTTAGTAACTCATGCCAAATCAAAGTGGATATAGAAATGCTGTTTTTAGATTAATTAAATGTAACATTAGTTATAGGTAAAGTTAGAATAGTAAAGTTAAAAATTCACAATAGATCCTTATATTTCAAATAAAGGTAAGAGTTGTGCAATGCCCTGCCTGTTGTTTCAGAAGGTGTAAAAGTCAAGCTAAGATTGCTATGACATTACCTGATAACACAAGGACAATGTTCAACAAGGTTACGGATAAATTATGCAGTGTTTTGTTCAAATGACAAGAAAATTGCTCTCTGCTGTCACAAAAAAAAAAAAAAATCAGGAGGTGTCACTCCGCATTTTCATTGTGGCAACGTAGTTAAGTAATGTTTTGTTTCTAACAGTTGCTTGTTGTGAAATGCACCATGAGTAAGTGTTAAATGTGCAATACAAAGCTTGATTTTGTCCCCCACCCAAGACAAAGTAAACCCTGGGGGAATATTAAGCAAAGAAGGGTCCGGTTACAGATCCAAGCTATTATTTTTAGCTGTTTGCATGTGCACATTCTGTAGCCAGGCAAACCAATATCTTTTTTTTAATAAACTTTAATCTTCTTGCCAGCACTTGTAGTAAAGTCAGTTGTGGAATGCAGTTCTCCATTTACAACTATAGCTGCAAATATCAATTCCATAGATCATTGTTGTGCACTTTACTCACCATTAGAAGCACTGGTTTTAAGAGTCTGTTCATCTGCTTTTGCCTTTTGTAGTTTTAGCGTAGCCCACTGCAAAAAATAAATAAATAAATAAATAAATAAATAAATAACTAGGCAAATGTGTTTTGTTTTTTCTATCATATAATGCTACACAGAGAATTATCAAAGTACCTCTAATGTTTTGACCAGTATAGTCATGTATGTTTCAGAGAGTCCCAGTGAGAACCCAAACATAGCTGGGACCATGATGAAGCTGATGATGAGGAACAGCCATATCTTCATCCCCCACAGCACTGCAACCCACAGGTCCTCCATCTCCACCTGGCTCTGAGCTGTACCAGGGCAGCCTCTTGTCAGACCTAGAAACGTTCTGCAGAAGTAAAAAAAAAAAAAAAAAAAAAAGAATTTTATGAAAAATACAAGAAAGACAAGTTTAGACAAGTGACACCACCGCGGCTCCGTGTAAACAGATTGGGTGCAGTATCATGTGTGCAGTTGTTACAAGTGTACACCTGCAGACCCACAATGACAAAGCGTGGGCTCTGAACTGATCATTGCACCAATTAACTTAACTGTCTATTTTAAACATTTGATATTATTTATTTCTCTTACCGTTTTCACCTTTGCTCATACTGTCTCAGGAAACTCCAGTGTGACTCCTAGGCGCTCAAAACACGCCCATTTGTTTCAGAGCAAAGTTCATGAAGAAAGACGAACAGCGCCCCCTCGAGATTTGAGAGGGACGTGCGGCTGGCTGTGTCGCACACGTGGAGACACATCCAGTCCAGCCCACTGTGACCGAACAATCTGTTGACCTAACTTTTCAAAAGTACGTGATGTGGCATCAAGAGACAGATAAATAATACATTTTAAAGGTGTAACATCAATCATACAACGCTAAATGAGATACAATTCCTAAGTCTGTATTTTTGTTTTGTTTTTTGATGGGATCTTGTGACACAAAAGACTAAACATATCTGGGTTATATGGGATTGTATTTAACCCAGATTTTGCTGTTGCATAACATACAAAAGGTTCATACATGCATTTTACATTGGACTGATAAATTGCAGTACATGTTACAGCAGGTCCAGTCACGCTTCAGGTACCATAATAATACATGGGCTGTAGTCGTGGCAACTTTCTCTTACAGACCAATTAGCGCTTCCTCGGCAGCAGCGCAGCATCCCACTTCCCCTCATTCTTTCTTGAAAATGAACTAGACTTGACTGGCCAGAGCTCACTCCGCCTCTCACTCGCAGCCGGAGACCGCGTCTCTGCACGGTCAGTCTCGCACGCTTGCTCCTAGGCATGTTTCCCTTCGTATGGGGAGAGGGCCGACAGTCTTCATGTCATGACAGTGCTGCAGAGGATCGGAGTGGTTGCCCCAAACGCCACTGAACCTCCAATGCCAAGGACACTTTCCCGCTGTTTTGAATTTGGTTGCACCAAATATGCGATGTCCGCAGGAGTGCGCGCTTCTTCTGCTGCTCAACTTTGTTTTCATTTTGGCAGCTGGCCACGTAGAGCACTTTGACTCCAGCATATTTCAGACTCTCTTTGCAGAACAAGGTCAGTGGATGCACCATTTTCCATTTCAGTTTATTTCAGGCCTAGTTTAGCAGATCTTCACACGAATGACATTAGATCTAGAAAAAATGTGTAGGGGTCAAAGGAAACATGTGATATTAATGATGAATGCTAAGATGCTGATGCTATTACAATTCATAATACATTTTTATGTTTTAAAACTGAAGTTTGTTTTTACTCCATTAAAATGCAGCAAATGCTTTTTAATTGTACAGGTCTGAGTGGTTCAACCATTGTTCACCCATTCAAAATCAGTGCAGATGGAGCGTTCATCTCCCACTCCCTCTCTCATCACTTCAGCAGCCAACGAGTTGGGCGTGACCTTCGACCCCACCCTGTAGAGGACCAAGTCTACTACAAGGTTGACTACAAGGGTGACACCTTAGTGTTTAACCTGAGTGCAAACACTGAGTTAGTGTCAAATGACTACACTGTGGAGAGCAGGAACGGAGATGCCAACAGGACAGAGCATCGTTCAAACAAACTCAACTACTGTCACCATGTGGGCACTGTGACCACCTCCAAGACCATGGGAACATCTGCCATCAGCACCTGTAATGGACTGGTGAGACACCTTTGTTCATTTACTTCACTCATATCTTCTTACACAGTCAGGCTTAGTTCAACTAAGAACAAAAGGCTTAAGACAGGGGAAGCTGATGTGGAGCTGTCACAGGCACCCGACTCCCCCTCTCTCTCTCTCTGTATCTGACAGTGGTCTGTCTGTTAGTCTGCCTTTCAAAGACTTCCTGAAACTGTTTGCAGAGTGGTCCCTACATACCTTCTGTTCCTTGGCCAATGTGAGTCTAAGTCTTTCTTTTGAGATTTACATTCCCTCTGGAACAACATTACAGCTCAAAACATGTTATTATGATTGATGTTTAAGAAAATCATAAAACAAACAAGAAGAACTTCTGTTGGATAATGGTTTCCACTGTTTCCACTAAGTGATCTGTGTATTTAATAAAACACCATTATTTTTTGCTTAGTGAATATCCACCATGCTATTTGCAGATGGATAATATTTAGTAAATAATAAATTTTTCATATTTCTGTTACATGTCTGTTATGAGAATTTACAGTGAATGCAAAGAGAAGATCTTGGAAAATTTTGCCTTGGAATGTTTTTTATTTTTGTATTATATATCTACAATCTGGTATAAATAATAAATTAACTTGTCATAGATTAGCAGGACATTCAAACTACACATGCATTTCAAACAGATATAAACTCCACTTGTTTCAATGTTCAGTGAGGTTGTATAAGGTCAGAGTATGTCTAATAGTTAAAAATAACAAAACAGATAAGGGAAAGGGAATGGTAAAGTGCTAAAGCAATTACAACACTTACTTATAAGGAGGTAACAACTGCAAAATTAATTATCATACATTTTAGATTTGTAACAATGGATACTATTGGGAAATCACTTCTTGTCAACTACATACTAAAACCTAATCACCAGTTGCAGCAGTAAAACATTTCAGGAAAAACCTTGGTAATCCCTCGGGCACCAAACAAGAAGGAGCAAGTCTGAACCTATTATATTGGTATTTTCCTCACTTAAATGCATGTTTCTTCTCACTATATAGATGAAAAATGATAATGTCTTCCACCTCTGTAGACACAGTACCTTTAGGGCAACCTTTTCATGTGAAGCTAAATCATATATAGGGGGACGTAATGGAGCCTATAATGATACAAAAACAGTTGTTTAGGCTGCAAGCTTATTTGAATAGTTTTGCTTAATCATCAAGTCGTGAACAGTCCTCCCCAGTTGAGTTTCCCACTAATCTCTGCTAAGGCCACAGGCAGTAGCTTCCAGACCCAATTGGCCTGCATTACCAAACCCACAGAAGCAGGAAGTATGAGTAAAGCAGTTCCACATGGTCGTTGTATTGAGAGCATAGGCTTGTGTTATGGTAACCTCCCCGGGCTCTGGCACCTCACACCCAAACACTTCCTCTGGGTTACACAAATGCTGCATGGAAAAGACTGAGGAGGAGAGGGAGGGGATGGGGCCAGGTGCAATTCATATTAAGAGAACTAGAAATCTCCATTAGCAAGACGAAGTATGCATATTACAATATAAGTGTTGTCTGGGATCCAAAATACACACTTCTTCTGTATAAAAATACATAAATCATCAAATCTGTCAATAAATTAGTATAATAATTAATTCTCATGTATTTGATTTAAAAAATGAATCTTTTTAATAGCATGTATGACCAAGGTTACAACTTTTAATTATTCTTTCAAAAGCAGATTGAACACATCAAATCAGGAAAGGGTTAATGGGGTAAAAGTGATTGGTCTAATTTCTGCTATGTGATGTCTGTACCTTGAACTGTAACCTGTTAAATAAATAAGAAAAAATCAATTACATCTATATACCGATGAACTACTAAGAGAATTTTTTAGCATCAAATTACCCAGGGAGCGTTTGTGTTTAACATTGCAGAGATTTTGTATATTGCAATTAAAAGATTACCACTAACACCATAACCACAATGTTATGCACAATGTTATGCAATTCCTATGTTTTGGTAGGACTTTGCTGTCCTACCAAAACATAGGAACTGCTGTACTGCAATATGTTCAGTATGTCTAAAAGGGCCTCTTTTGTAAGATTCCTCCTTGCTTCATCTGCTCTTCACCACCGGCTTTTCTCTGCTGGGAATATCATTGCATGCAGAAAAAGTCAGATAACATGGCTCCCAGATAGTAAAATATACAAATAAAAAAGTAGTTACTGTTTTGCAGGACTGGCCATGTTAAAGTAAACACACTTTGACAAAAAGCAGTACATATTTTTAAGAATATAATTCTGTTCCAGCTTTTACAGCAAGTGTGCACATCAGGCTGCATGCCTTAAGGATGAGTCTGTACTTGGGACCAAGGCCATTTCTGTCAGTTTTTCATCTCTATGCTCAGTATTTTGCCTATTGTAAAGTTTCTCTATTAGTAATTCTATTCAAGAGAAGTTTATTTCTGTGATCCTAGTTTAACATATAACACTTAATACTTATAGGCGTAGATAAATTATGTAGGGATCAGAGTGGCAAGTAAGGTAACCATTTTCTTCTTAACCCTTGGGATGATGCAACGTGATCTGTTATTTCACAGTTATCCAGATGCATGCATAATTGTGGTTAAAGATTTGAGTCTTCTAGGACATGGGCTAAAGCTGTTCAAATGACCTAGAAAGCTGAGCATGACTTCAATAAACAGCAGGAGCTGTTAGCACTGCATGGTTCCATTCTTTAACATCTGCCTTTAGACTGTTGCTCAATCTTTATGTTTTCTCTTATGTTTACACTAGCTGCACATAAATACTACACTTTTAAACACCTTTAAATCATTGTGATGCAATATACTTTGTACTAACACAGCATGCTTTCTATTTAGCTCTGGAAGAATAATGTCTGGCCCATTCATTCTGTAGAATAGTTTTACTGTAGGAGGGAGGGGTGGTCCTGGAGCAGTCTTGGCGTGTTTGGACTCAGTTTGACTCAAACCCGCCTACACACAGGGGCTAATAAAGGGACCCTTGGCACACACGTTGTTTGTAGAGAAAAGTCAAAAGTCGTTTTTACAGGATTGTCTTGTGTATAGGTGTAGCTGTATCTTTGTATACACTGGGCAGAATATAGGCCACTGGCGATGTGTGTGTTCAGCAGCAGACCTCAGTGATCAGTGAATAGCCTGCACCAGTGAGAACATGCAGGAATACTTGCACAGTTTGTCTTTCTGCAGCCGACAGAGAATGTGCCCCAGGGACAAGTGGGTGCAATGTTCCACATTTACATTTTGATCAGTCTGAGAAATTATCAAATTATTCATATGACCTTTACAAAAAATAATAAAATCAAAAATACATGGCAAGACAAGTTGGTGGATTATGGATTCATGGCCATACAACAGCCAACATACATCATGCCCAGCTGAAAGTCTGAATAAGTTTCAACAGCAGCAAACTACTGGATTATATTACATGAATTTTCAGTTTTTATTATCTTCACAAACTGCATATAGAAGAATATAAGACTTATTATTAGTTATTATTATTCCATTGGCCAATGGCCACAGACATGACCCCAGATGTTATTACAGTAGAATAAAATGATGACAATTACACATTTGTATTTTCAGAGAGGCTTCTTTTCCCTTCCAGAGGGCTACTACTTCATTGAGCCTGTACAGGAATCCTTTGGCCATTCTACTGGAGGTCCAGAGCCTCACGTGATCTACCCAAAAACTGCTACCACCTCCAACAGAAGAAAACGAAGTGATGCTGGAGATTCACACAGCCCCTGTGGGGTTCAAGGTTGGTTCTGGTACAGGTTATAGTATTGTGAATGCTGTTAGCATCTATTTGTGAAAAGCCAATATGCAAATATGTTTTAGACAGTCCAGAGGATTGTGCACAAGTGGAGAGAGAGAGGGAGGAATGGGAGAGAGACCAGCAGAAACAGCTGGTTCAGTCCCGGCAGCAGCGCTCCGTCAGCAGAGAACGCTGGGTGGAGACTATGGTGGTGGCTGACTCCAAACTTATTGAGTATCATGGAAGCGATAATGTCGAGTCATACATATTCACTATCATGAATATGGTAAGCATTTATGTGATGCTGTCTTTAGCCTTATATTCCCACAAAAATATTTCAGTAATTAAACGTGCGATGTTGACAGGTGGCTGGCATTTTTCATGATGCCAGTATTGGCAATGCTATCCATGTCATCTTGGTTCGACTTATTCTTCTTCAGGGAGAAGAGGTAAATGTAGTACAAATGTGACTGACTTTGCTTTGTTAAACCAGTTTCAACTTTTTCCATTGCTTTTATTTATTTTCTAATTTACACATAAGTAATTATGTCTACAGTTAAAGGGTTGGTTATTAATATATGACAAAGAAGTGTTCAGTTTTACATGAATTTAATTATATATTGTTCATATTTCCACCAGAAAGGGTTGAAGATTGTTCACAATGCAGACACCACTTTGGCCAGTTTCTGTGCCTGGCAGAAAAATATAAATCCACAAAGTGATACACACCCAGCTCATCATGACCTCGCTGTGTTGGTTACTCGGTAAGATTCACAGATGAAGACATAGTGAATATATTTATATATATTTACAATATATATTTTTATAAAATAGTGGATATTTATTTATTTTTTAGAAAAGACATCTGTGCTGGAATGAACCAGCCCTGTGAGACTCTGGGCCTGTCTCATCTGTCCGGAATGTGTCAACCTCATCGAAGCTGCAACATCAACGAGGATTCAGGGCTGCCTGTCGCCTTCACCATCGCTCATGAGATGGGCCATAGGCATGTGAACTTTTCAGAAAACTGTACATTAAAGGGCCCACATTCCATAATTTTCTGATCTATATTGTTTTTTCCTCATCAAAAAACATAAATGGAGTTGTGTTTTGTTTTATTCACACATGTTTAACATAAAACCTACATATTTCAGCTTAATTCTTCTCTCAGACAGAAAACAATACAAGAACTGCTCAACTGTGTTAAACTCTATATACCTTCACTAGAATCGTTTGGATAATTTCAGCCCTGGAATAGCCAATCTCAACTGAACTAAAGGTAAAAGGTAGCTGTTATCTTGAAACTTACTGCTACATGTCATCACAAAGTGGACCAGAGCATTCTGAGCTTTGGAGATGGAGACAGACTAATAATAAAGGGCTACTAAAACATGTGTGAATGAAACAAAACACAATTCCAGATATGTTTTTGAGGAGGTAACAGCATTATAGCAGGGCTTAAAGCTCACAAGAGTCAATTTTGCGTAATATATTAATATATAGTTGCAGCCAATGTAACGTGACCTAAGCTTGTTTGTGTTTGCATGCAGTTTTGGAATCCATCATGACGGCCAAGGGAATGACTGTGAGGTGGATGGGAGGCACCCGTTCATCATGTCCAGACAATTAATGTACGACAGCTCGCCCCTCACTTGGTCGTCCTGCTCCAAAGAGTACATCACCCGCTTTCTTGAGTAAGTATTCTATGTAACTGCAGTCAGCCTATGATAGCTCAATTTGTATTAGTAAATGTAATGACTCACTAGAGAGAGCATGCCAGTTGTCTGTGCACAAAGAATGCCTGGCAGAGAAACTAGTCCACACCGTATTCCAACCACATGCTCCTCTTTTGGCTGTAACTATGGCTACACTGGTTCCAAGATGTTCTAAATCTACTTTATTATGAGTCAAAAAGCAGGTGTGGCTATTAATACAACAAGAAAGTAAAATTGCCTGTTAAAAAGTCCTTATGTCACTTTTTTTTGTAGTCGAGGTTGGGGTTTCTGTCTGGATGACCGTCCATCAAAAAAAGAGCTAACCACTCCACTGGCAAACTTGGGCGTGCGGTACACCACACAGCATCAGTGTCAGCTTCAGTATGGGCCCAATGCTACCTTCTGCTCTGAAGTGGATGTTAGTTGTACATGCAAGTTTTTCTGAACAGTTTTAAATATTGATTTTAAAGTTATTTTTGCATTCTTCTTTTAGAATGTCTGTCAGATCCTTTGGTGTTCTGTGAATGGCTCCTGTCGCTCCAAACTAGATTCACCTATAGATGGAACACGTTGTGGGCCAGGAAAGGTAACCCGCTATTTAAGAACAAATGTATATTTATATTACATATCAAAGGGATGCAAACCTACTGATTTAAGGATTTACCACTCATCATAGTCAGTAATTGTTCATTGTCCTGCATTGAGGACTGTATGTTTTCACCTAACCCCTTTTCCCCACCAGCAGGAGAGGGGAGGACATAACCCTGTAATGCAATACTTGTAATTGTTAAGAGTCCCAGTCAAAAACATAGTGCTGTAGTAATTTTCCAATAATAAAAAGTAAATGTAAAAAGTAAATAATAAAAAGTAACTGGAATTATAATCAACATCACTATTTATTATAAAAAAGAGGAAAATAACATAATAACCAATGTATGAACTTCTTCAGATATTTAGTTTAAATCCTGCATAAATTACCTTTATTGTGTTTGCCCTGTGCCCTTCAGTGGTGCATCTCAGGAGAGTGTGTGATTGTGGGAAAGCTGCCTGAGACGGTGAACGGAGGCTGGGGCCCGTGGAGTTCCTGGTCCTTCTGCTCCAGGACCTGTGGCACCGGGGTCCAGTCTGCAGACAGAGAGTGCAACAGCCCCAAGTGAGACACTATTCACATCAGATATTAAAAGGTCCAATATTACACAAAATGGACTCATGGGAGTTTTTAGCCATGTTGTAACATTGTTACCTCATCAAAAACATGTGCTTCATTCACACATGTTTGAGTAATCCTTTGTTAGTCTGTCTACATCTCCAAAGCTCAAAATGTTCTGTTCCACCTTTTGATGTCATGTAGTGTTGGTTTTCAAGTTAACAACTACCTTTTACCTTTAGTTAAGTAGAAATGGGCAATTCCAGGTCTGAAATCATCCAAATGAATCTAGTGAAGATGTATGGAGTTCCTGCACTACCACATGACATCACAAGGTGGAACAGAGTTTTTCAGTTTGAGAGAAGAACTGTAAAACTGTGTGAATGAAACAAAACACAACTCCAGGTACGTTATTGAAGATGAAACAATGATAACATTATAACAGAAATCTGAAAATTGCATAATATGGGCCTTTTAAAATACTTTATTTCAAAAATTAGATGTATGTAGCATTTATATTCATATATTTATTTTGGGCTTCTTGATTATGTGAAATTATTATCATGATTATATGGATGATTATTGAAATATTGACAGTTATTTTTGCATTGTCATAAGTTAACCTGTAGGGGAAATATAGACTTCTCATTATCAAGTGACGATTTGTGATTCCATAATTTAAAAGCCACAGAAGATAGTGTAGAAGTTTCTTTCTTTTTAATTAGACAGTTTCTGGAGTTCATTGGGGTAATAATTGTATTCATGGTTGAATTCCAATTATTTGCATAGCCCTAATTTGACTTATGTGCACTGTACTAGTTGTAACAGCAAGAGTAGCAGAAATTGTGGTAATGGAATTTATTGATTAAACTACTACTTCTAATAGAAAGTAGTAGTAAGGAATGTAGGTGTAAACAGTAGCCAGTTTCAAATGTGTTAAGCTCTTTTAAATAAATAATGTTCTGTTATGTTACTAAAAATTGTTTGTATCTGTTGTTTTTAAATGTTTTATATTATTTGTGCAGACCTGAATTTGGGGGTAAATACTGCACAGGGGAGAGAAGACGCTATCGAACCTGCAACACAAAACCCTGCCTGAACGAACAGCCATCGTTTAGAGAAATGCAGTGCAGTGAGTTCAACACGGTGCCCTACCACAATGAGCTTTATCAATGGATACCAGTCACCAACCATGGTAAGTACATAATATTACTATGCAGATACGTGAAGTGATGTGATTACTAAGAGATCCAACAGGGGGCAGCATTTCAACTAGAACTTGAAGGCATCTCCATATACAATAATTACACCTCTCTGGCCTGTAATTGCAGTTTTTGCTGGGGTCAACACACATTTCTATGTTTTGTGTTTTACTCCTTGTAATTTATGGTTTGTATGTAATTACTTTACCTGAATCTGACAATCTTTGAGAAAACACAGCTGGCAGATTCCTTCTGTGCAGGACCACACACATAAACTGACTAAAATTGCTCCCTCAAAACATACCTCTAAATATTTTACTTTTTGTCAAAAAATATGGCTATATAAAATGCAAAGTAGGCTAGATTTTTTGTGTGTTATATGAACCATATGAAATACTGACTGTACTCATTATTTGCCTCTTTACAGTAAGTTGTTGCCAAAAATCACATTATCTATAAGTATCAATCTTTGTTCTTGACTATCCTTAGTAAATCCTTGTGAGCTGCATTGTCGACCTGTGAATGAGTACTTTTCGGAGAAGATGCTGGACACTGTGACCGATGGGACGCCCTGCTTCATGAATAACAAGTCTCGAAACATCTGTGTCAATGGAGTGTGCAAGGTAGTGTGGCTGGGTAAGAGAATAAAAGGCTGGGGTAACCAAATGATTCTTGCACTGTAAAAATGTGAGTGATATTTGATATACAATTTAGAAAGGCAATTTTTTTATATTCTAAAATAAATAATTCCATATATCTTCTGTATGTATCTAAAAAGCAGAGTAAGAGTAGTAAGAAAATAAAAACAAAACATTGAATTCAGTTTGTGTTTACTTTTAATGCCTTTTAATGCAACTTCTTTAGCAGTCTTGTTGTTTGGTAATTTGGTTTGGTGATTTTAAAAATCAACCTACTTTCTTATTCTTAACATTTGGTATAACAGGCTTAACCAGTGCAGTATCCCTAATTAGATCCTTTAGTTTACCTTAGTACCTTGTGTGTCCAGGAGGTGGGCTGTGACTTTGGCATTGATTCGAATGCTGTGGAGGATCGCTGTGGAGTGTGTTTAGGAGATGGCTCCAGCTGTGAGACCGTCTACAATCGCTTTGATGATGGAGAAGGCTTTGGTGAGTTAAAAGGCGTGACTCTTCTGGTGGAGGGTCCGTCAAATGCTTTTCTCCATGGAGATGTTATTGCTTTGTTTGGAATGTTTCACAATATGGCATTAAACCTATCTTCTATCTTCTTGGAGACCAAACCAGACCAAGTTACAGGTCAGATCTGTGGAGAGGCAACCCCACCTACAGTCAGAATGCCTATTTTTCATGGTATTTTTGAGCTATAAAACCACCTGTAATTGAATAAATGTAAGGTAGAGCTGTTTACTGTCATACTGTGGAACATTCCAACATTCCAGGCAGAGCAATGACATATCCATAGAAACAAGCAGGTGACGAACCCCCTACCAAAAAGTTACATATTGCACCTTTAAAGACATTTGAAAAGCATTGCCTGCAGTATATGGTGAAATATCATGATGTTACTGTCATGTGCTTTTGTGAATTATGATGTCTGTCAGATTGATGGAGCACATCTCGAGGCCAAAGTCATTTCAAGGCAGGATCCCCACTTCACGCCCTTCTTTATATTTTACTCTGTTGTCACAGCAACATGACTGTACAGCTGTTAAACAACTTGGCTGTAGCAGTTTGTGTGCGTGTGGTTTTTTTTTTTTTCAGCCAATGTTGCAACTACAAAACTTAAATTATTCTGGTGCTTTCCCATGCTCTGCTTTTGAAATAGATAATCAACAGATGCATGTCAAAGAAAATCTCAGTATTTTAACAAGCCACTGATCAAAATAGTATTTTGGAAACATGTTTATTTAGGTTGATTAAAGTTTGCATTTATTGACTTTGAAGTTTTAAAAGATAAATTTGAGTATATATTTGTTTATTGATAATCTGGCAATGGTCATCATACATAGTTCACTGACACTGATTAGCATAGTGATCTTATATCCTTATATCAGATGCCCTTCCTGATGCAATCATCTTCATTTATCTGAGTTTGGGGCCAGTACAAAACTCACAGTAGCTTGCACCCCCTTGTAGTTGGATGTCGACATTGTGCTTTAAAAGAAACAGGTGCAAACAACATGAATATGCGACTAAAGAAAGCCACATGTTTATTTGGACCCCAGAAATCAAAGTTGACATTTTAGTACATTCATCCATTCCAGTGGACGCAAAACCATAAAATTTCCGTTTTTTAAGAGTTTGACCCAGATGTGTAAGACTTCAAAAAGGTCTGACCTAGAAGTTTGTAACGCACACAGGTCCTCTAAAAAAATCATTAAACTTCAGAAACACATTTGTAGCTGTTTGCACCCCCCTCCCATTCATTTACAGTAAAAAAGAGAAACAGACCTCTGCCCCCCCACACAGAGAACAACACATGCCAGCCGCCCACCGCCTGAGCCCACTCTATTAAAGATCAGAGAGCATGTGGTTGCCTGGCAGCAGCCCCGGTGGCCTGTGAGTGACTAGTTCTGTCTGCGCAGGATACATAGATGTGGGTGTGATACCTGAGGGGGCACGGGACATCCTGGTGACCGAAGTGGAGGAGGCAGGTAACTTCTTGGCATTGAAGAGCCATGACTCAGAGAAGTACTTCCTCAATGGAAACTACATCATCCAGTGGAACGGAGAGTACGAGGCAGGCGGGACCACGTTCTACTATGAGCGAACGGCGAACATGGAGAACCTCACAGCACCGGGACCCACGAATGAGCCAGTCATCTTACAGGTACATAGAGGTCTAAAGGGGATTAGTCTACTCATTTCGCATGTTGTAAACTTTTGCTGAATGGACAAAAGTTGCGTTAAAAGTGCCATTGTGAAACTTTTCGGACGGAGGATCAGACACCTACTTGTCTTCCTGGAGATGTTATGTCTTTGCCTGGAATGTTCCACAGTATGATATTATACTTACATATCTTCATGGAGACAAACAGGTAATGCCAAGTTAAAGGTTAATTCTGTGGAGAGGCAAGCATGAATGGCTGTTTTTCACAGCACTATTGAGCTACAAAAACAACTGTAATTGAATAAATGCAGGTCCGTTTAATGCCATATGGTGGAACATTCCAGGCAAAGCAATAACATCTCCATATAGACGAGCAGGCGGTGGACACTCCACCAGAAAAGTTACATAATGCATAATGTGTTGATTACACTGGTGCCGTTATTTCATATTGCAAAATTATAATGTCTAAATTGACTTAATTGCACTATTTATGAACTAATTATGAGTGATTATTTGTTGTTTTTACACTTTGTTGCAGCTGCTATACCAAGAAAACAACCCAGGTATAAAGTTTGAGTACACCATCAAAAAGACCATAAAGACCGGAAATGAGATCACAGATGTTATTTACACATGGAGGCATGGGGCCTGGACACACTGCAGCGCCACATGTGGGCTAGGTTTGTATTTACTTCTATTTTCTTTTATAGAGCTCAAGCTCGAACATCAAAAACTTTACATTACTGGTCAGTTGTTACAAACGTCCATAGAAATGCATTGGTAAGACCCCGATAAGCTGCTGGGTCACTACTGGTAAATGAATGTACAGTATTATGAGTATGAGAATACTCCATCCATCCATTTTCTTCTGCTTATCCGGGGCCGAGTTGTGGTGGCAGCAGTCTAAGCAGGGACTCCCAGACTTCCTTCACCTGGACACTTCCTCCAGCTCCTCCCGGGGGACCCCAAGGCGTTCCCAGGCCAGCCGCGAGACATAGTCCCTCCAGCATGTCCTGGGTCTTCCCCGGGGCCTCCTCCCAGTGGGACATCCAGGAGGCATCCGGAACAGATGGCCGAGCCATCTCAGCTGACTCCTCTCGACGTGGAGAAGCAGCGGTTCTACTCCAAGCTCCTCCCGTGTGACTGAGCTCCTCACCCTATCTCTGAGGAAGTGCCCAGCCACCCTGCGTAGGAAACTCATTTCAACCGCTTGTATCCGCAATCTTGTCCTTTTGGCCCCCTGACCTGGCTAGCCCTATTGTTTTCTTTGTTTTTTTGATTTAGGTTTGAGGATAGAGTTATAAATGGAAGACAAATGATGTCTGAGACCTCTGTTCAAGGAAGGATTCTCTTTCTTGACAAAAATAGCTTCTTTAACTCCCCTCTAAAACCAGTTCTTTTCTCAGGCTAAGTGAGGTACAGATCTTATCCAGAAAACAATAGGGCTAGCCTGGTCAGGTCCAGAGGTGTGAAAACACCCATTATGGCCCTGAATAGTTCTGCTAACAATACCCCACACCCCACTCCCACTGCATATTTAATAGGCTCACCTAACTAACAGAAACTGTAAACAAATAGGTGTGGTAGTCTCAGAGTAATTTCATTGTAGTTAGCTCCTCCCTTCGGGCAGATATAAGGCAGTGTCCACCAGCGTCTGACCAGAACTGAAGAAGCAGCTTGGATGAGCTGCGAAACGTATTCGACCAAATAAACTTTTGTCCAGTTGACAAATTGAATTTCTCCTTTTGCCAGCTGGTCCAGTGTTCCGCGGCCGGGACGAAAACCACACTACTCCTGCTGAATCCTAGGTTCGACTATCGGTCGGATTCCCCTCTCTAATACCCTGAAATAGACCTTACCAGGGTGAGTGAGGAGGGTGATTCCCCTGTAGTTGGAACACACCCTTCGATTCCCCTTCTTAAACAGAGGGACCACCACCCCGGTCTGCCAGTCCAGAGGTACGCAATGTTGCAGAGACATGTCAGCCAAGACAGCCCCACAACATCCAGAGACTTAAGATACTCAGGACGGATCTCATCTATCCCCGGAGCCTTGCCACTGAGGAGCTTGCCAATCACCTTAGTGACTTCAGCCAGGGTGATGGACGAGTCCCCAGCCTCTGAGTCCCCAGCCTCTGCTTCCTCCTCGGAAGACATGACGGTGGGATTGAGGATATTCTCAAAGTATTCCTTCCACCGTCCGACAACATCCCCAGTCGAGGTCAACAGCTCTCCACCCACACTGTAAACAGTGTTGGTGAAGCACTGCTTGCCCCTCTGGAGGCGTCACACAGTTTGCTAGAATTTCTTTGAGGCCGTCAGATAGTCCTCCTTCATGCCCTCTCCGAACTCCTCCAAACCCTGAGTTTTTACCTCTGCGACCTCCCGGGCTGCAGCATTCTTTTCCTGCCGGTACCTGTCAGCTCCCTCAGGAGTCCCATGACCCAACAAGGTCCAATAGGACTCCTTCTTCAGCCTGATGGCATTCATTACTTCCGGTGTCCACCGCTGGGTTCGGGGATTGCTGTCGCGAGTGGACCCAACTCACAACCAGGTGGTGATCGGTTGACAGCTCTGCAACTCTCTTCACCCAAGTGTCCAAGACACGCAGACTGAGGTAAGATGACACAACAACAAAGTCGATCATCGACCTCCGGGCCTAGGGTGTCCTGGTGCCACGTGCACTGATGGACACCCTTCTGCTTGAACATGGTGTTCGTTATGGACAAACCATGACTAGCACGGAAGTCCAATAACAGGACACTACTCCGGTTCAGATCAGGGAACACCGCTCTCCAGGTGTCACTGATGTTGTGCACATGGGTCCCCAGTCCCCCCAGTAGAGTCCCCCAGTCGGTGCACTGTCTAGTACTCCTCCCAGGGACTCCAAGAAGGCCGGGTACTCTGCACTGCGGTTCGGCTTGTAGGCCGACACAACAGTGAGACACCTGTCCCCGAGCTGAAGGCGCAGGGAGCGCAACTCCAACACACGGCGTCTGAGCTGTGGGGCAATGAGCAGGCTCACACCTGCCCAGCGTCCCTCCCTGCGGGCAATGCCAGAGAAATGGCCCCCCTCAAGGAGTTGGGATCCAGAGCCCAAGCTGTGCGTGGAGGTGAGGCCGACTATATCTAGTTGGTAACGCTCAACCTCCCGCATGAGTTTGGGCTCCTTCCCCCCCAGCGAGGTGACATTCCATGTCCCCAGAGCTAGTCTCCATGTCCGGAGATCTGGTCGTTGAGGCCCCTGTCTTCGACTGCCGCCCAGATCTCCCTGCAGCGGCTCCTTATGGATCCTCCTGCAGGTGGTGGGTCCACGGGAGGACGGCCCCACGTCACTACTTCGGGCTGCACCAGACGCTTGCCATCAAGCACTTACCCCAGGCCTGGCTCCAGGGTGGGCCCCCGGTAACGCCAATCCGGGCGACGTGTGAGAATACTGAAATTAGTGTGTAACATTGTAAAATCCCCATTGGTTTAATATTAACCCTACTGAAAATTCTTTGCAATGTGATGACACAATCCTGACCTCTTTATTGTAGATGCAGTCATTGCTTAAGAGTTAAATGGCATTTTTACAGGTGAGCAGCATCAGCCTGTGCGCTGTGTTGAGGTGGATGTGGGGGTGGTGGACGACTCATTGTGTGACCCAGAAACGCAACCACAAGACCGATATAGAAAATGCAAGAATATGGATTGTCCCGCCAGGTCTACAACTACTTGAATTTCCTTTCAGCATTTTATGCTATAGTAAAAACTGTTACATTTAAATTTCTCTTTTTCAGATGGTGGGTTGGGGGCTGGCAGCACTGCACTGCCACTTGTGGGTCAGAGGGGGTACGCTCACGGACAGTGTTGTGTGTCCGCACAGTCTCTGGGGAGGAGACTGTGCTACACCCTATTGAGTGCAAGCATCTGCTCAAACCCAAACGTATAATCCCCTGCAACAGGGACATCCCATGTGGACAAGAGTGGACCACTGGCGAGTGGGAAGAGGTAAGTCAACTTGTGTTAAAACCATAGACTTTATAAAGAAGTGGAGTAAGGTGTGATGTCACCCATAGCATTCGGCTCCAGTCAAATGATGCTCATGATACTAGCAGTTATAGGAATGAATTTGGAGCCGAGTTCCATATTAGGAAAAGGACTTTATTTACGGACAAAATAGCGAAATAAAAACACAAGGATCATGTAGAACAGCTTAATGGAAACATTTTAAGACCAAAATGACAAGGCTCACTCCAGCAGTTACAGAGAGAGGGGTGACAATTTTTCAATGTACAGTCAATTGGAGCTAGAGTCAATGGAGCTGGAAGTGCCCCCATGCTTACTTCCTATTGGGAACACAGCAGCTAGTGGGTTTGCTAAGTCCATTTATATATACAGTCTCTATTAGCAACATTATATTGGCTTAGTGTAGCAGATTATATTATTATATAAAATAATATCTATGCCCTGCTTTCTATACTGCGGAGGTATAACACTGCTATACAATATATAGTTCACTCATTAAGACCACTTTCTGTTGCTCCCTTTTTAAAGTGCCCAGTTACATGTGGTGGTGGAGTCCGCTCTCGCACCGTCACCTGTGCTCTTGCCCCAAAGAAGAGCTGTGACATGTCCTCCAAACCTCGCTCGCGCTCTCTGTGTGGACTGCAGAGTTGTCCCAGCACAGGTCTGCGGAGACGCCCTGGACCTCCTCCCAAATACCGCCGGCTTTACCCCCCAAAGCGCCAACCCACCAAACCTTCAGACTTAACTTCTACTTGGTTTCCCGCGGCAACCACATCCACAGCTGCTCCAACTGTTTACAGTCCAACCACCAGACAGTCTCCTCTCTTTAATCCCACCACCTCAACTGAGAACACCTCAGTCTTTAACATTGCAGACATACTTGATCATGCGTTTGATGTTGTGCGGACAGAAAAAGAAAGGTACCGCATTCCTACTGAAGGGAATTATCCTAAAAGAAGCAAAAATACAAAAAATACCAAAAGTAAAATGCAAGAGGAAGAAGAGGAAGGCAGTACTCCCAGTGTATTGATGTACACGCCTGGTTATGACTACATTGTTGAAGACAGAACCGAAGAGGAGATAATCGACTTGGATGTTAAAACAACTGAAGCCAAACCAGTGATTACAATAGACACGGCTGCACTTACTACACAGACCACTACAGTGACCACCAGGAGACCTCAGCCTAAGTCCACTCTTCGCAATAACAAATACAGCAAAAGATTCTCCATTACAACCCCAAAGACTGTAACATCTTTGAGTTTTGACTTCTACACAACACAAGTCCAACTCACGACAACCACACAACCCATGACCACAACAACGTGGTTCCAGCCAACAGTAAAGATCATAAAACCTAAGAAGTCAGTAGTCACACCAAAAGGTAATACAGGGACCCCCGTATCGAAAAAGAAGGAAAAGGGAAATCGCTTCAAGAAACAGAACATCTCCACCAACAACCAGAGCAACCTAGTGGCCAGAGAGCCTGTGGTTAAGGACTTCACCTGGGTCGTTGGAAACTGGAGTGAGGTGAGTAGGAATAAATACATCCTGTTTATTTATGTATTTTTTTATTATTTGACATTTTTTAGAACACATGTGCACATGTGATTTTTTTGTTTCCCTATAACATTTGTTTCTATATTAATTTAACAAATGAGACCTTATTTAGTTTATTTAACACACAAAAAAAAATCTAAATTAGTTTTCAAAAGAAAAACCCTCTTCTTTAAAGCACATGCTTTTTACTGTTCGATTAAAAAGCCCGATCATCTTATCATTGACTATTTAAAACTATTGAGTCTCGGTTCAATCAGTAGCTTAACCCTGTAATAAAAAGGTTATTTAATTATACATCTTGGCTGGCCAATAACCACGAATTTGAATTTGCAATTGTATTATGAAGTTTTAATAATATGTTATAGCCAATAAATAAATAATAAAATAAGTTATGATCTATTTTTTCACCATTCTTCTTCGAGTCTATTGTAACTGTTGTGCTGTCCAGTGTTCAACCACATGTGGGATTGGTGCGATGTGGAGAACTGTGGTTTGCAACTCCCAGAATGAGGAGGACTGTTCACAAACAGAGAGACCTGAGCCTGCGCGCACCTGTCACCTGCAGCCCTGTGCCACCTGGCAAAGTGGCAGCTGGAGCAAGGTGACAACATTTCCTCTTGTTACTCAATCCCATAATGAACCTCATTACTAGTTAATTTGACTTCTGGTAATTTTATTTCCAATTAAAGCCATCATTCTTTTGTTTTTTTCCTGAACACAGTGTCCAGATGAGTGTGCTGCTGTGGCACGCAGACACCGGGATGTTCAGTGTGTAGATTCTCAGAGTAGAAGACCCCTGAGGCCCTTCCACTGTCAGGCTCTGTCCACTAAACCAGTCAGCACTCTGACCTGCCCCCGCAAACTCTGCCTGTCCTGGACCACATCCCCATGGGCCCCTGTAAGTGCTAGGCTTTATGGGGTTCACTACAGTATTCATGGTGCTGTTTCTTCCAAGTATCAAATAAATTATGGCTCATAATAATATGATATTGCATACATTACATTATTATTGGTAGGTAATGTGTATGTTTTTATTAGTATAGTCTTTTTCAGTAACTTGCCACTATTCAAGATGGGGTCAGCTTCAGTTCTGCCACCAGAGGTCAGTGAGCAGAAGTAAAGTCAATGTGATTTGTTTGTTTTCTGTCAGTGTTCAGGAAGCTGTGGTGATGGTGTTCGTGAGCGACTTGTTTATTGCCCAGAGGCTAACCGCTGCAGAGACGCTATGAGACCAAACAGCACGGAGCCATGCACACTGAAGCCCTGTGTTCACTGGACAACCAAAGACTGGGATCAGGTTAGACTGACTTTAATAGTAAGAAGAAGGATGAGTTTAAGTGATCATAGCTAAAAGTAACCCTGTCTATTCATTTGCAGTGCTCAGTGAGTTGTGGTGGAGGTCAGCAGCATCGTGAAATCACATGCAGAAGTGTAGAGGATGAGACAGTAATGGCCAATGACCTTTGTGAAAAGATGCCCAAACCAGATACACTCAGGAAATGCAATGAACACGACTGTAAAGACAGTACTGGTATGTAAACAAGAGTAGTTACATTTTAACTCGTTTGTCCTTAAAGTTTGAAATTATATACTTTTTACAGGCTCATTTTGCAAGAAGAACACCATGTCATCTCGCTTTTGTGACAAATTGAAGCTGCTGGGTCGTTGCTCTCTGAGGTCAATCCAAAAACAGTGCTGTGTGACCTGTGGGCCCTAATCACAGTGAGCAGGCTGTGCTGTTATTTCATTGTACTGCTTTATACAGATTCATCTACTCCCAACTATGACTGCATTTGTATTAAAATACTGACGTGAATGATGCTGATATTTATAGAAGTCTGTTTTGTACAATACTGTTGTCAGAGGTGCAATAGGATAACTATGTACTTATATAAGACAAGTTTTATGGTGCTCTTTTTTCTACCTAAGCGCTGAACAGAATGTACTGTAAATAATGATGTTGAATATTTTGTAGAATTTTGTATTTCTGTAAAGTTATGGTGTTCACACTTTTGTCACACCACAATTAATTTTGTAATCATCAAGATCAAATACACAATATTGCCAAAAGTATTCACTCACCCATCCAAATAATGGAAATCAGGGGTTCCAATCACTATAAAATCAAGCACCTAGGCCTGCAGACTGTTTCTACAAACACTTGTGAAAGAATGGGTCGCTCTCAGGAGCTCAGTGAATTTCAGAGTGGTACTATGACAGGATGCCATCTGTGCAACAAGTCCAATTGTGAAATTTCCTCACTCCTAAATATTCCACAGTCAACTATAACAAAGTGGAAGCGATTAGGAACGACAGCAACTCAGCCACGAAATGGTAGTCCATGTAAACTGACGGGGCGGGGTCAGTAGATGCTGAGGCGCATAGTGAGCAGAAGTTGCCAACTTTCTGCAAAGTCAATCGCTATAGACCTCCAAACTTCATGTGGCCTTCAAATTAGCTCAAGAACAGTGCGTAGAGAGCTTCATGGAATGGGTTTCCATGGCCGAGCAGCTGCATCCAAGCCATACATCACCAAGTGCAAGGTAAAGCGTTGGATGCAGTGGTGTAAAGCGCTGCCACTGGACTCTAGAGCAGTGGAGACGTGTTCTCTGGACTAACGAATCGCGCTTCTCCATCAGTTTGGTGTGGATGAACTTGACTGGCCTGCACAGAGTCCTGACCTCAACCTGATAGAACACCTTTGGGATGAATTAGAGCGGAGACTGAGAACCATGCCTTCTCATCCAACATCAGTGTGTGACCTCACAAATGCGCTTCTGGAAGAGTGGTCAAAAATCCCCATAAACACACTCCTAAACCTTGTGGACAGCCTTCCCAGAATAGTTAAAGCTGTTATAGCTGCTATAAAGGCTTATGGATTAAGAATGGGATGTCACTTAAATTCATATGCGAGTCAAGGCAGGTAAGTGAACACTTTTGGCAATATAGTGTATAAATTTAAAGTTTGCAGAAATTAATAGAAAAAACACTTTCTTGCATCAGATTTCTTTAGTTCCTGTATTTGCATTTACTGCTTATGAACAGTCAGAACCTGCACAGTCCAAACCCAGGTGCTCCTCACTGACCAAAGAGAAAGAGGTGTTGCAGGTCATCCCTCTCAGGTCTCTTCTGTGTAAATGACTTTTTCTACATTTTATACTTGGTAAGTCCTGCATGTGTCTATCAATAAATGTGACAATGAAAGATATGGGAAGTGTTTTTGTAAATCAGGTGCTCAGACTAAGTGCAGCTCTGTTTCATGGATCAGGTTGAGCTGGCCCAGATTTCTGAGTGAGTTGTGCCAGAAAACCTGACACGGCAACCGCTCCACTCTGCTGCTGTCATTTAAGAACCACTCTGAGGGTTAGTCAGCACTAATATATTACATAAAGAAGAGAAGCAGAGTAACAGGAAATGATAATGAAGATTTTATTTTTGTTATATGTTAAAGGGCCCATGTTACACTGTTTTCTGATCTGTTATAATGTTTCCTCTTCAAAAACATACCCGGAGATGTGAACAGACTGATAATGCAGGATTATGCAAACGTGTGAAGACACAACTTACTTAACTTAAAGCTCACAAAAGACAATTTTGCACAACATATGACCTTTAATTAATTCAACAAACTACTTAAAAGAGGTTTGGCCCAGGCTACTTTAGTTTGTGACTGAGTTAACTTGCCTTATTAGGACAGTTGCCATAGCAATTAGCAGCATAAAACAAAACAGTATATATTCTAATGGTGAAAAGTGCTCAGAATGGCGCCTATAAACAGAAAGCTGAAACCTATGAACACATTTGGCTAAGTTTTCAGGTTTTGTTACATATTCACTAACTACCACTCGTGATTATTCAGTTGTACTATTAATTAAATGATTGTAAAACACATGTGCAGTCAGGGAGCTGTTTTTGTTTGTAAGGGTTATTAGCCACACACAAGTGCAACAATGTCTGTGTGCACAACAGTGTCTTGACAACTCCCAACAGCTGGATTTGAGTTCAGTTCAAACAGCTTTAGTGGATTTTCTTAAAAAAAGGAGCCCAAATAGCCATAAAATTACCTCTGAAGCTTGAGAAACGCACTGTGATTGTGGTTTGGGTCCAAGACTCAAATGCTTACTTCACTGTTTCTACTTTTTACACGTTCTCTCTGCACAATGCCAAAACCAAAATAAGTCTAACCTCAAAGATCTATGAGGCAAAACTAAACATTTAACACCATAGAAAGTGCTGTTGGGCAAGTGGAAATGACACCATTATTTGATTAGGCAACTCTTCAATCTCAGAATGTGAACAGAATTAAATTAAAATCAAATGAAATCCTGATTTAGATATTTCATTGTGTCATGGTGAAAAAAATATAGTACAAAGAATGAACTTTTATAGCATACATTTTATTGGTTTTAGAGTAAAAGTTATTTACATTTAAGCATGTTAGTCCCATTTAGGGAAGCCCTTCAGCAAACCACAAATACGCTTCATGGTTAACACAATTCAAGTGGAACATTTGGCACAGAGTAAATATAGTTAGTTAATAGTGATGATAACGGTGTTTTGTTGCTGCATTAGTGTGTGAAAGTTCGTATTTTTCATTGTCACAATATTATAAATAATGGTTTGTGTTCCAGACATTTGTTTTGATTGTTTCCACAAAGGTCTTAGCTTGCATGGAAATAAGACTTTCTATGCTCATTCATTATAGATGAACATACTTGCACATGTACAGTTTGACTTGGTCACCTTATATTCCCTCGGGGCAGACTGGAGCAGTTGAACCAGTGTGTGACCTGTAAGTGAATTCTTCTGGGCTCCTGAAACTGACACTAGTAAAGGGAGAATGATGCAAGTGCTTGTTCTGGACAGGAAGATAACATGACAAACATCTATTGATCATCGTAAAGCAGGAAACTGCTACCTCATCTCGTAGGTTACCAGACACCTCCGTCACAACAGCCAGGAACACATTAAATATTTACCTTTGATGACCAGGAGGAAAAGCCGCTGTGTGATCACGCTAAAACATGATGCAACACTTTCATGGGAGATGCAGGGCCTATCAGTTTGTATGAAAAGAAACTACTTTTATTAAATGTGATTTGTGAATCAGACACAAGCCTAAACTCTCAAACAGTTGTGAGTTTCTTTCCTCACATTTGGTCCGTCCCATGAGGTGGCCCTCATCTGGACCCCATCACACCGTAGGGCCTGGGGGGATGAGACTGGCATCCTTGTACCAGACCTAGTGCTGTTATTAAAGCCCTCGCCCTCCTCTGACCAGGCCCGGCACAAACAGCATGCCGCAGGGAGCTCACACACACATGGTTCCCATAGGATACTGTGCTTGTTTGTGAGTGGTGCATTTGATTTCACTCAGACCACATATGGACTTGAGTCAAATTAAGTTGACGAGAATTGCTTTTCTTCGTTGAACATCTGCCTAATGATAGTGTACATAAAGGGAGAGTGCACATTCTCACAAATGGGCCAAATCAGAGACACATGACACAAAAGTATCACTCCATTGATATGAAAAGGAACAGCTTTGCACCCACCTGCTGCCAGAGGACATATACAACATATGCATAGTAAAGTAAAAACATGTGGTATCAAAACTAGCCTTTTTGTTTTGTCATTGTGTTTTGTATCATTTGTATTTTATGTAAGTATTCCCAAGCACTGACTTATAAAAATGCAGACCATTTAACAACAATATCTAGCCCAATCAGTGAATATTAGATGTATAAATCATTATATAGATAGTATAGATCCTGTTTAAATAAAAATAGATACTACAACAATAAACCAAATATTCTAAAACAGGATATTTCTAAAATAGCATCTCTTACTTTTGAGATTTTTGTTCTTGGCATTGAACTATGACAAATCTCATCTGAAATGTCCTGTTCTATCACTTTTTATTGCTTTGGATGTGATTATGTGTTTCTTTTTGATAGGAAAATAATAACCCAGCAGGAGTTCAAGCCTGTAGGTAAGGATCACTAGTACATTGTCCTCCTCTATTGCTTATTGTTCTTAGCTTTGATATATTATTCAGAAAAATAGTTATATCAAGATAAAACTGACTGAAAAACCGAAGTGATGAAACTTTGGATACAAAAGGGAAATAAGACTTATAACAAATCTTGTAAATCTCATTTATATTGAATTTAAGATCGGTACAGCATGGGTAGAATTTGCTTCCTGGCATCTAAACAGATGCTGCAAATCTGGTGAGGCCTAAAGCAACAAAGAAGAGATATCTCCATTAAGGGACATTACTGGAAAGAACAGAGTGAGCTACATTTATCTGCACTATTTATACTCAGAGTAACAGTACCCACACTGATAAAATACAGATGGCTCCATATCAGATATATAATTATTTGTTATTATATAAATATTTATAGTCATATTATACTAGTAATATAACATGACAATTATGGTATTTATGTATTATGTAACTTTTCTGGTGGGAGTCAGCCATATGCTCACCATATTGTGCAGCTTTTAGGACGAGCAAAAACATTTAAGGAGACCAGCAGGTGGAAGACCCTCCACCAAAAAAGTTATATAGTGCAACTTTAATGTGACATAAACAGATAAATTCAAACCTTTTGAAGTATGCATTAAATTAACATATAAAAATCACAAATATTATTTTTATTTAGTCTACAGTTATATTGTGACCTGAATGACATGACAAGGTAGAGCAGAGTGTTTTCTGTTTGAGAGAAGAGCCTAAAGATGCAGGATTTGTGTTAACATGTGTGAATGAAACAAAACACAACTACATTATAACATATATCAGAAAATAGTGTAATATGGGGCCTTTAACCAAAGTTCTATGTTCTATGTTCTATAGACTACTATGCAGCACAGTTTCCTCTATAGTCACTTAAGGCTTCAGTGGGAAACCTCAGCACAGAGGAAGCACTGATAAGATAACTTTGTCTGAATATTTAGATAACGCCAAAGCAGTTAACATCTGATGGCTGTTCAGGAGGGAGACTGCTAAGAGACATAAAAGCCACCCCAAAACCAGAGCTCACGCAGAGGATATAAAATGCCAAAGAACACACTGTGACCTTAAAGACAAAATGTTTACGGCACACAGATAAGGCTTTGGAAACTTGTTCTGTTTATTCACATGAGGTTAGTAGAACTGTCACTGTGCACCCAATGAAACATCTGTCATTGTAACATTTCACTAAGTTGTGTGGTAAAGTCAGAGGATGGAAGGTAAAGAAGGTAACGAAGTACAAAAGTAAAAGTATAACACTTAAAGGTGCATTGCGCAACTTTTCAGGTGGAGGGTGCATCACTGGCTTGTCTTCATGTTAAGTTATTGCTTTGTCTAGAATGTTACAGAGAGATTAAACCTATCTATCTCAAGGGAGACAACTATACCTTACAGGTCAGATCTGTGGAGGGGCAGCCCTATTCAGAGAGAGAATTATTGTATTTTTGAGCTGCATACATAATGCAACATACATCTGGCCTAAAAAGTAAAAAGTACTTTACTTTTCTGCTGAAATGGCTGAGACCTATTTTTAGCATACTTAATTTGAGTTAATGTCACAACTTTGAGCAAACCAAACAAACAAAAACACAAAAAACTCTAGAAAAATGAAGAAATCAACTGAATCACTTCTTTCTTTTTTTTTTTAATCAAAATCACTACATTTGATGCTTTAATTGTTCTAAAAATATATTTAAAAAAAAAAAAGGTTTACTTAAGTAGATTTTCATGTTATACTTTTACTTGAATAATCTAATAGGTGTTGTTACATTCTACTGACTTTTTAAAAATTATCATTGAGGTATAAAATTGGAAAATCAGATCTACCGTTGTAGCGTGTGTACCTCTGACAACTTCCTAGAAACTAATTTTCACAGTTATAAATAATTGTTTTTGTTTTAATTGTATAATTTTGTCAAATTTTACTGTTGACTGTTGTGTATTATACTCTCATAATCTTTGTAATTGAATGAAACGGAAAATGCTAATGCCTGATCATTAGAAGATTTTGTTTATCTACTTTTGAGTAAAAATAAACTAAAGAGCCGCTTCAACCCACAAATTCCATCACTGCACAACCACAAAAGGCCAAAAGCACGTAAATGAGTGTCTATCCTTTATTTATGGAATTTCATATTTCACTGTAGGTTTCTGATTGTTCATTTTGGGTAACTATACACCATAGTTTTTACAATGACAATAAATCTATTCTATTAAATATAATAAGCATGTGTGCCATATCTCATCTAACGTACCAGACAACAGCAGTCAGCCCTGCACCTTTAGCTCAGATAAACACAGCTATCATCTCTCCCACTCCAGTCTGCTTCTCTCACATGTAGGCACACACACACACACACACGCACACGCACACGCACACACACACACACGGCACACAGCACCACTGGCTCCCATATGTGAGAGGGGAAGTCGAGAAGGGAGGGATCAAACTACTACAGCACACAACTCCGCACAGTCTTGTCTAGTGTCACAATGCTTCTGGCATAGAGTGACCATGCCTGGACTCACCGCTGAGGATTCTGGGAGAAAGAGCAGCACTGGTGGCCGTAGGACCCCTCACATCAGAGACAGTCTTCTGAGGGTGGAGTCATCTGGGGATAGAGCAACAGAGAGGGGAGAGAAGATGTGAAGAGACGCAGCTTCAAGAGACACAAGAACTGGACGGGCTTCTGTCTACAGGAATTCTTTGGACTATTTAACAACGTGAGAAACCATGTGTGAGTTTGGACATCTCTCCAAGGAATATTTTGGTGCACATTCTTGCAACTCTTTGGAGTGTGGATTTGAATTGATGCAAATTCTTTTTTGTGGATATTAAGTCTGTTTTTCAATATTATTTTTTTAAGAACACTGAATAACTGGAAAGCTCAAATTTCTTTTGGGTTTGAATTTGGAGCACAAGAAACATTTTAAAACTGCCCAGGGAAGCACTTCTTCATGTGTTGTGTGGCTTGGACTGTGCAGAGCTCACTTCAGACAGCCTGGTCTGTGGAGGGCCCCCACCCTGCCCTCTCATCCTGTTGTGGCCCCCAGCAGCATGTCCCAGGCTCCGTGGCTGCCTCCAGTCCGGCACTCCGCACTCTACCATGAGCAGATGGGCTGCTATTGGGAGTAAGGCTGCTGGGGCTGGCTGTGGGGGTCGGACCACATGCACACTGCTCCCCTCATTGCCCTGGGCCCTGGTGCTCATTCTGCTGCTTATGTCCTGCTTCTGTCTGCCTGGAGCAGCATGTAAGAGTCTACACAGGGACACACGGAGACACGTGTCCCCCACCACTGGACTGAACATTTCAAATACAGAGGCTGCAGCACGAACCAGGGCCAGCGGGGGCCACACCAGCCGTGCTGGGGGGCCACAAGGCCGACATGTGCGCAGCTACAACCATCTCCTAGGAGACATACGGAGGAGGAAGCTTTTCTCTTTCCAGAAGTTTTTCCTAAGGATTGATAAGAATGGAAATGTCAATGGAACAAAAAGCAAGGATGACCCCTTTAGTAAGTAACAGAGCATAATTAACCAGACATTATATAAACAAACCAAATGCCTTTTTGCAAATTATAATTGCAGGATTTGTTTCTCCTTTTTGCATTATATTTTGCATTTATAAGCAAAGATTAGTTATGTAAATGCAAATTGTAAATGTGTTTCTACTGTAATTGTCTCAACCAAACTATGCAGTGTGAGAAAACAAATGCTTAATATGCACAGGTTTATCTTAAGGCCAACTTAAATGGTAAAAAACAGAATTTGCATACTTAAATTCAGTACAGGCATTTAATACAACCTCACAACAAATGGGTGTAGCAATTCCATCTTAGTTTGGATGGTGTGTGCCACTGCTCAGAATAGTCTTGGCTTTTTGTTTGTCCAGGCATCCTTCAGATATCTCTGCTCTCCAAACACTCAGCACAATAATGGTAGCAGTGAGGAGGCTAAAGAGGAGCAGGGCCCGATAAGTGTGCTGTTATCAGGTTGTGTTCACAGCCCAGGGTAAACAGGGCAGATAAGAGCAACAGCACAAGGGGAGGATGTCCATGTCAATCGTATTAATGCTTTTGGACCGTCTCTGCGTCTCACTCACTCTCCCACTCAAAATGCCCGCCTGCCCGCCAGCGCCACGTAAATTACAAAGTGACTTCTGACATGTTTGTTTAGGACACTTGATGGGCGATTGGAGAACACATCTTTAGGGCGATTATGTGTTGTATGTTTGGACTATATTGGTGAGTGAAATGACATTAGTGTCCTAACCTTCCTGCCAGTCCATGGCATGGCACACACACAGACTTGTCATGCCTTTACAAACATGGAAATATATAGACGATTTTAAGGCTCCTATGGGACAAATAAACCACAATTGATCTAAGAGACTTAAGGGGAAACGTCAAGGGTGATGTTTATTTTGACAAGGTCACGACAGAGGGGAGCTTATTTACTGTTACTCTGTCAAGGTTTTATGGTGTTTCCATCTACTTTGAGTACGGGAGTTTATCATTGTAATAGTGTGTGATTTTTGTCATAAAGTTTATGGCTTTCTTTTAACTGGCTAAACTAAAATGGATATTAAAATCCTCGGTAGGTTAGAGGTAAAAAGCAAATTAAAGAGTAAAATACAAGTTCATGAATGACACGGCTGAGTGTTATTGTGGCCACATCAAAGCCGTCTTCAGTATCAATGGTGGTGCCATCAAACAGTGCAGTCCCAAGGGGTTGAGTGCACAATAATATGCGTATGGATCAGGTTCAGCAGGTAAAGGATACTACACAGAGGTGGCCCCAGTTTGTGTGCGGAGCCCCAGGCCAGACATGATCCCAGGGATGATGTCCTTTGTGTGGCTACTATGCTCCCTTCAAATGACAAAATATCACATTTGGCTACAGTGAGCGGAAGACAAACTACCTGTGTGCAGCAGAGAAATGGTGGCTGGTGGGAAAAAACATACATTTAAAAAATCTAAAGAAATTCTAAATATATATTGTAAAGTAAAAGGACACTAAAATAATTTGGTTTACAAAACAACTGTGCAACTGTAAAGTAATGCTATTATTTGCCTTACTTTACAGTTGAACATCCTTATTTAAATGTACTATATAACTTTTCTGGAGGAGGTTATGCCACAAACTTGTCTCCATGGAGATGTATTGCTTGACCAAAATGTTCCACTGTATGGAATTAAACTTCAATATTTATAGTTCATTTAATTGTAGAAGTTTTATTGTTTAACATTCTTTCTCCATAACTTTCGTACTATGAGTGTTGTCACCTCTAAACAGATTTGACCTGTAACTTGGCCTGGTAGCATCCCTGGCTTATTGCCATTTTTTTTTTTTTTTTTTTTTTTTTAGTGTGAAACATTTTAGGCAAAGCAATAACATCTCCAAGGAATCAAGATGGTAATGGATCCTCCACCAGTAAAGTTACATTGTGCACCTTTAATTAAGCCTAACCCATGTGTAAAAGTAGATCTAAATAATTAAAATTTAATTTAAGATAACAATTTAAAAAAGAAACTAAATTTCAATGAAGTAGTTATTCCATAGTATCTATGAAATAAGTAAAACGCTACATCTATCTTAAATGTTGCCCAAATGAAACCACAGATGCTATGTTTAATTGATAGTGTAGCTTCAGGCCTGTAGCGAGGTGTTGTAAGGCGTGGTGGCTGCTGTCTGTGGCCCGGACAGAACCCAGCTCTTGTCTGTAACAGAGCCAGCATCTAGACTCCCACAGATTTATGAGGATGCCAGCGCAAAACTGTCCCACATGGCTTTCTAGCTCACCGCAAGACTGTGCCGAGGTTACACAGCCAACCAAATAGGGAGCCAGATACAAGCCAGTGGAGAAGCCCTGCACACGTGCCGATCAAACTATCTATGATTCACTGCTGAGTACATTTATACAAGCAGCGCTCTGAGAGACTGCTGAGACAGACTTAAAAGGCAGATTATGAGGTGGGCAAACTGGTGCAAAGGGGCATGAACTGGTCCCATTTCAGAGTGGGATCACAATCAAAGTTATTATTAGGCTGTAATAAAACGTCGTAACAGATTTTGTGTGTTGGATTCCTAAAGTAAAAGTAATTCAATAAATTATAGTTCACCTCTGAAATATTTTAAAGTACACAGTTAAGTTCAATCAGGGTCAACTTTTCCAGTTGTTGTGTACATAGGCCTTCCTAATTGGGGAGAACGAAGCGGCAAAACATGACCGTCAAGTATAGACTCCATGTAGACTTAGTACAACATCATACACATACATGTAATGTACGCATTTCACAGAGAGTCTAACTAGGGTGAGGATGAATAATGGTGCAAGCTGTGAAGCACATGCTCTTTGGCATCCCACTGTGGAAAAACCACCTTTAATTTTCTAGCGCACCTCTATTCCACAACCTACGCACCATTTAGTGCTGTAACTCCAAACAGAGCATATCAAATAAGCCACATATTAGGAAAAAGCATGCAAAGGGGAAAACTACCATCTTCCTGGGTAAAGAGCTGAAACTGCCTGGCTTCAGGATATAAGAGAGGGTTTCCAAAATGTGGCCCACACTAAACAGTTTTCATAATTAAAGTTTTTTTTTTTGTTTTAATGTGTTATGAGTGTTATTACTTATAGCATTTTCCCATAGTCTCAGACATAATGAGCGCATTTCTCCAGTCTCATGGGCCAAGCTTTCAGCTGTGAGCTATGAATGGGGCCCGAGTTTGATTCACCTGCTGCAGTCTGTTGTGTGTGTGGGCGTGCACGTGTGGGCGTGCATGTGTGTATATATACAACCTGTCTCGCCCCTGCCTCCGGTGCTTAACTTTGATCAGTGGTCATTACAGCCTTTCTAATCCTCCCTCCACCCCCAGTCTCACTGTCATGGCTCCTCTGTTCTCCTGGCTTTTATCCGGCCCATGTTTACAGAGCAGCCAGAGACGGCCATAGATTGTCTTACATGCTCACTTCAGTGCGGACACCCGATCCACCTAAAGCAGCTCCTCTCAGATCTTCAATGGCCACTGTGTCACCGGCTCCACTGCCGCCTCAGACCGCGCTGCCCCGAGGTGCCACTGTTTGAACTAGAAACTGATACAGTCAAGACCTCATGGACGTCAAGGAAAGTCGCTGTATCTTTAAGAAGTTCATTGATCTCTGGGCTCACACCTGCTCCATTCACAGTTTGTTCATATAAAGGATGCAGAGGTCCCAAACCCTGACCAGGTCTAAGTCACAGAGATAGAAGGGTGGGCTAAGTGATCAAAGAGTGTCATCACATGTGCACTTCACACCCCCGTACCCTCGCTGTGCATGTGTGCAGATTCTGTATGAGTGCAGGAAGTCAGAAAAGGACCCATGGATCTGAACAAACTAAGGGTGAGAAATAGCGTGGGATGAGACAAGAGGCTGCTGTGGTCAAAGGACATGTTAGGAAATATTCACAGCAAGCTGCAGTGTACCCCGTCTCTTCTTACCACGAGTATAAATTAGTAACTTTAAACACTGTTAGAGGAGACATTTGTTTGTATGGTGCTTTACAAGCAAGCAATTAATTTTGAGCCACAGGACAACATTTCAGCAATTTGTTGCCTAAGTGGAAGCTGGGGTGGATGTTTGCAATAATGGAATGAAATTACTTGAAATGAAAAGGTAACATTCTCCTTTAGCAATTTAAATTTTTAGTGAGGGAATAGTATGAATTATGTCATAATGTTTTGGGGAGATTCATAAACAATAATGGCCATCTATCAGAAATGTGCAAAAAATCCCTGTAAATGACTTGGTGTGGTTCAATATTGCACAAAAGTAAATAGACATCAGATCAAATAAAACGCAACTGTGAAGAAATAGAACACTGTACCCTCACACAAGTTACTGTTCTTATTTTAAGCAGCCTTTTTTTTCAACCTTGGGTGTACTTGTAGTATTTTAAAACAGTTTGTATTACAGAAGATATATGCAAAATTTGCAAATCTCAAAAACAACAATAGCGATACAATAATTCTTGATTTCTCTCCCGCCTCTATAGGAAAGGGCCATCATTTCTAATAAGCAGTAAAAAAAAAAAAATTGTTTACATTTAGATTTCATCATGTTTCGTTTGCATTTTAGGTATCCTGGAAATCACATCTGTGGATGTGGGGGTGGTGGCCATCAGAGGCCTGCACAGCAATTACTATCTGGCCCTCAACAGGAAGGGGGAACTGTATGGAGCGGTGAGTATTCTGGTCAGGGGTCAATCTTAACGTTTTAGGAAGAGAGATAGTGCTAGATTCTTCTGCTGTTATCAAAGGGAACCTTATCTTTACTCCTCTAGCTAGGTCAACCCTGAATTACAACCCAGTCCAGCTGCACAAAGCACACAGCAACTTAGCATGTCGTAAATTGCGAGACTAACACTGATGTTCACTGTTTTTTCAGAGGGAGTTTAATGTTGATTGCACCCTTAAGGAGCGCATCGAGGAGAACGGCTACAACACTTACGCTTCTGCAGAGTGGAGGAACAAGAAGAGGCAGATGTTTGTGGGCCTAAATGTCCATGGGAAGCCACTGCGAGGGAAAAAGAGTCGCCGAAAGAACACAGCCACGCATTTTCTCCCAATACTGGTGTGACCTGAACAACAGGGATTTGCAATGTTAGAGCACTGTTGATAAAGACAATACACAATGCAAGAGGGCCAAAGCACTACTGATAAAGAGAGATTCCCTGTTCAGAAGGAGCGAGATCTTGTAACTTTGGCACAGTTTGCAATATTTATCATTATTTGGGGCCAAACTGGACTGAAATGAACTAAAAATGATCTGCACAGTACAAGACCAAGCTAAAGGACAAAAATTGTGTTATTTATAATCGCCTTCTACCATGAGACTCTACTTGTTGTGGTTGGATTAAACAGCAAGGAATACATACATTTCAACATCCTTACCTATGTTTTAATTGTAATGTTGTTATTTATTTTTAGAGATATTTAACTGAAGGGTTGCTCTCACAAGCTAATCTTTGCCTTCTGTATTTTTTATAGGAACTTTAAGAGAAAATAACATTCAAAAAGTTGTGTGACTTCCTCAACTCTGCTGCTAACTGTGTAGAGACATTAGTTTGCCTGTGCAGCCCTGGTTTCCAAACAAACAGGAAGCTTGTAGAGCAAACTCAGAATGTAGGAAGGTAATTCAATTGTACAGGTTTACCATTGCTGTGCTAACCAACAATATGGACCCATTATTGTCAGTGTTCTCTGGAAATGCAAGGGCTAAAATACAGCCAGTTAGGCCTGTCACAATAATGACTATATCATCTTATTGTTCAATAAAAGAAAGATGCAACAATATTTGTCTTTTGGTTTGCTGCAGGTCATGACTTTCTTAATATTGTAGATTGAGAAAAGGGTTTACTCTGGTTATTGTGCTTTAGAGTTATTATTTCAGTGGTATTGGATAGTTTCAATGATAATTTTTCTCACATATTGGACTTCAAAAATAGAGCCAATGTACCTGCTAACAATAATGTGAGAAAATACAGAAATAGTTGTGACCATACAATACTCATATTACCAGCTATAGTGTAATGTTTTTTTTTGTCTGTCAAAACAAAAAGTGATTCACATAAAGATTTATAATTGAGTAGTCGAGTATAGATTACAGATATCAGATAAAGTAGCTTCTGAATTCCAATGATAATCTTAATTTCTAAATCGATTGATGGTCACATGCCTTGAATGTTGGAGATGGAGGGTGAATGGGGATGTGACCCGTGTGTGACCACCCACTTCCCCCAGTAATCATCTACAAACGCACTAATCAATGGCAGCTGCCTCGATGTCAGATCAAAAGAGTTTGGGGCGAGCATTAACACCACAGGCTTCCGGACCCCCTCCACCCCCCACTCCACCATCCCGTTTGAGCATCTCTTTGCAAAGCCATTAAATTTGGAGGGACAACTGACATAGAAAAGACAAGATCTCAGAACGAGCAGACTTAATGACTGCCTTTTATAGCAGAATCTCAATTGTGTGTTCTAGTCTACACAGTTAAAGGTACACTAGTAAGTAACTTTTCTGTTAGAGGGTTTGCCACCTGCTTCTCTTAGTGGATTTGTTATTACTTTGCCTGGAATGTTTGAAAATATATCTATCTTCATGGAGACAAGCAGATGACGCCACTAGATCAAGTTACAGGTCAGATCTGTGGAGAAGTGACAGCTCATAGTAGAATACATGTCAAGGCAATTTAGCAATAGTAACACATTAATTGACTAAATGCAAGATGGATGGGAAAATTTAAGACAAAACAATAGCATCTCAATGGAGAGAAGCAACCTCCACCAGAAAGTGTAATAAATCTATAAAATACAGGGTGAACCGTGGTACCACTGGGCAGTCTGAGATCCAACCTGTTTGAACTAAGGGCAAATCTACAATTCTAAAAATGTTTTAAGGGATTTAACTACTAAAAGGAATTGCATACTCTCTCCGCATGAGGATGGCTAAGTTGCACCAGAAGGAACCAGGTCCCACTGTACAAATGTGGGGTCTAACATTAGGCATTCAATGTCCACCATACCAGACCATACTGACTACCAAACCAGTCCTGATGAATGCTGCAGGCATGACCTTACATGTATGTGGCATGTAGGTTGAATTTTCTCTCATCTGTGAAAAGCACAGGGTCCAAGGGGGAAGCTGCCAATTATGGTTTTCTATGGTAAATGCTTCAAGTTCCAGGCACTGAGGCCAATAGGACATTACACCTCAGGACTCTAAAACTAACCAGATTTATAATCCAGGCATGATTCTCTTAAAAGTGATTTTCCAGTTCAGAAAATTTTCATGTAGGCAGACTAAAAAATAATCTACATTTTAGCTATGGTGGAAAGAATGTAAACACACCTCCTATGAACACTAATCCAGTTGGCATTTCACATCCATTTCATTCCAGACCTGTGAATGTTTTTGAACTTTCTCCAAGAAACTGGCACAGAGGGAAAAACTGCAATAACACAAAATGGGCGTCATAATCTTTTATCAAAGTGGGTCTGAACATTTCTGGCAGGAGTTTCTCTGTGGCATAATGTGATCCAGGTTTGCGAAGCAAGTGGAAAATGACCGGGGGCCAAAACAACTAATGAATAGACCTACTTACACAGACAGGTCTCCAACACATGTTTACAGTGGGCAGCTATTGGCTCCTGCAAGGTGAAGAGATGTAAGTCAGAGGCTCTGTAATCACAAAGTTTGTTATGTAATTAATTTATTATTTATGTTGCATGTACTCATATCAAGGACATCTGTAAAAATAAACTTTGATTACCTGCTTTGTGCCCTTTATCAAGCTAATGTCCAAGTTTAGCGGAAATAACTTATCCCCTCCACACCACTAGATGGCAGCAGTTTTGTTTCGCTATCTAAACCTGTCACTGGTTGTAAAAGGAAGTGGGCTAAAAGTTGTGTACACAGCTCACAGTGCTCTCCAAAGACTAGCCAATAACCAACATGGAAGAGAGATAAGGTGTGTCTGATTCAGGGGGAAAGACAGAAACAAGCGAGAAAGAAATCGTAGTGGAAGCGATTACTGAATCTTTTTCTAATGCTGTTGTAAGAATAATAAGTTGTCAGTCAACATGAACGATCCTTTTGACCGAGCTCCGGGTGCGGGGAGAAGCCGTATAAATCCAGGAGACTACGGGTTCCCTGGTGGGGCAGCAGCTGCTGAAGAAGAAGCCAAACCTCCTCTTTTCAACCAAAGGGAACCACTCAGACAGCCGCGAACTTGCCCTCCTTTTCCCGAGAGCATCAGCAGCGCAAACAGCGGCGGCGACGCAGGCTCAGGTACCGGGACCAGTACTGCAGGGACACCCATGCTAATCAAACTAGCCTCAGCACCCTACTACTTTCAGTTTTGTTTACAACTCAGGGTCCTCTGTCGTATGGGCGGGTATGAATCACATACATTAAACTAAAATCTGTACACACTTGTATCATGGGGACTGTCACCCTTATGGGGACAAAAATCATGTCTCCCTGACCTGACGTATATCCTCTATTACTAGATCAACAACATTGTTTTAAGTTCACTTTAAATATGGGTCAAAATAGGTTAAGGTTAGATCATGTGGTAGGGCAGGATATTCACTTCCTGTTATTATCACCTTGTGTGATAATAAACGGTGTGACCTTGCTCTTTCAGATTGGAACTGTCCAAAAAAGACTCAACAATATCCCCAGAGTACTCCTGTGTACAATGACGTCAGTTCTGTTGTCAAGATGTCAAAACTTTCTGCAAATGCGCCAGAGTTTGTTCCCTCTGGGTTTTTCACATATGAGGTAAATGATTATATAATTCTCATACAACTAAGAATCATATAATGCCCATACAATTCACTTTACAATAATGTTTTACTCACTATAGGAAGCCCCCTTGTACGATGAAGGAGATGCCTACTATAATGAACCCACTTTGGCAGACATGGTCACAGACTTCCTTGGCCACCTGAGCTCTTCGCCTGGGTCTTTCGAGACGGATATTGAGTACATAACAAACATGCTCAGTTCTTATGTCTCTACTGAAGAGTTACTACAGGAGCTAGTGGAACTCATCTACTCTAAGGTTTCAGTCTCACTGAGTGTGCTAAAAGTCTTTATTTGTGTTGCACCATTATGCAATAATGAGGGCTAAATAATTAATTGCTCTTTGTCTAGTGTTGGATGAGATATTATGTTTTGTTGTTTTTCATTCTAGTCTACTGAAATCCCAAATTTTTCTTACATGGGTGCAAGGCTTTGTAATTACTTATCCCATCATCTCACTATAAGCACAGCAAAAGGCAACTTTCGCCAGCTTCTCTTGATAAGGTAATTTACATTAACATTCTTTGATAATGGCGGTATGATGATACTCCAAGAGCTAGCTGTTTTACCCTGTAGTTGAGGCATGCTGTCATTTTTAACCTAGTTTTAATATTTACAGATGTCAAACAGAATATGAACAAAGGGATAAAGCAGTTCGGGGAGATGCTGAAACACAAAAAAGATTTCATTCTTATGTGCTCTTTTTGGCTGAGCTGTACCTTCACCTTGAGGTAAGTTTAAAGTTAATTGTAGTGAACTGTCACCCTTGCATTGCACTAATTATTATCTGTTTTTAGGTTAAAGGTGCTAAAGGGACTGTAAGGGCTCAGATTCTTCTTAATGCACTCAAAGATCTCATGATCAGTCTCCTCTCCCATCCTGTGGACGCTAATCTCATCTGTGCTGTCAAACTTCTTAAGGTCCAAAATGTTCTGTTATTTACAGAAGAAAATATGTTTCCAAATCTATTATTCAACATTTCTGATTTCTTTTGCACAGCTGACGGGCTCGGTTTTAGATGATGAGTGGAAGAGTAGAGGGCAAACACACATGGATGAAATTATACAGAGAATAGAGACTGTTTTACTAGATGCTGCATGTAGTCGGTGTGTATCCTAGATTAAGAGTACTTTTATGGTTGAATTGAATTGAATTGAATACAACTCTAATGTGATATAGAGATGTACGGCAAATGCTTTTGAAACTGGTCGAGCTGAGATCTAGTGACTGGGGCAGAGTAAAAGGTGCCACAGTGGCAAGCAGCGCCACACCAGATAATGATCCCAACTACTTCATGGTAATGGTCTTCTCTGCTACCTCTCACATTGATTTTGTTTTGGTTTGGTTCACTCTAACTTTTTCATAACTATCCATTTGTAGAATGAACCCATATTTTACACTGAAGATGGCACTCCTTTTACTGCAGCAGATCCTGGTACATTTTTTTTTTTTTTTTGTAACTATGAATAATGGAATGAAAACTATGATTTATTTGCAGATTTTGCTGAGAGATACCAAGAAATTATGGACAAACAAAATTATTTCCATGATTTGGATGGAGAAAATGGCTCTGAAGGGTGAGTAATCATTATGGGCCCTGTAACCACTGCCACATACATAAGATAAACATCTGCTATAAATGTCAGAGATTTTTTTAAATAATCTAGCTAGTCTCATAACTGGGGCTAGGTATGTTTTTATGCACCGGTTAAACAATGATTGGCTACCAAATAGTTTGGTAGCCAATCATTGCTCCATTAATCAATAACTTGACACATAAAACATCATATGAAGAAATAAAAATTGTATAAAACAAAAGAGGTAGTGTTTTGTACTAAAAGAGGTAGTGTTTTGTACTAAAAGAGGTAGTGTTTTGTACTAGGACTACCAAGTAACTATCTAAAGCACTGTCACAGGACTCCATGGAAATTTTTTTTTTTTTTATGTCTTTTAGTGTCACATAGGTATCATAAAATTGTACAAGTAATTGGAAATACTGTAGCCATTCACATAAGAATTGGTGAGGCCCTGTAATGTTTTTGACTGATCCACTATTCACCAGGGCCTGTAGTGCCTCCTCTCAGCTTTGGTCAGCAGTGTGCTGTAAAGGAGGGATTAACCAGGTTTTAGCTGTTCTCACCACTGTGAAATGAGGCAGTCTCTAACAAAAACACTTACTAAAACTAAAATATAACAAAATATAAAATGTCTAATTCCTTGTGTTGTCTTATTTCAGCTTTGACTTCGAGGATGAGATGGAGCCGGAAATAGAAGAAGCTTTTGAGAGCTTTTGTTTAGAAACGGAAAGAAAGCGCCAGAATCGTGGTTCTCAGTAGGCTTATGTTTATATCATGTAAAATGCTGGAAAATTTAACAGAATAACAACAAATAGCCCACACGTTTACTACAAGCTGGTGTTTTTTTTAAGCTGTTTATAGTTGCACTGATCCTTTTTTAATCAGCTGTGTTGCATCAGAAACTGGGATAAATGTCTCCTATGTTGAGTGTTTTAAGTTTTCTGTCTTTTACTTTTTGAAGAAAATCAACGAAATGCCAATATAGAAGATGTGTGCTGTGGATTGTGTTTAGATTAATCAAATTTGTTCAAAAATTGTATTTCTGAGGTCACTGGCCAAAAAGTCAACCACTGTTTCTTTGCGACACTAAAATGGGTGTAGTTCATCATTTTCATAATGTGCATACATCCAGAATGAGTGCATTTGAAATTTGCCAATACTGTTAGGGTCTCCTGCTTTGTTTAAACCTGGCTGCACTTTACAAGTGCCCATAAACAAAATATTTTAGTTTTTGCATTTTAAAGTTTTATGGAGAATAACTTGGAATGCAAAGGCTATTTTCTAAATGTAGCTTTAAATTTGATCAAAAGGTGAGACATCTTTTTCTATTCCGAATCTTAAAGATGTCTGTTCTCAGAGCCCATACAAAGAATGTTGTTTTATAGTTTGTACATATTATTTAATAATATTGTTTGCCCGCAATAAAAAGCAACTTTGTAATGTAAAGTGTGGCGGATCATTTAATGAGTACACAACATTAACACGAGACAATTACATTTTAAAAGGCAAAACATTAACATTTGAAATGTATTACTGCCCTCTAGTGGTCGCGTAACCAAGCTCTTGATTGCATTTCCCTCCATATTTGGCGTTGAGTGTGATTTGATAATGTGAATAGGAAGTCTGTCTAAAATCTATACATTGGAAAGGCAAATATGTCAAATATTAAGTGGAATGGCACAGTGGTGAGTTCGTTTATTTGTGGTTACCACAAATAAATTAACTACTTACTCTACTGCATTTGACTTCTTCAGAGAATGTTTACACTCTAGGCAGTTGATTTTTATCTGTGATGGGATTGCCATATGAGCCTTACATTTTCAAATAAGATACACACATTTGATTTAATTTCTATTTTGTTTCCTGGACGGCCTCTGAACCTACAAAAAAAATCTATACAACGAAAATGTATTGACTCATGAAATACATAAACACAACACAAACATATGACTTCTTTCGTGAGAAAATTGTCCCAAAGTTGTGGTGACATGGAGCCTCTTTGTGAGTGGACAGTCTGGCTCACCCTGCATTAGTCCGGCATTCCCTTTGGTCAGCACACGGAGGTGAAAAATTGGGATTAGTGGGATTAGCACCATAGTCCAAACAGCATTCACATATGATTATCTACTTACAACTTACTACAAAATAATTAGACTCATAAATATGTGTTTGTGTGTTTTTAATGTTTTGTAAAAGGCAAAGCTGTTACGTGTCTTCCGGTACGGACGGGGGACAGGTCCAATTTCGATTGCTTTGTATGTCTTGTACATGTGAAGGAATTGACAAATAAAGGCATTCATTCATTCATTCATTCATTCATTCATTCATTCATTCATTCATTCATTCAGCTGGGGTACTCAAACAAGCTTCAAAATGTAACAGTTGCAATAACGATGAATGTTTCCTCTTAAACCCATATTGCCAAGGACATATTACACAGTTTTGATTTGCCTATAGGGCCCCTGGTGTCTAGAGACAGCTGTAAATAAAGGTTTTGAAAGCTGGGATCTTGATCACTTATCTTGATAGGCTACTTAAAGGGTAGCTGATAAAAAAAATTCTCTGAATGAAAAGCAACACATAGGCCTGCTTTGTATCATCATGATCTCACTTCTGATTCACATACTGAATTTCCATCTCAAAAGTGGTACTCAAACAACAGTAAAATAATAGAAAAACATATGTTTAGTGACCCATTGGCACTGTAAATTGTGGTTTTGCACTGAAAAACAACAGAAAAATAAATACGTTAAGTCACATTTAATTTTAAACAAAACCTTTTTTTCAGGAAGTGTGTCACCATCCTTTGAAAAAGTGGGTGACTTACGCATGAATCATGGCTAAACAAAGGTGATGACAGGGACAAAATGGATAAAACTGCCCAGACCTGCTCAAATTCTTTGTTTAAAGCGTTTATTTAGCATACATTAAACACTTTCAGCGCCTGTTAGTAGTCTGTACTCATAATGATCCCAAGCTTTAAACCAAATTCCACACGCCCACTGAACCCAGATCTTCAAAGTTGACCATCAGTATTAATAAAGTTACTTATTTAATGTACATTAAACTTGTGCGCCACGATAAAACACAGTAGTTCTCATGTCTTTTGTGTGAAATGTCAGCTGAGATTCTTTCCAGAGGAGCGATTTGAAAAGAAGTGTCCAATTGAAAATGAAAAGAGAGGGACAATTGTTTCGACATCCTGTCTTTGCCCCTCGCGCGCACGCACAGTTCTAATGGGAGAGGTTTAAGTTTAGCTTTGATGTTTTGACCTACATCAAATTGCTTTATTTATGTATTATTTATATACTCTGTAATCAATCATTAATAACGATAGTTCAGTCTTAAAACACTGTTATCGTCTAGTTTGTAGGCCTACTGTCTCTATAAACTTTGCGTAAAATGCAAATGGCATTACAATTAGCCACAACAGACATGACTCAAATCAACTCGACATTACGCCCTTCTCTGCGTTTAAAGTCCAGAAACAGGTAACTAACCATTCTAGGAAGCGTGCGCGCTGCGCCACGCCTCCCACATCATTACCACCTCGCGCTCCAGCAACACACACAACGATGGAGCGCTCCTGTAGGACTTTCATCTGCACCCTTCTTCTCCTCGGTAAGTAAGCTAAACACACGCCCTTGTGGGTTTGTCGGTCAAATCTATTCAAACCCTGTCTTTTCAACTAGTTTCGCCTAACTTATTTCTCTTCATCTCGAGTCGACTTTGTCAAAAGAACGTTTGGCAGCACTGAATGCTGAACAAATGCTTCCACAGTTGTCAGTGGGCATTTCGGACTGTAGACTTTACCGCTGGCATCATACCATTGCTACTAGAGTTGCAGGTATGGCACTGGCGTGGCATTTGGTTTTGTCCCAAATGAAGGTAGTGATAGCTGTCTAAAGGTGACCGAAGCCCACCAGCCCACCACATTCTTCTGATGATGAGCGCGCGCTGCCTGTGAGAACTTGTCCCATCATAGTGCAAGCGCAAATTACACTCTCTGACGCAGATGTGCGGAAATGCGGGCATTCGTTTTTGATGCCTTTTATTAAATTTAACTTTGGATACATGAAGGTTTAGACATCTCCAGATATGCATTTTTCTGTTTGGTACTGGCATGGCTGCAAAGTGTTTAAAGGATTTTTTTTTTTGGTAACTGTTAAATATATTTTAACAGTTACCTTTGCCTTTTATTAAAACCTATTGCAGGTAACTTGTTTTTCAAACTTCTCTTTCTTCAGCTGATAGAGTCTGGTGTTCACACTGCTTCAACATTGGCACTTCAGGAGCTCAGGTTTTCAGTGGACCCACACAACAAGAATTTGGCTATACAGTGCAGCAGGCAACAAACCACGAAGGAAAATGGTATGGCCATTTTTATATTGTTTAACTCTCAAAATACACATTTGACCCAGTCTGATATACTTATTCAACATGACTCATGTTATGATCATGATTCACAGTCTGCTCTTGTCAAAAAAGCAACATGTAGCTGTAGACCACTAAAGTTGTACAAAAACATTATAATTACTTACTTTTGATTTTAATTGATCAATAACTTCTACTATTTTGCTAAATTGCTTCTGATCCAATTGTGCTTTCTTCCTTTAGTCCTTCATATAATTTGATGTATTAAAGTTTATAATCTCACATAAAGAGAGAATTACATCTTACCTCTAATAAAATACTTGATCTAACAAATACAAAGATTAAGAACTTATAGGTAAATCTTTATAAAAATGTACTGAATTGCAATTTAAAACATCACATAACTTTCCTCCAATTGTGTAATATCTCATCTGTTATTATCACTGACTAATATGGCGTGTGGCACTGTGGTGATGCTGAGTTTGAGAGAAGCTTTTTGCTGATTGAGTAACAGGAAATAAGAATGTGATAAGTTTACACTTGTCACATCTTGTCAGTTGTGGTATGTGAGTGATATTGTTAACTTGGATCTTAAGTCCTCACTAAGAGATAGTACATTTTAAAGCTGGGGTACCCACTAGGGAAGAAGGAAGTAGGTATTTATAATCTAACTTTCACTAGCGCTCACAAATCCTTAACAGTTTTTTTTTCAGACGGCGAAGTGAAATTGGGGTGGACGCCACAAGCTCTTACTTCTGAATAGATGAGAAATAAAAAATACTTTATTATTAATTATACACAGCTTGCAACAGTCTAATTTTCTCATTTACAAAACAAAGTCAGGTACCACAACTTAAATAGAAAAGTAAGGGATGTGTAATTATTTTATTATTCTTTTATTTTTTGATCATAGAACACCACACTTGTCAGCAGAAGACATGCTTGAAGAGTTCAAATAAGGCTAAAATCAAAATTTATTGTAACTTCAGAGTTGAGATGCATCCAAAACGAGGCAATTTCAGCAATGGAAGGATCAGAAGGAGTTAAACCACAGAAGAGGCACTCCCTGGACTACCATTTAATGATCTAAAAAAATTGAATGAATTGTTTTGATTTTGTTGACGCAGAAACAGCAAAAAAAATCCTTGTATTATTCAATATTTTATTTGTTTAGTTGGGCCCAAAAATCTAAACATGTTAGAATTTGCCTTAAGATCATCCAACCTCTTCTCTTCTAGGCTCTTGGTTGGTGCTCCGTGGAGTGGATACAGCCAAAACAGAAAGGGGGATATTTACAAGTGTCCCATCTCAGGGTCAAGAAACACGTGTGATAAACTTAATATCCAAGGTACTGTTTCACCAGTTTTTGTTAAAATACAAACAACTAACAACAAGTTCATATGGTCCAGCAATGCAATGAATTTATTATTTCTCCATCCACAGATTCAGTTAGTTTACCTGGTGTCTCTGGAATCAATAACAACATGAGCGTTGGGTTGACCCTCACCAGGATGCCTGCAGTCACTGGTTACATGGTATGTTTTTGTAGGGAACATGTAAAATGCACCAACTAGCATTAAATGAATACAATCACATCTAAAATAAATACTTCAGATTATAATTTGACACATTTTACCTTTAAGTTGACTCACATGCTTTGCTTTTGGTAGACTTGTGGTCCACTGTGGGCGCAGCGCTGTGGTGATCAATATTTCTACCCAGGAATCTGCACAAAAATGAGTCCACTCTTTCAACCCCAACCAGCCTTCTCTCCTGCTGTACAAAGTAAAATATTTAGATTATTTCGATATATTTAGAGATTTAGTGAAGGGGACGATGAGGTGGGGGGTACTGGGGAGAAGGTGCGGTGTGGCACAAACCGAAATGGCAGTGGGGGTTTAATTTGGGCAAACTGGGCACTGATTGGATGAAGAGGAGGTGAGTGGCACGGAGAAGTATTTGGACTGATGTGATGAAGGAGCAGGTAAAGTATGGAGAGGCGGTGAAGTAGACAGGAGCGAAGTTAGGTCTTCCAGGCTGAATTTACAATAGCTCCATTTCTACTCTGATCAGTTCTTTGCATGCTGCAGAGAACAATCATGTGTATAAATCAGGACTAATATTATGGCCATTAAGAACTTTACTATCTCACTAGGCTTTGTCACCTAGCCTACCTTGTGATGATTTTGTAGATAGTGGTACATCTTGTATTGTTTAATTGTGTATCCAGTGCAATATTTTGATCATAATACTAATAATAGAGTTAAAATTGTCCAATATTTATTACTGAATGCTGTAACATTTACAGAGTGTGGCGCTCCTATGGACATTGTTATAGTCCTGGACGGCTCTAACAGTATCTATCCTTGGGAACCCATGAATGAATTTGTGAAGAAGCTGATACCATCACTTGACATCGGATGGGACAAAACACGGGTTTGTCTATTTTCAGATCAAATATGAGATTAAAAAAAAAAATATATATATATATATATATATATATATATATATATATATATATATATATATATATATATATATATATATATATATATATATATACAGCTTAATTTTAAAAACTGCATATGACAGGTTAGACTATTCACTAAAACATAGTTAACATAACATACTTAAGAGTTTGCTTAAAAATCTAACCTGATTTTTTTAGTTTAAGGATTTAGATGGAAGTTTTTAATGTTACTACCTGGTTAGACATAGTAGATTTTGTAACTGTAAACAAGGGCCAAAGCTTGTCTAATTAACACAACTGTTATCATTTGGCAAATATATTAAACCTGCTTCCTGCATTTTGGGTGGATTTTGTTTATTGATACTTTGTAGCTGATGTCATCAACATCCCCTGGGTGTGTGAAGCTAACTGAGAGCACTGCCCTGTCTGAAGCTCTGTTACTCAATTTAGACTTTAATCTGAGCTTTATTTTAGCACAATCTGACCAGAAAGAGCTGATTTGGTTGGAATTACCACAGGTGAGATGATTTTATGTGTGAACCAGTCTCTCACACATAAAAGTCGGCCACAGTCATAAGCAAGCTAGCATTAGCAAACAGTTTTTCAATTAGTCATGCTGACCTTTTTGTTGAAAATGAAACACTTATACAGGACCACGAACACTCGGACTAATCACAAGCTCCTGAAAATGTGCTGTTTAAATCCATTTTGTATTTTTTCTTGAGTTTTCAGACGATCTTAAAACTTTTTTGTTTATTAAACCAACTTTTTTGTTATGTTTGCTAATGAGTGCATTGTGTCACCATGGAAACTGCTGAACATTCTGCCAATAGAAATGCATTAAAGAACACCCTAGCACTGTAAAGTAGACTTTTTTTTACAGCTCAACTACTTTTTGTTATTTGCTAATTTCTTTCAACTTTTCTTGACAAACTGACACTTGTAAAATATGATAAATATTTAAGTAGGTTACGATCACACCAAAAAAAGTTACAATAACATGAAAACCGGATCCTAACACTGCTTTTGTTGTAATTCCAGGTGAGTGTGCTTCAGTATTCGGTGGGCGTTCAAGTGGAGTTTCACCTTAATGACTACAGCACCAAGGAGGACGTGTTAGAAGCTGCGTCGAGAATAACACAAATGTACGGCCACTCAACAAACACCTTCAATGCCCTTCAACATGCCTGGTGAGTTCTTGCGTTTAAGACACAGTGTTATGGAAATGTGTGACTATTAAATGTGCATTGAGTAACTTTTCTGGTGGAGGGTCTGTCAAATGCTTTTCTCCGCGGAGATGTTATCGCTTTGTCTGGAATGTTTCATAGTATGCTATTAAAACTTCCTATCATCATGGAGACAAAACCAGACCAAGTTACAGGTCAGATCTGTGGAGAGGTAAGCCTCTGTTTTTTTGAGCTACGAAAGCACCTGTAATGTAATGAATGTAAGGTAGAGCTGTTTAAAGTTATACTGTGGAACATTACAGGCAGAGCAATGACATATCCACAGAAACAAGCAGGTGTTATATAGTGCACCTTTAACATCTAATAACTGTAACATAAAAAGACATCTACAGTTGGTTGGTTTCCCGTGACGTAACAAAATTCCAAAGAGCCTTTTCCTGTTTCCTGCTTGTAGGTTTATAGTGTTTAGTATCATAGTAGTTTAGTATAGTGTATGGCAGTCTCTGGATTTGAAATAGTTGAATTTACCGTTGAACTGTCAAAATGCACATTATGCAGATTTTACTTTATTTTCTTGTGTTTTATGGGTATTGTCATGATAAATACTAGGCCAATACACAAAAAGGGCACAAAGTTCTATATTGTCTCCTTTTGCACCAGAGGGGACAATAAGGTTCAAAATTTTCCTTTCAAAGATTTACTTAAAAAGAATATTTTCCAGACCAGTGGCCACTGGTCTGGACCAGCGTCTGACCTGAACTGCTTCTTCAGTTCAGGTCAGACGCTGGTGGACACTGCCTTATATCTGCCTGAAGGGAGGAGCTTAATTACAATGAAATTACTCTGAGACTACCACACCTATTTGTTTACAGTTTCATTAGTCAGGTGGGCCTATTAATAATTAATACTATAATATCAAGACAGCCTCAACCTATTCATGGGTTTCAGCTTCCTGTGAAACTCCTGGCCATTCAAAAGATGTAGTATTTTGTTTTTAATTATTAATTGCTATGGAAACAGTCCTAACTTTCCATCACTCTGAAACCTATGGATTGATTCAGTTCTAACCAAGCCCTAACACTATACTTTCTATACCATATTTTTTTTTGTTTACCTTAACAAGCATACTTATGTCATCATAATAAGCACGTCTTTATGTGTGCATCAGTATGTTCCTCTTCACTGAGACCTATGGGGGGCGAGCTAGTGCTCCAAACGTCATGGTTGTGGTTACCGATGGAGAATCCCATGACAACAGTATCAGAGATACAGCCATTAACATCTGTGAAAACAATAAAGTCACGCGCTTTGGGATTGCTGTAAGTTATATACCTTTAATTATAATATGTATATATGTTTTGTAATATCGTAGTTATTTTTGTGCCATTTCCTGTTTGGTTTTAGGTCTTGGGTTATTACAACAGAAACAACATTGACACACAGAACTTGATCGCAGAAATCAAATCTATTGCGAGTTCTCCAACTGAAAAGTTCTTCTTCAATGTGTCTGAAGAGGCCGCCCTCTCCAACATCGCAGGAACACTGGGAACTCGAATTTTTAACATTGAAGGTGTGCATGTTTTTTTTAAAGCTTTGATTTTGCTTCCTCTTCATCTACACAATGATGTCAACAGGACTACAGGTCACAGCATGTCTAAAAAAGTAGGGGTTAACAGGTATTTACGTCTCTCCATTCTTAAAGGCACCGGCAAAGGAGGGGAAAACTTCAAGATGGAAATGTCCCAGGTTGGATTTAGTGCTCACTACTCAAGTCAACAGGTAAGATTACATACTTCATATGTCCTTTTGAATGCAGATAAAACATAAAACTAAGTAAAAGATAGAATATTATTTTTGTTACATGACCATGATCAGAGCTTGACTTAGTAGCATCACTTGCTTGTGTGTAAAATCCCTCAGCTGTCCAGGTAGAATCCATGGCAAAAGGAGAAATTCAATTTGTCAACTGGACAAAAGTTTATTTGGTCAAATACGTTTCGCAGCTCATCCAAGCTGCTTCTTCAGTTCAGGTCAGACGCTGGTGGACACTGCCTTATAGCTGCCTGAAGGAAGGAGCTTAATTACAATGAAATTACTCTGAGACTACCACACCTATTTGTTTACAGTTTCATTAGTCAGGTGGGCCTATTAAATATGCAGTGGGAGTGGAGTGTGGCGGTCTTGTTAGCAGAACCATTCAGGGCCATGATGGGTGTTTTCACACCTGGCTAGCCCTGTTGTTTTCTTTGTTTTGATTTAGGTTTGAGGATAGTTATAAATTGGAGACAGATGATGTCTGAGACCTCCATTTCTGTTCAAGGAAGGATTCTCTTTCTTGACAAAAATAGCCTCTTTAACTCCCCTCTCAAACCAGTTCTTTTCTCTGGTCAAGATCTGGACCTCACTGTCCTCAAAGGAGTGGCCTGTGGCTTTTAGGTGGAGATGTATGACAGACTGTGAGGTCCTTTTAGGTGGAGATGTACGGCAGACTGAGGTCCACTCTGGCTCTCTCGTCTGTGTTGGTACATCCTCTTGTGAAGTAGCTGTTTTGTTTCTCCAATGTAGCGCTCACTGCAGTCTTCACTAGACTGACTGGAGTACACCACATTGCTTTGTTTGTGGCTCAGTGTTTTGTCCTTAGGGTGGATCAGTTTTTGTCTTAAAGTGTTTGTGGGTTTGAAATAGACTGGGATTTCATGTTGTCTGAAGATCCTCTGTAGTTTTTCAGAAACACCAGCCAGGTAAGGAATAGTTACACCCTTTCTCCTGGGTTCTGATTCTCTGTTGTCTTGTTTTTTGGCTCTCTTAGTTTTACTGAAAGCCCATTTAGGATATCCACAAACAGAGAGAGGGCTTTCTGCACATGTTGTTCTTCTTTCTCTTTTCCCTCTGTGCTTGTAGGAACCACTTGGGCCCTGTGTTGTAATGTCCGAATAACTCCAAGTTTGTGCTGCAGTGGGTGGTGTGAATCAAAAAGCAGATATTGGTCAGTGTGTGTGGGCTTCCTGAAGACCTCTACCTGGAGTCGCCGGTCTTCTCTTATCGTTACTGCACAATCTATGAAAGCCAATGTGTTGTCCTTGGTATCTTCACGTGTGAATTTGATGTTAGGATCTACAGAATTGATATGTGCAGTAAAAGGTTCCAAATCTTGAATTTTGATTTTTTAAAAATTATCATCAACATAACAATACCAGTGTGTGGGTGGAGTGCCTGGATATGAGGCAAGGGCACTCTGTTCAAATTGTTCCATGTATAAGTTTGCAATGATAGGGGAGACCGGTGAGCCCATTGCACAGCTGTGGATTTGCCTGTAGAAGTTTCCTCTAAACTGGAAATAGGTGGTAGTTAAACAAATTTCCAGCAGTTGGCAGATTTGGTCAGGTGAAAGTTTGGTTCTCTCTTCTAGCTTAGTATCCTCCAGTAGTCTCCTCCTTGTTGCCTCCACCGCTACCGATGTAGGGATACAAGTGAAAAGAGGTCACATCAAAGGAAACCATTGTCTCATCCAGGTCAAACTGGAGATGCTTGACTTTGTTCACAAATTTGGCTGTGTTCTCGATATGGTGCTCCGTGTTACCCACCAGCGGAGCCAGGATGGTTTTTAGGTGTTTGGCCACATTGTACATGATGGAGTCTGTGCTACATACAATGGGTCTGAGTGGTACTCCTTGTTTGTGAATGTTTGGGAGGCCATAGATGGAAGGGATGGAGTCTCCAGGATACAGTCTGTAATATAGCTAATATAGCTGTTGACCGCTTTTGCTTTATTTCCGGGTTTAGTTTTCAGTCCAGTATTCATTCTGTAATATCCTGTCACTCATTTTATTAAACGCCGTAAATGTACTTTCTGTCGCTCAATGACTTCTTCCTTCTCCAGCTTCTGCAAGCAATCACATGTACACATTGGTGAGGTCTCGTCTTAGTAATTCGTAGGTTGCGGTGTCACTGAGTAGGCTGTTCACCTTTGCCTCATAATCAGCTGAGTTCAGGATCACTGTGCATTTCTCTTTGTCAACTGGCAGGATGTTGATGGTGTTTTCCTTCTCTAGAGCAACATCATTTGTCTCCCATTTATAACTCTATCCTCAAACCTAAATCAAAACAAACAAAGAAAACAATGGGGCTAACCAGGTCAGATCCAGAGGTGTGAAAACACCTATCATGGCCCTGAATGGTTCTGCTAACAAGACCCCACACTCCACTCCAACTGTATACTGTATTTAACAGGCCTACCTAACTAACAGAAACTGTAAACAAATAGAGCTGGTAGTCTCAGAGTAATTTCATTGTAGTTAGCTCCTCCCTTCAGGCAGATATAAGGCAGTGTCCACCAGCGTCTGACCTGAACTGAAGAAGCAGCTTGGATGAGCTGCAAAACGTATTCGACCAAATAAATTTTGTCCAGTTGACAAATTGAATTTCTCCTTTTGCCATCACTTGCTTGTCTTCTGAATGTAGATAACATTAGTGCCATACTGTGGAACATTTGGGGCAAAGCAATAAACATCTCCATGGAGACTACTAGGTGATACCCTCTATTAAAAAAGTAACGCAGTGTAACTTTAACTTTACTTGACATGCAACCATACTGTACAATGGTTTATGTGACAATGTTTACACCTAATTTAGATTTAATAATATATATTTGTTACCTATATTTGGGTTTTCCAGGACATGATGATGATGGGAGCAGTGGGAGCCTATGGGTGGAGTGGGACAGTTGTTCATCAGAGTGGTACACAAGTAGATATTCTTCCTTCCACCGCCTTTGAAACAACTCTTCAGGACAGGAACCACAGCTCTTTACTGGGTAAAGTTAACGGCTCTCTCTTCTATTTTCTCAAAACCAAGAACTGTATACTCTGAATTTAAGTAGGACAAATAAAATATAAAATGTTGCCAGTGCATAAAAACATAAGTTACTGTTTCATATGACTCCCAATACTTTAATGCTGTCGAAATAAATTATTATATGTCAGCTGTTCTTACTTTAAAGGTGCACTATGTATTTTCTCACCACCTTGTCCCCAATTATTATTGCTTTTCTATTGCTTTGTCTGGGATGTGCCACAGTGTAGTTGTAAAAATATATTTTGTAAAACTTGTAAAACATGCACATTACTGTGAACAGGGTTGCCTCGCCACAGATCTGAACTGTAACTGTACCTGGTGGCTTCAAATATTGGTATCCAGTAAGGCCATATTGCAGAACATTTTTAGCAAAGCAGTAACATCTCCATGCAGACAAGCAGGTGGTGGACCGATGTCACATAGAACCAGATGTTACATGTAAAAATGCTTTCAGGTTACTCTGTGAGCACATTGAGCGATGGCTACACAGAGTATTATGTGGCTGGAGCCCCACGCTCAAACCATTCAGGGCAGGTCATTGTCTACACCATGAACGCACAGAAGCTCGTCCATGTGGTCGACTCTGAAAGAGGAAAACAGGTATGTTCTGGTTTCTGTTTTTCCATACTTAACTTTGTTTTATACTCATTTAGTTTGACTTGTTAGATTGGCTCATATTTTGGGAGTGTGCTATGCCCATTGGATGTGGACCGAGATGGAGTTACAGATGTACTTCTTGTTGGTGCACCAATGTTTATGAGCGAGCTAAAGAGAGAGCAAGGGGCCATTTACATCTTCTCTGTCACAAAGGTAAATTATCAGTTTTTTTTGTATGATCTATTATCTAATTTTCTTTTTTCCTTTAAGGTGGATTGTGTAACTTTTCCCGTGGAGCGTCTGGCAAATGCTTGACTCCATGTAGATGTTATTGTTTTGTCTGGAAAGTTTCACAGTATAGTATTAAACCTTTCTATCTTTATGGAGACCAAACAGGTCAGATCTGTGGAGAGGCAACCCCACTCACAGAAGAATACCTGTTTTTTTTTTTTTTTTTTAGGTATTTTTGAGCTATAAAACCACCTGTAATTGAATAAATATAAAATAGAGCAGTTTAATGTCATACTGTGGAACATTCCAGGCAGAGCAGTGACATATCCACAGAAACAAGCAGGTGACAGATTCCCAACCAAAAAGTTACATACTGCACCTTTAAAATACGTCATTCTTTCTGTGTAGGGAATTCTAAATGACCATGGCCTCCTAATTGGCCCTGATCCAACACAAAATGCCCGATTTGGCATGGCCATCTCTGCTGTACCAGATCTAGACCTGGATGGATACAGTGATGTTGTTGCAGGGGCTCCACTTGAGGACAACACAAGAGGTGTCCTTTACATCTTTAATGGAAATAAGAAAACTATCAACAAGCAGTTTTCACAGGTGAATTTCAGACACACCTTCAAAATGTCATACTTGTATTCAATCTGAACATTATCTTTGCAATTTCAGAAAATATATGGCTCCAAACTTGACCCTCTGATGCAGTATTTTGGACGTTCGCTTGACAGCTACAGAGACCTGAATGGTGACACACTCCTAGATGTTTCAGTTGGTGGCTATGGAAAAGTGGTACAGTTATGGTAAATGCAACTCAAATGCAACCTCACCCTTCGTAACAGTAACTATCTCAATCTGACCTCTCTGATATCAACTGTCTCCCTTATTCTTTTCCTTTCTTTTCACTTATTTTCATGACACACAGCAGTTTCTTTCTTTTGATGGTTGCTACACCAACCACATTCTATACACTGCCACTACTTAAGTTGTTAAAATATATTACCACAATAAAATCAGTGTACTTCTTTAGATTTACATTTTTTTCTAGGTCCCGCGGAATAGGATCTGTCACTGCCACGGTGACATTCACTCCAGATAAAATAAACATTCTGAGTAAACTCTGTGACATAAAGGGGCACAAGGCTTCATGTTTCAGCACCAAAGTTTGTTTCACTGCTGCGTTCAGGCCCAAGACCCCTGTTGGGCCCCTGGGTGAGTTATAATATTAAGGCTGTGTTCACATCATTGTAAAATCTGTGTCATAATTTCAGATGGAGGCCTGTATAACTAATAATTTCCATATTATATACAGAAATGCCATTTGTTGAACCAAATCATTGCTGTCAGGAATTGGTTCCACAAAGAATTGAAGAAGCAGCTTGGATGAGCTGCAAAACGTATTCGACCAAATAAACTTTTGTTCAGTTGACAAATTGAATTTCTCCTTTTGCCACAAATCCAAAAAAATCACTTGCTGTGTTCTTTTTAAATAATAATAATAATGCATTAATCTTATATAGCGCTTTTCCAAGTCGCTTTACAATTTTGTGTGTTATTCATTCACGCCATGCTTGGTGGTGTAAGGGGGAGGCTGCCAATCTGTGCCATCAGCCCCTCCAACCACTACTAACACCCGCACACACAACACATACTAGGCAATGTGGGTGAACTGCCTTGCCTGAGGACACAACAACAATTTTGATTTGCCCTCCTGTTTTAAAATATAGACAATATTAAAATGAATTGTTTATTTTCTTTCAGACATATCATACACTTTGACGTTGGATGCGGATTTACAAGCCATGCGAGTGACATCCAGAGGACTTTTTTCCAAAAACTATGAACGCTTCTTAACTGAAAGGGCCCAAATAGGATCTGTAGCTGTATGCCAAGTCTATGAGGTCTATGTCCAGGTAAGGGCTCAAAGCACAATAGTAATTTAAAATATAACGCAGGGAGTTTAACGACTGTTTCAAATTTCACTGAAATCTGAGTTTGTATGTGCAAATTAAAAATTTCAAAAGAATTGTGCATTTTCTGCCCAGAGACCGTAAGATGTGTGTCAAAAAATTTGCCTGTGTTGTGTTGTAGTAAAAGCATGTTGTAGCGGCTACACAAGGCCTGTATTCTGTAGTAGCCGCGGAGAGGTAGAATTGGGTCCAGTAAAAACTATAACGTGGTGAATGCAAATGTAAAACAAAGGGGCTGGATCCAGTATGGGTTCTGAGATGATTTAATCAATGGCAAAACCTGCGGCAATGTTTGAATGTGGACACAGAGAGCATGAATATTGTGAAGGTGAATTCTGTATTGATAAAATAAAACCAGAAACAAAAGCAATAGCTGTCAACAAAAATTATGGCTACTCTACCAACCTCTCTCCTCCTCCCTGGCCCAGGTGAATGCGCGCCAGCTTCCACACCCACACTCACGTGACCCCACCGCCTCTCTCAGGGAACAGACAGACATACACACTGTGCCCAAGTAGTGTCTCTTATACATGCCACTGAGTCAAGTTTAATCGAATATGACTGACGGGAGTGGACAGGATTGCCGTAATAATATTTTGTACTTTTCTTTTCATGATCCTACATGCAATTTCTTTTTTGACGTCATTTCTATACCCGAATGCAATTTTTTCTGTGTGGGGGCACTGACACGCAAATTTAGTTGGCAAATTTTTGTGAGCTTTCTCCATTTTTCACTGGATAAAAAATGGAGGGGTTGGTCCCAAGAAAAATAATAAGAAAGAAAGAATAAAATTCTGATATGAGAACAATGTTCTGCTTTTTTTTTTTAGCTAACAAGCTATACATTTTCAGAACGAACTGGCACATTCCTATGTCATGGTGACGGTCCCTGGTCACTACGGGCACTTGTCAGTTCACTTCCTGGCCACTAGTAGCATCACCAGCTTCTGGTGCTTGGGCCTAATAAATAAATAAAATAAAATAAATAAGTAAAGATACATAAGTTTAAAATAATGTATGAAATAAAGCTTTGAGCTTAAAGTTGATTGTTATTATTATCTTGTGTTGATAGGAGGCTCCAGATTTTGTCAACTCTGTCAGTTTGAAGGTTGAGATTGAGCAACAAAGTGAAACAGCAAACCCAGTGCTAGATGTCTATTCCACCAAAGCCTGGGAGTTTTTTGTAAGTGTTTAAACTAAATGCTCTTTTCACCATGTGTTTTCAAATATCTGACTGCAGAGACATGTGAATGTGCTGTTGTTTCAGATCCCCTTCACTAAAGACTGTGGCTCCGATGAGTTGTGTGTCAGTGACTTGATGCTGAATGTGAAGACACTCAAACAACTGTCCAGGTGATAATAATAATGATAGTCTCCAATCTAAGGTTTTAAAAAACAAAAACAAAATGCTATTATACCCAAATACTAATAAATACCAAAACCACATAGTTATTTGAGCAGGTATTGATACAAAAAATATATATATCAAGCCTTTTCCTTGGTATCAAAATTTTGTTTGAAATTTTAGTTTTGTGACACTAGTCCTATCTATGTTATTTTGATGTAATTTGTGATAGGAAATACAGTACATATACAGCATTTTCACCACATTTATCACGTAAGTCTACTATTTTATCACAGTATGAATTAATCATTATTATTATACTTGTTTCAACTATATTCTAATGCCACAGTGTGCTTGTCATGCAGTCATAAGATAAGATAAAGATAAGATAAGATAATCCTTTATTTGTCCCACAATGGGGAAATTGCAGTGTCACAACGCAAGTTTCAGAAACAGTAGGAAAATAAGAGCATGCATCAAAATCAAGATAAATAATAAGTATTTACAATCAACTAAAAAACACAACGCTGTAAAGCTAAAAGGCACAGGAACGTTGCACAATAAGTGTCTTTGATTCTGAGCAGTGAACAAACAGCAGTTAAAGTGACTCCAGTATAGTAATATATAATATTACTACAATAAAGTGACTCAGATGATTGTGTACAGTGCAGTGATGGACAGTGGTGGTTAAATAAATAAGTAGCAGGTAAAGTGACTTTAAATAATATTGCACATTGTTATTATTACTATGGAGATGACACATGGTTGCTATGGAGATGACACATGACTAGCATTGATCATTGTACAGTCTGACAGCAGCAGGAAGGAAAGACCTGCGAAATCTCTCCTTAACACAGCGAGGGTGCTCACCATGCTATGTCATGTACTTTATACTGTTCACACGTGTTACAGCTCAGCTCCAGTGCTGGTCAGAGCCAATGACAAAGAGCTGTCCTTCATAGTTAATGTGAAGAACAAAAAGGAGAACGCTTACAACACACAGGTGGTGGCTATGTACTCCAGCAACCTTTACTACTCTTCCGTTTTTCCTCCGGTAAGCACCCACATGTCATATTCTAGTAAACATAGTCTTAATGATTGAGTAACCAACTAAATGTCTTCTTGAATCTTCAGACAGACAAGGTGAGCTGCACTTCAACACAGGCACAAACAGTGACCTGCCAAGTGGGATACCCACTGTTAAGAACAAATGAAGAGGTATAAAACACAGTGACACATTTTAATAGTGATTTTTGATACTTGTTAAGGTACTTACTTATTTGAAAATATTTGTATGCTCACCATGCTATGTCATTACAGGTACAGTTTCAAATAAATTTTGATTACAACCTTGAGCAATTGCAGAACAAAGCTGAGGTGGCATTTGAGGCTAAAAGGTAAAGTTGAAAAAAATCTAATTAAGACACAATATGCAGAGATTCTGTCTCATTTCAGTGAACTTGTAACCATGTGACTACACCCCTCGGGTCAGGAGCTTTATGTGAAATTAAACACACCTGTGGATGCGTGCTACCACATATATGAATGACACGTGTGCACACACCATTTTTCTATCCCCCTGGTCATTGAGAGCTTGTGCCCGGCGGCCTGAGATTTTCGCCATTCTTCTCACGGATCATTGCGGATTTGGGCTGCTCTTTTTTGTAGCACCCCTCTGGCTTTCTGTGTGAATTCTGTTGCAGTTTGGTGAGTGTTTTCGCTCCCGTTTGCCGGGTGCAAACTTTGCGATCCAGCTGGCTTGTGCATTGTTATGCTAACTTTGCTCTGTTTGTAGTTGGGAGCGCACGTTCGCTGTCTCCTGGCTTGGAGAGGTATTGGCTCATCTCACCAGCCTGCATTGTCAGAGGCAGAATATGCTGCTATTTTGGGTGCCGGCATTTCGCCTGGTCATGTGCTTGGCCCAGATGCAGAGGCGGCCTTAGATGAAGCCCAGAAGGTGCAAATGCGTGATCAGACCACGTGCAATCAGGGGCTCTTGAGTTCGGATCCTCGGATGGCCCCGGAGAGGCGTACTGGCCCCCAGAGGGGGTCCGTGCTCACTCCCGGGAGTGCGGGGCCCGGGGTCCGTCCCAGTCTGCTCAGCATTCCTGACTGTACTCTTCAGCTGGCACTGAGTTTTTCAAGCACCCATCTCAGCACTTGGCGTCAGTGCACCTCATGCCCATGGGTGCTGAAGACCCTGGAATGCAGCTACCGCCTGCAATTCCACCTCCGCCCTCCACGCTTTTGAGGCATTTTATGGACAAAGGTGGGAGACGAGTCTCTTTCAGGAGTACTTGCCTGCAAGATCTCTGCCTTGCTCTCCAAAAAGGCTATACACCCGCTGGATCGACAGTAGGAAAATCAGGGGTTCTACTCCCCGTACTTTCTTGTCCCAAAGCGTACAGGTGGTTTCCACCCCATTCTCGACCTGAGGAGGTTAAACAAGTACCTCAAGGTTCTTTTGTTCAGGATGCTCAAACTGAAAGCATTGTTTGTTTCATTCCATTCGAGCAGGTGACTGGTTCAAAACTGTGGACCTACGCAATGCTTGACCCATTCATCTGGGTCATCGTCGCTACCTACGGTTTGCATTCCAAGGTGTGGCTTGCGAGTACAGTGTGCTCCCGTTTGGCCTGTCCCTGTCACCTCGAAATTTCACAAAGTGCAATGATGCTGCACTCTTCCCTCTCCGGAGGAGGGGTATCAGAGTGTTGAACAGTTTGGACGATTGGCTGGTGTGCGCTCCATCTGTAAGCATGGCTCACGAGCACACTACTGTCGTTCTGGACCATCCATCTGACTTCCCTAGGTCTTCACCTGAATGCGGAGAAGAGCCACCTTGTACTGAGCACCTCTGCGGAGTATTTGGGATTGGTTCTGAACTTCGACATAATGAGAGCCTGCCTGACACCTAAGCGGGTGTCCGCCATCAGGGAGTGCATAGCGAGCTGCCTTGTTCAGCTCACTGTGACTGCCTTGCAGTGCCAAAGACTGCTAGGTCTTTTGGCTGCAGGTTCTCAAGCGGTGCCTCTGGGTCTACAGCACACGCAACCACTTCAGTGGTGGTTTTTGTGCCAGAGGCTCTCCATGCCCAGGGACAGGTTGAGAAAGATAACCGTGTCCCGCATAAGCCGCAAGGCCCTTACATGGTGGATGGGGTCCAGAACTGTCGCAGAGAGAGTTCCCCTAGGCCTTGGGGCAGCCCAGGTCACTATAACTGTTGATGCATCCTAGACAGGCTGGGGCACTGTGTGGGAAGGCAAGTCTTTGGGACTCTGTTCGACAAAGTTGGCACATCAACCTCCTCGAGATGGAAGCTGTTCGTTGGCTGCAGCACTTCCTCCCTGTGGTGAGGGGCAAGCAGGTGATGGTACAGACAGACAACACTGCAGTGGTGTCTTACATCAATCATCAAGACCATCTGAAGTCTTCATACCAGCTCCTTCTGTGAGCCCAGAGTCTCTGAGAGTCTTCTACCTTCTCAGATATGTTGCCACTTCAGTCAGGCCTCAGTGGATCTCTTTGTGACAGAGGACAACGCTCATTGTCCCCTGTGGTTCTCAATGAATAGCCCACCAAGGCCACTGGGGACAGATGCCCTGAGCCAGAGCTAGCCTCCAGGGCTGCTTTATGCATTCTCTCCACTGCCACTCCTTCCAGCTCTGCTTGGCAGGGTGAGGTTTTTCCAGGCACAGGTTCACTTAGTGGCACTGAAATGGCCACAAAGACCCTGGATGTCCGAGGTGTACGAGATGCTGGATGGGGAACCATGGCGCCTCCCAACCACAGTGGACTTGCTGTCTGGGGACGAGGCAAGATCTGGCACCGTCGCCCCAAAGCCTTGAGTCTTCATGTATGGCCCTTGAATGGCAGTGCTGGCATGCTCTTGGGCTGAGCAGGACTGTCGTTGACACCTTACAGGCTGCACGGGTGCCATCCACCCAACATCTGTATGGGTGTAGGTGGAACATGTTTGCTGCGTGGTGCCACAGGATTGGTGTGGCCCCTGTGTCCTGTGACATGACTGTGGAGTTGTCCTTCCTTCAGCACCTTTTGGATCAGGGGCGCTCAGAATCCACTCTATGTGGATATCTTGCTGCCATTTCTACAGCTCATGGGTGGTGTGATGGGCTGACCCCCGGGTTGCATCCCCTTGCAACACAGTTTTTGAAAGGTGTTAGGAGGGGTTGCCCAGCCAGACATCGTTTTCTCCTGTCTTGGGATCTGCAGGTAGTCATCAGGACGCTTTGCCTGCCTCCTTTTGAGCCTTTGTCTGGCCTGGACCTGCAGATCCTGAACTTAAAAACGCGCTTTCTGCTTTCTATATCATTGGCTAAGCGAGTGGGTGAGCTTGCTGCTCTCGCCATTGGAACAGGGTGCCTGCATTTTGGGGACGAGAATGGGGTGGTTCATTTCCTGCCAAACCCTGCCTTCCTGCCCAAAGTGTTACCTAGAAACTATGTAAGCCTTTCGTCTTAGAGTCCTTCTGTTCTCTACCATACTCCTCTAAGGATGCTGAGAGGCTGTATTCCCTGTGCCCAGTGAAGGCCCTGAAGTTTTATGTGGCTTGTACCAGCTCTCTTTGCTCAGTGGACAACCTTTTTGTGAGCTATGGCACATCCACATTGTGAGCTATGGCACATCCAGAGGCCTGTTACAAAACAGCGGCTGGCCCACTGGATAGTTGATGTCATTGCACTGGCGGTGTGTAGTACTGCTGGTTGGACATACTCCTCTACCTTTGCCAAGATTTACAGGCTGAATTTGCCTGCTTCCACCATCTCCTTTGCTGTTTTAGGGTCTGTGATGGATGGGTGACTCTTTGTGTTTATTATTATTATGAGATTGCTCTATGTTTGCAGTAAAGCAGCTCATACATTTGCACTTGTGGTTGACATGATCATTTCTTTTATCATATGGTATGTCCTTGTGGGTGCCACCTCACCTTTCCTGTGACTGCTTTGGCATACTGTTGTCACATGGTTACAGGTTCACTGAAATGAAGTAGAACGATTGTTTACGTATGTAAACACGGTTCTATGAATGAAAGTGGACCTGTAACCGTCTTGATCACATGTCAGTGATTGGCTGGTTACGCCCAGTTGTCAGAAAGAGGGTGAGTGTGCACGTGCGCCCTTCATATACGTGGTAGCGTGCACCCACAGGTGTTTAATTTGGTATAATGCTCCTGACCCGAGGGTTGTAGTCACATGGTTACAGGTTCACTTTCATTCATAGAACCATGTTTACATATGTAAACAATCAATTTATTGTAATTTTTTTCAGTGATGGAAAAGAAGAACAACCTGCAGATAACACAGTGTCCATCTCCGTTCCTGTCCGATATGATGCAGGCATCGTTTTGTCCAGGTAGTCTGATCCATGCATACAGTATTAATGTATATTTAGTTTCAATAGCAAAAGTAGGCAGATGGCAGATGGTTTTGGCAGATGCAAGCATTTTTTGTCCAAAGGTTATTGTAAGAACATTTTCTGTTCTGTTGCAGAGAAACCAACATCAATTTCCATGTGGCTGACTCTACCATCCCAGTGGTGAAAACAGTGAAAACTCTGGATGACATTGGCCCTATGTTTAACTTTACAGTAAAGGTACTCGGGAGCCTTTATAATATATTTATCTGATTTGCTTGCTTTTAAATTATATATTTTTTACAAGATACTTATTTTATTTGAAAGGTATCAACAGGGATCCTTCCAGTAAACCTCTTGTATGTGTACCTAAATCTGCCACTTATGAGCAAAGGAGGGAATAACCTGCTCTATGTTACAAGTGTAGCTACACCAAATGTGAGTGGAGCCTTTTAAACATTTGTACCAAGTCTTACCTTATAACTGCTTGCTGTCTTCTCTGCAGGGAGAATCCGTCAGCTGCCCTGATGTGAGTGCGCTGGTTGATCCACTCAAAATCCTCTCTGGTGGAACAAGCCACAAAGTGTCCTTTACTGAGGAGAGCTTCAGGGGCTCAGACAAATTGGTTAGAATCACTTCAGCCAATCAAAATCAAAAGTGTTGAATATTAGATAAGGGAGCATGGAGCAATTAAAAGTGTACTACCTTGTCTACATGAAGATGTTATTTCTATGCCTGGAATGTTTCACAGTGTTGCCTCTACACTGGTCTAACCTGGTCTAATGGTCTAACCCATGAAGATCACCTAAGTTAAGTGACATTCCAGGCAAAGCAATAACATCTTCATGGAGACACGCGTTCCATTAGAAAGGTTACATAGTGCACATTTAAAGTCAAAGGAATTAAAGCAAAGTAAAAAATATTGGATAAATGTCAATAATGATATCAGATTATTGTTATTAAAGTAATTGATACATGTTTTATACAGGATTGCAAAACAGCAAAATGTCAGGAAATAAAATGCATCATCAAAGACACTCAAGCAATAAGTAACTCCTATATAAATGTACATACAAGGATATGGAATGGCACATTTATAACTGTAAGTACAGTTTGTTAAGGTTTTCCCTATTCTAGGTCATTCAATGCTAAACTCTTGCATTTATTTATTCCAGGCTACATACCAGACTGTGGAGTTGACCGCCAGTGTGAAAGTTGAGACAGCTAACCCTGATCTGCTCATAATTGGCCTCAAACAACTTCCTGTGAGAAATTTCAGCTAAACACATATTCTTGGATCTATTTAGACTGTGATATATTTCATGTGCTGGGTCAGGTGGTGCTAACCGTGAACAAACCTGGAGAGAAAGGCGATGTCCCGATTGGAGTCATTGTTGGAAGTGTATTTGTAGGCCTGGTGCTGTTAGCTGTGGCTATTGGACTTTTGTGGAAGGTAAGTCATCAAATTAGTACATTAGGTATACAGATAAATGCTTTTCTTTTCAAATGTCGTTATCTTTTATTTTAGTTTGGATTTTTCAAAAGGAAGTACCAACAGCTTCAGCAAGAGGCAAAAGAGGATGCACAAAGTAATGCACAAGTGGACGAGGTGTTGTAAGGATTTCCTTTGTCTAATTTAGTCTATATTGCTTTCTGTTTATCTTTTTGTTTGAATAAGACTACTTGAAACAAATTCTACAATATCTTAAAACAGGTGTGAACAGATCTAAAAACTAAGCTGAATGTATGTATTGTGTTTGCTGTTATATCAGGGGCTCATGGGTCTGCAATTTTACTATTAATGTAATTCAACAAAGGGTGTTTTGCCACTGGCAGGAAACAATTAATATTCTCTGTGAGAAGTTGTACATGTTGTCTTTTATCATTTAGGGTGAGGTGTGTCTATCATGTAGTATAGCCAACAGGGTTTTTAAAACAGGGGAAATAAGGACTGTCCCTTTTCATATATTAATGACATTTAAAAAACAAGTTATGTTGTGTTTAACTTCATTAGATGAGTAAAATAATATTCCATAGCTGCAAAAACAAGTTGTGGAGTCAGCCCATATTTTAGAATGCAATTGGGTTAAGAAATAGCACAGAAGGGGGGTGATAACAAAAAAACGTATATGGTCATGTATATTTTATTTATTAGTAGTATTTTTTATTTTATTTACATTTGTGAAAATAGAAACTTGGTCTGAATTTGCCCTGTGTTTCCACGGACTCTCGAGGTTATTTGAATTTATCTGACTGGTCACAAGATGGCAGCATGCATCAAAGATATGTTTGCGTGAATTGCGGCGCCGTGATAATTTCACTAAATTCATCATTTTTGGTGAATTCGGCTACGCTCCGCAACGTTTACAATATCTGATACTCCTCAAGAAAATATCTATCCTTAATTGTTTTTCTTATGGCTTTATTTGCGTTTCTTACTAAATGGATCATCTAGTCTTAGGCACATTTTGGAGAGTCTCAGCTGGAGCCCACATGTTGGAAGTGGTATTCTGTACTTGACAAATGATTGAATTGTTTCACAATTATTCATGTGCAAGTGTGTTGTGAAAGAGGTAATGGATGTATGTGTACAGGGAGTACAGTGTGGAAATACTTGATGAAAATACCTTTGAGTGTTCATTCCTGCAAGCTTCTGTACAGCCAAACATGTGATCCATGTCACATTTGGGAAAATGCAACAATGTTCTTCAAAACCACACACGATGATCCCATGGCCTTTTTTTTTTTTTTTTTTTTTTTTTTTTTACCATTACCAAGTGACTTTTACTGGTACTTTGCCAAAGTTATACTTTCTTTATTTTTATGATAGGACCCCTGTCACATTTTTGCATTTTAATTTTATTTTCCTACTCTGCTGGTTGGACAGTGGTGACTGGGGGAGTCTCGGATTATAATTTATTTGAACTGATTTACGTTGAAATGGACATGTTTGACACGCACTTAATTTGAATCACAAATGCAATATTTAAATAACCTTAACATTATTTGTTTGTTGGAGGTATGTAGTTTGATTCTACGCATGCAAGTGATTTTTGGGACAGAAGGTCATACAAGCCCTCGATGACTTCAGGATTTGAGCCAGGACTTTAAAGTTGATACAGTGGTGCAATAGTGGACTGCATGTCAGGTGTTTTGGAAACTCCAACTCTTCAAAGACTCGTCTCACAAATCACACACTGGGAACACTCAACAGATTGCTGAATACGACACGGGACAGTGACGAGTGTACATTTCCACATAACCTGTCTTTGCTATTAGGCTACTGAGGGCATTTGGCTTGGACCACTTGAGGGTAATATCTTTTTGTCGTTTAAAGTTTAGCTTTCTTATAGATTAAGTAAAAAAAAGAGACTTGTCTGACTGTGCGTCAGTATTCATAGCCTAAATGCTCCCAAATGAGCTAGCCTTTAGAGTTTATTCTATATTTTCATGAGAGACAGCTGTTAGAAAATAAGATATCATTCAGCCTATTGTCCTATGATGTGTATAGTATCAAGTGCTTATTTTTATAGGCTATTATGATCCATAAACACCATGGTCACACAAGGTGCTCTGCATAAAGTGGACCTTAAGGCACTGTGTATGCAGTGTGTAGGCCTAACTGTCTAATGACGTAGAAAGCCTCCCAGTGTCCACTGCACTCTACTCTGAGAGTAGCTGTAACCCGAGTTCCGCTGAAGAGGTCGCGCGAGGACTTTTAAAGAAGTGCAGACTGCGCGTCAGCGAGTCAAGAGCCCACCAAGGTCTGCATGTTTGTATGTGCCCATTGAATGAAACGCCACACCGTACTGCTCTGTCTGGTGAAGCCTCTTCGGAAACAGGTTTGATTATATTTAAAAGCTTGACCCGTGAGAGAAACCCAAACAACTGTCTGTTCTAATATTAGAAGCGCGGCTGCGGAGCTACTATGAACTCTATTATTGTCTGGGCACGGATCCGTTCAAAAAGGCTCCCCTCATCAAAAGATTTACACTACTGTCTGCAGTTGGTGGGGAAAAAAAAAAAAATCAGTTACACTGAAGTGCACTCCCTAAGATGCTTGCATGCCTTCTGTCACATTATTATTATTATAATAATAATAATTATTATTATTATTATTATTAGTATTAGTATTAGTATTATTAGTATTAGTATTATTAGTATTATTATTACAGTAATAATAACAACTATATTATTATTATTATTATTATTATTATTATTATTATTATTATTATGTTAGTAAGGTTATATGTTTTGTTTCCATGCTGTACTTCTGCATAACAAAAATGGTAAATTGTGATCTGTTTGTTTTCCCTCTAATTAGTTCGGTCATAAAAAGTACATTTGTTACATTAAAATGCAACTTTCAAATTGCTCAGTGACGTGTTTGTTTTTGGTGCTGATGCCTGGTGGATTTCCTCCAGTGATGAGTTAATACTTCATTTACTGAGTCAGGCAGGAGAAAGTTAGTTGTAACTCTGTCACCTGATTAGGATTGAACGAACTTTGCTAAGAAAAAAAATCTCCCCACCCCCACAGAAGAGGAGCCCGCCCACCAAAGACAGTCAACCCGAGACCCCTTATAGATTTAAAAAGAGAGGCTGCATTCTCAGACTGACACTTATTCAACACTGCCACCTTAAGCAGATTACTTTGGCGCTGCCTGTGTCACTGACGAGCTTCACGTTGCCTCTCCATCCATCATGTTTGGGATGCTGAAACACCACCTCCAACCAGGCATTTTGCTATTCTTCCTTTGGCTTTGTCATCTTATGGAACATCAAAAAGTTCAAGGTAAGGTATTGACCTACAATTACGTCTACTTTATGAAAGTTTGATTTGAAGCGTAAAATTAGTATTGTTTAGTCGCCTCCTACGATAAACTTGAACAAAGTCTGGGTGTAATTTGTCTGCTGGCTGTGTCTGTAGTTCCCGCATGCAGTTTGTGTAAGAATTGTCAAAGCAGGTGCGGTATGGGACACTTCAGTGCCATACATGTTAAGTTGTGCTAAAGCCGCGCTGCTTCAGCCTCAGATTTATCTGGACACCTTCCACTTGGAGAGTTACCTATATAAGGCACAAATGAGTGTCTGTAGATGTTTTCGAGAAAGATATTAAAATAGTGATCTTTTAAAATATTGTGGTATTAAAAGCGAGCAGAGTATGATAAGGTAATTTTCTTCAGTTGAGGACTTGGTGAACACTTTATAGGTGGTGCGCCTGGTGCTGTCTGTCTGTCTGTAAAATCATACTCTTTACCAATAAAACACCATAACATGTCTTTATTTAAAAACGGCATTTAGTTTTCGAAACCTGTTTCGTTGTATATTTTGTTTTGAGTTTGGATGTCCACTGTCTTCCCATAAAAACTGGTTTTGTAGAAGAGATTGGCTGCTATTTAAGACTGTCTAGACACTCCACTTTCTGTGCAGAGATAACGAGAAGGCTTTGGGCATAAAGTCCCCTCCTCCCTGCGTCTCGCGCCACTTATTCGTGTACTTTCTGCTTTGAGACGGCATTGTAGGAGACAGTCACAACTGGGATATAACAGTGTTAACAGTGCCACTGCCCCCGAAAAAACGAGACAGATTACGGGTACGCGGGATACGGGGAAGGCGCGCCTTGGATAATGCTCGCTGTTTGTTTGTGGCATAACTGAGTGCATTACACTGAAGCTTATGTCCTTTTGTCCGCAGCCGGTAACTGCTGGCTGCAGCAAGGAAAGAACGGAAGATGCCAAGTACTATACATGCCCGGAATGAGTCGAGAGGAGTGCTGCCGCAGCGGCCGTCTGGGTACGTCCTGGACCGAAGAGGATGTCCCCAATAGCACGCTCTTTAGGTGGATGATCTTCAATGGCGGAGCGCCTAATTGCATACCATGCAAAGGTGGAGGTGCATTAATTTCCATTTGTCCTCACATGACGGTTGCCCCATATTTACCTACACTCATAAATTCCCATAAGCATCACATAACATTTTATGCACTCCTCTAGAAACGTGTGACAATGTTGACTGTGGGCCCGGAAAGCGTTGCAAGATGAACAGGAGGAGTAAGCCGCGCTGTGTGTGCGCACCAGACTGTTCCAACATCACCTGGAAGGGTCCTGTGTGTGGCTCGGACGGAAAGACCTACAAAGACGAGTGCGCGCTGCTGAAGGCGAAGTGCAAAGGCCACCCAGACCTGGATGTGCAGTACCAGGGCAGGTGCAAAAGTAAGTAGATTGTTTTTATGCGTGCGTAAAATGTATCCAAAGCGACATCTGTATTTATTGTCTATTATTCTGTCTTGCCAGAAACGTGCCGTGACGTCCTTTGCCCCGGCAGCTCCACGTGCGTTGTGGACCAAACAAATAACGCATACTGTGTGACGTGTAATCGGATTTGCCCTGATGTGACGTCACCCGAGCAATACCTATGTGGAAATGACGGGATTGTGTATGCAAGCGCATGCCACCTGAGAAGAGCTACATGTCTGCTGGGCCGATCCATTGGCGTGGCCTATGAGGGCAAATGCATCAGTAAGTGTCCCACTGCGTGGTCCTGGCTGAGATTACTCACTCCTCCTCTTTCTGCCAACATTCCACTAAGAAGGGGGTCCACAAACTGTGTGTGTTAGTAGTTAGTTGTGTTTGCTCAAGAGATGATAGACATCTTATTATTTCCTGATGTTGGCAGCTCTTTTCCATATGGGAACTGGAGAAACACAGAGTGAAGTAGAGCAGTGCTGGGGGCCATAAAGACATGAAGGCTTCAAGTTAATATTTGCCTCAAATTGTATCCAGAAATCACAATCACAATGTCTTAAAAATACCACAATATCAGTCCCAATAAAACAGGATGTAGTTCATTCTTGTAGCTTACTTGTCCAAGCCTCAGCAGACATCTGATGTTGCTTGAAAAGCATAAATTCTAATCCATTTTAGGGCATATTTCCCTAAGCTAACTCATGCTGTCTCTGCACCTAGAGGCCAAGTCGTGCGAGGACATTCAGTGCAGCGGAGGAAAGAAGTGTCTGTGGGACACCCGCATGAGCCGGGGGCGCTGCTCCCTGTGTGATGAGAGCTGTCCAGAGAGCCGGACTGACGAGGCTGTCTGTGCCAGTGACAACACTACATATTCCAGTGAATGTGCCATGAAGCAGGCTGCTTGCTCCTTGGGGGTTCTCCTTGAAGTCAAGCACTCAGGATCTTGCAACTGTAAGTAAACAAAATGTGAAAAACACCTTCATCCAAAGACAGTGTTTGGTGTTGCTTTCCCTACCCCGAGAGCATCCGTACCCATTTGTGCCCAGACCCACACAGCCACATCACATAAGCAGGCAAAGGACTTTGAAATGGAACAAGTTGCATGACATTGTCTTGTTGCTGACATATGTTCTTGTGTTTCGCATTTGTGTTTTTTAATATTGAAAACACAATAACTGAAACTGACTGAAATATTCTGTCTGGGAGCCTGGACATTTAACCAAACTCAACAAAATACAAAAACAATATTGGTTTGCAGTGTAAAGTTAAGACCTTCAACATCTAGTTGGCTCACTCTTATGACCTGCAGGAGCAGTTTGCCTTAAACTCGTGTTGTTTGTAATAGTGATTATTTCACACATGTCACGTGCTAAGTTTGTGGCAATGGTGTTATTGCAAATGTCTCTTGTTAGTGTTTTGTTTCTGTCTGCTAAAATATTACATTCAAAATTCACTGTCTCCCCCAGTGTTACACTGCCAACAACTGGCATACATTTTTTTACTCAAATGTATAGAATGGACAGAGGGTGATTGTAACATTGGTGCCAATCTCTCAACCTTATAGATTTAATTAATAGAAAAAAAAATATTCTTCCTTTTGTCACAAATCTAGATGTGACAAGTTGTGCAGGTATATGTTTAAGATCTGCAAAGCAATATGGGATCAACTTTATAATCACCTCATGAGCTAAAGTGAATGTGACATGACATAGTATTCAAATACTATTGGCTTGTTTGTGTATTATTCAATTGCTCATCCAAGCATTGCAAAACAGTAACATTTTGTTGGCTTTTATTAGTATCCTTTGAATGTTATATTGAAATGACAAATCCATTTGGATTGAGGGACTGCCTACTTTTCTTTTTTGGTTGTTGCTTTTGCTTGTGTCTTTTGTGTAAATGTCCTATGTAAAAGAGTAGAAAATACCTCAGAACTGTGTTAATGCTCTTTGACCTGCTACACGGCAAGGCTATGACACAATCCACTTAAACCGATATTTGACAGCACAAAAAGAGCCTGCAACTCCCTGACCACCAGAGCATATTTTTGTGTGTTGTGTGTGTCTGCTTTCAGGAATCTGCTCAAAAGAGACCTGAGCCATTGGAGCCCTGAGCCTCAGCCCCCTTTAACACACCCCGTGTCCCCCTCTCCTCCCCTCCTTCCATCCATCTTTGCTTCACTCCGTTCCATAAAGCATTTGCTGTACATTAAAGTTAATTAGGGTGACACTGAGGGGTTGCATCTCTTACACAAATCTCTATAAAAATACAAATACAATTAAATATGATTAGGGGCTGTGTGCCTGTGTGGCTTTGCTTTATTAACACAACTTTCAGTGATTTTCTGCGCTGTTGTGGTCAATTTCATACAACAGCTGCATATATTCTCCCATTTAGCCATTACAGAAGACCAGGAGGAGGAGGAGGAGGAGGAAGACGATGAGGACTCAGACTACACAACCTATGTCCAATTACTGCCTGTTCTGGATGGATAGGCCCCAGTAACTATAGGGGAACAGTTCTATGTTCATACTGTAAATTATGTGTATGCTTATTTATTTTTTAAAGAAAGGAAGTATACATATAGTTCAGTTTGCTAGATGTTTATTTATACTGTACCTTTTGTGTTTTATAATTTATACATTTATGTTGTCAGGCATAATATCTACCATTATATATTGCATTACCACTCATTTCAGTTTTATTGTTGTCGCTTTTTCATTTTTTTAAACATGAAGAAATATATTTGTTCAAGGAGAAGCAGTGTTATTTATTTGTCATGACCGTGTAAGTAGAGACCCTCTACAAGCTGTAAATTGCATTCCGTGAGCTGTAAAAATCTGCTTGTTACTGTCAAATCTTTATCACGGATGTTTGCCATGTATATGCATGTTTAGGCTGTGTCTTTATTTATTGGCAATATATCAATAATCTTATGTACAGAAGTGATTTACTGGTTTGTTTACAACTAATAACAACTGACCAAAGGGATTCTGGTGATGGCAATGGGAAAGAGCACTGTATAAAGTGCAACACAGCAGTGATGATGACTCCCCCTTTTGTTTCTTTGTTTTTTCACCTAGGAGTTTTTAGAACATAATTCACCAAGAGAATATGCTTATGTCTGATTAGCAGCTAATAGTGGGATAATCCTTGATTATTTTGAAAACATTGTGCCATTAAAGTCCAAACATGCCAATGTGTTATGTATTCTCAGAGCAGAAAGTTCACATGCTGCAGTACTTATAGTCACATTTCTGTAATTTTTTCTTTCCACTGCATCAGTCAATTTTAAGCTCATTTCACAAGATACAAAAATGTTTCAAAAATATAGTTTTGTATTTTTTATGTAAATGTCATATGTACATACAAAGTTTGATGGTATTTGTACAGATATGAAGAGTGAAACAATTAAAGTTTTTTTTTCCCTTATGCTTGCCTTTTTCTTTTTAATTTGTAGGCCTATGTATAACCTATACCCTACATTAGAGTGCAGTACACAAATCTTAAATCAAAATCAAACCTATAGCCTTAATGGTGTATGGGGTGTATGGAGAATTTAGTAAATATTTTATTTACATTATGTAAACATAATGTAAACATGCTCAAATCAAATAACATTATTTTATTGCCATCAAGCACATTGCATGTGCCATTGGCTAAAACATTGTAGCCTAGTTATATGCTATATGACAGCTCGTGGCATCCTATGTGAAGTTGTGATACTGTTCAAATTAGTATATATATATATATATATATATATATATATATATATATATATATATATATATATATATATATATATATATATATATATATATATATTATTTATTTATTTTTTTTACTTGATGGCAGTAAAATATAGATTCGCGATTCGCGAATCCACCTATAAACCATAGACTACCACAGCTAGTGTGTTTCATTTTATTTTTACAAGCTCTTTGACATGTACCTGACAGCTGACCCGTATAACTGTCTTATATCTGTCTGGGCAAGTCTTGCTATGTGTGTGACACGCTCAGACTGGCCTTTTGAAATTTTGGCATCAAGTTTATATTTTCCTGCCAAACCTCTCCGTTATCCCAGCGCGTCACATTTGTTCCCTTTCGCTTACCGTACGCGATTATCGAAAACAAATATGGCGTCCTCAATGTCACTTCTAGGCTTGGGACGTTTATCTGTCCTAAATGCGGCTTCAAAATGGGCTTTAAATCCTCTCAGGTAAACACATATCTGTTAGCATCATTATGTTTTCATTGCAAGTGGTTATGGTGATTAAGAACTCAAACTGCACACTTTATCATAAAGTATAAGCTAAATGTTGGCTATAACGTAGCATAGCAAAATGCTAGCACAGCAGGAAAACAACATGCGTTTATGTCCCATTTCTCAAAAAATTCAGAATATTCCGATGGGTTTTACCTTGTTTGTAAAGTAATGAGTATAATATAATAAATCTTTAAAGTGCTTTGCTAAATTCGTCTTTCATACCGCGTGCCCTTAACCACCTGGCTGGTCGGATAATTGGCTAACATCACAGTGTCAAATTAGTTTAGTGAGCTAAACATTCACATACTGTTCAACATGTGTTGCATGCCATGGTTAATAACTGGCGAGACGAAAAACTTTATTCAATAAAACACGTCTCACTAAAAACGACAGGACAAGGCTGGTTTTCAGAAACGTAACGCGTCTGTAGGGGATACGTCAGTGGCTCTTCACTCTATAACGAGTAGCATCTCGTTCAGTGTTTGGACGCCCAAAGTGGTTTAGAGCAGTACTAAAATGTACCTATACCTGGACTATAGCATGCCTAAACCTGTGATCTAAAAGAACAATCTTACTAAAACATACATGCATAAAATGTATGCTATTAAAATAAAGCTTAAAATGACCATGAGTATCACCAGAAGAAACCCATTTACCACAGTTTGAAGAACCGTGGTCAAACATCATGCATGTTTTGTGTACACCTTGCATGAAAACGCAGGGACTACTGTTGAAAATCAGCAGTAAAATTATTAATAGCACACATTTCCAAAATTGTTAATTCATATATAGCAGCTAATACATAAATCCATTTCCATGTCTGTAGCTTTTTAACTTGTTAAATTATGATGCAAAGTTTTATTTATTGGTTATTGTAGTAACATTACAGGTGTGTAGTTTGTTGGCCTAATGCCCATAATAAATATTCATTACAGGAAGTAGTGCTGTGTTCTAATTTTCTTAATGACTTTGACTCTATCCATTTATAAAAAGTCAAATGTTTATGCAAGGAACAGATTCTTTTAACAAAATTAAGGTGGTATAGCATTTTTGCATTTGTCAAACCATAACTATTATGTAAAAGAGGCATCCTTGGCACTTATAGTATGGTTTCTAGGTGACAATTATGTAATTGCTTTTACTTGTTGATATGACAAATTGTCAAACCAGCAATTTATATTTGATTTTTCAAAGGAAAATGTGAATAAATAAATAAATATATCTGCTACGTTTTGTGAAACAAGTAGTCCAACCAGTCACATGCTCTTCATATATATATATATATATATATATATATATATATATATATATATATATATATATATATATATATATATATAAGTAATGTGTACATATCTTTTAACACTTTTATACACAAATAAATCTCGGTCTCTGTACTGTCTGGGTTGCCTTGATAAGCCCTTACTTGGCCAGGCCTAGTTGTTAGTGACTGCACATTCACAAAGAGCTACACAGTCTTCAACAGACATTTGACCAGAGCAGTTTCAAGCACGTCCAGTTATGAGGATGAGCTCCAGTCTGTCAGAGATGCACCAGACAGAAATAATGGGTGACGGGGTATTCTCGTTTTGTCCCTCCTCAGCTCTTCCTACGAGATCTGCAACCAAAGCACAGTTAACATTGTGTATTTTTCTTTGTTTTATTTTGCATTATGTGTAATGTTTTTATCCCATGTTTTTCAGGTCCACAAGCACATCAACATCAAGGCTGGCAGAAAAACAAGGACAAGACACACAGCTTATTACTGTTAATGAGAAACTGGTAAGATTCGGTCTGCTCATCGTGGCACAACTTTGTTGTCTGGTCATTTGCGTTCCAATTAAGAACATTTCCAGAAATCAAATTTCATAATGGAAGAAACAGAGGGGCAATATTTACAAAAATAAAAAATAAAAAATATTATCAGTATGTGGATACTCCAAAAAGTTTTTTTGGCAGTCCCAATAGGAAATATCACTTTATACCCTTGTTCAAAATTATAATTAGCTTTTTGGGGAATTTAAGATTATTAGTAAGATGATAATAAATTATATACCCAATATAAAAAATTGAAATATTACACTAAAGCTTATATATTTATATATATATACATATAAAATGTGTGTGTGTGTATATATGTGTGTGTGTGTGTGTGTGTGTGTGTATATATATATATATATATATATATATATATATATATATATATATAATGTAATATATATATATAAATATATAAATATAATGTTATATATATATATATATATATATATATATATATATAAGTCTAATTGCAAAAGCATTGCACACAATGTTCTAATGAAAAGGTTTGAAAGGAAAATATATGATGTAAATTGTTCATGATACATGAATAGCATATCTAATTGTATACATTGTGGTAGAAATTAATCCAAGTAATCCATGAGTTGTGCAAAGAGATAGTAGTGTCTAATGCAGGACTTTATTACCATCAGTACGGGACCCAGAGACATGAACACTCAACACCATGTCGTACTGTTGTCTATTCAAGTCTGCTCATGCTCCCATTGTAGGGAGTATTATAACTCTGATGATGCAGGAGGGATAAAGACTGAGCTGGAGGTGTTCTTGGAACAGTAGTGCAATTTCCCAGCACATATAGGTAAAAACACATAACTAAAAACTTTTAATGTATGATGCAATGTATGACTTGATCAGTCACAGTTATTGTTGTAGGTATTTCTGGTATGAATCACTTCATACGCAGAAAAAATGCAATAGACATCTGTGCAGTTTTGCTGCCCAAGGCCTTTGCAATTTTTAAACAATTATGATTTTGTGAAGCCCGTGCTGTGCATGTGCTGAGTGTAGGACAGACTGTGGCAGAGCCTGTCTCTGTCCTCGCAGTAGGACACTGAGGAGCAGCAGAGAGGAATGGGGGCCTCTAGAAATGAGGAGGAGTGATAGAAAAATGGAGCCTCCCCCAGCTTCACCAAACGGACAGTGGCCACTTCAGTATTGTGGGCTACAGAGGTTCCTTTGTGTCATGCTGTGGCTGGCGACGGCGGGAAGTGCTCTAATGTTGGCCCAGACAGGCAGAAAAGAGGCCCTCAGCTGTTTACAGTATAGTGTGCCACAGCACACAAGAGCTCCCTGCTTTAACATGGAGATGTCAAGATTAAACTGCAATCCTGTGTACAGGATTATGGTTTAAGTGTACAAGCCACAAAGTACTTGTAACAAACAAAAAATAAACATGAAATCTGGAAGCAAAGGCAAGTTATGTCAATTGAATCTACTCCCGTCCTCTTCTTGTGTGTGCGCCACAGTTCACAGACAAGGTCGATGTGAGGGCTCCAGGGCATTCAGTGATTGTCAGCGTGCTAGTCATTCATCAGACACTCAGTGTGAACCACTCTGCTCAGACCAATCAAACAGGGCTGTGATCTTTGAAGGGATAACATGGCCTGTGCATTTTAGGCTGAGCAGATTATACAGTGGTTTGTTCTGAGTGAGAGTAGTTGTAGAACAGTGCCTGATTATCAGTCAATCTGTACTTCATAGCACAGCAATTTTTTTTTCTATTCCGCAGAAATGTGCTGCTATTCTTGCATTGTAGTACCTGGTATTGGTATTTCTAAGTGTCTGTCTTTATAATCTTAAAGAATGAGCTGAGAGAGTGAGGCCCATGAAGCCAGGGTGACCTTCTTTTGTTGTTAATTACTGTTACATTAAGCATGCTGAGCTCCAGCGACACAGCTCCAGTGTGCTGTGTTCTGCTGAACTCTTTACTTACAGAACTGAGACAGCAGCCTGAACTTCCACATGAGAATCGGATCATTTCTAACACATGCCTGAGTTGCGACCCAAAGCAGTCGTCACTGCATATAAAAGCAACAGTATCTCTTATAGAGTTCTCCAAAGGCTCTGCACTTTTTATGAGACAGAAGTGGACAGTTACTGTGGAGTGAGGAGCTGCCTGATCATTCAGACTACAACACTGACTCTACTTCGATAGTTTAGAGCAGCCAGGTTGTTTGTTCATCGAAAGGTTTTTGTTTCTAATGAATTTGAAGCCTGACATCTGTTGGCAGGGAACACACATCTGGACCAAATATGTGACATTTTTGGTAAATGAGGTGGTGATTTTTAAAGGCCTGTTGTTGGTTGTTTTTAAAGCTTAAAATTAGCGGCAAATTAAAAGGGCTTCAAACTGAAAAAAGGCACAAAGTAGTTGCTTAGCACAGATACATTGAGGACAACAATGCAGTGTTGGCTTGGGATTAAGTATACTCCTGTTGACCAGACATGAGTCCAGACAACTGAAAACTCAATTATTGTTGAATTGAATTTGTCTGAATTTAAGCAAAGGACTCAGGTGTATACTACTACAAACCGTCTAAGTTATCTCACAGTTATGACAATAAAAGACGGCTATCCCAACTGGTGGGATATATTTAGCCCAGGCTGTTAATGTCTGGAGGACTGCAGTGTATAAGCCTGTCTAGCCTCAGACAAGGCTGACCTACAGTGAAGCAGGGCATCACCCCCCCCCCCTCCTCTGCGTACACAACATAAGTGTGTGTTTTGTCTGCTCGCCCTCTTGTGCAGCTCTACTACAAGAAATCTCCAGGCTCAGATTTGTAGGAGGGATGTTTGTCAATGAAGGAGCTTTCATTATGTATCATCCACAGTATTTCATTTGTTATTATCAGGCCTAGTAAATTTAAGCATTTAGCAGTTGGTCCAAAATCACAATTACTATAAATTAATTGTTTGTATTATTGTTTAAAATTATATATTTTTTATAATTTTATCATTATTATTTTTTATTAACAAAAAACCCTAACGTGCCCCAATGAAAAGGTCACAGCCAGCCAGTGTATTGTGGCCTCTTTTGAAGCTCCAAGTATATAGTGGCTTATGTTGGGCGTGTTCCAGTGTGGTTCCAGGTACACAAGGACAAAGCACTTGTTGAATGTAATTGAGCCGTGAGGATGATGGGTGGAATGGCATGTCTAATATCGACAAATGCGACCGTAGTCTTGACGTGAGCCTATCCCTGCAGCATGTGAAATGTGAGCTTGTGGATGACCCTCACAGCAGCTGCTCTGTGTTCCCCTGTGTTCAGCAACTCCGCCACACACCATAGATAATATTTGTTTCTGTAAGAGACGCAATCAGTACTTGCCGGGGCTTTTTCTACTTCAAAGCTGTGCGAAGGTGGGAGCAGGCCTAAGCTGACGAGTGACGCTCCAGGTCTGGGTCTGGAGCTGGGTGCAGAGGGGTTAAGGGGTGATGTGTTTGGGTTTTCACCACATGCTGACTCTAAATGATTCAGCCCGTTTGACCCCTTGACCTCCTTTTGGCAGCTTTCCTGAGGTTTTTGGCAACCGCGCAGACTGTACTGTGTAAAAGCTATAATCACATTTTAATTAGGATGTCACCATGGCAAAAATGTTTTTCAAATTTTACTTTTGACACGATTATTGACACCACAAAAGACAAAAAATACTTGCATACCTGTAGATAGTTAGTCACTATAGGCATGGTGTTTCTTGTGATTTGTGATCTAAAAGTGAATAACCTTTATTTCATGGATTGTAGATTTTGTATCACATATGTCTTACCTGTTGTTTTACACCGTCCTTGTGTTTTCTTACTGTTCACATTTTAGGCATCAGAAATGTTTTGTCTTCCTAGACTGTTAAAAGATTTACAAGATGGATAATTTTAACATCCAGTGACTGAACCCTCTTGGATGATTTCCGACACAGACGTGAAGTTCCCTTTCTCTGGTTTGTTTAAGGTTTCAAATAATCCCCTTCCTCTAAATGATCACAAAGGGAGTATTGAGTGATGTCTTGAAGTGAGGAGGCCATTTGACTCTCCAAGTGAATGAGCTGTAATGTGTTTAGTGTAAAGTCATGTCTACGCCTCTCCAGAGCTCCATCTTCATTCAGGTCTAAGCGTCAAAGCAGCTTTTCATCAATGGCTGTGACTCTGTTACTCTGCATGGTCATGTTCTTTAATAGATCTCCACTGCAGACTCACCACATGTTGGCTAAATATGTAATTCCTGTTACCCAAACAAAGTGTCTGTGCATTGTGACCGGATCTGGAAACAATAATAGAAAAGTACAGAGCATATTTCATGTCACGGTGCCGGTAGAATTGGTTTAATATTCCACTATGTAAACTGAGGAAAATGAACTGCAGGAAACATGAACAAATCATCCACACTGACAGTGTGTGAAGTGATCTGAGGTCAAAGCCAAAGGCCCCTCAGAGGTAGACTCTTGTGGAGGTATGCAGCACTGTACAAAGATGTAGTCTATGTACAATTTAAAAATAATTTTAAATGTATTCATCTGTAGTAATTACTTTAAATAGAACTTCCAAGGATACAAAGGACCCTTTTAACCTGTAAATATTATTTAGACTAATGTCCATCTGCATGAACTTTAAAGTTGCATACGCTTTATTCCCCTAACCCTTTATTGTGGAAGGATTGTTTAAATGTGGGCTGCTGTGCTTGTCAAACATTTTCATATCAGCCTTTGTTCTCGTGCAATACAGTATCATCGTTGGATGTGCTCTTGTTTACTCAGCCTGTGCCAGCCCAGGTCTCCGCTGGTTCATTGTGGTAGGCCCAGCGGCCCCACAGCGACAAGCCCCTCTGCTCTTTATTTGGCTCATCGCCTGGAAGTGTCACAAATATGGACACGCTTTCATGTGACGAAGACTATACCAACGCTTTGGGCCTTTCTTAAGCCAGCCTTTCTGTCTGCGTGGCCAGGTATTGTAGGGCCCCGTGAAGACCCTGTGAATAGTGTCAAACTTGATCGTTCTCATTTTGCTTCCTGTACGCAGCCGAAGAAAAGTGCCCACCGTGTGGGTTTTCCTTTTGTAATGGCCTGCTCTAGTCTTCCTGGGAACACAGCACATTCCAGCCACAATCGTCCTCTTTGTAAAGCTGGCCATTGTGGCTGAGTCTGTTATGCGGATAACCCTCCTAGCTTTCAGTGTAATGCATGCAAGTATCATCCAAGTCTAGACTCTACTTTGCAAACAATAGCAGATAATGAGCAGAGTGTTTTCAGTGATCTGGCAGAGCTTTTGTTTTGACACATCCTCCCCTCATTCAAGACAAACCTTTTGTGCTCATCCACGCCTAAAATGTGATTTAAGGTCTGCTACATCTGGACAAATTATTGCACAAGTTCACCATCCATGGGCCTCATGTGTCAGTTATGCTTTATGTAACGTACATGCTCATAACCATCGTCTGGCCTGCTATTCCCAGGGGTATCGTTTCTAATGCATCTCAGATAGGGACTTTCAGAAGCGGCGCACCAAACAGCTTAACTGAAAATTAGATTTACCTCCACTGTTGTTTTTGAAATTCATCCTGGATTACTTAACTTCAGTGCCTCACTCGTGTACTTAACATGTACTTCTGTCGTAAAGTTCTGCCCAAAACATCAGAATGTGAAGCTCTGCTACAGCAGGCAAAGATGGTAGTTGTGTTATTGTGTGATGTGGTGCCCACTCTCTCTTCTTGGGGCTGACAAGAACATGTTTTTCTTCTCTCTGTGACAAGAAGGAATTGTTAAGGTTAAGTAGATAGGGCATCCGGAAATAATTACCTAGCACTTGGGAAGTTTTTCCCCTCTTCTTCATGTCCTGTTTTTGTCCTCTTTTCCTTTTATTTGAACTACCCTTTGTATGTTCAAATCTTATTTGTTATTAAATTGAGTGTAGTGTGTTTTAGAAGTAGCACCTGTAATTGACTAGACTGAAATACCATTGCCAGGCTGTTTCCAAAGAAAAAGTAAGCTTTTGTGTGGAGTTCACGCAAAATGACCCCTTTTCTACAAATCAACCAGTGGATGACAGACAATGAAGAAAATTTGATTCTTTGAAGTTGTAAAGGCCATTGAAATGTGTTAGATTCTTGTATTGAAAGCAGAGTGCCCCGAAAGGCCTCAGTCCTAGATGGCTTAAGCCTGCTGGGATTTCATCACTTGTTTTCTCATTCCTTCAAAAGTTAACATTGGTTTTGAAGGAGCCCATTAAAATCATTCTGGAATATGGGGCTTCTCTAAAATAAAAATAAAATTGTTAAAAGTTGAAAATAAAAGCAATGGTTTGCAAACATCCTTATAAAATGTATTCTCTCTGAAAATGATTTGATGACAGCTCCCCACAAAGAAATAATTGATGTTGGCTTCCAGTTTTTTGTGGTACGATTTAAATGAACAACAAAATAAACTCCTGAATACAAAGATGTATTTGTAGAACCGACAAAGAGAGACAAAAATCCTAGCCAACAGATTAATTTCCAGTTGATCTGCAGAGTTGGCAGGGTTCAGAGATGCCCACATGCACACTGTGCGGCATCAAAGCTCAAAAACACTAAAAACTCAAGCCAAATTTAACATTATTTACTGCAAATCTAAACGTCATTGATTTCTTTTCACCTTCTTTATTATTGTTCTTACACTTAGGATTGGCCCAGTCTGGTCTTTAGTGTCATAGTGAAAATAAATCCCAAGATTGATGTGAATGAAAGATTATAAAACACAGTCTCACTGATTATTCAAGAACTTTTTATGCCCCTACATTTTTGTACATTTGCTGACTTTTTCACCTTATGTATCTAACACCTGCAGGCTAACTTTGGATAACCTTTTCTCTTCAGTAATGCGTGTTTTCTTTGGAGGAAAAGGAAAAGACATGAGCCACTAAGTCTAATAAATTAGGTTTAAATCTTTTAAGTCACTTGACACATGCCACAATAATAAAGATAATACAAGTTTAAATATCACACATAGGCACTGTTCTGTACTACTCCACATACTTGAGTGTTGCCTCTAAAGCCATTCAAGTTGTCATATAAATCTCAGCGTGCAGCCTAATATAACATGCAGTTCAGATATTAAAATAAATTGGTTTTGGTTTAGCAAAGGTCTTATTCAACAAAAATGTACTAAGGTAAGGTAGTAAAAATTCTATATTTCATACTGAAAAAGGGCAAATTTAGATCTTTTCTGGATAGTTTTATCAGAAGTAGTACAAGATGGCAAAATTTTCATTTGTGTGAAAAATTTGAATCTATACACAACAATGATAATAATATTATGGAATATTACAGATGACAGGAGTTCACTACTGAATGCTCGAACCATGAGTGAAAAACATGTTTCAGAATGAACTGTGGGCCCCCTTAGACCCTCACTCTTGACAACAAAATGCAATCAGCCTAATTTTTTTTATCACAAATTGTTGAATTTACAATGTCCTGTATGGAGTTACAGGCATTATACTGAAAAGTCTGGTATAGGCCCTTTAATCTAAGCCCATCCAATTTTGAAGCATTTATCAAAGTGCTGCTTATAGCAGCAGCACTGGATAGTACCTTAAGACAAAGTGTTGTTTTATCACTATGGTGTTGAGTCCTGGGCTTTTTCCTTAGTATCAGATTTGAGTAGGGAATGATGTATTATGACATCACTAGTTACCAGAGAGACTAACGTCTGTTTTGTTATTATTTTCAGGACATAACAACGTTGACAGGCGTGCCAGAAGAGCACATCAAAACACGCAAGGTGCACATCTTTGTTCCAGCGAAGAGTGCAATGCAGTCAGGAATCAACAACACCAAGAAGTGGAAAATGGACTTTGACACAAGAGAGCGTTGGGAGAATCCACTCATGGGCTGGTCCTCAACGTAAGAATCCCTCAAATAAATTCACAATGATATTTCTGTTTCTTAGTTTGAATAATGGACTAGTTGTGTTAGTCAATGGCACATGAAAAAGTTCTTTTGTGCCCTTGCAGAGCGGACCCTCTCTCCAACATGGTGCTAAATTTCTCTTCCAAGGAAGACGCCGTTGCATTTGCTGAGAAAAATGGTAATGTATTAAAAAAAATAAAACAACAAAATGAGTAATCAGACGTAAAGTTAATTAAGTAAAAAGAGGTAGGGCTGTTCAATTAATCCAAATAAGTGACTCATTTTGATTCATTGATTCAATTATGATTTAAAATCATTGTGATGATGACATTCTATAATCGAGCTGTGCTCCTAACAGGTCTCCACACTATCTTAAACCTATCCCAAGCATGAATTTAATGTATTTCCACATACCAAGTTCACTGAGGCTTAGGCCTGGACCATCTGGGAAAGTTTGTTGAAAGTGAGCGAAGGAAAGCGGTGTTCTCTGTTTATTGCACCACCAAAGCGATTAGCGCAGATCTGACTCCACACAGCCTGTTGATGTCTACACTTCATTGTGGTTGGCCCACAGCCAAAATGAATATACATGACGTCCTCTTCCCCCATCACTTACTCTGATGTTGTTTTGCTTTTCTAGGTTGGAGCTATGAAATAACAGAGAAGAGGAGCTCCAAGCCTCGAGTGAAATCCTATGGGGCAAACTTCTCGTGGGACAAGAGAACACGGAGGTCTGCCAAATAGAGTGAAGACGGCCATCTGTTGCTTTGCTCTCTTTGTCCCACCACAAACCTGTACAAACTGTCAATAAAGGCATTCTTCTCTAGATGTAAACCATAGACTCATTATCACGTCTCTCTTCTTCAAACAGTCACCTCATTATTACTGACTACCTAACGCTCTTCACTCCATTAGGGAAATGGTTTTGCATCAGAAAAAACATACAAAGATTGCTTGTATTATTACAATTAAGACATTTGTGAGGGTAAGAAACTGTGACACTTTTCCTGTGTTAGTTTTCGTTTACATCCTGGCATTTTTAGTGGATGAAATGCTGTATGTTGGAATTTGAAAATCTTGGAACTATTTCTTTCAAAGTTTTACAGCAACATCTGCACAGTGATTACCGCATGTTCCTAATAATATTAGCGCCACAACTAATAACGTTTATTACAATACAGTGAATAGCTTGGCCGCTCATGGAAAGTACCTTTCGAGTTGCCAAGTTTTCTCCCTAAGTAAAAATATGTTTTACTTTCACTTAAAATACTATACATTGATGGCGTGTCTATGGTCTAGTTTTTTCACAACTAAGAGTAAATGTGGTTAGGGTTAGGGTTAAAGTCCTAGACAGTATATTAAAGATGAACAAGGCTCATTAGTCGTCAATTGCTGCTAAAATCTCAGTACGTTTACCTTACTACGCAAGGTTTTAGAATAATAAATTTGTCATAATCAAAATGAATACTGCATCTCGCAACTAGTGATCAACAAGTGCCGTTGCCAATTCTGGTTTACACTCTTTGTGTTCGGTAAATAGTGGAGTAATAAACTGCGTGACTGCACCAACATTCACACACCAATTATGGCTGCCTAATTGCTACAGGTCAATTAACGCAAAGCATCGCTAATCCTTCACAGGCTTGCGCTTGCTATTTACTTTGCTCTGTCACTCGGCACATCAAACGCACCGATCTGATATGAGCGTAATGGTCCGTCAGGACATGAATGACAGCATGTGCGTTCCCCTTTGAAATGGCCTCGGAGAAAAGCAAAGAGGAAAAATACTTTTGGCACTAGTTTGAAAAGTTGAAAGCATTCCACCAGCCCTGGCCCATAAGACCACAAGTGTGTGAACTTAGAGCAACTGCGTAGTGGCGCATCACGGACCAATCCGCGTTCAGCGGTCCTGCTGCCACAAAGCACGCGCCAACTCCGCGTCTCGCAGACGCGAACTCACTATTCAAGAGCACACTTCTGACAAGATTACAAATAGGCCTTTTGTGAATAATCAACTGTACTTGTCGGGAACATTCTTCTCGTGAAGAAACGGCTGAGAAAAACATAGGCCTACACGACCTATTCAAAGAGTCAGTAGGCCTGCATTTTCTAATGATTTAGATTCTGAACCAACTAAAATAAGGAATAGGCGTTATTCTGTCTAATTGAAGGCTATTTTTTATGTCAAAAGTTTGAATGTTGAGATGTTAAATTGCAGTTGTTGTAGGCTCCTGGTCAAACGCATCACTTTAGTGCTAATATTTCTTTGTAGGACGGATGACATTTTATGTTCAAAACACCTCCAACATGCATCACACAGCATCTCAGCATCTGCTCCTTATTATGTAACAGACTTGACTGCGTTTTCAGTCACTAACAGTGTCATTATCTTTTATTGTTTTATGGGCTAAGTAATAATTGCCTAAAGCAGCTGGAAGTTCCAATAAATCCTCTGCAGTGGGTCATCGCGCAGTGACGAGAGGCTGTGACACTTCATTCAGTCATGCGTTCACCACTAACAGTGACGACAGAAAATGTGGCATCCACATGCTTCATCAGATCTGTGTGTGGTGTTTGAGGTGGTATACACTCATGGATGGAGGGAGCGGTTCAGCCTGAATCAAACAATGGGTTTTTAACTAAGATGAACATTGTGTGCGATTGACATAAATAACACAACATGTCAATCATTTGACAATGTTCAGTTTCTAATTTTTATAATGCAGTACAGTGGGGGTCAAAGGTCACAGTGACCTGCAATAAGGTTAGCACAGTTACATAGTCACGATGATATGTTTTATTAACCAAATTAATCTCTGTTTTGTATTATTCAGCACCAGCCTCTGACAGATGAATAATGAAACCAGAACCACTTAGCTGTCATTAAAGTGTTTTTCACCTGTGCCCAGCCTCCACATGTGGACATGTGAACTGTGACAGTGCAGCGCCTGTGTTCCTCATTGGCTGAGACTTTCTGCCCTGACTCCACAGCTGGCACACGCCCTTGTGAAAGCCTGAGCCTGAACCAGTGCCAAGGAGTTATTTGTTAATGAAGCTTCTCTAAATAACACAAACACACCTTCACTCACGCAATTGTGCTGTGGCCCCCAGCTTCTTAATCATCAGCAGCACTTATGTGGTTCTCCAGCTGGGACAGAGACACGCAACCCCATTTACCCCACTGCACACTTAGTAAATGAAACGTGGACTTAATTTATCCATGTAATTTGTCCAGAGAATTTGACCCATCCTTCATCACTGAGCAGAGAGTGACTGTAGAACAACTTCTCAGTCTGTGGTTGTGTTACTTGGAGATTGGGAAGAATGGATGTGATTGCGAAGATTGGATGTGACAGTTGAGATTTGTAGCTTTGCGCCCCGTCCCAGAGAATGGCAGGAGTATCCAAAGCATGCTGTGTGATTTGGTGTAGCTCACTTCAAAGAGTCACCGTTAGCTGCCGTGATGTTCCCTTTGCGTCTGGGGTCTCCCGCAGAAGAAAGGCAGGGGTTAGGAAGGCACTCTCCTGGGACTGAAGGCATCCACAACAACACACTCATGTTCCGCTATTTATCAATTGTTGTATTCATCTTTTCTGTTTCCCCATTCACAGCACTATCAGGTTGGACGTGACACTACCTCCTCTGAAGGGGTCAGGAGAACCCCCACTGCATGCACACCCACACAGTTATCCCCTGAGCGTCCTGAATGAGATCAAAGTTGCCATAGCGCCGTGCAGGAGACAAAGGGTGAGTTGAGGTGCTTAAAGCAGCTTGCTGAGATGTCTGTTTCAACAGCTCAGAGCTTTAAGATGAATTCCTCTGCCCAACGTTAACATCTCATTAATAGGTGAAACAGGCATGAGGAATGCGTCCCTACTGACAAATCTAGTGTCTTCTATAAATCACAGAGTGTGTTCAAATTTGCAGTTACCACATCAAATTTAGGACTAAATTGGGACTAAAACTGTGACTAAACCAGTACTAAACCAGGACTAGAATGGAACCAAACCAAATCTACATTAGAACTTAAATTGGGCCTAACCAGAACAACTGTGAATGCATCCTTCAAGAGCATCATTTTTATCTTTTGGCTACAAGCAGCTTATCCTGTACACACCAGTCCAAACTAATCAGCTCTTTGCTTATTTAGATTAAGTTTTAAAAATGTCTGGAAAAGTAATTCATTTTGGCCGTGTTTGAAGTTGTCTGAAAAAATGACAGGTGACGATGAATTGTCCCCCAAAGAGTGAATTGATGGAGGGGAGAATGCTCGGGGAGGGAAAAGTTCACTTGTCCCTCCCTGTCCTATTTGAAGGAGATGTGAGTTGGCAGTGCAGCAGAGGCTTGAAGATTAATGTTGCAAAAGGGGGCTCTGACAGCCTTTCCGCTGGTTGCAGTTCTCTTGGGTGGCCCGATTGGTCTTGGATGTCACTTTTGCTACTTAATCTTGTGTATGTGAACCAGACTGATTCTGAAGAGTTTGGGGAGGGGGCACAAACAGGGTGGGGGGCTGTCCACATGGGCAACTGGAGATTAGGACTGAGAAGAGTCCTTGAATATCAGGCTTTCAGCACCTAAACATGGTTGGTTTGTCATGCTAAGAATTGTTAAAATATTAGAAATACCAATTCCCATGTCCAATCATATCCAATAATGAATACATATTTGGTAACTATCAGCATATTTAGTAGTATAAGTAATGATTAGTTTCAACAGGGAGGTTAAGCATTGATTTGGTGCTCTGTGCTCTCTTTTGTTGATCTTCCCCCAAAGATCTTCTGGCTTCACTAGTTCATTTCAGGAGCTTCCAAAACTCCTTTGGTCCATTTCAACATGAGCTTCATTTTGAGAGAACACTATAGACTCTTGAGTATTTGAAAAACGGGGTGTAATGATTTAGTTATGTAACTTCCATCTGTTTCTAATATCCTGTAAGCAATACATTTTAGGTATGCAACATATTTAGTTTACCAGTTGTGTTTGTGTGAGAAATGGGTGTTCTTGCATCAAACATTATTAATAGCTGTTTAGCAAACTGAGACTTTTGCAAGTGGTGAGTCTGTGTGGGGCAGCTCTGACACTGTGCACAGATTTTCTTGAAATTTCTGTTGGTTAATCCTATCAGAAGATGTTTAGACTCTGTCCTCAGAGCAGTCCTAAATACACCATGTCATACAATACCAAAACACACATGTACTGGAACCAGTTATCAAGAGACTGAACTCTTGACATGTCAGTATGTGGTAAGCTGCCACCTTGCTGCTGAGGGGCATATACACTACCAGTCAGAAGTTTGGAAAAACTTTAAAATGTATAGTTTTCTTTATTTTAATGATTATTTACATTGTAGATTCTCACAGGAAGCACCAAAACTATGAGCAACTATGAATGAACACAAAGAATGTAGTGAATAACATGTTTTAAATGTTAGATTCTTAAAAATTGCCACCCTTTGCTTTGATCTCAGTTTTGTGAAGTGAAAACCATTTCATGGGACTTTGTTAAGAAGCTCACTGAGAGAAGGGCAAGGATTTTCATCAGACTGTCCTTTTAGAAGAAAATGGCACTTTGAGAAATCTGAAAAGGTTAATTCATCTTGCTTCATATGGTTATGTTCAGTATGTATCTACAATATAGAAAGTAGTAAACAAAAAAAAAAGAAAAGAAAAACGATGAATGAGAAGATGTGCCTAAACTTTTGACTGGTAGTGCGTATACCATGAGTTTTGATTTATATTTGCGCATCTTCACTTGGACTTGATTGAAATCCACATACATGAGAATATGGCTGTTGTTAAAACAGAAGAGTTCTCTTGCAGCTCACCTCTCTAAGCCCATCCAACTGCTGCCCGGCTTGACCCCGTGACTTTTAACCCTAATCCACAGTACCTACGGTCTATTTGTGTCCCACGTGAACCCTCTTCAGTGTGGCCCGTGGCTGTCATGTTGTGGTGTCTGCAGCCTGCTACTCCAATCGGGCTGATTCATCCAAGCACCACACTGTTACTCTAGCGCCTCTTGTATTATTTGTTTACTTGAGACTGATTTTGCGGTTTCCTGCGTGAGTCAAGCTCAGTTTCGTCATAGCTCTAAGGGCGACATTACATTTTCACTTGACCAAATATGGCCCTGGTAATGATCAACGTGATGAGCCAAAACTGTGGTAAAACACAGGTGCTGCCACTCTTTGTGCTCCTTGATTCAAATATTGTTTCTGTAAGATTTTCTCCTTTTTGCTTTCACTCAAAACATTTTGAGAAATTAAAGTTTGTGATTTGTCTAGAGCCACACTTGAGCTGCTAACACAGTCAATATTTCAAGTCAATGACCCAAACCTCCTCAGTCCGTTAGCATGATGCAGCAGCTACTATTTAAAGATGACTTTAGACATAGGCACATTTAAAAAGATTTATAAAGGCTAATCCAAACTTTTTATGACCATAACTTGCTTCTAATACCAGAGGTGTCTGGCCTGTTTTATTATCATGCTCTCAGTCTGTGAACTCCTTTTTTCCCACATGCTGTGAGCTCCCCACTTTTTGTTTTCGACTTGCTCAGAGACGTGACAGTAAATTCTACAGTCCACACAAGGCACGCTTAAACCTCTGATGCACAGCATTCTTCAAAGAGTTATGACAAGAGCAAGTCACAGTTAAAACGAGCCAGAACGATCACCATCAGAGGCACAGGCCCTAGTAAACACAGGGCTCAGTCTAGACCAATGAGACGGGCACGTTAAGGTCGTTCTCATAAAGCTGTGAACATGGGGCAAACTGCAGAGCTCACCTGCACAAAGAGGATGCTACACACTTTCATTTGAGGACACTCTGTGTGAAGACTGGGCCAAACAAAACCATGAGACCAGCATAGACAAACTTTAACACTTTGTGTGCCGTGGTGTGTGAAGTATTTTGACCTAAACATCCAGACGATTCTTGAGTGGCCACCACTAATTGACCTCTGGAAGGAATGCAGCAGCTTCTTCTTGACTGACGTTTGCTTTTAGCGGCTCCTGTGGGACAGGCGATAGTGGGGGAGATCCTCCGGAGATAGAGCGCCATGCCCCCTGTCCCTCGCACAACAAAGAAAGTGAGTGATGTTTTGATGTGGGGGCCACCTGGGATGTGGGTCTCCATCAGCACTTGGGACGTGCACAGAGGAAGAGAAACAGATCTGATCCCAGGACAAACACATGAGTGACAAGCCTGCTGCAGTCTCACGGAAGTCCCCAGTCACACGCCACTCACACACGCAGCACAAACAAAAGGCCTTGCATGCTGACCACACAGACCGGGTTCAAATGTACATGTGCTATGTCTCACTGTCCTGAACCTACAAGACATAACCATTTTATGTCATGTTAAAGTGTCAGTGATAGAATAATTATGCTAACAAACCTTACTAAAAGTCATAAAGCATAACTACTTTTCAGTATGATTTCACTCACAGAAAACCAAGGGTAAAACAGAATAGAATGTATGGAATCTGTTGGGGATGATGGTTCCAATGGCCCAAAAAAATCTGCATGAATGGCTGCTGGAAGAGTGCAAAAGTTAGTGAGAGGTTCATTAGGTGACTCACATCACTACAATTCTTAACTTCATTATTAACAGGCACCGCAACATGGAAACTTATGAAGAGCTGCCTTATGAAGAGCTATTGCCTCATGCCAAGGCGATAAGAAACTGTTATGTTATTTCACACATATGAAATGATTGTTGAGTTGAGTCCTTAGTGCTGTGGATGTAAAGTGACTACTCTCTCAAAAGTGCTGGTCACCCATCAGGAGTCCATGAGCACAGGGTGTCGTGTGGTAGCCGGGCAGGGGTACAGGGCCCACATGGAAGTCAGGGCACACATCTGTTCCCGTTTGTGGCTGTTTCTTATCAGCAAAAATCCCGCCACAAGTGCTGAGCCGGAGGAAGAGTTTAAGAAAACATGCCTGCTTTTGTTTGTCTTGCAAACGAACAGTGGGCTCCCTGACAGCTCGTGTCACAGACTCTCAGGGCTGACCTGCCTATGTGTCATCATCCTGTTAAGATACACATAGGACTGCTATAAACCATGTCTTCAACTGCCATTAACATCACTTACAGTAATACTTCACAATGTGAACTGTTCATTTAGACATTGACAGTTGAGCCCAGCAGTTGGTCACATGGAGTTTGAACAGTGACGCCTCTCCTCAGGCTGTATGAACGTGGGAGCCGTCAGAGCCAGGTGTCCTCAGAGTTCACATTCTTCTTCCTGTCACAGTCTTTGATTGATCAGCGGATTCTTCCTAAAACAGAGGACTTAATGATGAATGCAGACACATTGTCTACAAGCATTTGGAAGGAAACAGTTGTTGTGTCCACATACAAGATTAATCACTTTTTCTAAATAAAAATATTGAATATTTTAGAGCAGAATTAAACACTAAATAGGTCAGATAAAAATGTTAAACAATAACATTTACAACATCAGCCAATAAGTTATTGCATTTGGAAAATCAGTTTGTCAATTGATGTGACAAATCTTTCCAAATATTCTTATAATAAAGAATGACAATGGAACCTAGTCTTCCAGAAAATATGTAACTTACAAGCACATACAGTTGTGTAACAAAGTGAAATGAAGCATTAGTTAGCACTAAGTATCTAGTGCATATATAAAATACACATCAGACACTGAAGAGCAGTGGGAAGGCCAGAGACTGCAAACAGAGCGGGAGGTGGGCTTGTTTGGGGTCCTCTGGTCAGCCTGATGCCCGTAGCCGTAACTGAAAGGAAACAGAGCACTTAGGAGAAAACCCCAATGAGAGCATGCACAAAAAGAGGAGCGAGCCAGAGAGAGTGAGAGGGAAAGAGAAGGACAGAGACAACCCACAGGCACCAGCCCATGGTCGGCCGGAGCAGCAGCAGACTGAACAGAGACATATGCCCACAGGGAAAGACTGCAAAACAGGATCAAAGAGTCACTACGGCAACCTGCGTGAGATACGCAGAATTAAAGCCAAACATTTGATAGAGAGAATAGGGAAGGAGGGAAGAGAGAGGAGAGGAGGTAGCGTATATGCATCAGGGACTGCTGTCGCATACACTTAACCCTACACACAACTTTGTACAAGCTCTCCACTTTTATTTTTTCTCTTTCCCTTTGCCTTGACCTCCATCTGCGTTAGGCCGATTATGCTCCAGGCTCAGATTTCCACAGGTCACCTTAAATCACAAATCAAAGACAACAAAATGCTTCCAGATTGTAAGTAATGTGTGTGTGCTGTACAAACAAATAAATCAAGTCAAAAAGGACGCATGTTATAGAGGCAACTAGCTGGCATTAACTTGCATGTTTTGATATATTGTGAAGTTTTTTCGTATGTTTTTTTTAATGGCACTCCATAAAAAGCACCCTCAGTTATCCATTTCATGTAGTTAATCAATTTGGCTTAAAGCTCCATTTCTAGTGAGCTTTAAGCCATGTTATTGTGATGTTACCTCATCAAAAACATACTTGGGGTTGTGTTTTGTTTCATTCACATGTTTGAGAAATCTTTTATTATTAATCTATCTACATCTCCCTAGAGCAAAATGGTCTGTTCCACCTTGCGATAACCTGAAATCTACTGCTTCATAATGACAGCTACCTTTTACCTTTAGTTCAGTAGAAATTGGAAAATCAAGGACAGTGTTTTCTGTTTGAGAGAAGAACACAGCAGGATTTGTGTGTTAAACATGTGTCAGTGAAACAAAACAAAATTCCAGGTATGTTTTTGATGAGGAAACATAACATAGATCAGAAAATTGCGTAATACAGGCCCTTTAATAGTTGTGATAACTGGTGATCACAATGTACTTGCAAATATTTTTATATTCAACACCAAGATGTCTTTCAATAGTTGTATTTCCAAATATCCTGAGATTCAGTGGCATTATTTGATTCAGTAATGCACTGATTTATAAAGGTCTAACAACTGATTGTGTTCAGTTAAAAAAATGGATGATAGCAATAATTAAATGTTTTATCTTTAATTTCTAACATACATAAACAGTTCTGAAAAAGCAAACATACAAACATAAAAAAACAAACAAACTGCAGTGTATATTTTACGCATACAAGAAAGCAGATGTTTGGTAATGTATTCCTCCAGGATGAAATGGAATGTCCCATCTCAAAAAAAGAACAAGTGATTGATTACATTAAAGAAAATACTGAAGAAATGATGAGAGTTTGTGGTACAGAGGCACAGTTGCAGGCACAGTCAGGAGGGCAGTGTGCAGAGGGCCAGGCCTGCTACACAAACCACAGGGAGGGAGGGCTCTTCACACAGTTGGAAGGCATTAGGTTGTCGGACAGGGACTTGTCAGACACAGCTGTTGCTCTGTCTGATTGATAGAATGTGTCTTCTATTTAAGTCACTTATCATAATGATTATGTCAAACTTAAAAGAACAAAAAACAACACTGTAAAAAAAATGAAATGTTTAAGCCTACACTATATGTTTCCAGTGGCCTATTTCCAGTCCATCTCTTTTTGGTCTTTGATAGTTTATATAGAAAATCATTGTAATATTAGCACAGCTCTACAGGATTAACATATTGAACTGGAAAATATATTTTGCACATTTATAAAAGCATTCTGAATTTGGTTGCCAGTCCTTCCAACTGTGTCCATAGGTTCACACAGCACTTGTTATGATTAGTTGTACTTGTGGAAGGTACATAGCAGCACTATGTTTGCATGGGCACATCACTACTTGGACTCACAAAACTATTCAGATTAAATATTCATACATGGTGTAACACACACCAATATGTAACTACTGTACATAACACAAGGTTCTGACTCTGCAACATCTTACAATACACCCACATCCGATCAAGTAAATTACTCAAAACTATTGAATTGTATGACCTGGGCTCCACCGTGAGAGGGTTAGTGTTACCTTTTTTAGCAGTAAACATATTTTGACATGTAGAAAACATATTTCTCTTAGAAAATATCTTGATTTGTGTGCTCTTCAACTTAAAATGTACAACACTAAAGTGAACTGCGAACATGTTAAAAAAGGAGCCAGAGCCTGCTGATCGGACGGTACGAGTAGAGCAGTTGTACTTTCACTTAGCCGCTAATGTCAGTTAATGTTAACAGCATCATATCCTGACAGGTTCTGTGTCTTTGTCCTCCAATAAACCAATGAAATGGCCAAAACTCTCCTTCACTCCCTCCATGTTGTCAGTCGAGCTGCCGTCAAGTATCCAGCGTTTTCCTCTGGCCAGTGGCTCCAGCTCGAAGTACTTTTTTATCTGCAAACAAACATAAAATGATCTGATTTATCATCAATACATTTGATTTATCTGATTTATCATCCCAAATAAAATAATTCATGTAAAAAAATAATTTGAAGGTCAGATTACACATGCAGTGATATATTGTGTTTGCTCATTTTCAGAGCCTGCTCAATACTTGTTTCCTAAAAAAGCAGACCAAACAGCAGGAGAGGTGTTGTTGGGAGAACTAGAACAAGCTGTTATGTAAACATAAATATAGCTGAGGGACTATTGTGCTATTGTTATTATTGTTGTTACTACTGAATTATTGAAATTCTGGACAGTGGTGTTCTGCTAAAGGCCTAAAGTTTAGAGGACTTCAATCAAATATTAGCAGCTGGGCAAAATGAGTCTGATAACTAAATTAATGCAAGAACAGTGCAAGTTCTCTCAGGTGTTTTCCAATCAAAAGGACAAACGGCCCCACAATCAAATCATCTTTCAACTTGTAATGAAATGGCTTGTGTCTAGACTGTAGGGCTGTCTAGCTGCGCCATGGTGTGTGGCAGGAGGAGGATGGAGATAGGGGGAGGGGTGGGTGTGCTCTTTGTGTCTGTTCAGATGCAGCCAACCATGCCAGCGAGTGGAGAGGGAGCCCAGTGTCTGTCCGCTGTAATGTGAGTTTAATGACAGATTAAGTCACCTCTGCGTGTTTGGCTCAGAAGCCCGGTGAGAAAGCTGAGTGGACCCAAACACTGTTAACAAATCTGTCTGGGTAACTAGAGCTGCCTTAGCCCAGGCTTGAGCCTCAGACCTGCCTGTCTGGCAGCCTGTTCCAAGGCCCTCTTCTGGAAGACTTTGGCCCCTGCATTGGCAGACAAAAGTGACCTTCGTACAAGTGCTGCAGCTCAGCCCCATGCACAGCAAGTCCTGCCTTTGACACTGTGCAGCAAACAGCTGATCTAAAGAAGCACCCACTGTCATTTATTAAGAGCTCACTGCTGCTACATTGTACTGAATGAAAAGAAATGCTTATCCATCTAATTATTTTAATTCACTGTAAAGAAGCACATCTTTGTCATCAAAGTGCAAAAGTGAAAAACTCCATGACCCCAGAGGCAGGTGTAACCCTGTGGCAGTCTGTGTGATCCAAACCAGTTTGTTTAAGATTAAGCTTCCTAAGAGCACTTATGCGTGAGGCACTGGGAAGGGTAAGTCATGTTTGCCAGATGGCTCCAAGGAGGTCCACTAGGTCATTCAGTCTAGTGTCTTCTAGGTCATTCGAACCTAGTGTGTACGTCTTGTACACGAGAATGCAGCTTAAACAGTCATGGCACAGTCAAAAACTGTGGCAAATGTATTCATCCGAATAAAACAATGCACGTAATTTTTGTACTTAAGAGCTATCTACACTCAGCAGAACAATACTTAGATACTAAGCTACTAAGATTATGTTTGTCCCCGTCCGAGACAGTGACAAAAAGGGCAAAGGCATCCAACTTGACCCGTCACTTGACTACAGGCCATAAACTACATGAAGACCATGAAAATGAGTCCAAGTATAAGTCAGCAGTGGCCTAGTAGACACATGTACAAGAGACAACAGAATATTAACCTTTCGGTTAAATAAAAAGGTCAAATAAATACAATAAAAATTAAGACGACTCAAGTCATGGTGGTTATCAAAATAACTAAGAGTAGCAGCTTGTCTGGGGCTTATGGCTGAGGCATGACAAAGATCACTTTTCGGGGCTGGCCCAGTCTTTTGGTGACAACACCCCCAAACTGGACCTGTTTAGGCATGGGCCCGAGGGAGACGTTTAACTCTTGGGTTTCCTTAAAAACTTCAGAAAGTGTGGAGTGAGGGAAATCTGCCCATCTTTGCTATGCATGTGACATAATAAATAATTTATATTTATTCAGCAGAAAATGTAAACCTCTGGACCAGCTTCAATTTCAAAGGGGAAATTATCAAACGTATTGCATGTATTATAATGTGTTTTTAAAGGATATGAAGCCTATGCCTTAACTGTCTTTTATTTATTTTCTTTTTAGGGAAAAAAATGCTATCCTGAACAGGTGGGTTTTGAGTTTGGATTTGAACATGGGTAAAGAGTGGGAGGGAGTTCCAGAGCTTTATGTATTATTAGGACACATGCAAGTAATGTTTATGAAATACTGAAGAAAAATCCAACTCTTTTGTAAATGAGCGGTGCTAATCCATGGCCATAGCTTAATACTGTTTTATTTACTTTCAGAAACCTTCTCTTGCACTGTGTAATTAGATTAACTGCCTTCCCCAAGGGAACAGGGCAGAACTCCAGTGAAATGCACTTAGGTATCAGGAATGACCACAACACTGTAGATAAAACAGTAGTGGAGTGGTTGACTTGTCCAGAGGTATGTACACGTATTAGGGACATTTAAGTCTTTTCACTCTAGACGAGGCTAACAGCATTGCCAGATGGAGAGGTCAGTTGGATACACTGCAGATATCTGTATGAAGGGTAAATGTGTGGCCCTTTATCTCCCATTTATTTATTTTCTATCAATCTATAGTAGTGCTTATTGTAACAATTTCTTGGCATAGCTAAATATCTGTTGAACACCTACAGGATAGTCTCCCCCTCTGGGGAGTATCACAGAAAATGGTCATTAGCAGCATCATGATTTAAGCCAAGTGGAATCAATAGACAACATCATGGTCAAAAATAGTTAGTGTTAATGTGGATTTTCTATATGAATTATTGGCTAATGTAATTTTAATTTAAACTACTGTACAGTCCAGTCCAGTTAAGTAAGAGACATCATAGAGAAAACATGGGCTTTAAGTCAAGCCATTTAGTGAGGACAAGATCTAATTGTGCTGACACTGGGCTGGAGCAGAGCCAGGTGTTTGTGTGTCAGAACATTGGGAGATGTCCCACGTAGAGCAGCAGATTTACTGTGCTGTGGAGCTCAGGTGGGACTGTGGGCCTCCCTCCAGCTCAGCCCGGCGCAGGTTCAAAGTGCTTGAGTCAGAACACTTGTGTTCAAAGCCAAGTGACCAGAGCCAGAGAACAGTCCTCTGGGGTACAGTCAATCTGAGACTGACTGCACTAGGGACATTCTTGTAATCCTTGGACCAATTCTACTGTGCTTAGGAGTCTATGGTGATGATGTCCTTTCCATGTTGGCAGGCATTCTGAAAATATATCTAAAAGATGTGCCTTGAGAATTCCCACATGGACAATGAACAAGCTGATCTTTCTGCCCTTTTAAAAAATAAGTCCAGTGACATTTATTTATGTTTTTCAAGTAGTAGATCAAATGACTTCCAGAAATACTGCTGGTAAATGACCCATGGTGTAAAGTTTGAGCCTGCCTCAGTCACCGTTCAAGACGACATCTATATGTTGGGACAGACAAAATAATGAGGACAATAAAAACATGAGTGTCCACACAATACCAAGAGGAAAAAAGACAAACCATATAGCATTTACACTATTCTGAAATTTACAAAACTTACTGCTGAGATATAATCCTTTTCACCACTAATGACCACATGACAGTCATTGAGAACCTTATGATCCAGAAGGCCAGAAGCCTTGTTTTTTGCAGGGGCAGAGAGGAGCTAAACATCCGTTCCTTCATGTAGACAGAAGAACTGGCACCTTCAATAGATGGAACATGGGACAGACCCAGAACAGTCAAACAGGCAGTCTATATGGGTGTTATATGGAAAGTCAGCAGCAAAAAAATGGGAGGGTCACCAAATTAAGACAGTTATCCCTGACATAAATGGATTTTTACACTAGCCTCCAGTTCAATCACATTCTGTTCCAAGGTGTTGCAGGTGTTAATGGAACAGGAGGCATAGTCAAACAGGTCACAGACTCCTTAAGAAGAGATTATTGGTCCTGGCATCTCAAAGAAATATCTTTACCACTGCTGTTTACATGTATGTCAATATGCTGATTTAACGGTTGGTCATTTGCCAATGCAATGTTGTTGCTAATACAAAGCAGCTTTTTGGAATAATTTATACTGCTGAAAATAATAAATGGACAAAATGTTGAGATAGTTGATGAATTTAAATATCTTGTCATATGTATAAGATAACACACCTTCACACGTAATACAATACCTTTAGAGCTCTGCAGAAAAGAGTGTGAAGGGAGTATCCTAAATTGTCTTTTTCCATTGTCTATTTCAAGAACTAGCTCTTTCAAATCCAATAATTTAATTGAATACTTACTTGCTAAAGTGTATTATTCTGTTAATACAAACATACTGACCCTAATATAGATTAATATAAAATGTGTCTCAAACTCATGTAATTTTGCGTTTTGTCAAAAGGCTTCAATGACTGAAATAGTAGACTGAGGAGAACTCTCAGTGGTTCCCAGCATTTGTTGTTCATCACCATTAGTCAGGGGGTCAGATCACATTCTGAACAGGCTTCACAGAAGTCTCATCCTGGTCAGTGGCAGCCAGTCGTCCGACCCCGTTTGACCGTTAGACAAAAGGAAAGGAGTGACCACAGTTTTTTTTTTTGTTTTTTTTAATAACAACATATCACACACAACTAACTGTTGGTTGGTTAGTTGGTTGATTAGGTCAATCAATGAATATATAGCTCCTTTCAAGACAAGGGAAACTACTACTGTTTTGGTTATTAATGTGACATTATTTTTATTAATGTCACATGAACACAATTTACAATTACAGTTATGGCCAGTCCAGATTCAGGACTTTTCAAAATTCTATGTAATCCTTGAAGTATCAGGAGAAATGATACATTTTTCATTTCTCCCAGTGTCCATAATGAAGAGTGTACAGAGCATTAATGGCACATTTTTATGTGGTTCTAAAAGTACTTCTTTGTGTACTGTAAATTAGAAACATGATTTCAAAGCTGCTCAATTTCATTTAGATTCATCTTCTTATCACTATTAATAATCTGTTCCATCACCAAGACATCACAAAATTCATGCATCCAATTTCTTATTGAGAAACAATTTGGTTTGCGATGTTTCCAATTAACCATAATAATTCTTTTTGCTACTATAAAGGCAAGATTGGCGATTTTGTATTGACTTTTTGTTGAAAATTGAGCAGATGTGCAACCGAACAAACAGATAAGTGGACATAAGGAAAGGCTTCTATTTAGTAACTTAGAAAGAATCCCAGTTATTTGATTCCAAAATGTATGAATCTCTGGACAGTGCCATGACATGTGAAGTAATCCACCCATATCTACTCCAGCAAAGATCAGAGGAGTGTGGGTCTATTTTTTTGAGTTTGGTTTGAGTTACATATGCTCTTTGTAATGTTTTAAAAGTTGTATAGAGGATTTTCTGACTGTTTGTCCTTTTTCAAATGTTGTGCATGTATACAGCTCCCTAAGTAGAAACGCCACATTCAAAATCATTCTTGCTGCTGTAACTATACTGTACATTTTCAAACGATAAGCAGAAGTTACCTGTTCAGAAGTAATTTAGCGACCAACGTGTCAGTCTTTAGACCCTCTGCTTCAGTGCACACCATCGCTGGAAGGAATCTCCGAGAATCACCTGAGTTTAGCTTCACTCCTTTTCCCCTTCTCTTCTTTCAGCGACCTCAAAAATGGACTTTCTTTTGCGGCTAACTGGTAGTGGATTCTTGTTTACCATTGCAACAAACTTTGTGCTAACTGCATGGAAGCTACAGTTGGAAAAAGCCGCTAAGAACCGCTGTGTTGGTTGAGTAAACAGCGTCTTGCGTCTGTGGAAAGCGTGAGAGGCGAACGTAAAGCACGTAATCCCAGCGCACCAGCAAGTCAGTTTTTTTTTTTTTTTTTGGGTCATCATAACTCAAGGCTGCTGCATCTCTATAATGCTATCATTGACAATTTGAAACCAAAAAAATCCTCCATACAACCTTTAAGATGGATCAGCCTAAGTCTCACTGATTTGGAGATTTTTGTAACATTTCTCCAGATTTGTTTCTACTGTGCAATAGTTAAATTGCAATCTAGATCCTTTTCCCACTGAGACTGTGCTGAAGTGTTGAGGGTTTCACCTGAGCTATTGAGCATTTTAGAAAGTCCCGAGACTGTTCCTTTATTTATAGCCAACACTCTAAATTTCCTATCCGTATCATTATCATAATTATAATAGTTTCTAGGTAGTTTGGAGAGGCTAGATGCCAATTGGGCATATTATAGAAAAGTGGTTGGACTTAAGTTATATTTGCGGGCTATATCTTCATTTTCAGTTATATGTGAAATTTGGGATATATTATGTTGTTGCCACACCCTGTTTGTTAATGGGTTCCCTGCTGCAGAAAAGGCCATACTGTGCCATATAGGACAAGATACAAAAACAAGTTAAAGACATGATATGGTTGTCCAGTTTGGCCGGTAGATATGGGTGGTGCCATAATGAAGATAATGACATGGATGAGATCTTTTCCTTCAGCAGCTGTTCCTCCAGCCAATCCCAGCTTCATTTTTCACATACACTCTCCCCCAGGTCAAAGCCTATCTGGTATTAAAAGCAACATAGTACAAATAAATATCTGGTATACCAAGACCACCTTGATCTCTAGGTAAAGGTAATTTAGGCTGATTGACCACAGTTGAGTGACCACAGTTGAGATGGGGGATTCTGTGATTCTGAGGAGATGGGGTCAGGACTGTGGAAAAAGATGAGCACAGTGCCCACACAAACTGAGGATGCCCCTTAACCTCCCAGTGGGCCAGACCACCAGCCCAGGGCTGACAGGGCCAGAAAAGCCACATGGGTGGGAAGGGGAGGGTGAGCCAAGGTAAGTGGGCAGATATACAACAGATATACCATCAAAAAGACACACGCTTTTAAGTAGCTTGACATATTTTGCAGTGAAGGCCTCACACATATTCCTCTGAGGGTAATGAATATGTGCTGCATGACTGCTTTTCCAGTTCCACCTTTAAAGCAGAAGATACAGCACTCTCACATCTCCTGGGTTGCACCAGTGTTGAAGGAACTTTCTTTCCATTGCCTTTACAAGCTTTTGCAATGACACTGACCCATTTGCTTTTTTATGCCAACAGAAAAAATGTGTTTGTTTGATAGCTACTAAATGAAACTAAGCAGCACAAGTTCCAACCTGACTGTAGTTTTGGCAGTACAGATGTAACATTCAGTGAATATTCCCCTCTTCTTTCTTCATAAGCAGTCACCAGATCAAACAAGCTACAGATTTTGCTCCAAACTGCATTTGGCAAAAGGTTAGTCTGCCTCACTACAGGCAAAACTAATGAGTCAACTATTTGTTTGAGCAAAATTAAATTCCATCAGGAAGGGTTTAAGCTGACAGAAAACCCCTACTGTCTGAGTATTTTTAATAAGCGCCAAACTTACATACTCCCATGCCTCATGAGTATTATGGTGTCATATACATTAAAATCAATCAGAAATAACCTATAGGGGTACAGAAGTCATCTGAAGAGTGAACTTGACAGGATTTATTAGATTGAAACATAAATGCCTATATTAAATTTCATAATTACATAAATTACATTAAATCACAACCAGAGATGACAAGATGAAGAGAAAAACCATTGCAGAGACTGATCCCGGCGTCTCAAGAAAGATATTAGACTCGAAGGTCTTAGAGCAATCAAGCCGTCAGCGCTGCATTTTAGCATGCACGATAGTCATCCAAGTGCACATGGTTAACTATAAGCACCTCTTAAAAGCCCATCACGCCTTGCGCTATATGGAATCTCACACATTGGGGCGCAAGCCTGGGGGAGGGGGTAACTGATTTTTATCGTGGCAACGGCTTTCCTGCTAAAATAAAACAGCAAAATGTGTAAACATTACAAACATGTATGTTTGTACAGTACATTTATGCAATTTTGAATGAGTGAGAAAGACAAACAAACAGGGCCTGCACGTTCCTTGGGTGACATCAGCTCCAGGTGTGTGGAGACAGTCACACTCCTCACTCATAATGTTGTTACATAATGTGTTTTCAGTGGATCATTTGTTTTTGCTACAGTTGAATCAATTAACTAAAACCAAAATTACATGTAAATTTAACATCAAAAGGGTAAGAAGGTACGTTTTGTTGATTGTTCGCACTGTCTTTAAAATACTAAATCATAGGATTTGTACACCCTTTACACCTCTTTGTCAAAGGCTAATCAAAGACCATAATCTATTCTAAAGACACAAGTGGTGACTGTTAAAAGGCTGTATTTTTTTTTTTTTTTTTTTTTAATAAAAATACATATAGTTGTGCATTGGTTTCTCTTAAAAAGAACAGAATTTAAATCTATATTTTTGAAATTCTCTCTCTCTTCCTAGAATGTTAGCAGGTCACTGGCAGTGGATGCACTGCTTTGTTACTGTTCAATATATTGGTATAATTCATACAAAGCTCACCAAGGTCACAGGCCATTGGTCTATTTTTCCACAAGCACCATGTCATGTCAAGTGGAGGGGGTGGGGAGGGCTCCTAGTTGACCGGCTTCAGTCTAGACGGCTCAATATGCAGTTGACTTTTTAAACCCGCTTGGGGGGGGGGTTGTGCATTTTGGAAGAGGGAGAGAGACACAGACGAGAAAACCATTGTCAAGGTCAGGGAGAAATAAACCCCAACCTTTGATGCACAACCCTCACTTAGAGCTTTATTGTAATTAGGATAAAACAACAACAACAGCAACAGGCTATCTGCTACAATAAAACATTACAGCTTGACACTCTGGAAACTCATTTAAATTCAAAATGTGCAACTTCATTCTAAGCTTGGAAATCTGTCATTAAAGAAATCATCTCAAGAAGTAAAACATTCTCTACTGGGCGTTGCATTTTGGAAAAAACAAACAGAAAACTGACAAGGACATACTGAACAATCTTATAGAACAGCAGGAACACTTACTATGGGTGGACAAATGTAAATGAAATAGTGCAGCCAGCTATACTGCCCCTGTGATGAGTAAGAAATGACTGCTGCTTACTCGGCCAAAGAGGTGCGTGGCAAAACAAAGCACAAGCCAACACAACAGTGTCACGCTGCGAAGTGTTAGCGTAGCATCATTCATTCGTGATCACGGCTGTTTACACCAAAAGCACAAACAGGACCCCCTCCATGTAATGTCATGAGAACTTTCTCCTCCGGAAACGTATCACAGTTTAGCACGAACAAACTTGCAGACAAATGTAAGTCAGACAACATTTAATAAAACAACTTAAAGCTGCAATGCTGGCAGTTATTACACATAAGAGATTAAAAGTAAACAAAAAGAAGAAATGGGGTTTGGGGTTGAAACATTCCTTAATACCCATCATAGTAGCTTTCTATAAATACTGAATTTTAGTTTAGTACATTTTGTTCTGGAGTTTGACTGATTTTCTAATTTATTTTCATATGTATTATGTAATCGTAACAATTGTACTAATTTGTGCAAGTATATCACAACACTGGCTTGAATTTAACCATTAAAATTTATTTACTAAATTCTACAATATATAATTTATTTATATAGCAAAAATACTGTGCCATTTGAATGAAAACAACTACTGTCACTACTACTGACAAGCAAATATTAACTTCAGTTGAGGGGTTGCCAGTATCTAGACATTTCCGCTCCACTATGACGCAAGTGCACTGTATTGTAAAGGGTGATCTTGACAAGTTAGTTGGAGCCATTTGGTGCACGGGTTGCTCACACTGTGTTGTTTCCTTGTTAAGGTCATGGATTGGCCCTTACCTGCGTCTCATCTTCTCCACAACCAATCAGGAGCTCCAGAGGAGCTGAGAGTCACCAGCGTCAGCACCACAATGACACACTCACCATGTGCCAGACGCTTGACGTTTCAATGTTTCAGACACTGGGCACAATGTGAGTCACTGAGCACAGCCACCACCCAACGTTTGCCAGGCCCCACAAGTTCAGCCTGTGCCCAGTGACCACACAGGCCTGGCCCAGCCACTTCCGCCCTTGGGACTCTGGGTCTAGGTTTGGGCTATTTATGGTCAGCTGCACAACTTCTAAAACATAAAACAAACCTACACTTTTAATTACTAAATAATTTCAAAGAAAAATAAAACATTTCTGATTAACCAACTTTTTCAAGGCCAAAGACAGTTTGTAGCAAACTACCACATTAACAAACTACTGCTGCACCATAGCAAGTGGTCATATGCCAACCACCTGTTGACCAAGAACATCATAACAATCACAACTAACCTCTATTAAACCTTCATCTGAGAATCATATACAAGTAGAGAAAGAAAGAAGAGCACCAGTTCTTTCTTTGCTACAAGTGGAAACTGTTGAGTTACTCCCTAAATCATCACATGGTAAAGTGCAATTATAAAAGAAACGCAAAGAAAAGAAGACCCAATAGTTGCGGTGAAGTGCAAAAGATCAATCTGATGTGGCTGGACTGTGTCATCAAGAGCCTACAGCAGGTGTGTGAATGTTCATTTGCAACCAACCAAATGCGCTGCGCCTGATGTGCGCAAGTGATGTCATGACCGACAGGAGGGAGACTGACTTTTATAAATGTTTTGCATCTTGTGTCATTACAATTAAATTTCCTATTTCCCTATTTCCTGTTAAAAAAAAAAAAAAAAAAAAAAAAAAGACAGGAGGTACGTTTAGTGAGGAGGATTTTCACAGACTAGTCCAGACAGAGGGAGAGAGAGAGAGAGTGAGCAAAAATAGCTCAAGGGGCAAACAAGGTAACCTTTTTGAAAAGACGCTTCAGGGGGTGTCTGCCAAGTCCCACTCAATACCGTCTGCAGCCTCTGTGTGTTGCAGTTGTATTGCACAGTGGAACAGAAGATCTTAAAACGTCTGGCTGAATTTCTTAAAGCTCGTCAGCTCTCCTAAAACAGTCAGTGGCACTTCACAGCCTGTGTATAAGACTGGATGTGTGATTGGACCCATTACTGCACCACATGATCAGGTTTCATCATGAACGGGACATTATGCACTTTGTATAAACATGTACAATCATGTACAGCAAAAGCAAATGTTTACTAATGGCAAATGCCTAGTCTTATTTATCAATGATTGAAGCTAACAATTTAAGTTAAACATAACACTTCATGGATGTATGTATCTGTAAGAGCACAATATTTTTTAGTCAAGGCATACACACCAACCTGAGTAGACTGGTGTGTAGGGTTAGGGTTAGCACAACCTTGCACAAAATACCAAACCAAATCTAAATTACACTTAAGATTAAGATTCATTGAGAATACCCTGGCATCAGAGGCAGAATGTAGCATGTCCGGACATGTCATGGGGGATGTCCCTGTCCTGAGCACACTTGTTCTAAAAGTGTTCAGAGATGGGCCATGCAGATCAAATAGCAACTTGTTTACACACCGACTTGCACAGACTGGCCATACTTTAAAGACTTGCATGTTTCTATAGAATTAAAGCATATTAATTGTAATAAATTCAGTGACATATTGACTAAAATGGTGTAGCTGGAATTACAAACTCAATAACTGGGCCATAACTTTAAGGCTAGAGAGACTCACTGTTAAAACCCCAATCCTCAGATAGAGCCACTGTCAGTTGTAAATGCTGAATGTTTATTTTGCTGTGAGAAGTTGAATCTCACTATAAGAGCGTATCTCATGTTCAGTGAAGCCATTAGCCTAGCGGGTTATCTGACTTGAAGAATGCTGGAGATAGCGCTCAGCTTTAATCATAGCCAGACACGAGTGGCACCTGGCCCCACATCTACATCCACACACATCTCCATTTTAGGTAGAACCATTTGAGGAGTCACTGGTGCCTGTGGGCCTATAGAGACAGAACCAACCACTGATGTTTCAAATTTGATTTTACAAAGAAGATTATTCACTTTTCTCATTATTAGAAAAAATCTAATTAACAATCTATGAAAAGAGTTTGAAACTATATTTTGTCAATTGTACATAGGCAACAGAATTCATGCAACTGAACAGCAGCTTGCCTCTACACCAAACAACAAAGATTATGTCTTTGCATGTCACCTCCTGTTTTGAAACTTTATCACACTTAAAAGAGATTTTTTTTTTATGTGTATCAGCGCAATGCTAACCCAACACAGCTGTACAGTCCAATATTCTGTAATCTAATAGAACATGATGAATGACACATGTAAACATGCAACTGCAGCAGGCTTTCCACAACAGCACAGTCGCTACAACAACAGCCTCCTACAGTGATCTGCATCTCCGCTTTTTTGTATTCATATAAATATACAGTCCATCACTTTTTCCTTCTATCTGGATTCAAAGCAATAGCAAGTTATAAAGTTAATTGCTAATGTAAGTAGCATGGTAAGGTCCTGGTCCTTCTTTTTGATTGTAGAAAGAGCACCTCCAACAGAGCAAACCTCACTCAAACCTCCCTCTTGGCAAAACATACCAATTTCCACCTGGATGGTTGTCAAGTATGTGCCGAAAGGATATCACGGCAGCTCCATATCCTCTGTGTGACAGTGTAATTCCCTCTGCCCTCCAGCCATGTCTGCAAATCTCAGACAGTTTACATGTACATGTAGCTACATTGCACTGGGGAACAGTGACTTGCCAAGTATTCTGTGCATTCATTTGATTTCTGGCGCGCACAATCCAAGCTCTTTAAGGTGAGCTCTACCAGGTGGTATGAAGAGAGGGTGCTGCACCTTGTCCAAAGATTATATATATATATATATATATATATATATATATATATATATATATATATATATATATATATATATATATATATATATATATATATATATATATATATATATATATATAATCTATGGACATACACATACACATACACATACACCTTTAAGCTTAGCCATCCTTGAGTATTTCACTGTGTCAGGTTACAAACATGATTTCACTCAGAAATGCAAAAGCAATTGACTCTAATTAGAAGCTATTAGATTTCACACTTGATTCTAGTAAAAAGAAAAGAGTAAAGCGCATTTCCTTCCTGTTGGGAAATATTTAATTTGATATATTTTAAATGATGAGATGGAAGTTTGATTAGATAAACGGCAAGTATGACTGTGTTCCAAATGAAAGAACAGAAGGTGCAGTGAACCACATCATTGAGCTTCAGTCTGAAGATAGAGTTCCAAAGAGTTGCAAAGAGTTCACAGAGCCGAAGCTACACATAGGCAAGGTTACTACACAGATTGTTTTCATGCATTCAAGCCTAGGTCTATCATAACAAATTTTGAAGTGCGACATAATTGCTGAAGAAAATATAGACGATAGACGTTAATATTGAAACTAATTTATGCCACTAATACAATAACCCTTAATCCCCAAAACACTACTGTAAATGTGAAACATTGTTAAAAACATGAGCTTCAATAAATAAACAGCAGAATGAAACACTTTAGTTAGTTGGAATTTATGAGTCATAGAAGTTATTTATTCAACCCTCTACAGCTCAAATTTATCATAGTGCAGAAAAATAACAAAATATCCTGCATTAGAACAAAGAAAAACTATTTGTTCCGTCTATCATTTATTGAACAATAAGTTGATATAGTATTTATTATGACAGGGCTATTCAACCAAATAGTAAACTAGTATAGCCACACGAGACATACCCTTTCTGAAAACACTAACATACAACATACAGCTGTAGCGGTCAAATATTTTTACCATCTGTCAATCAAATTTTATTGTCTTCACCATCCCCATCAATATGACAGTCACAAACAAACAGAGCTCAACCTATTGTGTGATATGGCTTAAGTTTTGATCACAATATAAAAGTGAAAATGAGCGATATATCAAAGGTCTCTAAACGGTAGCTTTCATAATATTTGTATTTGCTTGTTTCAATTTACTTATGTTATAGCTATAGGTTCTGCTTACACTCCTCCCTTCTCTCTTTCATTATTGGTTTTTAGCCTCTGCAGAGCCTCCACAGTCACAAAGTTGCTCTAGGCTTTAGCAGTTAGCCATGATCTCTGTCTGCTCACAACTGAGAGGAGTATCAGCTGAACAGCACACCTAACACATAACACATAATAAAATCAACATATTCTATATTCATATGATCCCCACATATATCCTAATATATCACCAGTATATGATACCGTCAAGCCCTTTTGTGCGGCGCCCCTGCAGACAGGCTGCAGAGCCTCTTGGCCTTCAGGTCAGTGGACACAGCTATTACCTACAAGACAAATCTGAGAGCTTTCATCTGTGTCGGTGGGTCACCCTCAAAGCCCAGTTACAGGCTTGACATTTGCCAATTAACACAATTAGCTTTTGGCAGGCTGCCAGAGGTGTCACATGGCACGATCTGTACAATGATAGTACCTGACAAGCCACAAGTCAGTTTCGTCTGCCATCGCGGGGGGTCAGCTACAGAACATGAGGAATGCCAAGGAAAAAACTGACTGTGTAGTGGCATGGTAACACGTTTAGTTCGGCTTAGTACTGCTCTTAAATTAACAATAACATAATAACTAAATTAGTGTTTTAAAGTTAGCACACTGTTCCCAGCTTTGATAATTTGATATGGACTGTGTTCATATGCCAGCTAATTAGCCAAGCATGAACACACAGGCATATTCTGTGGCCTGGTTACAATTGGTGCGCTGATAACTTCGCCCCAGACGATGTGTAGAGAGATAAGCAAAAGGGGAGGTCTGGGGCAATGACACTGTGCCACAATAGCCATCTCATTTGCAGTTTTAAATTGCATTGGTGCTCTCACTTTTACCCAGCCTTGTCTGTGACTTCTCTGTCTGAACACCGGCTGAGTATCTTGAATAACAGAAGATTAGGATCGCTCCTAAAACTAAGAAGCCAGGAAGTGTTCCGTCTGTCATTATCACAATTCACCCTGCACCGTAGTTTTCCTCTTTACATTAATGCCTGTATTTATGGTTTCCTTCCCATGGTTATTGAGCATGCTTATTTTAAACATTTTCCATCTGGGGACAATAGAGCTGTTTAGTGAGGTCTACATGTGGAATGCTTGGCGAGTAGCTGCATTCCTGAGGGCAGGCAGTGAATTGACCACATAACACCACACTGAATGACAGCATGACATAACCAGGAAGGCAATGTGTGCGTCTGTATGACATGGAACTCATCAGTGCAAGACAAATGAGGAAATTATCCACACAGAGCCTAAAATTATAAAATAAAATCCACTAATGGAAAGTGGCACAACCACTACAAGTAATTTTTTAAATGTTTGTCAGCTTAATATATGTCATTATAGGCTATTGGTTCTGCCTTATTGTCATTACTGCTGTGGGGGCAGGGCCTGTCTGTTTGATCGCTGATCTTCTTGACCCTGTTTGAGCGTTTAAAAGTTTGGTCTAACCTCTTCATGGTCCTCCCTGTATAAGAGTGGCAACAGTGGAAGTGGAATGGGAACTTTCATGTGAAATGTTATGGGGAAGTTTCCCGGAAGGTCTTGAGTTTAATGGGGCACTTACAATGAGAATGCATGTTACTGCCAGATTCTGATATGGATTTTTGCAATAAACAACATTACACTAATACAGAATAAGAAAAATACCTGATTTGCCCCTCTTTGAGGTGACAAAGAGGAAAGGGAAATGCCCTATAGTATAATGCAAAACAGCACATTATTTTTGGATTAGCTTTATAATTGATTTTTAATTTGGATTACTTCCTAATTTCAGTGCTCATGATGCTGGACTGCAGAATTTACAAATGTTTCTCAGTTTTTCTAACATGCAACTTTGCAAACAACAAAAATCAAGTTCACATTTTCATTTTGGTCTCAGAAGCACAAACTATTTGTGAGAAATAAATATCAACTGTGTTAGATTTGACTGGGCCCCATATTGTATGTTATTGGAAGGTGAATAACAGACAATCAGATGTTTTATTATTTCTCACACTGTTCCAGAAACTGGTCTAAAACATCAGTCTGCTGAGACATAATGTTTTTAAATGTTGCAGTGTTGTTTAGTTTTTAGCACCTTGTTGAAACCTGAGCAAAAAATACTTTAGACAACCCTCTAACTTAAGCATGCAGTCCATTAGATTCTGCAATTCAAACAGACCTGCTTTGTTGAGGTGTTATATCAACAGAGTGACCTCCCCATCACTCCAGCTCTGCTTCCTTGGGCCCCCCAATAGCAGGAGATTGATGTCAACAAGGAATTTTGTCCCATGTTTCCTTCAAGCTCATTTAGACCCACCCTGCTTCTTAAAAACACTTGCACTTGCACAGAGGGGCCCAGTGAGCTATTAGCCAGCACCACCTTGTCCAACACTACCCCAGCAGCAGTGCCAGCAACACCCTCTGTCCATATAACCCCACACCATAAACAACCAATGCCCCAGAAAACACATTTACCTAGTATCTGTATGCTCAAGAAATAAAGCACCTTTTGAAGTCAACAAAGTGGTTGCTGTGAGAACCGGGCCAACAGAACCACGTCATTTGTGTATAGTGTCATAGCCAGAGGAGCTCAGAGCTGCTACATGTGACCGCATTCTCGGGTGGTGCTTGTCAAACAGTCTCATGAGGCAGGAACCTGCAATGCAGCTGCAACTGTGGGGTTTGCAAGTTCATATGAGATCACTGCAAGACATGCTGGTAACTTCATTTTAAAGATCATGCAAAGTTGACAGACATATATACACAGTACTATGAAAAAGTTTTAGGCAGGTGTGAAAAAATGCTGTAAACAAAGAATGCTTTCAAAAATATAAAGAATGATTGTTTTTATCAATTTACAAAATGCAAAGTGAGCGAACAAAGAAAAATCTAAATTAAATCAGTATTTGGTGTTACCTTTTGCCTTCAAACCAACATCAATTCACACAAAGGGGTACACACAAAGTCAGGGATTTTGTAGGATTATAGTCAGGTGTCTGATCGACCAATTATACCAAACAGTTGCTAATGATCATCAATGTCACATGTAGGTTGGAACACGGTCATTAACTGAAACAGAAACATCTGTGTAGGAGGCTTAAAACTGGGTGAGGAACAGACAAACTTTGCTACCAAGGTGAGGCTGTGGAAGAGTCTCATGTCACAAGTCATACACCATGACAAGTCTGAGCACAGCAACAACACACAATTTAGTTATAATGCATCAGCAAGGTCTCTCTCAGACAAAGATTTCAATGCAGACTGGGGTTTCAAGATGTGCTGTTCAAGCTCTTTTGAAGAAACACAAAGAAATGGGAAACATTGTGGATTATAGATGCAGTGGTTGGCCAAGGAAACTTAGTGCAGCAGATGAAAGACACATCAAGCTTATTAGCTTCAGAATCGGAAGCTGTCCAGCAGTGCCATCAGCTCAGAACTGGCAGAAACCAGTGGGACCTAGGTACACCCATCTACTGTACAGAGAAGTCTGGCCAGAAGTGGTCTTCATGGAAGAGTTGCAGCCAAAAAGCCATACCTCCGATGTGGAAACAAGGCCATGCGACTCAAGTATGCAAAAAAACATAGGAACTGGGTTGCCGAAAAATGGCAGCAGGTGCTCTGGACTGATGAGTCAAAATTTGAAATATTTGGCTGTAGCAGAAGGCAGTTTGTTCATCGAAGGGCTGGAGAGCGATACAATGAGTGTCTGCAGGCAACAGTGAAGCATGGTGGAGATTCCTTGAACATTTGAGGCTGCATTTCTGCAAATGGAGTTGGAGATTTGGTCAGGATTAATGGCGTTCTCAATGCTGAGAAATACAGGCAAATACTTATCCATCATCCAATACCATCAGGGAGGAATATGACTGGCCCCAAATTTATTCTGCAGCAGGACAACAACCCCAAACATACAGCCAAAGTCATTAAGAACTATCTTCAGCGTAAAGAACAAGAAGTTCTGGAAGTGACGGTATGGCCCCCACAGAGCCCTGACTTCAGCACTGAGTGTGTCTGGGATTACATGAAGAGAGAGAAGGATGTGAGGAAGCCTACATCTATAGAAGATCTGTGGTTAGTTAGATGTTTGGAACAACCTACCAGCCGAGTTCCTTCAAAAACTGTATGCAAGTATACCTGGAAGAACTGATCCTCTTTTGAAGGCAAAGGGTGGTCACACCAACTATTGATTTGATTTAGATTTCTCTTTTGTTCATTCACTGCATTTTGTTTTTTGATGAAAATAAATGATTAACACTTCCATTTTTGAAGGCATTCCTAGTTTACAGCATTTTTTACACCTGTATATAACTTTTGCACAGTACTGTATATATATTGTAAATGGATATGATATATGACATTTTGTAAATGGAAGTTACTCATAAAGGAAACCTGTTTATTCTTATAGTACAATGTGTTCGATCTTCAATTCATTATTACCAATAAAAAAAGAAATTACAAAGAACTGTAAATGTAAACGTTATGCATTGTTGTGAGACTCTTGTGGTACTTCTAACCCCAAAGTGACATAACTTGCAGAATGGAACAGAAAGTTACAGTGAACTAGCAGCACTGGGCCAAAACATTTCCAAAGCTGTGTGCACTGACCCTTGCAGAAGTTTACTTAGCAAAAAGCTAATGGAAAATCTAATAAATAATGAAAAGACACAGCATGCTGCGCATGTATGTTGTCATGCTGGAGACATTCAAACTCCTATGTAAAAAGACTAGGTGCAGTAGCTTCTTTTTGGGTTTGCCAAAAATTGTTTACAGTGTAATTACATAATATTCAAAATGGATAAAATAATCAGAGCATTGTTTCATAATTTGCATAGTTAAATATTTGATCTACAAACCTGTGTTAAAAGAACCAAAGCTTTTGGACAGACCAGTCTTGCATCTTTACTGTAGAGAGGTTATCCACAGTGCAGGCTGTAGGCTCACACACTGAGTAACCTGAATACATGAGTGAAGCTGGATGTGACGTGTAGAGCGCAGGATCCTCTGAGGCATGGCACTGTGTAAGGGTCACTGCAGGCCTTTGGTACTACATGGTCTGGTCTGCACAGAGACCTTTGGTCCTTATGGACTGGATAGTCCAGCAAGACAAGAGGAGAAAGCAGGGATCAATCTCATAACACTGATGAAACCTGAACCTGCAGCGCCATGGTTATTTTGGATTTTTTTACACAATGTTTTGATTTCTTCTACACGTTATCAAGTGCTAGGAGTTATCCTAACACATTTCTCCACAGTGAGATTAATTAAGTTCTATATTACAAATATTTCATACACTAGAATACAAAAATACATGTCTGTTTAAATCATGAGAGTGACCTGACCTATAACACAGTTAATGTCATTGTTCAATAACTAATGTAAAATAAATAGATAAATTAATCAAATTATGTGCTGAAGTGTCCAACATGTGATACAGTGGGAACTCAAGAAGAACAGAAAATAAACCGCAGCAAGACCCCTGTGGGCCCTGAGCAAATGTTAACACAGAGGTTCTGCCCACTTGAACTTGTGCTACAACAGCTGGTGTCAGAATGAGCACAGAACCAGTGATCTAAAACGTGTTAAGGAAGTCATGTCCAAATGTTGTTAACTTTGACAAACAATCCACATGAGTCAGGGGACAGTGCTACACTACAGATGTTATGAGTGTATTAAATGCATAAGATGTCACAAGCTACAACACTATCTGCAACATACAGTACATACTGGCCAGCATCTCTACTCGTCTACAAACGAGTTTTACTTCCACAATGCAATATTTAACACATGTAAACTGACAGATACAGGGCATGAAACACATTTTAAAAAGCAGCTTAGGAAAAATAAATGTTAATGGGAAATGATGTACTCTTAATTTACTGTGAACTTTTCACCTTGCTAATGTTGCCTTAGGCAACATCCATCTCATCCCTCTTACCCTATTAGCTGGTCTCACGTGTCAGCAGTGTTTGCAAACAGTTGAGAAAAGTCGATAGTTAATGACACTGATGCAATGACACTGGCACATGGTGGAGCAGCCCTTAACCCGGAGCAGTGGAACAGGTCAACAGCAAACTACCAGCTGAAATTCTAGTCCAAAGTAAAGCACAGATTGTCTGGCCAGCAAGCTTACAGACTTCAAATAGTAAGGAGGGGCCACTTACAAGCATGAAATTGATAAATTGAATACACTGTATTAGTAATCAGTCTGCCCCAGGGCAGCTGTGGCTACAATAGTAGCTTACCACCACCGGGTATGGAGTGAATGAATAATGATCTGTAAAGCGTTTTTGTGACATATGTCTGTGAAAAGCACTACATCAATAAAAACTTACTTACTTACTTAATTATTGATCATTTAGATATATTTGTTAGATGACTTGTACTGTATTTGGTTGATATAGATGTTTCATTTGGAGGAACAGTAATTTTTGAAGCATGCCGAATTGAATTAAGTGTGAGTTTGTGAAGCTGTTTTGTGAGTGGAGAATCAGAGCGCTCTGTTCTAGCCTCCACAGTGATTCATTCGATCCTGAGGGAAGGTGATGACGTGACCTACTACTCCACCACTACTTCATGACATTTCTACTGTCTTCTTACAAGACGCCGTCTGAAATCGCACACATACTTACACTAGCATTTGCAACACCTGTAAAGTAAACAACTAATAACCTACCTTAAAAGTTCCAAACAGCCTAATATAAACTGTCGAATAAATGTCTTGATAAACCACATCTAAGGTTTGAAGCATAAATTGTACAAAAGAGAAAGTGTGTTCCAAAGTCCAAAAGATGTTTCATGGATCATTTACTGGCAGGGACAAACACAAGCATCTTGAAAACATATGCCCAGAATGTTCTCAATTCATTTGTATTACAAAACACTTGAGAACTCACAATCTGAAATTCTGTTCAGTTTCACTTTGACATGTTTTATGTAGACTAAAGAAGGAACAGAAAATTAATTTAGGACTATTAGGATGTTGTAGCTGCTTTTTATTTTTATATCGGTCAATAGTTCAGTTATACATAGTTATAATTTAGTGGGGCTGCATGAAAGTACAGAAATGCAATGCCCAGGAATAGAAAATTTTGTTCATGTGAATAATTCATTTTGGGCTCGACCATATCATGTGATTTATATGGGGATGATGTGAAATAAGAAATATCGTGATGCAAACCAGCTGATTCTCCTCTTAGTGGTGAGTGCAGGCAGACAGAGGCTGCTGTTAATGCTTAGAGCGACTTAAACACTTAATAGCAGAAGTTAGAGATATAACTTCAGTAGCCCAAATCAAATAATATTACAAAGCCACCATTAAGTATCATTATATATATATATCGTCAGTTATATTGTTATTGCAAATTTTATTTTATTGTGATGAAGTTTTTAATATTGCCCTGCCCTATTTTAAATGTTTAGATCAATTATTGTATATTGTATATTGTAATTATTGCATTTTTTCAATGGAAGAAAAGTGTTTTGACCAAAATATCAGAATAATTCATCGACTGATTTGATATACATTGTTTACTACCTAATAATGTGGAGATGTAGTGTGGGTGGTTTTCATATTCGAGTATGTAGTGATGTCATACTCCCAGATGGGGGGCAAGAGCCAGTTTTTCCTATTGATCAGATTATATTTTGCACTGAAATGTATAAATGGTAAATTCACAAATGTTGAACTGGACGCTAACTCCCTGTATTACAATAAAAATCGTCATTTTTACTAAATATAATTTACATATAATTTAGCTGCCCCTGATCTGTGTTAAAGGGACCATATTTTCTGCTCTGTGTTATAATGTTGTTTCCTCATCAATCATGTGGTAACACAGGAAGCACTCCACTGTGTTTTTAAAATCCATACTAGTGAAGGTTCACTAGAATCAATTGGATAATTTCAGAGCAGGAATTGCCAATCTCTACTGAACTAAAGGTAAAAAGGTAACTGTTAACGTTAAAAACTACTGCTTCATGAAGTTTTTTGAGCTTTGGAGATTTAGACAAACTAATAATAAGAATAAAAAAGTGTTACTCAAACATGTGTAAACGAAACAACTCCATGTATGTTTTTGAGGATGCAACAGCGTTCTAACGTGGCATAAAGCTCAGAAGAGTCAATTTTGCATAATTTAGGACCTTTAAATATTATTGGCCTAACCCAGCAACACAACAGTGCAGTACCTGGCTTGGCGTCCTGGCTGCAGGCTTGTCTTGATGGTTGGCCAGTATAAGGAAAGGCAAAGTACAGAGCTGAGGGTGTTGCAGGGCAGAGTGCAGCTCATTTCGTGCTGCCTCCAAGTCCTCATCGGACGAAGCGCTGTCCAGGACAAAGACCACTCCCTGGGACCCCTGGTAGTAACGACTCCAATACTTTTTAATGTTGTCAGCACCTGGACATGTCATAAAAATAAATAATCAGAAACACAAATGCACATTTATATTGTATGCCATTATTATAATTATTGCAATACATTTTGAAGAGTCAAATGTCTTATTATTATTAATAGAAGTCATATTGAAACACAAATTGTTCATATTCTGAGGTAATAAAAAAGCTGTTGCAAAATAACTAATTAGATCTTATTCCACCATTTTAATTTATGAGGACTTCTGTCGCAATAGGCTGATGCTAAGAATGAAATTGAAATTACTGTAAATTAATCTAATGTTACTAACAGATGAGTGACATTAAAGGCTCTTATCCGTTCTGCTCCTTCACTTTCACCTCTCATCCCACACTTTGGCTGGAGTGGAAATCTAGCAGACAAAGTGGTACTTGAGAGATGGACTTAGAAGTCTCTCTTATCTTTACCATGAAACGCTCTGGTGTCTGTCCCCTCTCATTACAATGAGGAGGCAACTTCTGCCCCCTATTGGCCTGACAGGAGATTTCTAGTACTGCCACAGTACTAGACTGTACTTTTATGCTTGTTGGCTGCAGACCTTGAGTCTTCTAAAACAGTTCATCAAAGATTTTCATGTATCATGTTTGTTTAATTAAACGGCTTGACATTCACACCTGAACTGTAGTACTGTGAAATCTGCAAAAAGAATAAATTATTTTGGCGTGCTTAGTACATGTGGCAGTTGTACCACACAACTCAAACCATCACAAAACTATTATTTGTGAATTTACTGAAGACTTTTCTGGCTCTCAGTTTGCAAGAATCAAAGACCCTGTGAGAGCATGTGCTTTGCACTTCAATCAAAATCTACTCTTACTTGAAGCTTTTTCTGCATCAAATCTCTTCTGAGTCCAGAAACAGCCGCTGGTCCCTTTTGAGGCTAATAATAACCACATTGTGTTCAGTGATGTGCGCACATGTCCTTATGCCTGTTGGTGGTCGCTGAAAACTTTTCCAAAACTAACATAAAAACAAATGAGGAGTACTTTATTGTATTAATGCGGTTTATTACTGCATTGTTTATCTTCAATGATTTGACTGCCCTTGAGAAAATAGAAAAAGGCTGCAATCATCATGTTATGCATAAAACAGATTTTCTTAATGACTTAAAAAATACTGTTTGTACTACTCATCCCAGCAGATAGAGAGGTGACTATTGGGAGCACTTGTTCGTTGGCTGTTAATGTGCCACGAAAGAGCATGGGGAAATAGCTTGTCTAGACTTGACGTCACATCAGTGTCCAGACATACACGCACCACACACTTAATAGATCCTCACCGTGTCCCCGGAGGTGCCCTTCCCACCTAATCTGTATACCTGGCACCAGCACTCACTACATTTGACAGTGTCTGTGTCCACTGGCTCACAAGCCCTTGTTACATGACCCTCATTAAATGCATGAAGTACTGTAGGTGATCCTAGGCGCTTTGATAGAATTAATGGAGCATGCAGGCTAAAGCACTGCATATTTGACTACTGAACACTGCTATGGTAAAATAAAATTTAAAAAATTATGAGGTGTACTTTTTGTTATTTTTCTGTACTATGATATGATTTGAACAGTGGAGGGTTGAATAAATAATTTCTATGATAGACACAAAGAACTAGAGTGTTTCATTCTGTTGCTTATATATTCCAGCCGATGTTTTCTTTTACAATACTGTACACTGATCACAGTTTTGTTTTATTTTTATTATTTGTTATTTGTTGTTATCGACCTTATACTATGGCACACAACTGTCAATCTCATTTTAAGAATCTAGTGGTAGATTTCTGATGTAAACCAAGGTATAATGTAAACACTAGGAGTTGGAAAAGTTTTGAAGCAGACCAGACCCAACAAGGGAGGTGCAGGTGAAATAAAAAAGGTTTAATCTGAAGAAAACAACTTGAAGTGTCAAAACATCACGTGTTTGTCTTGTGCCTCTGAACTCATCCATAGTGGCCGGCATCATAAATCGCTCAGATTCTTTTACTCTGTATTTACAAGAAAAGGAGCAGGGGAGGAGGGGTCTAGGCGGGGGGCAGAGAGAGAGGGAGAGAGGGGGCAGATTTCATCATTCTTTACTGTGGTGGTACGCCATATACAAACGCCCCTAAATCAAATGTGTCATCCATGGGACTAGTGTTTTTCCTACTACAATAATGCCCCACCAAACAGTCTTTAACCTAATTCAGAAAAAAACTCTTTTCAAAAGCGTCCACTGCACTCTGTCCAAATTTGGTAGCGCCCTCGTTGGTGGTCCCGAGTGCCTCTTTGTGTATGTGTTACTGTGTGTGTCTGGGAGAGTATGTTTTTCATCCTTTCAGAGCGCCAGGTTAATTCCCTTCAAAATATGCATTGCACCTGTCATATGTGTGTTCACAACATGAGATAAAGGATGGCATCACTTCAGAATAAGTGATTTCTGTGTATCAAGGTCTGGAAGAACTATTTGTTGTTTATGTTTGAGCACCTTGTCGCTTCCTCGAGTGCTTCGCGTTTCCAGGAAAAACAGCAGCAGATTGTGCAGCCACTTTACACAACATTAACAGGTATGACGTCTTTCCTCCCACAGTGAGCACAAAACATGACGCTACAAGAGGTTTCCCTTTTACACATTTACAAATAAGACTTCAAATGAAAAACATCAAGGATCTGCTTTGACTACGCATCAACAAGCACTACGAGTGATGGTAAATATACCTTATTTCACTATTCACAATGTTTTATACACTTTTATACCATGGTCAGAGAGAATTATAATGCTAACTGCTGTACATTATGTTTGTATAACTGCACAGGTAGTTCTGGCATCAGTTAAGCACTATTCTATATCACTACACTGTGAGCATCACCATAGCAACGGGTAAACAAGTGAACTACTGTTAGGAGGGACTAGCTTCAACTAAAACAGAAATGCTTTGAACATCCACAGCTAAATACTACAAACACAGCTAAAAGGTTATCAGATTTAAAAGATAACTATTTTCAGTTTGTGGGACCATGGTACAAGTGGATTAAAACTGTGTAACGCACTGCTCCTCCTTGTTAATCCTTCGATACAGTATGTAACATGAAAGAAATGTCAATGAATAAAGTTACTTTTCTTCTTACCTCCAAGTTCTTTTACATTCAGAACAGCATTTGGGAATGGCACAGCTTTAATACTGAAACCTGGAAAAAGAGGAAAAGTGATTGATACCAAACAGAATAATGTCTATATTATATCACACTGCATTAACATAAAAGTGTTACAATGGTAGCTTGCCACAAGCAAATATTGGAGTGAATGAATAATATACAAAATTGTAAAGTAACCTCCAATGTCTGACTAATGGCACTGACATTACTTGATCCGATTTAAACTTTGCACTACACTTTTGTCTCAGTATCTTAAAGCAGGCTGAGCTAATGTTATAGTTTAATTCAAATCTTCCATTAACACGCTTATTAATTTATTATTTAATGTAATATTTACATATTTACATTGTAGATTCTCACTGAAGGCATGAAAACTATAAAAGACACATACAGAATGGAGTAAACAAAAACAAAAATATAAAAAAAACTTAGAAATGGCCAGCCTTTGCTTTGATCACTGATTTGCACTTTTGGCATTTATTGACCCTGACAAGGGCCACATGTGAAGTAAAAACCATTTCCGGAGACTTCATCAAGAAGCTCATTGAGAGAAGACAAGGGTTTGCAGTGCTATTGACAAAACAAAGGATGGATACTTTGGGGATTTTTATATAAAGTTATTTTACTTACTTATTTGCTAAATATTTCCATATATATTGCTTCATATATATGATGTCTTCAGCATGTATAAAAATGCAGAAAGTAGTAAACATAATATATATATATATATATATATATATATATATATATATATATATATATATATATATATATATATATATATATATATATATATATATATTACATATTACATATATATATATATATATATATATATATATATATATATATATATATATATTTATATATATATATATATATATATATATATATATATATATATATATATATATATATATATATATATATATATATATTACATATATATATTACATATATATATATATACATCACTGAGTGAGTGAATTGACTGACTGGACTATGTTAACATTAAAACACTACATATTCGCAAAGAAATTATATTATATGTAATGATAATAAAATATAGTGAATACAAACCTGTAGTGGGGACGATGCCATCACTGCTCTCGCTGCACAGGCGGGACAGCAGGCTGGTCTTTCCGGCACCTGTCAGGCCAATGCACACCACATCATACTCTGGTCTGGGGGGCGGAGGTCCTTTACAGCACAGCGCACGGAAACACTGCAAGACACAGCAGACTAACTGCTCAGTGCTGCCATAAAAATCTGTACTATATAACATTCTGAAAGATGGAGATGAAGATGTTATCGCTTTGTCTGCCCTAGAATGTTTCACAGTATGGCATTAAACTTGTCTATCTCCATGGAGACAAACAGGTGACGTCATGAGGGCAAGTGACAGGTCAGATCTATAAAAAGGCAATCTAGTGCTGAGTAAGAATATTACTAAAAACACCTGTAATGAAACACATATGCTAAGTCAATAGGTTTAATGTTGTTCTATGAAACATTTTTAGGTAAAATGGAAGTAGCAGAGCCTCCACCAGAAAAGTTACATAGTGCAGCATTAAAACACATAAAAGAAGTCACCACACATGTTGTATGTATGGAGTGCAGTTTGTGTGGTGCAGGGCTGGTGTGGGCTGGTGTGGGCTGCAGGTCACCAGTGGTGTGTGGCTGGAGACCCCCAGAGGCAGACCTGTCGTGCTTGAGTCATGACCTGGGTCTAAGTGCCTGCTGTGAGACATTAAGAACAAAATGCAGTGTGAACCGTGAACAGCACTTTAAACGTGTGTGGAGAAAGCAGCAGTATCCAAAGCAAAAAGAGATCTCTTTTATTAGCAGGACAGGAACCAGTCTGGACAACACGCACACTTCACTATATGTGCAATATCAAGTTTCAGGAGCAGCATGGGCACATAGGACCACTCGCTGTTTATGACATAGAGGGGTCTATAAAAACAAGTGGAGATCAGCAACCCTTTACCCTGTCTCTCATTTTAGGACTACTGTAAATTGTCCTTTCAATGAAAAGTAAAATGTCTGTTGAATTAGTGCAACTGTTGCCAAGTCTGCAGCCAGCTGCTATACTGTGATTTATTATGCAATGTTTCCAAACAAAGAACAAGGTTTCATTAAAAAAAAAAATCAAAGTTCCCTGTCAATCTTCAGCATTATTACTATGGCGATGAAAATAATTCAAAGACAATAGTCTTGAGTCTCCTATCAGACGGTGCCCATCAGCTCCAGACGTGAACGCAGCAACCCGACCCCGACTCCTGCCTGAACCCGGCTGTCTGCCCAAACAGGAAGCCCTGTTCTCTGCACCAAAGGCTCCATCAGAAACACTCTCTATGTGTCAGGGGAAAGGCTGATGAGAATACGACAGGCCGCGCACAAAAACACAATGCAAATGTGCATAATGAAAATCAATGCAAATGTGCATAATATGCTAAAATGACTTGTTATAACAGCCACCTGCCATCAATAGCTTACGCAGAGTTATATTTTTATTCTTGCATGTTTGAGTAATCATGTATTGTTTTGTAATCAAGGTTCATGTTTTTACCTACACCCTATCTCCACCCAATACTACACTTCATTCAGACTCCAGGTCATGTACTGTATGTAGTCTTCTAAAATCTCTTGTAGCCATTTTTCAGCAACAAAAACAGGTAAATAAAGATATCTTACTTTCCATGCTGAAAAAATACTATAAAGAGGCGAGATCTGTCAGTTTTGAAGTGGCAGTCAATAGACACGTTTCTATTATTAGACTGTTTTAGATCAACATTAGAATTTACACTGAACACAAAGAAAAATGATAATCTATGTATGTTATAGTTGATACCAAATATTGGAAGAAATGCTGAATATTTTTTTCTTTAAAGAAAAGAAAAGAAAAACACACACACACACACGTCTTTCTTTTCTCCTAAAAGGCCCCAGCAGTAGCTGCTCAGGGGTCAGACGCACACGACATGAGAGGGCCAAGCCTGCACCTTTGGCCTCTTTAACACAAGAAGATCAGGCCTGACCCAAGAACTTCAGGAGGAAATACATTTGTCTGCAGGGTTTGGCTGCAAGACAAGGGCAGAGCCATGGGGCGCTCGCTGTCCTGTGGAGTCACTTTAAACAGTTTAACTTCCTTAATCCAGCCAGTAACTTTGTATGGATTTAAAAGATCCTGCTTTGAGAGAAATCCTTTATTACACATGAACTGACTGAACTTAACTTAAATGAAGAGTAAGGGTTCAATAAAAGAATCATCATTTAATTGATGACCGGTTACCTGAATATAAAAAGGTAGTTCAGCCAGTGTAAAGAATATATGGGCAAAAAGAACTGTGGTCTCCTGTCTGTATCTTATTTTAAAGCATTGTGAATCAATACTGTAATGATTTTTATTAACTGGAATTATTGTACAAGTGTCTGCAGTAACTGTAATTGTCTTTTCTGTATTGTATCAATCTACTAGTGTTTGCACCTTTGTACTTCATGCCTAAGATAAAGTTCCCAGAGTTTACTTTTCATAGACCAAAAACAGGAGGAATCAGGTAATGACACTAACTACTTAAATGTTGTGTGTTGTGTGAGGTCAGGCTGATTTGAGAACTTTTACACTGTTTGTATGTTGTAGATGCACCTGACATGGATGGAAGGCACAGGACCTGGTGCGTTTTTAGAACACACTCAGTATTTTTAGAGATAATAAATGTGGGTGAGCAGAGCCAGACGCTGCAGACTGGTTCATGTTACATTCCTGTACACACTGCTCATTCAATGGGGAGTCTTCATTTACTAGTAGAATTAAAGACAATGCGCCTGATGCGACCATGATCGATACCTGAATGAGACTCAAATCCTTGTACATTCGCTGTCCTTATGCACACTACATAAGGAAGTGTTCATCACAGGTGAGAAAGATGAAGCACGTTTTCCATAAAGGTGTGGCAGGGAAGCAGCACTTGTCCAATGTCAGTAAACATTTTAAATAGTGCAAATGAGTTTGTGTTACTAAATATTTTAAATAGTGCAAGTGTTATTAAAGGGACAGAGGCAGTAGCAGTGGAGTGCAGAATGAAAGGGAAAGAACATGCTGAGGCACAGGGCACAGATGGGTCCAGTACCAGACGTTTTTATTTTTCCAGACTGGGTGTCGGGACAACACTTGTGTGGAGGACTCACTCGTGACCTTTGGAAATGACAGCCCTTTATATGGGTGTCCCGGCGGAGAAGCAGCACAGATTTGTGTGTAATACACACCGGCAACAGTCATAACACAGGCCCGTAAAGCTGTGAGGGCGGGACAGACCGCACTGTAGTGCGCTACGCTCTCTCAGAGCCATGGGGGCAGGGAGCTGAGGGCCACATTCATTCATCCTCATTCATCTTCTCCCCTTCACTTGTTGTTGTTATTTGCACTTTGAAGCAGCGGGTGGGGGTGCTCAGTACAGTGAGGGGAGCACTGCATGCCATTCTCGTTAAGGCCCAGACAGACACGGCTGCTCATGGGCTCTTCCCAGGCCTGTGTTTAAATGACTGAGACTGCTTTGCCTTCACACAACATCAAATATCCTCCTCAGAAATCAAAAAGGGTCTTTCACCAGTGACCTCTGAATGTCAACAGTTTTTCAACCCCTTTTAGAAACCCAAATATTTGGAGGGAGAAATTTGACTTTTTTGTGTTGAATAGTTCTGACATACAGAACTATTAACAACTATTAACAACTAACTACCTACATAGTGATTTGACTTAGTGCACTCCAAAAATACTGGCCTATCAGGTCTCTAAACAGGTGCATTTATGAGTTGTGCAGCAGGACTAGACTCCATGTGCACAAATAGAGGTTGAGAGATTGGCCTATCACTTTTATCACTTGACATGAGTGTAGGAATGCGTTGAAAACAAGCCTTTGAGTGCATCATTGTCTAGTGTGGAGTGTCCGACATATAGCAAAAAAAAGGTGACCCTGTCTGCATCAATGTAGCATCCGTCTGGTGAAGTAGACCGTGTCATACTTAAGTCGACAAAACCTTCAACAACCACATTATGAGAGAGACAGAAAGAGAGACAGAGAGGGGGAGACAGAGAGATGGGAGAGGGGAGGGAGAGAGAGGAAGAGAGAGAGGGGAAGGGAAAGGGAGAGAGCATGCAAGAGGGCAAAGAAAGAGGGGGGAGGAACAGAGAGAGGAGGAGAGAGAAAGGAGAGGGAGAGAGCTAGGAGAGGGAGAAATAGATAAGAGAAAGAGGGAGGAAAACAGGGGTGAGACAGACAGATGGAGAGACAGAAGAAAGAGGGAGAAGAAGAAAGAGAGAATGGAAGAGAGGGATAGAGGCGGATGAGAGACAGATGATTTTTTTTTTATTACTGATGATAGTGATTATCATTTATATCATGAAAAATAGTGTGACATTACATAGATACATTATATTTTTTAAATCTAAATAGTCCAATAGTATAGTGACATTATTTATAAAAGTGTAAATATGGCATCATATCAGGTTACTGACTTATAAGAGCAGATAAAACACTGGCCTCCTCCAGCTCCTTCCTCACAATGGGCACACACTCAGAGCCTGCTGACCATCAGTTGAAGAATCGTTTGAACTGAAAAACTTGGAGCTGAGAATGGAGGAGGTAAACATCATGAACCTCTCCCACTGGGATCACGGAGTTGGGCCACTCGGCTAAAGTTACCAACAAATCTGGCAATATAAGGCAAGCTGTATCTGCAGACTGCAGCACCGAGGATTATGGAGCCCTTAACATAAACCATTGGTGACGAGGGCCTTTTCACATGAGGTTTCACTAGAGGACTGTGGCCTGACAGGTTCAGAGTACAGGTCCAGAGTACAGAATACAGTGTGACGAGGTGGAGTAAACTGCTGTAAGCACAGTGACAGAAGCCTGTCCCATTACAATAAATGGGGCTGTTCTGATGGAGGCTGTATGTACCTGGTCACAGGGGCCTGTCTGCCTGCGTGTCTGCAGGTGAAGCAGAGTCAAACATCATCTGGATGTGGCAGTGGCACTAGTCCACCCCACCAACAGTACCAATGTTTGTTTGTTTGGATCCCCATCAGCTGTCAACTTGACAGAATCCATTTCTGTGGTCATTCCCTGAGAAAAAATGCAATATGTGAACACCATATTCTGATTTATTTATGTACATTCATCAAGAGTTTTACAAACCAGTCGTGAAGCTGAGAACAGAGAGCGAAGAAACCTGCAGACCAAAGACAAAAATGCCCAGAGCAAGCATCACAGAAACAGGCTCTGCTTGGGTCCGCTGGTAAATTAATAATTAATTAGGATGGGTGATGATTTGGGAACATTTAAAAGCTGTGCCAAAAATGTTGGTTTCCTGAACTTCTGTATAACGCAAAAGATGTTTTTCCACACCCATGTAGAGGATCAAAGCTTTTGGGGCCCCCTTTTGAAGGCCCTGAAACCAGTGTGCAAGAACCAAGGGGGGTTGAGGGTACCCCATCTCACCGAAACAAAAAGGCTGGATAGATAGAGAGAATACTTGCCCTACTTACATCCGATAACACATTTTCATCTGACCCTTTCAGAACAACCACATTTGTAGTGTAAAGTGAAAAACACCATGCCAAAAAACATTTACAATGATTTCATGAAGACATAAAAAACAATGATTATGTCACTCAATCTTGATTCAGAGATAAAAGTGTCGTACATCAGCGAGCTTCATATGATGAAAATAAACAGATGAAATTAAAATAACGGCTGTTATGAATTTTTCTACAAGTCAAAAGTTCAACTGTTCACTGTTCACACACTGTTTCTGTGAGGGCAAGATTTGCACTCAGAGAAACATGTGCACATACAATGCTTTTCAGACTTAGTGTAAATCATCTATTTTGTTGGGACCAATAATTACAAATAATCTCTTAATTTGATTTATTGCACAGCTCTAGCACACAAGTACAATTACAACATGTTTTGGTTTAAAATACATTTTACTACAATCTTCTCTCCGTTTCAGTAGTGTTGACAGCTGACCTTCGAGTCACTGATCCAGGCTGATTCACACTGGACATGCTCTACCTCATTTCAAACTTAGGACACAATTTACTTGTTACATTTTCCCAGACAGAATGGCCGCATTATCGTGTCCTTCTCCAGAATCATACACAATATTTGATTTGTAAACTGTTACAAAGTGTAACTGTAAGCTTAAATAGAGTGAATTCAAACATATCAATAGTTATGACTATTGGGTGCTGACAGTTACTGTTTGATATATTGTCTCTGCCTCATTCTACTTTTTATCCATTGTTAGATCTGAATGCCAAACAGGCAGGTCCATAGTTCCATGCCCTTATTGATATTTGGAGACTTGGGGCGTTCCGGCACATTTGTCGGAAGTGAACCAGACACATTGTTTTAACCTTTGCTTGAGGAGCCTCTGTCTCATTCCCAGAGGCTGCCTGTGTATAAGGGTCAGTGACTTCAATAGGCCTTCATTAAGCACAGTTAGTGTCAACAGTTAATTATGCAAATATGGAGACCCCTCGTGATGTTTGTGGCCTCCTCCTTTCAAAGGAGCAGACAAAAGTCCCACCTCTTCACAGCTCCGACGTTTGTAACATACGTCCTTCAAACCAGACCATTTACCTCACTAATTTTTGTCAGGAACCAAACATGAAGTGTTATGGAGCTGAAGTCCCTACAGTCAAAAAACCTCTAGAAGGTTCTCACTCTGTCTCACTTTTCCTCACAGCGACTGGGAAAGGCAGGGTGATGTGGGCTGTTCGGGAAAACTATAATGTGGGGGGGGGGAAAAAAAAAAAAATCAACATCAAAACAGTAGTCAATTAAGCAAAAATGCATAACAGGCAAAGCCAAGCTTTGTTTGTGTGACAGTAATGACAAGCCTCCACCACACCAGGACTGTGGCCCAAGGTTTCAAGGCCGGGAAGCCGTTGTGATAATAACCATACGCTCATACTTTCTCTTGTTCCTACAGATAACACATACAGAAGAAACGCATACATGTGACTTTATCATAGAACAGTTGGACAGGTGTCAGCTTTGTCAGTGTAAGTTTACTGTCATAAACATGGAGCACATGTTTCATTCACACTGGACTAGATCACAGTGTTTGATAAACAAATCCACACTACATGAAGCCGGTGACTGTGCACAGTGTGCACAGAGTAGACAGAGGCCATGCGCAACATGTGAAGAGAAGACTACACAGTGTAGAGACAGCCCCACACAGAGCAGGAGCTCAACACGATTGATTCCACATGCTCTTCCTCTTCAAAGAGAACGTCCAAGCACAAACAGTGTATGTCAGAATGGGACATGGACTCATCTGCTGCCCACTCTGTGGCTAATGACACAGCAGCAAGAAGAAGTGTCTGTACAAAGCACTGGTGTCATGCAACAGCCTGGCCACCCAATGGACATGGATAGCAAACTGTAAACCAGATTCTGTCAGAGGCATTAGGTGATATTAAAATGTACAATAAATAAAAAAAAATAAATGGTCAGACAAAATGAAACTTTAAAGATGAGTCAAAGTCCTCAAAAGCCTGTTCTGATCCAACTTAGGAACTTAGGATGAGGACTTGAGAAAATCCACTTTACCGGAAGAGGAGCTCACAGACAAACACAGGCGGCTCTCCCACACACTCCACAGAGCCAAGGCTGATGGACACATGTGCTGCAGCGCAGGGCAGATTGCGAAAGGAGCTTTCATAAACGGCTGAGCACAGAGGGAAACATTTACTTAGTCAAAGACAGGAAAGAACAGATCCTGATGCACCACAGGCCTCACCTGTGACACTGCACAGTGCAGGCGGAGGAAGAGGAGGAGGAGGTAGCTCTTCCTCTCCAGAGACATTAGCCCTTCAGACCCGAGGATGACGACTGATGGGAAAGCCTCTGCAGACCCACACAGACTGAGATCAACCAAAAAGACACTGCCTAATATTAAGCCCTCATGCAAGGAAGTAGTCAAACACAATGTGCTTTTCATTCACTCAGCGGTTGGAGCTGATTTTTGTAAATCCAGCCTGATTTTCTACTGATGTTTAACTTTGAAGATTTTAGGAAACCAAGGCCCCACTATTAGTCTTCATGTTTTAGTTTTAGTGCCATCTGCAATGCAACAAGACAGCATGCAACATGTGCCAAGGCAAACTGATGAAACTGAGAGGAGCATTTAAAAGTGAATGACTACATCTTGGAGTAGTGGAATTACACTTTTAATTGACTCTTTGAGTTTCCACTTCCTCCCATGATTGTAGGCTACTCTTCAGTACAAACCAGTGAAGTCTGATGACATATTTATTACAGCACAGACTCTGTCAGTCTGGCTGGGTTACCCTCAGCTGACCCAATGAAGACAATAGTGCAGGCTCTTGTAAGGTTCAGATTAAGTCAATATTTAATATAGTATTAAACTACATTTATCATAGAAGTACATTTAATCTGCCAGTTACATTATACAGAAATTAGACTTTTAGTGGAAGAAGTACTAATTCCGAGGACTGGAGCTTATTAGTGATTTGATGGCTCCACCTAGAGGACATGGCAGAGAATGACTTGAGCATGTACAAAAGAACAAGCACCATTTTATGAATGAATGTGTATAGCAATATAGCTGTAAAAAAACACAGCAACTGAAGCAGGCAATGAATTTGAGTACAGCAAAAATAGTAACAACCTGTAGATTTTTATTTCTGTGACTTGATTCTGTGAAAAGCTACCAGTAAAATTAAGATTATAAAAAGTACTAATACTGTTACTATGTCATTTTAATTCCACCATTACACAGATACAACACTATAGGCCCATACTCTATACTATGGATTTGTCCAATGACAATGTTCACTCAACTGTGGTAATGCGTATGAAAAGTCTGATCTTAAAAGATATTTGGTTTTTCAAACAGTCAAAACTATGGCTAAACCAGGTTTAAAAGTCGTAACAGGCAATAGCTCTACCCAAGGACAAACCCAGAGGAGGACAAAACATGAAACAAATCGAATGTGTTAAGTTCAGAGTCTGCTGAAACTGCAGGTACATAATTCACAGTACATCAAGGGGTCCAGACTCCTCGAAAGTGCATTTCCTTTGCTTGCCAGCAGGGGGTGATGAAACTGTGTTACTCAAATCACAAGTGAAGCAAGTTCAAACATTACCTTGAATTCTTGCTCAAGTAATCTTAAAGAGTAAAACATCAAAGCACAACAATGTGGTGAAAAAGCTGAGCAGCAGACCTTTAAGGGAACACAGACAATCACTTGATATAAACACAATAGAATGTTTGGATTTTTAAAATTTCCATGCAGTGGTTTGTGACACTCATTGGCCCACAGTTCCATGATCCTGTGGTGGCTATCAGCTACATATGCTTCAAATAGAAATGACAGACAGAAGTGGAGGTAACACAAATATTATGTGCATTGTGGTGCATCAAGAAAAAGAATTTGAGTTTGATCCATAGTCAGTCTATAGTATGATCTGAGAACTATGGTCTAAATGCCATACACATACACAGAACTAATATGAAGTGAAACAAGTCTGTCTGTCAATCACTTCACTTAGATCCACCAATGTTTTTTTTCATGGCTGATGACGAATCCAGGGGAAGTGGTGGCTGATATTTCTGAGCTGACAGATAGGACCATATTTTGATAAAATTGTATTCAGAAGAAATGTATTTATAACAAACTCATCCACAAACTTGGTTAACTACAAACATTATATGAGGGTGTGGCGCTGACAGAAGCTCTTAGAAATGTTTGAATCTTGCGCAAAACCAACTACAGAGTAGTACTATAAGCAGCATCTTCATAAGTGAAAAGGCAACTTAAACTCCCAAAACTTCAGCTAAACTACGCATGCATTCTTCTTTATCCTAATAAAATAATTAGGTTGATTAACAGCCCATTTTCTAATATCTTATCATGGGTCCTGTGAATCAATACAGATTGTACTGGACAAAACACTAATATAATCTACAAAGATTTAAACATGAGACAGAAAACATAACTTTAAATGAATCTATAATTTGTATACACTTTTACTTCTGACAGTACAACAGAACTTTCGTTTTCATATTTGAAATATTTCATATCTGAAGTATCACATTGTTTCTATTCATGTAGGCCTATACAATCAATATATCATACAATCATACAATATATTGTATTGAATTGTATTCAAGACCCAAATAATTGTAATATGATTTCATCTATAACTGTGTAGCCCTTACCTGGGCAGCCCAGACCACACTCCTTACAAAAGACGTTTGAGTCTGGAACCATCCTGCCTCCCCAATATAAAATGGGCGTGACAGACTGCCCAAGTTAGGGTGGAGGTTTGACAGGCTCTGTGGTGAGATTTCAGACCTTTCTGGATTCAAACAGAATGTAGAAGGGACTAGCTGGGCAGGCAGTTGTATCTCTACAACTGATGGATTAATGACGATATTCTAAAATGTGGATTTTAGCATAGGGCATGTCAAAGGTCAACCAATACATCTTTTCCAGGAAGTTCTTGTAGTGCCATGGAAACAATCACAGTGAAGTTCTCCTGGTCATTACTCAACTTGTTCTGCAGTTATTTTAAAGTGTGGGATATATAAGGGCCAGGAGGGGCACAGACTGCTCCCATCCTGTCTTTGAAAATCAACGGAAGTGTTCGGAAACAGCTTTTCACACAGCGTGGGAAAAAGAGAAACATCAAGGTGTTGTATGTGGCAGGAGCTCTCACTAGTCAGTGGTCACAAGACGCAAGGTTCATCTCACTAAGCACAAGTGAAGCTTTGTACCAGACAGCACCACAACACATCAGCTGCACATCACAACTCAAGGTTAATGATGTCTAAAAATGGCGTTGGCGAGCAGAGGTAGGCTGCCACTATCTGGTTGCAATCCCCAAATATCAACATGCCTGTAGTTCTGTAGCTGCACCTGATGTCTGCATGCAGGCCTGTTTATGGTTAGTGTGTTGGTGGCAATATTATCATTTAATGTGATATTTTTCTTAGCAAGATATTACACCTCAAAATGTGTTATTGCAATAGGCTTATCTGTCTGTCCTTTATGCTTTGGGTCGTGGCAAATTTGGATTTATGCCTGAAGGTTTTCAAAAATTTAAATGTGGATTAAAACAGCGACTAAGCAACCACTAAAGCGGGCACGTACAAAAACATTTTGTTTTGACCTGTGCCTGCAGCGATCATGTTCCACTTGATTAAGGACATAATGAGATGACCACAAAGTACCCCACACGTCTCTTAAATCCCTAATGGTTTGAGCATTGTGCCAGACAAGCTTCACAGAGAAGCTTCGCCACAGGGCACTGAAGTTCAGGCACAATGCAGTGCTTTGACTTTGTTCACACTGTTGAAAATATAACTTTTTTGACTCAGCAAATGATCTAAAAGTGGGGTCACCAAGTAAGTATAATCTGAAGGATCACATTTAAAGAAAGGATCACATGAAATGATGAAAACGCTTGTGTAGAAAAAATATTGTTTACATTTCACCAGCATGTCTGACAATGTATAACCTTCTTGACTTGGCCTGGTTAAAATAAAACTTATTCCTGTTTAAACATTTAAAGCCAGAATAAGTCCAGTGCTTTTTAAAGACAGTACATTCATGTTCATTCCGCACACTTCTTTGAATCCACCTGTTGCATTAGTCTGACTGTGTGACACCCACTCAATGCTTCCTCTTTTCACTGTGACCAGGCAACGCACAAGACGCCAATGTCTCTCCCCCATTTGAGTTTCAAACACACCACAATCATCCATTAAGCACAAAAAGCATTGGCACTTAGGACATCTACACTCACTTATAGCAGATATGTGAAAATGGAGCTTGTTCTTACCGTGTAAAGTCCTATCCTGCACAAGGCAAGAGAGAGCTGCATGTGCTCCGACATTGTGGTCGACAACAAGTGTAACCCACGGCAACACACAAGCCAAGCCCCTGAGAGTGAATGGACAGAGGAGCAGCAGGTTAACGTCAAGTCCAGCCCTTACCGTCTCACCTCCACCACTCAGCTCCACTCAGCTACTGTCATCTAATGCATTGAAAAAGAACATTACTGTTCCAGAAATAGGTTGGATTACACACTTCTGCATCACTGTTAAAAACAATAAACAAAATCCATGACACAAGCCTCAGATTAGTGTGTAAGAATCTAACAAACTGAGATTAGCTGCTCTGTGGCCAATAGTGATCCAGAATAAGACTGCAAATGGGATTAGTCACCACTATGTGCCCACACTCTGTGTCTGCTGTATGCTCTATGGAGAAAACTATTCTGTACATTATTCAACAGCTCAGAGCATAAAGAGCATGAGGCATTGTGGCCCTGCTGGAAGGCCTTGTCATCACTGACTGACAAACAAAAAAAGCAATAAATAAATAAAAAAAATCATTGTCTACAATACTGAACAAGCGTCACATTCTTTTGCTTACTTATCATCAAACACAATGTGATGGAAAACGGAATTATAATTTGGTCATATACCATGAGCAATTTTCTGTTTAATACAGCTCTAGACTCAAACCCATACACTTTCCACCTCCCACGTTTCCTATTGGTCAGCCTCCCTCTTACTCTGGGTGAATTTAACCAATCACAGTGTAGCGTGAACTATATAAACCCATATAAAAACCCAGAACTAACGCTAAGTGCATAAATTGTGATCTGGCTCCAAAAAAATTGTGATATGAATTTTTTTGGGCATATCGACCAACTGAAAGATACTTGAACCGCCAACTTAACGTGGTGGAGGGGTTTGAGTGCCCGAATGATCCCAGGAGCTATGTTGTCAGGGGCTTCATGCCCCTGGTAGGGTCACCCAAGGCAAACAGGTCCTGGGGGACGGGTCAGACTAAGAGCGGTCCAGAAGCCCTTATGATAAAAAATATAGCAAGGCCAGTTACGCTGTCAGGATTGGCGTTACCGGGGCCCCAACCTGGAGCCAGGCCTGGGGTGGGCACTCAACGGCAAGCGTCTGGTGGCTGGGCTTTCCTCCACGGGGCCCAGCCGGGCACAGTTGTGTGGGAGGTTGAGCATTATCGACTAGATATAGTTGGCCTTACCTCCACGCAGAGTTTGGGCTCTGGAACCCAACTCCTTGAGGGGGGCTGGACTCTCCATTTCTCTGGCGCTGCCCACGGGGAGAGGCGACAGGCAGGTGTGGGCCTGCTCATTGCCCCACAGCTCAGTGGCCGTGCGTTGGAGTTCACCCCGGTGAATGAGAGCGTCGCGTCCCTGCGCCTTAGAGTCAGAGACAGATCTCTCACTGTTGTATCGGCCTACAGGCTGAACAGCAGCGTAAAGTATCCGGCCTTCTTGGAGTCCCTGGGAGGGGTACTAGACAGTGCACCGACCGATAACTCTGTTGTTCTACTGGGGGATGTCAACGCCCACGTGGGCAACAACAGTGACACCTGGAGAGGGGTGAGGAACGGCCTCCCTGATCTGAACCCGAGCGGTGTCCTGTTGTTGGACTTCTGTGCTAGCCACGGTTTGTCCATAACAAACACCATGTTCGAACACAAGGGTGTCCATCAGTGCACGTGGCACCAGGACACCCTAGGCCAGAGGTCGATGATCGACTTTGTTGTCGTGTCATCTGACCTCCGGCCGCATGTCTTGGACACTCGGGTGAAGAGAGGGGCAGGGCTGTCAACTGATCACCACCTGGTGGTGAGTTGGGTCCGCTGGCGGAGGAGGAAGCCGGAAAGACCTGGCAGGCCCAAGAGTATAGTGAAGGTCTGTTGGGAACGTCTGGCAAAGCCTGTTGTCAGGGAGACCTTCTACTCACACCTCCGGGAGAGCTTCTCTCAGATTCCGGGCTAGGCTAGGGACATGGAGTCCGAGTGGGCTTTGTTCTTGGCTTCTATTGTCGATGCGGCTGCTCATAGCTGTGGTTGTAAAGTCTGTGATGTCTGTCGTGGCAGCAATCTCCGAACCTGATGGTGGACACCAGAAGTAAGGGATGCCGCAGGCTGAAGGAGGAGTCCTATCGGGCCTTGTTGGCTCGTGGGACTCCTGAGGCAGCTGACAGGTACCTGCAGGCCAAGCGTGCTGCAGCCCGGGCGGTCACAGAGGCAAAAATTCAGGGTTGGGAGGAGTTCAGAGAGGCCATGGAGGAGGACTATCGGACGGCTTCAAAAAAAATTCTGGCAACCCGTCTAACGCCTCAGGAGGAGGAAGCAGTGTTTCACCAACACTGTTTACAGTGCAGGTGGAGAGCTGTTGAGCTTGACTGGGGATGTTGTCGGACGGTGGAAAGAATACTTTGAGGATTTCCTCAATCCCACCATCACGTCTTCTGACGAGGAAGCACAGGCTGGGGACTTAGAGGTGGACTCTGAGTCTCTGGATGTTTTGGGGCTGTCTTGGCTGACACGTCTCTGCAACATCACGTGGCGGTCGGGGACAAGACAGTAACTCTGGACTGGCAGAACGGGGTAGTGGTCCCTCTGGGTACTTCTTTTTAAACAGAGGGAATCACACTCCTCAGCCTCCCCGGTAAGGTCTATTCCAGGGTACTGGAGAGGAGAATCCAACCAATAGTTGAACCTAGGATTCAGGAGGAGCAGTGTGGCTTTCATCCCAGCCATGGAACACTGGACCAGCTCTATACTCTCCGTTGGGTGCTCAAGGGTTCATGGGAGTTTGCCCAACCAGTCCACATGTGCTTTGTGGATCTGGAGAAGTCATTCGACCGTGTCCCTCGTGGTGTTCTGTGGGGAGTGCTTCAGGAGTATGGGGTTCGGGGCCCTTTGCTAAGGGCTGTCCAGTCCCTGTATGACTGGAGCAGGAGCTGTGTTCGCATTGCTGGCAGTAAGTCGGACCCGTTTTCGGTGCATGCTGGACTCCACCGGAGCTGCCCTTTGTCACTGGTTGTGTTCATTGTATTTATGGACAGAATTTCTAGGCGCAGACAGGGTCCAGAGGGGGTCCGGTGTGAGGACCACAGGATCTCATCTCTGCTGTTTGCAGATGATGTTGTCCTGATGGTTTCATCGGACCAGGACCTCCAACATGCACTGAGGCAGTTTTCAGCCAAATGTGAAGTGGCTGGGATGAGGATCAGCTCCTCCAAATCTGAGGCCATGGTTCTTCACTGGAAAAAGGTGACTTGCCCTCTCCGGGTGGGTGGAGAGTTCCCGCCTCAGGTGGAGGAGTTCAAGTATCTCGGGGGAGAGGAGCAGAAAAGAAAGAAGCAGAGGAGAGACGAGTAGAAGAGAAAGGAGCAGAGGAGCAGACACAAGCTGAGGGTCAATATACAGCCTTTCCTCGAGTACGAGTTCTATCCAAAATGACCCTGTAGTGAGGACTAAGGCTTATCGTGTCTTGCATTATTTTTTATGTGAAATTCAGGATTATTTAACATGACAAACATCCTTGCTATTCTCTCTGTACTTGTGTTGTTACAATAATACAAACCCTGTATAAAATATTGTTTTATCTGATACCTTGAACCCTTGCTCATGTTTCCACCAAGTGTGGTTTACTTCCATTGCCTCCTCTGAGCTTTGAGACACCACTTAATATGGCACATTTGATTGACAGCTAAAACAAAGGAAAGAAAATAGGGACAGGGCCCGTGTTTTTGTAGGGCAACGCCAACCAACTCCACGACTGGTGCTACTTTTTGTAACTTCACACTTCACAACTAATATATTGTGCAGTGTTCTGGTCCATAGACAGGCCTAAATTAATCAGTGTGATCCCTCATTGGCCCAGCAAGGTTTCATCATAGGAAAAGTTTCAAAGCTAGTCATCTGGGGACCATTTTTTAAATTAAGACAGTTCCACTGCCATCTGAAACTGAAGTCATTTTCAGTGGGAAGGTACTGGCCTGAGAAACCACACTTTATAATGCCCTTAGCTAGCTAAGCCATTTGAGCCATCTCCTCTACAGCAAACTCTCAAACACAGAAGTACTATCTGCCACCTCTTTTGGGTCCAGGACCATCCAAACCAAATGCTCTGAAAACACTGTATGCAAGTTTACACTTCACTGTAATTGGTTAAATTCAGCTGTCACTCACTGAGATTCTGAGAGGCTGATGAATAAGAGAAGTGGGTGGGGGAAAATAGCCTTTGAACAGACAGCTACAGTACAATAATTACAAAAATAATAAATCACGATATGATCAAAACAACAGATGGTCAGGGTGAAATTATTTTTATCACCTACACTTCCCTTAGTAAAGGGAAATACTGAGTAAGTAATAGTAGATTACTAATCAGGCTCGTTGGGGAGTTCAGGGCAAGAAGACTCACATGGTCCCCCCTCTAATATTAATTAATAGGCAAAGGTTCCAATTCTAGGCCCCTAAGACCCCAGGTCCTGGAACAACAGGCCCCTTTGTCCCCTTGTGTCAACCTCCCAGCTAGGAAGGAGAAATGACCCCTGAAATAGCCAAGTGCACAGCTGGGCCATTGGTATGTCACAAACTTATCTTCAAAAGAGATAATGTAAGCTGTATTCATTTTTTCAAAACTGGATGGTAATTTCTGTCTGTAATAACGAGTGAACAACATTCTACTACTACTTCTGCATAGGACTAGTAATGAATAAAGACATGAATGCCCTATACTCAAAACAAGAGAGTTCAAAGTCCTTGTTACATCTTGGGAGGCGTGTGATAAACTGCCTGATAACACTGTGGCCTCATGAGAAATGACAGCACAAGGTCGAAGAAGTTTGGTTCCTTGTGCTTCATAAATTCCCATTGTAAGCCCACAGTTACTGTTTTCCTCCCATTGTTGAATGTTGCTGGAGTATTCTAGCAGCACCCAGGCTGTCGTTCCTATTGTACACAAAATGCAACCCTATTATAAAAGCAACTCTTCAGGTTACACATATGGAGTATTAACATAAATGTAACATATGCGGGTGCTTTAAATCGCTTGGACGCAGAAGTAAAACCAGGTTAATAGGGTATCCGCCTATTCCCATACCTAACAGCAGCACCCTGGGGCTTTCTTCTCATATTTCAAATGCGGTCAGACAGATCAGGGTCTGGGTCAACAAGTTATACTCAATTTACCTCCGCGGTGTACATTATTGACAGCAAACAAAGGCAAGCGTTTATGGTTGGCGTAGCACACCTGTTTGTCTTGAGTAAGGGTATTATAAGACAGAACTTCATCGACAAAGCAATCGCCCCATTTTGCGGCATTCACTTACCAGATAATCCATGTACTATGACAAACCAGTCACAGCTACACGAAGTACCTTAATTGTAATCCCTGCCTCGGTGAAACCAAAATGTAATGGTTTTAATTCCTCGCCGCTTTGTATTCCCCGCCTTTCGAAAGGCACAGCAAAATAAAAACAGTCTTAAGAGGTTTTGCAGGCTGGAAGTGTCGCCGTCTTCTTCAATACTCGCACAGATCTCACTAAAGAAGAGACCCTCTTTGTTAAAGGTATTCAGACTGCACGGTTTGGGTTGTTTTTCTTTTTAAAAGCACCTCGCCCACCGGCTCTCTTGCAATTTTATCACACAAAATCAGACGAGTGTTTGGTTGAGGAAACTGGCGAAACCTACAGCGCTACGTCACGTACGTCGCTTCCCGAACGTAACGTGTCACATGACCAAACACATGGAGGCTATTTTCGTTTGCACATGATGGTGTGACTTCTATCGATATGACAACATATCACACATGTTTTTGTTACATGTCCCGCAATATATTGTTTATTAGCAATTACATATGTCTGGATTTTTGGTATTGGACAAATTCATCGCCAAAGACACAAAGACCACACTAGATCACATTAAATTGTCGTGATGAAATATGTTATTTATATTTAATTTAAAACAAACAAACAAAAAGGATACAATACATTAAAAATACATGAAATGCCTGATTTGCCACCAGGGGGCAGTATTTATTAACAAAACTACTAGTAGATGAACAAAACGCCTATGTTTCTTTTGAGACAAAACTTTGTTCATAAAATGTAATCTTAAAAAATAGAATAGAATAGTATAGAATAGAACAAAATAAAAAGTAAATAAAACAATTGCACTTGAAACGATTTTTCATTCTTTGCATATGGGGTGGAAACTAAAGCTTGCTCAGCCAGGAAGTTTAATGCATAAATTTAGTCTTGTGGCTTGCATTCAACACAGTGATTGCAAATGAATAATGTGAATGTAAATCATATACATTCAGAGTGCATTCATAGATGACCCCGGCTGTCCTCCGCTGGGGGTGTCCGCCTGTTCAGACTCCGCCCTCGATTATCGGGCCTGATGACGCGCTGTTGCTGCGCAGCGCACAGCCTCGCTCTGCTCTGCGTCCCAAACGGAGCCTGTGTAGCTGCGAAAATACCTCTAAATTACCACGCTGCAGGATCTGGATATAAATCACCACGAGTTCGTCTGTCACTTGAATTGGAGACACTGAACACCAGGCTATACAAAGAGGCTGATAAACTTAACGGGGCGAGTTTGAGGTGGAGTTTGGGGTGAGCTAGTCTATTTCACGGCCAGCCGCCACCACAAGCCCGCGGACCTCCTCCAGCTGCTGCGGTGCATCATGGCGCTCCGAGCCAGGGCGCTTTACGACTTCAGCTCGGAAAACCCGGGAGAAGTGTCGGTGAGAGAAAACGAAATCCTAACTTTGTACAGCGAGCAGGACATTGATGGCTGGTTTGAAGGTGTTAACAGTAAAGGGGAGAGGGGACTGTTCCCCGCTTCCTACGTTGAGATTTTAAGGAACGACGCCACCTCCACGTACAACAACAACAGCTGCAACACATCTGGAGAAACATACCCGGACTCCCGTTACGCCAATGTCCCCTCTGGAGACTCGTCATTTAAGCCTCCGAATAAAGTCGAAAACTTTCCCAAACCAAATCCTCCATCTTTCAACACGTTTGCGGTGCCCTCCCAGCAGCAGCACAGCCAGGGCAGTGACGATGACTGGGACGACGACTGGGATGACAGCTCCACTGTTGCAGATGAGCCGGGTACAGTGGGGAGATACCGAGACTATGAAGGCAATGGGTCCTCCACCTACAGCCTATCCACCACATCACACAGAGGGAACCCACAGGCCAAAGGCTCGGCCACGGTCAGTAGAAACCTCAACAGGTTCTCAACCTTTGTCAAATCAGGAGGAGAGGCATTTGTGCTCGGAGAAGCATCCGGTTTTGTTAAAGATGGAGATAAGATTTGTGTGGTGATGGGACAATATGGACCAGAGTGGCAGGAAAATCCATACCCATTTTCATGTGCTATTGATGACCCCACAAAACAAACCAAGTTCAAAGGTATGAAGAGCTATATTTCCTATAAACTCACCCCTACCCATACTCAAACTCAAGTGAACAGAAGATACAAGCACTTTGACTGGCTGTATGCGCGTTTGGTGGAGAAGTTCCCTGTGATCTCCGTGCCCCACATCCCAGAGAAACAAGCCACGGGTCGTTTTGAAGAGGACTTTATCTCCAAGAGGCAGAAGGGTCTTATGTGGTGGATGAACCATATGACCAGCCACCCTGTATTGGCTCGCTGTGATGTTTTTCAGCACTTTCTTACCTGTAACAGCACAGACGAGAAGGCATGGAAGCAGGGCAAAAGAAAGGCGGAAAAGGACGAAATGGTTGGGGCGAATTTTTTCCTCACAATCAGCACACCAACCACACCGCTAGACTTTCAAGAAGTGGAGAGTAAAATTGATGGTTTCAAAACTTTCACGAAACGCATGGATGACAGCACCTTGCAGCTCAATGCTACAGTCAATGAGTTTGCTCGCAAGCAGATAAGTGGTTTCAAGAAGGAGTATCAGAGAGTGGGATTTTCATTCAAAGTTCTGAGCCAGGCTTTTGAAATGGACCAGCAGTCGTACTCATCCAGACTCAACCAGGCCATCTCTTTCACTGGTGACGCATATGAAGCCATTGGAGACTATTTTGCAGAACAACCGAACAAGGACTTGGACCCCATTATGGATTTGTTGGCGCTTTACCAGGGACACTTGGCAAATTATCCAGACATCATCCATGTTCAAAAAGGTAAAGTATATCTTACTACAACAAATCTTAAACATGAGAGTTTTTCGGTTGAGAGCCCATCACCTGCTGCCTCATGGGAATGTTTGCTTTGCCTGGAATGTTCCACAGTATGGTATCATTTCTTCAATTACTTGTGTTTTTATTGACAAAAAATACTTGATTTGGTGGAGTCACTCACTTGTCTCCATGGAGATTGATGCTTTTCATGCCATTTTGTGGAAAATTTCAGGTAAAACATCTCCATGGAGAAAATAAGTTTTTGGACTATGCACCTTAAAAACCTTCACAGTACCCCTTTAATTCACTAGACAAACACCAACAACCAGTTTGCCTATACTCCACATTCTATCCTCATATGTCTAAAAGGAAATTCTACCACATTCAGTTTTAATTTATAACATTATAAATGTTATAAATCTATGTTGCACCTTATTTTTTCGCTTGACAGGGGAGAGGGGACTGATGTTTTGGTTAGGGTTAGGGTTAGGGTTGCATCCTGCGTCATCTGAATTTAGATCCACTAGTTTCCTCCAGTTGTAAATGATCAGATCACCGTCAGTATGTTGTAAGTTGTTGTTATGCAACTGGAACAACAATGTCATACCAAGGCGGAAGGATGTTTAAGTTTTGTCATCACATGTTGCTTTCCAATTTAAGAATTCTACAAACTGCCCTGCTTTGCTATAGCCTTATTTCTACATACTTATACGCATTCCTAATCCTATGATTTAGTATACTGCTCCTAATAGATACCATGAATATTTAAAACTGACCTTTAATTTGTGGAGCAAACAAAGCCTAAACCTTTAGCCTAGAGACTAGTCAGGTGACATATGCATTGTTCTATTAAGATAATAAGACCAGATTGATTCGACAGAAACACTGATTGAGTCAGGCTAAGGCCAAGGAGGGCAGTAACTTATAGGACCATTCTTCTATTATGATGAATAGCCCTGTGGCCAACTATGCTTTTAGCTGAACATGTGAACAGCAGCAAGTCCACATCCTTTGTTGTGTTAAACCAAAGGATTTTCGCAAAAGAAGAGGCTGGTCAAAATTTATTGTTCAAAGTAGACTAGTGAGAAGCAAAAACAAGAGATAGCGATGGCAAGTTTTAGGTTATAAAAGCTGTATTGAACAAACCAATACAGAATTTAACCTGCCAATTGTTTGTTTCTAGTACTATTCTGTTGAAAAAGTGTGTTTGCATTAGCTAGTGTTCAGACAAGCTAGTGGTTTTGGCAGATAAGAAATCAGGTTACTTACTGCCATGTTAAAACTGTAACACGTTTTATGTCCACTCCTCTATAAAAAACTGCTTTGGGTTATTGTGTTTAGTTGAAAAAAGTCTTGCACTGATGAAGGTTTATTTGGTCCATTTAGTCTTGTTTTCCTGTTCATTATCAGATTCTGTCTAAACAGTGGCATGCACACCAAAATTGGATTATTATATGATTTCTTTATGATTATGTAAATGACATGCAAACCACAAAATCTGATGTGAGCTACCAGACTGTTCATGATCTGTTTACACGTCATTTTAATAGTCTCATCACTCCAGATATCTTATAATAATCATTAATCAGATTTTGAGTGCACATGTGACTCTGCTCTGCCATCTAAGGGGCTGTCTGTCAGTCACTCAAATAAGCTCTAAACAGAAGTTCTAGGTGGAGACTATAGCCCTAGTCTGACTGGCATTGGTAATTATTGGTAGTGCTTGTTCAGGTCAGTGGCTAATGTTACATAAGCATTACGTAAGCGCCACATCCAGTGAGCCCAGTCGGCAGTGTGCCACCTCCACACGCCCAGGGAACAGCACTCCTTCACTCTGGTCTAGGCATGGGACCATAATGAAATTTTGTACCACAATCATCATGGTCAAAGAAATTTCGATTAATGATAATATCATGATAATTAGAGGTGGGTCAAAATATCGTTATAACGATTTTCTTGGAGCCGGATTTCGACTGTGTTCATGTATAGTATGTGCCTTGTAGGTATCTAAAGTTATCTGCTTCTTCTGAAAGGTCGCATGTCATTGCACTTGGTTATATCCAAATGTCACTCAGCATTGCTGAAGGTGTGGGTGGGTAAGTGTCTGGGTTTATGCACAGAGCTGCATTCAAGAGAAAATTGGTGAATCACAATGTGGCGATTTTACAAAAAAAACCAAAAAAACAGTTTAATATTAGTAATTGTAATTTTAATAAGAAAGAGTTCAATGTTTAAACAACTATTATAGTATTGTACTTTGTTATATAAGTGGGAACAGCAGCATGGATCTAGAAGATAGCATGATTGATAAGTAGCTTTTTCTCCAGTCTTTTGGTATAATGGCGATTATCTTTGTTGACAAATATCACAATTTATATGAAATATTTACCTTTTTTTTATCACAGCAAGCAATTTTGTTTATTGTCCCATCCCTATTCTGGTCTAACAGTCCCATAACCTTATATTCATAGTGGCGCTGCTAGCAGATTCTTCATCAGATCTTTTTTCACTAGATTGAGAGTAGGTTTAAGGTTTAACATACCTATTGATCTGTTTATTGATTTAAAAATGAGTTTTGTTTGGAAATATACCATTTATTTTCTACTTCTAAAGATCTTATACTGATATCTTGAAGAATTCTGTTAACTATTCATGGCAAGTTGTAATTATGGCATTAAATAAACTGGAGAACCTGATCTAATATACTAAATTCATAGCATTAGCAGTTTACGATGATAAAGGGTTAAAGCCTTAATACTATAATTAGCCAGGGAGACATCTTAGTTCATCTTAATACTTATTCCAGTGATATGTGACACATTAACTTCACCATTATGCAGTGAATGTGAGCGCTTGTTTTGTGTTTTGCATTTGCCAACAGGTTTTGCAAGGAGCAGCAGCTGTGAAAATGATTCCCTCTGTTCATTGCACTTTGCTGACACTATTACCACAACTGAACCCCTGCCTTTCTTGCATAGTTTCTATGGCAACAATTAGACCTCCTTAGGCCATTATTGAGACTTAATGCAATACACATAAAGACTATGAACCTGCACCTTGACGTCTGGCATCTGTGAGCACAGGGACATTTGCTCAGGTTTAGAAAAGATGTATACTTGTTTCTGTACTTCATTATCCAAACATCTTGTGAGTGTATGTTTGGTCAACCACCAATCAAAGCAGAACTTACTTGTTTTGAGTCTTTCTGGTACCACACTGGTATTTTTGTATCTCATGTCTAATTTTCACAAGATAATTTATGACTATATAATTCAGTACCTCTTTTTCAATTAGTTAATAAGTTGTCTTTGATCTACAACTAATATAAGTGAATAATTTTGTCTGTGGACAATTGTGGACCTATCACAAAATTTATTAATTATGGCTTGATGGGCAATTCTCCCGTCACGTGTGTGACATTCACACAATAATTATGTTGTTCTTCTCTGCTTCATGCTTAGGCATTAGTGGGAAGCTTATATATTATGGGATATTTATTGCATATTAAGTTAGCTCTATCAGCATATATAAGCAGTTCAGCTTTTTCATGTGCCTTCTCAGAGATATCGAGGCAAATGTACTATGTCACGTGTGTGACTCACAAAAATAGATTTTTGCAAAGTTATCTGAACAAATGCAAAACTCTGTGAACTGTAAGAGGAAAAAATGATGAAAACTATCTTACATACTACATCAATTGATACTTTATTAAACTAAAAGAGAAATTTATGCAATTAACCGAAACTATGAGTGTACGGGAACATAATGTACCTGTCACGTGTGTGACAGGTCCGTCACGTGTGTGACCAAGTGTGAAATACAAGTAATAAGAAGTTAAAATCTACAAGTGAACACTATGAAAGATGATATATGATATATTTATGTACAAATTATGTTAAACTATCCAAACAAAAATTACTAAACAGTCATTTAAATGTTTTGCATACGAATGTGACAATGAGAAATGGCGATTTGATATTGGTTCAGGAATCTCTGCTAGCTTGGCAAGCACTTCTTTGGTTGGTACAACATCAGTGTCCAAACATTTCCCACTACTCTCATTCTCAGCTTTTTTGAAATTGTCGTCCTTCTTATCATGCCACCTTTTAGTTCGCTCAGCCCCTGACAGTTTTGTTTTCTTGACAGAACTATAAAACATATATTAAACACAATCTTAGAGGGATGATTCAATGTGGATAGTTATCAATATTTCAATAGACATCAATGTTTAACACATTTCGAACACGTGTTGAAATACAAATCACTAATTCGCGTCGACAGCGATCTTTTATTTTCATGTGGCCCTTAACAACTACTAGAATGAAAGCTAAAACGAAACATAAAAGCTTTCCTAACATTTTGATACCTTAATATAAACAATATTGTGTGTAAAAACACTAACCTTCGCTGTAAATGCAATACTTCATTGACAACGTTTTCTTCACTTTGTTTATGTCTTTGTGTAAATTTATGCAAATTTCTTCTGCTCATGTGCCAAACGATTTACAACTGAATACAAATATTGGAGGCTCAAAGTTGAATTATGAATATTTAATATATTTTTAGTCTATTTTTTGCATATAATCTGCAGTGGTCACACACGTGACGGTCACACACGTGACAATTTGTCACGTGTGTGACGACTTTTCTTTTTGCCTTAAATGATAAACCAATGTATCTGACAACATAATTTTCATTTTTTACTTTAAGACTACTCTGTTGATTTATAATGTAAAGTATGAAGTTAATAGGAAGCAAAACATTTGAGTTAAAAAAAAAACAAATCTGTAGTGTCACGTGTGTGACATAACAGGTTCATAATGTTCAGTTTGACCCCGTAACATGAAGGAAAGTGAAAAACTAAAACAAATCAATGGCTTAAGTACATAAATGGATTGTAATAAATATGCTAAATAAAATTATGTGTGACAAAACTTTTATTTCTTGCAGAATTGACCTTTAAAATGAAATGTGATTTTCACTGACAACAACCATACTCAAATAACATGTCTTCTTTAATAGCCGTCCCCCCTTGAAAATCAACATTTTGTGAAAGTTGGCCAACATATTACTAAAATATAATATATAAAGCCTTAAAAAAAAATAACAAATGGATTATACAAGTAGTTTTGAAATTTCGCCATGCAGGCTCTCTTTTCAGAGAATGTCCCGAATGGGAATGCATTCAATTTTGCAAATGGATTGCTCAGAAACTTGAGTCGCCAAACAATAATGCACAAGTACCTCCATTCTACAGAAACTTGTGTGGTCTGTCACTAGGACGCACCATGTTTCACTTCTCATTACAACATAGATCAAACCCCAAGATGGGGGGCTATAAGACCTCATGTGGGCCCATGACTAACATTAGTTTTTTCATTGTAGTTTTAAGGTCACAAATATTATTTTAAGGGTTATGCAAATGTAAATGTGTAACAGTTTGCACATGGACCTGAGGCTGTATACTGCACCATAATAATTTGTTAAAATATCATTTGAACACTAGAAGGATGTTGCTGTTTGCTGTTAGCCTTGTGGCTTATCCTTTGGTTACACTTTATTTGCTGAGAACATCACATGAAATTTACTTAGGACCAAGTACTGCTATTTGCACATTTAAGCCCTTTCAGTCAAAAATGTTCAAAACCTGATCTTCCTTCTCACCCAGTGATTTGTCTGGAAAGTTGTGGGGAAGTTTTGGTCACACACACCGTTATGTTGGAAATGCCACAAACCTCAACTCTATGACAGTAGAGGTAGCAGTTCCTGGTTGACTCAGCTCTCACTAGGAGTATGAGAGGTAATAAAGCTAGAGGCTTATTGTGTTTTAGTCATATACTATGAAAACAATACAGAACAAATTGATACCTAATACCTCAGTTCCATTTGTTTAGTAATTGCAAATTTGCAGAACTGAAACGGCTGTTACTGAAAATATTGCAGATGTATTGAACTTCCCCTTAAATGGCATAAAATATCATAAGCACTGTATTTTTAGCATGGGACGGGCCTAACAACATTGAACACTGGCTTGATTTGGATTTCCCAGGAGATGGAGTATGCTAAGAGCTTTTGGGCTATTTTGGTCAATATTGCATTTTTACCTCAAAATGGAACAGTTATTGTATTTTTATGGTTAAACATCCATTTGTTTTCCACAACACATTTGTAAAACGAATTGCCAACAAAGATAGACAGCAACATTCAATAAAAAAAAATATAGTGTACTCAAGCTTTTTTTTAATTCTGAAAGTGTTCATTGTAAATGGGTTGCTTATTCAAATTAGCAATGACGTAAAGCCTGATCTTTCAGTTTCATAATTAGAGGTCTTGTCATTAGAATGTTGCTGTTTTTGATCATTGATCATTTATGATCTTTGACATGATTTTTAATGATTATGTTACTGATCATTTTTATTATTCTCTTTCCCTTCAGGAGCCTTGACCAAAGTGAAGGAGAGTCAGAAGCACGTCGAGGAGGGGAAGATGGACCCATCTCAGGCTGAAGGCATCAATGAGCGCTGCAACATCATCTCCTGCGCCACAATGGCCGAGATCCAGCACTTCCACCACATCAGAGTCCGAGACTTCAAGGCCCAGATGCAGCACCACCTCCAACAGCAGATTGCCTTCTTCCAGAAAATCACCAGCAAGTTGGAGGAGGCTTTACAAAAGTATGACAACGCTTAACGGACAGATCAGTGTCAGACTGGTGTGAAGACATACAGACCTATAGTGGAACATAACGACATAATCAAATGTGCCTATAATGTGGACTGATACAAATGTCTGTGCCATTTATAAATGGAATATGAATGAAGTTACCAATCCAACAAATTTTCAAATCCAGTAATAATGAAGGTGCTTAAATTGTGTGAAATGGTTTTTAATACTCACAAAGGCCTGCTGCGGCTATCCCAGGTATTAGCTTTATAACTCTGTTTTAGCACAGCAGCAAAATGAAGGATTAGCTCCTGTGGCAAACACACTGCCCTCTGGTAAGTGCCACCTTAAGTTCCCCTTGTTTACAGTCAGCTTGCCAAGCAACCGCTACCCCATCACGCGGTGCCTTTTGACATTACTGTCAATTTGTTTTTAATTACTAAATAATCATATATACCATTTTAAGATAGATACTATCATTTTCAGTTCAGTTGAGGTATCACAGGTTGTGCAATTTTAGGAGTTACTGATTTCAAGCACACAGTGTGACTCTCTTGGGCAACAGGGATTCAGACCCATGCAAAAGACACTGATTGTAAAAAGATGATGTCTATTAATGGTGTTGTCATTGTTTACAGATGAAGAGATCTTTTATTAAAGTTTTATAGATGTTAACCTGGTGTCACAGGAAATGAAAATAAATTCCTTTCCTGTATCTAAAATAATTTTGTCTCTGCCATTGTTTTCCTGTGTCCCATTTAAAAAACACACACATGATCTAGAGGTGTAGTGCGTTTCATATAGATTACACATGTGCTGACAGAGCAGTGCCGGCCAGCCAGACGGTTAAGACACAGCTCACTGTGAACAAGCTAACCAATTCACTGTTCTACCGTGAAAACAGAAACAAAGAGATCATAGCCTCATAAATCCATTCATGCAGTTCTGCAACTCTTAATACCCCACCATCTTTCTGGTACAAGCTCTATGCTAAATATTTCTTGACATAATGTAATTTCTTTATGTTTGATTTTTATTCTTATAATTTTTCACCATAAATTCTTTATGGAGTTACTAAGCTCATACTCCGAGTTTGTGTATATGCCAAGGCCCAAGGAAATGGGTGCTCCATTTTTGGCGGTCCTTTCATGCAAGTAACTCTAGACAGCTTTGTTTTGTTAACAAGACCTTTTAAACAATCTTTTAAGATGAAAGTTCCTTATATATTATACTATCCTTATATATAATACTCTTAATATGTCCTCTATTACGATGTCAGGTAGAACTTCTGAGTTGCTGCATTTGGCCCAACTTTGAACTATTAATGTAATGTCCAGTGTAAAACCAGTCCAATGTACTCCAGTGGACAATGAAATGAAAGCAAGGTAATCTCCAAATATCATCATCATAACATAATATTTCAAAACTGTCTTGTTCACTAGTGATCCTTGACTGTGTTCATGCTTAATTCTCAGAAGTTCCTGTAGTTAAAATGTCCTTACTCATGCACTTGTAGTCGGCTCTGTTTTGTCTCTGGTGAGGAATGTGCATGAACTCAGCAGATTTGTGCAGAAGGAGCTCAGGGATCCATCTGGTTCCACTTAGACTGCCGCCTTTGAACTGAACCAGGCTAAAGAGGACTGACCTGCTCCTTACTCGCCCACACTGCTCATACTGCACACTCACAAGGAGAATTCAGTCAGATGCCCTTCATGTTATCAACTCTGCCTGTATTAGATGTACACACACTGTACACTGCAGGTCTAGAAGTTTTAAAGCAGCTTGTTCATAACTGACCATTTAAGCGTGTGTTGACACTTCCTGGTTTGGTCCTGGTTTGAGCCCAGTTAAGTCCCGATGTAGACTTGGTTTGGTTCTGTTGTAGTCTTGATTTGTTCTTGTCTAAATCAGGACTAGGTTGTCCAGATTTAGTTGCAAGTTTAGTTTCAGTTTTGAATACTATTAGATTAAATGCTCAATTGTCAATTGGAACATATTGAATTAATGTTAAAATTCCAATATTATAATATATTCTAGTTGGTTGATGTTGTTCTTCCATAACATTAAGTGCACTGATTGTCATAGAAAAGGAAATAGCTCCTCCAACATAATTTCCATGTTGTTAGCACATACAGTTCATTAATAAATGCAAATGCTGAACCAACACATGTCTTTACACATGCTCAAATTTTCACTCTCTTTGACTTCTACTGGAACTACAATCTACACATTACAATATATTTCCTCTCTCTCTTTAATTAATTTATCTCAACGCCTTAGCATAAAGTTAAATGGACCTATGACATCAGTGGGGCACAGACTGTACCCTCGCTGCCCCGTCCAGAGGAAGTGCCCCAGACCAGCCCCACCCGCCCTGCAAACATTAGTTCTGCCTTATGTCATCAGTTTAGTTTTTTAGCACCAGGGTTTGGATAGACACATGAGAAGACTGGAAGTGGTTGAACTGTGACCAGTATGTAAGAAAGGTCAATATCGTGCAACATGAGGCAACACTAGATTCATGGAAGCATTCTGCAGGTTAGAAATATATAATACCTGTATTTCAAACTTCAGGAGATAGGTTGTATAATATTTTTCATATAAATTAGTTTATTTGTCGTCTAAATAGTGCTGATTCTAATACCACAACAGTTCAGCTAATGACATTAACAAGTAGCTTGTTGTAGCTTCAAACGTTCCACTGATTATTGCACAAGTATGTAACTTTTCTGGTGTAGGGTTTGCACCTGCTTGTCTCCATGGAGATGTTATTACTTTGCCTGCATGTTCCACAGTATGTTATTCAACTTTTCATCTTTAATTTATTCAAGTACAGGTGTATTGCTAAAAAAACTTTGAAACTCATGCTTAGAATAATGTTCTCATGGAGACAAGCAGATAGCAGACTCTACCAGGAAGTTACACAGTCCACCTTTAATATTGTTATATGATAGATAACATTTCTTACTTTCTTTACCAGTTACTTTATCAGCATTTACTTTCTTTACCAGTTACTTTATCAACATTTACTTTCTTTACCAGTTATTTTATCAAACAAATTATGCTTTTTTTGGCCTTGTTATTTCACCCAAACTATGTTCCACTGCCTGACTGCACAATTTGTTCAGTGCATGCTTTAAAAGTCCTTTCTACACTGATAGTTAAGGAATTTCTCAATTTTACAGATTACGGAGTTAAAATTAGATGCTACATTCCTTCCTATATGTGAAATCCTTATCTGCTCTATTAAAGGCCCCTTGGAGACTAAAGAGATACAAAAACTTTTAGAAGTAATTTCTAGAAGAGAAACAAAACATAGATTTTCTTTGGTTGCGTTTTTGTTTTTTTTTTGTTTTTTTTACAGCGCACACAGGAAGCGGGCTCTCTCTGGTGGGGCCTCATTCATGTTGTCTGAAAACCGCTGACTGCCCTCCTCCTCTCTGGCTCCTTTTCAACACAAGCACACAGTTTTGTCTCTGTGGGACACTGTGTATTCTCCCCTCCCCCAGACCATATAGCAGATTACATTTATAGCAATGATTAAAATACACAGACAAACAAGCTGCACTGTACCTTCACTGTGTGTTTTGTAGGAAATTAACTGTTTTCCATAATTTGTTACTATTTGAATCAAGGTACATGACGCAGTTAGGATCTGTATTTGTATTTGAGAGGAAAAATTAGTACCACTTTAAAACAACTACACTTTATTTTAGCCAGTTAATAATTCATAATGAATAGTTTATTGAGAATGATTCAAGCTTAGTAACTTCTTAATTAAGAGATTGGGTTAAGGTATTATAATTAATTAAAGGGCCTGAACCTTTCTTAATAAACGTTTTATTTTATCCATGCTTTATTAAGGAGTATTATTTTAAGAGAAAAATTATTAGGGCTAATACCAAATAATACATCTGCTAAGACTACCACTATTATTTCCCTACTAATTTATATCTTAAAGTATTTGGTCCATTAAATGTACATTTACTTTGGCTTATTAAATAGGCCTGTATACCATGACTTGCCCTGACTGTTGTTATATGCCTAACCAATGAACACAGCTGACCCCAGGGACTGAATGCTTAATTTCCGCCAGAAGCAACAGAAGTGCTGACCACTCATGAAGGCAGAACACACACAACCTCAAATGACACTAAACCACATGTACATCAGGGGATGACTGTGTATCAACATTTAACAGCCTGTAAGTAGCCACAAACCATTTGTGAGTCGCAGCATTGTGGTAGGAGAAACACTTTTAAAACATGTCTATATCAAGTATCAGGGGAGATTACACGGCCTCATGTAATAACTAGTTGATGTTGATTTCAGAATAATTTTGTTTAAATAATGATAATTATGTTTAAAACTGCATCTGTAAACAAATGTATGAATAGTTTATATGAATACAGATTGTAGCTTTTTTCAGATGTGACACTAAGGAGTCAAAGCCTTTAATATAGTGGAGGCAGAGAATGCATTTATCTTTTTTTTATTTGGATTAGATAAAGACTCGTTAGATAAAGTCCCAAACAATCACAGTTTAAGTGGTTTCAGAATAGACGATTGTTTGTGTACCATGTTCTCAAAAAGACCACCCAGTGCAAAAATAACATCTAGCAGTCTTTTATGTTCCAGATACAGACACACAGATTTGAAGTTCAGCCTAGGCCATGCCAGAGTCAAGATTCTGGTTGCACAGATTATAGGAAGTAGCACTGTGAGTAACTGTCTGTATTGAAATGTCAGACGCAAATGAAACTATGACTATGAACAGGATATGAAGTCATAGTATCGATGTGTGATTTGTTTTGTTGCGGTATTTGTAAATCTAAGAACATTATCTAATTCTAGCAGCATGGGGAACTGACGGAGGACAAAATGCTGACCGGATGCCCTGCAGACTTACTTCATGGTGATGTCTGGCTGCAAATATCACATGTCTGTTACTCAGAGAAGTCAGGGCCAAGAAGTGCAAAGTAGATCTGACTTATACTCGAAATGATTAAAAAAGTTGTAATGGTAACAGTTGTGTTCATTGCACTGGAAAATGTGGCAAAATGTGTTCTTAAAGGGCAAAATGTGTTCTTAGAGGGCCTCCTCCTTCTTGTCTCCATGGAAATATTGTTCCTTTGGCTATAATCTTCCATAGTATAGCATGAAAAATGAATCTATCTCCATGAAAAATGTTTCAAAGAATGTTTTTAACTTTATATTTCCATGGAATCGTGCAGGCAGTGTGCCACCTCCAGAAAGTAACATACTGTACCTTTAAATCAATGCGTATTCTACCAAAGTCTTCTGTGTCTGCCACCTAAAATGTAAGCATTTTCACATTATAATATTGTCAGTAATTTAGTAATGCTCTACTTTTCTAATAGTAACTATAAAATGCCCACTTACAGGTAAAATAATTCTAATCTATAATTTCCAACACCAGGCCAAGTTACAGTTCATCTCTGTGGACAAGCAACCCCCACACTAATGCATGTTTTTCCAAGATGTTTTTAAAGTAACAAAAACATACATATGTAATTGAAGATAAGGTTAGTGCCATACAGTGAAACATTTCAGGCAAAACAACACCACATCAGGAAAAGTAACATACAATATCTTGAAGAATAATGTATGCTTTTTATACAAACATAGCCCACATGGAGTCTTAACTAGCCTACAGTCTGCAGACTACAACCAGTCTTGGTAAGATGTAATTAGCAGTGAGAGTAAAAAAGCGATCATGATAATTTGGGGGTCTCTAATAGTGGGGAAGGGGACTCTGAACAATGGGAGCCTGCCAGACAAAACCCAGGGCAACACATGCTCACAGCTCTTTTGATTTAGGCTCTGCACAATCCCAGATGGTTCATTACATCACTTTGAGCTGCTATTACAAACTATAGTAAAACACATGTTGCCTTTTGATGAACCAGGGTTAAAATAAAATGGTTATGGTGTAATTTAGTTGATTCACAAAAACAAATCAAGACCTGTCAAATACCACAGAGGCAGTGCAAATGTAACAAGCTGGTGTTGAAAGTCTGTTGCTCAAATGATGAAGTAAAAGGAAAAGCTGCTGTGAAAGCTGGGAGTGTTGCTTTCCTTCCTCCAGCTCTTAACATATCAAAATGTTTTATCAGCAAAATGCCAAGTGTGCTTTGTCATCTGATCAACGATAGGCCTGCACTGGTTTGACCAAATAAAGGCATATAGACAACAGTATAGTAAAGAAAGGTAACAAATTAATATTATTGTTCACATGTTACTATACAGTGCGATTATCATGATTTTTCCTTAAAGGTTTAACATGCCCAGAGTTGTGTTTTGTTTCATTCACGTGTGTTTGAGTAATCCTGCATTATTAGTCTGTCTACATCTCCAAAGCTCAAAATGCTCTGTTCCACTTTATGATGTCATGTAGTGGCTGTTTTCAAGTTAACAGCTACCTTTTACCTTTTATTCAGTAGAGACTGGCAGTTTCAGGTCTGAAATCATCCAAATGATTCTAGTGAAGGTCTACACAGTGGAGCACTTCACCACATGACATCACAAGGTTTGTTAGGTAAACGTGTGAATGAAACAAAACACAACTCCAGGTATGTTTGGTATGAGGAAACAAGAATTTATCAGAAAATAGCGTAATATGGGCCCTCTAATATTACTGTTAACATGTTACTCATGTCATTATAATGGGTTAGCCAGGTGCTTGTCTCTATAGAGCTTCATACTTTGGTTGGAATGTTTCACAGTATGGCATTAAAAGTATTAATCTCTCAGATGTCAAGCAGGTCACATGTGTGGAGAGGTGATCTGCTCATGGTATAATGCATGTGTCTTTGTTATATTCTGTTAAGTATACATATAAAATTGTGTATTTCAAGGTATTTTTGAGCAATTAAAACACCTGCAAGTGAAAGATAAGTTAATGCCATATAATGTTGAAACATTACAGTCAAACCAATAACACGTCCACAGAGACAAGCCCCCCACCAGGAAAGTTACTCTACTTTTGTTACTATGCCTTTGCAGAAACAATAAGTAAGATCTTTGGCTACACAATGTATGCTTAATAACATCACTAGAAGTAACTCTTGGGTCATAAAGTTAATTTTTACAACTTGTGTGAATATCTAATTTGATCTGTTTCTCATTGTGCATCACCACAGCACCACAGTGTAAAGTTTGTAGTCCACATGCGACTCCACAGCCCACTGCACCTCGCAGCTCATTACACGTCTTTAAGATCATTTAGCAGACAAGCCTCAAGCACTGACAATTACACTTCACAACAGCTAAAAAATCTTACAGATATCAACAGGAAGAAACAAATATTTGATTATTTATCTGTATTACATCTTATATAATTATTTTAGTTTAAGTAATTTGTTGTTACTCATAACTGATTGTGATTCAGTGAAACTTTCAGCCTTTCAACTCACTTAAAATAAAAAGTTTTAATAAAAACAAATGTTTTCAAATATGTTTATTACAAATATGGTATAAATAAATGTTTCATAGTGGTTTGTTATTCATTTTAGATTGGGACATAACAAGCGAACACAAAATTATCTTATAAAACAAAGAAAACAGTGTTTGAATCCCTCCCACTTTCACACAGCAGTACTTGCTAACAGTGTATTAAACCATATGTACCATAACACAGTCAATAAAATAATTTATATAAATATCAGTAGTTATTTCAGTCAAATCAAAAGGCTATGAACTTGTAAAGCATATTTACAAATTGTTACAAGCCATAATATATTCCGTTTTTTAGCAGCTACACAAGGTAAAACATGTACAGAACAGTGTAACTAAAAGTGTTTTTCTAATAGTGAGGCATTTTAGAGCCTCTATACAGTTAATGGAGTTGAATCACTGAACTGATACGCAAATACCTGAGCTTACAACATGTTTTACACAGATGTATCATGTACCATACAGCTACAATATAAAATGAAGATGATACAGTAATGTCGCAGCAGTGTCAATCATTCACAGTTTTTAGTATGTTTTTTCAGCAGTTAAATGTGTGGTGCACTGGTGCAGGGCCTAAAATCACAAGGGGGAAAGACATTTCTTGAACATAAAACCTACTTCTACCATAGACTGTATAAAGAAAATGTTATATATACTGTCTATGATTTCTACCATAATATAAATACTCAGACAGGCACATGTGAATTGATTGTACTGGGTTATGTTGCACAGTACATGCAGAGGTCATATCTAACACACCAGTCTGCAAGGCCAGCCTCTCAACTCTGTAATTCGTCAAAAATTTAACACATTTGGGGTCACAATTATACATTCCACTTAAAGAAATTAAAATTTCACCTTTGGTTGCTAGTTAAAAAAGTAATGCGTGTAGTTGATCTATATTGACTGTAACCCATTGCTGTAATAAAGCATTATATAGAAAAATATATTTCAAACTTTGGCCGAAAAAAACATAAAACTAATCATCAACTAGTCGGTGTAATCCCTCATTTGTCCAGGAGTGGTCCAAGGTAGAAAAAGTTTCAAAAGCAGTCACCTTCAAGTCAGTGTTCAGACTGAAACTTTAATTCTCAACTACTATAAGACAATTGAGATTCACTTAAAGAGTTAAAGCTACCATCTGTACATTTAGTTGTTTTTTTCACCAGAAGATGGCAGATGTGAAGCATGTTCCCCTTCCTTCCTCCCCTCACCTGACCTTTGTGCAGACTCACCTGTGCTCTCTGGTCTTCTTCTGTCAGGCCAAAGCTGGTGCACAGACAGAAGTAACGTAGATACCATCTAGTGGTGATATGTGAGAACACAACAGGATGGGGAATTGACCAATCTAATTACAGAGGGTAGCTTTAAGTGTAAAATGTATTCACACAATAGGCAATTTATACCTGCCTTTTCTTACAGACTGTGAAAAAGGTTCAAGAATTCTTCATAGCTCATACCCAGTATTGGTTTTTACGAAGAGTTGGGGTAGCAACAGTTATGATTTGAGAGGATGCTGCAGGCGAATCATTACTCCACGTGCTAAACATGGAAGAATCAATAGTGTTATAGGCCGAGCTCTGGTGGTGTGACAGGAAGCGATCTAATACAGGGCTAGAGGGACAACTGCCCGGGTTAAGTGGAGTTACTGTAACCGTGGGAACTGTGGGACTACTATACGACTGACTACTAGACATATTTTGAGGGGTGGGCTCTGCTGGCATGGCCCTTTTTGGCTTTCTCTGCCTGTGATGCCTGAGGAACACCACAAGTACTACAAATATGATGACAAGCAAAAGCAAAGCCAGTAATGGTAAAATGACAAGGAGAGGATTTGGAGATTTTTGAGGATAAGACTCTACGCGAACCGGTGTGTTCCTAAACGGGATGTCCTCTTCAGTTACATGTTTCGGTTTGCCAAGCGTGGTGCTAAAAATGCTAGTTCTGTTTGATTTCCCCCAGCGGTTACGTCCTTTTTGGTATTTCTGCTGGTTTTTGCTTGGCTGCTGCGTAGAGGGAAATGAACTGGATGTGATGAGAAGTGTAGTCCCGTTTTGCAGTGTCTGAATAGCTGTCTGAGGAGGAGCCATTGTGGTAACAGTGGGGCTTTTTGTGGTAGGTAAAAGTGCTGGATCATATGGCACAATGCTAAAGTGGAACTCCCCTTTCGCTGGAGGAACGCTATCCGCTTTCAGGACAAATATGAGAGAGTCATTCAATTCCTGCACTCCAGTCATGTTCGCACTCAGCTCCAAAGCAATTATCCCTTGCGTTAGCTCCTCATATGTAAAAGACTGCACAGGTGAACTTCTCTTGGACTCTATCCGAACTATCTTCCCTTTACTTGGATGGGACACTATTTCGAATACAGGCGAACTCTCACTCATATAAGCCAGTTGAGAGGCGTTGAGCAAACTAGGGTTAAGTTTAACAGCCACTCCATTGGGAATTACTACACCTTGGCCAATGTGGATCAAAGGTTTAAGAGAGATATTGAGCACTTGTTCAGTTAAATTAGCTTCTGAAGTGAAAACAATAAATTTAAAGCTATCTTCTCCAGATGTTTGTGAGATCATGTGGTATGACACCTTCCCCAATAAATCCTCTTGCTCAAACTGTGTGATCTCTTGGTTATCTTTTAAAAGTTTTCCATATCGTGGTGGCTCTGTAATCTGGTACCGAATTGTAGTGTTTTTGCCATTTGTTTTTGCGTAAAGATTGCTTTGTGAGAGTAGGGCTGATGTTTTGTCTTGCATCAGTATAATCTCAGTGTGGTTAACAAGCGAGATATTAATTTCAGTCACATCGACATTAAAGAGTTTGTAGATTGGCTTGTGGTAACCGTCAGTGACACTGAAATAGAACACACCAGAGGCAGCGCTCCCATCATGGACAAAAAATACACTACCATTATTAATCTGGGCTTGTGTGAAATAATTCACTGACTCATTCAAGCTTACGTCAAGAGCTAGATACCCATTATTAGGTTTGCTGATCACAGTAAATTTAATGTCATCTGGGGGGTTGTCCAAATCTTCAACTTTGAGGTTTTCAGGCCCCAACAATACGGTATCTCCCTGAACCACTTTCAAACTAGGAGATTTTGTTTTGAGCACAGGTGGTTGGTCATTCACGGAGGATATTGTTATATTAAATGTTTCTTCAGTAACATCACTATTACTAGGTCGCTGTGCTGTTTGTCCTTTAGCGTTGAGCCAAGCGCTGAAAATGAATCGGTCATGAACAGTCTCAGAGTTGTCATGTTTGTAGGTGATTCCGTACTTGTTGATGATAAATTGTGAGAAGTTGGGTTTTTCTTTGGTAAGGTTGCGTTCGCCAACTACAATAACACCGTGCTGTGGCAGAGATGTAACCTGGTACCAGACTTCAAAAGCACTCCGGTCTGGGGCAGGCAGCTTTGTCAGCAGGTTTGAAGCATCCAGGCTGGACTTATTGATCACAACACTCTCCCCTTCTGTTACATTAGCACCTGTGCAGAGTGAAAACATGTAATCAGGATTGTATTTACTAAATCAGTTAAAGATTACACATCATAGTTTGTGACACGCTAACAATGCAAAAGATGAATACAAAATAAATAAATAAAAAAAGATTTAGAATTACATTGCTGTGTTTCCTACTGATTTATACAACTATGATGGCAGAGGCAATCCTCAGAGTTGTTTTGCAAGTTTCAAGTAAGTCTCAAGTCTTTGACCCCAAGTTCAAGTCAAGTCCAAGTCCTCTGCTTTGAGCTTCAAGTCATTTCAAGTCTTTAAACCATAGTACCAAATACAGCTTGTATTTTTGCAAATTCTATTTTTAAACTAAATTGCACTTTTGTTCTGGTATATTTATACATGGAATATTTTGGAGAGAAATGCTGCTTTTTCCTTTTTAAATGTCTTGACAAGAACTTAGTGCGAATCATTACGATCATAATAGAAAGAATTGAGATTTAGTGCTGAGAAAAGTGTTTAATAACAGTTATATTGTCATGTAGTCTTCACTAAAATGGAAGGATCATGATTGTATAGTAACAAATAGAGAAGTGAACATTATTTATATTTATTAGGTAAATTATATTATATATGCTATATATATTTCTATATATAGAAATATATTTGTAAAAGTATTAGTTTATATATAATAACAGTAATTACAATATGTTGATTGTATTATGCACTGCCTGCCAATGGTTTAGTAGTAGAAGTGGGCAATATAACTAGCTAGAGCAATTAAGTGTTCAAACATACCAGTGTTTGCTAGTAGCACAGTGTTGTGTCCAGGTCCAGTGTTTTCATAGGAGATGTCAATCTTAAAGGTCTGGCTCTCCAAAGAAGTAGGAGGTGATGAGACAGAGAAGGTCATGGAGTCCATAGCCTCCCATCCCACTGACTCAATAGGAGCCTGGGCATACATCACTTCTTCTCTGTCCACCTGTGTAGCAGCAAACACAATTTAACTGATTAAACCTTGTACAACACGAGTAAGTATGCATTCTGCCTTGACGCTTAAGAGAAAAATCCATCAGCAGATATTGATTACATGCAAGACTCCACATTTTCTGTTTAGCAAGGAAAGCAAAGTCAGCTCTCTGGATATAATGACCTATCTATTATTTAAATAGAAAATCCACTTTTACTTGAATGAGACATACTGTTAAATACTCAGTACAATGGTATGGTATGAAGTCTGCTGACCTAAATAACGACATTATTGTGTATTTACCATGTCTTGTGTGAATGTGGAAATGTCAACCACAGAGTTATCAGGCTGCTTCAGTACGAGGCGACCCAGTTTTGGATGTCGGGTCACACTGAAGGTGATGGTGCGGTTAGAAGTGTCACTGATGTCATTGGTCACTGCTTGTAAATTCTCATTAGTAATTGGTGCTGACGAACCTGCAAAAAAAAAAAAAAAAAAAAGAAGTGAAAGCTCCTACATTGCACAAAATTGACTCAAGTAGTTTTCAAATTAATAGCTACCTTTTACTTTACATTTTTGGTTTGAAAAAACCTAAATATGCAGGGTTAGTGTGTTAAACATGTGTGATTGAAACAAAACACAACTTCAGATATATATTTGACGAGGAAACAACATTATGACATAGATCATAAAATAGTGTAAATGTAGCCCTTTATGTTACATAGTACACCTTTAACTTTTCTGGAGGAAGGTTTGTCCATATTATTACCATGAAAATACAAACAATGTAATTTATAGTCTCTGACGTTAGGTTAATATTATAAAAAGTAGAATAAGTTAAATAAAAATAATAACTTAAGATGAGATGAGGCAGGATTTTTGATAAAACAGTGCAGTCTCAAAACATTCCTGAAATTTTAAATAAGGTCCACAACAAACAGAAGATTCTTGTGTCAAAGCCTAAATAAGCTATTAAGAGGACTTGGCCAGTATTAAGAATCAGAAGCAGTGGCCCTGCTAGTAAATGCTTCTTGTGTTCAAATATAAATTATATAGAAGACTATGAGAATACCAAAGAAGGCAGTTGATAAATGAATGGACTGATAGAGCGGCACTAAAGCCACAGAAAGATTCATTCATCATTTTGTGTGTGCACAACCACCATCACAATCTCATGGGAAACTCTCCTTATAGATAAGAGGAGGAGGCACAGGCTTATTGAATTCCTCATATCCATTATGTAATGCCTGACTTCTTGTAACAAAACAAGCAAAACATTTTAAGACGTAAAATGATGGATTGAAAATAATTTTATGGAGAGCTTATAACCACTTTAAGTATCTGTACGAACACATTAAAGGGCTCATATTAGGTTATTGTCCGATCTATGTTATAAAGTTGTTTCCTCATCACAAACATGTCTGGAGATTTGTTTTGTTTCATTCACACATGTTTAACACACAAAGCCTGTATATTTAGGCTTCTTAGTTCTTCTCTCAAACTGAATACGCTCTGCTCCACTTTGTGATGTCATGTGGTAATATCAGAAGTGCTCCACTGTGTTTTTTACACGCCATACACATTTTAGCCTTGGAATTTCTCATTTCTACTAGACAAAAGCTAAAAAGTTAACTTGAAAACTACAACTTCATGACATCACAAGGTGCAACAGACCATTTTGAGCTATGGAGATGACAGACTAATAATAAAGGGTTACTGAAACATATGTGAACTAGGAATGTTTTTGAGGAGGTAACAACAAGAGTAAACTTAGCTTAATATAAGACCTTTAAAGCTGGCCTATCCCAGAATAATACAGAACAAAAATAAATTCAGATTTTCTTAGTCTGACCAAATTAATTATTTCACATCCCTTGAGAAAGTGGTCCAGGATTGGCCTCACTCTACATCAACCCCTTCATTGTCAGTGCCCTCCTTCCCAGCATGCCCCTTGTGCTGGCAGGCCTGGCACGGAGACAAACATGGCCGCTCACAGTGTTTCAAGTGCCTGTGGCTGGAGGAGCAGCAGAGCGTGGCAGCTGGCACTTTGCTGTCTCACACTATCCCTTTCTTCTGACATAAACCAGACCACAAGAGTCATGTGCAGACAATACCCATAACAACTTAATGTTAAACAGCAAATCTAGTCTGTGAAAAGCATTACCTGGAAACACTTTGAGAGGCCGGTTCTTTTCCAAAATAATAACCAAAGCTCTGGCTGTGATGCTGAAGATTTGTCGCGGAGTAAAATTTACTCCATCATTGACTTGGAAATTGAATCCTCCAGACATGGCTCCTACACAGAGAAACAAGGTGTAATAGTAAAGATAATACTCCCATATATAATTAGAAGCAACATCTTTGCCATGAAATTCAGTGCTATCATAATGTTTACTTGTAATGACCAAAAAGATCAAAAAATAGACCAAGCACTCTCACAGCAAGAAGGAAAATCCTTCATCTGAGGTATTCTTGACCAAGCCTAGCTCAAGATCTGAAGATTAAACACCCACTGCCCCTGACAAGGTGCCCCAGTGGCACTGAAGGGTGGGTCAAATGCAGAGGACAAATTTCCCTATAGGGACAATAAAGTGTACATTAACCTTGACCTTAGCTGAGAGCCAAACTAGAGCAGTGTTAAAGGCAAGGCCCCTGAATCTTCCATGTATAGTACGATGTTTTAATCTGCATTAATGTGCCATCAACATGCATGACGCACAAGCTAAACAAGTGCAACTGCTGTCACCTTTATGGACAAAGAGCAGCTGTCCCTGGTCTATGTGGGCCTGCGTGAAGTTGAGCACTGGCCTCATGGGGGCGCTCTTCAGGGCCAGGTGACCATTACTGGGAGGAGTGACCATGTAGTGCAGTTCATCTGAAGGTGAGTCCAGGTCTTCAGCCCTTAGGTCCTCTGGTCTTATCTCGGTCACTGACGACACCCAAACCTGCTCCCAAAAAAAACGCAGCTGCTTCAATATGTTCTACAGTCACATTAGAAGTGCGGATTTACATACTTGACACACACTTGACACATCATATGACTTATTATCGCAAACCTGGACATGAGGGACGTACACTGGTGAAACACAGTCTAGAGATGCAGATCTGTATTAATAATGCAAACACCTCAAGCTAGATACTTAATTTGCAAAAGAACATGAAACAGAAATGATTACTTTCTATGTACTGTATTCTCTGAAATTGTGGCAGATTTTTTTTTTTTACATTAAGGCCTCTACCCCCGCCTTCGCCTATCCCTTAAAATTAGGGATAAGGCATAGGGCTGACAGCTAAAGTACAAATAAGAAGAACATTTCAGTTGCATTTTGTTGCGTTAAAATACTATGTAGTTCTGCATACACCTCGATGATGAGACAAAATTTTAGGATGATTCCTTGAGAGGAAGTGGTTTAAATGTATTAGAATGTTTAAGACCATTAATACAAATATAGAGAAGATAGAGAGAAACTGAAACATTCAATCATCACACACTTGATGTGAATCCCACAGTGGAACATTGAACATGAAAATATACAGGAAGTGAATCACCCCTGGTAAAGCCCCTCTAAACCACAGCAGAATAGTGCATTGATTCTCAAAAGTGTTCTCACTGCTACTGCTGCAGCTGCTGATTATGGCTGTTGTCCCATGTTTTCATTTAATTTTATTTGAGCAAATTGTTACACAGTATTGAACCTGCTGAACCTTGAAGCACTAACATGGTGACAGTCATTGTCTGTTCAAATGTTTCATACAAAAATGTTGTTGTATTGCTGTTGCGTGAACAAAAGATCAAATGAGATGTCAGTTGCCGTTTAGTGTGACATAAACTACACTGTACAGTCACTGTAAACATTTGCAAGACAAAAAAACGGATATAGAGGGCCACCTTGTGGCCATTGGAAAAATTACATGGTGGTCATATAAACATTATTAGAAGGATATCAAGTATACACATAGCAAGTACAGTATTTAATTTCATTGTGTAACATAAACATCTATGTGCAATAAATGTTACTAATTTTATAGGTATACTGTCATTATGTTTTAATATTTGTTTGTTTCTATTATTTCTATTTTTGAATTAACAGAAATGCTTAACGTAATTGAAATGTAAGATTTTGATTAAACAAGAGTCACAGCCCTTACATTACTCTGATAATCCGACATTTTGCACATTTACTACAAAAGTGCAGTTCATTTGAAATGCTCCGTTTTAGCAATCAGGCAGAAGAGAATGATTAAATATTGAGTATTCAGCCTTAGGTGGGTCTTGAGGTTTCTCTTAAAACTTTCTCCACTAAACCTGAGGCCAGCAGTTCTTAACAAATGGACACTTACGGTAGCAGGTTACATCTGGTTTACAGGGAAAGCATTTAAAATACATGGCAGTGAAAGTACTTTTTCACTGACTGGTTGTAAATAATGCAAACATTCTCTTGTACTCTATAGAGCAGTCGGATGCATAGAGCAACTTAACCAGGGCAGTCACAAAGTTATTTACAGCTCCTGCTAACATGTCATTCTGCACTGCAATAGGCAGTTTCAATAGGCTGTCACAATCTAAACCAATATGAACATACTTATTGTGTACCTGAACCTATCTGAACTTATATTAGAACTTGTTTCCATACAAACATACTTAGGTCTGGGAAGTATCTGAAACTTACAATGTAAGTCCCGGATACTTGTTTGGTATGCCAAGTTCTGCAGGGTGCCAGCCCCATGGTCCCTCCTCTACATAGCAAACATATTTTCCCCTTCGGGCTAGCCATCCAGTCAGCCATGGCAAATAGCACCACTGACCACATGAAAATTGTCTGACAGTAAGCGATGGTGCCAGAACTGTAAGTAAAAAAAGTTCAGAGATTAAATATAGAGTGGGCACAGACTCACCCTGAGGACCCTGTTGGCTGTAATAACAGGAGGCTCGTCGTTGACAGCTGTAACCTGGATGTGCACTGCCTGGACTGCACTCTGCTTCCTCAGACCTGTGTCATTGGCCACCACTGAGAAGTTGTCAGCTAAAGTCTCACTGCTGTCGTGCACATAGTAAATATACTCATTTTCAACCTAGAGATAAACAGAATGAAACATCATTGTCAAAAGTCAATCATCAGTGGTACTCAAACTTTAAAACCGAACACCTAACGAAAAACTAGCCCTGCAAGTGCCACCAGGTCTAAACCAAGGATTCATGTTGGATCAACAAAATGACACTACTAAACAATGTAATCTATCTGCTTACTGTTTACCAGGACGAAAACACGAATATAGTGTACGAATGTAAAAATAACCCACCTGCCTCCTGGTGAAAGAGGTTAGAGCCACCCCCGGGTGTCGGGAGTGTTCAATGTGACCATGGTACGGCGGCTGAGTCAAACTGTAGAGGAAGTTAATTCCAGAAAAATGGCGGTTGGTGACCTTTAGAATCTCCTGTGTGAGTGCCTTAGAGGCGCCCTCTTCCAGGGAGAAGTCAGAGACCTGCAGAGGGATGAGGCATGGGATGATGTCGACAGACACCCTGATGCCCTGCACGTCTGTGACCCCATTGGTGACGTCAAGGACAAAAGTGTCACTGAACGTGTCAGGGTCCACCTGCATGTACTGGATGTGTCCATTGTAAATGTCTGCTTGGCTGAACGTCCTGACAGGAGACTGCCTGGTTCCGATGTAGCGCTCTTCCGGTTCAACGAAGCGTCGCAGAAATCCATGCGCTGGTCCTTCTCTCACAGTGAATACAATCTCAGATGGCAGGTTGTCTTCATGAGTCACCTGCAGCAATGAGAAGAAATGTTAAAAATCATTTGTGTGCTACTAGAGATGTGTTTTGTTTGGTGAAAGGGCACTGTAGCATAAAGATGTAAAACCAACAAACAATCCACCATGACAGTTTTCTGTTTAGCTCATATTTCATTATGTTTCAGGAATGGTTATAGACTGTGAGTTATTTACCAACACAAGATTAACATAAAGACAAAACATAACTTAATATATTAGTAGTAGGTAAGTAAACAGTGTGAGGGGGGTTATATTTTGTAGTGAATAATCCGGACTCACTTACCTCTAGTTTAGTTTCATCAATCTTCACTGGCTTCCCCTCTTCCACCAGCACTGTGTTATGAGTCTGTATGATGGGAGGCCTCTGATGACTTTCCAGGTAGACTTTTACATTGACCTTTGCTGACAGTTGGAGTACTTTGGCTTTGACTGTTAAGATGAAGTGGTCTGCCAGATGTGTGATGTCATTGTGGTGATATGAAAGACAACCAGCTTTTAAATCAGCTTGTGTGAATGAACTGACTTTTTCTCCATTGCAGTAAATAGCACCACTTTTGGGAGCCTCATTTACTATAAATAGAACTTCCTGGTCCTCTCTGATGTCCAGATTGTACACAATGCTGAAATTACTTGTGGAGATAGAGACAGATTTTCCCTTTTGGACCAGTAAGCCGCTATTATTTACAACTTTCAGGAACGGATCATGTGCACTGATGTCCAGCAAGCTGGAGACAAAATGTTTTCCATCTGAGACAAAAAGCACAAATCTACCAGTGCTAACACCTTTATGAATGAATAGCACACGATTCTCCTCCAAGTCCCTCTGGTGAAACTGGAACAGCCTGTGTGTTGTGTCATTCACCAATACAAGATCTCCCATTGGGATGCCTCGCCGGGTGTATAACAACTGTCCGTCATCGAAATCCGTGTCTGCGTCATGGTAACGCAAATCCTCTGCAGTCAGTAACCTCTGTCCGTCTCTGACAACATGGAAAACCTTATCAATCACACGTACAGGTTTCTGATCATTGACCAGCTGGATTGAAATATTAAACGTTTCTTCTTTGGAGCCAACCTCATCCTCTGCAATAGATGATTTAAATCCCTGAGTGGTGGATGCAATGAAAGTGAATGCATCTTCAGTTGTTTCACTATCGTCGTGAATGTACATAAGTCGCTTGTCCAAGATATCCTGGTTACTGAAAGTTAAAATGTTTGTATAGCTTGCATTCGAATTGGACTGACTAATGCGTGCTAGCTTCCCATGTTTGGGGCCATTAATAACAGTGTAATACATATTAGTAGTGCTCAAAGTCTCTGCAAACAGCTCATCTTTAGTGATTAATTTACTTTCTCCTTCCAAAAGTGAAAGTCCATCATTTTTCATAAACACACTGTTAACATCTGCCTTGATTGTGAATTGGAAATCATAGTTTTGAGACTGGGCATGTTTGGAAAAAAGCAGAAATTTGAACCTGTCACTAGTATCTTCGTAAGGCCTGTCCACTAACTCATAATGCACTTTATGTTCAGTTACATTTCTCTGACTAAAACTTATATTTTTGCCCAAAACAGTGGAGTCCAATAGCAGCCTCCCTTTCTTTGGTGTGGTGAGAACTCTATAATAAAGGTCCTCTTCTGACAGATCCACTCCTTCAGCAGTAGCAAATAGATTCTCTGAGCCAAGTGTCACTTTCCGCACTTTATCCAGATCAATAATGACATTTCTGACCAGAGTGTACTTCACCCACTTGATTGTGATAGGGAAAAGTAATTCAGTATTTGCCCTCGCCGCCACGTTAATTTTGCACTTGAAGTAATCAGTTGCGTTCGAAGTCTGTAATTCTTTATAAGTGTTGACATATCTTAGCCGCTCTTTTTCAAGTAGCCTCTGGGAGAATGTATCAGTGGCTCTCCATTCACCACTGGAGTGAAGCCTCTGCAGCTCTCCATATTGTGGAGGTTCAATGATGTCATAGCGGATGTCAACAACCTGCTTCACGGCATTCGTCTGCACGGCTAAATGAGACGAGCCAATTATAGCCCAGTCTCCCTGTGTGATCTCCAGACCCGTGTTGTTTGTAATTTTATATTCCAGTGTGATGGCCAACACTCTCAGGACCACGGTGTTACTGACCTTCTCCCCATCGCTCACTCTGAACACTATTCGGGAGTTTCTGACCCCTGTGTGGACATAGTGCACCTTCAACTCCTCCAAGTGTGTGTATGTGAAGGAGGTCACAGCTACACCAGGGTTACTTTCAAGATCCAGATATCCTGCATCTGCATTCAGGTTTCCCAGAACAGAGAAGACCAAATCTGTGTTGGGACTGTCGATATCTGTAGCCTTCAGAATATCTGTGGTGAGACATTTCTTTGAGTTTTCCAGCAGAACAAAGAGATTTCCCTCAGGGAGGCTTAACTCGGGGGCATCATTGGTGGGTGTTATAGTTATGTTGTAGCGGTACAGTTTATTGTTCTTCAAGTAATCAGGGACAGGTTTTCTGCTACTCGAATAAACGGAAAACATGAAGAAATCGTCTAGATCTTCAGACCCACCATGAATGTACATGACCCTCTCATGCCAGAGATCCAACATGCTGAAGGTGTGTTCCTCTTGGTCTGGGTCTACATCCAGACGGACTTGACCACGCAGTGGCTGTTCTTGAATTCTGAACATAATTTGTGACTGTCGAATACCCAGAGCCTTGAAATCCAGCAGAATCTTAATGTGTTTAGCCTCCAAAGACGCTCGACCGCCTTCAGGAACAACAAGGTTTCGAAGATGAACAAAATTAGCTCCATACCTTCTGTCAAGGCCTTTGGCCAGTGTGGACATGTGCAGGGAGGGGGTGGGTGTCACAAAGTGCCTGGAACTGGTGGCACTGGTGGGGCTCACAGTGGTGGCTGGCTCTGGTTCTTTTTCTGGCTCACACCCAACAGAGATGTCCTTTGTGACTACAGCAGTGGAGAGACCCATTTTTACGCCATTAACAACAACGTTTCTCAGGCATCCCTTAAAAGAACCTCCTTTGGCTCGCTTTCCAGACACAGAGACCAGAGCAGCTTTCTGAGCTTCTAACCTGGAGCTGTCGTCAGTGCCACCAACAAATAAGTAGCCCTTAAGATGTAGCTCTTCAGAGTGAGAGACTATGCTGGCTTTTACTTCTTTGTCATCCACATAGAGCTGAAGACTTTGTAAATTTAAATGTAACTTAACAGTATGCCATTTTTTGTCATTGATAAATGTCATTGAATGAAGCTCAGTTTTGCTTCCTCCTTTTCCAGTCAGAGCAACCAGCAAACCATCCCGAATCTCAATAGCTACAAAATCGCCCTCCCTGCCAGAATTATACAGTAAAATTCCTTCTTTAGCAGAAGTGTGCACAACACACTCAAATACAACTTCTTTTGGGGAGCCCAAAGGGGGAAGAGAAATATAGGCCCGGGAGCTGAAAAAGCTGACAGGGTCCTCCTCTGTAGCAAAGAACTGAGGACTGCAGCCGAGTGACACTTCATAGACTGTCTTTAGTCCTGCATAAGGCCTCAGGGAGGACAACAGGTCATGCTCGTTGAACTGCACTTCCTCCATGCAGCCTCTGAATCCTATCATGTCTCTGTGGAGATAGGGCCTGTTGAGTCCTCCCGAGCCCCCCACATAGAAGCCGTCGTCCACATTGAGCTGAGCAGAGGGGCCGGTCATCGTCAGACTGCTCTGGGAGTTCCTGTCCAGAGCCAGGGTCACATTGTGTCCCACATGAGAGACCTCAACCGAGTGCCAGGCCAAGTCATTGAGCTGTGAGCCCTTTTCTGACTGCAGCACGTGCTCCCCAGATCCAACATCTAGTTTCAGCTGAAAGACAAAACACAAATCTATAAATAGTTTACATGTAAAATTGAAAAATGTACTGAAGCTAAAATAAGTAAAGGGAATAATAAAGACTGGATTATTTCTATATAGAAACAATGGGAATACACACGCTACACACATTACAAAAGTCACCTGGAAGCATTGTCTGTCATTGAGCAGGAAGTCTCTTATTAAGTTCAGCTTGCTGTCATGTCACTACCTCCAGCTAATGCTGCACTTGGATGACATGCTCGTCAAGGCTTGCTGCAGAGTCTCAACTATTCGAGTCTGGCCACACTCATATCTGACTAAGATGGAACAGGGCCTCACACCCTGGGACAATGAACTTGAGTGACTACAAAAACTATTTGGTGACCTGTGCCTTCAAAGAGCAGTCCTTCCACTGTGCTCAGTGAAGTACAAAGCGCACCCCAGTCACCGAATGATTCAATTTCAAATATAACATGAACAGATGGTTAGTCACAAGGATTTATCAAGTGTAATGCACAAAACTTAGAAGTCACCTTGTTACTGTGTGTCTTGAGAAGTGTATGGGATACTTTTTAAAAATGTCCACGCTCTCTGCTGATTTAGCACCACAGCGGGGCTTAGATGGCTATTTTAGAGTTTGCATTTGGACTAAAAATAGCACATCAAACACATCACTATATTTTGTCACTTGTGTTCAAAGCATTTCCGACTAAAGTAAATCAATGTGGAGACTAAATATAGCAATAGCTATTTTAAGTTAATAAACTAAAATGCACTTCTAAAATGTAAAAAGTTATATTTTGCAGACTATTTACATAGATCTGATATATATCCTTTTATATCACCTTTTTTGGCTCATAACCCAGTCTATATCTAGTCCATAATTACAAAGTCCAAAGTCTTGTATAAGAAGAAACATTACAGTGGTTTAGCTTTAGGCATTTACCCACAAGTCAGAAAGCCAGCAGTTTAATCTTTGCCCCTGTCAAAATATAAAAATATGAATAATAATAGCATGTTTTATTCTTCTTTTACTTACTTTACTATTTGCAGTGAAACCTTAAATCTAGCTGAAGGTTAAATATCCTGAAAACACCAGTGTGATTGCCATGATTTCCCCCTTGTTCCAACTGTGACAGGAAGTGACTGCTATAGAGTTAACACTCCTCTACTGTCTGCTTCTGTTTCTGAGCAGAGACTGATGCTGTCAATTGAGATGAAGTTATAGCTTTAGGTGACCAGCTCGCGTCTTGACGTTTTGTGCACACACATGTACGCACTCATGTATACACTCATGTATGCATGAAGCAATATGCTGATATACTGCTGCAGCTATGGTTGTACCCACCTGGAGGCGCCCGGCGTGGAGCTCCAGCAGAAAGTAGTGTCTCTGGCCAGCAGCGACAAACAGCAGACCACTGGTGCGGGAGGTCCGGAAGCGCAGCCGCAGTATGTTATGGTCCGACGACTCTTTTGCTTTGAGCTGGACATAGCCATCGCCATAGAAGGAAGCTGTAGAAAGAGAAAGATGTTTTAAATTAAAATTTGACTTCATAACATTTTTATTAAGCCACAGAAATGATAACATCAAATACTGTGGAGACAAAAGCATAAAAACACACAAATCAGGTCCTGCACTGTGGTCTTAATTTAGCAACACATGACATTTAGATGTAAAAGGCAAGCTAATTATCATCCTGGGTGTTCTTTACAAGTGAAGCAGAGACATTCACGCTCTCAGGGATTTACAACACGCGCTGGATAACAATCATACGTTTGGTTTATAGAGTCACATTTCTACACTTGCTTTGCTGGAAGGTCTGCTCGTGTTTACACTCTGTGTTATTCACTAATGAAAATGTACAGGCATATTGTTAGGACAAGATAAAACATGACTTTCAACCTACATTCAAACCTGTACTTAGCATTCTGCACCAAAGAACAATTGCAATCCATTAATTTGCCACTGATGCCATAGTAAAAATGGAACAAGTATATAGCACTATGAAACACGACTTTTCTGACTTTTTTTAAAAGGTGCATGCGCTGTGTAGCTTTTTATATGGGAGAGTTTCCACAGTTATCACTTATCAAACATGCATTTATTTAACTATGAATTTCTATTGCTCAAAAATACCTTTAAAACATACATTCTTACAATGAACAAGGTTGTCTCTCCACAAATCTAAGCTTTAATTTCACCTGGTGGAGTCTTGAGCTGGTTTCTATTACTTACTGCACCTTTAAATACAGAGTGGATGCACAGGGGGCTATGTGAAGGCTATACACATGTACAGACCTGCCTGGCCTGACTGGAACCTTCAACCTGAACATGAAAGATGTTCTCACATTGAAACACGACAGAGAAGACCCAAGGCCCAGCTGTTTCTTTAAGACACTTCTCATCACCCTGTAATCTGGTCCGTAGCCTCTGAACTCTAGTCATGTGCGGGCTGTACCAGTTTAATTAGTAAGCATGTTCTGCTTAGCAATGTGGTAATCTAAACTTAATTTTATATGTGTGGTTTGTAGAACAGAAAAAAGCAATGTTAGTTAATGCAGTGTTTTAGTCTAAAAGGGGTTAATGGACTAATGGACTTCTCACGCCCTGGTGCATATTAACAGATTTAAACCCCAATAGCCCATTTAAGTAATTCTGCCCTTAATTAAATTGGATGGATTTTTTAAAATGAAAGCTCAAACCTCAAACCTGCATATAACATACAATGTCATTGTGTCCTTATTTTATATCTTATCAGAATCAGAATCAGAATCAGAATCAGAAAAGCTTTTATTGCCATTGTCAGTGAACACAATTCACAGACTAGGCACTTGCTTTGGTGATAAGGTGCAACATAGAACACTGAATAATAATAATAATACAAAGTATATGCAGTCAATTATTTTACATTGTCTATGCTGAGTAAAAAAATCAAAACATCCAGCAAACAGGTCAAGAGGAAAGCAATGACATTTCCCCCCCCTTGTTTATCCACAGCACTGGCCATGCTCAAATGCATTAACATGTTGTTGTGACAATCACACCATAAGACGTCAGATGGCTACTACCAGAAATTAGTGTTTCTTTATGTGAGATGCAATGGACAGCCTATAGGTTCTGCTGTAGAATCAGTGAAATGTAGGGGTTATAAGATGATGATAGAGAAGACGTGGGAATGAAAACAGGCCAGTGCAGTGGTGAGCTATGCTTCATGAGGCTGTTCTGTAATCTATGTCCGAGGGCCACTTTTGGTCATGACAGGAACAATGTTTGCTTAACTACAAAGATGCCCTTTTGCCCCTCATCTTTTACAGTTAATTTGAGGAGCAAGACCAGAGCTTGTCACTGCTTGTGTGCTGAGTTTATACAGCAACTGCGAGATTGGATTTGACTGGAGTGCCTCTGTGGTTTGGGTTGGCTGTCACACCACTCCGTTGATACAGTGTCTCAGAGATGAATACTAATAAGCTGCAGTTAGAGGAACTATAGAGGAAGTTAACGAGTCGCAGGAGCGCAGCCAAGTATAAGTAAATGTCTATAATGTAGTTGTTTTCAATGAAGGGCATAGGAAGAGTGAGTCATACTGAAATATTCCTGATAATTCCCAGAGGCCAGGGCTGTATATAGAGGTTGAAATATAATGACACATGCCCAGGATCAACTCATGCAGCAGGCAAACGAACGCCTTCATGGATGTTAACAGCAGATGAAGTGCATAACTCACTAAATCATACTTTGCCTTAGGTCTTACAACGCAGGCTGTCAATTTTTTCAACTCATTTAAGTGAGCTATTGTCATAGCCAGATAATTCTTCCAGTGCATTGGACATCACAGTCCTATGTGCTGAAGCCTCTGATAAGGTATGTGCCCAACCACTGTACCCTCTTCATGCATCTTCATTTGAGTACAGAGAATACAGTGACTTAATGATTTTAAACCTTTACACCAGTGAAGAACGAGCGGGGACAACATTAGTAAAACCTTTGTTACAAGAGGTTAAGACAAAATAATTAACACATATGTTCAAGTCCACCACTCATGGGTCAGCATTAAAAACAGAAAAGGCACATGGACAGTATAAGACAAATATGGGTTTGTTTGATAACATTTGTCAAGTTGCCTAAGATAAAACCTACCCCTTGAGGATTAGGGGGAGGATACAAATAACCTCACAACAAACCAGACACGACTTAAACTAAGAAAAGTTATCTCTAAAACGCATTTGGAGAGCTCAGGAACAAAGGCGCACAGTTTCACGCACCATTTTAATTGCAACAAAGAAAGACTGAAGCAGAATTACCTCCAGACGCCAGCGCGATGAGAAGCGACCACCAAAGAAAGCTACAAAGACACAACTTCTTGCCGTTTTCCCTCATAGCCTCCATCGTCCGTATTTTTGAAGGGAACAGCTAAACTAGCAGGCTCTCCCGTGTTACATATTTACAGACCTGACTGCACTGTCCCAAGTCTTTGAAACGTTTTCCCACATTATAGTCAGTGTATGCGTGACCCCACGAGTCTCCACACCGGAATGTGTGCAGGAGTCTCGGACGAAAGAGCTCCAAAGCTGCGGCTCCTAAACTCCGCCTCGCGAGAGAGTACGGGCTCTGTGCGCGCCCATGTGTGAGCCACGGTCTACTGGAAACTGAGTAGGAATTCTGAACTCTTAGTCAATATTATACTTTTAACTCCTTCACAATCTTATCCGGATTGCATGTCCATAACATATAATTCCTCAATAGAAAACCTATTTCCACTTTCCAACAATAAACAAACCATTATAAACAACACAAATCACAGACCTGTATCACTTAAGATTTTTTCCCTTTTCTTTTTTCATCCTGTTTCTTTGTATTCTATAATCTAATGTATAGTAATGTGAGATTTATGCTGTCTTAGTTTTCTTAACAACAAAATAAAATAAATACATACAATTTTAATTTTTACAAAGAATAGAATACATATGTAATTATTAAACAGAGTACTGAATCACACTATTGGGGCTTTAATCTATTCTAAGATTAAATACAGGTAGCTTATAGCCTGCGCATCCACATGTGTGTAGGGTAATAACTGTATACACATTTGAAAACAAAAAAGTTTTACTTGATGTGTTACTGAAACATGCATGACTCATAATATAGTTAAAAAGGTAATTGACTGAAGGATTCGGCTACTTTAAATAGCCTAGAGGTATAAAATTAATGCACACTCATAGGTTCTCCAGATGATTCTGTAAAAAAATCAATGTAGCCCTTTGAGCTTTAGCGCTGAGGTACTTTGTAATTAAGAAGTAATAAGGAATCTGACATATTAAGGGCCTTTAATGAGTTTGGTGTACTCCTGCTTGATACAGGTGTAGATGCTGTGGTAGAAAGGCCTGTCTGGACCCATGATATCAGTCACCATTTCAGTGTGGTCGACTCTCGGCAGGAGGAAGAGCTCCGCAGACAGCGACAGTGAGCACAGCAGATCAGAAAACTTTGTAGAAGATTCACCTGGAACAATTATATCATCGGTCCCATGAAGCAAAACAAATGGAGGCACTCTGAAATTAAAAGGATATAAAGCAAATTTGCAGTGGGTACATTTACACGCAAAATCAATAACTATAACCCAATAATTAGATCAGATTTTTGGTGTGTCTTTACATGCACAGAATCTGATAATAAATAAACTTGGTGACATGTGTCAGGTAATCAATAGATTTTTAGAGTAACTGTTGTATTTATTCTGAATTTTTACAGTTAATTTTATAGTAACTCAATCTTTAACATTTTCTTTTTGTCTTTGCCACATTTGTTTACCTTTTTTACATGATTTTACATTGTCAAACTTGCACAGGTGTGAACAGTCAGAAAGAAACCAAATTACTCACATGAGATGTAATTGTTTATATGACATTTTAATAATCAAATAACTCCAGAAATCAAGTAATGATTGGATTGAGTGCATGTATTGCAAACATAGCCATTGTGACATAAACCAATTTAAGAACACTGACACACCTTTTTAGTTTGTCTTCTCCAAATGTTTTGAGTACATGAGTCGGGGAGTAGTATGGAAAGTTATGTACTCCATTCATGGCTTTGTGCATAGTAGAGATGTACTCAACCCCTCTCATCTGTTCATGCTCATAGTGATCCAAGATGTTGTAAACTCCACTGAGACCTGTACATTTTAATACAATGAGTTTATTACAGTATTATGTAGTAGAGGGTTTAGTCAAAAGGTGTCTGTACTAGCGTTGCCAAAACAAAAAAAACTTTGAAATTTCAGTATCGTTACAACTTTACAGTAGGTGTAGCATACCTATAACTCCTTTTAGTGATGGAGTAATATCTTGCTGTTTGCTTGTCTCAATGAAAAGTTCCTCCCTTGAGTCAATTAGAAACAGTGTGGTCAGTGTGCACAGATGAGCACCAGCGGAGTGTCCAATTAAAATCATGTTATTCTGCAAAGACAATAAAATGTAAAAAATCACATGTATCTAACAAAATGAACTTTAAAAATAAGCATTTAAACTATTTTTACATTATCAAATTTGAACTTTTCTGCACTCTCCTTAGCCCAAATTAGGCAGTCTGCAATATCTTGGACCATTCCCAATACATTGCTCTGTAAAGTAAATAATAAACATCATCAAAATAAGTAATTACTAGACAATTATACCTAACTGAAAGACAGACATTAAAAGCTCTTTCTGTACCTTTGGATAAGTGCTGTAGTCGGGGCAAATTACAGTGGCATTTAATTCTTCAGCCATGTGTTTGGCAAGCAAACAATAAGTAGCCCTTTCTCCAGAGCTCCAAGCCCCTCCATAGATGAAAACTATTAGAGGTACTTTGACATTTTCCATCTTTGGGGAGTAGTATAAGTCCAGCTTGTTACCTCTACGCCCAAAAGGGATGCCCTATCCAAAAAAAAAATCAGTAGAAAGCATATCAATATAAGACAATTTCAAACATGTCTGATATTTCCTATAATATCATATAACCTTTTCATAATGTTTACAGTTTTCAACATCTTTATACCAGGATTTCCACCTAAAGTAAAGTCTTCCATACTGCAGATATTTCAGAGTTTCCAACACTGCTCTAGCTAAGCAGTAAATGCGCCTGTAGGAGTTAAACACAAAGTTGTCAAAAACTGCCTATAACATATCATACATGAATACTATTGTTGGATATTAGGCCTGCTGTGCTACCTTGGTTTAAGGGCCTCTGTGTACTTCTTGTATCCTGGCTTGCTGGGCCAGCCATACAACCACTGGGCAGCAAGAGAAATGGAGTACGGCAATCCAACGAGCAAAATCCCGGCTGCTACAGGCACGCTCATGTGAGACCTAAGCTGCAACCTGCAAATACAAAATATGTTAACACTGTATTACATGAATGGATAATAAATGTAAACTTTAAATAAAACACTTACATATTATGATTCATTGGGCTCTGACCACCTGCAGAAATAAAGACAAATAGCATATACATAACATTATATTACTAAACAGTCTGGTTTCTGAAAAAAATAAAATGCATTGATTGAATTTTGATGGCGCCCTCAAGTGTTGTGCAAAACAAACAAAATCACAGTCAAAGCTGGTCTCGGCCAAATGCAAAAAGTGCACACATTTTACCCGTACCATACAATCAGCCTTAATACCACATCATTCAGTAATTTACAGAGATGATGAACCATGCTTTGCCAAAGCGGTTATCATCGCATCTGCAGCACGGTCCAAAATACAATAGTCTTACCAATTCCAAGAAATTCACATGTCTAACAGGAATATAGCCTAAATCAAAATAGATAGTTTGAAATATCAAATGATCTAACCATGTATGTATACTTCCAGGATGCCATCCATAAGCTAACTCCTTTGTACATTAAGGAATAGAGACACATAACAAGATCAATTTACACATGGGTACTGCTAATAATTACTCGCCATGTAGTGAGCATGCGCCTCCGAGTATGTTAGTTGTTCGTAGTATGAATGATTAGGTTATTACAGTCTTCTTACGCATGAAACATCCAAAACTATCTGATGCCCTTCATCAAAAGCGGTGTCACCTGATCGCACGAAGACGTTTGGAAAAACAGTTAAGTGACCGCCACTTCCGTTTCCGCACGGAAGTGTAAAGCTACAAATGACAGGAACGTACTCACGTGTAGCTTCTTAGTTATTTCGATTATTTTCAATACATTAACCTCCATGATAAGTTTCATGTCAATTAACATATTGTGTTAATAGGCTCCATGGCATCTGAAAAAGTGTAGGTTGCCAGAATAAGCCTTCTTATTAAATCTCATGATAGCCTGTCTATGTTGCAGATTTTGTGTTGTTAAAATAAGTTAATGGCATTAATACTTTGATAAAGGTAGTCTTAGGGCTATTGTACATTCTTGGGTATTTCATAAAAGAAGCACTGACAACATTAGTCCACTAGAGGGTGAGATAAGATCACAATGTAGAGCCATGTGTAACTAGTCCTATACTTGCAGGTGACTGTGCCCTGGTATGTAAATGCTACTGGAAATACAAATCATCTTTCATATCATGTTAAATAAATTAGGTTATGTAAAACTTTCCTGCTTCCAAATAGATAAATGTGATGTGGAATTAAGCCTTATATACCTATTTTAACATGTTTAAGCTCTGTACATGATTATCCTGTCACATTTTTCAATAATAGCTTCATTCTAAGGTCAAATTAATTGCCTGAACCAAACCCCAAGATCCAGCAACAACATTTACACATTACTTGTGGTTTACATAGAAACACTTCTCTATTAAAGCACCAATAAATCATTCTGTGTTAGCCCATTGTGGTGCCTCTGCCTCGGTCTGTGGAAACTTGGACGAAGCTCTGCAAATTCATTGAAAGCTGAGAGTTTACAAAGCCGAACAGAGCTTGGGTTATTGTCATATTTGTTGTATTTGGCCACACAGAGCTGCTAATCCAGCCTTGAGTAGGTGTGCGGTGGTGCGGTGGTGCCTCCCTCTCCGCAATGTGGGGAGTCCCAGGTGCAGAGAAGGAAGCGCCAAGCAGAACTTCCTGTGGCGGAATAAGCACGGTCAGCTGCCTTTAAATCCTCTACTGAATATTTCTGGGGTCTCTCGTGCCCATTTAAGACATTATTATTGTTCTTTGGGGAATTATTGAAAGAATGGTGGTATTCAGATATGGATTGATGTACTTGAGGCATAGGCTAGATTTGCATTTTGTGGATAGCTGCTTATTCAAGTCAATGGACATGCAAAATGTAGGTTCTACTTTTCTTAATGAGAACAATGTACGGTACAAACAATATAAAAACTTAATTAAAAATCAGTGAATTAATCGTAGTTAGCTAGTTTGAACAAATGGGTCTTGATCTCAGTTGCTGGATTAGTTGTCAAAGTATTATAGCTCAAAAAATAATGTAATTGACATAGTGCGAAATAAAAGTGACAGGCCTACATGTCTAGTACTTTCTTGCAACCGGTAGGCTATTGATACTTTGCAGTGACATCACTCTGAGGGTGTTCTTCGTGTATCTCAATGCTGGAATGTTCAGCAGTTACCATGGTGACACAATGCAGACATTAGGACATTAGCAAACACTGTCAAAAATTGTAAAGATAGTCTGAAAATTCAAGAAAAAAAAATACAAAATGGATATAAAGAACACATTTTCAGGAGTCTGTGATCATGGTCAGGTTTAGGTGTTTATATTTAACAAAAAGGTGAGAGTGACTAACTAAAAAATGGTTAAGCTAATGCTAGGGGAGTTAAAGAAGCTATTTTTGTCAAGAAAGAGAATCCTTCCTTGAACAGAAATGGGGGTCTCAGACATCATTTGTCTCCCATCTATAACTCTATCCTCAAACCTAAATAAAAACAAACTGGGAAAACAATGGGACTAGCCAGGACATGTCCAGAGGTGTGAAAACGCCATCATGGCCCTGAATGGTTATGCTAACTACTCCCCCACTCCCACTCCATATTGAATAGACACACCTAACTAACAGAAACTGTAAACAACTCCATATTGAATAGACTCACCTGACTAACTGAAACTGTATTTAAATATGTGTGTCTCAGAGTAATTTTCATTGTAATTAGCTCCTCCCTTCAAGCAGATATAAAGCAGTGTCCACCAGCATCTGACCAGAACTGAGGAAGCAGCTTGGATGAGCTGCGAAACGTATTTGACCAAATAAACTCTGTCCAGTTGACAAATTAAATTTCTCCTTTTGCTAATGCTAGCTAGCTTGTGACCGCAATTTAATGAGTGATTAACAGTACAAATCAGCTGTTGTGATTCCAGCTGAATCAGTTCTTTACTCTCAGATTGTATTCAAATAAAGCTCAGATTAAAGTCTAACACACCGCAAACAGAGCAGTGCTTACAGTTAGCATCACACCCCCATGTTGATGACATCAGCTGCAAAGTATCTATTGGCTTTATAAGAAGGATCTTTGGTTTCCTAGGAGATATAACAATGGTTAAGTAGGTGCTATTCTTTGCCATTCAACTCAGAGCTTAACTTTCAGTTGTACTCTTTTCACACTTCGACAAGATTACACAACAGCATTTAACGTTAACCTAAGTTTAGGCCTTAAAAATGCCATGTGCCAGTAACAACATTACTAGTACATAACATTACAACTTATAACACCGATTTCAATGTGCGCTACTGTTTCTTGTGGAACTGAAATTCTATGTCTGAGTCTTGTCCTTTTCAGTTCAGCAGAGGCGTCGACTGGTTTATACAGGGCCCAGTGAAGGAGTTTGTCTGTGCAATTTTCTCATAGGGTACATTTAAAGCAGCCCAATCAAAATGTTTTATACTCAAGGAATTTTGTGCTACACACCTCAGTTTGTGCAAAGTTTGAAAGGGCTTCACAATCTGAGTCATTGTTTGAGTTGATGTTTGACAACCAACAGCAGCTTCCTGATTCTTACTTTGTCGACTGTTGTACAATAAACATGAAGAAAAAAGGACAGAGAGATAATAAAAGGACCTTCAAATAGACACCTTCTATTGAAGTGTGGTGTAACTTCAAAGATTATTGTTGATTTTGTAATTGATATTTGTTTCAAAACACATGAACCACAGCAATTGGAAGCAACATGTTCAGCAGGCTTAGCTCAGGCTTGTATATACTTGAGTCTATTCTTCTAACTTTGGGCCACGTACAGTCATACACTGATAACGAGCATTCAGTCTTTTTCCAATGTACTGGTTTTGAGCCATGTACAAGGGTGGAGTATCATGTGGACCTATATGCAAGAGCCGGTTTCCCCATTTCATTGCATTTATATTATCAATAATTAATACATTTCAAAACACATACACTAAAGTTTTACCTGTGTGAGGATTTCTGATTATGCAAAATCCTTAATTTACATTTGTATTATTACTGATCAGTTCCACTTTTTGATTACATTTAATTTAGTCTTTTCTATCCCCAAAGTCTGAACTCGGCTCTGAAACTTTCACTGAAAGAGAATCTTGCTTAAAATTAAATTTCCCAGTCCTACATTGATGTACAGTAACCTGGGCTATTGCATTTCCATCTTTATAAATTGTCTAATCTCCTTCCATTTGTCTGCCCCAGGGCAGCTGTGGCTACAATAATAGCTTACCACCACCGAGTGTGGAGTGAATAAATGAATGCTCTGTGAAGTGCTCTGGGTGTCTTGAAAGGCGCTACATAAAATCCTAAAGATAAAATTCAAAAGAAGTGCTTGATGTATATTATATACCATTGGCTGCAGTTGAAAACCTGTTTGCAGTCACTGTGCATACACATTGGCCTATTTGCCTCCCCTCTGTGGACCCCTTTGGTGACCCAGTCTCCTATATACCCCTCACTGATGTATGGCCCAGTGCCAGCATGCATGCAGGCTGGTCTCCTCGTTGTATCTACATCTCTGTGCTTTCCAATTTGCCTTGAGTCGCTTGGGGGTTCTGCCTTATGTGGCTTGGGATCAGAGGACACGGCCATCTTTTCTGTGGAAATTCACAAATACACTGCGTTTAAATGAACATTCTTTGACAAAGGGGAACCATGGAAACTGGCATTAACCACAAGGCCCAAATTCTAGGTATCCCAGTGTCTGGAATCACACCCTAAGTCTTCCTGCTCATCTTGGGGAAGACAGAGGTGCGGTGATTGATAGGAGAGAAACAGAGTGGCCATTCTTGTCTGATGTGGCTCAGTGAATGCTAACTAACCTGCAAGGATGCTCAGCAGTGCATAGATTACAAAAATACAGAGAGGTTTGGCGAGATAAGCCAGTTGATGGGGTAACTGCCCAAGCAAATCAAAGATCAGTTAGTGTCCGTGCTTAGGTTGAGGGGGTTCAGAGGTAACAGGTTGCTCTTTATATAGTCCAGCTCCTTACAGCGACCGGTCAAATTTCAGTGCGTCATGTCTCTTTCCAGCACCCACTGAGTCAACAGAAGGGAAGAGGCACACAGCATGGGGCAGAATCGCCAACTCACACATGACCAATCAGCAGTGGAAATAGTGGCAATACAAATATAAAATGTGAACAATATTGTGCCCCTCTCTCACTGCGTGGCACGATCACAGCTGCTCCTCCACCACAGCACGCCTCTGCTTTCTATGCTTCTCTAGCAGACTTGAGAGCCACCTGCACTGTTTTATAATGATGGTTTTACTTGTTTGACGGCTTTTTTTCCACCCATTTCCGCTAATGATTTTCACATCTTTAAATAAGGCTAATGTCATGACATATTTATAGACTGTAGAGGCGTCAGTTGAGACACTTCTCAAACAGCTCAAACTTCTGTTGCAGTCAGCCTCCAGCTTTAGAGAGAAAGTGGTTTTCAACCTGTGGCATGAGGTCTATTGGTGGTCCACATGTTATTTCTGGTATGGAAATTTCCGTGTGCAGTTACTCATACTGCTATAAATTATCAGGTTTAGCTAATTGATTTAAGCAGAGAGCTTGCCTAAATTGCCTAAACATGGATTAGTCTTTGTTATTAATAGTATTTAGTTTGTTGATGAACTGGAAAATGTGTGATAACCAACCATTCAACATTAAAACAATATAATCCTTTATAATCATTTGCAGGTCTTGTAAGTTGCAGTCTTGACCAGAATTTACAGTATTTAATCTCATGGCAAAAAGTTCCTGGTTTCCACTGATGGCATGTGGAATAAGTCAGCAGAAATGGATCCATTGTAACAGCATGTGCGTAACTCGGTATGTTTTTATTCCGTACCTTTGTTTGCCTTTGAGCTCTGTGCGTGCAGTACGGCTCAGGCAGAAGACATTCTTTCCACAGTGGCTGTATCAAATAGTACAGGGCTGCCATGCCAAACACTTGTTCCCAAACGTAAAAAGGCCCACATAAGTTATAGAATTATGAACAAAAAAACTTTCCAGTAAAAATACAAGGATGGCCTTCCCCAAACTGCCCTGGCCCCCAGACTGCTGTGCATGCAATATTTTACAGTATACTGTTCAGTGTGTCCACTGAGATTCCTGGACAGAGCCTTAGGAACAGGAGCTGCAATTTATGACTCCAATACTGTACGAAAAAGATGTATGTTTTCTGAGGCCACTGACTCTGAAGGCTTTAATGAGACTGCATAGTTCACATAGTCACTCCTCCTTACTTGTGCAGAAGCCAGCCACAGAATCAATGTTAACTAGGCAAGCAAGAACAACCGACTGTATTGTTGCAATTATTATTATGCAATTATGTAATTATTCCAAATAATTGCACAACTAGGAAAAATTTGGACCTTTCCAGAATCAGAATTAGTTTTACTATCACTGTTAGTGAACACAATATAGGTCAACAGACTTCGATATACATTACAAAATATATAGTATGAGCAGAACAACAGTGCAAAAGCTATGAGTGAAAATAGGTTAATTACAGTAGTTTAAAGTGACAGTGCCTGGTGTTATAAAGTGACAGGTGTTATAAAGTGTCCATGAGTGCAATGGCAGACTGTTCTTATCCGGATGGACCTTCTGTCCTAGGGATTTCCTGAATATTTTCATCACATATAGTATAAACCCACATGTATTGAACCAATATTATTTGATATTGAAATTGTGATCTATTGTTGTGCTTTAAAGTAGACTATTGTTCAGCAAATGAAAGTAATGTCCTGTCCTAGATGAGCCCTCCAGGGGTTTATACCTGTTACCCAAAGACTAGTCCTTTGACGTGGAGGAGTTTGAGCTTCATGTGATTTTAAAGATCGTCTGAAACTTTCACATTTGTGTCATGAGTCCTGGAGGAGGTATCTAACAGACTTTATCACTTTGTTTTTTTGATAAATAGTCAACATTTGGTTGCGTTCTGATATATGAGCTGTGATAAACTGTCTTTCTCCAAGCCAATCAAGGTCACTGCTCCTGATAATCAAACTCCTGCTATTCAAATCTAAAATCCAACAGAAATGGACTGAATTTGCATATCTATCTTTGAAAATATAGTTTAACGTAGATTCAGACATTTAGCACAGGGCCTTGATGTGACTTAAAACTTCATTACATCTAACTTATCGTCACTTCTGATAAGCACCATTTTCCTGCTTCCAAATCTAATTTTATCATTAGATATTCTGGAATTATCTTTTTGCTGAAAAATATGCTGCTTATGTATATGTGAATTACACTTGAACAATTACAAAGCATTCCCCTGAAAATTCTCCATATCAAACAACCATTATAATGCAATTAACAACCATTATAATGCAATACTTTAGTTGAGAGTGGCGCTTTCCTGTTACAGAGCTGTCCTGGGTGTCACTGGTGTCATATAACTGTTACTGTACAGTTGGGGGTTTATCTTTGAGGGGTTGGGAGCCACACAGTGAATTTTAAAACAAAACGCCCTTATTACAGTTATAATGTTTTTGTTTTATACACATTATGAGTACACTACTAATTGCTATTAAGGAGTAGTATTTTAATGAACCACTTGTTGTCTGAAGCTACACCTGTGGCTGTGTCCCTAAGTGCACATTAGAATATACTAGAGCCTTGTGTGTGATCCATGCAGCACTTTCTCACTGGCTCTGCTAACCTGAAGGACCGGTGCCTTTGTGTGCTCTTTTATATTGGGACAACACCCACTGCCACATATCCCATCACCTCCAGTGCACAGGTTATGACATTGTTCACAGGTTTTGAATAAGATAAGCAGTTACATGTTCTTTCCTTTCCATGTTCAAGTTTAAAGGTCCACTGTGTAACTTTTCAGGAGAGGGTTTGCAACCTGTTTGTCTCCATGGAGATGTTAATGCTTTGGTTTAAATTATCCACAGTATGGTATTAAACTAATCTGTTATTTATTGTGAAAAAACGTGAATATACAATTCACAACAATTCACAAATTGTCTCATAATGTGTCTCAATAAAAGAGGTATGAATTCTTACTGTGATTCTTACTGTGAGCAACCATGTGACGGACCCTACCCTGGACAAGTTACACAGCGTGCCTTTAATGAAACCACATATATGTGTTAATACATTGCACTTTTTGAAGTATCTTTGTTCCCCAGTTGTTCTCCAGTTTGTATGAGTGGCGGGACAGCGGCACCGGGGAACAAGCGGTACCTTGTGTTTAAAAAGGTCCGTAGCCCATATCTTTTACGCATCCTCGGCTGGCGCACAGTTCATGTAGACGGAGGCCAAACATGTGGGCAGCCTCTTATTGCCTCCTTAATGCCAGAAAATGAATGCCAGAATTTATGAGTTGATGGGAACATTGGTACCTTTCGCAGTTGGAGGTACCGATGTTCCTCCGGGGAACAGCGATACCGGGGAACATCGGGCTGACCCCATAAATTCCACGGAACTCAAGTCAAGTCATTGTTTAGCTTCCTTTTTTGTTTCTTTCATTTATGCGTTCAGCGTGCAGTGCATGCCAAATGATATCAGTTAAAACATGATGAAACGTGATCAAAATATTGACTTAGGAACAGGGTCAATATTTTGAGACACATTGTGAGAATTTGAATTGTGCTTTATGCTAGACTGTTGTAAAAGGTACTCTGTAAGATGCAGTATCTTAGGAGGTAAATATTTTCCTTCTACCACTGTATCATTGTCCACACAGACACTCTATTACCACAGGGACATTATTGTTTGTGAATGTGGTGAAAGATTTAACAACAGGTCAAAACAAGTCCCAGTTACTGTCATATAGGCAGACGTATATGTAAATTATGTATACCTGCTCTCTATATAACTATTAAGATATTTTGATGGTTAAAATTATTATGGGACATTAACAACTGTGGTGCACTGCCCATTATGTAGTCTAGTAGTGTACACAACAATTCACAAATTGTCTCATAATGTGTCTCAATAAAAGAGGTTACTGATTTTTTGTTTCGTTTGTTAAATTTGGTACATACAACATACAAGCTTTCAAGTGGAAACAACAAAACTGTCTAATATATAAGATCATTTCATTCAATCAACTCAATTTAAATTCAAGTTTTATAGTCTAATAGTCTAATAGTATGTACTATACTTTATATGACAGATACTTCAAACAGAATACATTTTTTTCTTAGGCATCTTGCACCCAATAACCGTTTTGGATTTACATGAACTTACTTCAAAAGACATTAGTGCACATGCGACACTTGCCTTTGGGTAAGTAATCAACATACCTGCCTTTATTATGTCATGTATTTTCTTGTTGTACAGATCAGCTGATTGGTTGGAAGTGGCATGAAGGCGGTGTGACAGTTGCATTGGCTGTCAAGTGTGTTTTTTGAAGCTGGATGAACACCACAAACAACTGCACACTTTGGCTGTTGTCATTGTTTAAATATTTTTTGTATGAAACTATTTGCACAGTTTTATGATTGTGAGACCCTAACATCTGGTCCTCAGCCCTCCTTGTATCTTCTGACTTTGTTGAATGGGCCATCTGACAGCTGGTTCAGATGGCCCCCAAACTGTAGTCACTGTAGCATCACACACACACACACACACCCACACACACACACACACACACACACACACGCACACGCCCACGCACACACACAAAATACATCAATACATCAAAATGCATCAATAAAATGAGTACATTTTACTATAAAATGATTTAAGTTCATATTTTAACTTTTTTTTTTCTTTAAATTTCTTCTTTACTGAAAGGCCGAGTTCTCCTGAGGCTGTTTCTGTAGACCATGTGCATGTGTCACATAAAAGCCAGTCTGCGCTCTCCAGGCCAACGTGTCATTTTGGACTCATTTCCTGCAGTGAGACAGGGGAAGAATTTAAAGGAGATCTGGAGAGGCAGCTTTTTGTATTGAAAGACAGTCTGCTTCAGATGTGCCAGAAACAAGCTGTTGTAAAAACAATACAATTTATCACAAGTCTTATAGTGATTTTATTGTTATGTTTGTTAGCTAATTATTATCTTTTAATTTAAATCTAACCACATGTTTGTATATTTATTGTGGAAATAATTTGGCAGCACTTTCCCACCAAGCGTTTGAGCTGGATGTCACACAGTGTTCCTTTGTTTGGCTAAGTGCCACACACTGAATGGGCAACATTGAGAGAAAGCACGGGTCACGGTGCAGGAATTAGGGTCAGTTTAAAGGTTTGCTGTAGGAGCGGGAGGAAGGGTCAGTGTGAAGGTTATAGAGCTGGCATTGTGGGATGCACAGGACCCACCGAGAACATGTAGCTCATGTTATGTTAATCTCAATGCTATGATGCTTCTTTACTGTTTTTCTCCTCAATTTGTGCTCACTGTCATACTCTGCCTGTTGAATTTCAATGTTTGAGTGCTAAGAATTAAAGAGCCTTTAATGGATTGTAAGGAAACAGGGTCTGTTTTGAGTGTGTCAATTCTGAACTAGAGAGATGTGTTAGGAATGATTTGTCTGACTGTAATGTTCACCATGCCACTGCTGCAGTATCTTTTTGAAGGAAGCCCCAAACCTTTTTGATATTTCAACAATAAATGTCACTATATATTGATATAAATGTCCTGTGGGTGATCTGCTCTGTAGTAACACATGTCAAACAGCCCTCCTCTGACTGCACTAAAAGGTATTTCTTTGTAGTAAATGTCACTCTCAAACATGCCATAATTACCACATAGCGCCAAAATGTTGGTGTCAATGAACGGGAGTAACCCTGTTTTAAGGTGAGGCCATGCCTCTCAGCCAATCACAACGGGCCAAGAATCAGGCACCATGTCTACAGCCAATCAGCATTTTGTGCTTTTTTTTTTGCAAGATGCCTGTCATCTTTCTTTTCTCCCTTCATTTCTCCTCAAAGCTATTTCATACTTACTCACTTTTTTCACAGTGGAAGTGGTTACTATTTCTCTTTTTTTCTTTTGCTCCTTGTATGTCGTGAACGTGGATGCCACGCCATTGTGTTAAGGCGCACTCATTCATAATAGACACAATAGTGGGGAAATCCCTCACCCTGCTCCAGAGCTGTGGCAGTCTAATGTTAGCAGGTCCATGCTTGCACTGCTGTATCATTAGCATTAGCATTCGTGTTAGTGTTGCGAACCATGTGAGATGTACACAGCTGTCTCCCTGAGTGTAACTGGAGGTGGTCTGTCATCTGCCACTTTCAGGAGTTGCATAATGTATGTGAAGACACGGCTGTCTCTGTTTCTTATACAAGCAGATTCCCACAGACTCCTGAACAGTTGGTGGTGAGTTCCCACATATGAAGGAGGCAGGAACGCTGTGAGTGGGCTGCTCTGAGCATAGTCCTGTTTTAATAGTAAGAGGATCACATTAAAAACCTGTCTCACACCAAGGATCATCTGACATTGTCAAACAATATGCATAGGAGAAACAAATAAATGCACCCAAACAGCATAATACCTCAAGGAGACTTTTGTATTTACTTTCATTACACAAGACACTGTATCAACAGATGAGTTGGTGTAACCAGTTTACACTTGATGACATTATAAGAAGCAGAAAATATAATATGTGATAATCTCATTATCACATATTTAATAATCTTGCATTATTAAATGTTTGGACAATAAAAGGCACATACGTAAGAAAAGGTTTCTGCACATAAAGTTGCAATGCTTTGCCAAACTTACCTATGTGATACAGGACCCACCTCTGATGAAGAGGTGTGTTTGGTTTCACATGATGAGTCATTCTTGAACAGAAAAGCAGACTGGGTTAGACCTATAGCACAAGGAGATTATCTAACCCTAACACTAAAAGCTCTTAAAATGCAAATTATATTTAAGAGTTGTGTATGTGAACTGCAATTCATTTCAAACAAGTCTATCACATTTTTGATAAAGGTAACTAAAACTTTTCTCTACAGTCTCCATGTGTTGGCATTAAAAGATTAAGAGTAAATCCCCGGTCTACCCAAGAGTCGAATAATGAAAAGTGAAATTCTCTTTGAGGTAGGATCTGTCTGTCAGGTCTAGCACTCCCTGTTGTAGTTGATCTACTGTACTATTAAGCCAAAGCCATCAAATCAGATGAAGCTGACCATGTGACTTCTCCTCTCAAATAGGCTCCCTTCACTGTAGGCTCAGAAGTCATACAGAGTCTATAGGGTTATGGCCCAATTTTGACTACCTATAACTTTTGAAAAGACATCCAGAATCCAATCCAGAATGATCTCTGTAATTTTTTTAATACAGATCAATATCGGTCTGGTCCCCACGCCCTCTGTTGCGTCTCAAGCCCGGTCAAATGTGATCATGCTATTAGATTTGTTTTTTCAATGACATGTGAAACAAGGGAGCTCATTAGTCACCTATGATTTATGAATATTGATATTTTTTTCTTTATTTTTTTCTGATACAGACTATGTGTGTCCCTGACTGGCAAATCCCCCTGTTGATCACGCCCATTTGAAAATGGGGGGACTCACCCATGATCAGACTCACATCTTTGTAAAGTATTGAAGAATTGTGTATTCTGGAGGCCAGGCAAGTTAATAATAGAAACTATCACAATGGTACAAAATAGTCATACACAGGAGCCAGTAATATTGTGGCTGGTAGCACACTGACTAATCAATCAGGCATGCATTCTTCATGGCATGTTTAACCATTCAAGATGCGCTTCAGCAGCCATTCATGTACAAGTAACATGTGATGCTAAACTCAAATGTTAGTCCTTGGATTTTACAAGTCTGTTTCTGAAAGCTGAAACAATGAACTTTTTCATATTTATTGCAGTAGTAGTAGGGGACACATCAGACCTGGAAACCTCTTGTTGTGAGGTGAGCCACCATTACCTTTTCAACTGTTGCAAAATGGACCTACTGTATTATTACCACAAGTGCCCCACACAAACAGTTACATATGTTGTTTACAAGTTATCATGTGTTTGTGAACTAAACCAACAAGTGGCCGAGTCGAGATTAAGTTAAAATACCCACAATGGTAAGTATTTTGGTTAAAAGCTGCTTATTTAGTTATGAAAGACTGGAAGACTATGCAATCATAAGAATCTATAAGACAGCATCGTTTGGCAACTTTACCAACAAGCAGTCCTCTGTAGACCTCATTCACATGTGTGCAATGTGTTGACCCATTTCCCATGTCCACTCTCGATGTGGAGGTTTAAGCTGATTTGCTGTATAGTTCACTCGGACATGCCAGCTCCAAACCTCACCCAAACGCACCCTCTGTAACATGTGAGAATTATATAAATCCTATTCTGGGGCCAGATTATACTTTTTTTTCACTTTCTGTCAGACTTTCTTTGTATTTCTCTGTCTGGACTGTTCCCATGAGAAAGCTGTGTTTCTGAAGCTATGAAAAAGTGAAAAGAGTGCAGTGTCAGAAGTTCAGTTGTGTGGATGGCCGTGACTCCAGTTGAGAAATTTTTTGGAGTGGGAGATTCTGAACCTTTGAACACAACAATCTATTGAAGTATTAAAAAAAGAACAATTTGGACATAAGTACATACTCAAATCAAAATTGTAATTCAATTAGCCCCTTAAGAAATTCCACTCTTTTAAAATTTCTCAAGAATTGATTAGTAATTAATCCTAATTGTCACTAATTCTCAGCAAAGGTTATGAATGTGCTATAGTCCAGGATACCATTGCCCACTGCAGTAAACGTCTTAGAGATTTAAGTTTCTATTGGGAAATTAACCATAGTCACAGAATGCAAGATATTTCCATGTCTTAATGCCACGTGAGCTGCAGTTTTGTAGAGTGGAAACTTTTACATATGACTTCTCATAAACCTGAATGTTTACTCTACCAATAACTATTTCCCTTTTCCTCTTTAGGGAAAACTACAGGGAAGATAAAAAAAATAGACATGTGTTGTGCCATAAAAACTAATCATTAGTCAGTGATAACTTTAAGCCATAAAAATTGGCACACTGAAAGGAATGTCTAGGTCATATAAATAAAAAAGTATGTTACTGCCCATGAAAATGACTGGAATTCACAGGTACCCCAGCATGGAAAATTATGTTGTTATGAATTTCCAGTTTTCTCCAGAACTGTTTATTACTTGCAAACTATAATGTGACAAAGGGGGTGCTTAAATATTGAAATGATGAAATATATTGCCTTAGAAAAATACACGTTTTCAATTAATTAGCTATGTGACTATGTCCTAAATAAGTAATACTAATACTAATAGTAATCCCATGATATTAGATGTTCAGACTAAAATAACAGACAAAATTGTATGACTAAACCATACCCATATAAAGACAACTTTGAGTGGGGCTTCCAGTTAGTGGTCAGAGGAAACTGTTATTATTGACAGAATGAGACCATGCTTTTGTATCATCCCCATATGAATTCACACCATACCATATCATATCATTAAAAAATAAACATAAAAGTAAAAGCAGAAGTGAGAAAAAGCAGATGACACCTGCTGAACCACTTCAACATCGCTCAAATTCATTAGATTTTTGTGTCTTTTGTTGCATAAGACCCAACCTGTAGTGAACTTGACCCAACAGGAATTCTTAGCTGGAAGTAGTAAAACAAGGAGTTGTCAACAGCTGAGAGCATGTCTCACCTCTCCTGTTTGCCCCCCATACACAACACTGGAGACACATGAGGTAAGAACAACAAAGGAAAATAGTGTGACAAACTCCATCAACTGAAGAGGTCAAGGGTTGTCTATGGAAAAATGTCCCACGCTCACTCTTCCACATGCTACAAGGAAACAGGTGCCAGAGTAATAATAGAGGACTATAAACAAATACTGTGTATACAGTATAGTATACAGAATGTACGACATGAGGTTCTATTAATATTGAGTAGTGCTTTACAACCAGACAACATAGCTCTGAGTCTGTCAACAGTGCACGGAGGTACAAGGTGTGTTTATATTTGTGATTGATTTTGAGGACTAAAATTTACCCTGCAACATGTAGAGCAGTGTCAAACATGTTCTGCAAGAAATAAAACTGAATACAAATCGGCATTCATAGGAGAAATCAAAACATGTGATACACTTATTAAAATGTCACAATAATAAAAAATAAAAACATAGAATAATATATAAATGAATGTTGGCATTACAAATATGCACCAGTCAGACCTATTTTGATACACATGCTATTTGAAAACTGATTTTAAAACCTTGAAATTACCTTTTGCCAAATGAATTGGATTTACTGTATACTGATTGACGTAGATGTTGCTGCCCTGACGTAATGCCAACAACAGTGGCATTACGCAATAGCTTTCACCACTCGTCATGGACAGCATGTTCAAGTTTACTATTTTGTTCCAATGTTTGATATATGACCTATGTTCTGCATCACCCCCTCTTAAAAAGGAGAGTCTTTGGGCTTTTGCCCATTCTTAGAAATGAGTAGAAGCCCTTAGAAAACCAGAGCCCATGTGATTTTGTGCTTTGAACTGTGGCTAGCTTTTTTCAGTGCTGTGCCTAGCTTGCCACTGAAAATATTTCTACACACATGAATTACCCACCCCTTTTTGAACCGCCACCTTAACGTGGTGGAGGGGTTTGAGTGCCTCAATGATCCCAGGAGGTATGTTGTCAGAGACTTCATGCCCCTGGTAGGGTCACCCAAGGCAAACAGGTCCTGGGGGACAGGTCAAACTAAGAGCGGTTCAGAAGCCCCTATGATGAGAAACACAGCAAGGCCAGTTACGTCGCCCAGATTGGTGTTATCGGGGCCCCACCCTGGAGCCGAGCCTGGGGTGGGTGTTTGACAGCGAATGTCTGGTGGCTGGGCCTTCCCTCACGGGGCCCGGCTGGGCACAGGCCTGCTGGGGGAGAAGGAGCCCGAGCTCGTGCGGGAGGTTGAGCGTTACCGACTAGATATAGTCGGCCTCACCTCCATGCACAGCTTGGGCTTTGGAACCCAACTCCTTGGGGGGCTGGACTCTCCATTTCTCTGACGTTGGCCGCAGGGAGCGGCGGCGGGCAGGTGTGGGCCTGTTCATTGCCCCACAGCTCAGCTGCCGTGTGTTGGAGTTCACCCTGGTGAACAGGGGTCGCATCCCTGCACCTTCGGGTCGGGGACAGATCTCTCACTGTTGTGTTGGCCTATGGGCCGAACAGCAGTGCAGAGTACCTTGCCTTCTTGGAGTACCTGGGAGGGGTACTGGACAGTGCACCGACCGGGGTCTCCATTGTTCTACTGGGGGACTTCAACGCCCACGTGGACAACGACAGTGACACCTGAAGAGGGGTGAGTGGAAGGAACGGCCTCCCTGATCTGAAGCCAAGCGGTGTCCTGTTATTGGACTTCTGTGCTAGCCACGGTTTGTCCATAATGAACACCATGTTCGAGCACAAGGGTGCCCATCAGTGCACGTGGATACCCTAGGCTGGAGGTCGATGATCGACTTTGTTGTCATGTCATCTGACCTCCGGCCGCGTGTCTTGGACACTCGGGTGGAGAAGGGCAGAGCTGTCCACTGGCGGAGGAGGAAGCTGGAAAGACCTGGCAGACCCAAGCATATAGTGAAGGTCTGTTGGGAACGTCTGGCAGAGCCCTCTGTCAGGGGGACCTTCAACTCACACCTCCGGGAGAGCTTCTCCCAGATTCTGGGGGCGGCTGGGGACATGGAGTTTGAGTGGGCTTTGTTCTCGGCCTCTATTGTCGATGCGGCTGCTCATAGCTGTGGTCGTAAGATCTGTGGTGCCTGTCACGGCAGCAATCCCCGAACCTGGTGGTGGACACCGGAAGTAAGGGATGCTGTAGTCAGACTGAAGAAGGAGTCTTATAGGGCCTTGTTGGCTTGTGGGACTCCTAAGGCAGCTGACAGGTACTGGCGGGCCAAGCATGCTGCAGCCCGGGCAGTCGCAGAGGCAAAAACTCGGGGTTGGGAGGAGTTCGAAGAGGCCATGGAGGAGGACTATTGGATGGCCTCAAAGAAATTCTGGCAAACCATCTGACGCCTCATGTGGGAGAAACAGTGCTTCACCAACACTGTTTACAGTGCGGGTGGAGAGCTGTTAACGTCAACTGGGGCTGTTGTCGGATGGTGGAAGCTTCCACCACCGTTACGTCTTCTGAGGAGGAAGCATAGGCTGTGGACTCAGAGGTGGACGCGTCCATCACCCTGGCTAATGTCAATGAGGTGGTGGCAAGGCTCCGGGGGTGACTGAGACTCTGGACTGGCAGATGGGATGGTGGTCCCTCTGTTTAAGAAGGGGGACTGGAGGGTGTGTTCCAAATACAGGGGAATCACACTCCTCAGCCTCCCTAGTAAGGTCGATTCCAGGGCACTGGAGAGGAGAATCTGACCGGTGGTCAAACCTCAGATTCAGGAGGAGCAGTGTGGTTTTCGTGCCGGCCGCGGAACACTGAACCAGCTCTATACTCTCCATCGGGTGCTTGAGGGTTCATGGGAGTTTGCCCAACCAGTCCACATGTGCTTTGTGGATCTGGAGAAGGCATTCAACCTTGTCCCTTGTGGTGTTCTGTGGGGCGTGCTCCGAGAGTATGGGGTCCGGGGCTCTTTGCTAAAGGCTGTCCAGTCCCTGTATGACTGGAGCAGGAGCTGTGTTCACATTGCCGGTAGGAAGTCGGACCTGTTTCCGGTGAATGTTGGACTCTGCCAGGGCCGCCCTTTGTCACCGGTTCTGTTCATTGTATTTATGGACAGAATTTCTAGGAGCAGTCAGGGGCCAGAGGGGATCCACCATCTCATCTCTGCTATTTGCAGAGATCTGCCATCTGAGGTGGCTCCTCTCAGGATACGCTGGGGTGACCCAGCATATCCTGGGTCTTCCCCGGGACCCAGCGTGTCCTGTGTCCCAGCGTGTCCTGGGTCCCGGGGAAGACCCAGGAGGGACTATCTCTCAGCTGGCCTGGGAACGCCTTGGGGTCCCCCCAGAGGAGCTGGAAGAAGTGTCTGGGGTGAAGGAAGTCTGGGAGTCCCTGCTTAGACTGTTGCCCCCGCGACCCGGCCCCGGATAAGCGGAAGAATATGGATGGATGAATGAATTACCCATTCGAATTTTACTCCTGCCATTATGTGTCATTACTATCACAATTACAATCACGTAATTACAACTTTAACTAGTACTATCACTACTACTACAATTACTGCTAATAATACTGCTTCTGCTTTTGCTGCTACTACAGTTATGACTTAAATTACAACTACTGACTACTTTATGCTGTACCTACTTTCCTATGTCTTCAAGGTCATCATCTTATGTTAGCTATAGCTTTAGCAGGTTACTCAGGTGAATTACTTGAGTATCCAGTAGTTTTCAACATCCCATTGCCATCAGTGTAAACAAAGGAATGGAGGTCACTGGCCTGCTTTACACACAGCTCTCTCCACTGCTCCACGTCATGGCATTGTGTTTCCGGTGTCCCAATCACAGATGAGATCATGTGAGGTGACATCCCCCCGTGCTTTTGCTGTGCTGTGAAATAGAGCCAGCACTACAACATGTGGTAATGTTTGCCGCTCCACTCTTCAATCTGCCCTGCACGTGGCTCCATGGAAATCATCCACACAGAGCTGCCCCGGTCTGCTGTGCTAAGTCAACTGGAAGTAATGTCATGCTGTGAATAAAAATAGCATCAATTTGTATTTGAACAATCAACAATAAATACTTTATTATCTAAAATATCACAAACAAATCAAAGGCGCCACAATGGACACAACGACATTATTTTTCAAACCTAATTTTTAAAAATAATTATTTATTTTATATTATCTACTTTCTTTCTACTTTAAGAAGTACCACGTAACTTTTCGGGTGAAGGTCCACTATTGTTGCTTGTTTCCATGGATATATTATTGCGTTGTCTGGAAGGCTCCACAGTATGGCATTTATTTCACTATAGGTAATTTTATTGCTTGCTGTGAGCAGACCTCTCCACAGACCTGACATGTGACTTGGCCCTGTGCGTCACCTACTTGTCTCCGTAGAAATATTGTGGCATTTATAGACAAAGTAATATAAACTCCATGGAAACAAACGGTGGCTGAGTGGCAACACTCATGCCTCACAGCAAGAAGGTTACGGGTTCGATCCCCGGGTCACCCGGGCCTTTCTGTGTGGAGTTTGCATGTTTCCTCCCCGTGTCTGGATGGGTTTCCTCCGGGTACTCCGGTTTCCCCCCATCAACCAAAAACATGCAACACCCCCTATGAACAGTATACAATCAAGGACCGTCAAGGAATTCCTCCCTCCTGTGGGCTCACCACCTGCAGAGGGGTTCATAGGGGTCTGGGTCTGGTGCACAGAGTAATGGGCAGTGTGCTGCCCCCGCGACCCAGCCGGATTAAGCGGGAGAAAATGGATGGATGGATGGAAACAAGCAGATGTTAGAACCTCTACCACAAAAGCTGTGGTCAGTTAAAGTTTACTGAATACTCACAGCTTATTTGGTTCTCGCTTATGAAGAGGATATTTCATCAGTGGTGCCGAGTCTGGGCAGAGGTCAGGTGAAAGTAGAGCTTAACCCCATCATGTTTGGAAAAATGTACAATACATAGAATATTATCTTAATCAGACATCTGTTACATGCAGCAGTAAATGTAGCTCTATTCCTATTTATTGGCATATAAATTGCTTTATCTAAGCCTATGCACTATATCTTATCTTGTCTATGTATTATATTCTTTTGTGATTAGGGGATGTGACTTATCAAAAGAAATAATCATTGACTACTAAATAATAAGTTAAGGCCCTATACTCCCTCACTATTTGCTACAAAATGTACTGTTTTATCTTTTCTGATCCTTTATCTCTTGAAAGTACATTTTCTTCAGAACCTAATAGAATTGCCAAACATCATTCTAATTATCCACATTCACCAAACTGACAATGATTCACTTCTTTGGTCCAGTTTTTGACCTAAGCATCTTTTACTTACATCAAATGCTGTCAAGATGTTGTGGACACAATATACTATTTGTAACATTTTTTGAGCAGACATTCTTCTACACATTTTTTTTTCTAAGGGAAAACTTAAATGCTGAACAAAGGAAAGGAAACTGAACAAAAACTTGATATTGGTATCATTTGAACTGATTTTGGTATCAACTCACTGAAATTATAGTCAGTGAGTTGATGATAATGCAGAGTTTAGATATTCCAGTTGCACCGTACAACAAGTGACATAAAGTGGGGAGTGGCATACTTGGGTACAGGCAGGTTCTTCGTAAGCTTCTAGGCATTTCTGTCAGACATGCCACAACAGTGTGGTGTGATCTTTTGAATATTTTCAGAATGTGTAATTTTCTCGAGAACAATGTGTCCGTGATAGAATAAAGTAAGACAAGCTTCCGGATCTTATCTTGCAGCATCAAAGTACAAATAATTGTTATATATATGAGGACGTTCAGTACTGAATAATCTGTGTTAACATCCACTGTAGTATTTAAATTACACAGGGTGGAGATAAGTCTGCAGATAAGGTCAGGTATTCTCTTAACAGTTAAACTCGGAAGTTGTGAATGCCTCTGCTGTGAGTCACTCCGTTTGATTCCCATCATTTGGAACCTGAGATTTATACTTCCTCACTCCAGTTTCCAGTTTCATCATCACTGTAAAAGCTGGAATTTTCAGTGGTTTAAGGCTATTCTGGAAACATCTGAGTTGAAATATTTAAGCTACCAGCGTTAGCATATTCTGACAACCATGTCAGCCATGGACTGTGTGTGCACTTGTCTCTCAGGCAGTGATCGTGTAATAGTAAAATGTAAACTGCAAAAACAACATTTTTTCTTATAAGGCCTTATAATATATAGCCATATATCTCATTCCTTGATTTTACAAGAATACAAGGAAGTAGTACAAATAACGTGAATTTATTTATTTTTTTCCAAAAAGTTATTTACATTATGTACACTGACACATCCACAAATGATGCATTATACAGGTACAAAAGTGTGTGTGTGTGTGTGTGTGTGTGTGTATGCATGTGTGTGTGTGTGTAATGAGATGAGAATCTCTTCAGTGTTTCATCAGTAATCTCTCAGTAACAACATACAACGGAAACATTACAACTCAGACATAGCAAATACTGCATTGAACAAATGCCTCATTGTGGAGTGTGCTTTCATAAATAACATTGGTCTTGCAGTGCTTTCATTTTCTTATAAATAAAAATAGTTTAAAATGTACAGTACCACGACTACAAACGCTGGTGTTTGTCCACAGACATTTAACTATATTCTACTTCACTAGTCCACACCAAAGGAACGTCCTGTAATCAGGCAGTCCCGACACAGCTGGGAAAGCCTTTGTGCTTCTTTGCTCCTGCTCTGAGCAGAAACAGCTCACTGTCCAATGGAAACTCTGCAGGTTCAGTACAAGGCCTCCATCCTCCTGCTTTCAAAAGTGCTTGTTCCAGAAGCCGTGGCTTCTTGTTTCTACGATGGGTCCCCAAGGTGATGGTGCATTGGTTGTTGGAAGTACTAAGTCATTACATTGGCAGTCTGTGAATTAGAAATTGGATTTAGTCTCCTCTTAAAAAGAGGTCAAAATGAAAAGTACTTTTTATATGTAAAGACTTTTCATACCGTTTTCTTGGTTTTGATTCCCAGCCATCACGGCATTTTACAAATGTTAGGGACTCTCCTGGTGAAATGTCCATTTTTGACTCGTCTGAGACACAAAATGTAAACCTGAAAACACAAATTAACAGTGGTGAGGATTTTTGGATTTTTAGACAACATGCTGGTTGTTTCTGTTTGGACTTTACTTACTTTTTTTGGGTTTCTCCGGCTTTCACACGGATACGCCGCACTTGTAGCACTGGTTTGTTCAAGCTGGTATTCCAGGATAAGAAACTTTTCCTAAAGCTTTTCCAAACTGAGCTCCAGGACTCTCCTTCTCCTTCCCAGCTCAACTCAATCTTCAGCAGATCACCAATGTCCTCTTCAGTAAACACCAAAAAAGTGTTAGTGGCGTTCAAACCGATTCTATTGTCAGGGCTGCAAAAAGAAAAATCCAAAATCAAAGGCCTGAAGTTAAATACCATAGTTCTAAATGCCATAACAGTGCATACTTACACTTCTACATATATGCCACTTGTATCGTTGTGGGCACCATACAACTTGACATGAAATGTGGGATCTGGATCAACAGACAGTTTCCTGTCAAACACATGCATCTTCATCTGGTAGTGGAAGCCTAAGAAAAAAAAAAAAAAAAAAAAAAGATTTTTATATATTATAAAAATATATAATATAAATCTTAAGCAATCACATTGGTAGTTTGTGCCTCAGTCTATAATGCATGCAGAATTGAGCAACTCACCTCCAAATGGAGTGTCAGCTCTGGTCTTCAGGTACATTTTGGTGTTGCGTCTCTTGCGCATCTTTCTAGCATTGTATCCAATATTATTACAGCGGTTTTTGCGACAACTGAGGCATATACCCTTCTTGAAGCGATCTGGTCCAGTGCACTGGAAGGCGTAGCTCATGTGATCTTTATTCATAAGCGAGTCCACGAACAAGTGCACAGCTCGCTCGTGTTCACATTTCACAACCTCCATGAAATCTACAGGAAGAAATGCATCGCCCTTAGCAAACCATAACATACAAGATTATAGAAAATTGTTTTATCTGTCGAACTCACTTCCAGCCACTGCCAGCACATCACCAAGTGCACACCCAGGCTGCACATCGCCTCCGTTAGGGTAGATGTCAATGTCCCCAATGGGCTGCTGGATACCGATGCTCACTCCCAAGGCCTCACGGGTATAAGTGTGGAGCACATCTACAAAGTCTGCGTCATCTGAGGAGAGGCGCTTCTGCTCATCTACCCCCTCAAACATGGGTCCAGCTGGGTCCAGGCCTAATCACACAAGCAGAGATTAATAAGATGCAGTTGGGGAAAGATTTTCAAGCTGTAATATTAGACATTTTATGCATTTCATACCCGTAATCCTTCCAATGGTTCCTTGTACAAATGTCCCTGCATAGCCTGCTACGTGTGCCCCAAGACTGTATCCAATGAGATGAACATTTTCCAAAGGCAGTTGTGCTTCATCCTAGAAAAGAAGACAAACCTTCAACTTAGCTGCTGAATACTGATCAGCATGAACAACCTGGACTTGAGCCAGCTATAATCCGTCATGCTCACATCTTTCCTACTTTAGATCGGATCTACTACACACCGTCCCTTTATGCTACAGCGCCTCCACCATCTGCCCTAGTTTGTCTCCATGAAAAACGCTTTTGTTTCTGTTTACAACCAACTAACCGGTGGATTTTCACTTTGTGTACACACCAATTTTGGGACAACTCATCTTAAAGATAATTGTTACATGCCAAAGTGGTGCATGGAAGACCTTAACCTAAATACACAGGTTGGCAGTAAAGTTATATAAAAAGAAAACTCAAGTGTTCTCCTGTTTTATTGCACATGAAATTGCATGTCAAATACCTTCCAGGACATACAGTAACATTGCCTCAAGTCTGATCATGACAGCTCCACAAATCATCTTAAGAACTGAACACATGGGAATGTATGGTATCCATTTTTGTCACAGGCCTAAATACTAGAGACACCTAATGTTTATAACTACACAGAAGGTAGAATACAGCTAGTACGGCATTGGCTTTGGACACAAATGCACGCACACACCTTACCTTGAGCCAGTCAAGCATGTCCGCTATACTTTGGCCTACACCACGAGTATGGTTCACAGCATCAGGGTAGAGCTGCTGGGCCATTGATATCCAGTCAACCACCACCACATTGGCCTCAGTTTCTCGCTGCATCACAGCAGAGACAAGCTTGTGCATCCAGTTCTCAAACATCCCACTCATCTGTGAAGAGGAAAACCCAGGTCAATCAGTCCACATGACCCCAAGGACCTTTACACAGGACAGATGCAAAGGCGTCTCTCATTCACTCATACATTCTTCCTTTGATGGAGAGGATACAGTTCAGTAATGCAGTTTATACAATAAATTGTATGTCATCTGAGGGGCTATAGAGTAAATGCAATGGTGACCTATACATCTTGAAGTTACTTTGAACTTACCGTCCATCCATGGATGATAAAGATGCTTTTGGCTGTAGCGTTGAAGCCACATTCTTTTAAACAATCTTTTTTGCCCGTTTGTAGGTAGCAGCCCTCCTGCTCCAGATCTAGGCTTTTTCTCATGTTGAATTTAATAGGTCCTTCTTTGGACTTGCTGCTCATTGACAGTTCATCAAGCTCACTGGCTTCACCTAACAAGCAAAAGCAAGACACATTTAGAGACTTGGACGTTATTGATCCACAAGGGAAATTATTCAGACACAAAAGCTCACACATCACGATATAAATTAGGGAGGTTCAATACATTTTATTCAATAGAAATATTCAGTTCTAATCTTAAATGGCATTTGAAATCTGACTGAAATCTAACATCCACTTCTCAGTTATGTAAAATCAAGTTCCTTTTTTCCTATGGAAGATCCACAACAAAATGTACTACAAGTTGTCACTGTCACACGGTTGCAGGCACATTTTAAACTTTGACAAAGTAGGCCAAAACTATTAAGCTAAAGCTGTTAAACCATGAGTAGAAATATTTATAGTTTGGGAGAGTTGGTGTTACTTTTGTATAATCAAACCATTAAGTCTACTAAAAATGGGAGTTGTCTGGTTGATTTTATTCCAAGCGCGCAAAGCCAAATGTCGGATCCGAAGCGGTGAACGCTGTGCCCTTTGGTGGAGCCGGCTAAATTACTTCAGCTGGGATAAATTTTTATAGAGACTAAACTGGTCTGTGGTAAAACGTGGATTCAGCGTAACCCTCTTCCAAATATTTCCCACCGTCGCGGTATCATGAGTTACTCCCAATAAGGACACGTAGTGATGCTACTGAATCCATTCCTGCTTTTCACGCTCACTTTCTGACGCCACACTTGTTCACATTCAACTATATCAAGCAATAAAAGAATATAAAACCCAGGCGACAGAACATGTAGAATATTATAGACTAAGCACAGATTCGTATTTTTATTAAAATTGGGTCTGGTGTCAAGTGGCAGCTGTGCGTAATTTGGACCTGTCTGTTAAACTCAAATGACTGGAAAATGAAAATAGAATGAATGAACAATGGACAAAAAACAGGCTCTTACCCTTAAGCACGGCGTTTTCCCCAAAAACTGAAGACACAAAAGCGCACTGTAGTAAAATCCACAGTGAAATTACTTTTTGAATCATTTCTTGACCTCAAGAGAATACAGAGAGATTGTAGCTTCCCGATGAAAATGTGCTTTGTAAAAGGTAGCTTGGTGAGGTGTGTGCTTAAATATCCAGAGCGACAAAGAGCCGGTGGCGTGGTGCGTTTGGTGCGCACTAGTGAGGTGCCGCTCAAGAAATGTATTAACTGGCATCAAGTGTCTCATTAGAGTTTTAAATAGTTTCTCCTTTTCAGTCATCTGATCATCGGCTGATCTATGGTGAATTCTATTGGTCAAGCCCCCGTTTGTTTACGTTGAAAGGCGTGGCAAAGTTGAATGAAGTAGTAGTATGGGCGTCTCACGTTGCGCGCGCCGAAGCTTGTGGTTGTTTTGGGGTGTGTACCTATACTTCTGACGCAAGATGCTATAAACTGTAACCGTTCATGCATGAAGAAGGTCACCTACTGCTTTAGCTCGTCAAACCTGATTCTTACACAGCGCTAAGATAGTCTGGTCAGAAAGTGTTCAATGGCTCAAAATGAATAGTCTAACCCACCGAACTTAATACAACTTAATACAATTCTGTAGGCTTTAAGTGGGATTCTCCGCGTCTCCTGTGCTGTCTGCGTATGGTGTAGTGCGGTGTCCCGTGCAGAGGGATTTACCACCCATAGACGCTGAACCCGGTGGCTGTGGGCGCTGTGCCAAAGCCAGCTCAGCGCACAAAAGGGGATGCAAATGGAAGCGCAAAATAGGCGAAGAACTGGCGAAACAAAAACTCTCTCTCTCTCTCTCTCTCTCTCTCTCTCTCTCTCTCTCTCTCTCTCTCTCTCTCTCTCTCTCTCTCTCTCTATATATATATATATATATATATATATATATATATACACACACACACACACACACCCACACACTAGTATGACAGATAAAACAGATAAGATATATGACACATATCTTCTGTTTGCACTGCTGCTTTGTTTTCTTAATTAGCCCACATATTCAGTAGTGGTCCTAATTGCCCATGTGTTAATAAGCATATCATATGCTCGTGCGAGCAGCAGTGCAAAGCTGAGAGGTTACTGGAGTTCAGTGATGCAGTGTGATACAGACTATCTTGGAATGCTACATAGTAGACAATGATTTTTATAAAGCTAACAACCTTATAATTTTATCACACTTGGTGTTTTTCATAACCTACACATTTGAGGATGAGGATACATTTTGTGATTTTACAGCAATGTTCTTCTGGCCAAACTTCCTTTTTATTGTTTTCTTATAGTCTTGTCTTTATAATATCTCTTTATTTAAACTGAATTGAACTGTTATGTTTATGAGCCTATAATTAGCTATAAGCCTTGGCTAATGGGGGTACATCATATGACCTATTCCCAAGAAGGTTCCCTCATCATTGGCCTGGCCATGGTTGTAACAAATTTCATATGTAGAATCGAATATCTTGTGACTAGGCCCTGGATGTCGTTATTTATTTATTTATTTTACACATATTTGCATATATGAGCAAATTTGCATATTAGCTATATTTTAACTGCATCTGTATGTCTAACAGAACCCTGACATTTTGTTTGCTAATATAGACTTTATATAGATTTTTAAATGACAAACTTGACTTGACCCTCGTTGCTAATTTGCACATTCTTTGCACTTACAAAGCTGTATTTCAGGGATTATCTCAAACTGAAGTGATAGCGCCACCGTGTGTCCAAATGCTGATGTTGCAGTGGCCAGTGACACAGCAGGAGACGCAGGGGGGCAGTGTGCCAGAGCGGATCCTTCATGAGGGAAGAGGCCAGGGACAGACAGCCCCGGCTTCTCCTCTCTACACCCACATTATCTGCTATTCTACGCCGGGGAGCCCAAGCAGGGGGCTGCATCAGTATTCATAGGATGTCCCGTCATGAAGGTAAAATGACATTCAAAACAGATTAAAAGCAAGTCAGAGTTTGCTATCGGAAATAATAAAAGAGCGCTGCTAGCTAACGTAAGCTAGCCACGAATGTCTTGTTTGCATCCATTTCAAGCTAACACTTGCTAATGCTATCTGCAAGTCTGCAGAGTCAATTTGCAAGAACACAGCTTGGTAGTCATCTACTGGTGGATTGATCCTCTAACAGGGGGTCTTGTTCGTCACGTTTGCTTGTTAATACACGTTACAGGTTAACTCCTATAATCAAAACAACATTGACAAACATGCGGAAGAGACGTGATAATGTTGGCTACTGTTAGCTACGTACTAACTGGCGTTGCTCAGCTTTCTGTAGGTTACCCATGGACAGGAGCAGGAGAAAGGGGAGTGCCAAAGACCGTAGACCAGCGCCGTCACGGCCCATTGTCAGACCTTTGAGTTATTTGACACGCTGTTCTTGGTGAAAGGACTTGCTTACCGAGTGTATTTGAGTTCTAGCTTTAGTCGGTTCGGCAATGGCAGTGCAACATATCCTCGTCCTTGTGACCAACCTTGTTGAGCCTGAAGTTTCCTTTGATGTCAGACTGACACGAGCTGTCATAATCTCTGTCTGCTCAAACCCCTCTGAGGGTCAAAAGTTGAGTGAAGTCTTTAGGTCAGAGCACAGTGACTGACGGAGTCTGAACACTATTTATTGAGAATAATGGTTTGTTAAGTCCTGTGGTCTCCAAATAGTGTGCTGGTTTTAGTCAACATTAAGCACGACATAAACTTGTTACTCCATTTTCACATGAGACCAAGTCTGACCACCAGGGTTGAGGGCTTTAACAAACTGCAGATGGGGCACTATAGACAGCCTGCTGGTGTCATACAATACACTTGACTGCACGACTGTCCAAGTCAATCAAGAATGGGGTGCACCTAACACAGAGCATATGATTTGTGTACATTGACATGAATTTGGTTTGTTATGTTGGACACATTTCTCATCAGAATGACCTCTCAACACATTGCATTTTTATTTTCATCCTTCTAGGTCATGATTTTAATGATTTTATTCTGTTATTAATCAGAATAGAGCTTGAGATCAAATTGTTTTCATTAGCAACAAAAATTAAATCAAGAAGAAAAAAAAATCAAATATATATATATATATATATATATATATATATATATATATATTATATAATATACACACACACACACACACACACACACACACAAATAAAGTTTAAACTAAAGGTAAACTCTGCTGACAGAATACCAAGTGTGTTTCTCACAAAATGTGAAAATGGTATCTACCACTGTTACTGATGTTCCTTGTATTCCTTTAGGTGTCAGCTGTGATGCATGTTTAAAAGGCAACTTCAGAGGTCGGCGATACAAATGTTTAATTTGCTACGACTACGACTTGTGTGCATCGTGTTATGAGAGCGGTGCAACAACAACCAGACACACAACAGAGCATCCCATGCAATGTATATTAACAAGAGTCGACTTTGGTAAGCCAGACAGCACGTGTCACACTGTGAAATTGTTTCCACTGTTTTTTACATGTTTAAGTTGTCATTTTTGTCCCACTGACAGTTTGACAGACCTAAATTTTGACCTGATTTAAAAAAAAAAAAAATTTAAGTACATCACAAAATTGAACTACACTATATTGCCAAAAGTCTTCACTCACCCATCCAAATAATCAAAATCAGGTGTTCCAATCACTTCCATGGCCACAGGTGTATAAAATCAAGCACCTAGGCCTGCAGACTGTTTGTACAAACATTTATGAAAGCATGGGTCGCTCTCAGGAGCTCAGTGAATTCCAGCATGGTGCTGTGGTACGATGCCACCTGTGCAACAAGTCCAATCGTGAAATTTCCACGCTCCTAAATATTCCACAGTTAACTGTCAGTGGTATTATAACAAAGTGGAAGCGATTGGGAATGACAGCAACTCGGCCACAAAGTGGTAGGCCATGTAAACTAACGGGGCGGGGTCAGCGGATGCTGAGGTGAATAGTGTGCAGAGGTCACCAACTTTCTGCAGAGTCAATTGCTACAGACCTCCAAACTTCATGTGGCCTTCAGATTAGCTCAAGAACAGTGCGTAGAGAGCTTCATGGAGTGGGTTTCCATGGCCGAGCAGCTGCATCCAAGCCATACATCACCAAGTGCAATGCAAAGCGTCAGATGCGCTGGTGCAAAGCACGCTGCCACTGGACTCTAAAGCAGTGGAGACGTGTTCTCTGGAGTGACGAATCACACTTCTCCATCTGGCAATCTGATGGACGAGTCTGGGTTTGGCAGTTGCCAGGAGAACGGTATTTGTCTGACTGCATTGTGCCAAGTGTAAAGTTTTGTGGAGGGGGGATTATGGTGTGGGGTTGTTTTTCAGCAGCTGGGCTTGGCCCCTTAGTTCCAGTGAAAGGAACTCTGAATGCTTCAGCATACTAAGAGATTTTGGACACTTCCATGCTCCCAACTTTGTGGGAAGATGACCCTTTCCTCTTCAACATGACTGTGCACCAGTGCACAAAGCAAGGTCCATAAAGATGTGGATGAGAAATGGTGTGGATGAACTTGACTGGCCTGCACACCTGACCTCAACCTGATAGAACACTTTTGGGATGAATTATAGCGGAGACTGAGAGCCAGGCCTTCTCGTCCAACATCAACTACTGTATCCAAATTTCCCTTGTGAGATCACACACGAGTCAGTGTGTGATCTCACAAATGCACTTCTGGAAGAGTGGTCAAAAATTCCCATAAACACACTCCTAAACCTTGTGGACAGCCTTCTTAGAAGAGTTGTAGCTGTTATAGCTGCAAAGGGTGGATCGACGTCATAGTAAACCCTATGGATTAAGATTGGGATGTCACTTAAATTCATATGCGAGTCAAGGCAGGTGAGCGAATACTTTTGGCAATATAGTGTAAGTCAAATCCTGTTGGATTTTTTTAACAACAGGAGCTGTTGTTTAATGTAGCTGATGGTTTTAAACTTTACATGTAAAAAACAACTCTCCACTGGTTGAGACTCAGGATATTACAGTTATACAGTTACTTCTGATTGCAAATTATTTTTCCAATAATAATAAGAAAATTAAAGCTGCATTGAATGGCCCTCACAGCGCTTCACACTCGGCCGACCAGGCACTCCCTCAGGGTGGTGCTGACCCACCGTTTCTGTGTTATTTATTTATGTCTTATTTGGGCTGTACTTGTCATTAAACACACAAAGTCAGCACACATTGGATTTACTAATGTGCTAACATAGATAAACATGGGCATTTTGGGACATTGCCATGGCAACCCTGTGCCAAATACGACTTTTGCCCCTGAACTTTTTGATCAGGATGACTTGAAGAATCACTGTGCAAAATTTTACATTCGTCAATAGAACTAATAAGTAGTTTTATGCCTTTGAAATATAAGAAAATTTTCAAATTTTGCCATTAAGATAACATGGGCGCTTTGGCGCATCCCCATGGCAACCCAGTGAAATATACCATATGGTTTTTATTGACTTTTTTTGATCGGGATGACATGAAGAGTCATTGTGCCGAATTTCAGAATATTCCGTGGTAGTAATATTTTTTTATCATGAATGGGAATTTTTGGGATCTCTCTCCCGTTAGGATAACCTTGGCACTTTCGCGCATCACCATGGCAACACAGTTAAAAATACCATATGGTTTACATTGACTTTTTTGATTGAAACGACCCAAACTAATTTTCTGCAAAATTTTGTACATTTTCGAAAAACTAAAATTTTGACCCTCTGTAGGGGGCACTATTGCGCCATTTTTGGTTGTGTCACAATTAGTAAGTTTGGCAAGAAAGTTTTACAACTGATTCAAATTTGAGCCAAATTGAACTTTGTATGCGCAAACAGGACAACATTTTGACATTGGAAAATTTAAAAAATTCGGAATGAAATTTGCAGCTTTGCCGCATGTAAACCGGGACAGTTATCAAGCTAAATTGGCTCACTTTTGATGCCCCACTTCTCTAGATGATGTGCAGTGATTTTCAATCCTGTCGCTGAAGCACCTTCAGAGGAGTCTTCACACGACATGTGTACCATATTTCGTGGCTCTACGACAAAGTTGACTCGTCCTCCCACAGGCGCAATGTATTATGAGTTTTTCAGGTGGCGCAGCCCTTTTTTTTTTAATTTTTTTTTATGCCCATGCATAAAAATTCGGCACATCTGAATTTTGGGTAAAGTTTGGTGAGTTTTTGAACGTGTTTAGGGGGTCAAATTGTCTCTCAAAAAGCTGAAGAAACAAGAATAAATTACAAATAATATTTTTAGCAAAAACAATACATCCGTTAACATGGTATAGCGTATTATGTTTTTTGAAAGCTCTCGACATTCCCCACATCGCCCATTGACTCAATGTTGACTATTACATGTTTAGCAAGAACAAATATGCATGTCCTATGCCTTCGGCATGGGTTGCTAGGATACTGCTGTTAATGCAGGGGGCGACCTAGGGACGAACTTTGTAAGACAGTTGACAACGATGATCGTTGCGAAAGCAATAGGTCCTACGTGCTGTAGGGGTTCAGGCCTAATAAATCGAAGTCAGTACTACTATACTAAAAGATGAAGCTACCGGGATACTACTAATCAGTGCTAATTCAAATATCAAACCTAAATTAGTGGTTCTCAAACACAAAAGTTGGACTATCCCAAAACGATAAAGTAGCCTTATGTCTTATGTTTGATCTAATTTTTGGGACATATTCTTAGTAATAATTATTTGGTAGACCAACAACTTCTACATTTACCGCAGCATTTGAATGGTTTCTAGTATTGTTTAAGACCACTGCATACATTTAGAATTTTTCACCTGATCATTGGTATGGCACCCCCTTAAGTAACAGTGGTTATAAGTAAACTAGATTTTATTTATAAAAAAAAAGTAACACAATAAAGTTTAAATTGAGGATGTGAAAAGTGAATCAAAGATTTAATTTATTTAGCTGGTTAATGGTTTTCCATAACTTCCATAAACCCAGAAGTGTGACACTCCCTGTAAAAGTGCTTGTGTGTAATGAGGTTGTGTGGTTCTGACTGTTGGTGTGTTGTGCCCTCAGACCTGTATTACGGAGGAGAGGCTTTCTCGGTGGAGCAGCCTCAGGCCTTCACATGTCCATACTGCGGGAGGATGGGCTACACAGAGATGTCTCTGCAGGAGCATGTGGCTGCTGAACACCCAGAGACCTCCACAGAAGTGGTATGTTCAAATCTGGCTCTAGTTTCATATGTGTATGTAATATGGGTGATTAGAGAGGGTCTATCAGTGATATCTGTGTCCCCAGATATTGGTACTGGTCCAGTCATTAAAATTTAGCTAATATTTTTCTGTCCTGCCCCAGTCTGTGTGCAGACAGATTCTCATCATTCTCAGTTTGTTCACATATTTGTTTGTTCTTAACAGAATAATGAGTAGACATATGGCTGTGTTTACACAACAAATATGAACTTTCCTATAACCCAAGTTTGTGGCCCTTGCTATGGTTTTTGTATTGGCAAATATTGGTTACTGGGCATAACAAAGATACACATGAGATATCAGATATATCGACTCAAAAAATCCAGAATGCACCATCCCTATGTTTGATGTGTTATTTGTAACTTTTTTAATTGCATGTTTGCCGTTTTAGATATGCCCGATATGCGCAGCGTTGCCAGGTGGGGACCCAAATCATGTGACTGATGACTTTGCTGCTCATCTCACACTTGAACACAGAGCACCTAGAGACTTGATATCCTTTGACTCTTCTCCTGTGGTTTATTGCTGTGTTTTTTTGTTTTTGATTTTATTTATCATACAACCAATTGTTAGCGTGGATGCAAAATGACTGCATGGTTTTCTAATAAGGCCCTGTATTATGAAGAAAAAGGATTCTCTTTAAGCTTGTTGTTCCTTAACAGCAGTTTTCACGATGAGTCCAGTGGCGTCAGGCACGTCAGGAGGATGTTTCACCCAGGTCGTGGGTTAGGGGGACCCCGAGCCCGTAGGTCAAACATGCACTTCACTAGCAGCACCACAGGGGGGCTCTCTACCAGTCAAAGCGCCTCACAGAGCTCCAACTACAGCAGAGAGGCCATGGATCCTATAGCAGGTCAGCCTGACAATACATGCACTAAACACCCCATACAATACTAGCATAGTGTTACAATTTAAGTGCAATTTAAGATTCACTCAGTGAAGGTCACAGAATGTGTTAATGGTTTTTGATGAAAAATAACAAAAACAGACTTCAGCCATGTCAGTACTTCTAGGCTTAAATGAAAACTGTGTTTACTATGACAGACAGTCATAACTCTGTTGAGTGCACTATCTTTACCTCAAATCAAACTTTTAATTTTGTCTAAACTATTTGCAAAGACGGGTGAAGTGGTAAAAATGCCAAAGGCATGTCATTGACTTTAGTATTCCTACATTGTATTGTCTTCGCTGTTGGTTGCAGAACTCCTGTCCCAGTTGTCCGGAGTGCGGCGGTCTGCAGGGGGTCAGCTCAGTGCGGGTCCTTCAGCCTCTCAACTGCAGCAGCTGCAGATGCAGTTACAGTTGGAGCGGCAGCAGGCGCAGGCGGCACGCCAGCAGCTGGAGTCTGCCCGAAACGCCTCTCGTATCTCTGGACGCTCCAACGCCATTCTGTCCAACTCCACCGCCACGAACCCCAGCACCAACATCATCCCCAACGCCAGCCCAAACCCAGGACCCCCAGAGCCCTTACAACACACCGCACACAGCTCCCAGTTTCTACTCAGCAGGTGCTACACTCACTCAACAGTCAACGCAAGAATAATGTAATGTAAAATATATATTAGCCATAATATTTTACCTTGTCCTGGATTATTACAAGAGGAAAATTCATATTTTTAAGATTTCCAATGAACGTTTTTTAAATCTGAAACAAACCAAACCACATGGCAGCACGAACACGAGTAGGCGGGTAGCCTGCAACCACTCCTCAGAATCAGTCTTGAGATAATCAGCACTAGCATTATGAGCACAGTAATGTTTATCTAGCTTTTCATCATAATCATATCTTTGTGTTGTATATAAACCCTGAAGTGGTTGACTTAATAAAGTGTCCTGTGTGCTGTGCAGGCTCAGTGAGCCGCGGTTGTCTGAGGTGGAGCGGCAGGCTTGTGAGGCCCAGTGGGCAGACCGGAGCCTGTTTGTCACGGAGCTGCTGCTGTCCACTCTGCTGCACGACGAAGACGCCTCCGCCTCTTCCTCTGAGGATGATGATGACGGCCACGCCCCCGTGAGGAATTTTGCAGATTTCCAGGCCATGGGCTGTGTAGAAGTCATGACCTTAGATGTGGCTTTGGAGAACCTCAATCTTAGAGAGAGCACGACAGTGTCAAGCAAGTCAACGAAACCCACGGCTAAAACGGCACCTATGAAAAAAGAGCCCCCTGCCCCTCCCCTTTGATGACCTGATCGTTGCCTCCCGTAAACACCATTGTGACGGCTGACCGCGCGTCCGCCCAACTGCCAATGGATGACAAAAAACTTTTTGGCTTTTTTAGTGATTGTCATTTCAGCTCTGTCACTCACTCTCAACCCCATGTTTATTAAGTTGTGTACACTGAATAAAAGTAGTGAGAGAATGTGAGAGCAAGCGTGGTGGGTGCGTGGAAGAAAGTAAATAACTTTATAAATATATTATAGAAAAAATCTATTGGAAAGTTGATAATCAGTTCCACATAAGGTCTTTTCCTTTGCAAATGAGCAAATATAGTCTTTTAAGAGAGAGTCGTCACCTTCACCCGGGAGAGGAAGCAGACAGAACACTCTCCTGTTTAAACGCTGCTGTATTTATAGTTAGTTGTTAAAGAAGTGCTTGGATGGTTTACCACAACTTAAGCATGAGCTTAAATCACCATGTGCCCATTTTTATCTGCACCGTCACTAAATGGGGAGGACCTTTATGTTCACGCACACCCGAAGAGCTGTAACTAACGGTGCTATTGCCTCAGTGGTGGCATTTCTGCACCAGTACTTGTACACAGACTGATGGCTTTGGTTTGTCTTATACATGTCTGGTTTAACCACTCCCTTTATGTGACGTCACCTGTTTTGGGTCATGTGACCTTGCTTTATATTGACTGGACACTTTGCGGTTGCATATCCAGTGTCTATATGTGTACACTACAAATGCTTTACATAAAGGCGATACATGACAGACAAAAACATGAACATTATCTATTCTCTCTGGCTTTTCTAAACAGAAGAAACACGCCCCCTAGTCTTCTTACGGTTGCTTTTTCCCCTTCTTTCTGAAGACCAGATGCATCCACCTCCAGCTTCCTGTGATCTCAAATTAATCCTTTGTTGATTAGTCATGAATGCAAAGATGACTCATGTGACTTGAAGGATAATTCTGTATACTCTTTCATTCATGAATCACTCTCAAGAACTTTGTATGCCTCCACTACGACCTGAAGAAATGCAATGTATGTTTTTTGGCTCAGCACACAGGCCAAATCACAGGGTAAACTCAAGTGTGGAGGACAATAAAATGTTTTGGATGGAAACAAATTAACCCAAATCTGTGTCTTTTTGCTATACATCTACAACCACAACATGAAACTGATCTTAGTGGAACTGCAGTGGTTAGTAACAGTGGCTGAATTATAACTGAGGGTAAGACCATAAATAACAGCAGCCCAGAAGCAAATGGCTCATTCATCAAGCCTTTAAAGGTTGCTGCAGCAAACAAAATGAACCCAGATTATGCAGAGTTTGGAATCTCTTCAAGAGAATAAAATGTTGAACAAAAAAAACTAAAAATCCTGGATTTTTAGAAATGACAAGACACGCATTTCCTTTCTTTGTAATTTTAATTCCCATAATTTACTTGAATGCAGACATCTTATCACTAAAATTTTAAATAAAACATTACAGTACGTTATGCAAATCAAAGAAGCTTAAAGATTTGTAGAAACAGGCTACAGTTTTGTTTTTGTTTTTTTAATTCATTTATTACTGTACTTTGTAGGACTAGACAGTCAAATAGCAGTAAACAGTAAAAGACAACACAGCTGTTAAGCCTGCAGGCCAGCCAAGGAGCACATTCTGAAAAACGGACCACAAAACAAATAAGACAGCAGCACGCCATATCCGGAGTCTGCTTCACTGGGACACCCAGGGACCTTTCACAATTACACTGTGTATTGCACATTCAGGGAGGAGGGAATGGCACATGTTTTCCCCATAATTAGATCTAAAGAAGTCTTAAAAGATGCAAGAACAGGGCTCCCTCAATGGCAAACACATAACTAGTGACCAGTTACAAGGCTGATGTGAATGTCCCTCTCAGCAGGGGAAGTGCCCCTCCCAGTGGCTGCATTAAACACCATTATATTTGTCCAATTTTGCTGACACTTCTTATCATTATTCTGTATGTATTTTTATTTTTTTTTATGTCAAAGACATAATAGCCAACTTCTGGTTTCAGCCACCAGGGGGTGATATTTGCGTTCCCCTTTCATTTGACCAGTGTCTCCCTTTTGGCCTATCAGGACTGATGCATGAGAACAGCAATGACAGTAAAAGTTACAAGGGCTTAAGATCCAAACCTACCAATTTATTTAATCCTATACAGTGTTTGACCAATTTAAATGACAAGTGAGCAGAGCTGGACTACTATAGAGGATACGGATTAATAACTATTTTAATCCTGATTCAAATGATATTTTGTTGACACAATGTCTCATTTCTTGCTACTTGGGCACTTAAAGTAGAAGCTAAACACATTACAATAATAATAATAGCCTACCTAGTGACCTAGTGGACTCCAAACATGTTTCGGGGCTATGAGTCAGTGAATCGGTCGTGTATCTGGACTTTAAGCCTTTGTAAATCACATTAAAATGATTAGAACCAAAACTTTTCAGTATCCAGTTGTTAGTTCCCAATTGAGCTCAACAGTGCCCTAATCTAATAGCTCATGAAGCAACAGGGAAACAAAATTACAAAGTGTTTTCACCTAAAGTTCAAAAATAAAAATGATCATTTAGAAATCTGATCTATTGGCACCCAACACACCATTCTGCACGTTGGAGGACACACATCACTTCAACGTTGCAATGGCACCACAGAAAAGGTGACGCAGTGTTTAGTGCGCCCCGTCTGGTGAGATATATACTCCACTTGAAATTTACAATCAGCTGACTGCAGTATGTTCTCTGAAGTAATTGGAAGCCCACCTGGGTTAAAACTCAAGATATGGTAGAAAAATATACTTTTGATGACATTTCTCTAGTTAGTTTCTTCATTAGTGAATTACACCCATCCATGTAGTGTTTACACATTGTAGTAGCAGTGTAAAGAGACTCGGATCATGATTAGCACTACCACCACAGCAATAAACATGAGATCACCACACATGCACACAACATCCGCCTCCTCTCTCACTCTAGACACTTCTGGTTATTTTTCTTGCACTTAAAAATTAATGTTTAATAGTTTCGTCTTTCATTGGCATCATTAGGCATCATTTTTTATCATATACTCTACAATAATGTTACAATGTAAACACCACAGTACTCATTTACTGTCTTTAAAGTAAAACACAAGGTTACAAGGCAAGTGGCTACGTAAGCATAATTTGGAAAAAAAAAAAAAAAAAAAAAAAAAGGAGAAAAAACTATACCACAAGAACAAAACCTTGCAACATGTGGCATCAAGTTTGTTCAAATAAAAAAGCTTTAGACTTTGTTCATCTACAGGTCAGGTGACCTTGTTAAAAAGCTGGTGATGATCATTACTACCCCCCAAAAAATGTTTTTAATGAGTTCTTCTCAGACTTGACTATCATGTTGAACTCTGCACCTTGACACAAGCTACACATGTGGCTGGGGAGGTCAATTCCCCTGTTTTTACATGTCTGCATAACTGCCTAAGATAAAGCACAGTTTGTTCTTGGTTTTAGTGTTCGATATAAGTGACACAACCCCATGTGAGAGAGGACAAGGCATTTTCAACATTTGGAGGCCTCAAATACATGATAGAACTGATCCCGAAAATATTAGACTGACAGGCAAACAAGTGGGCATGAACAATGAGTCCAATAGCAAATGACCCAGGGACTGATGTAAAAAAGGCAACATACAAAACACTGATATGAAAATGGCTATAGCATTTGGCCATCTTGATATGGCAAAACCAGTTACTTTGGCCTGGTGCTTAAAAATAAACTAAATTTGATTATCCATTTTCAAATACTGGGATTTAAAAAAAAAAACAAAAAAAACCCCCAAAACATTTCTATTCAGAGAAAGTATTGTAGGACCCAAGTCTATGTACATATTATATATTGAATGAGTACAAATGCTGATGAAATTAGGGATCTAGTAAAGGGAAGAAAAACACAAGAGGCCTCCAATTTACATTTAAAACAAATGATGATCCCCACATGCCCAAAAACTCTTCACGGACATTATTTATATACAAATTACAGTATAATACATAATTAAAACATGAGACCCATCTCTAAAAACATACAGGAGCTCTTGATAACAAAAGAAATCAACTCGTTTAGGGATCAGGTTTCTATGGTAACTTATGGTAAATAAAAAGCAGAGTGACAGTCCCACCACCCTACTCTCTGAGACGGCTTTCCATTGTCCCCTGATATACCAGTACTGGATGTTGACAGATGGGTTGGTTTGCCACATGCACAGCAATTTGTTTTAAAGCAATTAATTTTAAAGCAAGCAGCAATTTTCAAAACTCAACAATATGTACATTTTGTTTTTCATCCGGCATGTTGGAATACTACTTTGAAAGTAGTTTTACTGCAGGCTTTGCCTTTGTGTGTGCTATCCGTTTTTTTTTTGTTTTTTTTCCCATAAATAAAGACACTGCAGTTGCTGTGTATAGTTATTCATTTTTTCTCCAAATGTTTATATACAGCAGATAAAATAATACATGTTGGCATGTTCAAAGAAAATAGAGTAAAATCGATCAGAAACTCAAATCTGGAGCTCTGGACAGAACCAAAAATAGATGTGACCAACCCCTTGTCAAATCCACAGTACAACCAAGCCTCTCCTGTCTGCTCTTTTGTCTTATGCACGGTCACCTTGTTCTCTCATTTCTGTTCATCTTCGTTCTCGCTGTGAATTTTCTCTTCTTTCTCTTCTTACACCCTCTCGACTATTGGCCCTCCGTGGCATCTCTCAGACGAAGGGCAGGATGCCATACACGAACAAGGCCATGACGGCAGCACTAAACAGGCCAGCAACGGGCACCGTGACAAACCAGGCCAGGAAGATGTTTCGGAAGAGCCGCCAATCCACAGCCTTCTTGGAGCGGATCCACCCCACAGCCACCACGGAGCCCACCTACGGGCAAAAGCCAGGGGACCCAATCAGCAGCAGCATGGACCAAGAATAAACATGACAAAACAGTGAAGAGATGAAGGCTACAGGCTTTTTGGCCATCATACACCACAACTTCTGTAATATTCATTTGTATTTAACATTATATTAAAATACGATTAAATACTGAACTTAAACTTAAAACTATGAGTCATGATGACAGTCCAAAGCCTGGAGCCTAACTTCTCATTAGTGTTTCCAAGAGCCTGTTAGTAAGGAGATGCAAATAAAAGTTAAATCTACAGAGGAAAAATACTTATTTAGAAGTCTGACATCTACTGTTAAGATGCTCCACTTCAACAAAAGAGATGCTATTTTTACAGTAAAAATCAGACTTCACTGAGTTCACTGTACTCACCATTTTCACAGTTAAACAATTACCCCAGTATTTATAGGAAATAAAAATCACGCAGTGTGTGGGGTGTGAGCAACATGTGACTAGCCTGAGCTGCTCCCTTAACAAGAAAGTGTCAGTCATTCTCCTCCTAAATATGGAAGGTCAACACAGACCAGCCATGCAAGGGGGAAATTCTGAGACCTGTTTTCTAAAATTGTTAATCCAATTACCTGCCTCTCTCTAGATACAACTTAGTGCAAACTCCCCACACTTTAGAGTCGGAAACTAGTCACTGCCCTGTACCCCACACACTACAACAGGTACCACTTCAGTTTGACCTGATGACAATTAGGCTGAATAAAATGTGTCAAACTAAACTGGTGTCTGTTATCACATACTCATTGGTGAGATGATCACAGCAGAAAATACTGGGTTGGAAAAAAACAAACAAAAACAAAACTGTGGTATTTGTCCAGCATTTTTTGCTGTGAATCTCCCAAGCACCCCCAAATTAAATACCAGTAGCTGTGAGTAAGTTTACATTTTTGCAAAGAAATGTATTATTGTATATTTTAGGGAGACAAAGGCATCTGAAAATGAAAAGTCAAAGTGAAAATATTGCATGGATGGTAATGGGGATGGTGTAAAAATTGATTTTAAGTAAATTTTATATCAGCTTTGGGTCTTATGCAATATTTCAACGGAAATGACAACATACAAATATATATATATATATTTTTTATCATAATATACATAATATAAATCTACATAATTACTAACTACTAAAATATGAACCTAGATATAGAATGCCCAAAAGCTAAAATACAATAATCTTGAGTACAGGGAAAAAAAAAATTGTATATGCTGGATAACTCTGTCGCTGTGCAAAAAAGTCTAACTGTTGTCTTTTCCAAAAGAAATTGCATAAGCGCTCAAAGCTGCAACAGCGAGAGTTGTGATTGGTGTTGTCGATTGACAGCTACAGGTGAAGAGGTGTGAGGCTCTCCCTTAACACGGCTTCACTACCAGTGACTCCAATACCTTGCAGTGGGTGGAGCTTATGGGGATGCCCACATTTGATGCAACAAGCACTGTTAGCGCACTCATTACTTCAATGCAAAATCCGCTGTAAAGACAAATGTGTAGAGACACAGAAAGATGAGGAGGAGATGTGAAAAAGTGAAACACAAGTGTTGCTGGTGCTTGGTGGGGGAGGACAGTCTGCTGCTGGCCAAGCAGTGTATCCACACATGCCATGTCAGTGCTTAGGCCATGATGGACGAGGAGGGAATGAAACAGAGGTTAGGTTTGTCATGCTTCTGGTCTGGAACAGGACCTGAAAAACGGAGTGGGCTCGCATAATGCTGCCTTAAGTCTGACCACATGCTACTAAACCCGATTTATACAGTGTTTACTCAGACCTTTCCTTATCCCCATTTAATGGACAAAAGTTTGATTTGCTAATAGAGCATTTCAGCCTGAAGACAGTGCAAGCCCCCTCCATCACAAAAACAAAGGTTAAGACTCCAGCTGGAGGGCTCTCATCATACCTTGCAGTGGGTGGTACTGACAGGAATTCCGATATTGGAAGCGAACACGACAGTGATTGCAGAGGCCAGTTCAATAGTGAATCCACTGTGGAGGGGGAGGCAGGGGAGAGCAAAGAGACATCCTTCATTGAAATGCTGCAGACGTTCAGCTTATGCAACCTTATTGCTGGAATCATATTCAGCCAACCAGAACATTTACAGTAGCTGCTCTACAGAGGACTGCACACAAAACGTAAACAATGACATTTACAATTCATTCCATCTTCAGCTTAAGAGAAGCATGTCGTACTTAAGAGCTGCAGTGAAAACTATGTTTACTTCATGTATACTCGTGGAAACAAATCTTTATCCAATTATTGTAGGGCTGAAAACCTAAATGAAATACTCTCAAATGACATCTAAACTGATTTATGTAATGACAGTTCTCATACATTCCCAATATGGAACAGAACAGTACCAAAACCCCTGCACCCAAATAAACAAAAACTGCAGAAAAGCAGCACAGTAAACATTCACAGTTTAGAACACTGTGTAGAGCTTTCAGTGTCATACCTTACATATAAAGGGAAGCTGTTTCTCAAGAAATGGAGTCTCATTTTTAGAGGAAAAAAAATACAGTGCATCCGGAAAGTATTCACAGCGCTTCCTTTTTCCGACATTTTGTCATGTTACAGCCTCATTCCAAATTGTATTAAATTCATCTCTTACCTCAAAATTCTACACACAATACCCCATTATGACAATGTGAAAAAAGTTTTTTTTTTTTTTTTTTTTACATTTTTTGAATTTATTAAAAATAGAAAACTAATAAATCACATTTACATAAGTATTCACAGCCTTTGCTTAATACTTTGTTGATCCACGCAGCAATTACAGCCTCAAGTCTTTTTGAATATGATGCCACAAGCTTAGTACACCGATCTTGAGGCAGTTTTGCCCATTCTTCTTTGCAGTAATTCTCAAGCTCCATCAGGTTGGATGGGAGACGTCTGTGCACAGCCATTTTCAGGTCTCTCCAGAGATGTTCAATCGGATTCAAGTCTGGACTCTGGCTGGGCCACTCGAGGACATTCACAGAGTGGTTCTGAAGCCAATCCTTTGAGATCTTGGCTGTGTGTTTCGGGTCGTTGTCCTGCTGAAAAATGAACCTTCGCCCCAGTCTGAGGTTAACAGCGCTCTGGAGCAGGTTTTCATCCAGGATATCTCTGTATATTGCTGCATTCATTTTTCCTTCTATCCTGACTAGTCTGCCAGTTCCTGCTGCTGAAAAACATGCCCATAGCATGATGCTGCCACCACCATGCTTCACTGTAGGGATGGTATTGGCCTGGTGATGAGCGGTGCCTGGTTTCCTCCAAACATGATGCCTGGCATTCACACCAAAGAGTTTAATCTTTGTCTCATCAGACCAGAGAATTTTGTTTCTCATGGTCTGAGAGTCATTCAGGTGCCTTTTGGCAAATTCCAGACGGGCTGCCATGTTCCTTTTACTAAGGAGTGGCTTTCGTCTGGCCACTCTACCATACAGGCCTGATTGGTGGATTGCTGCAGAGATGGTTGTCCTTCTGGAAGGCTCTCCTCTCTCCACAGAGGAACGCTGGAGCGCTGACAGAGTGACCATCGGGTTCTTGGTCACCTACCTGACTAAGGCCCTTCTCCCCCGATCGCTCAGTTTAGACGGCCGGCCAGCTCTAGGAAGAGTCCTGGTGGTTCCAAACGTCTTCCATTTACGAATAATGGAGGCCACTGTGCTCATTGGGACCTTCAAAGCAGCAGAATTTTTTCTGTATCCTTCCCCAGATTTGTGCCTCAAGACAATCCTGTCTCACAGGTCTACAGACAATTCCTTTGACTTCATGCTTGGTGTTTGTGCTCTGACATGCACGGTCAACTGTGGGACCTTATATAGACAGGTGTGTGCCTTTCCAAATCATGTCCAGTCAACTGAATTTACCGCAGGTGGACTCCAATGAAGCTGTAGAAACATCTCAAGGATGATCAGTGGAAAAAGGATGCACCTGAGCTCAATTTTGAGCTTCATGGCAAAGGCTGTGAATACTTATGTAAATGTGATTTCTTAGTTTTCTATTTTTAATAAATTCAAAAACTGTCAAAAAAAACTTTTTTCACATTGTCATAATGGGTTATTGTGTGTAGAATTTTGAGGTAACAGATGAATTTAATACAATTTGGAATGAGGCTGTAACATGACAAAATGTGGAAAAAATGAAGCGCTGTGAATACTTTCCAGATGCACTGTATATCACAGTTATGACACCTATCACCCACAAATAACACTTCAGATTGAGTTCATTAACAATCCCACTTCAACCATGTTTGATTACAAACTGAAGAAGAGCAATACTTCCTGCCACTGTGACCCAAACAAACCTTTTTGTCACATGGAGAAGACAGCCCTTAGAATAGTCAAGCAGAGCAAATGTGTCTTGGATCTTGGCACAGTCTTGGCAAAGGCCTGGTGATTAAATGAGGGAGATTAAGAAAGAAAAAAAACAGGCATACAGAGCGAAGGGGCCAGAACGGAGAAGAAATGTTAGAAGAGGAATACGAATTAGGATGGAGTGAGAGTGATGGTGGGAGCGATGGGAAAGAGAATGATTTAGGGGCTGCCTTAGAAAAAGAGCACAAAAATGTTGAGAGATGGAGAAAAGTAGTAAAGAAAAGTCCAACACAAAGGTTATAGACTCAGGAAAGGGGGCGAGGGCTGCATGAGAAAAGGAAAGGATAAAGGGAACCGTCAGAGGAGTCAGTATGGCGTCCCTCCCTGTGGTTTGAGAGAGAGGCCCGGGTCCCACTGTCAACATGGCTGTTTCTGTAATCTGCACTTTCTACAGGCCATACACACAGAGTCACTAGAAGATTTAGACTTCAAATCCACTGCACACAGGTATTACCACTACCTACAGGCATTGCCCTTCTTGGTTCAATGAGTCCACAAGATCTAGTAACGGCACACATACATTATTCCCGGGGTTTGATCCAAGGACAATGCAAAGATTAATGTCAAGGACAGAGGAGTGTGCATCTATACATATGCGTATACCCTGAAGACGTGAGTGCAGTGTGCTTTATTTCCAAAGGCTACTTGTTCAATTACAATTATGTAACAGGTCAATGTGGCATATACTAGTACAGTACAGTTAGAGAGCTCTGACTCGGAGGTCAATATAATCTATGGTAATTCAACTGTAGTGCAGTGTAATAATATACAAATAAAATGTCTGGAATGATCTGGCATGCTCAAGGATAACTAGGGACAAATCTGTAACATGTAATCTCCATCACCATTTTTCCAGAGACACGTCCGTATGGAGACAGTCTCACCTTGAGGGGGTGATGGGGGTCAGGTCCTTGCCCATTGTCTGGATCACACGGCGACCCCATACCCACAGACCAGCGCAGATGCCTACACCTCCATAAAACAGCAACCAGACAGGGGTGGCTGCATCCTGCATCACGCTGCCCTGGTCATAGATCATCCACAGCGCCACCAGTGGCCCAATGGCATTACTGCACAGACAAATGAAATTAAGTAATGTTTTCATTACTGAAGTTATTAACTTTTCTTATCATTTACTTGCAAACAGCAAAACAAGTTAGCAACACAACACAAACTAGTTTTCTCTATTACAATATTACATTTACATGAATTTCAAATATTGATTACCTGACATCATTGCCTCCATGGGCAAAGGAGCCAAAACAAGCGGTAAGAATTTGCAGGAAGTGGAACAGTTGGAACACTTCAGATTTGTCTTTTTCTTCATGATCCTCATCGGTCATGTCGTCCAGAGGCTCGGGCGCGGGATCCCCTTCTTCCGGGAGCCCTTCCAATTCTGTGGCCAGTTTCATCTCCACTCCTCCCTCATCGGCCTCGATCTCTGCCTCTGCTACAGCATTGCAGTATGACGAATAACTGTCATAACGGATACGCTTCTTTGAGTAAGACACACTGTTACTTCTGCCTCCTCCTTCTCCCACAAGCTTTTCACTGTCGTCACGTGACTCTGTGCGTTTGAGTGGCTGGACGGGCATACCACATATGGCTGCAGTGTAGCAGGTGTAGCTGTTATTACGGCGTAGCATGCGGTAGTTGTTCTCAGGCTGTCCGGCGTTGGAAGAGGTGCGCTCGTTGTCGTCCATGCGGCCCAGGTGGATCTTGTGAAGAAGATCTTTGTACAGACCAGAGTCCTTGTGCACGGTATGGTACACCTGGCCATCACTGCGCACGTGCCCATCAAAGCTGAAGCTCCCATTAGACACAGGCGATTTCAAGCACCCATTTGTCATGGAATGGGTCCGTCCTGTATCACAAAACGAAGAAGGTGGTGGTGTCTTTGCACAGCTGACTACTACAACATTTAATTTTAAATATGAAGAAACATACCATAGACTCTGCCATTTGGCAGGACACTGCTTCCATTGGTCTGGTTACTGAGCTCTCCAGTTGACTCCCGCATGCTCCGTTCAGTGCTCCCAGTCAGAGGCAGCACGGCCTCGTCTGTCCCTTTGGGCCCCGGCAGCTCTTTGAACACGGGGCTCTCCTCTTCCTCCTCCGGGATCTTGTCCAGACTTTCAGAGGAAATCCTGGACAGAGCCTGCTCTTTCTTTAATCGACCTAAAAAACAGAAGAAACAACAACAAAGTCAGTTGGCACTCATTCAATTAAGTTAGGCAAGTTAAGCTATAACTTATTTCATAGGCAGTTAATAGTGTAATAATATGTTCTTATTAATATACAGTCATAAACATACTTGCTATTTTCCGTCTCATCCAGGGACAAACAAATTTCCAGACCAACACAGCACACGCAAGTGAGCCAGTTAACGTTATGAGAAAGAGTGCCCAAACTGGAAGGGTCTCTAGTCCAAGCACTAAAACAGATAAAAAGAACATCTGTACAACTTATGGTCTTTTATGGTTATGTGGGTCATGTAAAAACATTTGCAAATATCATCAAAATATTCAGTCATCACTTACAAGGAGCACCAGTGTACAGGATGGAGAAGGTGTTTATGCCTATAGTGGAGGCATAAAAGAGGGGCAGTGCTCGCAGACCATTGGGAGTAGGATCATCCTGTAAGCAATTAATAGTAGAAAGGAATGATCAAGAATTACATATTAGAACTATATATTTCTTCTCAAAATAATTCACTTAAGCTTATGCAATTAACATTGTCACCCAGTAAAATATACTTAAATAATCTTTAAATATAACAAATTTTGAAGTGCGATAAATTACTGAAGTAAATATAGACGATAAACAATAATAATGAAACTAATTTATGCCACTGAAACAAAAACCCCAGAGCAAATTTAGACTGCATTAAACTATTCTAAATCTACAATATTGTTAAAAAAAAAACAGATGCAAACTACCATAAATAAACAGTAGAAAAATAAACAGTAGAAAGAAACACTTTCGTGCTTAGTTTGCATCTGTCATGAGTTGTATAACTTATTAATTCAACCTTCTACGGCTTAAATATAATCATATAGCCAAAAAAAAAAATAAAAATCCCAGTAGGGCAAAGAAAGCATATAGACAATAATCATTGCAACCCAACATATATTGTTCCAGTTTTCATATATTGAACAATAAGTTGATACAGTAATTATTATGACAGCCCTAGACCCATTCGTGACTATACAGTAACTGCAGAAAGAACTCTTCCTATTAGTCATAACATAATCCTGCAGTGGTGACCTTACAGTGATCTACAGCACTCCCTTGTCCTCATCGCTCAGACTCGTGTTACATAACTGCAGATATGAAGCTGTTGCCAAATCAAATGCATTTTATCTGTACTCATATGTCAAGTGTAACAGTTGTATTTAAACATATGCCATGTGACTTCAGCTCACCTTGTTGAGGATAAAATGTCTGATCAGCAGGAACAAGAGTCCAGACATGAGTCCAGAAAGCAAAGGGGAGATGAACCAGGATGCAACTACGGTAAAGAGAATATTGTTACCAAATATGTCATTCAGTAATTGTGAGTATAGATAAAATGAGCATTTTTTGCATAGTTTTTGCATAGTAAAAATCTGCATTAAAGTGAAGGTCAAACTGTGGGTGTAAAATCTTTCACTAAAGTGTTTACAAATGCATAGGGTTCTGTTCTGTATGGGGAGTCATCTGCAAAAGAAATGTATTTCTGTCTCTTCTAAATGGCCCGGCTCTCTGTGTAAAATGGCACTGAGAAATGCTGCAAAATACAATTACACTGAAATTCACTTATGGCTCTGGAGTTGTGATGATGCGTTTATGTTTGAACAGATTAAAGGGTAAACATGCTCTGACAATGTGGTGTAGTGTGCATTTTACCAATCTTAACCAGCTGCATCCACTGAACACCCTTGGTGCCAATGGCCACCATGGAGAAGCCGATTGTGGCCCCAACAATGCAGTGAGTACCAGAGATGGGTAGTTTGAGAAATGATGCAATGAGCTGCCACACAGCTGAGCCTGTGAGAAAATCAAACATTTTTGTTCACGGTTTAATTAACTGTTGAGCATTATTAATTTTATGTTTACTGTTTTATCACCATTGAGTGGTTTAGATGAGAATTTTAAAGAAGCCATTCAATCTGTGACAGTGGTCTGATAGACTACCACTAATCACTTGCTCACACACCTCATTCATACTGTGGTATGTGGAATGTCTTGCCTGATGACACAACAACAGTGTGCAGAGCAGTAGTTAAAACTAGGACCAAACAGCCAACTCTTGGTTGCAGAATCATCTCTACCATCTCTAAGTCTTTCCAACATTGATGCTTAGGTCCACCTCACCTCATAATTTATTTTCTTGAGTTCAATAATATTAAACTAATATTCAAATATGATGTAAAATAAAATGAAGGAGACTCACCAACCATGGCGCTGACCTCCCCTGCCATGAGCACTGGCACAGTGTCATTGTACAGACTCACATCAATGATGCCTTTCCGTATGGTCTCCCCCACTTTGGCTCCTAGAAGCATGGAGCCCAAAGTCTCAAAGATGGAGGCCAGGATACAAGCTTGCTTCAGGGTGACCACTCCTGACCCCACAGCTGTGCCAAATGAGTTGGCCACATCATTGGCACCGACTGAGAAGGCCAGGACGAAGGCAATGATGAAGCCAATAATGACCATCCACAGATATGACTCCAGATCCATTTTGATGGGATTTATCCAGACACAAAAGAATCAAGAAAATAACAGCTCCCAGAATTTTAGTGTAAAACAAAAAGAAGTGCTCTGTGCGTTTTGAGGAGGACTTGGTAAGCCAGCTCCTTTTCTTCGTCCCCTAGTTGTCAAGAGTTCGAGGGGAGAAGCACAGCTGCTAACTAAACAATTGGAGGTCAGTCCAAAGATGGCAGATTAGTGATGGTTGGTGCAGGGAGCATTCCATATTTCAGAGTGAGACAGCCGGTCCGTAAGATCTTTCACCTACAACACAAACAGACACAGACATTAGCTATGCTTCAGCCTGGGACAGGTGACAAGGGAGACAGTATAGAGGACATCTCTGAGCAGAACAAATAAATCTTCACCTGTACTTCAAAAGACTTCAAATCAGACATTCACAGACCTGTCTGTGGCCAAACTAAAAAAGCCCATGAGGACAGTGCTGTACTTCTAAATGTTAACACCTCATCATCCTCCCTCCATAGAACTGACCCTACAGTATGTCACAACACCCCAGACAATGGCAAAAATGGTAAGCACTAGTGCCTCATGTAGCATATTACACAACAGGGTGGTTGTGCAAGGCAAGGCGAGGCGAGGAGAGTTTATTTGTATAGCACAATTCATACACAATTAAGTAATCCAACTTGTTTTACAAACAAAAAACAAAAAAAATAATAACACACACAATACAAACAAATCAAAACATAAATAATCATTATAAGATTAAATGAGTGGAGAATAAAAACCTTTCAGCCTGGATTTAAACATAGTCAAAATAGAGGCCTGTCTCACATCTTCAGGAAGACTGTTCAGGATTTAGCTGCATAAAACTGAAACACTGACTCCCCATATTTAGCCCTGATTCTGGTAACAGGATGCACCACACCACAAATCATATGCAGAGGACACATATCCCTACAGGGGCAATACCTGTAATAATAATTACCTTAAAAATTAGGGCTGTACAGTTTTACAAAACACTTTTTAGTAATAATATATTCTATTAAAATCTCACATTTTAAACCATCACAAGAGCATAATATCTGCCAGAAGAGTGAAATATGAACTGCTAAACAACTACAACTACAACTACAACTACAACTACTACTACTACTACTACTACTACTACTACTACTACTACTACTACTTCTTCTAGGTTAATTTTGCAATTATGTTCCAACAGAAATGAATATGGCAGCCATCCTGATCCTTAATTCAATTTCAAGTATTTTGCTCGCAAATCCATTCAAACTTACGACTTCTTTCCTATTGGAGTTGTTAGATCAGCCTGGTACATTCTCCCAGCATGTCTGCGTGTGCTTTTGGACAGTAGGGTAAAAGCCATGCGGCCGATCCATGGCACCCCCTCCAAATAACTGCTCCATCTGGAACAGTTGAGGTCACAAACTGGTCCTATCCACCTCCTCTGAACCACACACTGCCAGAATGTGGTCTCTGTAATTGTTGTCGGAATTAACTGAAACGAGCATAAATTTTAAACAGCCAGTGTAATTACAGAACAAGGACAGCTAGGCCTCTGAATGTTCCCTGGAGACGCCTTCACCTACTTGTGGTCAAGAGGTCACAGTTGCAGTTAAACACAAGGTCGTCTCCCTGGCTAGTCATCAATAATGCAGCATTATGTCTATCAATATGACTGCCCTAGAGATGTTAAATATGTTAATAATTAATAAGAAAAAAAAAAAACATCAAGTAGGTCCAGACAGACCTGTACTCCATGTAGTATATTACATAGAAACCTGGAAACTCTGGAAATAAAGACGAAAAGCTTACAGACTCAAGGTGAAACAGCAAAATATTTTAACTTATGCAAGTTGTTTCATACTTTGAAAAGCCATTTTTGCTAAAGGTAATTTTCTGCCTAAGATTTCACAAGCAAAAGAAATGTAATCACATGGTTGAGGTTAGGAATGTCCAATTCAATTTAATTGCGCATACTTCATTAACATTTCTGCATTTCAGAGTCAGTAGTTGAGTCCCCACAGTAGTTCAATATTAATTCAGCAAAAACCTTCCGATATTTATTTTTTCTTTTCTAAAGGTCGTTTAAATTCCAATGCAAGGTGCTGCCTACATAATGAGGTTTACAGTCAGTATATTGACAGTTGTAGTTAAGGGCTAAAAGGACCGTGTAAATGTTTAATCTAGGAACCACTGGTCCACACAATGGCCCACCAAAGAGTGGGGATTTCACAGGGCAAAAGCAAACACCAGTAACTCCAGAGCAGGCATTAAGATCAGAACCCGGCATGACTGTCACCACACTGAAGCATCTAGATCTGTTTAATAAGGTGAGCCATCCTCTAAACAGGGAAACAACCTGACAGCTGCAGCTGACACTTCGCAGTGTAACACATGAACACCAGCTCACATGCCAACAGACACACGCGCATGCGCGCACACATGCACGTGCACACACGTACGTACACACGCACGTGTGCGCGCACACACACACACACACACACACACACACACACACAGGACAAAGCAGCATTATTTAACATGACCCCAAGTTCATGCAAAAATGACCATTCATGCGAGAAAAAGTACTAGGAAAAAGACAGATTATACTTATACACATAGATTATACTAAATCATGAGTTTAATCTGACGCTTAATCGACTAAACGACTAAAGGCCTACAGCCCTACTGATGGCAGCAGCAGGTTTCAGTGCACACAACACTGATGCTTTTGACTTTATCTCCCTCATTAGGCAAAAACGTGCACTGGAAATCAACATTCTGCATATGTATATTGAAGTCACAATAACCATTTTACGCAATTTAGTCAGTGTCGCATCCAAACAATGTTGTTTATCAGAATGGAATTGAGTGGGCAATGAGTTTAAATAATGCAAATTGCTTCACAAACAATACCAATAACTGCTTTTTGCAAAACCTGACTGCAGTTGCTTTTCCTACAATTAAGGTAGGAATTTTAGGCAAGAAACAACATTTTTAACATATTCAGATATGTTATGTTATATTATATTATATATTATATTATACTGTATGTTTGATCCTCACACATTTTCAGTGACTTTAACAAATTCCAAAGAATCCTAGAGTAGACATGCCGAGCAGCTTGTTTTATGCAGGCGTCAGGAGTTCTAGGAACACAACAGAGGAGGGGAGGGCTGTATCAAGCTTTTGTGTTTTGTGAAGGATGTTATGGGAACAACACAAGGCATCCGTTATTATTCACCCAACAAGTAGTTTCAGCAAATTTGATCAGTTATTCCCCAACAATCAATTTTTCATAAAATATGATTTTGCACCTTGAAGAGCTCTAACACTGATCTTAAAATGATTTTAATTGTACATGTATCATGTCTTTGATTTATTATTGATCTCCATGTTAAGAAGAACCACACAATTTTCATAAAACTTCTGTAAAGTATATTCATTCTCACATAATTTTCTAACTAAAAAACACAAACCAACTGTTCGAGCACAGCGCCCTCCTCACCACTCGACCTTCCCTGCACCCACTCACATGCAGCACTCTTCAACATCCTCCCTTTCCTTTTCAAACATTGCATTTCTTGGTGTCAGTGTTTGGTAATTTTTACTGATGCATCTCTAATTATGCATGGTGCAAAATGGATTAATCTGCCTGAAATGCCACTGCAGTACACAGCTGGTGCCAAACACAAGCCCCACTCCCCCTACCTCAGAGCTCTGCCCCCTCAGTATATGAGCGGGCATGCCGGGAGCTACACAAACCGAACATACATGTGCCGCATCAGATGATGACTCACAACAGCCTCCTGCCAGCACTAATTGTAAAACCTAAAGCATACACAACTGCAGACAGCTCCCAAGGACACACATAACTAAGCTAACAGCTACATTAGCAGAGCAGGATTCAACTTAAATGCTATACAAGAAATATCAGATTGCCTATGTGCACTCACCGTTCTGCAGACAGGAAAGTGGTAAGGATAAATGAATGTCATGCACTGAATGACACCACATAGTAATGGTGGGATGCCAGTGTGCGCAATGTGATGAAGTGGCATGTGTTAAAACAAATAGTTGATGACATGGGTTGAAATAGGAGAGGTTTGCAGATCAGCAACAGTAGTGGAGGTAGTCTATGGGTGAGAGGGAGCTGCGCACTCAAAACAGCAGAACATCCAGTCGAGTCTAGACCGGCCCCTTAAAGCTAATCGTCCACATCCACAACCAATAACAAATGTCAGGGAGGACAAGGTTAGCTGCTGATTGGTTGTTGATGTTAAGTGGGCAGGTATCTCAGAGCGAAGGCAGCCAATGAGAATGCAGACACGATTCTAGATGGGATGAGAAGGGCATGGGCTCAACCGGTGCATTTTAAAACACTTGTGGATGAAAGTGTTACAACACCTTTCAAGGACATTCAACTGACTGCATCATCCCAGAAATACATTATAAAACTCTTTGGTGCACTATTTATTCACTCCTTAGTCACATGTTTGAACAATGAAAAACACTCTAAAGAGTCTGTACAATGTTATAAAAATCTATCTCTAATAATTAAGAAAATTTCCTTTGTGAATCTGCCAAAACCCTGTATCAACCAATAGCAGCACCATATGAATTATTCTCTCTGGGGCAATTACAGAATCACTGGGGAAGATTTAATATGTGTGTAAACACCACATGCACATGGGAGGAGGAACACCGCAGGGACACTGGCATCATTTTAAACACTGCAGTTACACCAGAGGTACACTATGTAACTTAACTGTTCTCCACGGAGACAAACAGAGATACTGCAATGAGATACTGCAATATGAGTGACCCCAACAGACCAAGTTAGCAGTCAGATTTGTGGAAGAAGGCGTGCTTTTAAGGTATTTCTGAGCAATAAACACAATTGATTTGAGGCTATATTGATTTCACAAAAATTACATAGTACACCTTTAAATCACAATTTATTCCATTCATGCCATGCATTTAAAAATGATTTGTCCAGTTCCCTAAACAGTCAATACTTACATGCATGAAGTACGCCAAGGTCATGTCTATCCAGCCCTCCAGACCCATTTCCCACACATTTTCAGCTATTAAAGGTTTCAATGGGGACTCTGAAAATGACTTTGAGATGTTAAGTGCTGGCTCGGTCAAGGGTTCCTGTGGCTTTCTCCTCAAATGTCTCTCACTCATTCTGTTGGCTTTGTCCCCCCACGGCCCTGGCTGCTCAAAAGCCTGTGTGCGTCAGCTGCACCTGCTGCCTCTGACTCAGCAGGGAGGCACAGGCTCCTACAGGCAGACACAGACACAGGGCTAAGGGCAGCAGGAGACCTGCTCAAGAATGACAACAACAAGCACGCTCTCTCAACATCATCTACAAAGGCCCATACTCTCACGCATTCATCTAATTCATTAGGTTTAATTTGAGAGCACACGTCTAAAGTAAGGTTATAAAAGGACCATCTTTTGGGTCAATACAAAATGCTGCAACCAGAGTCATAAAACATTGAATTTATCCTGATTCAAGGCACGAGTCCTGCTTAAGTCCCAACAGACAGCTAAAGGAACAGATTTGACCTCAGATTTAAGAGTATCACAATGAAAAAACAAAACAAAACAAAACAAAACAGAAAAACAAAAATGTAATATACATATTAAACTGCAATTCGTGGAGACCATGAGCAACTGTTACTGGATGGAGAGGGGGGTTTCACACAGTAGGATAGAGTAATATGTCTTTGCCCCTCAAATCTTTGTGGTTCATTATGGTTATTTAGGCTGGTGTAAAACAGCTAAAGATACACTGATTTATCCTTGGGCAAATTATCCTGTCAAACAGATGAGAACTGTGAAGGGAGGACATGACATTTGGAACACAACTTTGGCAGCAAGAGATGACATGGATCCACTCCTAAATAAGGCACCTCCAATTTGAGAAACGCTGTCCTCAGGTGCGTACTGGACAGCAGCTCAGACTTCTATTTTATGTGTGTGACCTTTGCCCCATTTTTTAGCCTTGCCAACAAGATGAATTCTCGTGTTTTTGTGAGTTCACAAGAATCCTTCTTGTTCAGCCCCGGCTGAATCATTTGCACACGTGCAGAGACTGACCAATCACAGGGCAGCATTGTGGTTTGGGAGGAAGACTGTGCCGAACAAACCAAAACAAACATGGCAACGCCATCAGACGTACCCCAGCCTATTTTTGTGGAAATATAGACTATTTTGTTTGTTTGGAAAAAACGTGCAGAGGGAAGCACTTTGTGCATTTATTGACAGGTAAGTGCTTTTCTCTCAACTGGATACAACTTAAGTTTGAGTTTTTGGATTGTTCCCCTGCTATGATACGCTGACCAATCAAGGTGAAGTATTTGTTCTGGACACATTCAGAAAGAGCCATCCAAGATTGATGTGTAGAACTCTATACGGAGGGCTACGCATATAAATCTGGTGAGAGCCAGGTTACCATTTTTCACCTTCAAATAAATTATCTAAAACTTAACAAGGTTACTTTATTCATATAAAGACACAGTGGATTTGATTCAAGTTTGCAGAGGATTGTGAAAAAACCCTTTCCCTGCATCAGGTGCATTAAGTATTATTTTCAGCTTGTATAATAACCATCGTCCTATGAGGCCTAATGTGTTTATTTTCAGAAGATATCCAATGGAAAAACTGGATGGAAATGTCTGACAAATATTATTCTCCCAAACTGTATCCAAGCACCATAGCAGAGCCTGTTCCAACAGCAAACAATTGAGCCCCCTCCTGTTCCACTAGTGTTGGGTAAGTCCATTTAAATTCTCTTAAGGTCAACTCTCTCTGGTTTCAGACTGGCCACTGCTTTGACTCCCTCACCCACAAATGGAAAAAGATTTGGAGACAGTCAAAGTGTCTCGGTGCCCTCTGCACACTGTCCAGTCTTTATCTTTTACACTAAATGTAGACGTAATTTTGATATGATACTTGAAGCTGCACTGGGAGGGTCTTTTTGTAGAGTTACTAGAAGCCAAAATAGCCACGCTACAAAGGCAGAGCTCAAAATAAAGCTTTCAGACTCAAGAACTATTAGTCAGCCCTGAGAATAAACCCTGCGCTCAGCAGGGATCCTAATTGGCCACAATACATCCAGTATTAAGCCAGATTCTTATAACAATGGTGAGGGGGGGCTAATTCTGTTGACTACCTCTTACATCAAATGACCCCTAACAATAGACTTTGGTACAAGCTATTGTTAGGAAGTGTTAGAACAGAACAAGTGTCTCCACTTTAAATCATAAGGAGAAATACTTTCTAGGCATAAAGAGGATATCAGTCTTAATAACTATATTACAGTTTGTGAGCCCTGTGATAGATTTTAAAACACTGATAAACACAGTGACATAATTTTGATATTTGTCTCACTCTTATCAGCAGAGGAAGTCGGTATCAGCCCAACCCTAAAGCCTTCTTTATATCTTACATCATGATGTCAGCACCAAAAGACAGTCTCAAACAGTCTCCAATATTAAAGGCATTTTTTGGAACTCAATTTATTAAAGTATTATTAAAATGAGTTGCTGGGGCAAGGTGTTTCTAGTAATATTTTCAATTGCAACAAAATAGGGCAACAGACTCAAACATTAATGTTCAGAAAATAAATACATTCTTTCTGAGCTAATACTTGGTAATATTCCTAATCAAAAGGAACAATGTATCATCAACCTCCTTGTCTTGTGACTTAGCGATAAAGTCATTTGGGCTTAAATAGAACGGAAGAGATTTTGAAATCACTGTCCAAATCAGTCAAGCTTTCTACAACAACAGTTTTAGCTAATGTGTGTTTTTCTTACAATAACATATTTTAGGTATCTGCAAATTTATTTATTTTTTTATTTAAATGGTCAGCCTCTTATTATAGAAAATACTTTAAATTTCTGGTATGTAAATTTTGTAATATATTAAAGGGCCCATATTACGCTATTTTCTGATTTGTGTTATAATGATGTATCCTCATTAAATACCTGGAGTTGTGTTTAGTTTCATTCATACATGTTTAATATAAAAATCCTGCAAATTTAGGCTTCTCTCAAACAGAAAACACTTTGTTCCACCTTGTGATGTCATGTTTTTTAAACTTTTCAGTCCTAGAATTGCCCATCTCTACTGAACAAAAAGGTAAAAGGTACATGTTGACTTGAAAACTACCGAGTCATGACATCACAAGGTGGAAAAGAGCATTGAGCTTTGGAGATGTAGACAGACTAATAATAAAGAGTTACTCAAACATGTGAATGAAACAAAACACAACTCCAGGTATGTTTTTGAGGAGGTAACGACATTATAACATGACTAGAAGTAAATTCTGTATAATATAGGACCTATAAACTTCATTTTGGCGAGATGCTGCCCCTTCAGGGAAACCATCTCCATTCGTGTGTGTGGTAAACATGTTTAACTTCAAAAGACAGTGGTAGCATTCACTTTTCCTCTAAACAATATGGGTCATTTAGAATCATCCAATCCAAAATAAGAAGCAAAAGAGTGTGTGAGAGTGAATGCTTTCTTCTAATCTGGATGTATTGACCTGCGCCCTCTTGGTCTTAATCCAGGCTTCCAACACATGACCCAGCTAACAGCATTACGGCACTCCGATTAGACTTACTGAGAGCGCACGTAGGGAAAGCTCAGCCACAACTCTGCAGGAATGCCACACACACTCCATTGACTATATATTTAACCTACAAGTTAGTGAGCCTATGGAAGTGGAGACACGAGGCTGCTGGGATTAGACCTTTGAGTCACTGAGTCAGTGGATTAGCCTGCCACTGTTATTCTAAGTGAAAATTAGGAGAAGGACTTAAAAATGTGCACCCAGAATTAGCAGTTGGTGAATAATAGGGCCCATGCACAATAGCGTCCATCAACATCACTATTTCCTGTCTAATTTTATCTCTGTGCGGTTTTGCTCAGTAGTACTAAAATGAATAAGTAAAAAGTACACAAATAAAAATCAATATTTCAGCAGAGGATCCTTCTGTGTTTAGAAAGAGAGATGTTTGTGTCTCAGTGCTAATGCTAATGCTAATGCTAATGTTGAGGCACAATAAATATTACAACAGCACTACAAACTGAAGTATTCTACATAGAAAAATAATTTGGGTAGTCTTTATTTTAATTAATCAGAATTTGAATAGGTTGTTTATTTTATGGTTTATGATTTTAATAAAAGTGACAGTTAGCTCTGAGACACAGTTAGCTAGCTAGCGTGCTGCATGTCTACAAACCACTAGAATGTTGGGCTGTCGACCCAAAGAAATTCTTGGTTGACTAAATATGTGCTCTGGGTATCTGTTAGTTGGCTAAAGGGGGAAGGGGTGCTAGCTCTAAAACTATTCAGTATCTCTGTGGTGTGAACATGCATGGTCTGACCCAAACTGTATTTACAAGATGCAACTATGCATACAGCTATTAAACTGTGTCTTCATGCATTTAAAAAAAAAACTACATTAAACTCATGATTAACTGCATCAAATAATTACAATTTTGGTCACCTCAAAACACACCATCGACCATTTTATCGACTATGATGAAACACCTTCTAAAATAGTCACAATAGCAGTGAAATTCACATGACAAACAAGTGATGCCTTTCAGCTGAAGGGCATAACAAAAAAAATCCTTTTTTTGCCTGGGTGTTGGTCACTGCTGGAGACATATCTCCTCTGTATTTTAAAAAAAGGAAATAGGTATTTAAGGTGTAAGCTAAAATAATTTTATACAACATGAAGTGTCAAGATGATAGTATTAAGTCTCAGTCTACACAAATTAAATGTGTATTTCAAAAGGGAATGGTCTCATTTGCATCGATGCAGTTGCAAATCAGGTTTTAACCACAAACAACAAGTGCAAATCCAGCCAGAAGTCCTCAAAGTCAGATCACATTTTATAAAGATCATGAATGGTTGTATTAGGGCGTCTGGGGCAGGCAGGGATTTAAATTCTGTGCAAAATGTTGTAATCGAATTGGTTGCCTTAAGGTAGTGAGTGTAATTTCATGAATATTTGACACATTTTTTCTGAGTGTTGTGATTGCGATTTGATTTGCGATATGTTTGTACTGATCATAAACATAATTTTTCTGTTAAAAATAAAATGTCCCCTGAACCAAATATCCTATTATCTAAATAACTGCAACTGCATCCTGTGATTTGATAATTGCACCAACTAAAACATGCTGTGCAACCCTAATCTACATTATTTTTCCAAGACATTTTTAAAATAAACAAACTGAACCTGGATATTTTGGGGCACTGCTCTGAGGCTGTGCTGTCATTGCAGGCTCTACTCTGAAGCAAACTCATTGTGACAGGAGTGTCTGGTGTTTCAGTAATGGAAGGGAGACGAGGAGGGTCACACAGTCCTGCTCAACTCCAATTCAGCCTGAAATAGTGACTTGAGAATATATTTTTAGCATCTGCTTAAATGAACACACCTGGAGGAGGCACAGTGAAGCGCTAGTACATTTGAGATGAGGGAAAACTGGCAGTGCAGCTTGCCCTGGCCTGTACACGTGCAAAAATACAGCCACAGAAGTGAGAATAACTTAATTGGTGTCCCTGTTTACTGTTCCTACCCAAACTCCAATCTTACGTCAGAAAAAGCATGTGATTCAGACTTTAGAGGAACAAATTTGACTTTATTTTTAGTCAAATGGGACTGATTAAAAGTCTTTAAAAGATTCTGTCAGAAAAATAAATATTGATTGAATATTAATATTAAGACAAAAAAATAATAATAATCAATAATAGGACAAAAACTGCTATTTTGTCATATCACCCGGCCCTAGCACCACCCACTGGAGGAAAGAAATATATTTTAAGTCTTTAGCTTCATAATCAGAACAACCAAAACAACCATTATGTGTTTAGCCACTCACAGAGCAGACCTATATCGCGTATGGTATAACGTAAGCTCTACAAACTGGAGTGTTTATGTACAAAGATTATGTTGACAGGTCTGTGGTTCAGGATGAAGCTGTGGAGCCTTCTCAGTTTTACGAAGGTCGAGCTGGGGTTAGGCAGAGCCCAAGTCAGGCTGGCATGTGTGAAACATTATGAACATGTCATCACCTGATAGTAACATGGAACCCCGGAGATTTTCAGGGACATACAAGCAGTCCTCTCCGCACTTTCCTGCCTGGACAAACGCTAAGCACAGTTTATCCCAGCGTAAGGTCAGGTGCATTATTCTACTCATGCTCCACTTTGGGACATTTCCCAGGAGCTTCTTGTAGTAGTCCACCTGCGTTTATGCGACGCAGCTTTTCCAGACTGTGCTCCCGAGGAAATCCCTGCAATGTTTACGTTCACATTTAGAGGAGCTCGGTATCTCCTGCTATCAAGTTACCTAATTGTAGCCTATATGCGTTATGAAAGCTTTAATGACACTCTACTGTGATTAAGCCCCGATACACGGCTGGTTCATTTAAGATAATGATGCAATTTATTTTTTTAAATCACCATAAGAGTATCAGCTAGACTGCTATAATTAAATTCAATTAGGTGAAATGAACCACACATTCATTTAGTCTCCCAATACACTTGGTATTCTCATATCCTCATTAAAGTCAGCGCTTAAACTGGTTTGAGGAGATTTGGGAATTGGCAAAGGTAAAAGACAAAGACAAGAATAGACTACAAAAACGATTCAAAACTTTTTTCTCATATTGATCAATTACCATTATTTTCTCTTATTAAAAACATACAAAAATGGCTTTCAGTAATAATTTCCTGAACATATACAGTATGATACAGATGTTTAATCAATGCCATTAATCCCAAAAAATGTCAAAATTTCTCAAATTTAAATCTGAACTCCAGATAAGGATTGGCTCTGGACCTTCCAATTAAAAAGACGCAAGCTTATCACTGACGTTTAGAAATGATTCAGTTTCAGTCTTAATTAAACTTTGGTTAACTGCATAGCTCTACATTGAATAGGGCCATTCATTTACTTTTTTTAATGCCACTACCCTGACGATACATTTGAGACATGTAGGCCTGCTATGATAATAATAATATCAACTTTTCGTACAATACATGATGGCTCAATATTTATGGTGGATACTTTTTCTTTGCGATAGTGGGGAGATTTTAGCTATTTTTATGTAATAATGCAACTGTAGCTGTAGAGAGTACAATAAATAACTTCTATGGCTAATTATTGATTCATTTGTTGCTGCTCAGGCTTTTAATTTATTTTGAAAACTGGTTTACTAGGATAATCCTGCTTTGTGAAAAGTATTAAAATATTATCGCTGATCACAATATAGCAATATATTGTGGTTCAAAAATTGTTATCGTGACAGGTCTAGAGACACAGTGAATGGCAGTAAACAGGTGAACCAATAGGTTACAAAACTAAACTAAGAACCAGTTAAGTCTATATATCATCTCACCACGGCCACCTCAATGCCAGTCTGTCATTCGGTCAGTGATAAACGAGTCAACGTTTGCTGAATGGACGAGAAGAGTCAATATTTGTCAACTGTAGATTTTTAACAACTACATCATAAACCGCAACACATGATTTGACTTTTCTTTTACAATTGTTAATGTGCGCGTAGCATTGTCCCTGAAGACCAGGTGGCTTGGAGAAACCCAGTGTGACAGGCTGCCCCCACTGTACCCGGGGTGAGTGTTTTGTCAGGTGTCACATATCCAACACTTGCTCTTGTTGCTAAAGGCAGTAGGGAGGAGGAATGATTTGGCTAGAAATAGCAGAGTCACATGAGTGCGTGCAGTGACCGGAGAGCCAGCTGCATGCGCGTCCTTACATGGAGCATGACTTTATCATGTATTCAGATCCCAAAACACAAGGTAGTGTCAAAACTCAATGTGCACTTAAACATTCATATTGAGACATGTCACTGCTTTTACCACAGGCGTGAGAGGTAAGGCATACATGTGAGGGAGCGCCTGTTTAAACAAACCATTCAGCCACATTATGTCGTTCCCAAAGCTCAAAACATATTCCCAAAAAAATACAAAACAAAAAACTACATTGTCTGTAAACAAAACACTATAAATAGTAGTTTACATTTCCAATGGTTGTCATATAAAAAACAAAAACTTGTTTTTTTTTAGTTTTATCATTTCTTCTTACTATCCTCTAAATGTATATAACTTTAGCTGCTTTTGACAATTTTCTAATCACTAATATTTTTAAACTTATAAATATTTTAAGTATGTATTGTCAAGTCTTTATGTCTGAAGTGCAAAGTTATAACTCAGTGCACTATTCAACTGGTGGAGGGTCCGCCTTCTGCTTGTCTCCAGGGAGATATTATTGTTTTGCCTGGAATTTTCCACAATATGATATAAAACCGCCCGATCTCCATGGAGCAGAAGGTGACACCACTGGGCCAAGTAACAGGTCAGATCTGTGGAAACGTGACCCCACAGGAAAAAAATGCATCCAGGGTATTTTGAGCAATAAGAATACCTTTAATTTACTAAATGCTGAATAGATACATTTAATATCCTTTTGAAGAATATTCCAGGAAAACAAATAACATCTCAAGGCAATCTCCAAGCAGAGGACAGAAAGTTACACAGTGACTAAAAAAGACTAAAAAAATAGATGACTAAAGTCAAAAACATGGTATTACTAAACATTCCAACTTCCATACAAGTAACAATGCCACCTACCCAGCAGTAAGCTTGTCATTAGCATAGTTAACATAGGGCCAGCACCCAAACAAGAGACTCTCTGTGTAATGAACCTTTGATAGCGAACCAAGCGCTTACAGAAGGCCACCAGAAACCCCACAGAACAGCTCTCATGGCCCGAGTGGTGGGGACAAACTGCCAAAAATATACAACACAAGTTAGGGGGAACAAGCTAACAGCAAGAGCAGTCACGGCTAAATACAGCAATAAAAGCTGCATTGTCTAACTTGTACACAATAGTAGTCACCATTATACACCATATCTGTCTTCCAAACAGCCACAACAGGAAGACTATTGTTGTCAGACTGGTTATGGAGCCACATCACCCCCATCTTCAGGCAGATATTATTTCTGGGAAAACCTTTAAAAACACCACAACGATTTAGTGAAGACTTAAGTACAATTAGGGGCTGCTTTTGGGTTAAACAAGAATGTGGGTGATTATCTCAGTAGGACAGAAAAGCACTATGCTATACCTATGCAGTGGTTACAGTGTCTGAAAGCTTACCACTACATTAACCAGAGCACATTATGATAGAGTGTACAAAACAAATTATAATGCGCCGCTTAAGGCAATCCCATACTTTTGTTCAACTTATTAAACTACTTACAAAAGGGCTTTACAGATATTCCTTATTTACCAGACTGTACAGGTTCCAAAAACGACCCTGAAGACCTTTGTTTTGTACCAGGTTGTAAACATGTTTACAGCAAAGTCACTCTTGGGCTTTAGAGGGTTTTCTACTTTCAATACCTGTCTCTAAGCCAAAGACATCTGGTTGCAAAAAAATTAGACTATTTCACTTAGTTATAACCCTGACAGTGTACTTGGTATGTCGTGGTATGGACTCTAATAAAAAGGACTCATTTGGTATTAGAGATGAAAAGAGATCAAATGACAGTGAAATGTTAATTCTCCTTCATTCACATTATCTAATAGATACTCAAATATGTGACAAGTGTTATGAAATAGGCCTGTCACAATATACTGCTGAAGGAAATAGAAAATAGATTATAATATTAATCATAAAGCAGAATGATCCACAAAAACGATTGTAAATGTACAATCATGACCTGCAATGAATACATAACAGAATGCAACACTTAAGTATTTAGTTTGTATCTGTAATGAGAAGTTCATAGACGTTTATAATTGAACCTTGTAGCTCAGATCTCATTTCAGATCAGAAAAATAACCAAAATGTTCCCCACTACAAAGAAAAGTCCCCATGATAAATAGTGACCCCCAAAATAAGCACTTTACATTGAGGATTTGTGGACCAAATTGAATTTTGCTGTATGATTATTATATTTTATTTAGTTCTAACATTTATATTATGACTTGAATAATCACAATTTTTAAACAAAATAATGATTTGAAGACATTTTTTTTTTCATGCTGCATTTGCCCTTTATAGACAATCTTAGCCACTAGATAACTGACAGGCTTTAACAAACTACAGCTTACAACAACTCATTTTGTTTTGCTAGCAAGCGGATATGGAGATAGCACTCTAATAATATACTAGGAATACTTGTATGACAGTTTTACTTTATCTGATTCAGGATATCGATTGAAGATTAGGTTAGGTCGATGTAAGAGACTAGTTGTGGGCCCAGAACATCTCATAATATTTGATCTTATACAGTGTAGTTAGATGAAAAACAATTGATTTGTATTTTAAAGAAAGTACATGCTATGCTCTGGTATTGACTGATGTCAGCATCTAAACTAAAAAGCTGGATCTGTGCATCACTAGACAGCAGACACACTAGATGTGGCATCATGTGACGTTGCCATGGTGATCCAGGACTCAGACATAACGGTGTGATTGTGCAGGGGATGATCACAGAGCTGGCAGACTGTTCCCGGGCTGTGACATTAGCCTCCTCCCGCCCACAGACATTTTAAAGACACGCCCAGTGGCAGAAGGGCCGCCAGCACGGGGCCCAAACCAGTATGGAAACTCCAACTCAAGCCTCCCATGCAATTTCCATATACATTACTTACTTGGCCAGAACTCATGTCTGGAAATATAATAAATTACATAATATCAACATGTGGATTTCATTGATTTTTACAGCAATCATTAACTAAGAGAGCCTACTGTTGACTTTATTTAAAACAAATGATTTAATTATATATTCTCTATACATTTTGATTTAGGGGGAAATTATTGCATTATTGAATATGAAAACTAAACTAAAACTACTAGGCTAAGTAACATTAACTTTTACTTATCAATTTCAACTGGACAGTGTAGACAAGGACTATAAAACTGGGGTCCTTACAACACAAAACCACTCATCTAATAATTTGTTCCTTAAATAATTAATGGTCTAATAGTTGCCAATGAATCAGTGCATGACTTGACTTGTGGGCCTTGTCATGATGGACAAAAGGGAAAGTCACAGATGCCAGTTGGAACAGTTAGCTGTCAGTACACGTGAGCGGCAGAGAGCACAACCGTGCGAAAACAGGTCCAACGCTGCTCACCCAGGATACTGTTGAACATGACAACATTACACAATCAGTGTACACAGTTCATAAAGCTGACTGCAGCTTCTCTGCTTATTTGCCTTCATGTTCTCAGATGTCAGGTTGAGGTGGGAGATATATTGAAAAAAACATAATATCACAATATAAATATTGAGTATATTGTCCCTATAACTGTTAAAAAATATCTCAAAAAGAAACAAAAACATGTAGTGTAATCTCCCAAACAAGGGCAACAGTTCTGTCCCTTTGTGGTTCATTTTAGTGGCCAGTCACATTTCTGATGCACTGTTAAAATATAGTTATAGTGAAGTTATAGACAGAAACATTAAATATTTTTTATTGCCCAAACTACTGACAAAAAACCCACAAAGTTACTTCTGCCGCCACCCTTAACCACTGTTTAAACAAAGCAATGTCCTTTGTTTGTTAAGAACTATTTGGATTTATGGGTTCTTATAAACGGCAGACTATATGACTGCAGTAGTCTACTTTGTAAACACCAAACTGCTAATTTGTTGTGAATCACTCTTCCTGAACTGTGTTTTTTCTAAGAAGAATTACACTCATGCAGGCAGGCAAAGTATGGACCATTATACAATCTAATGCAACATATAATTATACCTTGAATTAGACAAGAAAAAACAGAAAAGTGTCTTTGTTGAAGAAAACACCAACATGGACAATGTACAATATTTTTTCCCCTACAAATAAGACCAAAACACTAAAAAAAACATTCCAGCAACGGCACACAGTTTCAACCAAAGGACATATTAATTCTAGCCCAGTCAAAACCTGTTGCACATGCTTGAGAGTTTTCTGATCTGTAGCCCTTATGGCTAGACAAGATAAACCTGCTTTGTTTGGGTCTCCAACTTCATAGGTCCATGTGTAAAAACAAAGGCCTACAACAGTCACTGTCAGATTTAAAATTACTTTTCAAAATTTCCAAATTAATAATTAACTCTCAGACAAAAGAAGGCAACAATTAAGTTGGTGTGTGAGGCATTTTAGTTGGCCATTTGTAGTCTTATTTAAACAGATTTTTAGGTCTATCCTATTCTCTAGGGCAGACTTGTGGCAACAATTTTTTTTGGTTGCCACAATGATGATTTGTGTCCAATGATGGACACAAATCCTGAAAGTGTTTAGTATATTTGTAACTTATAGTATCCTTTAGTAACTGATAAATGACATGATCCTTTCCTTTTCTTGTTGGGACACTGAACAGTCAAACACATACCGTTCTGTTTCCAGTCAGTGCACACAGTGCGCATGCTCCGTTTACGACCCGCCTTGCCGTTTAGTCAGGGAACAGCTCAGTCGGACGGTGAAATAAATTCGCGTGACTAACACACAGGAAATTAACGGAAAGGTTAAAACACTGCATCAGAGCCATATACAGTTTATCATACTGGTTCAGACCGGTGGACTCGCTTGGTGGTACCTGTATTGAATGTGAGCATTTTGGCACGCTGCCTATGTTGGAATCGGGATGTAGACGCAGACACGTGCAGCCCCATTCACACATTTGATTTCGACCACTAACAAAACGATTTGACTAAGACTAACGATAATACTGAAGAGTATATGTTGTATTTGGACAATATAACGTCAGCAGTCTGCTGGACCAACGCGCCATGCGTCGTACCACAAGCTGCAGGAACTTAACAGGCTTTTTGACATTGTGTACTTACCAGGCCCGCTCCACCTCCACAAAATGACTAGCACAGTGGCTATACAAGACTGAGATCTAGAGTAAAACAGAACACTAGCAGTGTTTTTACGATAAAACGTACTTACCAACAAAACAGGGCACCGCGAAGGAGAATGTTGTGCCGTCTCGCTTCTACGCCTTTATCTTCTGTCCGGATTTTCCCAGACCCGCTCTCTGTGGGTTGCGTCGAAAATGTCTGAGATTCCAGCAGTGTCTCACCACGTCCTTCCCACCACGCGATGGTCTGTACTCGATTCGGTCGGTTTACGCGACCATATTGTCGTGAATGTCGCCGCCTGCTGCTGCACTCATCCGGGCGCTCGGGGATTGAGCCGTGGTCTGGACGCAGCTCTGGATGAAGCTCTGGATGACAGCTTCAGGCTGAGGGAGGGGATGAGGAGGAGGGGGAGAGCAGTGTGGTCAGTGTTGAGCACATCGGCACCACAAAGAACAGGAAAAACATAAAAAAAAATGCCCAATAGGTTTATACGCTTTTTTATTATCGCACATAGCCATATTCAAGCGTGTTACTTTATTTTATTAGCTCAGAGTGACCAAAAGATAGCGAAAGTTTAGAAATAAAAAGTTTATTGGCGCTATTTTTGGATCTATTAAAAATAAGAAATGAAGCAGTGTCAACTATTGTTGTTCTTTGGAGCCATATGGCTTCTTTGAACAAAATTTCAACGGTAGATTAGTTACGACAAACCTACATACTAATTAGCCCGACACGCCCAGTCAGTAAAAAAATAAAAATAAAATAAAAATAAAAATACTGGCTATTTAAAAGCTATAACTACATAGGCAATGTGAAACATCCACATCTTTCGTGCGCCACTGTTTGCATCCATTGCCATTGCGGGATTTCGTTTTGAGCCATGTGAAGGAATTTGTTTGTATGCAAAGTAGCGCGCGGCTGAGCGTACATTTTATTAAGTAATTTCGCTTTATTTGACTGACATTGCCCAAGTTTGCAAGGGGATGTCACAAATGACCCGTGAAGTGGACATAGGACTCTAAAGCGACATGTTTTTGCCGTGTAGAACTGTAGCCACGTGCGCAAAGCATAAACGTGTTACGTAACCAGCAAACGGAGTCCACGGGAGGAGGTGGGGAGGAAGGAGAGAAGCTCCCACAAGCAGGTAGGCAACTAACTAAACAAATCTGACTAGATAATAAAATTACATTATAAAACAGGCCTATTACAAAATGTATTTATTTAGCCTATATTTAGACAGGATGGGAAGTGGCATTTTCGTTCGGGTCGGTCCGGCTGACTACGTTCTGAGTTAGGCCTACATCCTCATCTCAGTCTGCAAATTATCTTCATATCCTATATTATACCACTGGAATAAGAAACATCGTGTCGCCGTGTGTTCAACAGTGTGTCCTCTTGTTTAGACTTCACAAGAGGCAGTTGTTGGGTGTGTTTATCCACAGACTTCTTTGAACTATTTTAAATGGGCCAACAGAACCACATATTTGTCCACGCTCTAGGGGGAGTTCGCACACTTGTCCTGGTTTGGTCCTAGGTTGAGTCCAGATTAGTCCAGATGTAGTCCTGTTTTAATCCTGTTTTAGTTCTGGTCTAGTCCAGATTTATTTTTTGAGTTAAGGGTTGAGTAGTCCCAGTGTTGTGTGCAAGTATAACACACTCCAAATAACTCACCCAAATAGCCCATTTTACACATGGCTTTAGAATCACGTTTATGATTGTTCTTATTTTCAGTTTCTTAAGAACTGTTCAAACACTAAACCGTCTCTGGCCTAAGCTGTACAGTCTGCTGCCTAACAGATCTGCAACAAATATCACAGCTTCATCACAGTTTCAGGAAATTGATCTGGATCCTGCAGCCTTTCCTGGGTTTCCTATTTTGCGTTTGGTTGACATCTTACTTAATTGCACCAAGAACCTTCAACACAAGGCCATAAGGCAATAGTAAGGCAGGTGGAGTTATAGTAGACTGGAGACCGTTTTTCAGCCTGATCTCTCCCAAGACAAACAGTTACAGTTGCACAACATGGCATGGGTTGGCCACTATTTAGATCTCCTTAACCCTCTCAGGCTCAAATTAAGTTTTAGTAACAGGAAAAATCTGATATTTGGGGAAAATTATCATATGGGGTAGTAATATACAATCCTGACTTTTTTTTGAGTGAGACCTTCACATGCAATGCGTTCTGGGATGTTGCAGATTTGCAATATTGGCCCGGTGTGGTAAATTAACACTGAAGACTGAATATGATATGAACACTAACTTTATTTGTATACCACTTTTCAAAACATGTTTCAAAGTGCTTTACAGTGGCAGAACAACAATAAAAACAAATCACTTCTTCGTGTGGAACTCCAAGAAACGATACCACTTTTCAAAACAATGTTTCAAAGTGCTTTACAGTGGCAGAACAACAATAAAAACAACTTGGTATAGATCACTTCTTTGTGTGGAACTCCAAGAAACAATTTTTATCCTTTGTAAAGCACAAAAGTACTTTGCACTTCTGGCAGGCCGTTTGCGTGTAGCCATTCTTGCACAGTCTGCATCGTCCACGTTTATCAGCATGGGTGGGAAAATGATCGAATCTGTCTAGTCTGACGACATCCCATGGCGCAGTCATCCTCTGAAGTGGAGGTCGGGCAGCTTGATGGGCTTCTGGAGCATCTTCCAATGACGGTCGTCCTCTTTTCCTGCTGTTCAAGTCAGCCAGTTTTCCAACCTTGATGAGGGCATCTGCAACTTGAGCACGGAAGTCAAGAAGCGGCATATACTTCTTCTCCTGCTTCTGGGTGAGATGACGGCGGTAGAGGAGCCAGCCATTGACCAGTGATAGGTCAATCAAGTAGAACAAGATGCGCAGATACCAACGACGTGGGCGGATGTCAATGCGATAGAGAGCTGCAAACATGTCCGCCAAGTCTACTCCTCCCATGTTGTTGTTGTACACCTTGACAATGTGTGGTCTGTCCACTTCCACATATTGCTTCTTCTCTTTCGACCACCTTCTGCATCTTTCAACAGGATCAGGGCCAATGAAGGATGACGCCAGTAACACTGCCTTGTTATCATACCACTTCACGATGGTCATCCCACTTGTCATTTCGTATTTCTCTTCATACGCACCACGCCCAGCCTTTGACAGTTCCTTGTCACTTTTGAGGGTACATCCACGGAGACGGTTACGATTGATAGTGGCAACTGTTAGAATTCCCATTTTCTTCAGTTCCACAATGAGTTCAGGGGAAGTAAACCAGTTGTCAAAATAGCACTTGTAGTTTAGTCCTTTTGGAACTTCTGATACAAGACGAAGCACAACTTCACCGGCAACTCCAAGTCCACGCTCATTGGTCACAGTCCCTTTTCCAGTGTATATTTCAAAGTCATAGACTAGTCCAGTGACACCTGCACGAGTAAAGACCTTGATTCCCCATTTTTTCGGCTTGTTCTTGATATACTGTTTCATTCCAATCTTTCCTTTGAAGGGGATCATCTGCTCATCAATGGAGTGGTTTTCTTCCGGTTCAACTTTCAAACAGTTGGCACGGACTTTCTCAAGTACTGGTCGCACCTTGAACAATGGATCGTATCCAGGCTCACCCTTTTGCTTCACATTGGTATTGTCGTTCATGTGGATGTATGTTCGCAGATGATCAAATCGCTTACGTCCCATGACTGTTGCAATTGGGTCATAGCGTGTTGCCGTCTGCCAGTACAGGCGGTACGATGGCATACGTACTACAGTCATCAAGATGTGTAAACCAATGAACTGCTCCATTTCAGATGGGGTTGTTTTCAGTTCTGGCCCATTCTGCATAACTGCATACAGGTTAGATTGGTGAGAAATATGTTCGAACACAGATTTGTCCATGAACTGATCAAAATACCACTTTGGACTTGGTATTTCGTCTGGTGGAGGTGAGAATGCAGGTCCTTGGAATGAAGAGTCTATGTCAGCTGCTGGGGGTTTCCTCTGCCTCCAACAAAACTGTTTGTTTACTGGAGCTGGGCCTGGCTGAGGTTCATCATCATCTGGGACCTCAGTGTCACTGTCAGCATGTATGTTATTAATTTCAACATCAAGGTGGTTGGGATTAGCTCTTGCTACTGCTGCCAGTGGCTCATCATCATCAAGGTCAGACTCGTATACTTCAGGAACAAAATCTGGATCGCCAATTTCATCGTCTGAAATGGATTCTGTGTCAGATAAAGCCCCATGTGGAAGGCAAACCATCTCAATGGCTTCCCTGACTGAAAATCTTCGTTGGCCTGCCATAATGCACTGCAAATCCTGCAAAAAGAGTATTCTGTAAAATAGTTTGTCAAAAAAAAAAGCTCAGTCAAACCTCACTGCACAGTCAAATGAACATCATATATGCCATTGCTTTTTTCAAATCTGCTTCTGATAGTTTGTAACTTCACTCCAAATTATTTCATTTTCCATAGGATATACCCTCAATGACACCTCAAAGTAATAAGTAAACAATGGTGATAGGAAAATAATCCTAGTATAAACTGTTGCTCAAAATATGGGCAAACTAGTAGATAAAGCATGTGGCATCCATTGGTACCTGTCCGACCATACGTTACAAATCAGCAACATTGAAATAGAGCTGCCCCTGGGAAAAAACCCTGAAGAGATAAAATCTACTAATTGGCATGTACTGTATTTATATATATTCATGATTTATCTTATGCAGTTTTGGTTTCAAATTAATGGAGACTGGTAGTGATACTTACATGAACTTGATGCCTAGAAAATCCGTGTCAGTGAAACCAAGCAAACACACATGTTGGAAGAGAGACAGTGCTGCCATCTGGTGAGCAATTGGGAAACTGTTTGTTACTAATGCACAACCAAGTCCTGCAGTGGTACTACTGAGTAAAAAAGGATCATAAAATATGGATGTAGAGTAATTAGGTAATTGGCATTTAGCTGTTGCAAATCTGCAACGCCTGCCTCGAGAGGGTTAATCAAGTACATGATTCTGTGTTCTGTCTTTATGCTTTTATGTGAATATCAGGTTCAGACAAGTCTAATGGGTGCGGTGTTTACCACATTTTTAAAATTCTCCTTATTTCAAACTAACGTTTACTCAGAATTTGTCATGCAGTCCTTCATTATGCTGCATTGGATGCTATTGAACAGCAAGCTTAAATTTAGTTATCAGTTTAACTTACATTGCTATAACCAACAAAAAAGCAAGTAGCAAGTTGTTTTGGAACATAAAAGTTTTCACAAACGAGAGACATAATCTAGGCCTTATGCCTTATTTTTTACTTTATGTACACAGTGTTGTTTATTATCTTTATACCTTTTGTTTCTTAACTCTTCTAATATTCATTTTAGATTGGTTACATTTAAGTGCATATTTTAGTTATTATTCTAGTTATTAATGTATTTTTTGATTAAGATGTTATTTCTATTCTCCTGCTGTTACTGACACTGGAATTTCCTCATTGTGGGACAAATAAAGGTTCTATCTTATCTTATAATAAATGAATAAATGAATATTGTAGCAAATATACGTACAGCCTAGCTTTCCCTGTGTGATGATGGGCTTAATCTGGGCTAACTCGTTTAATAATAGCCTCTTCAAATCTGACACAGTATCAGAACAATATGGCTTCTGTGGTCATTGTCATTTCAGCACAATAGTTCTATCCATTTTTGTCTGTGAAAAGTCACCAGTGAACCCATTGACTGTTTAATCAGGTAATAAGCACATTAATACAATCGGGTGCTGCCACCTTGTGGCAACTATTAGCAGCGCTTCACTGGGGAGTGTGTCTCACAGAGTTGTTGTCTGCTTTACGCTACAGCTTGGCTGCATGACCTGCATTTCACTCTATTTCATAATAACATGTTCTACTAGGTGCAGGGACACAATGGAGCAGAGGGCGTCAGTCAGTTCACTTCCCGAGGGCCTCCCCCCCTCTTAATGCACGCGCGCGTACGTACTCAAAAGCGCGTGCACCTTCTCTCAAACATGGCGGTCTCTGTAACACCGCTTCGCTCCTCCTTCCGAATGTGTAGCCCGATGTATTTACACCATCACCGCTGCCGGGCCAATCTGCGGATACAGAGAAAGTGTGAATGCCCGTGGAGACGCGTGCACCAAGCTGCGACAAGGTAACAGCGTAGCAAAAGGCACTTTATACGTCGTTATACTTTCTGAGCTTAGCTGCTGTCCGCCCGGTGAATCCGTGCGTAACGTCACGTGTTGGAGGAGGATGATGGTTGATTGACAGCAGCGCTCCCTCCACATCCGAAGAGGCGCGTGTTTCTCTACCCCTCTGTTTTGGGTTTTTCACCCATCCACGCGCTGCTTAAATCATGTCAGCCTTTAATCATCTTATACAGGAGGTTACATCAGCAAACATTAAACTGGACAATATCCTGTGCTGCATTATGCTGCAACACTGCACTGAAGCTGTATAGGCACACATATCACCCGAGCTTTATCATCCAGTGATTGCAATTTTGCATTCACATTTGCTTGTTTCTGTGAATTGTTTTAAAATATATTTTTATATTTTATAGACATGAAGCAGTGGTGATTTCTGGGACAGTGTTGGCTCGACAGATCCACAGAGAAATACAGCGGGATGTGGAGGACATGGTCGCTCAGGGCAACATGAGACCCCACTTAGCTGTGGTCATAGTAGGAGACGATCCAGCCAGTCACACCTATGTCCGAAATAAAACCCGGGCTGCCAATATTCTTGGTCAGACAATATTAAAATAACATGTTACAATAGTCAATCCCAAGGATAAGCAAATTAATAAAGATTTTATCACCAGGAATTTCAAGTGACACAGTTGTCCGGCCAAGCTCTGTCTCTCAAGAGGAGTTGCTGGAGCTGATTGACAAAATGAACCGAGATTGGAGAGTTAGCGGCCTCTTGGTACAATTGCCTCTTCCTGGTAAACACATTTGCACCTTTATGTAGTTCCATCTGTCATATAATATGTTAGTAGCTTGTAGATGGGAGATAAGCTGTATGCTCAATAAGCATTGCATCATAATGTAACATTAGTGTATGTTAACCATATGTGTTATATGTTAAATTTATATCTGTGGGGTTGGTGAAAAAGTTGTTTAAAACTGGTTCCCATAAAATATCTTCTGGTGGGTCTATAGAAAGTTGTTGGGAGTCGACATTACTGATCTTGGTAAAAGTCTACGAAAGCTTGAGTTATTAATCAAAAATGTATTATTTATTTTATAAAAAAAAATAACAGAGGCTGTGGTTACAAGCTCACCAAAGTCTGATTAATATTTTATTTCTAGACATTAAAAATTACTTAAAGAACATGCAAACTGCACAATTTGTTGTGAGTATTCAAATCGGAGTAATCAGATTTTGCTGTTACATTTTATTTTAATCTTTTAGTGAAAGTCAGACCCAGTTACTGGTTGTGATCAATAATTTATTACTACCTTCAATTGCAAGAGTCCAGATTCTGTGTTTTAACCATTGTCCTGAATGCAGCAACTTACTGTAATGATTTGTGCTACAATATTTAAGCCTTAACTCTTAGCCCTGCCTGTTTTGGTTAACATGTCTTTATTCTTGGCAGAGCACATCAATGAGCGTGCTGTGTGTAATGCCATTGCTCCAGAGAAAGATGTGGATGGCTTCCATATTGTGAACATTGGGAAGTTGTGCCTGGACCAGAGATCCATGATTCCTGCCACACCTGCAGCTGTGTGGGAGATTATCAAAAGAGCAGGTTGGAAAACTTCATACATATATTTATGTGTTATGTTATCTTGTATGTTGGTTAATTATGTTTAAATAAAAAAGTCGCTTCACCGTTATAGTTGAGAATTTCATATGATCTTGCTACTGCAATGCCAATATTTCTCCAGTAGGGGGTGTTAAATAAATGGAAGGTTTCAGTCCATGCAATGGAGAGCAGCACATCTGCTGTATTAATGTGACCGGTCAGTTCACATATTCAAAGTCCATGATTTAATTCTAAGGGTAATTACAGGCCTTCAAAATCATTTATGTTGAAAGCTTCACGGCCTAAGGGTTGTATTTCCTTATTTTTGTTCAATAAACCATTTTAATTGAACATTTTGGTAACCAATTTATTAATGCATTTACTTATTTTTACATATTTTACAGCATGTCAGCATTCTTTATATGAAACAGAATCATTATATTTTTCAGTATAATAACATTATTAATAGTATTATAACAAAACTACTACTGTATACTTATAACTAACAGTATGACTTTAGTTTAATCTTTATTACTAACAGTTGAATACCAGTGGTATGATAAGGTACATGTGATAGGGTTAAAACATACTTGATCTTTTCCTCAGGAATTGAAACGGTGGGCAAGAATGTGCTGGTTGCTGGCCGCTCGAAGAATGTTGGAATGCCCATTGCGATGTTACTGCACACAGACCGTTACCATGAACGCCCGGGGGGTGAGAGTTTCTTAATCTTTTGAGACATTTACAGGTAACTTGATGCCGAGTATTGCGTGAAAGTCTTTGTGGAAAATGGATATTGCCCCATCAGTACTTTTCCTGACAAATTTCTTAAGTTTTTGTTATGGTTAATAGATAAAATACATCTCACTACATACTCTTACAATAAATCCTGATGGAATTGTGCCAAAAAGAAAAAAAAAAAGACTCACACAGTGCCGTAGGAAATAGGATACTGCCCAAATAAGGGGATAGGAAGAAGGAGGGTCATTGGAAGAACTATGCACCTTGATGAAGCAATGCTGTATGACACGCTGCCTCCATCACTCAACAGTAAGACATATTTTAAAATACCCAGTAAAATGTGATATAAATTGTACTTTAAATGGTGGATGCTATACTTTTACAAAATACGCTATACTTAAACCAAAAAACACTTTAAATGTGTATGTCTTGTGACGTTCTGGTGCACTGGGACCCCTTTTTGTTTTCCTTTTTCTTTTATTATGAAAAAATACATTATTAATTATGTCAGATGCACATAGCATTATAGCCATCAATATTAGCACTAAACACTAGGACAAAACTCGGAATTAACCCTGATCTAGGACCAAATAAGCTCTAGAACATTACCAAACCAAACCTGTGTCAGGACTTAACTGTGCTCAAACCAGGACCAGACTCATACAGATGTAAGTTTAATGAAAGGATTTGCCTTTAGGTGATGCCACCGTGACCATCACTCACCGGTGTACTCCGAGGGAACACCTGAAGGAGCTGGCTAACCTGGCTGACATTATCATCACAGCTGCAGGTAATGACAGAGTCACAGCCCTTTTAAAACTGTGTCACTTTGGTGTTGTTTTTTCCTGTGGTGCTCATTATTGTAAATTAAATTTAAAAAAATTAAGGGATGGTTTATCCCTTTATTAAAATTCGCTCAATCTAATTCTGACATATTTTGTGAGAATCTTGGGTCCCAAGCATAGACTGTATAAAAAAAGTGGACAAAGCGAGTCTGACCCGTAGCGTTCAGTGCCATCGTTAGCTCACGATGCTAACGGTTACAGGAGCGAATTTGGAGCCAGGTTCTATTTTATGAAAAGGATTTTTTTGATGGACAGAATAGCGAAAAAAACCCCAAAAACAGGATCATGTAGAGCGGGTTAATACGAATATTTTAAAACCAAAATGACGAGGCTCACAGCAGCAGTCACAGAGAGAGGGACGGCAATATTCCAACGTAAGTCACTTGGAGTCAGGGTCAGTAGGAGTCGGAAGAGCCGCATGAGAACTTCCTATTTGGACTGCGGCGGGTAACGCGTTAGCCATGTCCATTTATATACAGTCTATGGTACCAAGTCCCAACCCCCAGGTTGCATATATTAGACAATATAAATGAAAAAAATAATCAGGATTTCACTGTTAAGTCATGTTATCATGTCAACCTCTGGTCAATGATTATGAATAATTTCTTCTCATAACTGATATTGTGACATGTTTGTGTGCAGGTGTCCCAGGGCTGATAACTGCTGATATGATAAAGGAAGGAGCTGCAGTCATTGATGTTGGAATCAACCGCATTCACAATCCCAAGACAGGAAAACTCCGACTCATAGGAGATGTAGACTTTGAAGGTATGTGAACAACCCCCATGATTTCTTATTTATTTTTTTGTTTTGTAATTATAGTTACTGCAATAACAATAGAAGAAAAACTACTCTCTGTTTTGACTTGTTTCAGGAGTGAAGCAGAAAGCAGGTTTTATCACTCCTGTTCCTGGAGGCGTAGGTCCAATGACAGTCGCCATGCTGATGAAAAACACTGTCAAGGCAGCTAGGAACGCACTGACGCACTAGGCACATAATACAACAGCTTTATCAATGAATGAACACTCATGCAAAACTGTATATACACATACAAATATACAACCATTGTACAAACATTTATTTAATGGCATGTACACATATTGATATTTCTTATTGCCTCAACTCATCTGCTGGAAAACATACTTGATATTATTGTATATTATTTATTTATTTATTTATTTATTTATTTCAGTTATTTATTCAAAGGTTACATTTTTACCAAATCAAATTCATATTTTTTCTACAGAGGTTGTTTTGTTCTGAGCATTCCAGATTCACTGGAAGTTATCAATGAAATAAATGCTGTGCCAACATAAATTTTGTTTCCCCTTTACGAGTCTGTTACTGTTAACATTATTCTGCAAAATTGACTCTTGTGAGCTTTAAGCCATGTTGTAATGCTGTTAACTTCTCAAAAACATACCTGGACTTGGGGTTTTTTTTCATTCACACATGTTTGAGTAACCCTTTATTAGTAGTCTATCAAAATTTTTCTATAATGTTTGTTGACATTTGCAACTTGCTAGTTTCATGGAGGTGTTAGTGATTTGCCTGTAATGTTCCACAGTATGATAACAACTTTTTTTACTGTGACAGATCTGACCTCTAATTTGCCCTGCTGGCGTCATCTGCTGCTGTATCTGCTTGTCTCTGTTGGGACTGATACATTTAATGCCATATTGTGGAACATACCAGCATCTCCATGGCATACCTTTAGTTTGACAAGTCACTCAACAAGACTCTCAACTAAACATCTTGTCCTTCAAAGATCTTAAAAGCATACTGAACAGATCTTTTAACAATACGGTACTTAAGTTTTTGGTTTCTCTGCGGCAGTCACATTTCAGACTCTGATAAACGAGATCCCTTGTCATTATGGCTCGGGCCTGTCTGGACACGCTGGCTGTCAAGTGAAACTGGGAAAGGAAATAATGTGATTTAGGAGGAAGGAAAAGCTTTTATTCTCATAAATGGTGCCACTCACTGATTGGTCTGTCGATTCCCCAAGCTCTATATAAGATCTGTCAAAACCAGTTAAACTTCACTCTCGCTAAGCTGTAACGCCGGCTTCACTATGTTTAGTCAAAGAAACTCCAGAACAGGTAAGGGTCTTTTTGTCTTTTTATTGTAAATATTGTAATGTGGTGTACCTCTGTGGCAACTAATATTCTTAATTTTGTCTTATTTTATCAGCTCCAGTGCTGGTTGTGTTGTTCTTGTTTTATACGACTGCGGCATCGACAGACATCACCAACACTACAGCATCTCCAGCAGTGACAAACTCATCCTTAAGCACACAACTCAACAGCAGTAAGTTTCTGAGTTTCTAACGTATCTTTCCAACAAGAATAAATTAATAGATATAGCCTTGTATTTAGGGTGGTTAAAAGTGTAGTGTAATGTATGTGTTGAATACTATAAAGTAATTCTGCATTTTTGGTGGAAATTTTACAGTTTTCACTTTTTGCGTGAAACCTGAACGTCAATTGTTACACTTACAAATACATTTTAGCCCATTTCTCATGCCTTACAAAAATATTATCATTATGAGAAACAAAAATATTGAAGCATTTATATATTCATTCACATTTTTTTCCCCACAGGTAGCGCTGATAAGTCACATAGACCATGTGGTAGTGACAACGTGAACTTCTGTTTAAACGGTGGCCAGTGCATTTACTACCAGGACCGAAATGAACCATCATGCCAGTACGATAAAATACTCTTATTCAGCAATTGCATGTTCTATGTTCTATGTCCCCATATGTAAACGACTCATGTATTTAACTCTTTGCAGGTGCCAGTTTCCTTTTGGAGGTGAGCGCTGCGGGGAAATCCCATCCCTCACCCTTAGAACAAACAATTCAGAGCAGCTCATTGGAGTTATTGTTGGTGTTCTAATGGTGATCTTTGCTCTGGTCATCATTATTTCCTGCTGTTTCCTTAAGAGGTAAAACTGGCTTCATCATCACATTCATTATTGTCTGTCAGTTATGTATATAGGCCTTGGTTGACAGTTTTGGTTGTGATATATTTACCAGTAATTCAATATTTTTTCCAATACACTATTATTATTTTTATTATTTTTATTTGCAGGTGTGTAAAGTCAGCCCCTCTCAAAACATCTTCACCAGAAACCCAAGTATGACTTCTGCTTCCTTCCTGACTGCCGTTATGATCATCATGGCCAGACATTTTTATGCGTCATAGACCAACGGTTTTTGAGTCGAGCTTTTGTCATGTTATTTATTGTATTTTACTATTTATTTTGAATAATTAACTTATCTTTTGTAATAAGTATGTAATAAAGTTTTCTACATTTTTTAAATTGTGTTCATGTTTGTGGGTTCCAGACTCTTGTTTATTGGCAACAATTTTAGGACACATGACCATACAAAATATTTTATATTTTGTTCTGAAATGTTTATTGTTACTATGGCAACTATGGTTATTTTTCATCACCTTAAAACCCACGGATATGTTATTTATTACATTATTATTATTATGTTATTTTTACAAGTAGACCTAATTATAAAACATTAAAAACACAATGGCGTTTACAGTGTATTTTTGTATAACATTTCAAGTGCATATTTAATGGCACTCCTATACAAAATTGCACTAAATCCCTGATCAAAGCAAAGCTCTGTTCATGATGGTCGTGCAGGTCACAGTGATGGGTGACTGTGGAGAGTCTACAAGCCCCTGCTTGTCTCATTTCCGGTCCTCCGGGTCGTGCTCTCCATGGGCACCCACCATGACACCCACAAGGAGAGCATCCCATGAGTGTGTCACCACACCCACCACAAAGAAGAGTTGAGGTTTGCACTTCCCGCCGCAGATAAAAGCGTCTCCTAAGTCCGCACCTAATAGTTTTATTACAGTCTGAGAGAAGTGCGCACATTTGGCCACGTTTGGTTAAAGCGTCTGCCAGCGTCTTTTCAACTGGACTATGAGGAATAAACAACTCTCCGTGCTCGTGTCATTCATCTGTAAGTTTTATTCTATTTGTTAAGCTTACGCAAAATCAATATAGGCCTATACTGCTATATTTTTGAGGGCCTAAACCGAGTTAACATTCTGTATTTTTGTTAAAATGCGTACGCCTTTTAGAATGCAGCTTACTTACCTACTTAAGCATTGGAGTAGGCATACATTCGTGTATGTTTGTGTAGAAATTTTTAAAATGAAAAACTAGACCCAATATAACAGTTTATACAACACACTGACACGTTTGTTAATATTATTAATTGATTTCATTTTTTATTTATGCACTAGTTAAGTTGTGTAGGTGAAGTTGTTTATAATCATTGGGCTATGTGGTAGCAGAGTAGAAGCAGAATATTTAGAAGCATTTTCCCATAGTCCTATAGAAGTGTGCACATTCCTTTTACAGACTTGTAGATGATCCGAGTGGAGGTTTTGTGGGTGTAAAAGGCCACATACCTGTGTTAATGGGTCTGAGCTCATTCCAGACCCTCGGGGATGCAGGATGTTGGCATTAACATCTGAAATGGAAGCTCTCCACTGTACTGTTCATGAACTGTTATTTCACAATGCATTTTTCAGTCTTGTGTAAACCATTTGTAATAGAGGTGGGGGTGCAAAATTATAATAATGAGTAACCCTAATAAAATGATTAAGAATTTAAACAACAGAACATACAGTGTAATCTTCCAAACAAGTGCACAAAATTATATTCTTGCACTTTTGTTATAGATTTTATACATTTTGTACAAAAGTTGAACATCAACAAAGACAATTACAGCCATTTGAGTAAAATATTAACAGATTGCTATAGTATTGTCTGAATTTTGTCATTGGGACAATGTCCTAAAATATTGACAATAGGCTTTGGCCCTTCCCTTATTGATAAACACATCAAGATGCACTTAATATTATGAAAGTTTGTTATTATTTTGTGTCATATCTGGCAGAGTTCCCAGGGAACACATTTGGATTCTGTATCGGTGGGGTAATTCTGATGACATACTGAAGATGATTAACGCTATGATTAACTGAATAACAGTTACTTGGTCATCACTCAGGTTTCAGGGTGCACTCTCATTCATCCATAAAGAGACCCACCCAACAACTCGTCTGCTCCTCTGCTCCCACCAAAACACTAAAGGCAGACTCTGTAATAATCCTGATCATAACTCGATTTATGCCAGTCCTGACCAGCTCTCATTTGCCTGTGCTGGCTGCAGGAATGTGGGCGTCTGCAGAAACAGTGCCATTAAAAGACTTTGCAGGCTGGTACAAGCACAATGGCTTTTTAACTTTGCCGTTCCACTGCGCACTGTATTCTAGAGGACACTCTTCAGTACCCAAAACCCTCTATAGAGGGTGGCGATGAAGTCTCCAGAGGTGGGTAGTAGCCAAAGTATTTACTCAAGTGATAGAGCCATTACTTAATAATAATAATAATAATAATAATAATAATAATAATAATAATAATAATAATAATACTTATGGCTGCATGGTTAATTACTGCCTAAAAGAACACAATTGCCTTAAATGCAATGCAAAAACTGCAAACATAAGAAAGACTTAAAATGTCTTGTTCATACAATAAAATAGAAACAAAAAAACAGATGTTTCACAATCTATGAAGAGTGGCTCATGACTCATGTCCCTGTAGATGCCCAAATGGCTCTGCAGGTGGTGTCAGCTGTGCTTAGATTTAGGGAAAAGAAAACTTGCTGTAGTCTAAACATCTAAAACCATGTTCAGAAATGTATGGGATTTCAGTTATTGGCTAGTAATGATGTGTCTCTTCAACAGATGTTGTACTTCTTTGGCCCTCTGCACAAACCAGAAACACCTCTCCCAGAGTATCCACTGGAGATGTCACCTATGCAGGTACCCACTTGCAAAAATGTTATTATTATGTTTAATTGTATCTATTAATACAGATCCATGTCAGTGTTACTCTTTATGATATAAATTTGGAAGTTTAACTCCAGTGTCCTCACCAGGTGATGCCTTTGACCCAGAGCGCCCTCATGTGGCGAAGAGATCCATACTGAGCTGCGACACATCGTTTGATCACTACTGTCTTAATAATGGCCAGTGCATGTATATAGTGGACTTAAATGAGAATCATTGCAAGTAAGCATTGTTTTATTTACATAGTAGTATCTTAGTATCATTTGTTTGAGAGAGAGTTTATTGTTTTTGCAGATGTGAACAGGGTTACCTGGGCAGTCGCTGTGAGCAGCCACAGCTGGTCGTCAAGCCCATGAAGCAGGAAGAGCTGGCTCTGATCATCGTCTGTGTTGTTCTCGTGATTTTAGGCCTCGCTGGAGCCATCTATTTCTTCTGTAAATGGTAATCATTACATTCATTATGAATGTTCCAATTGTTTTATCATTCACTTTTTACATTATAAGAAAGAGACAAGGGAAAACAACTCTAAAGAGACAGTCCAACCAACATTTTTTTGTCACTAAATGCACACACATACAAAAGAAAACTATGATTAGTGTGTATTTTCATGATGAGGAAAATAGTTTACCTTGTCTCTACATTTGACTGATGCAACCAATAGGGTTATATAGTTATTTTATGGGATTTCAAAGTTGTGCATTAATCTACATAATGTATTTTCAATGAGCATTACTCACTGTGCAAGAAACTATCCAAAGGGCTACACCCTGAAATGTTTCTGATACATCGAGTCAGACTCAGGATAGATGTGGGATTATTTTGAGGTAAAAATTTAATTTATTTTGCAACATGTTGTCTTCTGGTACAGGTACAGAAAAAAGCAACCTCCTCAACAGCAGAAGCGACTGAGATACACCGCAGTGCAGATCGCTTATATCTATGGGAGACCACTTCACCCCCAAACACACCATTTCAATTAGTCTGACTTTAATGAATTACAACAGTATGTTTTAGTTAGTTTAGTGTCTATCTACATTTTATTTATTGAGTCTTAGTATAATATGATTTGCTGCAAAAATGAATGTATTTTAATTTATTAAATTTTTATTCTACCACACTCACAAAAATGTGCAAAGTGTCAAAGATTTGTGTAATTTTTGGATTCTTTTCAGTTTGTTTTGACGTTCTTGATCGTTCCCAAGGTTACAGCTTTGGCTGCTTGAAATGCGTCTCATCCAGTTCATCTGAGGGATGTTTCTGACATTGTACTACTAAAATTTAAGAATTTTACAAAATGTGAATAAATAACTTAATAAATGAAAAATATTTATCAGTTATGTGTAATTTGAACAATCGGCAAGTTAAATCATGCCACATGAAATAAATATGATTCTTAAACCTTTTTGTTTATGAGCAAATAAAATATCCTAATTCATTAATAAACAAACAAACAGTTTCCATAAATAGATTTAGTTATTCTCAAACTAATGGCAGGGTTATCTTGCCTGTGCATTTCTAAAAGCTTCTAGTTAGAGTTATCATCCCATTAAAGTCTCTTTATGTGTTCTGTATGTTAATAATGCCCAAGCCAAACTTAAAAATTAACCCAAATCCTATTTCAGGCACACTTCAACAGACATTACCAGGCACCATGAACTTGAACAAAACCAGATGCTGGAAATTTGACATTAATGAGTCTAAAGGCACTGATATGCCTTTTTCATTGCCATACAGTTAGGTCAATTTCTCTCTGGGTTTTATGAAGTAGTATATGTGGAGTAACAAGGTTTTGTATGTCTGAGATGTACCAAGAAACAAACATGGAATTAAAACAAACTAAATAAACCACTCTTTAAGGGAAACATGAAAAGACATTTATATTAAAACTGTGCTGAAAATCCATTTGGTTATTTTTGGTAATTCTGGTGGCTGCAATAGTACATTACCACAATGTGTAACAAATGTTTTCTAAAATGACCACTTTGTATAATATTCATACAGAAACAGTGACCATCAGAAGGCTGAAATCGTCCTGGTTCTTTGCACAGAACATACATGTGTCATTATAAGTCTTATTTGAGCTATAGCATCACCTGTAGGCTACAAGTATAAGTAAGTTTTACTTTTTTATTGTTTTAAGTCCATGCTTCAAGCCTATTTTAGTCTGTAGTTGTCTCATAAAAACAACCTCCAGGTCTGGAGTTCCGTGCATACCAGGTCCACGGGGAGGGTATAGCCTCCGCTCACAGACACAACAAGTGCAGAATGAAAACAAACGTGCAGCGTCCACGCCCAAGCCTCAAGGTCTTTGCTAATTTATATGGACCAAAATAGAAATAGAAGATGTCCTTACAAAGCACTCACTGATTAATCAGCCTGAGGTCATTGTAACTATAAACTAATCTCATATTTCCTGGATGGATGGATGTAGCTATTCCAAATCTGAGTTTTTAGTTTTAACTTCATAATCCAAATATGTCCATCAAATCACTGTGATTTTTTAATCCAATTTTTTTTAGATGTTATACATTTTGAACCAATGGATCTTCCCGATAATACCAATAAAGCTTGCTCATGCAACTGTAAATTGTGTAACTGTGGCCTTTTTTCTGGACATACAGGAAGCATGAGGAAGCATGAATATTAGATAGTGGCCACTGCGGTGACCTGAGAACATTATTCTTAGACAGAAGTCATGAGTCACAGAACACCGGATGCTAAGTGCATTGCCTGAGGCTGTTCATACACTCACCTTTACTTGTGGTCACTTTTGGAAGCTCATTAAGTTCCTCATACATGCACACACGCACTCACAGCCCCCTCATGCATACTGTGTCAACATGCAGACACACACCCTCACTGAGCAGAGGCAGGCGCTGGCTATAAAAGCTGCTCCCAGTGGAAGGTGTGAAGCACAATCAGACCAGTCCAGCCGAGCACATAGACACAGAGACACACAGAGACACACAGAGACACACAGAGACACACAGAGACAAATAGGGACACATAGAGAAACACACGCACACACACGACTCCTCTGCACTGGGATATGAACACTCTCGTCTTAACCTGCCTCCTGTCCTGTGGTGAGTACAGACCTGTATTTGGACAGCTTTGTGAATCAGTGAGCTGCAGCATAGGGGAAACAGGAGACAGCGCAAGACAAGACTTGTCACATTCAGCTATTTCTCAGGGAAGAATTTCTGTCTCAAGAATTTGGCCTATGGCTATAAAAAAAATCTCAGATAAGTCAGAAAAAGGTCACTATGTTAGTAAATAAATGACAATAGAACAACAGCTGAAACAGTTGAACTGACAGTTTAGAATTGAGACTCTAAGTGAACTTTGACCTGTGTCCCCTGCTTGTTCCTAACATTTACCTGTTGTCTTCATGTTTGCTGTGTGCGGTAGTGAGCAGCGCTCTGGGTGTGTGGGGTTCAGAGGTGACCTTCTCCACAGAGCTGAGTGGAGTGACGGGGGGTCCAGCGTCAGGAGAAGGCCTCCATAGTCTGAACGACGATGAGGAGCTGGAGCTGGTGGAAGTAGAGGAAGAGCCCTCAGGAGCAGCACACCTACCCCCTCATGGTACTGGAATACCCAATTATTCCAGCTCAACTCAATTTATTTTACATTGTGGTATCATGATTTTATAATTTTCACCAAAAATGACCTGAAATTATACACCCTCATTATGACTTTAGATTCTAAACCACCATTTTAGAGGTGACCAAAACATTTTTAGTGATCTGACTTGATTTGTGTTACACTACTCAAGCATCAAAATGAGGAAGATGTGCTTGAGCCAAATACATAATGACAATAATAAATTTTCAATCTTCTAACATCCCCCTTCTGTTTTTCTACAGTACTGAATGTTCTTCAAAATGAGAGAAAGAAGAAGAAGGGAAAGGGCAAGAGGAAGAACCGCCATAGAGGTAAAAGCACCACAGTCCTAAACCCAGAGCACATGTACCACACGAGCGGGTACACTTCAGCCATCATCACCACAGAGGACCCCTGTACCTCCACACACCTGGACTACTGCATCCACGGACACTGCCACTACCTGGAGGGCCTGCACGAGCCTGTCTGCATGTGAGTACAACACCTTAATCGATACTGGATATGATAAATACTCAAACTGTACACAGGGAAAAAGTATAGGAACGAAACCGTTCTTGGTCAATGGTCCTTTGTAAAATCATGTTTTGCAAAACTATCTAAGAAAATATGGCATTTTTTTCCATTGCTCACCTATATTAAAAATCAGAACTTCATAACTGGTGTCATATTTTGAAGATGTTTATAATATGCCAAAGAACTGCAAACTGAACTGCTCTTTGGGATAAATAAAGATACTGATTGGGTTTGGGTCTGGCTCAAATAGTACAGTTGCTCTTAGTTGTACTTCATGTTACAATTCGCATACAGGGATTGCAAACACATTACTAATAACCGATATATTTTTTAATACAAATGTGATAATTGTGTCCATAGTCATTGAACATTTTGCCTCATGTTGCAGCTGTATGAAGGGCTATGTGGGGTTGCGTTGTGGGATCCAGACCTTGGAGACTAAAGGGCCTTCAGAAGACAAAGGCAGTGGTCAGGAGCTGGTCCAGACTGTGCTGGTGGTCATTGCTGTGGTTCTGTCCATCATCAGCTGCACTGCCATCATCCTCATGACCTGTGCCCAGTGAGTATACTCTATTGCTGTGCTGAGGTTCAAATCATAACATTTTATAGTCCAATAGTTATTTAATACTTATAGGGGCAGTTAAAATTCATATTGTTGAATGCAGAATTGTGTTATAATATAGCTATTTATGGAGTTTAATCACTAAAGGAAATGATCAGGTTCATTTGTAACATTTGTGAATTTTGGATATTTCATGGCATAGTGCGATGTCATCAGTAGGAAAAACAGATTCTTGCCATCCACCCGAAAGTGTGACATCCTCACATTGTAGAAACTGAAAACCACCAGTCGATAATCATAATGTTTTACTCATATAAGGTTCAGATGCAGTTTAGTTATTACACTAAACTTTAACTTGCCATAAACGCATTATAACTTCTCTTTATCTGGCTCAGTAACACATCAAAGGCAGACACCCAAACACACCCAAACACACCTTTTCTACGCAAGAACTGCTCACGTCACCTTCTCCAATGAGTTTACTAGACCATTATATTGAACTGTAATGATCTTTTAATTGTATGTATGACTAAAATAAATGCAAATACAACTTCAGGGCATACTCACTTAGAGACAGTTGTTGCCATGTAATCATTTTTATCAGCGTGTGACTAAAGCATAACTCAAAGTATCTGTAATCAGAGTCAATAATTCACAAAGTCAATAGTTCAATAGTGGTTTTATTTTTTATGGTTCAGGTTACAACGAGCTGAAACTTAATTTTTAACTCATTCTTGAAAATACTGACCCACATAAGTATAGACCTACAGAAGGTCAAACAACAGAAAAAACACATTTCTTTCACCTGAAGTCAAAGCCATGAAACTGACACTGCGTTGGGAGCCTCACATGGGAAAATCCCGTTCGAAAGGATGACCTGATGGTAAAGATTAAGTTTTTGTTTCTTTTCTTTGTAGTTACAGATCTCATAAAAATTTCCTGGCGTCATATCTTGGAAGTGGGGGAACAGCAAAAGAACAAGAGAAACTCCAGAAAACCCAGAGTGATGCTGTGGTGTGAAGTGCCAAGTTGTTGCCAGGTATGAAACTAGTTCTTCATCAGTTTTATCTAATTACACACATTTACATAAATACAGCACCAACTTTGATTTTTTATTTGTGGATTTCTCCCTTCTGAAATTCATCAAGGCAGTGTAGGTGAAATGCTATGTAAATTTCAGAATAATAAAGTGTGATTTCAGAATTTTATGAATGATTAACAATATCAAAAACTACAAGGGTTAAACATTTTAGAGAAAAACATATGGACATGCAGAAAACTTGAAGGTGTCATTTTTCAGCCTGTTTCCATGGACATATTTATTGATTTGTAAAATGTTTATTGAACATATCTGTGTTCATGGAGACAAGCGGGTTATAGATCAGATCTGTGGAGAGAGGCAGTCCTGCTCAGAATATTTAGGGGTATTTTGAGCAACCACTATTTAAATTAATGCCACACTGCAGCACATTCCAGGCAACGCAATAACATGCTATCACATACACTCCATGGAAATAAGCAGAATAGGTACTTGATGCACCTTTAATTAACTGGACAAATTTGATGTACTTGTTACTGGAACAAATATGTCAAAAGAAACTAAATTATAAAAAAAGAACATGCTAACTATCAATATATTATAGTTTTAATCGATCAGCTACAAAGTGCTGTCATTAATTAATTCAAATTCATCATGTTCCTTGGATCTTAAATAGGTCTTAACCAACATGTTGTCAACGGCATATTAAGCCTGCGTGCTTTTTTCCTAATATTACGCAATCTTACTCTCAATATCAAACACGTGTATGTAATTTCTAAACAGTAGACTATTTCCTTAAAGGGATGCTGTAACCTGGGCATTGTAGCGATGATGTAATGACCACTATTCCAATTCCAATTAAGGACATCATCCGGACCTGACTCGCACGAGTGTTAATCCAAAGAGGAAAGAGTTAGGTTCCTGTTGTTATTGCGTTGCTTGTTGAGTAAGGGCAGTTGCATCGTGCCACTTGGAATCCTCATAAGTGTGGACTCGGTTGCATACCATCGTAAAGAATAACCTGTCATTTATAAATAGCACCGCGACTGTTGGTTTGTGGATCCATCTTAATTACGGCGCTTACATGTGGTCAGCTCTGATACACACTCACTCACACGCAGCCTTTGTCCTTAGCGAAAACACTTGAGTGATTATGTGCTGTGCTGTGCCTGCCTGTTGTTGACTGGGCTAAAATGACTGGGCTAGCCACAGATCTAAAGATCTAACCTATAACTTACTTTGGTGGTGTCACCTGCTTATCTGCATAGAGTTAGATCAATTAAATACCATACTGTAAATATTCCAGGCAAAAAAAAGTCAACCATTTTTGGAGTTTGTAATGATGTAATGAAGACAAATTGTAAAACACTAACAATTCAGTACTCTACAGCAAGCTCACAATGACACATCATAATTTATAATACATTTATCTTCCTTTTTATTGTATGTTTATTTCCAGAGAGTTACACCTTGAGAAGACGGAGCAGCCCAGCAGATCCTGAGGACTTGTGATGACTGTAGAGACAGATGCTTTTGTAGATGCTGTTAAAGAATGATCTGAAGTCTTTATTAGAATGTAATTTATTGTAGTGTAGTTATTTATTGCTAAAATGCCATTGAACTGTATGTACTGTATGTGGATGCTGAGCATTCACTTTTCTAGAAGTTTATAGCTATTTTATTTATTGCACTGCTGTTGTTATAGGTCAGACAAACCCTTTTCATTTGGAAAAGGGATGGACAATGGTCACCAATAAAATATCTCAGTGTTATATTGAAAATGTGTTGCTTCATAATTTGAATTTTATTTAAATTCCCATCTATATGAAAACTCCTCTTGCACAAAAACATAACTGCTACCTACGCTATACTCTCACAACTATAACCTCTCATTTTAAATGAAAGGGATAACTTAGATTCCTTCATTTACATCCAAACCCAATCATTTGCTAAAGACTGCCATAATTAATCCTAATTTTAATAACCCAATGTAACCCATATAAAGCACTCAGTGTTCTGTCACAAAAAGCCTCCTGGCTGGTATATGCCCTACGTGAACTGACATAATCATTATTATTTGCACAAGGCAACAATAAAAATGTTTCCATTGAACTCTCCCAGGACTGCGTCTGAATGAAGCAGGGGTGTGCCTTCTTGGAACTATTTTGGAAACGTCGTGGTTACTTAAAATTAAATGTATTTTTGTGCTGCCTAAAATCACAACAATAGTCACCTTGGAGGGCTTTACAAAATACCTTTTAACTTTAACCATCATAACTTTAGAAAAAACGTAAAAACTGTGAAAGTTTTGGCCAATATCAGATAAGCAGATTAACCAACATTTACAGGAAACAGCAAACTATTGCTCCAGACAATCAGGGTATAGTCATGGTGCTGTGGTACAGTGGTTCATGCAGTGGTTACAGTGGTTTCTGTCCTCCTTTAGGTTGGTCCTTATTTAGAACTAGAATAGCAAGTAGTCTCATTGTAGATCTGGTTTGACTCTAGGTTAAACCAAAAATAATACTGGTCCTAGGAATAAAAAAAAATATTTTCTTAGGTGATGCTTTGTGTGAAATGTTTGAGAACAGAAGACCTATACAATTGCAGATGTCCGTGTGCTAAAGTTAGTCCATAAATCACACTGGTCTTCTAAATAATGAAATGAATAATAGTAAAACCCAAACAAAGTGTAAGTGCTTCTGGCTCTCAGCTTTTATTTGTAATATTTGTAATATAATATTGTGACTGTAAAACTGTGAGTATTTTCAGAAGAAATTAAAGCTCCTGATTTAATAAAAAAAAATTAGGATGATTTTCTGATCCAGTCTTCACAACATTAGGCAGAGTAATAAATAAGAGCAAAATGGTAAAACAATGGGAAACAGTCCATAAGTATGTTGGGCTAATAAAAGTGAATCTTGACAACACATAGGCTGACACACAATGCATATTTGTAAATGTAAACATACTGCCCAAGCATTTGGTTGTTATTTCCTGTGAGTGTTGACAATACATAAGGGCCCTCTACAGGCAGCGGTGGTTATGACTCACACATTTTCTCTTTTTGATATTTTGATGATAGCATGCTAACTTGTCATCCTTTTTAGTTAATAAAACTTCCTACAAATGCTTTATTTGTTTGGACTGCATTATACTTCCCTACTTCGTTAAAAGCTTTCATGTTCACAATGAACAGTCAAGTTTAAAGGTGCCCTATTACACTATTTTCTGATCTATGGTATAACATTGTTTCCTCATCAAAAACATAGACGGAGTTTTGTTTTGTTTCATTCACACATGCTTTGACTGAGTTCTTCTCTCCAACAAAAAACACATTGTTCCACCTTATGATGTCATGTGGTAATACAGGAAATACTGTGTTTTAAAACTCCATATACCTTCATTAGAATAACTGATCATTTCAGATCTGCAATTGCCATTCTCCACTGAGCTAAAGGTAAAAGGTAGCTGTAACTTGAAATTTATCGCTTCATGTCATCACAAGGTGGAACAGAGCATTTTGAGCTTTGTAGATGGAGACAGACTAATAATAAGAGGTTTCTCAAACATGTATGAATGGAACAAAACACAACTCCAGGTATATTTTTGATGAGGTACAGCATTCTAACATGGCTTCAAGCTCACAAGAGTAAATTTTGCATAACATAGGACAATAATGGGATGGGAAGAAGGCTTATTCAGGCCATACCGGCTTGTCAAAGCCTGATCCCGTCAGATATCAGAAGATCAGCAAGGCCAGGCCTGGTTAGTACTTGGATGGGAGACCACAGGGAAAATCAGGTGCCACAGTGGGGAGCCAGTCACAAAAACTGTTGTTGTGTCCTTAGGCAAGGCACTTCACCCACATTGCTACAATAGTAGCTTACCACCACCAAGTGTGGAGTGAATGAATAATGATCTGTAAAGCATCTTTGAGTGTCTAGAAAAGCGCTATATAAAATGGATGCATTATTGTTATTATTACCTCCGCCAAGGAGGTTATGTTTTCGCCTGAGTCTGTTTGTTTGTTTGTTTGTTTGTTAGCAAGATAACTCAAAACGTTATGGACGGATCTTGATGAAATTTTCAGGAAATGTTCCTAATGGTAAATCCAACAGATGATTAAATTTTGGTGATGATCCAGAAGAAATCCTGGATTCTGGATCACTTTGAAAACTGAGCTGCTTGGCGGAGGTCTGCGCTCTCTGAGTGCTTTTCTAGTTATTATTATTATTATTATTATTATTATTATTATTATTATTATTATTATTATTAGTCAAACCATTTTCACAATGACTCTGCCTGTGGAGTTTTTGAAGTAGGATTTTGGTTATGTTTAATATGAATCCTATGACTCAAGTCAAAGTCAAAGTGAATAGCTTTCTCTCTCATGCAGTTTTGTGTTGTGTAGCTGTTGCATCATGGCCAGAAAAGGTGTGCTCGAGTGGGCAGCAGCTTAAGAGATGTTATTGCATAAAAGAAATTCTTCATGGGCACAATTTGTAAACTGACATTTTAACAATGGAAAAATGTCTATCCCTTTTCTTCATTTGCCTGCATAAAAAATGTGGGTGTGGTGTCTTTTATATCATCACTGAATCAAGGTGGGCGCAGAGTTTTTGTATGTGGCCATGGAGACACAGTAAATACTGCTGATATGGGTATAGCTGGTCAGTCCCACTTATAACTCACATGTTGTTCAAATAAAAAGGCTTCGCTGGAATTTCCTGGGTGTGGTAGTACTTTTACACCTGCACAAGTTAGTAGCTGTAGCTGTTCCAATGAAAATAAATCATCTTTAGTGCCAGTGTTCATAAAGCACCCATACGTTATCTGTGATTATAGATGCAGGTCATTTAGACAGGCATGATTCTGTACCAACTGTGCCCTCCATGGTTCAGAAGGTGATAAAAAAGGCAATACAAACCTTTGACTAGGTTCAGGCTAAATAAAAGGCTAAGAAACTATTCATTCATTGAGTTTTTATTTGATTGAAAAAGACTGTCACTGGGTAATGATTAAGTTCTAGTATCAAAAGTCTGATAATGTAGAGCATAAAAGTGTGTCATTTGCTACAGCAAAGTAGTGAAAAGGTAGACACAACAAATAAACCCACTAAACATTAAAGGAAGTGAGGTTCACATGAGGACACAGACTTCGTGTTAAAGCTCAGAACCTCCACATTTCACTCACTGAGCTGCAGAGGCTGCACTAGTACTGATTCATGACTGCGATTGGCTGTGGATCAGTGGGAGACCTTTTAAATCAGCATTACAACTGTCATCAGAGCTACATTTGATATGAACATGTCATGTTTATTGAATTTTAAACAAGGATCTTATGGTTCCTTTAACAGAGCTAATGGGGAAGAATAATCAGATAAAGTAGAATGGATCGCCTACATTTTCATCATCTCTTTGATCCATTTCAGTTTGTCTTTAGTAAGAAAGGTGTACACGCCGGGCTTCTTGATGACTCCACAGTCTTGTCCAGTGGAGGTAATGCCAACAAGATTTCCTTTGCAGAGCAATGGTCCTCCAGAATCTCCCTGCAACACAAACCATGTGACAATGTCCACTGCTGTACTTAAAACATTGTTTTTAAATGTCTTGTGAATACAGTTTAAATTAAAATGTTCTCACTTGGCAGGAGTCTGCGACATTGGTCCCATCTGAGCCTGCACATATGTGTCCTCTGGTGATTGTGGGGTTGAAGTTGTAGTACTGCTCAGAGTTACACTTGGCCCGGTCGATCACAGTCACATTGACAGACATCAAAACATCTGAGCCTTTGTTAGACATACTATTAGTTTTGCCCCATCCTGCAACCAGGCAGGTGCTACCAGGTGCAGGATCCACACTTTTACCCAAAGGCAGCACTCTCACAGTGTTAGTCTCGGTCACAGGTTCATCTAGCTACAACAATGCAGAAACATAATAATATAGAGCAGTAATATGCCTAAAGAAATTGTAATCAATTTGGCAATTTTTGGCACTTTTGGTATATTTTTATTGGCGGTACATTAACTATGTGCAGAAACAAAAAAACATCTATACCTTTATCAGCATGAGGTCATTGACTTTCTCTTGTGAATCGTAGCAGGGGTGTTGAATGTAGTTCTTCACTTTTCTGATCTGTCTTGAATCCTTTTTTTCTTTTTTGATGTTGTGTACACCCAGCATCACTTTTTTAATTTTTAAATTTTCTCTAACAATAACATTATTTATATGTATTAGTAAATAAAATGTACTTTTATATTTGTAAAATAAACTCAAACAAGTACTTGTAACAGTGTGCAGCAGTGAGGACCCATTTTGGACTAATCAGTGTTCCTCCACAAACTGGACCTTGCTCGTTCTTCAGCAGAGCCATGTAGGGCATTGAGTGAGGGACCACTTCTTTACCATTGATAATCTCAGCACCATCGTCTGTGAAACATTAAGCAGTATAAATTTTGCCTTATTATAATAATCATTTTACATATACAACAATAACTGTTACTCACTAGTGCAGACCAGACACGAAGCATAGACCAAAAACACACAGGCAAGTTTAGGAAGAGTCATTTTCGCATCAGAGGCTGGTTGATAGGAAGAAATAAGGGCTGATTGACTGAGTTTCTGTTTTAAAGAGTAACTGACCCCATGACTCCACCTACATATGCAGTGAAATATACAGAGTGAGGGGGCGAACTGAGGGTGGGGCATGGGCATATGACTGACAGCTGTATGTATGTCAGTGACTTATAATGTACATCAAGTCATCCAATAAATCTAACCCTACCTAAATTAAAAACATTTGGGGAAAAAGTAACTGCAATACGTTCTTCCATATTAACCAACACATTCTGAGACCTTTTCAGAGCTAAGAAGCATGACACAGATGAATTTGTCTGTGATCCCCTATTTATGAAAATGTCTGTGGTTTGTGTTTCTCATTTAGCTCTCACATCAGCTGTGGTGACGTGGAGGCACTCAGCGGTGTGCACAGAGCGTGTAAAGAGACCTATATGAGTTGAGATGATTCAAAGCAGTTGTATCTAAATCAGTGTCATTTGAGAAAAGTCTAAAATTGCAGCACAGAACAGTTCCTAATGTCCAACACCAGAGTTATTATTATTATTAATAAAGCATTAATTTGCATCTCACAGTGACACTGGCCCCAACATAACACAAGGTGAAGATGAGAATGGACTTAACAATAACTGCACAGAAGTGTTTCTTCCGCTGCTGCAGGAAGTACATACTGGGCTTTCTTGGTAGTGAGCAGTTTCTGCAAGAATTTGAGCAGTAAAAGCATTTTGTGGTCCTGGGTGATGTGATGGGGGTGTCTGATACGGTGAAGAGGTAGCAGGGGGGTCTGATTTCAGTGAAAACCACAATTAACCTCCTCTGTCTTCTGGGTGCTGATCTTCCAGGTTGTTGCCACTTCACCAGGACATCAGCCAGTCCACTAATGAGGGCAGTCATTTTTATTTATAATTCAAATAATTATTATGATTTCAAACGTAAAACAAAAACAGGACAAAACAAAAAGTAACACAAACAGTGAGGTGCAACATAAAAAAATATCACAAAAACACATTTAAAGGTGCATTACACAACTTTTTGGTTGGGAGTCTGTCATCTGCTTGATTGTCTGCCTGGAATGTCCCACAAAAACAGCTCTTCTTTATATTTATTTAATTACAAGTGGTGGTGGATTTTCAGTATAGGAGTATTCTCTATGTTGCCAAATAAGCCAGCCACAAATATTACTCTGAATACAGATTTGCTCAGGTAAGACACTTGTCTTTTGTCCCTTAGCAAACATAGTCTGGGTTGTCATTTACAAACTTACACAGTTAAATGGACTTGTGGCTGGGCATGATGCAGTCACATGGTTTAAAAAGAAAAGAGCAGAGGAGAAAGCACACAGCCCTGTGAAGTTCCTGCGTTTATGATCTGCTTATAGATGTCCAAGATCTGCCCTTTGAACTCTTATTTTTGTGATTATTGCATTATTTAAGTCTGCTTTGAACTTCTACTCTAGTAAGAATTATTTACTTGAGTACAGTTTCTCACTCTGACTTAAACCGATGTCATGTGGAGGTCTGACCTTCGTGTACTGATTCTGAGAAACTGACTAACTGCATGCACTAGCGGTCTTGTTGCACCTAACGCATTGTAACCACAGGAACGTTTCTTAAGAACAGTCTATTAATTTTACATCCTTTCAAAACCACCAAAAAGTAGCAAATAAGAACTATATTTTGTGGACAGCTTGCATATAAATCAGTGCTAATTATTACAGCACTTTAGAGGATCCTTAAGTTTATATTTGTGCAATAGATACTGATAACGTAATGTCATAGTTAAATACGCACAATAAACTGTGCAATGCATGTTCAGAACTGACTGATCAAAACTGATGATCTGTATACTTAAAATAAATTCAAAGAAAAGGAAATGCCACATTCACTTTTAAATAGTCTTAATGAATTAAATGAGACTTACTGAAATGGGGAACTGTTGATTAGATTATTAGAAAAAAATGAACCAAGAATTAACTTTTGGCCACGATCTAAAACACTGAATAATGACTGAGCACCATCTAGTGATTAAACATGTTAAATGCACTGTGTCATGTCCTCAACTGTGGCTTAGATACTTTCCTTTTGTGAAGAAAAAGGCTACTGTGATCAAGAAAGTCTCTGGTGATAAAAGCTGACATGTAACATTTTTATTTCAATCTCACAACTATTATTTTAAATAGAATATTTAACAAACAAACATAAAAAGAGAATAAATTACAGCACTGAAAGAGATAAGTAGCAAGAAAAATTAGATCTGACACTATTTAAGATATTTTCTTATCCACTTAATTTGTTTTTCAGTGAGAAATGCGTAAATGCCAGGCTTCTGGATGCGTCCACAGTCTTTTCCAAAGGAGGTAACGCCCACTAAATTTTGTTTGCAGAGCAATGGTCCTCCAGAATCTCCCTGCAACACAAACCATATGTGACAATGTCCACTTAGACTAACATTCATTGCTTTTAATATTTCTTATGAATACAGTTTAAATTAAAATGTTCTCACATAGCAGGAGTCTGCAACATTGGTCCCATCTGAGCCTGCACATATGTGTCCTCTGGTGATTGTGGGGTTGAAGTTGTAGTACTGCTCAGAGTTACACTTGGCCCGGTCGATCACAGTCACATTGACAGCCATCAAAACATCTGAGCCTTTGTTAGCTTTGTTTTTGGTGTAGCCCCATCCTGCGACCAGGCAGGTGCTACCAGGTGCAGGATCCACACTTTTACCCAAAGGCAGCACTCTCACAGTCTTTGTCTCCTTCACAGATTTAGCAAGCTAATAAGACAAAAGTACAAGAATATAGCAGCAAATGAGTATGCATAAAGATTATACAGACACATGATCAGATACCTTTATCAGCATGAAGTCATTGAGTTTCTCTTGTGAGTCGTAACATGGATGTATAATGAAGTCCTTCACTTTTCTGATTTGCCTAGAATCCTTTTCTTCTTTTTTGATGTTATGCACGCCCAGCATCACTTTGTTAATGTTAAACTTCTTAGTTGCACTGAAATTGCATGAGTTAGTAAATTACAATTCACTTTTTTTTTTTTTTTTTTACTTTTTTATCATTGACTTAGATGCGTACTTGTAACAGTGTGCAGCAGTGAGGACCCATTTTGGACTAATCAGTGTTCCTCCACAAACTGGACCTTGCTCGTTCTCCAGCAGAGCCATGTAGGGCATTGAGTGAGGGACCACTTCTTTACCATTGATAATCTCAGCACCATCATCTGTGAAACATTAAGCAGTATAAATTTTGCCTTATTATAATAATCATTTTACATATACAACAATAACTGTTACTCACTAGTGCAGACCAGACACGAAGCATAGACCAAAAACACACAGGCAAGTTTAGGAAAAGTCATTTTCTCATCTTCTTAGAGACTGGTTGATAGGAAAAAATAAGGGCTGATTGACTGAGTTGGTTTTAAAGAGTAACTGACCCCATGACTCCACCTACATATGCAGTGAAATATACAGAGTGAGGGGGCGAACTGAGGGCGGAGCCTGATTGACAGCTGTATATATAACCAAACATTTTATCTAAATCCATTAAAATACATTTGGGTATGAAGTTTCAAAATAGACAATTTAGTTTCACACATTCAAAGATATAACTTGTCCAAAGCTAAGTATGACTCTGTATGTGAACCTTTATTTACACAAAATGTCTGTGGTTTGTGTTTCTCATGTATCTTTCACATTTGCTGTGGTGGAGGGGAGGCAGTTAGCGGTGCACAGGACTAGGGATGGGGTCTATATAGTTTCATATGAATCAAGCTGATTCAGAGCAGTCAAATCAAAGAAATGCAAAGTCATTTGTGAGAAGTCACATGTTTCATGTTGAAGATGAGGTGCTGAAGAATCTAGTCTAAAACCACATTGTTGAAATTGTGAAATTCATTTATTTATTTATTTGTTATTTCAATCAAACATTGCATCACATCATGCTTAAGATGATGTCCTTTGATACTTTACAAGGAGAAAGTGGAAAGAATGTCGTCAGCAGACAGTAAGTACAGTTTATGGTTAGACATTCATGTTTCTATGGATAGCAGTTGTAACATAGAGACATTGCTTGGAGATTGGAATTACAGAGTCAGGATCTGATTTTCAGGAGAATCCTGGCATGAGAGGGGACCGTATTACATGTACATGTTTTAGTGGAAGGGAAGGCACCAGATGGAATCATATGGAATCATATGCAAGCATGGGGAGAAAATGCAAACTCTTCACAGAAAGGCCTCACGTCACCCTGGACTCAAACTCAGCACCACCTCTATGCAATTTGTAGTTGCCCACCTACTGGGCCTTTCAAAGGTACAGAAATATTTTGTCCACACTGGTTTAACCACAAGTCTAAGCAAAGTTGTGAGTTTAGTAAAGTATGATTCCTTTCACATAATGACCATGTGGGTACAGTTAAATAATAGAGAAAATGTGAACTTGGTTAAATAGTGAAGTCACTTGAACTTCACTTGAAGTCACTACGCACTGGATCGAGCTGGGAACAAACCACAGATCTTTTGATTAAAGGGTGAATGCTCTACAGACTGAGCATCCTTATTTATCAGTGAGTTGTTCAGCCAACTTTGTTAGCATGTTTTTATTTTTTAATGAAAACATGTTAACAATTGTTTCCTCTGCAGGTGTCTCCATGAGTGATTCATCCTGCTCAAACTCCTTCAGTTCTCCTACAACTGAATAACAACATAATTATGTGGAGCTCATGCAGGCCGATCCAGAAGCTCTCTTCCTCTCCATCAGTTTCATTGCAGAGATACCAGTATTCTCTTTCTGTGTTCATGACTGCCAGGTCTACAAAATGTCTCAGGCAAAACTCCTGGGACTGGTTCCAGAACATAGGCCCTTGAACCAGGAAGTAACGTGCTTCATCTCCAGCTACAGCCCAGCCATGGCACAGCACTGGCAATGAACAAGAACAAAGGGATCGTATAGCCATTGCATATACTCTGTGCATGCAATATAGAAAGCTGATTCAACTGGAATGTGCTGTCAAACTAAATAGGGGCAAATATTAAGAAAGTGAATAGTGGCTGTTGAATTTGGCTTTTATATATTAAAGTGCATCTCATTGTACATGTCAAATTATAAGAGGAGAATGTGATTATTTGTAAGTAAATCATCTTGAGCAAGTTTTAAAAATGAAAACCTGAGAATGTCAAGTCAATATTTACCTAGCACGACCAGCTGCCGCTAAAAGTATGTCTTTAAATAAAAGCTCCAGCTGCCAGAATATATCATGTCGTTGCTGTTTCCCCATTTCCGAGTAGAATACGCATGTTGTTGAACTCCCAGTTTCCCTCTGTATCCGCTTCCCATGGATCTTTATACTATAAGAGCTGACGTACACAATGCAGTGATGCAAGTTAGGCTGAGTGGATGGAGGCTTGAGTTGTTCACCAATGTCACTAAGTTTATCGTTACCCATTACAGTCTTGCATAATAGTCCTATATTACACATAATTAATTCTTGTGAGTGTTTAACTGTGTTATAATGCTGTCACCCCTTCAAAAAACATGCCTGGAGTTGGATTTTGTGTGCTCAAAATTGGGTTGAATTACTTTTACTGATATTTACTGTATTTTGAGCAATATGAGATAAAGGGGGTCCAAATGTAGAAGTTTAGATTATAAACCCTGAATTAAACAACTGCAACGACTGCTAAAGAGCTGCATTAGCCCATTTCAAGTCAGACATAGCCACAAGTGTTATTTCAATACAAGACATGGAACAAAATGACTAAAAACGATTTTAAAAAAAGTAGGTCAACTTGTATTTCTCAATACAATTATGGATGTGGGGTCTGGGGATTGTCTCCTAGGAAACTGCTGAGCAAATGATATGTGATTTCCTGCATTCTGGTGCACTTTATGTGTAATATTTACTTTAAAAAAAAAAAAAAAAAAAAAAAAAAAGGGCTTCCTTTGAAACATGCACAGGTTTTGAACAGATTAACACACAATAGTAAAAAGCAAAAATTTTTGAACTACTTTAAATATTAGGCCCCAGAGAGCTAAATAATGTAAATATTCTTTGTTATGCTACAAACAATACAAGAATAAATAAAACATACCTTTTATTTTCCTAAACTTTATTTATTTATTTATTTATTTATTTTAACTCAATCGAGTCTCACGCTTTAGACAGTGGTTGCAGGATACAATGAGGATCTGACAGTATGAAGGAAGTGCATTGGATCAGCTCTCACACAGTGTCCAGCTCAACAGGACTGATGCACTGATTTGAGTTTGAGGTTTTAAAGGGTGTTCTATAAATACCACAAAAGCTCCACCTTCTATATTCACAAGGGTTTACAGAGTGATATTGCTGAAAATTAATACTTTGCCAGATTGCAGTACATATGACATCATTGACCTCTGATTACTTATTAAGTACTGCATGTCTTTTGATACTATCTTCTTGTTCTCTTTCTCACATGTTAATGCTATATTAACCAACTCACACTGACCACTGAAACTGACTGAATATGACCACTGAAAAGTTTTGAGTTTTTTCTTTTGGGGTGTTGAGGTCTGACCTTTACATGTTCTGTGAAAAAGACACATCACATGCTCCGGAGGTCTTGTAGCACACTGTCACCACAAGAGACACTTTCATAAATAATCTGATCAGGTCCCATACTTGCAAAACCAAAGCAGCAACAAACGTTGCCATGAGCTGCTTGCTCTACACACAACTATTGTTCCATTGTCTTATGCTAGTGTAATTACTATACATTTATTTTACATTTTGCTTTCTGGAGTACAAAACTACATGCAGGCAAATTCATAATGTGTGTTTTCTTGCGCATACAAACAGAGCTCTTATAGTTTGTGGTTTCTTTAAAGCAGAGAAGTGGAAACTGCATTGCACAACATTACAACATTACAACAAAGCACAAAGGAAGCGCTGTGGCTCTCGTTCACTTCATGCAGTTCTGTGATAGAGACAGACTGACCGACACATATAATATTTACATGTCCCAAACTTGCACTGACTGATCTGCTCCAGCTGTGAATATCTGAGAACCATCTTTGTTGAAGGACAAATGCAGGACTCGTTTTGTATGACCTGAAATGAAAGTATCACAAGTCACATTAATCTAATATGCTCTAGTAATATATTGTAACACTTGTGTAGTACTTATGAATTAGGACCTGTTATTATGTTGTGTCTTTTACAAAAAAATATTTGATCAGTGATTTTTTGCTACTAAACTGTGAACATTGTGTTTTATAGGCTACCGTCGTCTACTATTCCAAGCAATTTTTTGTGCTAATTTAGCTTCAAACTAGGGAAAGCTGCAGACTGGGAGTGTAAAATTGTAACAAAACAAAAACAAACAAAAAACTGCGTGATTCTCAATGTATCTGAATGCTATAGTAGTTCAGGGACGAGATGAACCTATTCTATTCTATTTTATTCTATTCTATAAACCCACATAATAATTAGGTGTATATTGTTTTGTTCTTTATTCACCGGAAAGCTGGTGAGTCATGGCAAGATCAGGGCTATTCCAGGACCAAGATGAGATGTGGTGATGGGGAACACCGTGCCCTGTTACCAGCCTCTTCTTCTGTCCTGACCATCTGAGACAACAGATCTGAAATCATATGCACAAATCAGACCAATGCTTAATGCCTGTATATTCCAATGTGAGGCAAAAGTAGGTTAAACCTGTGAGTTTGTTTGGACAGAGGTCAGACAGGTCCTACAATTAGTGTCCCAAATCCTCACTTCTCCGTCTTTCCATCCCCCTCCAGTGGCTATTGTATTTTTCTGCCATGGACACCAATGCATTGCCTAGCAGAAATAAAATAAACACACAAACCATCACAGAGCAGATTACAGATTAAGTTACAGCAGAAAACACACAAGAATTGGCAACAGAGTGAACATGTATTAGGGGGAATGTTTATGACTAAAGCTTATTGGCAGCAGATAAAGAACAATGGATTATGCATTTTTGTATACACTTTGGGTTTTAATGTATGGGTTTCAGAGTTACGAAAACTTGCACCGTTGCCCTATAGTAATTACCAATTCAGTACAAAATATTATATCTTCTCAATGGTGAAAAGTGCTCAAAATGGCACCCTTAAAAAGGAAGCTAAAACCCATGAAAAGCTGATGCTCCACAGACCTTTACAGAAGTGAGCTGTCTCATTGTAGTCACAGGCTCTTGTAGCTTTGTGCTTATGTGGTGGTCCCAAACATAAAGCTGGCCCTCTATGGAACCACTAGCCAGTTGGTCATGTTCAGACCACTGCAGACTGCACACCCCACCCTGCTGCGTGGCTCTTCCCACCTGGGCACCTCCCCGGGTGTCGTAATGATGGATCTGCCCCAGGTCTGAACCACTGCAATAGAATTAGATTCATTAATAATTGTGATTATTCAGGTCATAATATAATGGTAAAAAAATGAAAAATTCAGAAGCAAAAATTGGTCATTTCAATGGAATCTACACTCAAATGTAAACCTAGGTCATATAATTACTTTTTCATTCAGTTTATTTCCCTTAAAGTGGTAACATACTAAATTATCATTTATTATACAATTAAAGTTAATTAACTCACAGCAATTATACCATAAAAATCTGATATTGTGACATTCCTAAATATAATATAATTAATTTAGTTTCATTTCATTTGAAAAATAACACAAGAAGGTAAGCCCACCTGCTGACTAAGTTGTGCTTCCAGGAAAGGGCCCTGACCGCAGACTGATGAGACGATACACGTTTCACACTCAAACCATATTCCACATCCCACAACTGAAGTTTAACAGAAAGACCACATCAACTACCAACTAAGGTATGTAATTTCCCCTCATGTTATTCAAACCACAGGCACAATGAATCAAGTTTTTCTTCAGAATGTTTTACCTCAATGTCGCCTCTTCTGTTCCCAATACAGAGCTCTTGACCATCTCTGCTCCAGCATAAAGACAGAATTGTTTGGCTATGTGAACTGGCCTGTCCCGGTGCTACTTTTGGAGCCAGATACCCCAGTAAAGCACAGGTTTTTGAGTGCCAAAGGTAGACCGAGGATCCAAGGGCTAAAGCGACCACACCATTACAGCTGCAGTCGAGAAGATTAGTGTCTGAGAAAACAATATTTAAAAATTGAATACGCTGAAGTAGAGTTTATGTTGGTAAAGAAGCACGTTGTCTTACAGTAGTCATCCAGTAGGGATGGTGCAGCCAAGCTCATCTGTGACTCTGACTGTATCTTCAAAACAGAAAATGGTTGCAGATTGCCTGAAAAAACAGGGGAGCGTTAAGATTAAGATATTGATATTAAATAATGTTATACAGCCAAGCTACTTATGTCTGCTGTGGCAGTGCTATTGTGATTGGATTAACAATTTACATATGCTTTCAAAAGAAGATGTATTCACAGTTCACATCGATGCAATTAACCAAAGAAGTTACAAATGTCACAACAAGCTGTTTGCAACTATTCTTCTTTTGTCTTGTACTAGTAATACTAGAACGTACTATACATTTATTTTACATTTTGCTCTCTGAGGTACAAAACTGTATGCAGGCAAGTTCATAATGTGTGTTTTCTTGCACATACAAGATACTGTGATAGCAATTTATATATGCAATTTATATATGCTTTCAAATCAAGATTGAATTCTCAGTGCACATCTTATAATGAACCATAATACTGTGTTTTTAAACTCCAGAAATGTGATCATCACAACATTTCATTCACTCATTACTTGTATGTATCGCAAGTATGTAAAAGCAAAACACTATGCACCTGGAGAGTTGGCTTCTGCATTGTAGTCCCCAACACGTCTCCACACCATCATCTGAAAAAAGTAATTCATTTAATATAGCCCAGCATTATGGTTTAATTTTCAAATATTCTTTCACACACAAACACACATTTTTTTTTCCCCCAGTCAGTTGGTAACATTCATGTATTGGAATACAATAATGCCATATTCCCTGATGCGGGGCAAAAGCCAGTTTTTCATACTGATTACATGGATTATTGCAAATGTCCAAATGGAAAATCCACATATCATACACCAAATCATCTTTAGAGGCAGGCCCTTGAACTTATATTTCAATAAAGACCTGCCTCCTTAATGTTTTAAGTCTGTAGAATCTTGTGATGTTGTTTGAATCTCTAATATCTGTAGTCGCTTCTTGGACAAGACTTAACTAGATACTTTGAGACTGAACAATAAAATGAGGATTTTAAGACTTCTGTAACTAACTGGCTCCACTGCATTGTCCTTATGAGGCAGTCCGTGCGAGGGGGTGGTGGTATGTGGTGTGATCACTGATCTCTTCAGATGGGACGTAACTCCTGCTCTTGCTGAGGAAAACAAAATACAGTTAGCCTCTATTGTCTATATGTCTATTATATAGTATGAATAGTAATAGTAGTAGTAGGATAGTATTTTACTGTCAGTCTTGGGAAATACTGAATACATGCACGTATTGCGTATGTACATGTGTTTGCATCTTTGTGATGAATTATGTGATGAAATAATACCTTCAGCATCTATTTGACCTTTGTCAGGCTGTTTGGGTGGAGAGTCAATCAGCAGCCTTTGACGCACTGTGTCCAACATGAAGCTGTTGTTTTGCTGCCCCCCAGTGGGCAAAGGAGTACTAGCAGCGGGAGCGCCAGTCCTGTTCCTTTGAATAATCCGTCTTCTAAACATTTTGTAAGCCATAGAATATCTGTCATTGTGTTCCTGAAAGACCAACAGACAGATAAAAGATAACGCGATAAAAGACATAAAAAGCACACAATTAAACAACCCCAATGTTGCGACGGCGATGTTTGGGAATTTTGTGAAGCCCAATAGGCTAAATAAATTGTACTTGCATTTTTTCTTACTTACTCATATTAGAAGCATAATTATTAAAGTATGCCAATATACCGGGTTTAGTAACCTATATGTGTTTTGGTTTGTTAGCCTTAGATACAAGTATGTTCTCCTCCAGTCCGTCTGTGCGCATCGGGAACTCGTGCAGGGGCCTCCGCCTCTTCAGTAAGTTCTTCCCCCTCCAAGATGGAGGCTTTAGGGGGCTACCCTGTGAAGTCTTACAGCCTGAAAGCTAAACGTTTGAGGGTGCTTCTGAGTATGACCGTGGGTGTTGGATGTCTATTCCTTTTGCAGACCCAACTGGTGAAGCACAGAAAGCCAAAAGACTTTTATTCTTTCGACGTTAGAGACGCAAAGGGAAGGACGTTTTCCTTGGAGAAGTACCGAGGGAAAGTAAGTCCACATCAGCAGCTATCGCACTAATGAGCAGACAACAGAATTAGCAAAACAAACACGACAGTACGTTTAGGGTACTATTATGTGCACATGCATCTGTTACATTTGGGTTTTAAAGTCATATCTACTACTACTGTTTTATTCTCGCATGCACAGGTTTCTCTAGTTGTAAACGTGGCGAGTTTCAGCGACAACACGGAGGCAAACTACCAGTTTCTGCAGGAGCTGCACAAAGAACTGGGCACCTCTCACTTTAACGTGCTGGCCTTCCCCTGCGGTCAGTTTGGGGACACTGAGCCCGGGACCAGCAGGGATATCGAGGCTTATGCCAAGTCTACATACGGCGTCACGTTTCCTTTCTTCAGCAAAATCAAACTATTGGGCAAAGAGGCGGACCCTGCCTTTAAATTCCTCACAGGTAGGCTGCACAGCAGCATTATAAATGTGTTATAGAAAAGCCCCCTATTTAAAATCTCACACTTTAGTTATACATGAAATATTTATTTATTGTTACACGTTGGTCAAAAACACTAGTATTGTGAGGATAACAGTATAGTACAAATACACAATAGAATAGACTATATTTTGTTAAATGCTTGTCATAGGCTGTAGTTTACAAAGAAGAATATTGTCAACAAAGTGGAGCATGGTAAAAGCTCTACTTTCAATGTTTTCAAGTTTGAGTTATATTATTGCTTTACTCTACATGTTCCAGTATGCCATTACACTTATCTATCTCCATTGAGACAGCATAAGGACATCTCACAACAAATCTTAGATTAACTGGTCTCACCACCATGCCAACTTACAGGTCAGCTTTGTAGTTATAGGCAAGCGTGCACTCAGTAAGAACGCATGTTTTTCAGTGGATGTTTCTTGTGCAATAACACATACTTAGATAAACATAATATTAATAATTAATAAATGCAAAATATACATTTAATATATTACTGTGCAACATTCCAGGCAAAACAATAGCATCTGCATAGAGACAAGCAGGTAGCAGACCCCTCAGCACAAAAGCTATTTGATGCACCTCATCTCATATCTCAATTTTCCATTTAATGGCACTTACTTTATTTATTATGTTCACTGATGATATTATTTTTCAGATTCTGTACAGAAAACTGTAAAATGGAACTTCTGGAAGTTTCTTGTGGACACAGAGGGAAAAGTGGTTCGATTCTGGAGGAACACTGAATCTGTGGAAAGTGTGCGTGAGGATGCAAGGGCAATGGTTCGAGAAATCATCTTAAAGAGGAGAGCTGAGCTATGACACAGTTGCTCAAACAGACTCATATACATCTGTTGTGTTCTGACAACAAGAGAAAACGTATTTGTTGCCAGGATCATGCCTTCTTCTAACGCTGCACCATTAAAAAGGTGACCACCTGTCAGCAATGTCCTGAGGTAACTGAAAGCATCAACATTTGCAGCTGAAAACTTCCAAGTCTTGTATTTTTTAAAAATGACTTGATTTGAAATATTTCAACCAAAACGAGGTTTGTAATTCATGAGTTAACAATAAACAAATATTGTTGATATTTTAGTAAAGTGGACTTGTAACCGTTTCTTGGTGAAGTATTGTGTTTTGTTGGTAAATCTGTTTGAAGCAGTGTTAAGACTTGTGTATCCAATACATATCCCGGTTACCTACACACGGTTACTGTTATGGTTACAGTCGTGTGGACAGTTAGCGGGCAGCAGCAGGTAAGCTGGCATATTTAGAAGTTAAACCAGCTAACAAGACACTGCCTCCTAACCATCCACAATCACACAAATGGCAATCCTAAAACTCTTTGTAAGCATCTAGAAGGGTTCAGGTTTTTCATTATATATTATACACAGAGCTGAACGACTGTTAAGGTAGCACTGCAGTGTGAGCTGAAGAATGTACAGTCAGCTAACATTACACTGCCACCAAGCCAGCCACAGACTGTGCCTGTCACAGAAATACTTCATTTAAATATTTAAATAGCCACTCAGTTTCACAAGTGCAGTTGTAATCGGTGTGTTTTGGTGGCCAAAGTGAGGAGTGCAGCTGACAGCCGTTAATCCCAAACCACAGCCAGCAGCAGTGCACTGCCTCACTGTCACCACCAACCCTCATACAAGGGCCCAGGACAGGTCCCCAAATCTGACAAAACCCTGTAACATGTAAACTTACCTTAAAACTACAGTGTGTGCTGTACTCTGATTCTGACAGGTGTCTTCTCCTGTCGACCTACTCAAAAAAAACACTTTTCATCTAATGAAAATGTACACATTTAAATTAAATCCCTGGTGTGGAAACACACAGGCTTTTGATGTCTACATCAGCTACCACTATGTGTTTTGAGTTTAGTCATGAAGTTGCCTGGCCTAATTTCTGGGTTACATTTACGCAGCTCACCCATTGACTCAGGTCCTCACTGGAGTGTTGCAGTCTCATGTCCTCGCTGTAGGCTGACCTGCAGACTCCTGGACTTGTGCGAGGGCAGTTCCTAAATACTGCGGGCACGCGCACAGTGGAGCGGGAAGCACGCGCTCTGCCAATAGTGCGTAAGGATGTGCGCCCTGAAGAGCTCTCACCGAGCGCTCTCTGTGCGTCTGTTTCTAATGGAGACTGTGCACACACAAACCTAACGCGGCAGAATTTAGAGAGGAACGCGCGGAGATCCGTTTTTTATGATTTGCACCAAGGACAGGTCACTTTGCTCAGACTTAAGCGCATTGGCAAGAGTTGTTGTACCATCAGCTGGTGTAGAACCGGGGACACGCAAACGTGTTCATGTTCTGATGTTCCGTACTTTTTCTCAATTCATTTCTGTTTGTCCAGCTTCAGATAAAAGGGAACTATCGATCTCATAGACATGTGAAACGTTAATGGAAATCTGGAACCCACTTATTTTCAGTCAAATCAACCATTCTGAGAAGAATCTGGACCAGTTTGTTCTCCAAACCAAACCCAATTAAAAATAAATAAATAAATAAATAAATAGGAATTTTATATGAATTTCGCTTGGACTTGTTTGTCTCATTACAAGTCCCTAAATCTCATGTTTAGTGACATGGGAATTGTCAAAACCCAACAAATGCTCAATCTACTGTCTCTCTCTGACTTTCCTGTGTAGAGCTTGTTCCCAATTCAAATTAGAGCACAGAGACAGTTAGAGGACAGAGGCCAACACTACAGAGCCTCAGCTTCATAAAGAGTCTAGCCATTTGTTGGTGCTCCAGGGGCTCAGAAACAAATTCTGTTAGAATTGCAAGTCATCTTAGTCAGTTATTTTGGGAAAAAATAGGCCAAAACATGAAGGTTAATAACAATTAAGGGTGCACTATGCAACTTTCCAGCGCTTCTTGTCTCTATGGTGATATTTATTGGTTTGTCTGGAGTCTTCCACAGTATGGCAAACCATAGGCAGAGTGCCGCAAGGCCAAGTTACGTGCCAGATCTTGCCAGGTATTTTGAGCTATAAAAACACATTATTTTAATAAATGCAAGATAGATATATTTAATGCCTTATTGTAGAACATTTCAGGGGAAACAGCATCTCTAGAGAGACAAGCAGGTGGCGGACAAAGAACTTTGCACTTTTAAATTGAATTGGTTTAGTCATAATTGGGCCCTATATTCCAAATTCACTTTAAAAAGTGTGTAACACTGATAAAAGCCTTTGCTTTTAGGCTATAGTGTATAATTTTGCGGGCTACAACCCCGTCTTCGCGCCCTATACAGGCTTAATGAGGGACCCTCGCGCTCAGAGGACCGAACGGCGCGAGCGCGGAGCTGCAAACGTTCTCCACCTGCCGCCTCCATCTGTGCGCACTGCGCAGGGTATTAGCAGAGTGCGCAATTATGCTGCTGCCAGAGCGTGCGCAAAGATCCGCAGATACGTGTCGTCCTAAGGCCTAAACACTAACGTCTACATTGTGAAACATCAGCCTGCAACTGACAATACTCTTCTAAATTCGCTCTAAATGTTAGTCCTTTGTAACTGCTTCTAACCTTGGCTTTACTTTTAGGTTGTTACCAAGGAAACTCCCTGCCCTCCCGCTTTGTACCCTGTATTTGGGCGGTAATTTAGCGGGTCAAGTGGGCTATGTCACAACGAGCTTAAACAAAGCTTCAACCTCTGCTCCCTTTGGGCTGTAGCCTAATTGTTAGTCTTTCGTCTCTCACAGGGTGAGGACATTCAGCATCTTACGCAAATTTGGCTTATGTTAAAGAAAGAAATGCAATTTTTCTGATTGCAATAATCTATATAGGTCTACCTATATGTTAACGTGACAGTATAGTGTACCACCAGAGGGAGCGCCTGTACCAGTGGTACAAGTACCGCAGTTTGGTAACCAGTGACCTAAATATTTCTTTCCTTAAAACACAGCTCGTCTAGATTCGAGCCCATAAAATAGTTTGTACTGGTGCCTCCCTAAATACAAAGGATGATTAAATCAAAACCTGTAGCCTACTTGTAAGGCCCATGAGCCTCAGCCTAACAGTTTTCTTCATTGGTGCAAAGCAAACAGGTCAGTTTGTGGAGTTTGAACAGGTGCCTGACCTGAGGTTCAGCATTGTCCCCTGTCTACAGCAGCTTCATGGTCCTCTCAGGGGGTGTAAAGATTACACTGCTCACCAAGGCCACAGGGTTACACCCATAATACTGGAATATATTGTACTGGAAGTGGTCAAATGATGATGCCGAATAGTAGGTATGATATCTTCATTTTTGGGCACTTTCAGGACCCATCATGAGGCGTTTTTTCCTTTTTCCTTACCAAACTGGTACTTTGTAAAAGATACCCAACCATAGTCAGCAGTGAATGATGATCTTATAATTTTGAAAGGCATACTGTATATATTTATATTTTGTAATTTCAGATTTGGGAGGTGAAAACAACATCTCTCCTGTGCACCTGTTCACTGTCCTTACTTTATATTAAAATTGTACATATGAACACTTTGATAAATATTGTTCTGATGATGTACAAGAAATACCTTTTCATACTTTTTCATACATATAAAAAGTTGTTGCATGTAAAATTATTTATGTTATTGTTAATAGGCTTCTGTTTATAGATTTAAACATAATGTTTCCATTGTCATATCTGCACTTAGATTTAAAGCAGATTTAAACGCGGATGTGGACTGTGATACATCATAGCCTTTTCTGCCTGTCTTTGTGTAGACCACACAACCACTCAGCAGGGACAATGGCAGGGAAATCCTAATACCTAGAGTTCACAGGGTCACAGTGTCCCACAAGCAATGTGTTGTTTCTTTTGAACTTCAAATAAATATACGTCAGTACTTTGAAGGAAAAACATATCACTTTCTGTTATTTATTATGTTTATTGTGTACCATTTGGATCAGTTATTGAAGAAATACAGCACAGATATCATCCTTCATAACCACGTCCTGACATGTGTAAACAAATGTAAACAACAGCTTTGGCAGTGTCACTTCCTTTGTTGAGCATCAGCTCTGACTGATTAGCTTACCAGTGCTACCAGAGGAAAACATGAAGTAATTATTTACATACCCACACATTCTGAGTAACCATGATTTGCACAAACGTTTAGCTCAACCATTAAATATATTTTAATTAACTTAATTTTGACACATCAATAAATAAGTTTAATTATAAGAATGCAATTAAATTATCGTTGGTTAGGAACCCATCGAAAGCAGTATCCTCCTCGCTGAGTTCTTGTTGTAAATGCATGTCCGTGAGCAAACGCCTGCGTTTTGATGGTGCTGTGTTCTCTGACAGAGGCTCTGAATAAGGAGCCCCTCTCTGCCTCCTCTGCTGTGTGTGTCTTTTCACTGCTGGTGTTTGAAAAGGAGGTCTGTAGTCCTGAAAAAGAGCCAAATGTTCGGATGCTATCTGCTTCAGCATCTGCAACTCTGTGGAGCACAGCATTACAGCGAGTGCTGATGTCTCTCAGCATGTCCTCCACTGAGTCTGTCTCTGTCTCATAGCCCTCATCCAGACGCTGCCTCTTACATGGACTCAGGGCGGGGTGGTCCTCATGTGGTAGTAAGGCTTCTCTGACGTTTGGTTCACTGACAGTTGTTAGCTTCTTTAAAGATAATTAAGTTCTGTTAATTTCTTTAAGGAAATTTGTGAAAATGTTATTGCAGCAGCAGTGATTAAAAAGACTGGCTTACTTCTAATACTGCAGCCAAATGTTTGGCACGACTGGCCAGTTGCTTCAAGTGACGATTTCTTTCTTTATATCCTTCAGTCTCTTCTTGTTTATTCTCAAGGACCTTGTGGAGAAGTAAACACAAAAAATATGTATTCCAGGCATAAAACTACTACAAATGATAAATATCCCTTAAGTAAGCTGCAATTTTAAAAATGTAATTACTGTGTGGTTATTGTCAGCAGAGCATCCCAGCACACAGCCACGATATTGAGGCCTTTCTTCCCAGTTTGCCTTGTTCTGGACTGGGATATTGCCTTCATCATGAATAAAACCACTGTCCTCTGAAAAGAAGTCCGGCTGAGGTGTGAGTGGTGGGATTACACAGCCCTGGAAAGGCATAAGATCAGCAGGAGACAGGCTGCTCTCCAGAGGAGAATCTGAAAATACACAACTATGTTATATTGTACAACAGCGATGTCTGAAACACTTATGTGGAAAAACATACCTGCTGTAAACTCCTGTACATAATCCAGAGCATGGTCTTCAGAATCACAATCTTTGGCCTGTCAGACAAAAAAAAATGTAATAAATTAAATAAACTCAGTGATTTATGAAATCTTCAGATCATGAACCAAGTAGGCCTATTCACCTGAAAACCCCACCATGGACAGTAATAAGAAGAATTATATGTCATGGTGGTAAAATGACAGGAGCCTATGTGGGTTCTGCTCATTGTAAAAAGTTAAGTATAGATCTCTTTTGACTAGTGTCTGAACTGATTGCGAACTAAACTCGCGAGCTCTGCCTTTTAGCGGGATGACATCAGTTAACTACAACGTGATTGGTGCAGAATTCCAGCACACATTGTGAAACATTAACAGACTTGGAAGGATGCAGTCTCTGACATCGCTTTCTTATTATGGCCAGATGGCATTTAAATTTCTGTTTTGAGGAAAATAACATAATAAATGAATTTTACCCTATATCCTAGAGGGCTGATGTCATGCGTCTGCCCAGATGCGTTGTCTTCAAAATCATCCCAAGCAATAGTGGAAAAAGCTAAAATACATAATATATAAAAACAAGTCATGTACACCTTCAGCAAAATATCATGGCTAAATATTACTGGCTAAATACTACCACGTGGATTTTTACGATACTCCATGGCCTACCTTTTTCTACGATGCACGGTAGCTCCACGTACACGGTGACTGGACTGCTGCTTCTTGGAACCATTGACACAACCAACTTTTCCTTTGGAAAGAAAATTTAAATAAATTCATTAAATGCAATGCACAAATGAATATAGGCAGTCTTTTTGTTGTTGTCTCAAACCTTGCGCCCTGTTGCGTTGACAATTTGATTGGGGCAATGAGCATCAAACACCATCCTGTCTTTTTGCATCTTGTTTCTACACAACTGAGAAATAAGACGTTTGCGTAAATATAGACGGATTTCCCTCGGTCTGTGCCGCGTCTGCATGGTTTTGGTCCAATCAAACACTTGGATGCTGTCTCCGGGGAGTGACGGCGTCCTCACAGATCAAACGGATGGAGGCTAACGGTCCCAAAGTGTGAAGTGGTACCGCGCGCAAAGGCGCCATGCAGGTAGCAGCTGTGGGTGAGATCTTTACTAACGCGCACAGCACGGCGACGAGAAGCGCCCGTCTGTGGTTATTCCCCAGTTTACATGAGTCAAGTACAATAATATTGTGTAATGTCTTTGAGATACAAAAGCCAACATCAGATGTGGAGAAATGCAAACTGCTGAGTTTGTGCATGCTCAGTGCGCTCGTATTACAACACGATTCTCTCAATTAGATGGCGTTGACACAAAGTGGAAAAGGAAAAGGGCAATTACAGACGACAGCTCAGTAAACACCAGTGACTAATGCTCCATTAGTAAACAAACAAAACTAAGTCTAGTTGGCCCTTAATGCTGAATGCACCTGTGTGGTCGACACTGTGTCAGTAGGTTGAGCTGCCACGCGTAATGGATTATCAGATAGTATCCTTCAATTGACCAGGTTTTGTTGGCACGTTTTAACTGGTACAAACAAATGTAGCCCCACGTAAACAATCACACTAACTTCGGCTGATACAGAGTTGGATGTTTGCAGAAGGTCTACTATATCGTGACCTTTGATGGCCCCATACACCGACAGGCTTCTCAGCTCTGCTGAGAAAAAAAGTTTTTGGTGGTATCATTCATTACACTATAATGAAACTGTTAAAATGTATGTTGCACCACCACTCAGTAACGGAATGAATTAACAATTAGCTTATGAGTTGAGCGTTTTGAAAGGTGCTTTAGGACTATACAATAAGGTCAACACCAATCACACTAGTTTAAAAAGTTATTTGTGTGTTTTAAATATTTTGTTATATCAACAAATAATCATTTTGTTATGATCAAAATAATTTGACAATCATTTTGATTATCAAGTATAACAGTATTAACCCATAACTGAATTTCTGCACTGTGTGAACACATACTATTTGACTTTTTTGATGTTAAGTGAAAGCCTATCAGTGCATGTCTCTTTCTGTGTTTTCCTGTGTATGTCTGGAGTGATAATTATACTAAATTACTCAAAGGAGGAGCAGGCATAATAACGGACAAAGATTCCCACATCAAAATGTTCAGGTTTACTATTCATTTATTGACAAATAATATGCAGTCATAACATACAACAAGAAAACACTTTTAACATAAGATTACAACCTTAAAAGAGGTTTGAAAATATATTACTATAGCTGTACAAATGGTTTAATTGTGAATGAGGTATTCTGTGTAACCATCCAAAATAACTGTTGGGCTTACAACATTGTCAGTGCCTCCTGGTTTAGTGATGCCAGTAACCTGAGGTTGTTTGTACACTCTTGAATCAAACTATATTCCTTGATTTTTGTCAGATCACCTGACAGGCTGCTGTTAGAAGAGTCACTATCTGTTGAATCACTGTCTGACTCATTCACAGAGCTCTCCCACTCCTTGCCCTGTAAATGCAATGGTTCTTGAGCCGCCTGTACTATTTCAGTGGCCAGCTGCAGTGCACATCTGGCTGTGAGAGATGCAGAATATTTGTTAAAAGCATAGTCTGCAAGGCTTAACTCACACAGTTTTTGGGCAAGTTTACTGCAGTGGCTGGCCCTTGTTTTGTCATGATTCTTGTTCAGTGCAGCAGCAGCCTTTCCACTCTTAAAGTTGTAACAGTCTAAGAAAAATGCCAGAGTTGGTGCACAGAGTCGGAAGTTTAGACGAACAAGTATTAAACACTCCAGGTTACACAGTTGCTCCTTGGTGAAGGCATCACAACACAAGGACAAGAGATCACTGATTCTCGGCGAGCACACTTCAACCTATGTGTGAAAAACAATAATTTTAAAAAGCTAATTCAAACACAATAATAATCTTTATTTTTAATATTTAAAATCAGACTGGACATCCACAAACCTGTTTACTGGCAAGAAGAAGTGCAGTGACTCCCAGTAACTGAAAGCAGTCTGCAGCCACTGGAGTAGATGCAAGGAACCTGTCCATGATATTTATGGTCAGACAGCAACACTCAAAGGACAAGCTCAAGTGTTGGTGTACAGGAATGAGCCAGCTGACGAGCTTGCACCGAGCTTCTGCGGTGAGCTGCAAGAGGAGCATGTGAAAATGAACAATTAACCTAAATTACACTCTGACAACACTGTTTAGTAAAATCAACCTTACCTGTGGCTGGCGCGCCAGACTCTTGCAGGGGTGGAAGTGAGTTTCCCTTTCCTTCTGGATCCTGTAGCTCGTGTCGCCATACTGACGGTACCAGGACAGCTGCCCTGACTGGGATTCTGCGGGGGGGAGCACTTCGGTCTGGTCTGGAGACGGAACTGGAGACAACAATAATTCGTCCTCAAACCCGGAGTCGCTAAACTTGCACGTAAATTCCTGCTTTCTGTGACGACTTGTGTGTGCTAACGGTGATGTTCCGTCAGCCCGTCTTCTTTTGTGCACATTTTGAACATCTGAAGGCAAGAATGAAACCATGTCTGACCCTGACTGCGCTTTACTGACTTCTGGGTGAGAGTGGGACTAAAGGGCTTCTTCTCATCACAGATGACGGCACTTTCCCGGGGTCTTCCCGCTTCTGCAGTGGGCCGAGCCTTTGGGCTGTTGCCCTGGGCAACGTGACAGCGCAGACTGGCTGCGCGTGTCGCGCAGAATGTGCACAGTTCCGCCTGGACAAAACATTAGGGTTATGGTAGATGGCAACGCTTTGTTATTTTTTAAAACTACTTTTTAAACATTACATTACAACATTAGAGACCAGTTTGAAACAGAATGAATTATTTTTATTAGTTTTCAAGGAAAGCGAAAGCGAACGGTAGGCGGGCCTTCCTGACGCCTACATAACAGACTGTTTCTCTCATGGTTTTGGAGCTGAGCATGACAACAACATGCCAAGTCAGTCCTGAGCGTGACTTTTAAAGCATGCCCTCTACAGAAACGCATAAGGTATTTTGACTGCAGTTTCATGTGCGTTGTGGGAAGAAGCGAAAGGTGACTTTGAAGCGCCGTAACAGCTGTAACGATAGATTTGCTAAATTATCATGCTAGCTGCTAGCAGCTGTAACTAGCTGCTGCATAGCGTAGCCATGAGCTAACAGGAACAAAAGTCGACCAACTTTGCCTGGTCTGTATTCTGGATTTAATATTTTTTTGACCTGACGACCTCTAAGAAATGCCTGTTAAAATACCCGTTTAAAATTACGCCAAGTCGTAAGCAATTCTGAACGTGAAGTCAGAATGGACCTTGTCTCCCAAGATTCGTTTAGATTTGTTAGACCTGTCTAAAGTTTGTGATCAAGTGATCATAATTAGAATTTGTTGACCGCTCTTTCCAAATAGATCACCTGCCATCATTAAAATGCAAAAAATAAATGATGGAAAATCGTTTAATATGACAACATGAGTGTCTGGTCACACTTTCTAAAATCTATCACTATATTTCCTCTATTCCTCTAATTGTTTTTTAAATAAGACTTGTGCTATGCAAAACTTTCAACTAGCTATGTTATAATTGTTTTCATTTATTAACTAGCTCAAAGTTGCATTTTTTATTTGTGCCTTTTTGAGTAATATTGTCCTGCATTTGAAGCTTGAGTGCTAAGAAAATTTCAGCTTTTACCTACCCCCATTTCTGCTCACTGCTCTGTACTTGTGATTATCAGCAAAAAGGTTAGAAAGTGAAAGTAAAAATGGTCCTTTTTGATATAGTGCAGTGTCAGTTCTGCAGCTTTGAACATGGCGTCAGTGTTCCTTTATGTGTTATGTGTTCCTTTTCTGTATTACTTGGATCAATAATGGGGTTGCATAATATGTTTTCTTTAAGTTCAGGTAAAACATGGACAACCCAGGCAGACCTCACCAAAATTGGCAGGGTGGATGGGACAGGACCTATGACCAGGCCAGAGGACAGAACTTCAGACCTGAGGGCGGACACCAAGGAAGGAACAACCAGAGCGAGTTCAGAGGCACTTCGAAAAGGGGGAGGCAGAACTTCCAGGGCTCGTCCTCCGGAGGTTTCCGAGGTGGGCATAGTCCATCACTGAGAGACGACTTCAGATGGGCCTCTAGTCCTGACACCAGTGGAGGAAGTCAAGCAAATCACAAAAGGGAACGCTTTGAGCCACAAAACTGGAGAACAAGATCTCTTTCAGGAAGTCCAAGAGAGGATACAGAGGCAAATGATGGGAGTGCTCACAAATCAGGTAGAAGTGTGTAGAATCCCTCAGTCGTCCAGGTAGAATCCATGGCAAAAGGAGAAATTCACTTTGTCAACTGGACAAAAGTTTATTTGGTTGACAAATTGACAAATTGAATTTCTTGTTTTGCCACAAATCGGGTAGAACCCACTATAGACTTATATTTTTGCATCATTTAGCCAAAGTAGTAGTAGTAGTAGTAGTAGTAACTCGGTATAAAAAGCATAGCCAAATCTCAAGCTCATGTATTTCTCAAAGGAAAAAGAAGAAATCGAAACAGGAACACACCTTCTGAAAATAATGGTGAAGCTGTAAATGAGAGGTCATCCACCAAAGCGGACCGCAGCATTCGGCAGGCAGAAAGACGTCTTCAACGGGATGGGATAAACCCTCTGAGAAAGGTTTGAATGCTTTTGTGAAATGCTCATTTGAAAACTTTGGTGTAAATGCTCCAGACTTAATTCAAAATATATGAATGAAGTAAAGTTGATTTCCAAATTCATTAATATTTTTTGAAGTGTTAAATGTTAGTGTTAAAGTGATAAATGTATTATAAATTATAAATGTAATTTTTATTATTTTATTTTTTTTTCAGCCGCCCAACAGCCATCCCAATGCAGTTTACACGTGTTCTTTATGTGACATTTTTTTGGACTCTGTCGCAGATGCCTATAAGCATATTTTTAAGGACAGACGTCACAAGAAAAGATCTAAGGTACATATCATGTATAATTTAAAGGCACATATTGCTGATAATTTCAATGTGCAACACTAACTGCTTCTGTGTGGTCTGTAGGAACGACAAGAGCAGGAACTGTTAACACTGATTTCACCTCCCAGTGTAGAGCAGGTCAGTGCGATAAACTCTGCACTAGAGGATGTGGTTCGTGACCATGGGATGACTGACACAGATGTGGAGGCAAGACGGCAAGCAGTTTCTGTCATGCAAGACCTTCTCCTCTGCGTTATGCCTGGTAAGTTGCATGTGCATTGGGACTTTCATTAAACATGTTTACACTGTATATTTTCTGTTCAGGAATTACCTTGAGGCTGTATGGATCATCTTGCACTAAATTTGGTTTCAAGAAATCTGATGTCAACATTGACATTCAGTTTCCGCCAGAGGTACTGCTCAATTGCAGTGGACATTTTTGAGACATGATTTCAATCTAATCTTTTTTTTTTTCCCCCACAGATGACTCAGCCGAATGTTTTGTCCTTGGTCAAAGAATGTCTTTCTGTTAGCTGTAAGTGTTTTTGTTTACATGAATTTACATTAAAATATAAGAAATTTGGTTTGAAGTAATTCAAAATGTCTTTCTTCTCAGCACTCTATGATGAATTGGAGGCAGACTTTCACGCCAGGGTTCCTGTTGTTGTTTGCAAAGAGAAAAAGAGGTAAGAAGTACACATCTAGGGGCTGAGACCTTATTTTCTGGATTTTTTTTCCTGCCACAAAAACATGTTGTATAATGCTATTTTCTTTCTCTAAAAAAATTAAATGTTTTTTTTTTTTTGCTTTCACAGTGGTCTCATCTGCAAAGTGAGTGCAGGAAATGAAAACGCTTTTCAGACTACCTCATACCTGTCGGCTCTTGTGCGACAGGAGCCCCTCCTTCTCCCCCTTGTTTTGGGCCTCAGACGCTGGGCCCAGGTAATCCACTGCTTCATGAAATGCCAAATTATGCTGCTTTATTTGAGTTGACGTTATGTATTGTGTTGCTTTGTTTGATTTAGATTTGTCAGATTGACCGTCCAGAAGAGGGAGGACTTCCATCTTATTCATTTGCCCTTATGGCTGTCTACTTTTTACAGCAGCGTAAACAGGCTCTCCTGCCAACTTACCTGAACCAAGAGGTAACTTTAACCTTACGTGGGGAATGTTAGAAGTTTTTTTTTGTTCCCTTTTTCAACACAGTCTGATACAGACATTCAAATGTTGTGGTTTTACTTTTATTGAAGTGAAGTAAAAAAAATATTAGGAAATGTCAGAAAACTTAACTATCCTTTACTGTGTATGCTTAAATCTTTCTACAGATTAAGGTGTTCTCACTCAGCAGGCTGAAAGACTTCAGTCTCACACATGTAGATGATGATGGCCATATACACTGGGTCTATTCTCCTTCCTCTTCTAAAGAATCTTTAGACAGATCCAGTCTAACTGGGAAGGTAAGAGTAAATGTGAAACATTTGGCTAATTGAAAATATACATCATCCACACTTTATGCACATGTTTTCTGAACAGGTTCCTCTGGGGCTTCAGCGCCCTCACCCTCCTGTGGAAGTCGGCCTTCTATGGGTGGAGATGCTTCGTTTCTATTCTCTGGAGTTTAAAATTGAGGATTATGTAATCGGTGTGCGTACTCGTGCAGTGCTCTCCAGAGAGATGAAAGACTGGCCAAAAAAACGTATTGCTGTGGAAGGTATGATGTTTTTAGTCTTTTACTTTCAGATGTTGTCTACTTGGGTTTTATAACAGAAAATATTATTATTTCTTTTTTAAATTGTGAATTCTAGATCCATTTGCAGTAAAAAGGAATGTGGCCCGCTCAGTTAACAGCCAGCAAGTTCATGACTACATTATCTACTGCCTCAAAACTACATACAAGTACTTTGCACTTGCACCCAACACACCAGCTTTGGGTCACAAGTTAAAGGGCAATCATGGTAAAGATGAGTTTGATCTGCCTGATGTAAATAAGCTCATTAATGAGCCTCAATCCTTAAACCAATCAAAAAATGAAGAAACTGGTCCAGATGACTCTGACTGCATTATTGAAGAAGAACTTGAAGACAGTGAATCTGAAAAAGACACAGAAAAAGCAGACCTGAGAAAAGACAGTCTGTCTGAAGAGGAGGGTGGGGAGACTGAAGAGGTGAACACACAGCTTAGACGACATATGGACAGTTTAACCACAGAAGATGAGATGTTTCCACTAGATGAAATCTCGGGGGAGGAGCTTTTATCAGAGGATGAGGGGCCTGATCTGTACACATCAGGTTTCATGGACAAAGTAGAAGAACCCCTAGAGGATTCTGTAACATTGGATAAACCAGAAGATGCAGGTGAAAAACATGGGAGTCTGTCCTACAGGTTCACTAAACAAGCTTTCACAAGAGGCAAGGTGAGGTTTTGAAGGATTTCTGTGTCAGGATTTTAAACTTGTTAATTGTCTGTGGATCCTCTTTAGTCCCACATTGTTGTGTGTGCCTTGTGCAAACGTGACGGCCATCTCAAGAAAGACTGCCCTGAAGATTTCAAGAAGGTAGAACTTGACCCATTGCCCCCAATGACGCCAGACTTCCTGAGGGTCCTTGACAAAGTTTGTGAGCAGTGCTACAGTGAGTATGCGTTCATAGTATGCGTTCATAGGTGGCTCAGATGAGGCTCAGTTGTGCTTTAATGTCTGACTTGACTTGTTTTTTTTTTTTCTACAGCTGACTTTGCTCCAGGTGAACTAGAGGAGAGAGTTAGAGATCACATTCTCCAGGATCTACAAACTTTTGTCAGGCGTCACTTTCCCGGTAGCTGGCCAAATGCGCAAAAAAAAAAAAAAAAAAAAATGAAGTTAAGTAATATTTACTTGGTGTCTTGCAGACACAAAGTTGCAACTGTTTGGATCGTCAAAAAATGGCTTCGGTTTTCGACAGAGTGACTTGGACATCTGCATGATGCTGGAGGGTCGGGACACTATAGAGGTTGTTGCTCTCTCTCTGTTGCAAGTACATTGTGCTGTGCTTAAGCCTAATTGACAACGTTCTGTGCTATTCTATGTAAAGGATGATGCCTGCATCAATATAATTGAGAGCCTTGCAAAGCTGTTGAAGAAACACTCAGGTTTTTTTTTTGTTTTTTTCTTTTCCCCATTTTTAAACGCTTATTGACACAGAGTTACAAATTCTTTCCAAATTTCTGACACCTGTCTGCTATCTAGGTCTTAAAAACATTCTACCCATCACTACTGCGAAGGTTCCCATAGTCAAGTTTTACCATGTTCAAACTGGTCTGGAGGGAGACATCAGCTTATACAACACACTGGTAGGATGGGCAGACAGGGGCCCACGTGATTAATCCTACTCATTGAAATAATTGCCTTTAGTTAATGTTTGTGCTTAAACCATTTTTCTTTGAAGGCCCTGCACAACACTCACTTGCTGGCATCTTATGCAGCTATTGACACAAGAGTGAAGATTCTTTGTTATGTCATGAAGGTTTTTGCCAAAGTAAGTATTCTTAATTTTAAAAGGTTATTTTGAAGGTCAATTTAAAATCTAGCCACCACCTTACAGATGTGCGATATTGGTGATGCGTCACGCGGCAGCCTCTCTTCATATGCATACACCCTCATGGTGCTGTTCTACCTGCAACAGAGAAATCCACCTGTTATCCCTGTCCTGCAAGAGGTAATTTGTCAAACAGTATACAGTATACTTACTTATGCTGACCTGTTAAAGATGTGGCAGCAGTTCTTTTGTTATAATTTGTAATGGTTCAAAAACCATCCCAGGTCAACCAGTTGGTTAAGTCCAGTTAAATGACTAAATGAATGTTTTTATAGATGTATGATGGGAAGAAGCCAGAAAAACTTGTAGATGGGTGGAATGTATACTTTTTTGATGATCTGGCCGCGTTGGTGAGTTTGAGTCATGAGTCATATGGTCAAAACAGTGACAACCTTTAAGAATAACAAATACTTCTGTCTGCAGCCAAGTCGCTGGCCACACTATGGAAAGAACAGGGAGAGTGTGGGAGAGCTGTGGCTGGGTTTGCTTCAGTTCTACACAGAGGACTTTGATTTCAGAGAACATGTTGTCTGCATTCGACAGCATGCTCGCCTCACTACCTTCAATAAACAGTGGACATCTAAATTAATTGCCATTGAAGGTCATTCATAGATTTAACATCACACTGGTCATTTGATCCTATAGATTCAATTATCTTTGGTATACATTCAACTTTTTTTTTTCCTCAATAGATCCATTTGACCTGAATCATAATCTGGGTGCTGGACTCTCTAGAAAAAGTGTGTATGAATTCCGGCTATCACCTACACACACATGTATTGTATGCATTTCTATACTGTCTTTTAACACTTACCAAATGTTAACAGTGATCAACTTCATCATGAAGGCTTTCATTAACAGCAGAAAAGTGTTTGGTACTCCTGTCTTGGCCATTCCTGTTCAGTACCCTTCTACAATGGTTGGTAACGAGACATTTGCAACATCTAAATATTATAAATATACATTATTTTTACAAATGGTAAGCATGCAACTTGTTCTAGGAATATTTTTTTGACCCTGACGTCCTCACAGAAGGTGAGGTGGCTCCTAATGACCGATGTTGCAGAATCTGTGGGAAGATTGGGCACTTTATGAAAGATTGTCCAATGCGAAGAAAGTAAGTTACTGCATCTTTTGATGTGGTTTTGTTTAATTTTCTACTTTCTATTGGTCATTACAAATTCATAACCTAATTTATTGTCAGGTCACGCCACAGACAAGATTCTGAAAGAGTGGCTGATGCTCAGCGTGACGACACTCTGGATCAAGTGAAAAATCCGAGTGAGCAGTGGAGAAAAAGAGACCCTCTGGAACCTCGCTGCTGCTTCCTTTGTGGCTCAAACGCACACATGAAAAAGGACTGTCACCTGTACAGAGGTCCTGCAGGTATTACTCATTTCATCTATCAAAAAATCTGTGTAAATGGGCAGCATTACTACAATTAACTATAAGGCATAACACATTGGCTAAGTTGGGTTTTCTCATTGGTTAGGAAGTATGAGACTGGATGGATTTCCATCACCTTCTGGACACTTGGGAACACGGAGAGGAAGGGATAAACCTGTAGGTCATAATTTCAGTTATATATTATGTGTTTATACAATTTAACACAAAGTTGTGTTTTATTTCTCAGAGTAACCCAGTGAAAGAAGAGAATAAACAACTAATTTTAAGTCCCCATGCAGGTAAATTTTGTTTTGTTTTGACTGCTTTTACTAATATATTATTGCTAATAATCGTGTCCAAAGCTTATCAGTTTTACCAGACTTGTGCACATACAGAATTTAAAACATTTGCTAAATTCTGTAATGTCATCAGTAAGAGTAATAATTCAATTTAAAACTTGAACTGTTGTTTGGGCTTTCAGGTAGTTTAGCCTGTCGAAATATGGGTCAGTTTGGTCCCAAGAAGAATCAGGAGTAATAAAGATGTAGCTCTCTGAGACTGTTGCTGCACATATCACTTGCTCCATCTTCAGGCTCAGAAGCCCTTTAAAAGCCAAAGCCAGGACTCCTTGACTTGAAGCCAAGTAGGGCCTTTTATTCATGTTTTTGTTTCCCCTAAAATACTCATCTAATGAGCTTTTTAATGTGTTTTTTTCCCCCCCAGTTTTATTTTTTCAAATTTTATAACATATGATTAGGTTGCTTCTATATAAAGGATATTCTGTCAGGCTAATAGATTTTGTTAATCATCGAGTGATGGAGTATTTTAAAAATGGCAAAACATTTGTTTACTTTATTTTACAATTGTTTTACTTCATTGGCACTGGCATTTATCTGTCTAGTAGCTACTAGCTTTATAGACCTCCAATGATGACTTTTATGTAGTTTTGTTTTTAAATTCATTTTATTTTATTTTATCATTATTATTATTTTTTTTTAAAAAGGTGCCATCAACTGTCTCCAAATGTGTAGTAGAGTAATATGGCTACATAAGTAGTTACATGTTTGGGATGGTCTAGTCTAGTGCAAGTCAATGTGTGTTCAAACTAGAGGAGATCTCAGTTATTGAAAAAAGTATTTATTGTTGATGTTTATGCTTTGTCACAGAATTATAGCTGCACTTTCAGGGTTCATGCTCTTGAATTTTGTTGCTGCTTACGTCTGAAAGAAGGGTTGGGGAAAAAAGGCCTTCTGGCTAAATGTTAAGATTTTATGCAAAGGTTTTGATTTGTTCTTAGAATTATTTTTAAACCCTTTAATGTGATCATCTTAAAATTAAGTATTTGTTTTTCTTATTTCTGAGCAAAAGTGTAGTTTTGTGTTGAAATCAAATAAATGCAAATCACAAAACCATTTGAGTGTTATTTTATTTTTTTCATTTTATATTTAAATAATGTTGGCTTGATGGGTTAATTACAATAGCAATAGTAACAATAGTATTGTGTCGTAAAATTGTAAAACAATTCGAAGTTGTTTTTTTTTTTAAAGATGCATTGTATTGGTTGCATTAGCAGTCAATCATTCTGTTGGCCAATAGTTCGTCGGGGCGCTCACAGTAGGCGGGTCCCTCTGCGTATTACGCGCTTGCGTAGTAGATTGTTATGGTTTAGGAGTCAACATGTCGGCGTCCGTGGTGCGAGCGACCGTCCGAGCGGTCAGCAAAAGAAAGATCCTGCCAACTAGAGCTGCTCTGACTCTGGTAAGACATAATACATTAAACTTGTTTAAACACTGATCATGCGAAAAGTATATTAGGCTAACAAATGGACCTCCAGATATGTTTAGCTGAATGTACATTCAAGGCTAGGTTAGCTTGCTAATGTTACTTAACGCCCAATGTCGTAACAAAATAAAATTTAACTCCACGTACCAAATCTCTTGCAAATGCGCGTACGTTTTGGGGCCTGATCCCCTTATCGCGCTCACTGCGTGACATCTGTTAGGGGTGGATGACACTTATCCTTGTTTCGCCTTTTGCATCAGCGATGTTTACACGGCATAGCACAGCACAGCACAGCACACAAAAAAGTAGTTTAGTTCCAACTAATCTAATTCTAGTTCTAATCATAGACTACACAGTCAATGGGTCTAATAAAGTCTAGTCCTAAAGCTTATCAACTTTGTGCACTTTGCGATGATGAGGATGATGATTCATCCTGTTTTTGAGTACGTAAACATGCTCTAGACCGTGTGGCTTTATTTTCTGTTAATAAAAATACTATTTGAGTTAATTTGTTAATGCTTATTTTACTGTACAATGATATGACATATTTTTCCCTTAGACTCCTGCAGCTGTGAACAAGATCAGGTTGTTGTTGCAGAACAAACCGGAATATGTAAGTAAAAGTTGTAAATGAATTTGAATATTAATATACTTATGAATATAGCAGTATTAAAACACTATTTTGATTAGCCCTATATGTAACAGTTATGTCTTTGCTTATTTCAGATTGGTTTAAAAGTGGGAGTGAGAACACGTGGTTGTAATGGTCTCACCTACACTCTTGAATACACTAAGGACAAGGAGAAATCTGACGAGGAGGTGCTCCAGGACGGTAAGTTATTCATTATCAATCAAAAACAAATAAAAAGTGTCTAATTATCTTGGCTCTTTCTTGTAGGTGTTCGGGTTTTTATAGAAAAGAAGGCTCAGCTGACACTTCTGGGAACTGAGATGGATTTTGTGGAGTCTAAGCTCTCTAGTGAATTTGTCTTCAACAATCCAAACATAAAGGGCACATGTGGCTGTGGAGAGAGCTTTAACATATGATTACAGTCAGTATTTCCTTCCATGCTTGTCACATTTAAAGACTGCTGACTGCTGTAAGGAAATTTATAAGACTTGGATGTGCCTAAGTTTCTGCTACTGTTTCTCAGATGCAGCAATGTCAGGATTTTTTTTAACCACTCCGATGCAAACCTCTTTTTTTTTTTTTTTTGACATTTTTAAAATTCCTGCACTTGCAAAATCTTCATTGGACCACAGCTGTCTCATACGGGGAGGCTATATTTTATACATTTATACATATACAAATTATACAGACATATTAAAGACGGTGTCACTGAGGATTCAATAAATAATTCTTAAAACTTGCAGAAAAAACATCAAACCTTTGGCCAACAGTATGCAGACATAGGTTTCTTGGAATTGCTTTACCAGTGTGTATAGTCTAGAAATGATATGAGTATTTATTTATCAATAGATGTAAATATTTAACGTTGAACGCACAAAATCACGCACAAAAACAAGTAAGCCTCTTACAGAGAACATAGGTTTTTCTTGCTTTTCCCAACATTGCATTTGTATAGTATTTACTGTGTACTGGGGTTCACTAACTGTGCAATATGCCTGTGTACATATAAATGAGCCTACTAATAAATAATGATGTTGGGTTATTTTTACTGTGTGTTAATTGTTTTCAAATCACATTTAAACTATTACTTTGTTGCTATGGAAATGTATTTTTATTAGAAATGGGACACTGATTAGTTCACAGCATGTCATTTGTGCTTTTTGCTCATCTGACTGGATAAAAAAAATTACCAAAATGTTTTAACATTTTATTTATTCATATTGTCAAGGCATATCATCAATGGAGCAGCTACACATGGAGTGCTTAAGAACAGAGTCTTTTGAACTGAAGGTAAATTTATATGAAATAAGTCAAAGCTTTTTAACTAGTTAGTTGTAATTCAAACTGTTCTTCCATGTATGCACTGTGATCTTACTGGTATGTGATGAAGAAATGTAACTGCTATTGCTACAAACCTACTACATTCAAATATTTGCAGATTTCGGAGTTGCTGAAGATTCTGGCTAAGAATGAGTCTCCATTGCATACCAAAAATACCTGCAAAAAGCATCCATACCGAACCTTTGCTAATTCTAAGAACATACAATGTAGTTCATACCCAAAATTCCCTATAAGATGCAGGGCAGTCCTCCCTGAGTGCTTTAGTGGGTTAGTAAATCAGTGTTTGGAGAGACCGGACCACTTGAGTGAAAGTCTGTCAGCCTGCTTAACTCCTGTGGACTCATTGCCTCTAAGGCAGAAAGAACCCCTCACAAATGCAGTCTTTCTTCAATACCAGACATGTCCTGCAATGTCTAGGAGCAATGTGTCTGTAATTAGGGATCACACTGAAAAACATCAGACAGTACCACATGTTCTGGGTCTTGATGAAGAGATATGGAAACCTCAAACATCACAGACGGTCCGGAACACAGGTAAGTTCAAAAATGTGTTTTCAAGTTAGCAATGTATACTATTTTATACTAAATAGAATGACGAATTTATACCATATGTTCCTTAGGGCCAACCACTGACTGGTTCTTTGAGGACTTGGTTGACCTTCAGAGGAAACTTTATCTGGGTACTCCAAAGAGATGTGGAGCTTTGTGGTAGAGTCCATCATTGTAACCACATGGACACTCAGAAAACAATCATTAGAGAATAAATAATCCACAATCCAATCAGGTCACAGAATGATTGACTCAGTGCCATCTAACATATTACACTACATGCAGATTAAAAGATTCTTATCCCATTCCAAAAAAGTTGTATGCCCTGATGCACGGAAGACATTTTACCCTAATCAGTTTGACATGATCCAACAATGCATGTGACCGCAACCAGTTTAAAACCAAGCCAAATATCCCGGAACTAATGCTGCTTTAAAAGAGCGGTAGAAAAGTAGCCGCCCCCGTTTAAAAATACCTATAAATGGCCAATTAAACCGTATAAAAATCCCAAATGTACTTTTTTGCGCTATATGTCATAAATAGAGAGTCCAGTGTATGCATGGACATCTTCGCCGATCAAGATTTGGTCATAGTTAGCCATTCTTACAATACGTACCTGAACACATCACTTCGCACACGCCATTCACGCCCCCACGCCGAAGAGAGAGGAGGTCACTCGAAAGGGAATCTGTCCACTGGCTCAAACACTACGAGCAGAAGCAGCATCGCTCATCAAATCTCAGAAATATAGGTAATTTTTTTTTTTTTTTTTTGATCATGGAGCAGAAGTCAACCATCAACTTCGGCGCTGGACCTGCAAAACTTCCTCCATCTGTACGTATGATGACTATGTAAGATTTAGCTATCGCATCAGAACCATATGGGTTGAATATTAGCCAGCCTTGGCCAGTTTGTGCATTAGAGAAAAGTAATAACAAATAAGAATTCTTATTTTCTATTGCAGCTGCGATGGTTGCGGTCGTGAGATTTGTAGAAATGCACGTTGCATGTTTATGTTTAGTGTGAAGAGGCGTCTGCTAATGGAACTTGATTTATTAGCCTTAGAGAGTGTAGTTTTGTGGCTTAGGATTCGCATTTTGTACTGTGTTGGTGGTTTATTCATTTCATTTATGCATACTCAATCACATGTCACCGGGTTCAGACCACCATGGACCGTGATGCTGGTACGGCTCCAGGTGGTTGAAAAGACATTGTCGAGTTGCGTCAGCCTCATTCATTCAAGTGGAAGAAACGCGTTCAATCCACAGACTGTGTAAAGGTTTGGGGTTTGGACATAAAGGTTTAGGGTTTGGACATAAAGGTTTAGGGTTTGGACAAGTGGACTAAGAGACTCAAATGAAGCTCGTGATGCTGCGGTTACAGGAGCGAATCTGGAGCCAGACTCTGGATTATGAGGAGGAAACCCAGGATCATGTAGAGCGGGTTAATACGAAAATGTAAAGACCAAAATGACGAGGCTCACAGCAGCAGGCACAGAGAGAGGGACGGCAATATTCCAGCGTAAATCACTTGGAGCCAGGGTTAGTAGGAGCCGAAAGAGCCGCATGAGAACTTCTTATTTGGACCGCGGCGGCTAACGCGTTAGCCATGGCCATTTATATACAGTCTATGGTTCAATTACAGAAACACCCACTAGATGGCGGAAAATATCTTAGTTTGTAAAGAAATCACATCAAAGAGTTTGCTAGGCTCAAATTAAAGTACTGCAGTTTGTTTGCGCTTGCATAATTTTGTTTCTCAAACTATGATACTGGTATGATGCAATTTTAATGGCGGTACTCGGGGCCTTTTGAGTTTAAAACTGCTGGTAGCTGCTGGACAGCCAAATACATTTCATTATTATTTCTTGTAGGTTCTGCTTCAAGCACAAAAGGAGCTACTGAGCTACAACAGCCAAGGAATTAGTGTTCTGGGTAAGTAATCTCAACATATAATGTGTTTCCTCTCCCACTCCTCTCACTTCCTCACTCTTCTAGTACTTCTAAGAACATTACAGACACATACTGGTTGTGCTAGTATAGTTATGTGAGAATGACCTACTTGCATAACGCTCCACTAAATCTCAGGTAATTCAGGAAATATAAACAGCTTTTCTTCATTGCAGAGATGAGCCACCGATCTGCAGACTTCAACAAAATCCTGAGCAAAACAGAGAGTCTGATGCGAGAACTGCTGTGAGTTATTATTTGTGATAAACAAAACATTTTGGATAAATTACAGTTTTCTTTTAATTATTCCCACAATACTCTTTTTCTTTGCCTCCACAGAAATATTCCAGACAACTATAAAGTGATGTTTTTGCAGGGGGGTGGGTCGGGTCAGTTCAGCGCCGTGCCTCTTAATCTCATTGGCCTAAAAGAAGACAGATGTGCTGATTACCTTGTGACTGGCACATGGTCTGCTAAAGCTGCAAAAGAAGCAGAGAAGTATGGCAAAGTGAACATTGTCCACCCAAAGCTTGACAGCTACACAAGTGAGTGCACCATTCTCTGCACTGCCTCTGTGGCCTTTGGCATCCAGTTTGTGGGTTACATAAAACACAAAGGGGCCACCCCCGTAAAAAGACAAGCATTCAGAGCTGTTCACTGTAGCATAAGTAGGTCACAGCCTGACAAAATCTATGTTTATTCTTAATTATTTAAATAAATAAATGAATAGAACACTTGCTAATTGAACTTACATCATGTAAGTGTCATGTCAGTGATCATGGTAAAAAAAAGTTTTTATCTTGCCAAACAACACACGGAATCAACATCAGCATCTAAGTATAGCAATAAAAATGGATTGCAACATTTGAAATTGTTTGCCACATATTAAAAAAAAAAGATTACCACAGCCTCCATAAACTGAATATCTTAATGCCAAGTATAAAATTGATGATATAAAACATGGTGCCCTCCATGTCTACAGAAATCCCGGATCCCAGCAGCTGGACTCTGAACCCCTCGGCGTCCTATGTTTATTATTGCTGCAATGAGACGGTACACGGAGTGGAGTACAACTTCATCCCAGAAACAAACGGGGTCATTCTTGTGAGCGACATGTCCTCCAACTTCCTGTCCAGACCAGTGGACGTGTCAAAGGTTAGTTACAGAAGGAAATATCATGTTTGTCAAGCAAAAACATACAAACCCCAACAAGCTTATCAAGCTTAAATGGAGCTTTATTATTAAATACAAGTAAATTCATCAGTACTCATTACACAATACATGCAATCTAAATCAGAATAAGGATTTTTGGAGGGAATAATGTCTATTAAAAGTACAAATATAAAATCGGTACAGTTATACATATTCTAAAGCATACTAAAACTGGAACTAAATAAATATATAAACCAGATATATGTCTAATATAAATGACTTGTACATAGGCCTGACACAATAATTACTATATCAACTTCATCATTCAATAAATAAAACAATATATGAACGGAACAATATTTTTTGGGTATATATTGTAGGTATATTTTCATTGTAATAGTGGGGAGTTTTTATGCAATAGTTTTGAACTGTAGAGGGTTGATCAAGTAACTTCTATGACTAAATGTAGGTTAATTCTGCTTTTTTTTTTTTTTACAGCTCAATGTGTTTCGATGATACTGTACATTTAAAAATTGTTTACTGTAATTCACCTGCTTTATTGTTATTGTGTCTGTGGCATAAAGTAGTTTCAATATTATCATTTATTGTGATATTTCCCTGTAGTGATATATCATCCAAAATTTGTTATCATGCTAGGCCAACTTGTACACTCAATGTAATGGTAGCTCTCTTTCCCAGACAAATATAAAGAGAGATTAGTTTAAAAATTGCTCTTTTCAAATACAATGGCCGTTTTTAGTCGTGACTCACTGTCTGTTTGCTTCTGCAGTTTGGTTTGATCTTTGCTGGTGCTCAGAAGAATGTGGGCTGTGCTGGAGTGACTGTGGTAATCGTGAGAGATGACTTGTTAGGCCATGCCCTAAAAGAGTGTCCGATTGTTCTGGATTATAAGGTGCAGGCAGAAAATAACTCCCTGTACAACACGCCACCATGTTTCAGGTAACAGAAATCTCCTTGTTCTGTTGTATAAATATAACTCCACCAATAAGAAATAAACAAAACAAAAATAATATAGTTTCTGCTAGGGGTAGGCGATTATATCTGGGTCACTGATTGGTCATAATGTATATTGGTAAAATTTAGTGATGCATTTAGCAAATTTTTTTCTATTTCTTATTTAAATAGAACATCACTGAGGCTACAAAAATTAGCTGTGAATTTGACTTCAACTCAAATTTGTGGATATCAAAAAATGTATATTGATACTGGCAAATACCAGCTATCCACAATACCAACAAGACACATATCAGATATATGTATCATCCGGGAAAAAAAAAATCCACATTGGCCTAATAAATATTTTACCAGTTTATAACATTGACTTAACTCTTGTTTCATGATATGTAATATTTTAGTGTACATTTACGTAGAGCTTTCTTTTCATTCATTAGCATCTACATCATGTGCCTGGTTCTGGAGTGGATCAAAAACAATGGAGGCAGCATTGCCATGGAAAACCTCAACAACCAGAAGTCCTCCTTGATCTACGACATAATCAACAGCTCAGATGGTTTCTATATGTAGGTTGCCATGATTAAAGTTGTCACCAAAAGAGAAGAGAAGGAACTAAATAAGCTAAATAATCTTTATTAGGTGTCCCGTGGATCAGTCCTGCAGAAGCCGAATGAATATACCATTTCGCTTAAGGACAGAAGAAGGAGATGAGGCTTTGGAAAAGAAGTTTCTTGATGGAGCAGTAAAACGTGGAATGATCTCACTCAAAGGACACAGGTTGGACATGATTATATCTGAACTGAATTTTAAGAACAAATTGACTTTAATATTTCAGAATCTAAAAATGACTCCTTTGATATAATGACTCTGTAGTTCATGTCTTCTCTTATTTGTCTCTTATTTAACTCTTGTTTTGTAGGTCAGTTGGGGGAATCCGTGCGTCCCTATACAATGCTGTCACTCTGGAGGACACTGAAGCTCTTGCCACTTACATGAAGGAGTTTTTGAAGGAGCACATGTAGACTCAGTTTAAGACCTTAACCAGTGGCATTCTTGATGTACAATGGACCCTGCCCTTTATCTTAAATATTAGGACCATGTTGGGTCCTTTGAAGCTCCATAAAGATGCAATTGATGTCCTAAATAAGTCTGTCTGTCATTTTCATACAAAGTCTTGACAAAATATTAATACATATTAAATTCCTAATGTGTAATTTCATTGCAGCGAACATATGTTGACTAAATAATTGCCTGATGTGAGTTTATGTGACATTGTAACTGAATACATGTATCGCATATACGTATTCTGAATACTAATTTTCAGTAACTGTATTCTGGTACAGTTACTTTTTCATTTGATGGAATTCAGAATAGTTATATTTCTAAAATCAAAGGAATACATGGCAGTGAGGAAAAATAGAACAGTTTTGTAATGAGTTAATGCTTAACAAGTGGTGAAACAAATACACTATATTGGCAAAAGTATTTGCTCACTTGCCTTGACTCGCAAATGAACTTAAGTGACATCCCATTCTTAATCCATAGGGTTTAATATGACGTTGGTCCACACTTTGCAGCTATAACAGCTTAAACTCTTTTGGGAAGGCTGTCCACAAGGTTTAGGAGTGTGTTTATGGGAATTTTTGACCACTCTTCCAGAAGCACATTTCTGAGGTCACACACTGATGTTGGACGAGAACGCCTGGCTCTCAGTCTCTGCTCTAATTCATCCCAAAGGTGTTTTATCAGGTTGAGGTCAGGACTTTGTGCAGGTCAGTCAAGTTCATCTACACCAAACTCTCTCATCCATGTGACCTTTCTTTGTGCACTGGTGCACAGTCATGTTGAAGAGGAAGGGGCCATCTCCAAACTGTTCCCACAAAGCTGGGAGCATGGAATTGTCCAAAATCTCTTAGTATGCTGAAGCATTCAGAGTTCCTTTCACTGGAACTAATGGGCCAAGACCATGTCCTGAAAAACAACCCCACACCATTCACCCTCCACCAAACTTTACCCTTGACACGATGCAGTCAGACAAGTACCGTTCTCCATATTCTTCCATCAGATTGCCAGATGGAGAAGCGCGATTCGTTAGTCCAGAGAACACGTCTCCACTGCTCTAGAGTCCAGTGGCAGCGCTTTACACCACTGCATCCAACGCTTTACCTTGCACTTGGTGATGTATGGCTTGGATGCAGCTGCTCGGCCATGGAAACCCATTCCATGAAGCTCTCTACACACTGTTCTTGAGCTAATCTGAAGGCCACATGAAGTTTGGAGGTCTGTAGCGATTGACTCTGCAAAAAATTGGCAACCTCTGCACACTATACGCCTCAGCATCCACTGACCCCGCCCCGTCAGTTTACGTGGCCAACCACTTCGTGGCTGAGTTGCTGTTGTTCCCAATCGCTTCCACTTTGCTATAATACCACTGACAGGTGACTGTGGAATATTTAGGAGCGAGGAAATTTCACGATGTGCAAGAAGTCCACTGAGCTCCTGAGAGCGACCCATTCTTTCACAAATGTTTGTAGAAACAGTCTGCAGGCCTAGGTGCTTGATTTTATAGTGACTGAAACACCTGATTTCCATTATTTGGATGGGTGAGTGAATACTTTTGGCAATACAGTGTATAAAGCTGTTATTAATACTATGTTGCATCTTTACACTATAAATTAAGGGCAATCCGATGTAAAAGTATTCTAAGTATTCAGAATACAGTACTCTGATTGGACCATGTATCGGAATATCTTACAAAATACATTTTAATGCAGGTATTCAATATTTTGCAAATACATTTTCAAAGTATTCTTCCCGTGACTAAATATACCATGGGCATACCTGTGATACCAAACAAAGATGTCCAAACTACCTGCCTCCACCACGCTAATGCCACAGGTAGTCAGACTGATAATATTTTATGCCAATTATCATAACAGCACATGTATTACCAGCCAACAACCACTAGGTGGAAATGTAGATCACAAATTAGAATTCTTTGTCGTGCTGCTGTAAATGTGTGTAGTTGCAGTTGCTCGCAATAACGCTGCCAATAGAGACAGTACGGAAAAAAACAATGGAAAAGTGGTCTTCATTGAAGCTGTAGTAATGACATACTGGTGTATCCTGATTTATAATGTTTTAATAGTTCAGTGTAATTCTCCAAAGTCGTGCACATCTGATCATATAAGTAAGAAAGAAAAGGTCTCAATAAGCAGCTTGTAACACAACTTCATTTTGAAATATAATAAAGGAAAAGCAGGAAGGGCACAAGAAGGTACGCTGATCCAGAAGTTATTATTTTATACAACATCCCATGTGGATCTTCCCAAAAAAGTAATTTTGGCTGTTAGCAAATATCAATATGAAGAGTCGGAACAGCAGTGTTGACTGTACATCCCAGGGGCGGGAGCTGTTGGTCTGTGTGCTGAGTCTCCTCTGCCAGAGTCAGATGCAGTGAGCGACGTGGAGAGAGAGAGGACACACATCTCTTTAAATCAGGGATCACTTGGTAAAAGCTGCTGGTTGCACATGGTCAGTTTCAATGGGGGGCCTTGCTGCTTTTATACTCTATCATGTGTATAACCTCTGACATGTGCTCTGTACCATGCATTTAGTCCAGTGAAAAGTGAACCTCTCTAGACATAGGTATTGTGTGAAATCGTTCACTTTTGCGTCTGAGCGTGTTTTCTCTAAAAAAGACAGGCAATGTTCACACTGGATGCTTCCAATAAGTGGAACAATAAAAAAGAAACCTTTTATTTGTGTAAAATACCTTAAAATATTCATGATATGTAAGATATATGAACTATTTTCACACTATAAAACCAATAAACAGTGTCTGACCAAACATTTTAATGGCTAGGAATATGATGAAACTAGTGCAGTCCATTCACATCTCAGTCCTCACACTCAGTGGTTGTGTAGTCACAGCTGCCGTGGCTCTAACTTCCAAATGTGGCTGCCATTCACATTTACAAAAGCAAGTGAAGGGTCTTTCCCAAGGACACAATGACAGTGCTGGATTTGAACAGCCAACCTTAACTTTAGGGCATCTGGTCTACACCTGAGTTACTGTTGCAGAGAGCCAATACGCTCAAGGTTTGGGCACACAAATTAAGTTATCACATTGAACTGAAGAATACCAAGGTATGGCTTAGCAGATTTACTACTAGTGATATAAATATAAATAAAATGTATTATTGCTACTATTATATAGTACAGCAGTACAGTACTGTGTGATTAGGACTAATATTCTTATGAGGTCATTTTGGTTAACCAAACTAGTCTTCCTGTCACATGTTCTAATTAAGACAAAACTACAATGAAGCAGTCTTCCTCTTATTGCTGATGACGCTGTGTACAGTCCCCAAAGGCATAAAAGTGGTATGCACAAACCCAGAGAGACAAAGGGGATTTCAAATGTGAGAGGGGTTTCAGGCAAGATGGGAAGTTGCGTCTGGATTGTGTGGTGAATCTGGGGCTGCCGAGCCCAGTAATGTCGGGGTAATGCCACCAGAACACAGCAGTAAGACGGCGATAATGAAAAACACCAGGGAAGACAATATCAAATGGCTCCTCTACATCCTACAGTGGAGATTAGGCGACACAAAAGTCATGTGGCAGTGGCAGAGGAGGCAGAGGCAGGCTTTAGTGTGCCTGATTGAGTCTCCTGTCAAGAGCTCCATGCAGCAGCACAGTCACTGTGACTGACATCTCTTATACAGGCTATTTCACACATGCACTTTGCATTAGCTCACACTGTTCCTATAGATACAAAATGCTGTCCTCTCAAAAAGGAGGAACTGCTGAACTGTGATTTCATAAGTTAAGACCCTCCAGGAACAACACTAATCTGGTTTCAATGGAAGTAGGCTAAAGTTAAAGAAATGCCCAAATACTAGGTCCTATACGCCCAATTCCAATACATTTTGTCTTGTCTACTGACCATCCATGGAGTAGTAGTAGAGTACAGATTAGTAGTAGTAGTAGTAGTAGTAGTAGTAAATATATATATATATATATATATATATATATATATATATATATATATATATATATATATATATATATATATATATATATATATATATATATATATATATATATATATATGTATAGTTTAAATAAGTAACATCGGTCAATAGGCTACAGACAGTTTGATTTTACTGTCCTGATAAAATAACTTTTCTGCATACACTAACGATGACATATAGCAGCATTATCTGGTTAAAAAGTATTTAATCCCTGTTTAGGCCTACAGATTAGTCCTAAATGCAATTAACTGTTGCCTATTATCTAATAGACTATAAGTGTAACTTTAATCTAAAAGGAAGACTCTGGAAGCCTTCAGTAAATCATGGACAGAGACAGTGTATCTTCATCTTCAATAGATGAGTGTAACTTAGCAGAGAATTTACTTTGAAGCTTGCCCACCCCGTCCTTTACAAAACCTATCGAAGTAGCCTTTAAGACCTAGATCTCTCCTCTTATTCTGTTTTTATGTGCACACAAGACTTATATTCACACCATCTCTCCATGCCCAACACCTCTCCCATTCAATAAAAGCCTCCTCTCATCTGTGCCTGTTCTTAGATAGCTACTGTGTGTGTGTCTCAGTGATAAACCCATTGCTCCATGAGGCTAATCTTGTTAGCACCTAATGCACCGTGTTCTGCTAGCTGCTCTTAATTGCTGTTGTGTTATTAATGAGTGGGGAGCGGGGAAATCACTCTTAATTAGCTTGTCTCGTTCAGCTCGGCAGCAGCAGCCATCTCGAGTGAAGCAGCGCTCAGGCACAAACACGCCGGGGATAATTAAAGCACTTCACATGTCGGAGTATTTATCTAAACCAGAGCGCTACAAGCCGTTCCCGCAATTAGCCTTGTCATTCATTAGCAGCCGAGTGCCATTGATTTAAGTGTTACATTGTCATTTTGCCATTGCTCACTTATTCAGTCAGCTTCAGCGAGGTGGAGACACCATTTGATGTATGCCCATAGGCCTATCTACACTTATGCATATAGGGAAGAAGTCAGCTCACGTCTCAATGGTTAATCAACACTAACTAGGTATAATTTAGATACGATCACTGAAATCAATCAACTAGCACAGGCTGTAACACCATGGGACATACAGCTATATACTAGGCTGACTATAGTGCATAAATGTTACATGTCTTCAAACCTTTGATGCCATGACCTGTGTACGCTATAGGCCTCTTTAAGCCTGAGGCACATAGTTAGTGGAAAGGCTCAATCCACAACCACTGGCCTATGGAAACAAACATTAGAGACAGTTAATTAGTAATAGTGTAATAGTGTGTTCCAGCAACGAGCTGTGGCAAAGTTAACAATGACAAGCTATTCTTTTAAGGAGTCACATGGTGCAGTTGGTACCAAAATAATTCGGCTAGAGAACAGTAATTATGCAAGGAAACAGCCCAGTGTGTGTAAAGACAAGTAAAACAAGGCAAACGAGGCAAAATCCCTATTCTATTCTTGGCGGGTCTTTTTGGGGTCAGGATGTTCATTCACACATGATACATGCATGTAAAAATGTAAAAGGTTCTGAGTTTCACATTTCTACTGACCCCTTGTGGTGAGACAAAGCTATAGTTTACAAAGTAATTTACAGTACTAATGGTTCTGACTATTACATTTATTAAGATATAAATGTTCTGTCTTTAGCTTTAAGCCATGTTATTGTTGTTACCTCATCAAACACATACCTGTACTTTGGGTTTTGTTTCATTCACACATGTTTGAGTAATCCTTTATTAGTCTGTCTACATCTCCAAAGTTTAAAATGTTGTTCCACCTTGTGATGTCATGAAGCGGTAGTTTTCAAGTGAACAGCTACCTTTTAACTTTTGCTCAGAAGAGATTGGCAGTTTCAGGGCTGAAGCAATCCAAATGATTCTAGAGAAGGTGTATGGAGTTTAAAAACACAGTGGAGCACTTCTCGTATTACCACATTACATCACAAGGTGGAACGCAGTGTTTTCTGTTGGAGAGAGCCTAAATATGCAGAATTTGTATGTAAAAGGTGTGGCAAATTGAATATCTCCTTTTGCCATGGATTCTACCTGGACGACTGAGGGATTCTACATGTAAAAGGTGTGAATGAAACAAAACACAACTTTGGTGTATTTTTTGATGAGGACACAACATTATAACATAGATCAGAAAATAGCACAATATCGTCCTTCAAGAATCACATTTCATCCATTACATACAATAACGCTTTAGCATTGATATTTATATGACAAATTAAGTGTGAACCTAGTATATTTTGCTTTGTTCTTGCCTATGTACCATCTAATTACTCCCTGTGTGTTACTATATTGAAACCTACCACTTCCAGTAGAATATATGCTCAGGTTTGTGGGATTATTATAGGTGTTCTGAGTGATTTCCTACTTGTCAAAGCAGAGTGGATTTGAACTTTGCAGGTTTCATAATGAGATGATCCTTTCGCAGCAGGCGGTCTGAAATGAGTTTTGCATGTTGAGTGTGAGCGTGCACCTGCCTTTGTCTCCGCGTGGCCCTGACATGTTCTCTGTGACAGCCCACAGCGCATTAAGGTAAATTTAATTTGCACCTTAGCCTAAGTGTGATAAGGGATGCAGCTCTTGTGGGGCAGGACTAATTGCTGCTGAGGGATCTGTGTGTGTGTGTGTGTGTGTGTGTGTGAGAGAGAGAAAAACATGGAGGAAAAGAGAGAGAGAGAGAGAATGGGGGGTGGGGAGCGAAAAAAAGAGAGAGGCAGAGAGAGGGAGAGAGAGAAAGCGAGGAGGGGGTAGAGAGACAGAGGAGAAGAGAATGAGAGGAAATAGAGAGAATGAGAGAGAGAGAGAGAGAGAGAGAGAGAGAGAGAGAGAGAGAGAGAGAGAGAGAGAGAGAGAGAGAGAGAGAGAGAGAGAGAGAGAGAGAGAGAGAGAGAGAGAGAGCATTTGCCTGCCTGTCCCACTGCCAACACAAACACTTTAGTGAATATTAAATGCATGTGTTTATCTGCGTGCACGTCTGCGGCGGTGTGATAACAGAATGTCAGCAAAGACAGTGGAGTTAATGAGGCTTTTCGTCACCGGGAAGGAGATGTGAGTAAGGGGCCCACAGCTCCATAGGCAATCTAATCAGGGCGTTTACACAAACAACATCAACAGCCATAGCACACCTATTCTTGCTCTGTCCACACTAGAGCTGGTATGGTTGAATTTAAATAAAACTGTCCATTGTAGGCTGAGGTTGGGTTGTGGTGTGACAAGACACACAGTTGGTCCATAAATTCCATTCACTGCACCACTACTTCTCGATGATAGGGGACCAGTATAGGGCTGTGCAATTAATCGAGTTTCAATTCAGATCGAGATGTCTACAGACCTTATTATTAACAGTCTGTCTTTTGTTTATTAAATTAATATGAAAAAACAAACAAAAACAAACATTTATTTGTTTATATAATGGAAATAAATCAAATAAAAAGTCATGATCAATATGAGGAAAAAAATAATTTCACATTACACAGCCCTAGACTAGTATATAAATGTTATTTTTGTGTTCCCCATCAGCCTGTCCTCGGTCAGCTGTAACTCCTGAAGTAAATGCCTTTCACTCCCCCAAATTAACGCATTGTTATTATGTGGACTATTTAAAATAATACAAAATATCTGGGTAATGGTAAATCATAATTTATATTGCACATTTCTACCAGCATTGGCCATTCAGTGCTTTACATCAAGGAATCTGTCACCCATTCACATACACATGCATACACCAGACACTGGGGGAGAGCATGAGGGATAGTGTCTTGCCCAAGGACACAACTACACAACTACTAACTTCCAACCTTTTTTGGACTAACGAACACTGTACCTGAGCTATATAGTTTTTGGTGTTGGTATGACAAAACAGACTGGCCCAAATCTCTCATTGGATTAAAATACATTTGTTGTAATTTATGATGGCAGTAACTGAAACGGATTAGCCTGACACTGTACCTTAAATCATCTGAACATTGCTCAATTACAAGACCCAAGTATTGCTCTGTTGTTTGATCCTTCCTAACAATAACATTTGACGGTTTTGTTTGTGGCTGCGACAGAAAGTAGTGCCATGGGTAAAAGTTTTATCCCATGTGATGTTCCGCGGTGGCATTCCCTGTGTCTCCGTGCGCACATGTCCTCAGCAGGCAGGCTCATAAATTGGACAGCTAAGCCTTTCATAAAGTTTAATAAAGCGCTGTTTGGTGGCTCAGGGGAGCTGGTATTAGTGACGAGAGCCACTGCTGTCATTCCAGCAAATCACATCATCATAATGAGCCTGTTCTCCGGGAGTCACACACACACACACACACACACGCACACGCACACGCACATGCACACACACACACACACACACACACACACACACACACACACACACACACTGCACCCTTTTGTTTTCTTTAGCTTCCATTTGACACAATACATTCACTCCATCGGCTTTTTCCTCTGGGAGTTTTGGGAGGTGGGAGAGAGGGGGGCAGGTGACTTTGGACAGGGTAGGGTTATTTCTCATTTAATAAAGATCACAGGCGTTGTAAATGCCCCAGCACCACGCCGTGAATGCCAACAACGGGGTGATTGGCAGCTTGACGGTGGCGGCAGCATTTGCATGGCATTTAGCTGGGCGGACGATGGCCACCCCTAACACCAAGGTGGGTAAATAAGATGACTTCTCTGTTCACACACACACGCACACGGGCATTCTCGCAGTACTCAACAACCCCTGGCCGTCTTTTACTGCCAAACCTGAAGCCACTCATAATTGTGTGGCATTTAGACAGAGAGAAGGGACATGCAGTCGTGTGGGCAAGTGGGCCTGAGTGTAGAGCAAGACCTCACATCTTCACTCAGGGTCATTATTTGTGGATGATTAGGCAAAATAGCTATGTGCAAATGAGAGCACTTTGAATGTTACTGTTGCATATGGTACAAGGCAGAAGGCAAAAACAATGCTGTACTAAAGAAGAGATATAGGTTGACTTCTAAACCCATAAATGAATACAGAAAAACTGTTTATTAAAGATAATTAAAAATAGTATATTTCATTGTTTATTGAACCAACTGTCAATATGCAGCTTTGATTATGCCTTTCATGATAAATACTATATCGACTTATAGCTCAATACATGGCAGATGGACCAATAATTTTTAGCAGTCAGTATTTATTGTGGGTACTATTGTTTGTACTTGCGGGAAAATTTTGGTTATTTTTCTGTTTTGCAATGAGATTTGAGCTGTAAAGGCTGAATTTTGAACTTCTATCTTCATTATAGACACAAACTAACAATTTTCCGGAGATAATTCTGCTTTTTGGTTTCAGTATTATCGTTTATCGTCTATATTTATTTCAGCAATATATCACACTTGAAAATTTGTTTATCATGACAGGCCTAGCCTTGATGTATAAAACCAAGAAGTTAAAGGTGCACTATGTAGGTTTTCTGTTGTCCCCCACCTGCTTGTCTCCATGGAGATGTTATTGCTTTGTTCCATGGTATGGCATTAAGTTATATATCTTACATTTATTCACATTGGTGTATTGCCCCAAATACATTCTACATTCTTCTTGTCAGCAGGCTTGCCTCTCTACTGACCTGTAAATTGGCCTGAAGATGTCAATTGCTTGTAGCCAGATTAATGCTGTAGTTTAATGCTATACTGTGGAACATTCCTGACAAGGCAGGGACATGTTCACGGAAACAAGCTACACAGTGCAACTTTAAATTTGTATATTTTTTATATTTTCGTTTGCTTATTTAAAATGTCAAATCTTTGTGAAAAGGGTTACAGTGTAGAAACAAAAACAACAACAGCGTTTTCAAGGAGAAGTAAACTGGAAATTGTCACAAGCCAGTTCCAATTTAGTTGAACATGTTATATTTAATTGCGGTTCTTCCAATTGAAAATCAAATGAGAGACATTTGAGACTAATTACATTGATTCATGTGATGCAAAACATGAGTTGCCTGGTGCTTTTTCCATCAATGCGCCTTCTCATTTTACCATGTGATAAGCCACCACATTTGGAGCAAAGAAAACATAAATCTATTGACCGGTACACGCTTCCTGTTATAATCACCATCACAATAGTTTACCCAATTAGTCACCCACCACCGTTCCACAAAACAGGCCAGGAATCGGCTTGAAAAGTGAAGGCAAATAGGGTTTTTCATGGTGTATTGTGTTATTAGTCGCTTGATTCAACATTTATGATCGAATGATACCAGAGCTGTTTAGACAGTTGCTATTGCTGGACAGGACGGGCCACACGCAGGCAGCTGGTTGCATAAGCACAAACCTGGCAGTGCGGGTTAGTTACAAAGCCACCTTTATTCACAGATGGAAATATAGAGAAACAACTGAATACTGATTGGGTGGAAAACCAAAAACTTGAAAGTTGTAAACTGAACTAATGGTGAATTAACATGGCTCATGATTACAGCTGAATTGTTATGGAAAAATATTTTGCTGTATTTTCTTTGACAGATAATCCAACTATGATTTAGATTTGCAATTTATGTTGTAAATAAAATCAAGATGCAGTCTGTGGATTCCTCAAAGAGCACTTTTCAAACTTGTCCAGGACCATTAACATTTGAGAGAAAACTGTAAAAGGAACTGCTAAACTAATACAATAACCGCATGCTTGATATATTTAGTTGTTTGCAGACAGTATTATATAAGAGAAATAATTGCAGCTTTTGCAATTTGCAATCTGCAACCATTCAAACTGTGTTTCATTTGTGATTTAGAACAGCTCAGAACTTTATTTAATCAGCATTCATCAACATTTAATCATCAACATTTATAAAGGATTTCTCTATTGAAATGTATGCTTTTATATTACTAGTACAATTTAGAATAGTCAAAAGTCTATTTTTTTTACTAAAACTAATATCGAAACCAGATGCTCATTTGAGAAATATTCAATACTGCAAAAAATCACATTAACAGGACAAAATGAGTATTGAGTGAACTCCCTTAGTATTAAATTTTAGGATCGTGACACACACTCGTAGTGATTGTTTAATATGGAACTGTATAAAATGTTTTGGCTATATAACAAATGAATTAGTTAATTTGCTATTGTTGACCGCTACTGCTTTGATGTCCTTAAAAGTGCACTTTTCTACTTTTCACCTTGTCTCCATGATGTTATTGCTTTGCCTGGGATGTTCCACAGTAGGGCATTAAACACATATGTCATGCATTTATTCAATTACGGATGTTTTTATTTGTAAAAACTACAGCAAAAACATGCACTTTTACCATGAACGGGCCCTCTTCTCCAGAGATCTGGCCTGTAATTTGACCTTAGTGATGTGGCCTGCTTGTCTTCATGGAGATAGTAAAATTAAACGCCATACCGTGGAACATTACAGGAAACAACAATAACATCTACATGGAATCAAGCAGGTGGCGGACCCCTACCAAAAAAGTTATGCATTACACATTTAAATTTCTACGTATCTTTCGCTAGAAAATGAATCTCCCTCTGCCTGACACTATCTTAGGAAAAGTTAAAACATAAATAAAAATAGACAACTTGAACAATTCTTCTACAATGCTTCTTATAGCTTACTTTCTTTCAGTCCTTGAAGTCTGACTCAGGTGCACGCTATGTCTATTCCCAGAGCAGATCTCTTATAGGTGTCACAGCTGATATTAACCTCTCCCCGTCATCTTATTTCCTCATATTTTATCCCACCGCAGAATAATCACACGCCCGCATTTACACAGCGTCGCTCAACTTTGATTCACTTGAAATGATTCTGAAATGACATTACCGCTGACAGCCCAGGCAATAACAAAAGTACAAAAACTTCTTTGGAAAACAATAAATCAATAAGCCTTGCCAACATATCCTGTTACATTCCCGACTCCATGACACCTTGAAGCTCATTAAACACAGCCTAACGTCAACTTTCCACGAGCAGAGTACACACAACGCTCGGCTTCTCGCCACCTATCACAATAAGAGCTACTGAGCAACCTTGATATATTGTATATACTAGAAATAAATATGATTGTCCTTTAATCTGATTTTATTATACTGGGGAGTCCCGCCGGCAAATCTACTGAGGTCTGATAGGCGGTAATCTTATTGCAGGGGGCGCGCTGTGTTTCATATCCCCTTCCTGATGGTGTTTTATCATGTCAAGGCCATTATTGTTCCTATTTGGTATATGTGTTTCTTCATTGATATGCACTGGTGTATATAACCTAATAATAAATCGAGTTATTGCACACACAGCATGGGGTGTGCTTGTCTGTGTTTGCATGGGCCTATGTATGCTTATGTGTTAGTGGAGCACCCAGGTCCCAGCAGCTTGCTCTTGGGTGCTAATTCTTCCCCCTCAACATGCAAGGGATTTTCTATGTTTATAAACCAAGTGTCTGTTCTGTTCTTCTAGATCTGTTGTAGTTTAGGCATGATGTGTTACTGATGGAGAATTTATCCAATTAATGTGTAGTCGAGCAAAAAATGGCTTGCAACCACATAGGTAAGAAACCTATATTTATGAGTTTATAGTTTATATGCAATATTTTGAAGATTTTTTCCCAGTCAAATGATAACACATTTTGTTTTAAATTGTTAAGCACTATGGATATGTTTCACCATTCTGAAACCCATAAATAGCACAAGATCACCTTCTATAGCTTTAATCTTACATTGTTGAATAACAATTCACTTTATTTCACATTAAAAACTGTGAAACTACTGATTTCATCAAAGAATTATGTGTATTCTAATAACTATTATGGGCTATATTTATCCCATTTATCTCCAACTTTTAAATTGTTAAAAAGTTGTTTTCCAAACACTGTGGACATAGATGTATTTATCACTGTGTATTTCACTTTAAATTTGATTTTGTACAATTTCAAATAAAATCAATCTGTCTGTCCGAAGCATCATTGTACATTTACTTAAATCCTCCCACTCAATCTTCCTCTGTCCCTCCTCTCTCTCCTTTGCCCTAAAATGCCTCTTCCAGACACATTAGACCCCTCTTGAAAAGTGGTGCAGAACTCCAGCCCAGTTTTGGGCTGGACTTGGTCATGTGGACGTTGTGCCACTTACTGTTGTCCCTGTGATTGTATGTGATTTGTGTACATGTGTCCCAGGTATTGCCGGGTTGTGCATTTGGTGTGCAGTAGTATCTGGCCAGTACAGATCTGGCTGTCCTGCTGAATGGTGGCTGATTGAGACACATGGACTGCCTTTGTGCACTGATCTAGTTGCCATTGATTACCTATCAGGGTTTTTGATTGCATCCTGGAAGTAATTCTTTTAAACAGGCCCTAATGGCCTCCAATCTGGGCTGATGACGACCTCAGAGAGTCCAATCGCAGATCCATTTAGGCCCTTTCAGACCCCTACACGCACACTTGGAGACTGCCGCTTGGCGCTCACCCCCCAGCCGCCCCCCTCCTTCACGTCTCCACCTCGCATTGTGTCAGATTACTGTGCTCTGGAACTGAGCAAAAAACACAATGACACAAAAAGTCTTCCTTAAAGTACAGGCTGAACTAAATACTCACAAATTGTTGGTATTAAATCATCGGAGGAAGGACCCACAGTGATGGCACAGTCAGAACAGGTCATTTTTTCATTGTCAATAGAATACATGTTTCTATTCAGCCAAATAATTTTGGTCCCCTCAGATTTCGATTGAACAGTGCCTTTTTACCCTTGCTAGTTTTTTTTGTTTTTTTTTTATAGTAACAGCAGCAGAAGTACGAGAGTAGCAGTTGTAGCAAAGGGCTGATTCACAAACTTGTTTTTGTTTAATTTGGTCCTGATTTGATCTCAATTGGTGTAGCCATGGTCTAGTTCTTGTTTAGTCCCTGTTCTTACGTGATGTGTGTGGATGTTACTGGTTCATGTTTTTAAATGTAGATTGTACGCTGTATCAAGTTATTTCTAAATACTTCCAAAAATATACATAGAGGAAAGTGAACAACAGGTGCCATTTTACACATGCATTAATAGTAAACTGTATGTACACGTTGTAAAAACAGATAGCAAAAGAGAACTGAGGGATTACAGCGATGACTACAGTTAGAAAGGATGCCACTTCTTTTGGGATGGGGGTCAGAATGTCAGTTTGTGTTATTGGTGAGCACTGGACAGAGGTATGAGAAAGAGGAACAGAACAGGGGAGGAGCACTGAAGCAGACAGGAAGAGGGTTAGCCGTCTAATCCTCCAATTTTCGTACATTACACCCACCCACAACCTCCCCCCCACCCTGTCTGTCAATGAAACTAGAGCTACACAGGCTTCACACACACTGACTCTGAAACTCAATGTAACTTCTTCTAGTACCATACAATACAGGATAGTCATAAAAGATGAATCATCGCATATTATACATAGACTTTGACAAACCTTTTTGTTATTTGGACACAGTAGCTCACACATCACTATACAATATAATAACAGTGAGCAAAAATATAAATGATAATAATATATTCAACATAAGTAGCAAAAATAGCAAGAGACTGGTGTCAAATAAGGCATTATTACATAAATGTATATGTACAGTAATACAAAATATATACAAGAGGTGGGTGAGAAACAGTGCAGAGATGAAATAATGACTAAATACTGTATTCAGTTTAGTAATAATTAGATGCAGGCTGCTACTACAGGTCATTTTACTCCAATAGAGCTGCTTTTAAAACATATCTGTACTGGTGCAAAACTAATGTGACTTTATTACATGAAGTATAGTTGGGTACAGCCCCTTTAAATCAGTCTGAATGCAACTCTCTTCATTCATCATGACTTGGGACTGACTCAAGAGTACATTAGCAAACCTCAATAAAGGAAAATGATCCAATGAGCCAATGCTATATATATTAACTGGACCCCTATAAACTTCTACCCTACTAGCACTAGGCCTGTCACAATAACACATTTTGAAGTATGAAATATTGGTGAGGAAAATATAGATGATAAATGATAAAAAAAAACAGAGCACAATGAAATATTTTAGTAGTTAGTACACATCTTTACATCTAGAATGAGTCATAGAAGTTATTTATGCAACCCTGAAACAAAAACTTCCCCACTACTACAAAAAAGTGCCCACAATAAATACTGACCCCAAAAATACTTGTTCCATGTTTCATATATTGAACAATAATTATATAGTAATTATTGTGACAGGCCTAATTGTTACAGACATCATCATATGGTGGTTAAAGTTGCACTATGCAGCTTTCTGGTGGAGGGTCCGCTACCTACTTGTCTCCATGGAGATGTTATAGCTTTTCCATGGAATGTTTCATGGTATGACATTAAACATATCTGTCTGTCTGCATTTATTCATTGCGGGTGTTTCTGTTACTCATAAATAATACAGTAATTCCTTCTGTGAATAGGTGCTGTAACCTCCTTGTCCCCCCTTTGATAGATAGGTTTAATCTATACTGCGGAACATTCTAGACAACGCAATGACATTTTCGTGGAGACAAGCATGCGGCAGACCTTCTACTAGAAATGTTACGCAGTGCACCTTTAAGTGCAACACACAGAAATCCGATTAGCAACATTCATGGGATGCAATAAAAGACCAGGCAACCTCTTCTATAGGTTTCTACATGTGCGTTTCACTGGTGTCAGCACACTCATAAATCTCAGCTGTTGGGCGAGCGGGGCCATGTAAATGCACAGATAAAACTCAGCGGTGCATGTTGTAAAAGCAGCCTGGAGCACAATCAATAACTTCCTGCTGATGAAGAAGAAAACCCGATGACAGAATATTAAATTAAAGAGATTGTTTTACACTGAGAATGTATTAACAGCTCACTTAGCAAAATTACTGAGCAATGATGACAAACAAGGCTTTCTCTGCCAGGCACTGCTGCTTGTTAGCATGAGAATCTGTATCAATAGATTTAGCTGAACACTTACTGTACCTGACCATATTTGATTAAGGGTGGTGGTGGATTAAATAAAGCTAAAGCCAATAGACCCTGCAGCTTTTAGGGGAATTAAAGTCACAAATTCAAAGCAGTGTCTCCGCAGTTCACAGGCAATTTCCTCCTCGGGCTAATCAAAGTCATATGCTACAGCTACAGGCGCTGCCCTTGAAACTCTGGTCTGCTGTGGAGATGTGACAACATATCATCACTGTTTACAAGCCAAAACCAAAGACTGCATATAGACATCATACTTAACATGCTCAGTGGGATGAAATAATATATATGCAATAGGACTGGACTAGGCAAACCGGACAATGGAATAATACACAATATAGTTACATAAATTTGTTTTACTTTTAGGGGTGACACAGGTGTTATTTTGTTAGTTAGTAACTGTTCACAATCAGTTTGGAAAGCTACATTCACCTAGGCCTGTCACAATAACACATTTTGAAGTATGATATATTGTTAAAGAAAATAAAGATGATAAACAAGAATACTGAAGCTAATTTATGCAACTGGCACTGACACAAAAAACCCTACTGCAGGGTTATCCCCAAACTATAAAAAAAAAGAATAAATAGCAGAATTAACCACTTTAGTAGTTAGTTTATATCTATAATGAGCCATAGAAGTTATTTATTCAACTCTCCACAGCTCAAATTTAATCATAGTGCAGAAAAATACCAAAAAGTTCCTCACTAGTACAAAGAAAAAGTCCCCACGATAAATACTGACCCCCCAAAATGTATTGTTCCATCTAACATATGTTGAACGGGCCTATATTCACCAATGAGCAGTTATGTAAGCCATGGTAAAAGAAAACTGCATTTCAGTAAGAGCATACAGGTATTATAGCTAACTACTCTGCTACTGTACACATAATAGAGTAAACTGTAAAATAAAAACATGTAAAAGGGAGGGAAAATGTAAAAAACAAAACATGTACCTAGACCGATCTATGTGTTTCAGAGTAATGAAAAATGTGCAAAGTTTCCATAGCAACTACCGATTTAAAACAAAATATTGTATCTTTTGAATGGTGAAAGTCCTCAAAATGTCACCTATAAACAAACTGAAACCCAATAAGATTTCATGTATTGTTTCGATTCACTGCATATAACCCACACATCCTCAAATTGGCTCAACATTGCCCTTTCCCTGCCTTTGTCTTCCATTTTTTTTTTGCACTAACAAGCAAGCTGTATTGTTATGAGCTTCCAAAATAAAAGTTTATGCAATATAATTATTCCTCCCTCTTCAGCACAATGTAATGATTTTGATGTCCCCGCCCTCTTGATTGATTTGCATTCCAATCACTTTTTATTGGACGAGGCAGAACCCTGACTGAGTGGGACTAATTTGCCATGCTAATGAGATGGCTCCGACAACACAGCCAGCTGGAGACCAGAGTAAATGATCCTGTCATCAGTCAAGAACACAAACACGGGTAACAGCTAATTAGCTCGCGGCAGTTTGTAGAGGTGACATTCTATCTGATCTCTGCTGTATGAGAAAAGAAGGAAGAAAGGAGCAGGGGACAATAATGGGCAAAGAAAGCAACATTTTGCTTTCCGAAAATGCTCACTTGTGGTATGTCTGGACACACATAGACACGCAGACGCTGCCATCAATCCACCCTTTCAGTTCCCTGTGCACAGCACCATGCAATAAAGATAAGAGTGAATACGTACCATCTGAGGGGAAAGAATATGCTAAGCAGACAATCAGAGGTGTACCCCCCAGCGCTAAACAGCCAATCACGGCTGTCTCAGTGTGTGCCACCAGCCAGCAGGAGGCAGAATTAGTCCTGGTTAGCGGCCAGAGCCCTGCCGAGTGCTTGATTAGTCTTTTACACTGAAGAGGAGACAGAATGTTAAGTCCGTCCACCCATCTCACTATGGTCTGCACACCACATACTGGGAAGACTGTAAACAAAAAAGTTAACTGCTCTATTGTGGACTAGCAACTGGGGCCCCAAATCCCTTTTAAAATATGACATTAAATTCACCATTACCACAGTTTGAACAATTAGATAAAATAATTTGTACAAGACAAGTCAGGTGAAAAAAGGTCTTAGAAGCAGTAGTGTATGAGAAGTGCTCTACTCGCCACCCAGTCACAAACGCACATTCAAACTAGCAAGACGGGCTCATTTCTGTAACAGAATTTTAAATGGCTCTACCAGCAGAGCTAATGATGCAGAGAACGCATGTGACGCCATATGCCATATGAAAACACAATCCCAAAACAGACAGCCTAACAGACCGATAGCTAAAACATCGAATCCCTTCTGTGTTGTATAATGGTGAAGTAAATGTTTTTTGAGCTACAGCACTTTGTTTTCAGAAACTCTTGTTTTATTCAAAATCCTTGGACTACAAGTGCATGTTATAGTGAGAAGGTAGAGGGAATTAGTGTCATTTACTTGGCGTTACTCTTATTAGCTTGCTCCAATCTCCAAACCCAAAGGAATAGTTTCTTGTACAGTTTCTTGATGTCACCACTTCAGTGATAATTAATTGTTCCTCATAGGTCTGTCTGCTTCTTTTGTGCTGTGAGAAATTGTCATTTGATCGTTACACGCTGTTCTGGTTTTACCCGAGCAAATACTTCATGCTTCTATCTCATTTGTAATCTAATATAGAAATGGCAGCAATTTGTACTTTCCATTTTTGGGCAGGGGGACTAGATGACTTTGAACACCAGATGCTGATGTTGTAGCCCTGAAGTCGTTATGGTGACAGAGCCCATTCTTAACTGTCTCCCATAATGCCACACACACACAAACATACACCCACACGACGAGTTTCTATGCTTTTTGGGGACATTACATTGATTTACATTCATTACCTGGAGACTGATCCCATAACCGATACATTCATGCCATACTCGAAACAAGTCATCCTAACGTAATAGATAATTTTATGCCATGTCCAAGCAACCATTTTCATTTCTCCTTAGCCCATCTTGTATATGGCCTAGATATATTTTATGTTTACAATATTTTATTTTATTCTACTTCTATACAAAAAAATCTATAGAAATCTGTATATTTGTTTGCTATTTACTTTCATTATTTCAATTACCATTTATCTTTTGGTCTTTCTTATAATATTGTAATGTGTGACCTATTGTGTCCAAATAATTTCCCTTGTAGATCAAAGTTTGTCTTAGTCTAATCTAACCATAGTCACTAACCTTTCTTAATGTTCACCTAAAACCCAAATCTTGACTTATTTTAACCCACATCCCATCTTTAAACCTTGCTGATCTAATATTGAAGGATTTACGTCATTAGGACCTAATTTTTGTCCCCATAAGGAAAGCAGGTTCCCATCGAGCATACAGATTTGACTCCCCACAAAGTGATAAATACCCGCTCACACAAACACACTCAAACTGCCTTACCGTGCCTGGCCCAGCGTGAAGTCCGGATTAACCTGCTGCTCGCCGACTCAATCCAGCTGCCTTCACTGTGTATTGCACTGTGAGGAGGTCGCTTATCCCTCGACGGCGCTCCCCATTGAAAAAGGCCAGGCCGCTGGGGGATTAATGGTGTGTTAAAGGGGAGATCACGGAGGATTGACGCGCCGCTTGCTGTAAGGACAGGAGATTTGAGGGAACACGGGCCAGTGGTTAGTGCTCAGCGGAGGATGATTAGTTAGACATCAAGATGATAGACAGGTGCTATATTGTTATCGTAGGCAGGAGGAGGGGAGGAGGGGAATTCTTGTGGGTTAGATAAACAGTCAGTGTGCTGGTCCATCCCGGTTGACCAGTAGGACGACAACGCAAGCAGGCTATGTCATGTCACTGTCACCAGATTGGTGTCAGCAGCTATGGTATGGCAGTGCTATGGCAGTGAGTGACAAGGTGCAAAAATCACATAAAATACTAACAAATATATTCTACCATGCATGTAGAATAAAAAATGCACTTATGATTGAGTACACCGCAAAAACTAAAATGTAGCCAAGTTAAGATTACTTAAAGTAAGAAAGTTTTATCATGATTTGAGTAACTTTCACTTGACAAGTAAAATCATCTATCAATGGAACAAGACTTTTTGTACTTAAAATATGAAAATACATTCTGCTACACTAGAGATAGATAAGAAAACAACAACTCTTTGCAGCAAGAAACAAAATCTAATGTTGCTTGAATTAAGGAAAACACACCTATTCAAAACATAAATTTTTCTTAATTTAAGTCATTACTTTTTGCAGGGTCAAAAAGCGGTCAAAAAAAGTCAGAGGCATTTGGTTGGAAATATTATAAAAGTCTTCATTGGTTACATGGGACAGGCCAATGCATTTCAGCCCAGGTAGTGTCTTCATTAGGGCACATTCTGACAGCTTTTTTTACGCTATCACTGTAAGTTTTTATTCTACAAGCATGGTCATCTTCACTGTTTGTTAGCTTTTCAGCCTTGTCCTTGAGGAACACCTGTTTTTGGATTTTTAACTAAGAAAAAATCCCCTGAAGGTCTCATTCCTTCTATGTTTTCATATATATTTTACTACTACTATATACAGGTACTCAGTGAATGTATTGAAATGACTGGGCAGTGCTCTACTTTCAAAGATGTGAGTTTGCTCTGAGGGTATGCCCGGGCAGAAGTGCTAACTCCTCTAGCATCAGTTGTGCTAAAGCTATTATTTAAAATCAGTTTCAACAGTTTTTTAAAGGTATATTGTGCGAAATTGACTCTTATGAGCTTTAAGTCATGTTAGAATGTTGTTTCCTCATCAAAAACATACCTGGAGTTGTGTTTTGTTTATTATAGTATGATAACAGACATAAAAAGCATTATATGGGCCCTTTAAGGCTTTCAATTAAAGGTGGACTAAGTAACTTTCAGTAGGGGACTGCCTCCTGTCTGTCTGTATGGGGGTGTTATTGCTCTGTCTGAAGTATTCCACAGTATGGCTTTAAACTTACCCCTCTGTATGTAATCTATATTACAAGTTTCATCGTTATTTTGTTTTACTGCCATTTTGTAATGTTATACAGTAGAAATTTACTACAATGTTTTTGATTTTTCAGACAGACTTTATATTTTCTGGGGCATTATCCGAGAAACAGCCTTTATTAAGCTGCTTGTTTAACTTGTGCAGCAATGTGTGAGGGTGTTGAAAATAATGGATTTTGTTGTTGCTACAGCGTTACAATCTCATTAAAATCTAAAATGCCCCGGGTGTCTTGTTCAGACTGAAGGTAGCTCACTCACTGGATCAACTGTGCAGACTGCTTTCAGGGTTTCACTGTTCAGATATGGACCAGCCAAGTCCAAATACTGTGCTACTATGAATAATGGACTTGAAAAGAAGCGCAGAAGATGTGTAAAATGGGAAGAATATGGAGGAGAGTGGTGTGAAGGACAGACTGAGAATGACAGAAGAGCAGCGGGCTGAGGTGAGATTAGGAGACATATGTACAGGTGATGACTGCTCAGGATCAAATGTTAAGGCCAGCTCTGGTCCCTGCCTCCTCCCCTTAATCCCCCTCCCTTGATAAACCACTCCACTCTTCATACTCACATCCAGCCAGCTACAATCTCCCATCAAAATCCGCTCGGGTGCAATCTCCTGTGCATCAGCTGCCAAATGAAGTTCCTCTCTAGGAACGAAAAAAAAACTTGGTTGTTGAATGGTGTGAGGCCTGGCGGGCAGCGAGCATCGGCGGGCGGCCCTTGTGTTGAAGCCAATAATCCAGCGGCGAGCTTCAGGTGCGCACGGGGCCATGATTGACAGCGCTTGATATGAGGCCCTCGCCTCACTTGACATTTGGGTTTCATAAGGTCTGGAACAAAAGGCAGGGGCAAAATAATCAGAGAGGGGCGCAGGCAAATAAATCTGTTTATTCCTCTTCACCTGCCCCCCTCGCTCCGTTCCGCTCGCCTACACCACTGCTCAACCCTCGGAGGCGAACGAGGGAGGGCACGATATTACCTTTTCGGAGCCTTAGTGGATTCACGCTCCACGACAGCAGGTCACTTTAGGCCCTGTGCTTACCTGAGATATTAGTTTGTATGTGTGCCTCACAGAAATGTGTATTTGGAAGGCTGGAGCTGTATGTGCAGTTCCTTGTATGTATGGGGTAGAAGCTGGGACAACAGTAAAGAGACAGACAAGCAGAGATGTGGAGCCATATAGAGCAGAGATACCCATTTGTGTGTGCTGAAGTCTGAAGGAAAATATGAAATACATAAAACAAAGACAGAAGCGGCTTCAATGTACAGAACTACAATATAAGGGAAGAAAACAAAGGGACAGCAAATTGAGGAGATCTATAGAGGGTAAAGTAGCACAAGCACATCATTAGTATTATAGAAGCAGTCAGTTAGGGCTGCTAGATGACTGAACGTGGTGATTAGGCCAACCAACAGTGTGTTTCATCTGCCCACACCAAACATGGCCGCAGTGGTAGATACAGCCAGGCACACTTGCTCCCTTCAACTCCATCAGCGTGAGTCTGCAGGGACATAAAGAGAAAGCTGACTCCTAAACTGTGAGCTTAGTTTAATGATTGCTATCATTAAAATCAACAAAGAACATAACTTATTTAATCTGTGCAAATAAGACAAAAATATGGATTGCACAGAATTCATTTACTGGGTCTTTAAGGAAATCAACTTTCTGACACGCTGTTTCGATGCAAAACTAACTAATAGCCAAAGATAACAGTGTGCAAACAAGGAATACAAAGCATGTATGAAAAGTCTACTGCGGTACATACACTACCAAGTTGCACTTTGAATACCCCTGATGATTGCTTCCTTCCTGCATCCTCATTTTGGTAATTGTCTGTCCTACGTATCAGGATATGGGTACTTCCTGAAGTACTAAAAAGTATTAATTAATAATGTCGTTAATGTGGATGTACTATGTTATATACACTTAAAGGGGAATCATGGGGATAAGAGTGTAACTAAATGTACCTCAATCGTAAGACACTTCCCTTTAGTGGAATAGGTTGCTGGTTCAATCATTATTTATTATTGTCATGGTGTATCCCTGAGTAAAACTCTTTAAGCCAGTTGTCCTCTCCAGTAACATTAAGGTGGATAGTGAAGACAGGAACAGCATCTGGCGTAAATGTCAAATCACCACAACCAGTTTGCTGTGGCCAAATTATTAAAACATATCATGTAGTGTACTGAAAGAATTACGAATTACTGACCAATCACACATATTAGACCTCTATAGTCAATAACTAAGAGCAATTATATCATTTCATTTGTAGGATGCATGCTAACAATGTACAGTTGAATGAGCACATATTTTGCACTATAAATGTAAATGTTTTCAAAGGTTTCAATTAAAAACGAGTAAAAGGCAGTGCACCTGGGAGCTGTGTAGTCTCTGGAAATCTCTATAAAACACGGGAGGCAACAGATATTACATTAATCCTTGTGACATCTTTTAGCAGCAGTCTCCTCTGGACCCCACGTGGGGAGAGTGCATAAATTGCATCTTGGTGTCAGTGATTGGGCGAGAGAAACAGCGATGGAGCGCACCTTGTCCTGTCCATTGGTTGCCATTAATGGGCGCTCCTCCTCGAGACCACACACCATTGGTTTCTGGGGGCATCGTGGGAGCAACCGGGAAGTTGTAGTTCTTTGGAGCAGACGCGAATCGGCAGCGCTTATTATCGACTAATATGAATTAAACTACACGTCCCAACGTCACGCCACACGGGCTCGCGTAATCGTCGTGGATGTGTAATTGCGTTCGCTCGACTGGTTGCTTCTAAATTTGGCGTAGCATGGGTTGGCCGCTCCAGTCTGCGAGGTGCTCTGCTGCTGCTGCTGCTGGGATGTGTGGAGGAAATTGAGCAGAGTCACCTATGCATAAGGACGGAACTCACTGGAAAGGATTGTGAACAAGGGTTATGTGACGGGGGACACTCAGTTAGATGGCATTTGCTGAAGATTATCGAGGAAAAATGAACTAACTCGCACTTCTATCAAGAATGGACTTTGAGGATGTTTTCCCAAATGGCTACTGACTGACCAACCGTCGCGTCTTGTGCTTTTGTTTTCACACAGAGGAACTTTGCTATTGCTTTTTTAATGATTCGAGATCTGAGTAAGATGTACCCCCCGGCGCGGCATCCGGTAAGTGCTCAGCTCGTGCATCCCCAGACAGTGCGCAGATTAACAGCAGCGCGCATAATCACTTTCAGTCAGTTCCCGTGCCACCGCGCGCTCGCACGGACAATCGCGCCCATTGTCGCTGGTGCAGCTGTGTGTATGCCGTCTGTGTGACAGGAATCCAAGGCAAACCGAAAGGCCATCTGAAGCACAGGCGTGTATTGTCACCCTCGACTGTGCTTCGTGTGTGCATGCACTCACTCCTGCGTAAAAAGGGCCAAATAAGTGAGCGGCTGTTTCCCCTCAAAGTGAAGTCATCTTTGAACCACGCACCTATTTTCCTCATCTAAAATTGGTTCAATACAAGTCTAGGGTCACGTCAGGGGTACAGTTTAGTTGCTATTGTTAGGAATCAAGGTTATTTGCTGCTGAGCTACAACCAGGGAATGACCATGAACTTGGGGCAGGGTACATGAGCTTTAAATCATGTGGCCATGTCTTGTAATTGCCTAAATTGTTTTATTTTGTGTTCTGCTTCGTATCTAATGTGCCACTTTTTCCTCATATAATCGTATAAATCATGTATATGTAGGCTACACACCATGCATTACTGTCTAAAAATCACCTAGTCTTACATTTCTCCTCTCTTCTCTCCTGTGGGTTGGGCTCATTGTGGAGGTCCCACACCAGCCGGGTCAGCCGTTCAAATTCACTGTCACAGAGTCCTGTGACCGCATCAAGGAGGAGTTTCAGTTTCTGCAAGCCCAGTACCACAGGTAAGCACAGCCAACATCAACAACAGCTCAGCACTGAAGATATACTGTACACAAAGTCCTCTGCATTCATCACTATTGTTTGGAGTAAGCCTCAGTGGCAGATTATATTATTATACATCAGGTTTGACCATGACTGGAGATACACAGTACAATGGTCTGCTGCAAATGCCAAAGCTGCCGTTCAAATCCACCAAGCCTCCTTTGTATAGAGTAAATACTGATTCATATCTTGTTATACACCCCGTTTTACACTGATAATACAGTATTCTCTTACAGGCTAAATTCTTATTTCTAGTTTATTACAGAATTACATACAACACTGACACTGATCCTGTGTTGCCTGATTCCTACCAAAACCACTGCATATGAATCATCTTGTGTGACAATAATTTTCTGGGAAATGTATGACACAGTGACATGAAATCAAAAGGCAAACACAGATGTTTGCCCAGAAATTAAATTTGCATACTGTGAATGAATTCCTTGAGGAAGACTGCGCTTGTTTGAGGTCATCTATCACCAGCGCACTCTCGGCAGGTGAACCCATCAACCTTGGTATTCACGTCTCTCTCCTAGTGCAAGTGCTGTGAAATACTTTTAGCCAACATGATGAAGTGTGAAATACATTGCTCAGGGCAGAACCAAAAACATGATACCAATGCATAATAATGGCCCACCTCTGGCCAACCCATAATTATAGACCAATGGCCTTGTGAGATGAAGCAGGCTGCTGGTGTTCTCGCCTGTCCCGAGGATGAATGGACTCCATAGGGCAAGTTGATTTACAAGCAAACGCATGGGGGAAATGGATGTCTTGACAAATGTGTGAAATCTCTTTATCTCAAAAATTGTTAGGATGGAAAAAGAGGCCAAAGGAAATTTTTTAGGTTTATTTATTAATAAATCTTTTGGTCTATATCGAAATTTGTTGTACAATTGATGGTCCCCTCACAAACTCTAATATGTTGTTTCAAATATTTCCAATCATACACTGTATAGCTTATTTTTGAGTGAAAACTGAACACAAATGAAATCACAATGTATACTACAAGACATCTCTGTTTAAAACTTAAATTTTGGACTGTAAGTTATGATACATTTGCAGTATTTTATAGGGTGTCGTACCTAAAAACAACAGTTATACTTGAAGACAGTGGGCTACATTTCTCCACATTGTCAAATATTTGGTTGTGGTAAAGTTTTTGTTTGTGTTTGTTGAATTTTCGCACTGTGATTTAAAAATAGACCACCCCAGCTTTAATTTTCTGAAATGACTCGCTCTTTTTGTTGTTTTGTTGATTTGTTTGCTCACAAAGGCTTCATCAGACTCATTTTTGTTTCGTTCACTCACTCCAAGGAGGGATAGCGTTCTTCTGTGTCCTGACATCACCTGCATCGCCCACCTGGCCATTGTCCTAAGTAGCAGATGCTTAAGCTTTTTTCCTGTAATAAGCAACATTTGAAGCTTAAGTGTAACCACTGTTAAGATGGATCCTCATTATCCTCCTGCTTTTTGCCTATGATGCAGTTTGAGCATCCTCTTCGCACTGTAAAAAATATATGATGAGGTTTTTGTGGTCACATATTGATCCATTAATTACTGCTCCGTACCTGCTGAGTAAGTGTCTGCCTCTCAAGGGGAATCTGGTCGAGTTTTTTGTCTTTGTCTTAGTTGTAAGCAAATTTAGAAATGCGAATGTAAGGAAACAGGATGTTGCTTTCACTACTTAGTTTTTTTGTGCTCTGTTACTGCAAATGGCACCAGAGATTTAGAGTCATGCCTCTGTGATACGTTGGTGTAATCATTTATAACACATTTTTCAAGGCTGGTGACAATGACTAAAATTTTCTTTTCGCCTCTCAGTCTCAAGCTGGAGTGTGAGAAGCTGGCCAGTGAGAAGACGGAGATGCAAAGACACTATGTCATGGTGAGTCTACGCTCAGATGTTAAAATTATGCTAAAAAGGAGCAAGACAGAATACATTTGCTTGATTTGGCTTTGATCTGTGTCTCTTCAGTACTACGAAATGTCGTACGGGCTCAACATTGAGATGCACAAGCAGGTAAGATGCATTGCCACATGTATCTTCATCATCATAGCTTTTCTATAACTTATTTTGTAACAACATATTTTGTCTATAGAGATGAAAGTAAATAGATTTATCTAATTTAAGTGCTTTATTTGGGATTTTAAATGTTTTATTATATATTTTGGGTGTATATTTTTTGTTTGTGACTCCAAAGTGTTTTGCAGTGAAAGCACATTATTAGATCAGCACCATACATTTAAGCCTGTCACGATAATTATTATATGGACTTCATTCAATATATTTACTGTGTGTACATTTTCTTTGCAATAGTGAAGATATTTTAGTTATTTTAGTTGCAATACAATACGATTTGAGCGGTAGAGTGTTGAATAAGTAACTTATAAGGCTAATTAGTGCTTCATTCTGCTATTCATTTGTTGCAGTTTAGGCTTTTTAATGATGTTGTCTATTTAAAAATGGTTTACTGGGATTATCCTGCTTTTTATTGTGTCAGTGGCAATAGTTTCAATAATATCGTTTATAGTTTTACTGATATATATATCGTGCTTTAAAAATTTGTTATCGTGACAGACGTACTGTAGATAAATTGAAATTAGCAGTAGTGCTGGTGGTAGTAGTAGTAGGACGATATTGGTAATCCATTACTTATCAGACCTATATATATATGACCAGATATATGTATTTTGTTACTCAATCTAGTAACTGGTGAAGTGTTTTCGTTAACTTCTATGATATGCCATTAATGCTGTATTGAAATTGTAGCTATTTGTGTTATTCCTTCCAACCACTGTCTTAATAGTTTTTGCAGCTTTATTTGTATTGATTTAGTCTTTCTGCATTGAAGACTATTATTGTTTTTCCCAACTCATGTTTGTTTCCTTTTGATAATCGTCACCCATAAACACATTCAGTTTCAAGGTTGCTGTATTCTAGTTAACACATCCCACATTTACGCTGTATTTCATATCTTGTACAGGGTCCAAAATGGCCACCCTGAAAACGCCAGTGCCATTTGTCATCTCAACTGTTCTAGTTTAGCTCTGGTGTGAAGCTAAGGAGAAATTCATCAGCGTTAGCAAATGAGGAAATGGTGTGAAAAATGAGCGCAGTGAATGAGGAGTTCACCTTTACATTACCGCTGCCTCTTTTAAACAGGGCCAGTCATTAGCATAAATGTCTCTGTTAACCACACATCAGCTGCCAGGTTAAATGGGCCAGGGAAACGGTGTGTGTGAGAGCGGTGATAAATGGGCCCCGTTGTCTTTGTTTCTTCTGCATGTGTGTCTTTGGCCTATATATATTCTACGTGTGTTTATTCAGATTGTATGCATAGGCCGTAGCAGACATTTACTCAGAGCTGTTTGCCGGTTGTCAGTGTGTGAAGGTAGCAGCTCTTCACACTCGCACTAATCACACGTGTCTGGTGAATGTGGGAGTAGGCTATAAACGCGCTGTCTAAGTGTTTGTGTTTATGCTGCTGTTGTGGAGATTGTGGTTCCTCTGTCAAGCCTGTGTGGAAGACATTAAGGCGGCCAGTCTGCTTTAGTAACTCTTTACTATTTATGAGCGCAAAGAGGAAATGCGTCCAGGTTTAGTTTGCACACTTTGGGCTTCAGGTTGGAACACTAGCGTTTGTATTCATTATTTATTTTTTGTACGCCAGTTGAAGGACTTTTGACAGTTGCAAAGATTATGTCTGTCTCGATAACAAATTTGGAAACACGATATATTGCTACAGAGAAATATTGAGATAAATGATAATATTGAAACTACACTGTGCCACTGACGCAAAGCCAGATAATCCCAGTAAAGCAATTTCTAAATAGACAGTATCATGAAAAAGCCTGAGCTGCAAAAAATGAATAGCAGAATGAACTGATAATGAGCCATAATTATTCAATTCTCTACAGCTCATTGTTTTAGCTTATTGTATTACATAAAAAAAACTGCAAAAATTCCACCACAGTTCCAAAGAAAACATACCCATGATAAATACTGAGCCCCAAAATATATTGTTCCATCTTTCATATAAGTTGATATTGTAATTACCGTGACAGCAAAGATCTTTATTTTGTTCTGAATTGTTAATTCTCTGGCACTTGGAAGTCATAGTATGTCCACTATTAAAGGTGCACTTAACTTTTCTGGTCAGCCACCTTATAATAACATCTCCATGGAGATGCTTTACGTCGAAAGTTCCACAGTATCATTTAACTTCTGTCTCCATGGAGACGATCAGACAAACCAAGTGACGGGTTGAATCTGTAGTAAGCTGTAAGAATGTTGGCTTTTCACTGTATTTTTAAGCAACAAGTTAGAAGTAAGTTTAATGCCATAGGGTGGAGCAATAAGTCAAAGAAATAACATTTGCATAGACACAATCAGGTGGCGGACCTTCCAACCAGAGACATTACATAGTACAGAAACATTTAGGCTGATTGTTTCACTAATACAAGCACATATTCTAATGGGTGGAAGGAAATTGGTAACACAGGAAACAATACTGCCATGCCATCATGATCAAATCCAGAATATTGTTGCTGGGTGGCACCATATACTCTTTAAACTGGTACATTTAAATTTTGGCTTTAGCTTGTCTCAGTTATAGCCACACATTTATGCTTGCTCTACAGTTAGAGGCACATGAGAAAAAAGTTTAATATAATCCCGCCTTGATACTGTATATATATCAATAAAGTAGAGATCAGGACAGTAACAGTATATGGCTTTTCCAGAGTGCATGTGGAGACTGAAAGCACGGCGCATAGATCTACTGTGCCATTAGTAGCCAGGGCCTCCACTTCCAGGCGAATTGCTAATATTGCTTGTTTAGCATTTTCTGGGGGTAATAGGCCCATTGATTTCTGGCTCGGCTCTCTGTTTTATTTACACAGAAGGGCCCGGGTGCCTGGGGAGTGAAATGTAGCGCTCGTTAAAGAGAAATTGACTCGTCGACAGAGCAGGGGTGGGAGGAGAGAGGAGGCGAATGAGGGAGGAGGAGGAGGGCAGAGGAGCCAGTTGCTGGAGGACAGATAATCAATTGCAAATTAGCGGGACGATGGGAGGAATAAGGCAAAGCGGGGATAGGGAGAGCGCAGGGCTGAAAGTGCTGAAAAAAGGAAGCAATAAGACAATGTGATACTGAAGAGTGGCAGTGGTTTCAATCAGCCCTGACAGCTCATTTTACTGCAGCAGGCATGGGGCTGTTTGGCTGATTTGGCAGATTCGGTTCCATTATAATATATACAGTATTATGTATGGCCATATTCTTTGTCTAATAATGTGAACTACTTGTTATTTGGGATTCTTGTATCAGTTTTCTAAAAAAGGTCAACACTGATTCCCAAAACACCACACACTTTCTGTAAAAGATAAAAGATGCAACAGTTAACAAAACTTAGCTTATTAGCTTTGGCTTATTATATTAAGATAGATTAGTTCAATGTTTAATCATTTGAAACATGTGCGATAAGAATAAGCTCTGCAAAAAGGAGCTATTTCTCACTGATCTCAGAGTGATCCGAGTTAACCAACTGTCTCTTTTGCTTTCATTCATATTAAAGACTTCATGGTGTAGTTGTGAATGTTTTACTCTTGATTTTGATACTACAAATGATTAAAAACAAAAACACACAGACAATTTAGACAATTGAAAGTCAGTTTCAAAACAAAATAATAATGGTGTCCTTATGATTACCATGTGGGTTTATACGGGTTCTGATCAAGAAGAAGACCATTGGAAAACTATTTAGGAAATGTCCTATTTATAATTTTTTCCCCAGTATTGATTCTTATTCAAATGATACTAGTTTTAGTATGATCCTTGAATATGATTAAAATAAAGTAACTTTTGCAGCACATTAAACAAAAGCAAAACATTAAAGGGCCCATATTACGCTATATTCTGATCAATGTTATAATGTTGTTTCCCCAACACACACGTTTAACACAAACACACAAGTTCTTGTCTCAAATGGAAAACACTTGTGTTGGCATGTGGTAATAGAGGAAGTGCTCCATTGTGTTTTTAAAATTCATACACCTTCAGTACAATCATTTGGATAATTTAAGCCCTGAAATTGCCAATCTTTACTAAACAAAAGCTAAAAGGTAGCTAAAAAAACTACCACTACCTGACATCACAAGGTGGAACAGAGCATTTTGAGCTTTGAAGATGTAGACAGACTAATAATGCAGTGTTACTTGAACATGTGTGAATGAAATTAAACACAATTCCAGGTATGCTTTTGGTGAGGTAACAGCGTTATAACATATCTTAAAGTTCAGAAGAGTCAATTTTGTGTATAACAGGACCTTTAAGTTATACAGCCAAGGTGCTGATTATTTATTTATTCAGTGCTTTACAGTTAAGTTTACTGTTTGTTTGTGTGCTTCTAATAATCCATCTTTAGTCTTTTAAACTAGCTCTGTCTGGGTGAGCATGGATGTGCGTCTCACACTCCCAGTCTAACCTCAGGTCTCTGGGGAGGGCAGCCTGTGTGCGCTGGGGTCCATTAGATGTATTAGCTGCTGGTGAAAAGTGGTGCTGCTGATGTGGTGCTTACAAAGCTCTGTGGGGGAGATGGACATTTGATCTTGTATCTGACCCAATCTGACTCCAGGGCCACAGTCTCACCTCACTTTAATGTGTGTGCGTTTGTGTGTATGTGTGCGATGGGGCAAGGGGTGAGGGTGGGGTCTGTTCTTTCTCCCCTGGGCACCCTCTGATGGTAACCGCTTGGACCTTTAATGTTTCTGAACTTCTCAACATTATAATCACTAGTCTAACTGAAGAGCCTAAAGCTTAAAGTGAGAGCAATAAGTACTCTTCTGACTCGTCTGTACTTCAAAGTATTGAATGTACAAAGTAGTACTAATAACAACACTGCTACCCCTGCAACTTCAAACAGTGCCAAACATACTATTACAACTAAGCTATCCATGTTTTATTCTAGTATTTACTTCACATCACTAGGAAAACATCTCATCAAACGTGTCCACTATAGCTTTAAAATTGTGATGTTGAAGTTAAATAATTCATATTTGAAAGATACAAATTGGGCCCAAATATATTGTGACAGTTAAAATTTGAAGTGATCTGATTTCTGTGATGATGCTGTTTTGCCATGGCTTGATTCACACATAGCCTAGATCAGACTCTGAGTGAGTTACAGGTGGACATAACCAATCACACGAAGACAGTTGTTACATTATAAAGGTGAATCATGATCAAATTGAAATTGTGAGCTTGGCTATAGGAAAACTGAAATATGATTTTTTTGTTTGGCCTCTATTTTGAAACATTTTTAAACTTTCTTTTTTTCATATTGTCTGTAACTTAGATCTTTGGTCAAAGTTGAGTTCAGTCTAGTCTCATGTTTTTGAGGTTACCTGGTGTTTTGTGACCACACAGTGCTCACACCAAACCATCCAAACTCCGCTATCGACTCACAGCTCTTTTTCTAACCTTAGAGTTTACTGGTGTGTCCCATTTCTATTATTTATCCACAGACAAGACGACGATATGTCTGGGTTAAAGACAGGGCTGGCTCACCAAAGAAACAAATCCCGGTCGCTCACAGTTTGTACATAACCCAGGGCAATTTGACACAACACAGAGAGGAGACTTTTCCTTTGGTCTTTGGTGTGAACAGACAGGTTGGTCAAACACACACAAAACACAGCAGCCAATGTCAAAAGTTACCTGAAACTGTCAGTGCTACCTCAAGGAATGGAGTCTGGTTTACCAAAGCCTACACCTAAATTTATAATCTGGAGTTGATTTTGAATGAAACTTAAAATGCCAAGTAGTGAATTTCTTGCGTAGTGGCCTTTTAGCACTTTTAAGCTGGTTGCCTTAATTGCATGAGGAAATACTACCTTATAGATTCCAGCACAACTGATTATCATATTTGTACATGTTTAGTATCAGATTGGAGTTTTCTGAATCAGAGCAATTTCTTATGTTGTTTGTGTGTGTTGTGGATTGGAGCTGCACTGCTAGCACTCCCTTTGGGCCAGTGGATCAGGAAATGTGGTGTTAAACCCCACCTGAAGGCAGCAGAGACTGTATAATCTTTAAAGGCAGCCCAGGGGTGGTGGAGACATCAGATGAATACAGAGCAGGCTACCCAGATGTGTGTACATGTGTGCGTGTGTGTGTAGTTTGTGTGTTTGGCCTCCGGGGGCGTCTGTTAGCCCTGATATCGAGGGGAAGATCAGCCCTCACAAGGTTACATGAAACACCTTACCACTGGCACCTGCTACCAGTTCATTTGCTACGTATGGAACGTATGGAATGCTTTGACTTCATGGTAAAAATCTGCTCTTGAAGATTTTATTTAAACTTGAATTATTTGAGTACTTATGTTTTTATTTGTTGATAGAAACATTTTTGGATGCCCCACAAACTACCATATAATAAATATCACTTGTGGATTCTCAACCACTCTGTGCAGATTAATGGACAGTCCATTACCCCAAACTTATAATTCATTGTTATCACATTCGCATAAACCAAAGTCAGAAGTTTGTACATTTGTATTGAATTACTATGAAATAGGTTTTATTATCCGATAATGCAGTGGCAAATAACCTCTCAAAAACCATTATATCTTATCGTGGCTTATGTTTTTAATTGATTTCTAATTAGCATGAATAATTATACTCAGAATCATCTCCTCATGACTTTAATACCAGCAGTTAAAGCTAGTTTTCCTGCATATGTCATTTTTTATGTAACTTATTATCGACAAATGCCCCATTGCTCATTTTCCTTGGACATTAATATAGTTCAAATAAACTAAGAAAATAATATTAAATTCATTCATTGCCCTCTTTTCTTCTTTCACACACCTACCTATAACCTATCATTTTATTGACCAATCACAATTCTAGTATCCCTGATAGTTATATTTGACTATGTTTATTAAAACAAACACATGAACAGGCTGTGCAAATGGCACAATTGTTTATTTATCTCTCTTGATTGCAGTGTCAGAACATGTATATATGCATGTATCAACAAAATAGATCCTAATGTAAACACTAAACCTCATATCTACAAGCACACACAGCTAAAATACCGTAAGTAGGTGTGTTAAGATGTATTCGTACTAATTGTGCTTCCCTCCCCTCTCTCTCTTACAGGCGGAGATTGTCAAACGTCTGAATGCAATCTGCGCCCAAGTCATCCCCTTCCTCTCTCAGGAGGTAAGCCCCCCATGGCTGTCAGTGTTGGTTAAATGCAGGTGGGAGGAGAGGGAGGACACGTACTGTAGAAAGAGCAGAAGAAGAAGTATGCTGCGGATTGTGCGCCCCAAAAGCCTCACGCAGACATACACATCCCCAGAGATTATCCTGGCCTAATCCTCTCTGCGCGGGATAGCCAGATATGCAGTAAACTTATTAAATGCCTCCCACTAACATATGCACAGGCTGGCAGCTCGCGTGTGAGGAAGAGCTTTGGGTTTGTTTAGCACCACTGTTTGTCCACCTGCACGGGCATATTGTGCTAAGGCGCTGCAATATGTTGTGGTACAGTGGAAGGTGTGAGGCGCGTTTGATTTTTACACTTTGTTTATTGCAGACGGCGGGGCTGTGTGTTTGGGTCTGATAAATGCGTTCTCTGGAGGAGAAGAGCGTGTTTGTGTGTGGGGTGGGAACAGCAGGGAAAAGTGTGTGTGGGACTCCAAAGCTCTCCTCCAGATTAGCCATGGATTAGGAGGGTTTAGGGTGGATTAGGAATAATGGCATTAGACTGTAGTGCTGCTACACAGGCCCCGAGCCCGCAGAGAGGGAGGCAGCCTCTCACCAAGCAGCTTTCACTGCATTGTTTTGATGCTTCAGATGCTGCAAGTCAATATAAGGCAGAACACAGTTGTATTATTAAGCACCAAATGGAGTGTATGTGCAAATACATGACAGTGTATCGATATCTGTACTTTGACTGCCGATACACAATATTAACCAATACCAGTGTAGGGATGAAAAGGCATTTATTTTCTTAAAACTCATTACACCAGACATCCAATTATGTTATGCAACTGTTATTTATCCTTCACATCACTACAAAACAATTTTGTATGAATAAAAGTTCAACCATTATGAGACGTTTTAGGCCAAAATCAGCCTGAAAATCTTATTACATCCAATTAAAGGTCCAACCAGGATATCAACTTAACCGTAATTATGGAACTGATATCTGATCCAGCTAAGTTTTCCAATACCTTGCTGATATCAGATACCAGTATCGATAGCAGTGCATCCCTATTCATTTTTAGACTATTGTATGCAAAGTTATGCATGGTGGGCTAGTGTGGTTAGTACTCCTGACTCTCAGTGAGGAGGTTGTGGGTTGGATTCTCCATATATTATTACACTGTCCAGTGACATTGATATATTGATGAGTCCAACCCTAGACTCCATTTTCATTTACAAAGAGAACAACATTGTTAACATATATATATTTTAAAATAATATCCACCCACCATCAACATCATTGCACAGTTCTTCTAAATCACCTATATGCTAGACAAAATTTTGTGCATATGTTGACGAATAAATAAATTCTTGTTTTTGACATGAAAACGTACAGTTGTGTAATATCCAAATTGTGAATCTCTGTAGGGTATAAAACATTTTAGGCCTAGCACCAAAGTAAAACTGCTTTTACAGGTATGTGTGAGTTTAATGTATAGGAAGAATAAATTCCCCTTATGAAGCATTTGCTAATGTCCGTTTTTAGGATGGTGTGGTTTTCCTCTGTAGCAGGCATGTCTCTGAACCTGGTGGTCCGGTTCATTTCCACACCTGATAAGCTCTTTCATCTCGGGCCCACTTTGATGTGTGCTGCAGGTGAATCTTCTGCCTTCTGTGTACCCTCTGGATGACTTTGCCCTGTAACCGCCTGTCCCTGCGTATATTCATTTCTTTGTGCTGGTAGGAAACAGACCGGCGGTATTTTGGAGAAAGAGAATGGGAAGGAAGGAAGAAGGCACAAAGCAATAACAAGGGCTGGAGTTTACTGTTGCTTTGCCTTTTAGATCTCACAAATTGGATTTTCAAATGGCAAATCAGAATGTAATTTTTACGTGCAGGTCCATACGTACATGTTCTGTGCAGAATGAGAACACAAAAATATAATTATGTAAGAAATACACAGAAAATGCACACACACTGTTCCTCACTTTATCTAAACGTATATAGTACAGGGGCTGTGCAATTGTCCAATTATTGCTCCAATCAATGAATTAAATAAAATGCACAGTGGCGTTTAAAACATCACTTATAAATTATTCGTTTATTCTTCATCTTCAGGAGTGATTAATACAGGAGATTATGGTGGCCCCCCAAAGTTTAAAAAGTCTAAAAACAACCTGGATTAAATTGGCATACAAAATTAAACTTTGTTGCTCACTGTATTATAAAAAAAAAAATTAAAAAAATACACAAACAATCAAATACACAAATTGAATGAGGTTAAATGATCAAAATAAAAATAATTTGTTCCACCATAGTCTTAACTAAATCTATGGGAAACACTGTCCGTACATAAGCAACTGTTTAGAATCATGATTTCATTTATAACCCGAATATTTTTATTATTTTATTTTATTTTTATTTTTTTCCACAAACAAGCTGTCCTAATGTAATATGATCTGGATCTACAAAAACAAATACATGTGGAAAGAAAAATGTCTTTGACCAATTACTGGGCACCAGTATTGAAAAGACTTTCAATTAAAGAGCCCATATTACACTATTTTCTGATCTGTTATAATGTTGTTTCCTCATCAAAAACATACCTGGAGTTTTGTTTCATTCACACATGTTTGAGTCTCACACTAAAAACTCTCTGTTCCACCTGATGTTATGTGGAAATACAGCAAGTGTCCCTATGTGTTTTTAAAGTCCATACACCTTCTTCACTGGAATTATTTAGATAATCTCAGCCCTTGAATTGCCATCTCTACTGAACAAAAGGTAAAGGATAGCTTTTAACTTGAAAACTAGTCATGACATCACAAGGTGGAACAGAGCATTTTGAACCTTGGAAATGTAAACAGACTAATAAACCAAGAACCAGAACCAAAACACAACAAAACAAGTTTTTGAGGAGATAACAGCATTATAACATGGCTTAAAGCTCACAAGAATCCATTTTGTGTAATATAGGACCTTTAAAGCTTACACAGATGTATTTTTAAATTCTCTCTTGTGCTGCATATAAAATGTATTCCTTCTTTTACCTTCAGCATTTCTTTTAATAGATTCATTGAATTATGTGTAATATAATTAGTTTCTGCATTCCTTTCTGTTACTGTGCTGTGGGTAATGTTATCAGTGCTACATGTGGCTGCTTTTACAAGACAAAGTGTGTGTAGAGGAAAGGTCAGTGGTGAGTACATTGAGCGCGAGGGCATTTGTGTAAATGGTAAAGAGACAGAGATGACTCAGAGGTGTCTCCAGTGCCTTTTAAATCACATTTGCTCAGACTCAGGTGCACGGCTGTTTAAACTGAGAAAAAAAATGATTGCTCACTCATTTACTCATGATTTCTCAGCTCTTAAAATCAGGCTTTGAGAGTAGTAGCTTGGACTGGGTTTGTATTCATTTCATGACGATGTTATTGTCTTTTAATTAGGATCGTTTCAATTTTTTAGGAAATAACGCATGATTTTATGATTGCAGTTATACACAATAAAGTAATAGCAGTTTATGAAAATTTTAAAAGGGTAGTAATAAATACAGTCCTTTGTGTCATTTTTCATTCATTTATTAGTGGACATGCTGGCCACCCAAACATGTCTTCTAAGGAAAAATATAACTGTTTTATGATTAATAAAGTTGACAGGGCAGTACTTACTGCCTTATCTAATCCTTAGAAGCAGTCTACATGCCTTCCCTTCATTATAATCTGCAGTCTTATTTGACCTCTTTTAAGGACTCCCTGGGGACTTACTGAAAATCACTGGATTTCTTAGTTGAGAATCACTGCATTAATGTATAATAGTAACCTCAAGTATTTTATCTTTATTGATAGCAACTACTACTACTATTACTATTGACTCTATGAGCATATGATATGATGTGTTTTTTAATTGAATTACAATATTACATTATTAAATTTTATGTAGTAAAGATTAAAATTTATACTTTTTTGCACTGGGTGGGACCATATTCAGCACATTTGTAAACATTTGTAGAGACGGCCTTTTTTCTGCACCATTCGAAAGGCATATCCAGCTACAGGGTGATCCATTTATTGTTGTGCTTGTGCCCCCCAAAGCTTGAAAGACCCTTTCTCGATTCATTTTTCATATCTGTCCTCTGGTTGGCAAAAAACTGAAGTTGTCTAAAAGTGGCGAGAAGTGAAGGAGTGCTCCTACACTCATTAACTTACAGACTTTAAAATGCACAGCTTGTGATTCACAGGTGTGCAGGACTTTTCTGATCGTGTTTGAAGGCGTTTTCTATCTTTATGCCCTGTGGCCCTGCGGAGGAGGTGTGATGTGTTCCTGTAGTGTCCATGAGGTCAGGGGCATCTCGAGCCTCTCCCAAACCTCACACAAGCGCTGTGTAGCAGGGACTAACATGTGTGTGTGTGTGTGTGTCTGTTTGTGTGTCTGTGTCTGTGTGCGTGTGTGTGTGTCTGTGTGTGTTTCAGCATCAGCAGCAGGTGGTGCAGGCGGTGGAGAGAGCCAAGCAGGTCACCATGGCTGAACTTAACGCCATCATCGGAGTGGGTGGACTGCACACACACACACACACACACACACACACACACACACACACACACACACACACACACACACACACACACAAATAAAAAAATTCACGATGACAAAATAACATCCAAAAAGTATTTATTAGTTGACTAAAATAAATATCAAATATTATCTTTAATCTTTATGTAATTAATGCCATGTGTAATACATTTATTTCAACATAATTTATTATGTTGTTTCTTATGGCGGAAACAAAATACAGAAATCAGGATACCACTGATTCAGTGTTCTGTTTATGCAAAAAATATTTACTTTATGAAGAATAGCTGTACAGTTTGCATATGACCACAAAATCAACATGGTGGAACTGGCTTTGCCCACACAGGATATTTTTGCACAAATAAACTGTGATTAATAATAGTTTACTTAGAATAGTAATAAAATTAACACACATAAAATATTTTGATGTATTTTTAAAAATAATGACATTGTGTTAATTATACCAAATCCCACAGTATCACTACACTTACAGTAGAGACATGTAGAAAACACGACTAAGTCTAACCCTGCTTCACCACATGAAACTCTTTCCTTAATGATACGCTTGTGTGTTCCAGCAGCAGCAGCTCCAGGCGCAGCACCTGTCCCATGGTCATGCCATCCCTGTGCCCCTGACGCCCCACCCAGCAGGCCTGCAGCCCCCCTTACCCCCCGGGGCCAGCGCTGCCAGCCTGCTCGCCCTGTCCTCCGCCCTCAGCCACCAGCTGCCACTCAAAGACGAGAGGAAGCACCACGACAACAGCTCTGAGCACCAGAGAGGTACTGATGCCTATATATGTCTCATGTGGTGGATTGTATTGGCAAGGATCCATATGGGCTTGTGTGGTTAATATGTTTTTTTATATAATTATGATATCATGCAGAAATAGAGAACTGTAGAGATAAAAATAAACTTGCTACAATTACAGATACACCAATACAGCTTTTTCAGTTCCCATACAAATACATAGAGGCAGATAGGCTACCTGATATCAATCGATACCAGTGCAGACAGAAAATGCCATTTATTTCCTTAAAACTCAAATAACGTACAACAAAACTGATCCACATATGTTAGGATATTGGCCTAACCGATATCCCGTAAGTGATACATCGGTGCATCCCTATTCTTAGATGACATGTCTTACACATAAGAATTGGAAAAAGAAGAGTTGTAAAATAGTCATTAACAAGGTTAGAATCAGATGTCACTATTACAGTATTACTTGATACCTTACATTAATTAGCAAATATAATAGGACTAATAGGGGTTGCATGTCATTTGGTAATACAGGAAGTGCCCTACTACAGCTTCACTAAAGTCATTTGGATCATTTCAGACCTGGAATTCCCTATCTCTACTGAACTTAAAATAAAAGGTAGTCATTAACTTGAAAACTATTGCTTCATTACATCAACAAACTACAACTGATGACCGAAACAAAGCACAGCTGATGACGTAACAAAGTTCTAAAATGGCTTAAAACTCATGGCAAACTCATAGAAGTTCATGATTCAACCCTCTACAGGTCAAATCTCATTGTAATACTGAAAAATAACCAAAATTTTCCCATTAGTGCAAAGAAAAAGTATCACGATAAATACTGACCCCCGAAAATTATTGTTCCATCTGTCATTTATTGAATGATAAATCAGTATAGTAATTATCGTGACAGGACTAGCCATAATAGATATACATAGGAACATAAGCTTGAAAGCCTGTTAAAACCCAAATGAAGTACAGGATTATTACACCATGTACTGACAGGTGTCTAATTGTTGGTGCTCTGAATGAACAGTCTTCAAAGCAATTAACAGCTGATTTGTCATTATGCCGTTTTAATTGGCCTAATAGGGAGTGAGACAAGAGCTCCACAATGCCTCTTTTCTCTGGTAAACACGCACTGATCTTACTACAGCTGACTTTGAGCTGGTCTGTTTAATTAGCGTGCGGAGGTGTGTGTGCTGCAGAAACGCACTGTGCCAGCTCTTAATTACTGCGTGGAACTGTGGCTGGGACTTTTTCATACAGTGCACTAGAGCAGTTAACCCTGCCCTTTAGCAACAGAAAAGCAAGCTACTGATAATTCACATAAAACATACACAAGGCCCATTAAGAGTGCAATCAATAACAATGTGATTTGCTCCCTCAGCTGACTTCCTTCCTGGGCTAAAAGTGGATTAGTTTGGGGTTATTTCTGCATTTCCCAGCCTGATCTATTTACAGTTTTCCAAGATTTTGTCCTTTATTGGCTGTGAAATGAAGGTAGCTTTCACCTTGAATTAATAAGAGTTAATAATAATAATACATCATTTTTATATATAGCGCTTTTCATGGTAACTTAAAGATGCACACAACAGCAAGGACAGGAAATACGAAACAACTTGTGAGGAAGCAGTGATGTGTGGGGGTTATAGCCTATGAGGAAAAGAGGAGTTTTTAGCTATTTTTGAACGTGTTTAGTGAGTTTGAGTTTCTGATGTGGCGGAGAGAGTGTTCCAGAGGGTCCGCCGAGGTCCGATTCTTTGATTTGACTGTGGGAGCGAAGAGGTCAGCTGATTGGAGCCAATGGGAGGGGCTGTATGTATACTGTATACTGTTGTTTTTGTATTCACTTTAAATGCCTAATGATGGTGTTGCTTTATTTTACAGATCGAGATTCTGTGAAGGTATGTCACTTTAACATTTCTTTATGACTCCAAAGAAAATACATTTTACATTGATTTATATTGGTTTCGGTCTGTCTCAGTCTTTCATTCTTATTGTCAGATCAGTGAAATGTATCTTTGTTATTAGTTATTGTGTTGAAATTATTTAGTTTAATAGACTGTCTATCACTATCATTCATTATCATTATCCAGTTGAACATAACTCAAGAGGAACAGTGTTTTTTTTTTAATAGGAAATTGTCAAATTATTTATTAAAACTCTACATTTTTATTAAAACTCGACCTTTTTTTTTTTCTAACACTGCAAAAAGTCACTAATTTTACCAAGCATAGTAGATAATTGGTGAATGTTGCATCTTATAAAAAGCTAAATTCTTTACAGTTGTATTAGCTTCAAGTAATACATAATAGTACATTATATGTCAATTTATGGTTACGTTTTTAAATGTATCCCCATAAGCAGTACGTTGCTGTCATTTTCATTTACTAGTGCACCTTTGATATGATGCATGTGAATGAAGACAAAGGGCTGATACAAAAACCTTTGATAAGCAGAATAAACTGTGCCTCTATGGCAGGCAGCAGAGAGTGGAGTCAGGCGCTGCTCTACATCCCCTGCTTGTAGTAATTAGTCCCTTAAGCACAGCCTTTCTCCCAAGGCAAACATTTGGTTTGTTGAATACTCAATGAGGAGATTAGCATTTCTTTACTCCAGCAGCCTCAGCTCTGTGACACTCTGGCATCCGTTTAGCGGCTGGTGTTTTCTCTGCTGTTTCAGAGTCTGGGAGACAAGAGAGTGTTTAATATGTGATCTGCTGCTTGTGCCTCATGCGCATATATAGGCTTGTGATTAGCAGTTTGTGAGAGGTCAGAATGCAGGGGTTAAGATGGGGATGGATGATGAATGGCGTTCATTAGCACACATGGTGATGCCTGCCTGCGCACACACACATTCAGAGCTGCTCTTTGACACAGCGGCCAACAGTCACTTCATGAAACCAATAAGCCCCTCGTCAGTGGTCCATAGTTGCCCTGGCAACAGTCCACTGGGTACAAGTGTGTGTGAATAGCATGAACATCTGTGCCTAATGTCCTTGGTGTTAGCACCTTGTGAGGGCTGAAGGTGTGGCGGTGTGGGACGGAGATGTGTGTCGGCTTCTTGTTGTCATGTTCAAGGTCTGCTGGAGGAATCAGTGCATCTGTTACAGTCATCATATTACTGCAGTTTATATCAAACCCAAGTTCACACCATGTCAAGACAATCTGCTGGCATTTTCCAGAAAGGGCTTTTTTTGGTTATTAGATAATGTTCTCATGAAAGGTCGACCACTAAAAGCAGAAAATGTGAACAGTATGCTTTTGATGGTTTAGACAAAGATAGAGAGGCTTAACAAGCTGAATGTGCCAGGAAAATAAGTAATGGACCAGAAATGTTGAACTTGACATTCAAGAACATTCATCTAGAGCTAGATTTACCAAAACAGAAGTGTGTCCTCTATTTGCAAATGAAGAGAGTAAACATCTTTCATTTATTCTGTCCATCATAAATGGAAGGAAAACATTAAAGAAATGCACAATTCACTCCACACATCAAGCAGCAGTGGGTTGATTTTTTTGAATGGGACAGAGATATCATTATCAGAACTTGTGAAATCAATTGAAATTAGAAGCAAATATAATTATATGTGGTAAATGAATAGTTTTATCCAGATGTGTTTAGTCATGCTCTCAATTCGCCCTGAGCCCACAGAGCCGTCATTTGTCTCTGCAGCCAAATTAATTTGCCTTGATGTTTTTGAGAAAGCTAATTTTCAGACTAATTAATCTAATCAGTGTGGGAAGAGGAGGAGACAAGGTGAGGCTGTGACCTGCTCTCTCTCCCTCACTCACTGTTTGTCCTGGCGCTGCACTAAACGCAAACAGATACTAGTGACCTGGGCTGCAGACACATACACATGCACGGACTCCTCCCTCACACAATCTGTGGCATCAACACTTGCAGCACGCCAAAGGGCAGCCGAAAGGTTACAGGCGTGAGTTAGTAGAAAGGTCGACTTAAAGGTCCTGCTTTATTTTTCTTCTGTGAGCCGAGGAAGACAGGGATGCACTGCTCAGGAGGGACAGGCAGAGAGAGACGTGTTCTGATGACCTTATTTTGAAGATTAATCCTTCACTAATGGTATTTAAAAGAGGACATGTTTGATTACTGACTTCCTTTAGTGTGCTAATCTCCACTGCCCTCAAAGTAATTGTCATCAGACAAAGTCATGATGGTATAATTAACTGTAATGAATAGAGCACTGGCGTTGCCTGGTTGAAAGTGAAATGATTTAATAGTCTTTTAATTGGCAACTTTAAATGAGATAATCTCAGTTCTTGAATGGTGAATCCATTGTGAGCTATGACAATGGATCTATTGAATTTGTAAAAGATATTTTTTTTATTTTCAGAGCTCCTCTGTGTCACCATCAGCCAGTTTTCGGACTGGAGAGAAGCACAGGAGTTCGGCTGACTACACTTCAGACTCCAAAAAACAAAAGACAGATGACAAGGAGTCCACACGATATGTAGGTGTAACACTAACGCTGGAGCTGTAACTTATTCAAATGAGACATTTAGGCTCTCTTTGCATTGGGATGTATTAAAGTGTATGTTTCCTGCTCTCAGGAAAGTGATGGAGAGAAGAGCGATGAAAACCTGGTAGTAGACGTCTCGAATGAGGTAGACTACATTTCATTGTTCTGTTAATACTTTCAACAAGAGTTTCTTTACAGAAAGCAATCACTTTATATGCACCTACAGGAACCAGGCTCTCCAAGAGGAAGTCCTGCCCACTCTCCTCGGGAAAATGGGATTGACAAGAGCCGTCTTTTGAAAAAGGATGCCCCTCTCAGTCCTTCCTCTATTGCTTCTTCAAGCAGCACACCTTCATCCAAATCCAAAGAGATCACTTTGGTGAGCCCACATGTTGTGCAGTTTATTTTTACATTAATCATTTTGGATTTTCATTTTATTTATGTTGTCTTGTGTTTTAGAATGAAAAGTCCACAACACCAGTGTCTAAGTCCAGTAGTCCAATATCTCGCACAGACGCTCCGACCCCGAGCAGCACCTCCACCCCTGGTCTAAGAACATCTGCTGGCAAACCAACAGGCATAGAAACTCTTGGTGCTTACACTTTCAATTGTTTATTCCTCAAACTAAAGACAAAATACAAAAAAAATGGACTGATTGTTTGATTTACTGATTGACTGTTTTTTTATTTATTTCATTTGGACAACTCAACATTTCCTCTTTTCCATAATTTACAGAACATAGTCAGACATATCAACAGAGATGATACCCAAAAGGAGTAAGGAGAAAAAAACAAACAAAACTAAAGCCTTTGATTCTTTTCACTGTGTAGCTCCTGGCCTGCGGACCCCTCTGGCAGTGCCCTGCTCTTATCCTGGACCGTTCGGGATGGTTCCTCACCCGGGCATGAATGGGGAGCTGAGTGGAGCGGGAGCAGCGTACCCCGGCCTGCACAACATCTCTCCTCAGATGAGTGCGGTGGCAGCTGCAGCTGTGGCCGCCTATGGACGCACTCAAGTGGTATGGAAACACACTTATGTATTTATTATGTACCACACTAAATAGTTACTCTGATTACAACAAAGGCCAGTAATCAGTGACAACACATTAACCCTGCATATTTCTTAATTTCAGTACATTTACAGACACTCACATGCATCAACTGCAATGCAGCCATTATTTTGAGCTCTCAGCCCTATTATATAGTTTCTTTCCTCTCAAGTTGTGATTTATAACCACTTAATGTTGTTGTAATCCAGCCTGTTTATGCAGTCAACTTCTCCAGTCCCCCTGATCTATTCATGTAATTTATGTCCATACCGTTTCACAAGACTCATACTGATAATTTCAACACTCAATATAATAAGTATGATAAGTTGTACCTCGGTTTTGAAGGTAGCTACTGTTTTAAGTCTGATTTAAACTGGCAGAAAACAATTGTGGTGTACTCTTTCTGTTTTACTAATTATTTAATTCATGAGACTATACCTAACTGACACAGACACCATGCTCAGCTGCTGTTTATGATAAAATTCATATATAATGTATCTTATGTTTTTATTAGTTTCTTATATGTCTACAAGATTAAGTTTATATGTTATGTGAGTGCGTCAGAAACTTCACAAATAGAAAGGTAGTTAAACAAAAATCATCCAGTTTATTAAATTGTAAATTCAATTAATGGAATGCAAACATTTCTTATATTTTAATTGACATTACACATGAAAACATAAGTAAAATAATTGTATTTATTTATTTATTTGTGTGTAAATGTTCTGTCAGTAGGATGTAACAGAAACCTACATTTGCTTGTTATACCTCAAATGTCTATATTGTTGGAAATATTGCTCAAACCATGTCACTGTTTGCTGTAGGTGGGATTTGACCCACATCACCACATACGAGTTCCTGGACTTCCTCCAAACCTTTCAGGCATCCCTGGGGGAAAACCGTAAGTGTCTTCAAGTAACACAATTCCTGTACATTAGTTCCAACCTTTGCATATCACCACCATGTGCTGTTTAGGGCCTACTCCTTCCATGTGAGTGCCGATGGACAGATGCAGCCTGTTCCTTTCCCTCCGGACGCTCTGATTGGTCCTGGGATCCCGCGTCATGCCCGACAGATAAATACACTGAGCCACGGAGAGGTGGTGTGTGCTGTCACCATCAGTAACCCCACCCGCCATGTCTACACTGGGGGGAAGGGCTGTGTCAAGGTGTGGGACATCAGTCACCCAGGAAACAAAACCCCAGTGTCTCAGCTAGACTGCCTTGTAAGTACACACCACTATATTGTTAGGTGCTTTTGGTAGCATTTACAACAGGGAAACACTTGATTCACTAAAGTCATTTAGCAACATTTAATCATCAAAATGTACAAGCGGGAAAAGCAAATGTCTTCTCAATCTATGCAGCGCAAATCTTTTTATGCAATTATTAGTTGAAGTTCTGAGAATCATTAATTTGTTCATCAGGTATTAAAATGCTTCATACACAGACGTCTTACTAAAGTTAAAGCTCCTCAGCTTCAGTTCCAAAAAGCTTGTTTATTTTTTATCGTGACAAAATATTATATTTTTTATTTCATTTTACAGAGCAATACCAGTTTTATCTTGGAATAACTTGTGTGTGTTGTAACAGAACAGGGATAACTACATCCGCTCCTGTCGCCTCCTCCCTGATGGACGGACTCTGATTGTGGGGGGCGAGGCCAGTACTTTGTCCATCTGGGATCTGGCTGCTCCCACTCCGCGCATCAAGGCAGAGCTGACCTCGTCTGCACCTGCCTGCTACGCTCTGGCCATCAGCCCAGACTCCAAGGTCTGCTTCTCCTGCTGCTCAGACGGGAACATCGCAGTGTGGGATCTGCACAACCAGACACTGGTCAGGTATGAAGCATCAGGTCACAGTATGGCCCCTTCTGCCAATTATGAGTTGGATTTGCTCCACTGAGCACAGTTACACATCTCCATGAAATGTTTTTGCTCAAATTAATGTAGAAATGATTTATAGTTGCTAATGTTTCATTTAATTTTTGTTCACTTGTATGTACATCAATTTAAAGGGCCCATATTACTCTATTTTCTGATCTATGTTACAGTGTTGTTTCCTCATCAAAAACAACCTGCAGTTGTGTTTTGCTTCATTCACATGTAAAACACACACGTCCTGCATATTTATGCTGAGTTCGGGATACACTCTGTTCCACCTTTTGATGTCATGTGATAATACAGGAATGGTAAATGGTCCCATTTTTATATAGCGCTTTTCCACCTTCAAGGCACTCAAAGCACTTTACATCAAGGACCTATTCACCCATTCACACACACACATTCTTACTCCAGCGAAGGGCGAGGTGGGTTCAGTGTCTTGCCCAAGGAAACAACGACAGCATTCATCTGTGTGAGCTGAAATCACACGGCCAACCTGTGGGTCAGTGGATCTGACCGCTCCGTTTTTGTTTTTTTTTTCTTAATGGATAGAGTGGGATTCAAACTGCCAACCTTCGGATCAGTGGACAAACGCGAGCTACTGCTGCCTTGCAGTGAAGTGCTTCACTGTGTTTTTAAACTCCATACTCTTTCACTAGTATAATTTCAGCCCTGAAATTTCAATCTCTACTAAACAAAAGGTAAAAGGCAGCTACTAACTTGAAAATTAGCAGTTCATGACATCACAGGTGGAACAGAGCAGCTTTGGAGATGAAGACAGACTAATAATAAAAGATTACTCAAACGTGTGAATGAAACAAAACACAACTAAGTTTTTTTTTTTTTTTTTTTTTGACAAGGTAACAGCATTATAACATTAACAGCTGACAAGAGAAATTATGTGTAATAGCACCTTTAAAGCTCAAATTCTGCTTTGAGACAATTTGGTTACAAAGACAAGCATCACTTTATTATGTTTCATAAATCTTTACTTAACTACAGAATAGAATCTAGACTCTAGTAACATTATTATATGACTCTCTAGTCTGTTTCCAGTCTCTTTAAGTGAATCACCTGTTTTTGCTGTTTTTTTGTACAGGCAATTTCAAGGCCACACTGACGGGGCCAGTTGTATAGACATCTCTAATGATGGCACTAAGCTGTGGACCGGCGGCCTGGACAACACTGTGCGCTCCTGGGACCTGAGAGAAGGTCGGCAACTCCAGCAGCATGACTTCACTTCTCAGGTAAATACAACAACTCCACTTACAACAAATACAAGCTCGACCCCTAATGTACTCTTTTGTCTTACAGTGCATCCTGCCCCGGTTTAAGATAGTTAAATTTCAGATTTACTCGCTCTTTATGGCAGTTACATTTACAAGTCTGTTCTCACAAATGTTCCCTTTGCGACATTTGTGATGGAAAGTAAAATGGCCCAGATTGGGGTAAATGGTGCATTGCGAGACCAGTCACACACTTTTGTGATTACACACGCCTGGGCTGTGATTTATTGCAGTCATTCAGTGGCTCAGCTCACAGCGTTTAGCTGACAATAAAGGCCGAGCTGAACACTGGCTTTCCAGCTTCAACTCACATACCATAATAATAGTGAATTTTGATTTTTTCTCGATAAGGAGAAGAGCAGCAATAATAGACTATTACAACAATTTTCCTGAAAAGCCCATTTCACACGCTCAATGTGCACAGGAGGAGGCCAGTGTGTACTGTATTTAAGAAAGCTTACAGTGGCAAGGTCTGTGAGAACAGCACATCAAACGTAATATCAGCTATTTACCACTGCTCTGCGTTCTTGTGTGTAACATCTTATTGAAAGTAAATCTTTTTTTTTTTTTTTTTTTTTTGAGAAAACTGTCACTATGTTATATGGTAGTTAATAGAGTTAAATTCACTGCTCATGTTTAGCATTAGTGGGATAGAGTTAAATATTAGTCAGTAACAATTAGAGTGTTTATTTGGATTGCATAAAGTCAATAATTTGGACTGTATATTTAGAGCTAAACCTTTGTGTCCATATTGTGTTGCAGATCTTTTCTCTGGGCTACTGTCCGACTGGAGAGTGGCTGGCTGTGGGAATGGAGAACAGTAACGTGGAGGTTCTACATGTGACCAAACCTGACAAGTACCAGCTCCATCTGCACGAGAGCTGTGTACTGTCTCTGCGATTCGCTCACTGTGGTAAGAGCTCAGGCAGTTATCAGAGAAAATAAAGGTGGGATTTTTTTTTACTGCTCTTAGGTATTTTTATTGGAGCCCCAACAGCTAAATACTTTTCTTTGAGGATTAATACAGTATTGTATTGCTGGCATAACCTACTAACCTATAACCTACTTATAGCAAAAGGAGAAATTTAATTTGTCAACTGGACAGAGTTTATTTGGTTGAATACGTTTCGCAGCTCATCCGAGCTGCTTCTTCAGTTCTGGTCAGAAGAAGCAGCTCGGATGAGCTGCGAAACGTATTCAACCAAATAAACTCTGTCCAGTTGACAAATTAAATTTCTCCTTTTGCTATGGATTCTACCTGGACGACTGAGGGAATCTACACATATAACCTACTTACTACTGCTACTACTATTAATCAGCAGGGATGATATAAGATCTCATGCCACAAGATCTTGCTAGATAAAATTGCACACAAGAGAAAAATTATTTTGTGAGATTTTTTCCCCCATGTTTTTACTTTTAGATTGGATGAAACGGGTCAAGCACTATTGAGTTAGGTAGTTAGAAGCTATAGTTCCAAAATGCAGTGCTGTAGTGCCAACAAAAATATTATATTCTTAGGCCAAAATAGTGAAGTGGATCTTATTTATTACAAATCAAGTCAAAATCTCATCTTGTCTCTTTCTCGTGGACCCAGTCTCGTATCTAGTCTTGGCTTGTTTCTCGTCCCAACCCTACTAACCAGTACAAGTAAGGCTGGACTTTAACTAGTGTCATTCAACACATAATAAAACTTTTTTTCTCCCAAGTGTGACCTCTGCTCTAAACTGCGCGCTTTTACTGACAGAGGATTGAAATTGAAATAATTACATTTCAATTCTATTAAAATAAAATTTGGCATTAATAGGATGCTTTATAAAATAGTGCTATTTGCTAAGTATTTATGTAGTTACTATTGCTCATTTCACCTTTTAACATTAACGTATTATTGTAGTATGAGCACTGTAATTCTGTAAGTATAATAAAAATAGAGCTTGCTTGGTTCATCATTCCTTTTTCTTATTCCCCCCAAGGTTACAGCTCTTACTCTTCTTAGTGATTATATTACTTTCAGTCTATATTAAGTCATTTTCAATAGAATGGCATGTGGCACCTAATTGTACGCTATAGTTTTTGACCTTTTTTGTCTCCTCCAGGAAAATGGTTTGTGAGCACCGGAAAGGACAATCTTCTCAACGCCTGGAGAACACCTTATGGGGCCAGCATTTTTCAGGTAAAACTTATTGAAGAAACTGTATATATCACTGTCCAAAAGCATATATATGGGCTTCAGCTTCCTAATATATGCAACAATTTGAGGACTTTTTCCCCATTTAAAAGATTTAATATCTATTTTTAAATTGTTAAACGCTTTGGCAACGGTCCTAATTTTTCATCATTCTGAACCCCATGGATATGCTTTCATATTAGAATTAGAGTCTTGTCACATAACACATAGGATAACAGGCATTCAGTAACAGCTTCTTGAAATTCTTGATTGTTGAAAAATAGATTAAAAAAATAAATACAAATTACAGAATGGTTATGAAACATAAACAACAGAACACAAAAGGATTGCACTACATTATTTTAACTCAATGCAAACCAATAGCTGATATACTTCCACACATAATGGAGTCAATATTTATTTATTTTTTTGTCTTTTTGACCATGGACAAATTTGTAAAAAAAAAAAAAAGAAAGAAGCAAATCATTGTGATCTTAAGTCTTGTACTTGCACATGTATCTGAGACTGATAGCGTTCACTCCTCTTTTGGGTTTTGTACAAGCAAAGAAGAGTGCTCAACTCATTGTTAACCCTCTTTTCTTCTCATTGTAGTCAAAGGAGTCTTCATCAGTGCTGAGCTGCGACATCTCCATAGACGATAAGTACATTGTGACGGGATCTGGAGATAAGAAAGCCACTGTCTACGAGGTCATTTATTAGGAGCCAGTGTATGACATGTCCTCGGCCCCCTGTACAGTTTACAATGTGTTTCAGTAGACGTGAATGCATTGAAACAAAGTGGACCTTCACATTTACACTCCTGTTGTATGATGGACTAAAACTGGAAAGCAGATCTAAGCACAGACTTCTTTTCCTTTCTTTACTTTGAGTGTTTTGTAATGATGACTGAATGTTCAAATGCACTGAGAAGAGGATACTTATCTCATAGCACTACCCAGTATTTCTTCAGTTTTATTCTAAGGCAAAGCTACATTTTGTACAATGTTTAATAATGTGTGCTTTATTTTTTAAGTGTGTCATATTTGCCTTTGTATGTTGCACCTCACACCAAGATTGTCTTATTTGTTTACACTTAAGGTTTTGCTCATTCATTTGATAGCTACATAGGCAGGTCTGGCCAATATTACACAAATACAGCTACATACTGGATCACCTGTCCTCTATATAGTAACTTGCAGACGTTCATACTACAGTGGCATAGTTTTTACCATAGAGCAGTAGTTCTTTTCACACAAGTACCACCTAAAAAAATATCTAGCCTTGTAAGTACTACCCAATCAAACCAGGTCTAAAACAGGATTATTCTAGGTCTGAACTATGCTAAAATATGACTATTAGTTCTAAAGAATGACTAACTCAAAGGAGGACAAAAATATGGATTAAATTGATTGCACTGCAGATTAACCTGTGTACCAGCGCTCGTACCAGCAGTGGCACACCTACCACATTGTGAGAAACACTGCCATAGAAGCCATTAATGAAGCAACCTTTTATTCAGGCCTTGGACCAAGAGTATATCCGTTAGTGGAGGATGATTCCATATTATTTAAAAAAAAAAAAAATGTAAATGTAAACATTTCTTGAATTATCAAACATAAGGTAAAAAAAAATCTGCTCTCGACTATGTAAAACTTGCCAGTGAAGTTTGTTTATTTTAAAACTTTAAGTAGAAAGGTACATCATAGCCATTATCTTAAATTACATTAGGACATTCCAAGCATTGCTATATATTTTAAGCCCAAAATTAACTAAGATGGTGACATTTAAAGCAAATCTAACATTATTTTGCACTTACACTTTTTTACGTTGTGTCTTTTACCTGCTTGTCTGTGACTAATTTTTTTTATATATATATATATTTATTGTAAAGACTTTTTAACTCTTCTGTTGACATGTGCAAACTGAAACTGGACTACCTTCTGAACTATGACTACTGATTGATTCAACATTGCTCTGCCCACAGTTTCAATTGTCGATGTTTACTCCACACAATTGTCACACTGGCTTTAAGAGGTCAACCATTCCTTCCTTTGTGAAATTTTAGTTGAAAAGACAAAAAGTGGACACTCAGATTTCCTGGTGTTGTACAAGTAACACAGTGCCTTTTATTCTGCGCGCTTCTGCCTCCATTTTAGCCACACAATTGCGAAACGCAATGGACGTTGTTGTCGAAATGGTTTTACAATTACCGATTTCAGTGTATATTTTGAAACTTTGGGAATAGATTCACTGAATAGCCCCAGTATGAGCAGATGAACATAAAACAGTGTCACATTTTCTGGTCCAGTCTGTAACTCTCTCTGTGGTCGACTTTGATGTTTGCAGGACCAAAGCGCTCTTTGTTTTGCTGTGCTCTACACTTGCACGTTAACCCTCATGGCTTCATTTAGACTGTAAGATGCATGACACTGGTAAAACTGTATTTTCTTTACTGTGCTATTTATACATTAAATACTACCATCTAGAGCTGCACAATAATTGACAACACATTTTAATTTGCAGTAGCCATGTTGAATAGCAGGAAATTAATTGACATTTAAAATATTGTTTATAAGCCTCAACGCTATTGTGAAATGTCTATTTTTTCAGAGAATTTAAAGGTGCATTGTGTAACTTTTCTGATGGAGGGTCTGCCACCTGCTCTTCTCCATGAAGATGTTATTGCTTTGTCTGAAATGTTTCACAGTACGGCATTTCTATCATCACTTAGACCAAACCAGGCCAAGTTACTGGTCAGATCTGTGGAGAGACAACCCTACTTATAGTCAGAATGCCTGTTTTTCTGGGTATTTTGGAGCAATCATACCACCAAACAAGATGGTGAGAGATCCCAATCAAAAAGTTACAAAGTGCACCTTTAAGACAACTGCTTCCAGGGGGAAAAAACCACATTTGTGTACTGTGTTGCAGAATAGCTCACCCTCTCTGGATGGAGTCAACCTGTACTGCCGATCTAATATGTCTCTACTGAATTAATGAGAGAGGGATAGTCACCAGTCCGTCAGTGGCTGTCCAGTTGCTATTAAACAATGAGATATTGCGTTTCCATGATATAAAAACATACATACATTTTCAGTATATTGTGCAGTCCTACATAAACCTCACACATTTCAAAGGATACTTCTATTTGACACAGATCAGGAAGCGTCTATTTGAGTTACTGCTTTGCTATCTTTTATAATTGGCTCCAGTCAGCTTTAAATGCGTTTCATTTAAAAGCAGTTGTTGACTCTGCTGCCACTGACGCTGTGCAATCTGCTTGTACATGATCAACTCACCCTGACACCACCTTTTGTATGTAATAGATACTTTGCAACCTTCAGCCATAGTAATATGAAGTACACGATGGTATTAATGTTAAGAGTCTCTCAATCAGATAGTTGACAAGAGCAGATATACATGATGTGAATAACATTACCTTACCTGGCTCATAAGGTGTAACAAACGTGATATTTGGAGCTTACAGTCAAAGACACTTCCTGTTGCTATAGTTGAGCTTCAGTACAAATGCCTCTGCTACCTTTTCTAGTCTGTGGTGATTTTATTAAATGATCATGTAAAAGATTTGGGCTGAGATTCATTCATTGCTTGGACAAAAGTGATTGGTAATACTGTATTCAGGGAGAAGATAAATATATGTAGATTCTTACAAAGGCAGACACAATGTTATGGTTAGGTTAGTTTATTTGCGATTGTAGTTGGAGGGCCCATATAAGGCTATTTTCTGATCTATGTTATAATATTGTTTCCTCATCACAAACATATTTACAATTGTGTTTTGATTCACTATGTTTTTAACATAATTTTAGAATCATTTGGATAATTTCAGCCCTGGAATTGCCTGAGCTGAAATGAAATTGCCTTCAAAACTACTGCTTCATGACATCACAAGGTGAAACAGAGCATTTTGAGCTTTTGAGATGTAGACAGCCCAATAATGTTGGGTCACCTAAACGTGTGAATGAAACAAAACACAACTCCAGGTATGTTTTTGAGGAGGTAACAACATTCTAACGTAGCTTAAAGAGTCAATTTTGTGTAATATAGGACCACACTGGAAAAACATACGCAAAAAGCTCCATATAAAAAGCTCAATTATATAGTTTTTAATTTGAGCAATAATTAAAAACTTTATAATATCTACTATTGTTATTCACTCATCCATGTGCATTTTCCAAAAATAGTCTTAAATTTGATTATTACTGAAAGTAGAAAATAAAATTCCAGGCATGCTGTGCTGACAGTTAACTTGTCACTCACAATTATGAATGCTTTGTCCAGTTTTAACATTTTACTTAAACCATTATAGTAATCTTTATGGCAATTTCATTCTAATTATTACACCAACTGTAACTGCATCGCACTCTCTCAGTGGATGAATGCACTTGTCAAGGCAACTCTCAATACAGAGTAGAGAGCAAATAGTAAGTGTGCAAGATTTCAAAATTAAGATATGAAAAAATATATTTACAAAGAATAATAATTAAAACAACTATAAAAATCTAAGATTAACTGCAAAACTACACCGTGGTGGTACTCCAGTACAACTTATTGTGCTGTATCCAGGACTGTATTGGACTGGTGAAGATGAAGAGATCCAAGTGAGAGTTGTGGAGGAGTCTAGTGAATGATAGAGCGCATAGACACTGGGAAGAGGAGGTGATGCAAAGAGGGACCCTACTTCAACATTTTTATATGAAGTGCACTTAGCTCTTGCAAATTACCCACTTTTCAGCTAGACGTGGTTTAAACAAACAGACCACACAATAGCAGTGAGGTGTGTGTGGCTCGCTGCATTGCTTTAATGAGAATAATGTTGGCAGTTTGTTTGTCCTTGGCCACCGCTGCCACATGAAATTTTAATGGGAGGACCTGTGTGGCTGTGTCAGTGACCCGGGAGCTGGCTGATGCTGTATCTGTGAAGAGCCACTTTGTAGAGCCATTACCACTCTGTGCCAACACAAGAGCACTTTGGAGACTGTTCTGAAATTATTCCAAAAAGATTTTTTACATAGTTTAGGAAGGTTAACATTCAGAAAACATGGATCAAAAAATATGAATATGTCTTTTTCTTTAAATACTTTTCTATGAAGGTGGAGAACTAAATACAAATGATGCTACATTTACATGCAAATTAAGCATCTCTTCATAATATGTTACTGAAGGAAAAGTTGCTCTTCTCAGTGCAGAGTATACTAAACAGACTAACTTCTTAAAACAGCTCAAACTTGGGCTTCTTTCTTTTTCTACTTTTTAAACAGAGTCAAAGAAAGTGTCAGTCAAACGACTGCATAAAGCAGGAAACTTCTATCTCTTAAGGAAATCCCTTGTTTCTTAAAGCCTGGCAACTGCAAATATGTGGCTTATCCAAAATACAGAAGCGATAATAATGAATCTAACTGGTTTCCCATTTGTTTCCTTTGTGAGACTTTTGTGCATAACTTCAAACAGACTTAAATGATAGACCATTTTTTGATGGGATACATGGAAACAGACAGAGGAGTGTCAGGCTGCTGTGCATGTAACGAAAGTCAGAACCTTTGATGAATACTGCACGTAATGAACAATTACATCTGACAATGTCACAATCTTTCAGTTATATAAGGCAGACATTCCTAGTCTCTTTTTTTTATCATTTCGAGCTGTGTTTATAGTTTTTTGTGACTAAATTTAAGGTGTAGTATGTATTTTTCTGGTGGGTGCCCACCCCATGCTTGTTGTTGCCTGGTATTTTTTTTTACATGTTATCTTTTATTTCAGATGTTTTAATACCTAAAAATACCTAGAAAAAAACATGCACGCCCCTTTCAAGATTTGACATGTAACATGGCCTGGGTGGCAAACCATCTTGTATTCATGGAGATAGATAAGTTTAAAACCATAGTGACGGACATTCCAGGTATAGCTAAAACAACGCAAGGTCCTTGCTAATTTCCTTGGAAATGAACAAGGTACTATGTAACTTCTTCTCCAAAAGAAAAAGTTACATAGGACCTAAAACAATTTGATTCAAGAGGCAGTAAATAAGCAAGATGAAATAAAATGCTGAAAGCCATAAGAATTCTAGATATGAATCTTGTCAAGTAACCTACATAAACACATGTCCCTAGGCTGTACATTGGACATATTTGATCTTTTACCTTTTGTAGGAGCCCAGTTCTGTTAACTGACCTACTGCTAAGATCAAACTTTATGAACCATTATCAGAGAAATGATATTGTGAAGGCAATAATTCTGTTTGAATCAGAGGATCAAAACAAGGGGACTGCTGCAGCTTATACTGTTATTATTGTGAAGGATTGTGAAGCAGCCAATATGATTGTACAATAGGCTATATGAGTCCTCTCTGTTCATAATTTCTATTGTACTTGACCTCACACGACATGCCCTCATTCATTTTGCTTATCACATGCCTCTATGATATCCATCTCCTCCCGTTTTTCACCTTGCCACTCTCATCATATCCGTGCGAGAGATTGGAAGATTGGGAGAGGGCGCGTAGGGAGCCAGCATGTCCGTCATTTTATCTGCTGGAGTAAATTTGGCACTGATCCTACAACGAGATGAAAGATTTGTAAGGATTTTTTATACAGTCTGAAGGGATTGAAAAGCAAATTTTTTTTCTTTCCAACATCTGATGCCTCTGCTACTGACAGCCTGGCGGAGAGTTACAGGTCGACCATGATGTTTAATTCATGTTTGTCTTAACAAGGCGGTGCGGTTAGTGGGCGGGACGGGGGCGCACTCGCAAAAGCTTTGATATGCTACATTCAAGGCTGTGTCACACATTAATGACTTCTTTGAGCCTGGAAACGAGAATCATTATCTCCATCCAAAAAAGAGGAGGATGAGAGTTTCTTTTTTGGCATGAAAACATTTGGATGCACTGGTATGTGTGAGCAGTTAGTAACGTTTTTAAAGTGTTAGGGCCTATAAATTGACAGACAAAACTTGAAAGTGAAGCCATTTTGTTTTGAGGAACAAAACTGATGTGGCAAAGGATAGGATAAAATATGTAGAGGACATAACGTTTCCTCTCTTCCTCTCTTCTCTTCTCTTTCTCTGCCTGATTGTTTCCATGGAGATTATCGCTTTAACCTGGAATGTTCCACAGTATGACATTAAACTGATCTGTCTTGCATTTATTTTACTACAGGTGTTTTAATTGCCATGAAAAACATGCACTGTGAGTGAGCTGGCCTCTCCATGGATCTGACCGGTAACGTGGCCTGGTAATTGCATCTGCTTGTCTCTGTGGAGATAGACAGAAGTTTAAAGGGCCAATATTATGCCATTTTATGATCGCTGTTATAATGTTATTTCCTCATCAAAAAGTTTTGGAGTTTTGTTTCATTCACACATGTTTAACACACATATCCTGCATATTTAGTCTTTCTTCTCTCAAGCAGAAAACTCACTGTTCCACCTGGTGATGTCATGCAGTAAAATAGGAAGTGCATTATTGTGTTTTTAAACTCCATACACCTTCACTGGAATAATTTCGATCATTTCACTCCTGGTATTGCCAGTCTCTACTAAACAAAAGGTAAAAGGCAGTTGTTAACATGAAAACCACTTCATGACATCAGGTGGAACAAGGTGGAACAGAGCATTTTGAGATTGGATATGTAGACAGACTAATAATAAATAAATCAATCTGTGAATGAAACAAAACACAACTCCAGGTATGTTTTTGATGAGGTTATAACATACAAACATGGCTTAAAGCTCACAAGAGCCAATTTTGTGTAATATGGGACATTTAATACCATACTGTGTAAAATTCTGAGCAAAGCATTATATTCATGGAGACAAGCAGGTAGCAGACCCTCCACCAGAAAAGTTAGTTAGAGCACCTTTAAATAGCCTACCACTACATTACTAGATATATACAGATATAACAGATATTCTACCTGACATTACTACCATTGCTATTACCACAGAGGGCCTGTTACATCATCTGAAATGGCCAGGTCTTGCTCTTATTGCATGCATCCTGTGCTGGCAATAAGAGCATAATAGATTTTTGTAACAATCTATGTCTGAATTACTACCACTTGGCTATGTACTACAGTAATTTAAGAGACCGTACAGATGTTATACAAGCCTATACTATTACTACTATTACTGCTACAAAAATAAGCAACACTGAGCAAAAAATATATAAATAAATGCATTGAGGACAAAAATTCAAATCAACAATAGACTGTTTTCTTTCCATTTTGGGGCCTCACCTGGTCCATTTTTATTTAATTCATTTCTTTTTTTCTCTCCACTAAGAGGCTTTTCATGCCTCTACATTTATTCCCTCTCTTCACGGCTGCCGCAGTGAGAAGGTCAGGGGCCACGCTAAAGTAGAGAGAGCGGTATGAGTGAGAGGGGGCAGGTTCAGTGCAGAGTGGAGGATTGTATATTTCCTAAGAAAACAGGAGCAGTCATTTGAGTGGGGGTCATGGCTGCCGCTGTGTATACTGATAGAATTGGTGGGAGTGTTGGAGGAGAAAAGGCCTCTTACAACTAAATGAACTAAAAGCTCTTGGTTTGAATGCTCTTCAGTTTGGACTCTGCCCAATGAACCTGGAATAAAGCGTGCAGGCCAGAAGGTGTGGATTTTTAAAGCTTTTAGGCTAACTCTTTAAAACAGATCCACATACTCTTCAAAAGAGTTTATCAACAATTTTGGCTTTATTATGATAAAGTGGAAGACAGATATAGTTGCCAGAGGTGCTACACAAGTATCAAGAAAATACACATTCTGTGCAGTCCATTTTTGTGGCAAGCAATGCTCCTGTCTTCTGAACGGTGTCAGCTATAAAAATGACATTGTTTAGTCAATGTCTATACCCTCATTAATATCATCGTGTATTACCACAGGTCGGGTGTCAGCGCTCTTAATGAGCGGCTGATGCCAGTGCCAGTTTAGTAACTGTCTGTGGCATCTGTGTCAGGCTCTGTATTGTAGTAAATAGGTCTATTTGGTAAATCACACCATTCTCTATAAGAGGTGACTGAGGGAAGCTGTGGGTTTATGCCTGTCTAATCCACTAGATGGCAGTGTAGGGCTTCAACCGTATTACAATGGGCCCCTTTTTAATACATAGGTTACAATTTTACTTTTACTTAAATTCTTAATAACTTACAATAACACCTGTTGATAGAACCTTCAAAGCAAAACATAAATAATTACAACTCTGAACCATTACCATTGGCAAGGAAGTTCAACATATCTGTGATATGATGTAGATATACAGCAGCAAAATTAAATAGAAATGTCAATTATATGTTGATCTTCAAGGCTGGAGTTGCACATTTGGCTTGTTTAGGACACGCATCGTGGTAAAGGGGTGAGTGTCCATTGTGAAGGTCATGTTTTCTGTAATGTACTAAAATTACCAGCAGGTGACGCTGCGGTACAAGCCGTCCTGTTTGACTTTACTAGCAACCTACCTGTGCGAGAAGAAGTTTGTGTTTTTAGGACATAAACCTCTGCGATTACTCTTTAATGAAAGTATAGGGCTATTACTGCATCCAGCTACACGGGGAAGAAACTTTACACGAAAGTGGGGGCCTCCACAGAACATTTTAAATGCATTGTCAATGCTAGGTTAGCCAGCAAGCTAGTCCCTCCGTGCTCACCTCCGAACATTTCACGTGAAAATGCTCGTCCGCGCGCTCAGGCCGTGGCTGTTCCGCTGCAGGACGCTCCCTGTGACTGCTGCACGACCTTACCACGCAGATCAAGTGGCTCGATTGGGATCACAGCCTGATAAACAATCATCAGACTATCAGGTAGGTTAGCCAAATGCTAAGAGTAGCCACAGACCTCTCTATGCACAGTAGCCTTGAGTTTTGGATGTCCACAGCCTTTGCATTATTGGTATAATGTCAACATCAGTAAAGTCATTCTAACGTTAGAATACATATTTCATTTTAGTAATGTCATTTTGTGTCAACCCTCATTAAAATATACCCCTTACTATATTGTATGTTCATGGAAACATGGATTAATCGCATGTAGTTTTAATACTTTATTCTACTATTAATGACACTTTTAACATTGATAATAGTTGCGTAAATTCCTACATTTCTCTTTTTTTCCACAGGAAAACTATCAGCGCATGAAAGTCCTTGTTGATGAATTGAAAACACGGACAGAGAAGATCAAACTAGGTATAATGTGCCAAATAATCTTTCAGCATAAATGTCTTTATTAAACACAGTGAATTAATGATTCACACCCATAATGTATTCTAATTAGGACACAAGTCTATGCAACTTTTCCTTTTAGGTGGTGGTGAAAAGGCTAGAAAACTTCACACATCAAGAGGGAAGCTTTTACCTAGAGAGCGCATAGACCGACTGCTGGACCCAGGGTACTGTAGATATTTTACTTTTTATACTATTTTATATCTAACACTCTCAATTTACAACAATGTGTTGTAAATTTGCCTACCTGTACAGGAGCCCCTTCCTAGAGTTCTCTCAGTTTGCTGCATATGAGCTGTATGGGAAGGAAGAGGTGCCTGCTGGTGGCATCATCACAGGGATTGGTCGAGTTTCAGGGTAAGTTCAAACAGCAAATTACCAATAATTAATTCTAAAATACATTTTAAACACTACCAGTTAAATTTTCCATTTCTCCCATAGAGTGGAATGTGTCATTGTTGCAAATGATGCTACTGTCAAAGGCGGCACGTATTATCCAATCACAGTGAAGAAACACCTTCGTGCCCAAGAAATAGCTCAACAGAATCACTTGCCATGCATTTATCTGGGTGAGCAAATATCATAGACCTAGTTGGAACTTTACATTATATCAGTGTTGTTATAATAATAATAATAATAATAATAATAATAATAATAATAATAATAATAACATTAATAGGCCCTTCGCCAGCTGAGCGCCAAAGGCTGGGAAGTGAAATGACGCGACGTAACTCTTCCGTAGCGACCAGGGACCCTCGCCATGACATAGGATTGCGCCAGAGCTTTCCAAAAATGTATAGTTTGTTAGCCCAAAAAAAACTGAACATTGTTCTCGTATCAGAATAGTATTCTTTCTTCTGCTTTTTCTTTCTTTCTTTCATTCTTATTTTTCTCCTAACCAACTCACCCATTTTTCACCCAGTGAACAACGGTGAAGAGTTCTGAAACTTTGCCATCTGTTAAAACTCACGCTTCTCTAACTTTTGGCTATTTACATTTTTCAAAAATAAATTAGATGGCACATCAGCCCCCCCCCACACAAACAACTCAAAAATGCATTAGGGTATAGGAATGAGGGCAAAAAAAAATTGGCACACAGAATCATGAAATTTGACACAGAAGTAGATCATGACAAGTAAAAAATACTATTACACCAACGCTGTTCGCTGCACCAGGGGTCAGCAATATTAGATTAAAATTTGCTAAACATGACTGTATATTTTGCAAACTTCATACTTTTACGCACTCCTAGGGCGTTCACCTGAACGCGCTCAAATTTGGTACACATTATCTCAAGGGGTGGAACTTCAAAAGTTATCCAAATTTTCCACACACATCTTACAGTCTGAGCAGTGAAGCGGCAAAAATGTTCCACAAAATTCCATTTTGCCATCCTGATCCACAAAGTCAATGACACCCTTGCCAAATTTTTTACGGTGTTACCATAGTGATGACATACACTCTCCATGTTATTCCAATGATAAAATTTATTATTATCTTTCACCCTTCTCCTTTAGTGGACTCTGGTGGTGCCAATCTGCCCAGACAGGCCGATGTCTTCCCAGACAGAGATCACTTTGGCCGTATCTTTTTTAACCAGGCTAATCTGTCATCACAGGGAATAGCACAGGTAAATAATTATAGTCAAAAATAATTTGTTAATTTGACCAAAGTGAAGCTCGACTGTTAAGATGTCTCACAATTTGTTCTCCTGTTGCAGATTGCCGTCGTCATGGGGTCTTGTACTGCTGGAGGAGCCTATGTACCAGCTATGGCAGATGAGAGTGTCATTGTCAGGAAGCAAGGAACTATTTTTCTCGGAGGACCACCTTTGGTATGCTGAAATGGTTTTAAATAGATTTCTTACCTTTTTGTTTATTATAATAATTCAGTATTGATAATTAATTTTAGGTAAAAGCTGCAACTGGAGAAGAAGTATCTGCTGAGGATCTTGGAGGTGCTGATCTGCACTGCAAGTAAGAACATAGTTTACTCATTCACAGTGGCTTACATGATGTTTTAATATGTTGTTCATCTCACAATTACTGATGCTGTTTTTTTTTTTTTAAACAGAAAATCAGGTGTAACGGACCACTATGCTTTAGATGACAACCACGCACTCCACTTAGCAAGAAAAGCAGTTAGAAGTCTCAACTACAGGAAGAATGTGGATGTATGCTCATGATTTTGACCGTTTCAGTGTTAGTTATACAGTGGGAATAATGTATGTGTTTATTTTAGGTGACTACAGAACCAACTGAGGCACCTCTGTTCCCAGCTGACGAGCTCTATGGCATTGTGGGAGATAACCTAAAACGCAACTTTGATGTCAGAGAGGTATGCTATTGACAGTGTTGTACATATAAAATACATATTCAGAATGCTAATTTTGAGTAAATGTATTGTGGTACAGTTGCTTTCTCATTTGGTGGTATTCAAATTACAGTTACTTTCCTAAAATCAAAGAAAGTGCTTGATTACACAATGTAGGGTTTAAACTCCACAGTGTTAGTGGGAAAGATAGAAAACACAGCTCTTGTGATGAGTGCAAGTGTGATTTTAACTTCCAGTTAGTGATGCTGTTTCCAATCCTATTGTTTTTAATCCTATGTTGCACTGTAATTTAAATGCAACTCTGTGTAAAAGTATTCTAAGTATTCAGAATACAGTACTCTGATTGGTATCAAAATAAAATACATATTCAATATTCTGTAACTACCGTATTTTCCGGACTATTGAGCGCACCTGAATATAAGCCGCATCAACTAAATTTTCAAAGAATTTTATTTTTGTACATATATAGGCCGCACCTGTCTATAAGCCGCAGGTGTCCACGTCCTCAAGAAGTTTTCAAGTTCCGAGCATCTGCTTGTATTGCCTCTAAAGCTTTTGTCGTCTTTTTGCATTGAGTCAGTTCGTCACGCGCGAGAGTCGCTCTGGCGCTCTACTGCGCATGTCTCGAGCAGAAAGAGCCGCTGTCCTGTCTGGGATCATGTCAGTGTCTTGTAGGATTTCAACAGGATTTCAGGCTCTCCCGGGGGTCGGGGTTAGTTGTATCGATCATGTATGAGTGGATGTCCAGCTACTGAAGTTTGAGACGTTTCGTCTCGTCATTTACGCTTCACCTGCATTTAACACATACGGGTCATTAAGACGTATCCCACTCACTAATGTTCATTTAGCAGCAGAACTTATTTTATCACGCAGCGATAAACTGTTTTAGTGCTGACAACAGCGCTAGCGAGTGTTCTAACTAACCCTAACCCATGTTCACCGCACAGACAGCGGCGCTTTCTGCACTCAAGCTGCGCGCACATCCGCTGTGTTCATAGAAGAATAATATATTAGCCGCATCGGTGTATAAGCCGCAGGGTTCAAAGTGTGAGAAAAAAGTAGCGGCTTATAGTCCGGAAAATACGGTAAATACATTTTCAAAGTACTCTTCCCATCACTGACTATTGACCTACAATATCTATATATTGTTACCTTGAACAGAACTGCAGTATCCAAACAGCTTTTAGACTTACTAGGCTGGGGGTACCACATATGGTAAAATCTGCCAAACTACTATGTGACTTATTAGGTGTAACGCCCCTGAATCAAGAAGGAATTTGCCTAATGAAGAGAAAGAGAGAAAAATTATTGCGCATTTTTTGCATAAATCTGCATTCTTTTCATTGCAGGTCATTGCCAGAGTAGTGGATGGCAGCAGATTTGATGAGTTCAAGGCTTTCTACGGAGATACACTAGTTACAGGTAAAACAATAAATGAACAATAATACTTTTTTATTCCTTATGAACTGACTTGTATTTTCTGCTCAAAAAGGCTTTGCTAGAGTTTTCGGATACCCAGTTGGCATCATTGGCAACAATGGAGTTCTGTTTTCAGAATCTGCCAAAAAGGTAGATTTTACTGGAACTGATAACATTCATTGAATACACACAATTAGAAAGTTTCACACTTGTTTTCTCAATTAGTATGTACAGGGTATATACATTCTGTTAGTACTGTAACCAGAATCCTAAAAGAGCACACACAGAGTAACCATGATTTTCAACACACAAAACATATATTTTATTTATAAATCAACTGACGCTTGACTGAACTTGGCACCACCTCCACCAAGTCAACACATCTATTTACCATTACAAACTTGCACACAAACCTGCACACTGGTTAAATTAGATTACAAGATTGCACCGAATATATTTTTTACTTTCATTTTTGTCTGGGACCTCAATTTGATGGTTTGAGCCGTGATTATCTCATCACCAGCATCACTGTTGTTGTGTAGGGCACTGTTCAGATGGACTCTGACATGCTCTGAAAGCTAATCCACAAAAATCAATACAGCACACACATTTTATGACACCATTTCATCGCGTGCTGGAGGTTTTATTCTACTAAACTACTGAAAGCTTTCCCAAGTGTCTGTTATAGGCTGAAATTAGATTTTATTCTCTCTAAATGACATAGTCTTATTGTATGTAACCATTCTCTTGATCGTGTCTCACTCCAGTTAAAGCTGTTATATTTGGCTGTTGTATTTGATATTTTCCTGTGTCTTCATAGGGAACACATTTCATTGAACTATGTTGTCAGCGAAACATTCCTTTAATTTTTCTCCAAAACATCACAGGTTGGTGATCATGAGTATATTTTATATGGCTACACTTTATAACTACACTATTTGTAGCCTTAATAAAGCATGAAAAATACTTGATGCATAATGAACAAATTATTTATTAAGAATGATTCAGGCATAGTAACTACTAATTAATAATTCTACCCCATAGTTAAGTAGTTACAATGCCTGAATCACTCTTAATCAACTTTTTGTTCATTATTAATGAAGTCTTTCTTCATGCTTTAGTAAAGAGCTTATCTTATGCTATTTTCTGATCATTGTTATAATGATGTTTCTTCATCAAAACCATACCTGGCTTTTGTTTTGTTTCTTAACACACAAATCTCTATTTAGACTGACTCTGTTCCACTTTGTGATGTCATGTGGTAATACAGGAAGTGTACCAGTGTGTATTCAGACTCCATACACCTTCACTAGAATCATTTTAATGATGTGAGACCTGGAATTGCCCATCTCTACCAAACAAAAAACTACCGCTACATGACATTACAAGGTGGAACAGAGCATTATGAGCTTCAAAGAAGCAGACAGCCTAATAATGCAGGATTACACAAACGGGTGGATAAAATAAAATACAATACAACACAACCCTAGGTGTGTTTTTAAGGAGATAACATTATGACAAGCTCAGTAAATTTTTTTGTAATGTAGGACCTTTAATGCTAATTAAGGTGTAGTTAATATAAGGTTTCACAATTTGTTCTAATTAATAAAAAAATACTTTCTCAAATTTCAAAGTATTTAAAAATGTCACTTCTTAGGCTTCATGGTTGGCAGAGAGTACGAAGCAGGAGGCATTGCCAAGGATGGGGCCAAAATGGTGACTGCAGTTGCCTGTGCCAATGTTCCTAAGATCACTGTCATTATTGGAGGTTCTTATGGTGCTGGAAACTATGGCATGTGTGGACGGGCTTACAGGTAGGACTTTTTATTGCTATATATAACTAGTCCTGTCACAGTAACAAATTTTGAAGCATGATATATTGCTTCAGAGAAATACTGCTATAAACGATAATATTGATACTACTTTATGTCACTGATACAAAAATATACTGTATCATTAAAAGCCATGTGCTACAACAAATGATTATTTATTCTTCTCTCTACAGCTCACATCAAATCATATCATAGTACAGTCAAAAACCTCCTAACTATTGCAAAGAAATTGTACACACAACAAATATTGAGCCCCAAAATATATTGTTCCAGCTTTCATATACTGACATCGATATAGTAATTGTTGTAACAGGCCTATATAACCGCATAATGTGTTGTTGTGTGTGTTCTTGAAGTTATTTCTATTTTTTTCTAGCCCCCGTTTCTTGTACATGTGGCCCAACTCTCGTATTTCAGTGATGGGTGGGGAGCAGGCTGCCACTGTGCTGGCTACCATCACCAAGGATCAGAGGGCACGCGAGGGAAAGGAGGTAATCTTTCATATTAATTACAACAGCTAAAATTAGACTGAGGAATCGCTGCCAAAAGCATAAACATTATGAACCACACTTGTCCTCGTCAAATGGTTTTAACTCGATTATAGAATAAAATAAAGTGCCTGTAATTGGACTGCATCAGAAAAGCTGTTATGGGTTTATTGAGAATGCATTAGCGGCTTTATTAGATGGGGCATTAGACATTGGTAGCATTTAATTCACTTCAATCAAGGACTTACTGAAATCGTCGTCAGTTTTCAGGAATGTAAAGATATAATCAATATTAATTGTCAATATAATGTAATAGTTCTTCTGTCTTTATTATCAGTTCACTGCAGAAATGGAAGCTGCCATGAAGGAACCAATTGTGCGCAGATTTGAGGAAGAAGGCAGCCCTTATTATTCCAGTGCTAGGTGAGATTGATTTTAATGGATTTTAATAGTAGTAGTAGTGCATAAAAGGTGAAAATTACTTCTATGGTTGAGGAGCTTGGAAAAATATCTAATCAGATTCTGTCACTGCAAATTGTGATTTAATTTTTATAATACAATTCAGTGCACAGTGTACAACTTGAGCATCTCCCAAAGCCTTAACATTTCAGATGGAAAGAAAATGACAACTGCTAAATAAATACAATGTATATCAGAACATGTTTTTGGACGTCTAAACTAAAGATAATAAGAAAATTAAGGCTTGTTGGCTTTTTGCCCATTTTTATTGCGACTACTAAATGCTGAGAACTTCTTTCCTCAAATTTGAACAAAATCTGTTTTAATATTTTCATTTGTGATTATTGCTTTGAAAGAGAGCCAAGATGCAGCTTGTTCTGTATCTAACACTTATAGCTGAGCGTAGGCTTTGGCTGTGACCTTGAGAGCAGAGTAGAGAAGAGGAAACAGACAGTGCTTGATTAAGACGTGAGGGCATTAAAACAGGAAGATGAGTGTCACAGCATCTTGATTAAAGTCTCCCATTATAGAGCAGTGCTAACGTGCTACAGGAAGCCTCGCATGAATCAGGCATAATGTGCATCTAATAATGTGATGGCTTTTTTGCAGGCTGTGGGATGATGGAATTATCGATCCAGCTGATACACGCCTGGTCCTTGGGCTTAGTCTCAGTGCTGCGCTCAATGCACCAACCAAAAAGACACATTTTGGAGTTTTTAGGATGTAACTGGACTTATTTACAATTTGTAAAAACATATACTTTACTTAATATCATGTACTATTAGCACAAACTTGAAATAATAACATGTAAATCTGAAGCTGTTAGCAGTTGAATTTGATGATGAGAGGTACTTCTGGACTTGTGCCTTATTAAATTCTCTTTTACTGTAAATTGTATGTAGTGTAAAGTGTGAAACATAGTGGTGAAAAATAAATATGTGTGCTGGCTGTTACAATTCCTATGATCCACATTGCTCATTTTATATATAATATGAACCATCATTTTGCAACTAAGTTATCATTCTTGTTCCTAGGGGGCGCCATTAAGCCATCTTAGACCTCAGCGTAAAGCATAAGTAAGGTAATAAGAATTGTAGGTAGTCTATTACATTTGGGGTTAATTGGTGTTCCATTCAATTTTACAAACTCTTCTAAAAAAGTTACTATATATCTACTATAATTATTAATTTAGCATCACAAATACTCAAGCTGCTCAAGCCGTTAACAAATATATTGCACAATTGTGAGTACAAAGAAGTCAATCAAGTAAGCATAAAAAAAGAATCCACAAGCACAATATGTGTAAGTAAAAATATTCTCTGTGCTTTGTCAGAAGCAGAAATACAGTCCATGATATAGCCTGTGAGCCTATGAGGGTTTATGCCGCCCACACACATCCTCCTCCAACTCTATTCCAATTTTTTATTATGTAGTTTGTGGAATAGTTTGCCCTTTAAAAGTCCTAAGGTGCTAATATGAAGTTACTTGTTGGGTTTACTCAATGCTGGGAAAGACTACTAATGATCTCTGTTTCTTAATGAAGCTTAATGTTTCATGGGAAGTGCCTAATAATAATAAAATAGTCATATGAGACTAAAATCTGTAACTCATAAAAATATAATCGTAATCTTACTGCTTGCCCATACAGTTTAATTTTGTCATAGAGGGACACATTAAAGAGACCTGGTTTAAAAAGGACCATAAATGTTAGCGGCATTGATAAGAAAATTCTGTCCACTGGCAAAACTGTTAAATCTAAGCATAAAAGACTATTTGTATTTGGTATGGCCCGGTATCATACAAAGAATATTGACCCATTTTTACATTACAAGAGAGCATTAAATCATATGCACATGTACACTAAAAATATTGCCATGGAGAAACTGACCTTTGTGAACATTAAACCTTGTTAGAATGTCGTTACCTCATCAAAAACATACCTGGAGCTGTGTTTTGTTTTGTTTGTAATCCTTTATTATTAGGGTGTTTGGGTCTCCAATGCTCAAAATGCTCTACCTTGTGATGTCATGTGGTAATACAGGAAGTGCTACACTGTGTTTTTAAACTCCATACACCTTCACTAGAATCATTTGGATTATTTCAACCGTGGAATTTCCAATCTCTACTGAACGAAAGGTAAAGGGTAGCTGTTAACTTAAAAACTACTGCTTCATGACATCAAGGTGGAACAGAGCATTTTGAGCTTTGGAGACCTCGTTTTCAAGTTAACAGCTTCCTTTAATGTTTCGTTCAGTAGAGATTGGAAATTCCACATCTGAAATAATCCAAATGATTCAAGTGAAGGTGTGTAACACAGTTTAGAAACACAGTGGAGCACCTCCTGTATTACCACATGACATCACCAGGTGGAACAGGGTGTTTTCTTCAGAAGAGAACCTAAATATGCAGGGTTTGTGTGTTAAACGTGTGAATGAAACAAAACACAACTCCAGGTATGTTTTTAATGAGGAAACATAACGAAGATGAGAAAATAGTGGGCCCTTTAATGCAGTACAATTGAGTTCAAAATAATGACTAATAGAGCTAATTTCTCCCTTTACTTTTCGTTTTCTACTCCTTTTCCCCAAACAAACATAAGGTATTGTAGTAATATAGGTACAGTAAGCTCTCATGTCACGTCATAGACACTTCACTCCTGAAGCTGCCTGTTTTTGTCAATACTAATGAAAGACAATGCAAAGTGCTTGTTAAAAATCTTCTCAACATATCAATGAAATCAAGGGTTGTCATTTGATAATGAACACAGAGTGACTGTGGAATCAAAAGATACACAGAGAGACATATTTTGATACTTTGCAATGAGATCGTGCTGGGGGTGTTCTAAACATTCCACCATTAGAGATGTATGTAGCAGTTACCATGGTGACACAATGAACACATTAGCAAACACTGACAAAAAAGTTTTAAAATCGTCTGAAAACTCAAGAAAAAATACAAAATGGGTGGAAACAACACATTTTTGGGAGCCTGTGTTCAACGTGTGTTCACGGTCCTGTTTAGATTTTTGATTTTCAATAAAAAGGCAAGAGTGACAAATTGAAAAACTTGGCTAATGCTAGGCAGCTTGGGACTGTGAGACTTTTTTAAGAGTACAAATCATCTCATCTGTTGTAGCTGAACCAAGTCGGCTCTTTCTGGTCAGATTGTGTTAAAATAAAACTCAGATTTAGTCTAACTTGAGTAACAGAGCTTGAGACAGGGCAGTGCTTTCAGTTAGCTTCACAACCCCAGGGAATGTTGATGACATCGGCTGCAAAGTATCAATTTGAGATGCAACTTGCCCCAGATCAAGAAATGTCTTCTTGTTCTTTTAAGCTGGCGCAGATTTGCCCATAGTTCAGTGCTAACACTTGAGTTTAATGGCTCATTAAGTCATAAATTAGAGCCGCTGTGATTTAGGAGCTCATTCTCTGGTTGATGAATTAGCTTGGACAGATATGAGTCATGCTCTGGTCCCCCACAACCTAAAATAATCCTCACAAGGACTTCGGCCTTGTCTCTGCAGTGTCTGGTGCTAACCCGATCATTACAAGACTACCATGAATAACAGACAGTCATTGAGCGAACCTTCACATTTGCTTTGAACACTGGTGTGCAAACAAGTCTGCTACTGTCCTTCACAGAAATCAGTAATTAAGAACATGAGTCTGATTTGAACTGGACCTGATTTGTGGTGGAATACACAGTAATACAGAATCATTGCACATTTTTAATAATAATAATCATCATCATCGTCATCATCATCATCATCATCATCATCATCATCATACATTGGTCTTGTATAGAGCTTTTCACAGTAACTCAAAGATGGCAGTAGCGTAACACAAAATCATTTGGTCCTTGGGTCTAGACACACAAATAATAAAGTGTTTTCTTTATTACGTATTGACATTTACTTCAAAACACTCCAGTATGGAAGTTCCACGTTCATCTACTGTATTAGTGTATATGTGAATGTTATAAGAGATTTGAATATTTGGTCTTATATAAGTCCACATTAGAGCTCCCCATCAGTGTGAGGACATTTGTGGTTGCCGGAGCTGTTCAAATAATGAGAGCCAACACGTGACTTGTTTCATTATTTAAATGGACTCAATTGATTTCTTGTGATTGGTCTGCAAGTCAAATAGACTGCATTGCAGACTTTGCTGCAACATACATTAAATGTAGTTTTATCCAAAGGGAGATGCCGGTGGAACAGAACAGGACAGATGCTCCTGGTCCCGGTATGGGGGTGCAGCCTCGGGGGGCAGAAGTGTGTGCTCTGTGTGGTGGTGGCCCGCACGCCGAAACGAGCGACGAGCTGCTGCTGCAATCTACGTGCGCACTGCGGCCAGACTGACAGGGCCTCGTGTCCAATGAGCAGCTCCGACATATTGAGGTTGTCAAATCAAAGCCAACGAGGAGGACGTCGTCTTCATTACGTCATGCACAACAGCTGGTCGTTGGCAAAAGAGCTGAAGAAATGTAGAGCAGCAGAGCGTCTGAGAACCGCAGCCGGGCTGTAGCCCATCGCACACACGGCGCTCGGAAAGATGTGGCAGCTGGCGCGGTCGGCCCGGGGATGTAGCCGCGCGAGGCTGCTGGTGCTGGGGTGCGCCTGTCTCTGTGCGCTCGGAGGTGAGTCCGCTGCACTCTGGTCCGCTCTGTACGCGCGGCTCCACGGGAGCTGTTCCTTTGTCGTGGTGCTGAAATTCAGCAGTAACAACAACAACCGTCGCGTCCCGCTTCATCCGCCACTCATAACGACATAAGCCACAGTATGACAGCGGTCGCTCTGACACGCGGACAACTCGGACTAATTACGGCTTGACAGATAGTCTGTGCTCTTGAGATTACTGATGTGATTTTAGCAGCGGACACTGGACGGGCTGGACGTGTAGTCTCCGGGCTCTTTTAGGCGCTCTTGTCGTTGTCAGACGTGGCTTAAGATCAGATAAGAAGTTTTTGGGGAGTTTGGAGGAATTGGTACATCACATATTTAAACTAATAATCTCTTTTAACGTAAAACTAAAGCTGTTCTTTTGACACCACGTCTCGCAGTGTTTCCATCCACTGAACTGTGTGACAGAAGCATAAGAGGGGAACATAAAGCGCTGTGCTCTGTTATGGGATGTAAGCTCATATCTGAGGCGTGTGGGAAGATGCGGTGATTCGGACTTACTTGTTGCTGTTGACGTGGCTTTTGGGAAATATTGTGTCACTGGGCAGCTCTGTTTACGCAAAAACTGCATCATCCAAATTTGTTTTGTTAAATCATTGTTTATGTTTTATGTTATTGCTTTGTAGACTTGAGATGAGATGAGATGTCTGGATGAAGTCCTTTGTTTTGGCTGTGAACAAAAAAACAATAGATAGACAATAGATGTAACCGAAGCATAACTTGTATTCTCTTGGCTATTTCAACTATTTTTCACTTATAACTATACTACTATTAGAGTAAATGAAATCCCAGTAGTGTGTTAACTGCCCAGAATCTTCAGTAATAATCATTTTGTGGCCGCTGCTGAACCGTGGGAGGATGTTGCAGTTCTTGTTTGACTTGTTGCTGTTTATTTGTCTATGGGGAAATACTTAATGTGTGTTAGTGAGCTCTGATTCTTATATAAGCAAGTGGAATAAAACATAGCTAGATGGCTTTGATATAAAAGGACAAATAATAACTATAGACATTGGCGTGTCCTTGCAAACATATACTCAGTTTGTAATTTCAATTCTCCACTTCAAACACTGCCCACATCACTTACACGCACTTCTCGAAAAATTAGGTTTAAACAGCATTTTCAAAGCGCACTGAGTAAATCTGTAGCGCAGATGACAAAAAGTGGGATTATGTCTATATTAAGCCTGTAACTGAATAAAACAGTGGATGGGGAGGTCCTCATTGAAGAGATTAGCGCATTCCCAAACACGCTGCGGAGGAAGCCTTTGTGCTCTAAATGTGATGTCTGTATTAGCTTGCTGTCAGGGTTACACAGTTGGATATGTCACCTTTTTGGTTATTATTATTATTATTATTATTGTTATGGTAATGCGTGGAGATGCAGTTACCTGGAGACAGTTGTCACAAGTACATGTGGATATAGTGAGGTTAATTACCCATGTGGCTCTCATTAAAGTGCTTTAATTGAGGAGAGCTTTCAAATAGCATTTTTTTTAAATCAGTGCTTTAATGACTGGTGTAATATATGCAATATCATTGTGGGCGTAGGTTGCTAATGATTTCTTGTATGACACTCACAAAAGGGAAAATGCGTAATTAAGAGAAGCTTTTTCTCTAGGTTGAGGGTTCAAGTCAGGGCTAGTCACTCAAGATTTCTGAGTAAAAGGAAACTCCTTGGTGCCTTGAAAATAAGTCTTTATTAAAGTATTTGTTTCATTGGTTGGTGTATAGTTATAATGAACATATCTTCAAAACTGATGTTCTGTCAGGTTTCATATTGTACGGATAAATGGAGTCATCCACAGAAAGATCATCCAGTTGTTAAATCAAAACCAAATCAAAAACACTTCAGTTTGGAGAAACTCTCCTATTATTGAGTCACCACTTCATTCATCACATTTACCCCATCAAACATCTTTTCACACTCATCATTGTTCAGCTTTCTCTTCTTCGACTATCTCCAATCTGAGGCCCATTGTAGATGTAACAAACAGCATGAGATTAATTTGCTCCTTTTTCTCAAGAGCATTCCAACCAGGCTACTTGTCAATATTATAGTCATAATAAATGGGAGACATGCAGCATAGATTTTTTTTTTTATGTGAAAACTAACATGACTATAATTACATTATTGGGGAATTACAGTCTAATTGAGCTAATTGAAAAAGTTAAGGTTCAGGGTCAGGATGGGCATTAATTACAAATTTGTCATAATTGGATTCCAAATGATTATGTAATATTCAGTCCTTTTTATAAATGTTTAACTTTATACCATAGAGCAGGGGTCCTCAACTAACCACCTGGGACTGGGCCCCCAGAGAAAAATATTATATCTATATAAACATTTTTTAAAATCCTTTTAATCTACCACCATATTTACTCTGAAAATATAATGCAAGTTAACAGCATGATTATTCAGACCATTTTTTTCAAACTATGGTTAAGAATTATAAGCATTTTGTGCAGTTATTACTGGCCCTGACCTCTCCATAGGTCCCTGAAAAAATGTTATATTTATTACTGGTCTTTACGAGATAGCATAGTACTGATGTCAGAAATGTGAAATTGTTCTTTGCAAAGTCGAAATACATAGACATACATTCACATTTCTTCACATGACCAAATAAAAAAAGGCACATACTGTGAACCCACAGCCTTCAGTGAGTATTTGTGATATGTGTTTTGCGTATATAGGCAAACATGTAATAAAAATCATCGTATAAAAAGAGTCCATATATCACCCATTACTGCAACTGCAATAAATGCCCATGACCAGAGAGAAACAGGACCTACAAGCTTTGTCTGGGATTAGACTTCAGCTGTTGACACCCAGATTGCTTCATCCATCTGCGTTTGCACCTCCTTACTGTGCCTTTTAGTATTCCACTCTGCTCCTATAGGTGCTAGGCCAGGCAATATAGTACTGGAGACATACATTAGACCTGGGAGCCCATTGGAAAAGCCTATCTGTACTTGTGCCTCTGCGCTTGGATCATCGTCAAGGCACTGGGCGAGTGTGCAGTCACAAATCACAGCATTAGTACAGTGGGCTCACTTACTGTCTCGCTATTAACTTGCGGCAAATTGGTGTCATGCTGTTTTAGAGGCGCTCTCTTTTCATTGCACACTCTGGTAATATGGCTCTTTTTGTACACATTACAGGTGGGCAGTCTGTGAGAATTATTCTGAAGAGACTGTAACTAAGCTGTGCTGGTTTTCTGGGCAGAGAGAAGGGAGATTAGCTGTAGTTTCGAACAGGACAAGATCTCATGCCTCAAGATTTTACACAGTATCCATCTGGAGATTGGAGAATGATCTTGTGATATTTTGTTCTTTTTAATTTGCTACCAATTTGCAACCAGTATAGGTTAAGTTACATTAGACAGCGGAAGAGTACAATAACTATGATTACTATTTGCCAAGGAACCTAACAAAATAACAAAACAAAAGAGACTAAATTTATGTTTAGTCTCTTTGCCATGGCCGCTCCCACCCCCTGGAACTCTCTCCCTCTTCACATCAGAAACTCAGACTCACTAAACACCTTCAAAAAACTGCTCAAAACACACCTTTTCCTCACAGCCTACAGCCCCTCCACATGACTGCTCCTCATTACTGTTTTGTCTGTCCTGTCCTTGTTTTAGTGTTACTTTATTGTGAAGCGTCTTTGTTACCGTGAAAAGCGCTATATAAAACCGATGTATTATTATTATTTGTTTAGTTTATTTAATGAGACAAGTCAGACGTACTGTACACCTTAATAGGAGAGATGCATTGTAGGTTTATGTCTATCTAGTAGTAGTAGTCCCTGTCTAAATCTCATCTTGTCTTGTTTTCATGGACCCAGTACCATGTCTTGTATTGTCTTGTGGGATTATATCTCATCCCACTCTCATTAGCAATAGCAGCAGCATGTGTCATATTCATTGATTTTAAGCACACATTTTAAACTGTGCTACAGCAGTGATGTTTGCATAATTTAGTTTATTCCATATATACTCTCATGCACATTTCTTTGATCGCTGTTGCCACTTTCCTCTCTACTGTTCCCAGTGTGTCTTGTGTTAAAAGTGTTAAACAAAACATCAGATCAAACCTGTCAGTGCGTGCTCTTCACACAAACTACAGACTCCTTCTTCAGTGACACATGACTGCTCCATCACCCACACCATTGCAGCCACGTCTCACTGTTTAACAGTCTTATCTGAGATGTGCCCATAGTAATTATGGGGCTCACTTGGTTCCTCTCAGCTGGGCCCACCCAAGGGGCGTGCTGCTGCCTGATGGTTCCTGTAGGTAATACATGTAGGTAATATGGCAGATTACACCTGTCACTTGTCCTGTGCTTTTATATGCAGCGCCTGCAGTGGATGTAATCCCAGGATTTGACATTATGCGGGATGAGAGTGAGTGCGCATACAGACACCCTCTCAGCTGCTTATAAAGGAGTTTAAGTGTCTGATCACATATTGAGATGATCTAGCCTTGTCCAGGCTGTTTGCCAGGTTCAAGGAGAAGCTTGTCATTACACTGAAGATGAGGTAGTGATCCTCTTGTAGACAGGGTGGCCATATGGTATTAATCATAATTTTGCTGTATACCTTTTGTCAAATCCCTGTGTTTTCTTCTCCCTCAGACTGCCTCTTTGTCACCGAGTACTTCACACGAACGCCTCGCAAGCTCAATGCTTTCAACTCCTTCGCCAGTGTGGAATTGTTCCACTTCAATGTGCCTGATGACACCATGATGGCCGTTTGGAACCTCATCACCTTCAAGGAGCAAGGGGGCACTTTCGGCGACAACTGCCCAAACCGCAACGTGACTGTGTAAGACCAGGCTACTGCACAAGAAAATGTAGTGCGTGAAATGGGTCGTAGACTGAGTTGTTTTCCCTTTGACTGAATAAGAATCTGCGGTTCGCTTCCTGTGTGGTATAAAAATAGTCTGTACCTCACAGTTTTATATAAGCGAGGTGATAGAGCCTAGTTCACAGTGTATGTGATAACTGTGGTCTTCGGCATAAGGAGTTTCTGCAGGAGTATTAGCTCAATATTCTGCATTAATCAGGCCTATTTATATCTGACAGCCATGTAGGACAGTTACTTATGCTTTGACTGTTTGATTGACACACACATGATTAATATGATTGGATTTACTCTCTTCTTAAAGGTGCACCATGTAACTTTTTCTGCTGGAGGGTCTGCCACAATGAAGATGTTATTGCTTTGCCTGAAATGTTCTATAGTATGGCATTAAATGTATAAATGTCTGTAGAGACCAGGGCAAGTTCAGATCTGTGGAGAGACAACCCCCTGCTCACAGTAATAATGACTGTGTATTATAAGTCTGGATAAAATAGATGGCTAGAATTTGTGAGAATATTTTTCAAAGCATTTTTGATAAATAAAAAACCCCGTAATGTATATGCAAGGTAGAACTTTAATGCCATATACTGTGGAACATTCTTTCTTTAAACTTCCAGTTACACCTACATGAAGACAAGCAGGTGGTGGACCCTCTACTAGCAGACGTACATGGTGCACGTTTAAAGGGAAGTGCCAAATATTACATTTTGTGATTGACAGGTACTTCCGGTCTGGAGCTCCACCTGTAATAAACCCCCTGTACACCAGATTCCCTCGGGACACGATGGTCCCAGGGTCTTTTGCGGTGACACTGACCTGGACACTTCCAAACCGGACGACTGGAGCATTTAATGTCACCAGTCCACTCCCCGGAGACTGGTTCCTGGCTGCGCACCTGCCCAAGGATGAAGGCAAGATCTCAGTCAAGGTAAGATACAAGTTTATCCCGATGACGATATTTAGATGATACTATAGTAATCTGTCAGTAATGTGTCTGTAAATATCATGGTATCTCACAAAACATAAGCCTTTGTTATATATTTTTTTTATTATAAGTGATATACATTCAATTTCCATTTAGCATTTTTCATTAAAAATATGCGCTGATTCTGACAAATTTGCTGGATCGGTTATAGGCTTCCAAATATTAATTGAGCCAATATTCTGTTTGGACATCTGAATTGATTTAATAAGACTGTTGTATGGCTACTGGCTGTATTTGGCCCAGAAAGTTTCATAATGTTGAATTTGTATTCATATAAATTTGTTCTGTGGTTACTTTAGTGATAAATAACAGCAACATAACACATTTACATCAGTTTTGTCTTATTTTATGTTTGTATAAAGGAAATATATGCTGTTACCAAAACTGAAAAAGCTGCATCCCTAATTAAAAAAAGCTAGCAAAATATGTTCTGTTTTTTTTATCTATATATACTTTCTCCAAATAAGTTTTGTTGTTGCTCAGTTATTTTGTGACTGATCATAGTTTGAACATGGCTGACAGCACTTTTTCATTATAGCTTGGTAATTGCATCAACTCTGTTGTAAATGCAATTGCTTATCAAGCTGTGAAATGACTATTAATGTGCTCCACAATTATTTCATAATCAAACCACAAGCTGCTGAACTTACACTTTGCAGACTCATGGTTATTAGAATCAGGAGTCTAGAAGTAATGTTTTATGTGTATGTAAATGTGAACACCAGTTCACCAGCAACAATGTTATAATGTCTCTAGATACAAGTGGGTCTAGCTTGCATTGATGTAAAAAGGTAGTGTTCATTAAATATTCACTATTAATTAAAGGCGCTGTACCTGATTTTTAACGCCTTGAAACGTGAAAAACAGAACTAGTTTGTTTTAAACCGTGTGAAGTGGCCCAAAGTTATTCCTTACTTACCTTAAGCATTCCGAGGATCCTAATTAGTCACCATGCTAAGTTTATAATGCTTTTCACAACTCTCAGAGACCAGAGGAGTGGATTTTGGTGGTGACATAATGAGCAATAGTTTGTTCATAGTTTGCTAAGAGTGATTCAGGCGTAGTGTTCAGAGTTAGGGGATTAATCAAGTTTTTACAAAGCCGGAATCATCCTTTATAAACTTAATTAAGTTATTTTAAAGTGTTACCAATTAGTTTTATCAGATCTGATTATCTTGTAATGCTAAAATCACATATAGAACTTACTTTAAGAAAGAATATCACCCTTCCCTTTAAAAAAATACACAATTTACTTTTTTATGTAGGAGGTAAAATATGGGTTTAAAGGACTTTTATTTTATTTTGTTGTCAGTATGTAGTCACTGGGGAATATTGCTAGTGATGACGTCTTCTATTATTACGCTGGCTCGGCACAGAAATCAAAATCCACAGACAAGCATTTAATATTTTTTATACAATTTCCAGTTGTCAGTGCTGTAAATCTGAACTCTGAATCACTGTTGTACTGCTTTTCAATCAGTGGAGTGCTAACAAGTGTTATGTAATTTCACTTTGATGAAATCTACATCGAGCATTCTCCTTTCACGGTTACTTAGCTCTTGCTTACGAAAAACGATATACGCACCAACTGTGTAATGTGTGACTGAGCTCAAAGCAGCAGAACAGTGGCACAATGTTTTTGGTTCTATTACTCTCCTCTATTTGACCACCTAAACTCCTGCTGATTTCCATTTCAGCCAATTTATTTACCACCGGTACAGCATTTGCTTTGTGTGTTTTTTATAGGCTGGCAAAAGTGCACCCACAACAAACAATCAAAAATACCATCAAAAGTTGCCATCCGTGCAGCGTGTCCAGAAAAATTGGTTTTCTTTTGAGCGCCATGAGAATAGGAAGAACCACGGTGAATGCGACCAGTTTCTATTGAATGGTGAAGAATAACACACCTATTGTAAATTGTGCTTAGAGAGGCAGTCTCATAGCATTCACAATGGGATGTGTCCTCTGAAGGCAAAGAAAGCAGAACAGAGATTACACACCACATTGATAATAATAACACTATAGACAGATTGAAGGCTTTAGCGAAGAAAATATTCTTGGTGTTTTTTTCTGACGTCAATACGAAAAGAAATTTTCTCATTCCTTTCAATGGACTCTGTTCCTTTCACAACATCTTTTGAAGATGAAGAGGTTGAGGAGGCATTTCAGATTGGGAAGAGTAGGGCTGTGGGTTGTAGCAAAGACAGAAAGATTAAAATAGTGGTTTTGATTTTTTTCTTTTTTTTTTAATATATTTTATTAAATTCTAATCAAGTACTAACCCCTAAAGAAGATATACACATAGATAAAATTTACTCTTAAAAACTAAAACTAGAGTGTATCCTGAGCCCACAAGAAGCGCCCTGCGTAGCACCAGAGAAACAGAGAAACTCTGGATTATACCATTACGTTTTATGAACTATCAGAATGATGAAAAAAATGAGGACCATTGCTTAGCTATTAACAATTCAAAACCAAATATTATATCTTGATAATGGTCCTCAGAGAATATACTATAACAGGAAGCTAAAACCCATGAATATTATATTGCTTTACAGTGTAAGACAAGCAATGAAGAATCAAACAAGCAAAGGAAAAATTATTCTTTCAGGTTGAATTCACGCTACAACATACATATTAATACATCTCAATGTTCTTCTGTTTCCTTTGCTTTGCCAGTCATTGGCCTATCTTTTATCAGTCTTTAATCTTCACCTTATTTAACTGTTCATTCAAAATGCATGCTCCGCTGTGACATTTTTGAGTGAGAGGATTTACATGATGAAACAGGGAACTGGAAAAACCAAAGGTAAACTGTAGTTCACATTGTCAGATTGCAGATCTGTTACGGCATGTTGCATTAGATTATTCAGGTATCTCCTTCAGACTGAAAACTTCACCAGCGCCTCTGAGTTTTTTGTCTTTCTAAAAGTGAATATTCTCTGTGGGTCGATCTGAGTGAAGGAGCTAACAGAATCCAATTAGTCAAGGTTTCAACCGGGACTTTGTCTGTTCTATGGCCTAAATGCACTTTCGCTGGCAAGAAAAGGGCAGGAATTCGAACAGACAGAGCAAATTAAGCACATATTCTAGCAAAAGGTAAAAGTCTAAAAAGCTGTCTTTAGAAAACAATGGTGTGAAGTCATATTTTACAGCTAACTCATACTATTATAGCTAGTATTCATGGGTTTTAGCTTCCTGTTATAGGCTATACTCTGAGAACCATTTTAAGCTATAATATTTGGTTTTGAATTGTTAATAGCTATGCAATGGTCATCATTTTTTTTCATCATTCCATAAAACGTAATGGTATAATCCAGAGTTTCTCAAACTGTGGTAGATGTACAACTGATGCTACGCAGGTCACTTCTTGTGGGCTGAGGATATGCTCTAATAAAAAATATAAATATAACTATAAATATAAATACAAATATAATAAAATAAAATACAAAAAGATTCTTGTCTCAAGACAGCATTAATGTCCTGTGAAACATTCTAGCAGTAACATTTCCATGAAGCAGGTGGCAGACCCTTCATAGCACACTATAGCATAGCAACTATTACATATTTTGTCACAAATATCACATTATATGATTAACATTTTACATTACATTTATAATAATTACTCTTTTTTATTGCTTTAATCAAATATAATGCCATTTTACAAATGTCTTGCTGTAAATGGATTATATCTCTGAAACCTATAGCAACACAAGCTCTTTGTTCTGTGCTGTGCCTTATTTAAAACACAGCTCCACACATGCTGCTCGCTCTGACAGGCTGCAATAAATCAAAGGGTCACCCAGCAGCACCTCTCGGACTAATGGCATGTCACGGTAATTGTGGCTGGAGCAAGAGGGGTTAGCCATCAGATGACAGGATAAATGACCTTATTTGGCATTCACACCTGTCCTTTTCAATGAGATGGGAAAGGCACTGTTCCCCTAAAACGCTTTTTAACACAAGATCATGCATGGCCCACTGTATATACGTCATTGTGCCTCAGTTTGGCAAGCACATAAGTGTTATTGTGAAGGGGAATAGTGTGGTGGAGCATAGGACAGTGCTATTATTAGAAAGATAACAGCTTCCCTTGCAGGATTCTGAAGCATTCTCCTTTTTACTAGTTCTGACATGTCATTGGAGACTTGCAGTAAATACTTAAAAGTGCCAATGGCAAATAAGACTGCACATTTCTCCAAAATACAGTTAACATAATAAGTGTTTTAAAGGTCCTATATTACGCAGAATTGACTCTTGTGAGCTTTAAACCATGACAGAATGTTGTTGCTTCCTGAAAAACATGTTGTTTTGTTTCTTTCACACATAATTAAGTAATCCTCTATTATTAGTCTTGCTACATCTTCAATGCTCAAAATGCTCTTTTCCACTTTGTGATGTCATGAAATGGTAATTTTGAAGTTAATAGCTACCTTTTTACCTTTTGTTTGGTAGAGATTGGAAATTTCAGGGCTGAAATGATCCAAATGATTCTAGTGAAGGTGCATGGAGTTTAAAAACACAGTGGAGCACAACCAAACAGTACAGTGCCAATGCTTATCTAATTTACACAATGCAATAGCCACATATATGAAATGTAAACAGGATGTTAAATCAGTGTTTAAAAGATATAGATAAAAATATGTTCCTTGCATGTAAATTGTATAATGGGAATGAGTCTCGTAATCTTATCCATTTGTTTTAAGATAAGATAAGATATGCCTTTATTAGTCCCACAGTGGGGAAATTCCATTTTCATATACTTACATCATACTACTTCCTATAAATTATTATTTTCCAACGTTTCTTCACACATTGCCTCTCAAAACGTATCATATACCCTTTAAGGTTATATGTTGTGCTTGCAGGGCCTGTCTGAAGAGTGCCAGTACCTGTTCCAACCTCAGCTCATCGTACAAAGGCTCATCGGGATCTCAGTGCTGTACCCTGGATACTTCATAGACCAGATGATCCCCGCCCACAACAGATCTGCACTTTACAAGTAGGTTTTAGTTAGTCTTTTTCAACTATTTTGAGTCAGGGCACACTTTTGTTGGTTGAAAAGATTACATGGCACACCACCTACTAAAATACTACCAAACTGCACCATATAGAGAAAAAAAATGCTAATATTTTCCATGCCCGTGTGTCTGATCCTTTTGATTTGTCAATGATAATTGTTTTGCTTTTTCATTTTGTCCAGAAGTAGCTCTGGGCACTTCAGAATAGTAAATGATTCAGTTAAAAACTGTTTCAAGGCCACAGTGTTACCCGGTACACTGGTTGACTAATTAGACGAATGAAGGATTACACTGAAGAGTGACATTGGCAATATTAGCTTGTAATGATGTGTTTTTAATGGAAAAAAAAAAAAAAAATGCATACTGTATTAATACTTTGCAGTGACATAACGCTGGGGGTGTTCTACATGTATGTGTACTGGAAAATAAACAAAATGTTCATCAGTTACCATGACACAATGCACAAATTTAGTAAACACTGCTAAATAGATTTTAAGATCATCGGAAACTCAAGGAAAAAAAAAAAAAAAATCTAAATGGATTTAAACAGCACATTTTCAGGAGCCTATGATCCATAGGAGTGTTCATGGTCCAGTTTAGGTGTTAGATGTTCAACATAAAGGTGAAAGTGAAACTGAAAAACCGTTGGCTTGTGACTATGTGTGAGAGCCTTTTTTAAAAGCACATATCAGTTCACCTATTATATTTCCAACCAAGTTAGCTCTTTCTGATCAGATTGTGTTAAAACAAAGCTCAGATTAAAGTCTAACTGGAGCACCAGAGCTTCAGACAGAATAGTACCTTCAGTTAGCATCACATGCCCAGAGAATGTTGGTGACATTAGCTGCTAAGTATCAATGTGTAAATGTCAAGATAAAGGCCTATCCTCTGTGCTCTGTTGCAGCCCTACTCTCCTCCTAGCGTACATTTGTATTCTAACCATCTGTCTGTGTGTGTCTGGGCTTTTGCAGAGTGTTCATCCCCAATTATGTATCAAAGGTCAAAGTTCAGCTGGTAAACTGCAGCACAAAGAACAAGAGCAGCGACAGTTGTCCCGTGGTGCTGAAGATAAGAGCCCGGGCGCCTCCAGTGCATAACTCAAGTGCCCTGGACTGTCGGGAGTGGAATCCCTGTGAACTTGCCTCCGCTGCCCCCGCCTGGGAGCAGTGGTACTACATCCTGGTGGAGCGCTACCTCAGTAACGCTGATGTCTACTTCCGCATTGGAGTCCAGATCACAGGTGAGTGCTTAGTTTGACAGCATGGTTCAGGTATGGTATGTCCAAAGATACTGATTCCAACCAAAGGGAATCATTAAAGATATTATTTTTTCTTAAAATTTACTATAGTAGAAAATTTGTTAGCTTAAAGGCCCCATATCATATTCATATCATATTTTCTAATCTATGGTATAATGTTGTTTCCTCATTAAAAACATACCAGGAGTTCTGTTTTGTTACATTCACGCATGTTTAACATACAAACCATGCGTATTTAGGCAAAACAAACAAAAACATCACCTTGTGATGCCATGTGGTACTACAGGAAGTGCTCCACTGTGTTTTTAGACTTCTTACACCGTCACTAGAATCATTTGGATGATTTCAACTCCAGAATTGCCTGTCTCTACTGAACACATGGCAAAAAGTAGCTGTTAACTTGAAAACTTCCACTTCATGACATCACAAGGTAAAACAGAACATTTTGATCTTGTAGATGCAGACAGACTAATAATAAAGGTTGTGAATGAAACAAAACACAACTCTAGGTTTGTTTTTGATCAGGTAACGACATTCTAACACGGCTTAAACACAAGACTCACAAGAGTCAATTTTGTGTAATATATAACCTTTAAATTAAATAACATGTACAATTTAACTTGTATACTTCAAGTTCAAGTCCAGGTTTGGGCACAATTTTAAGTCTGTGTCATTTAGAGATAGATTTAATGCCTTGTAGGTCACTATTGCTGTGACTAGATTTCTAATTATTTTAGCATCCACATTCAATTTGTGAAAGATGTATTTTTTTACTGGTTGTGGTTGTTGTGGCCGATCTCCCTGGAGTAAAGTCTAAAATTGTTCTGAAGCAAGTTGAAGTGTGAATGAGATCTTGTTCTCCTTTGCTCCTTATATTAATTTGAAAATTACTTGCCGAGTTGCAGTAGCTGCTCCCTTTGAGGTTTTCAAACTGTGAGCGCCTCACTGTTGTATAAATAAGTGTTTTACCAAATTTTCCAATTAGCTTAATTTATTGAATAACATCTTGGAGGTACTGTTGATTTCCATCTTCTTGTCATTGTTTTCAAATAAATTGTGATCTATTCCCTGTGACTGCATGCTGCTGGCTTCCTGTTGGTTCATTATTTTTCACCCTGCTGCTTCTGGAGTGGTGCTATTGTATGACTCATAAATTAAGCCAAACAAATGCCTCTAGTGGAGCTGCTATATAGCATAATATCATACAAATGATTATGGTCTAGAACTGCACAATATATACAAAAGTATAATTATTCTATACATTAATTTCCATCTAAAAACATGGTATTTTTTAATAGATTTTCTAGTTTCTTTTGTCAGCAAGTCACAGTTCAAATGTATTTCATAGTTCCCCGATCCTGTTCTTTTCAGTGGCACATATTGAGTCTTGGACATGTGTTTTGATTGAAAACACTAGACTGCCGCTAAGGGACCATTAGGAGTCTTGTTGGAGGAAGACTGAAGCTCAAATAGCTCTGATTCTTGTGGGATTGCTAAGAGGCCAGTGATCGCATGACTAAGTGCTACATGCTGTTTTTTTGGATATGGACAGCTCCTGTATTTTTTAGACTGGCTCAACGGGGATGGCCCTGATATCTGTAGGAAGTCCTCTCTCCCATGCAGCGCTGCCCTCCCCATGCTCTGTTCTGCACTTTGTCGCCATGGCAACACCCACACTAATTATTCACACTCTGTCTTTTTTCCCCGTGGCTGGCAAGCGGATCTTGGCGTGACCTTTTGTGGATTTAAATTGAGAAAGGGCTCAGGTTGGAGTCAGCACCTCCTGAGATGTTTTGGGCTCTCGTTGGTAGGAGCTGTCTCACGAGTGTGGCCCTCTCGCATCATTCTGTGCCAATTTACAGGTATCAGAGTCATGGCCGCCACCTGTCAGCCCAGGATCCACTGACACTTAGAGATTGTCCTCTTGTTAAAATAGTAGCTTTGCTGCTCGTGTCTGGATTTCCCTTTAAAGCATTGAAGATCTCAAATGTAAATATCTCTATATGTACTATTTATGCATTTTATTTTTATTTTTTTTTTACTATTATGGTAACTTTTCTAATTTACTATGCAAGGTGGCATCCAATCCAGTGGACCCTATCAGATTCTTGAAACTGGATACCAGTAGAAAATTACTGATTGAATCTTTAAATCATTAGAAAGGTAATTTTAATACTTTAATACTATGGCGCTTTATCTCAAATCTGTTAGCATCCTTATACACTACTACAAATGTAGTAGCCTATATTATTTAGATAGAAACAGATAATGAAAACAGTAGCTTCATAGCCAGTGTTTTCTAACCTGACACTCATTTTAATTACAGTGTTGGCAGTAATATATTGACGATAAATTGCATTACACAGTGTCAGGAGAAAATGTCCTTTGAAAGCATAATCTGTCATTAAACTTTATAATAACTATACCTTTATTAGCTCTAATAGAACATCGACATTCATAATGACCAAATAGTATTAATTGTTTATTAAGAAGAGATTCAGGGTCAGTAACTGCTAAACTAAGGGTTTTAATTAAGTAGTTACTAAGCCTGAATCACAATTAATAAACTATGTTTTCATTATAATTTCAGATTTTCTTATTTACCCATATTACACTATTTTATATGTTATAATGTTGTTTCTTCATCACAAACATACCCAGAGTTGTGTTTTGTTTCATTCACACATGTTTAACACACAAATCCTGCATATTTAGGATGATCTCAAACAGAAAACACACTGTTCCGCCTTGTGATGCTTGTGGTAATACTGAATGTGCTCCACTGTGTTTTTTACACTCCATATACCTTCATTACAATCATTTGGATGAGTTCTGCACTGAAATTGCCAATCTCTACTATACAAAAGGTAAAAGGTAACTGTTAACTTGAAAACTGCCACTTCATGACATCACAAGGTGTAACAGAGCATTTTGAGCTTTAGAGATGTAAATAGACTAATAAAAGCTGGCAAGAGTGAATTTTGCAAAATATAGGCTCTTTAAGGCTAATTAAATTGTAGTTATTACAACATGTTACCTAATATGCAGAGCCTATGACACATTTCTTTGGATGCATTCTGTGTTTACACCACAATATTCAGTATTTAATAATGCATACTATTATCTTTGCTATTACCAATCCACAGAACTACATGGACATCAAAACTCCTCCAATGGTCAGGAGACAAAACAGCAGACCTATAAAACAAAGATACCTTTGAATAGCTCTTGCATTGTGCTGTTTTTTCTAAGTTGTTGTTAAGTGATTTTTGATGCTGCTCTTCCCATGACCGTTTCTTCTGTGAAGTGGTTATGCTGAATGAGGGCGTATCCTGTTGACAATTACTGTGAATCTTTGTCTCATTAAAATGCAGTGTACAGCAGCTCTAAACCTTGCTGTTTACATTGTGGCAGGCAGCCGACAGGAATCATTTCAAACATTTGCAAAAGCCCTTGGTTGCTCAGTGTGCTTAATGATGGCAGTGAAAGAAGTGACTTTCTGCAGCCTGTCGGTGGGAGAGTTCGCTGTGAGTGGTTGTTTGATTTTATGATGATGATTATGATATTACACAGCTGTCAGAATGTGAAGGTTAAAAAGCTTCTGTGTTAGAGATATGATCATGTCACAAACCTTCACTTCTGGAACACTTCTGATCATTCAAAACATATTCAAACCTAAATTGTGCCTCAACCTAAATGTAAATCTTTAGGTTAACAAAGCATGGCATGTTAATTATAGTCAAAAACAGATTAAAAAACAGTAATACGCAATTAAATACCAAAATACTGAGATGTTATTATTATTATTATTATTATTATTATTATTATTATTATTATTATTATTATTATTATTATTATTATTATTTTGTTAAATGTATTTTATTATGATTTTTTTTTTCTATATTGCAGCCTTACAGTCACATAATACACACATAAGACTTTTTAGAGCTTTTAACCTTGTTATAGTTGTTTCCCCTCACCATTTACTCACCCAAAGTTGTATTTGGAGTGATTTGTGCATATTTGAGCAATCTTTAATTGCTTATTTTCAAGACGCCATACTACCCATCAATCCTTGTTTTCACTGCCACAAGCATACGCCCACTGCTCTCTACGTACTTCATTCTCAGTTTTATTTTCTTAATTTGTGATACGCACAGGATTCAGCAGTGTTGCGTAATCATTTTGGTGCAAATGAAAAAAAACAAACTGCTGCTTGCTAATGTGGTGTTCAGTTATCCATAGGAGGTGCCAAGTCTTTGTTGTGATGGTGTTTACGGCGATGTCAGCTCCCATTGGACATGCGGAAGTCAGTGGGCTTGTTTCCTTTATCATGTCATTATAGATGAATATTGCAATTTAAAATGTGAAAATTATATCACAAGGATTCACGGGTGTCCTAGATTATAGCTATACAGCAGACACAAGCACAATAGGTCTTCTCTAAAGCATTGCTCCCTAAGGTACTGTGTGCATCCATTCTATTTGTTTTGCTGCTCTAGTGGCATCAGATCATTCATAATTTATAACATGTATGCCATCTGGCCATTTATAATTAAATTAAATACATTAAATACATTATAGGGCAAGCAAAAACATAGTATGGCATACCACTCACAAACAATGATCTTTAACTAGATCTAAATTATAAATCAAGCTAAAATTAAATAAGAACCAATCCAGGAGAAAATTGAGCCTAACCAAGTATTAACTAATAACCAAACCAGAACTGAATCAAGACAGAACCCCAGCTAAACAATCCCACCTGAACCTCCATGTTAAATCTAAATTTAAATGGGTGTAAACTAGGACCAAACCAGGATTAAACCAATAACATAATAAACCCGTGTGTAGGGACTGTAAGGGTAATATCCCAATTTTCTTTGAACCGGATCACCAGATATCAATTTTATCATTATTTATGAAGACTTAGAATGTGTATCATGCCTGTAAGTGATAAATAAAGTGTTCTGCTTGTTCTGAGAGTTCATACTTCACTATGATTGGTTAATTCCACTTGTCACTCACTCAGAGCCTTAGGGAGGTTGACTAATAGGAGTAGTGTGCGGGGTAAAAGTGTCTGTGTTTGAGAGCTGGCAGTGACTGCCAGTGACTACCACTACAGGATGTTACAAGGTGGAACAGAGCATTTTGAGACAGACTAATAAGGCATTATTTCAACATGTGTGAATAAAACAAAACCCAATATTTTGTGTTTTTTTGATGAGGTAACAGCATTATAACATATCTTAAAGCTCACAAGAATCCATTTTGCATGATATGGGATCTTTAAACAGATAAACACAGAATCACAATCTGACAATATCACCGAAATAGCATGGATGAGATCTCATGGGTCAGTGAAAACCTCTGCCTGTTGTCCCCTATCTAATTTTGTGTTTATCTCCTCCACAGACTGCTCTAAACCAAACTTATCAAAGGAACAAGCCCAGCCCAGCTCCTCCATGAACATGCCCCAGTCTTTTGGAACCCCCATGGGCTTCTCACTGTCTGAAACTATGTCTCTGGCCACTGTCCCAAGTCTGTCTCAAAACTCTAGCCTCCAGGTCCCCTCAGAAAACAATGTGGTTTACCTTGCCCCAACCTCGGACCCTAACAAGTGCTGGCCCATCCGTCCTACCCTGAGGAATGAGCTGGACACCTTCTCTGTGCATTTCTATGTGTTCTTTGGACCAAATATCTCCGTCCCACCTGATAGAGCTGCAGTGTTTGCCATCAACCTCATGCCAGTTTTAGACAGTGGAGGAGTCCTCAACATGGAGCTCAAACTCAACATGGTGAGTGCTCTTAATTATAATAAATATGTGTTTAAAGATATGCTATGAAACTTTTCTGGTGGGAAGTTATTGCCTGACTTGTTTTAAAGTATGGCATTAATCAATTACAGATATTTTTCTAACATTCTTACTGTTCGGTTGGCCTCTCCACAGAGCTAACCTGTAACTTCACATGCTTGTGATATGTTTAATGCTATATTGTGGAACTTTCTAGGCAGAGTAATAACATCTCCATGGAGACAAGGCAATGGGAGAAGCTCCATAAGAAAAGAAACATAGGGCACATTTAAATGTAATTTTTTATGTTTGTGTTTTATTGTCAATACTCATACCCATAATGTTGTTAGTAATTTTTGTAATGCTTTGGTTTTATATTATTTGCATGGTGGAAGAGTAATTAATCCACAAACATGCATGTAAAGATGACCCTAGGAAAGGTCCTATACTGTGCAAAATTGACTTTTGTGATCTTTAAGACATCTTAGAATGTTGTGATGCCACCCACAACCCAGAGTTGTGTTTTGTTTCATTCACGTGTTTGAATAATCATTTATTTTTAGTCTGTCTACATCTCTAAATCTTAGAAAGCTTTGTTCCACCTTGTGATGTCATCAAGCTGTAGTTTTCAAATTGACAGCTACCTTTTAATATTATAACAACATTATTATAACATCAGAAAATTGTGTAATATTGGCCCTTTAAATGTGAGTGTAAGTCTTTGTTTATCAAGTGTGTGCCGCTGTCTCAGCGTTGCAACAAACAGGGAGCTGTCCATGGTGCTAGTCCATCTATCAGCCGTTAGCTGTTTGAATACACTTTAGCCATAAGAACCCCTATAGAAAGACATATTTGTTTTGTATTAAATATTTGGCTCCTTCAAGATGATCTTGCTTCCACAATCAGTTATCTAAACCCAAATTGTATTACAGTTTCTACTAGTGTCATACAATACAATATTTCTGCCAGACAAAGTGGCTTGTAGTTTGGAGATAAATATTCAACAGTTGCTGTAGGGAAAGGACTGAGACTAAAGTCAGCTGCTAAATATGGATGCTCAGATGGGCAGAGTGAGGAGTTCACAAAGACACAGAAGCCAGTGTTTGGGCTGATGACATATGGCTCTCACTGAAAACAAATGAAACACCCAAATTCAGGCGAGCTTCTGAAATGTCTTTGTTAAGATGCTCCTTGAACACAATCTCATTAAAAATTCTCCATTAGTGTCTCCAGAGCTGAACAGTAAATTGTATTCAAGTGGTGTTCAGCTTGATAAGGATAAGGGCATTTAAATGTGATGAGAAAACAGAAATAACATGGGCACAGCTAAAAACAAAATAAATTAAATTATTAAGATTTGTTCAATTCAAAGTGAGCTGTATTTTATCAGAAGTAAAATACTACATTTTACAATTGTTTGTGCTTATTGAGCAAGTTTACCTTAAATGGATTACATTTGTGTTTATAAAGTAAGAACTACTATTTAATTTGTACAACTAATTAAATTACTTTTCCACAATTCTCTTCAACAACATTATTTATTGTGATCCAGCAAGCTCTTACAAAACAAAAAAACAAACAAACAAAAAAACCTAAAAATAAATCTTCTAAAATGCATCTTAGACTAGACTTTTTGCAATATGCAGAGCCTTAACCTATGTGAAATTAATGCAGTGTTTGATCTTCCTGTCTCTAATGAAAGCTAACAGTCACACACAATGGAGACTATATTGTTAATGTTGTGGGAAATGAGAATAATTGGCCTGATAAATAACTGTGAGGTTTATTGACTGATTCCTGGTGCAATTACGTCTCTGCTCCGGCCACAGCCCTCGGAGGACCTGGCAGCAGGAAGCCATGTGATAAGACCATAATGCCACACTTCAATAGGTCATTCCACACAACATCCATCATCATCATTATATAGGTCACCTCGTGTTCCCATGATGATCAATTCACTGTAAAGACCATTTCTGTCCTCATATAATATATATCTGCATAGGGCATTCAGGACATTACCCGATAGTAAGCAATGCATGATGTACGACGTAAAGTGACTGATATCTATAAGCCTATAAATTCAACCACAATGTCATTGTTTATGGTAACTGTAAATTACATGTTGTTGTGCTAAAATCGTGTTTATGGACAGTTTAAAATAGAAAAATCAAACCATTGTGACAGCTTATCTTATAGTGTATTTTTAACAGAATAGCATTTCATAAAATCCTTTCACATAAACTGTGCGCTGTGGAACTTGAACAGCATATTTGGTTAATTAAATGTTGTTATGACAACAACTCAAAAACACAGGAGGCACACATGAGGCACAAAAACACTAATAATGGAAATAATTACTGCTATAGTATGTCCATATTTTTGTTCCTAATAATTTCATAATGACAATCTTTAGATTAGTAGGCAAACACTGAGCAATGAATAAATAACACATGGTTAAGTACACTTTAGTTAGCACTATTCAAATGCAAAAATAGGTGATATATGCTGTATCTACGTTATATTAATTGCTCCTTTGTTAAGATGATTGTGTATTCTTAATTTCATCACTATATAAGTTATTTACTACTGAGATGTTTTATTGCCATTCACTTCACTGAGGGTTGTCTGGGGAGCAGCAGTAGCATCTAGACAGTCTGTGTTGAGTTATGACCTGTTATGTCCTCTCCCATTAAAATGGTTGTGGTCAATATATGCCTGGCAACCAAACCACAAATCAGACTACTTGAAGCATTCCTCCCAACGATACAGTATACAGCCTCTTTATTCTGTGTTGTTGGTATTTTCAATGTTTTGTTTATTTTTTGTTAATTGGAGCCGGCAGTGGCTGTAGTGTTTGTCCACTAATCAAATGGTTTGCAGTTTGTTTCAGTCGTCATTTGAATGTAATTCTTCTCTGCACAAACTGCTGCCTATCATGGGCTTCAGCTTCTATAACACCATTTTGAGGACTTTCCACCCTTCAAAAAATGTATTACATTTTAAAACATGGCATATCATTTTATTTTAATTGATAGAGCTAGGCCTAGGATTTTGGACTTTGCTATAACTGCTTGTCCATAGGTTTCAGAGTTATGAAAATCTAGCAGTGTTGCCATAGCAATTAACAATCCAAGATCCTCAAAATATCAAAAAGTCTTCAAAAAGTTGAAACCCATGAAATTTCCACAATGTCTTCTTCCAGACATTCAAACTTCATACAGTCGCCTACATTTTCTAAAAATCACCATTTGACCCTGGGCAGGTGTGTGTCTTGCACATGCTGTCACTATATATATATTATATATTATATATATTATTCCACTGACACGTCTCCCTTTTGGCGATGACATGTCAGTGGATGGTTGTCAGCGTAGCCGCACATATTGGCACTGCTTTAGGAGACAATACAAGCGGCGTGTGTCTCCTTCTTTGCTCTAAAAGAATCTACGGCACCTTTATTTGCTCAGAAACCACAAAGTGTCATTTCACCACCAAGTTTTTAGTTGATAGGAAGTGCCAAAAGTCAATGTGTTGGCTGTTGCCTAGCAGCGATGGAGGTTCACATATGAAATCCATTTAAAGCTTCCTATTTGTTCAGGCTACTTGATGTATGACATTTTCCCCACACCATAGAGTAGAGCTGCACAATTACTAGAATCCAAATCTCAATTTGAATGGACACAATTAGCAAATTGCAAAGTCTGTATTTTTTTTTTTTTAATGTACTCTAATTGCTCCACAATCAACAACATAAAAACTGCTAACAATGTTCAGACATCTTCTGAAATATAATTCTTGTGTCTTTTTGGCAATTCCTCCGGGCATGTTTAAAATGTAAACTCAGAATCCTATTATTAAAACATAAATTGAAAATCTAATCACCATTGCAATGCTTATTAGAAAAATCACAATAACATATTTTTCCCAAATTTTGCAACCCTACCAAAGAGTGATATATGGTTTATGCAATATTTTTTATTAACTAGACATTTTAATAAGTAGCACTATTGTTTTGGGTGTTTTTTAATCCTTAATCCTACACATAAGATAGAAAGATCAACTTACGTTCAGCAAGTCCACAAATGTTTTTTAATACTTTATGAAGCATTGATATAAAGGCATTGTGTGTATATGCAGTATAAATAGCATGGCAAAATAGGAATATTGCTTGGGTGGAGCACTGTGCTTTCAAATTGCTACCAGCGTTGATATCTATTACCTTCTGAGCAATGAAACATTTGGCCCATTGCCATAGCAATCAATTTTCACATTTTCACATTTTTTTCATTCTGTATCTTTTGAATGGTAATATGGACTCAAAGTAATGCTTATGAACAGCACACTAAAACTTATGAATTGGGCTGTGAGCCAGTGAGAAAATATATTTGGTAGGCTATTTGTAAATGTAATACTCAGACTGATGCTGTGGTTTGTGAGTCCTGCCACTCAAACAAAACAGACAGATGTGATGACAACTACACATCTGGAAAATCAAGCAGGTTTTAAATGGCAAAATTAACAATGACTAATGTGGCAGTATGTTCTGAACAATGTAACACACGTCTTTACAAGGGACAGATGCGTCTCAAACACAAACAAACCATTAAAACAAATACAGCCATTACACGCTCACTGAGTTGTTAGAAGGACTTTGAAGATTTGTACAAATAAGAGTTCATCTATCCATTAAGGGCTGTGCTATTTATCAGTTTGCATTCACAATTAGAAGAATGTTTAAAAAAAACAAAAAACAAATTTGATTAAAATCATTAGGTCTGCACAACTGAAAAAATTAAATTGCAGGTTTTGTAAGTATTGTAAGTATAGTTACGATTATGATTTGCAATATACGTTTCAAAAGTAGGATTCTGTTCAGGAGCATTAACATTTGAGAAATCTGAACTGACAAACTAATACCAACAACATGTTAAAGTCTAAACTACAGGTGCCAAATTTTTTCATTAAAAAGACAATATTTTGTTATTTTCAGGGTTGTTCTATTATTGCAATTATTGCAATTAGACAGTTGCGCCAACTAAAAATTGTAATTCTGATTTTATTGCAATTTATTATGCAGCAGTAATCATTAATTACAACAATTATAAATTACTATAAATTATTTGTTTCCCTGAGCTCTGAAACCAACACCTGAGCCACTCAAACAACTGTGTGCGGCAAGTGCAGGACCCCAAATGTAGGACAGCGTTTGAAAACTCAGCCTTTTCATGCTTAGCCATCCGTCATATGGAATATGTTACCAACAGAGCTGGTCACATCTACAAACTATGGCACATTCTCACGCTTGGAGAAACCAAACCTGTGCCCATAATGTGGAATGATGTACGTCTGGAGAGTGTTCTGGAGTGAATGAACTGATGGATGTTTTTGGATGATGGATGATGATTTTAAGCTGCTGAGAAAACTGGGTGCGAATGATGTTACAGAACTTTTATGATTATTGGAAAAACATTTTCTCTGTATGTTTGATTTTATGAACTTTTACATCAGCCTGCCCAGGGACTATAACTTGAAATTGGCACTAGTGCTACAACCTGATAGACTGCACCTCTACTGTTAAGGTTAATGTGTATTGTGCACTAAATACAACTAAATATTGTGCAATAAATACAAACTAAACTAATGACTGATAATATGCCCTTAATGCCAAACATAAAGTGTGTATGACATGTTTTGATGTTGATTTGGTGGTATAATATCTGTTGTAAATATAAGTGACATTATACCAATCAAGAAGCAGTTTGCAAAGAAAAGTTGAAAAATATGTTAAAAATTACAGAAAGTAGACAGTTCTATTTAAGAGACTTCCATATCAGTGATACCACAGTAGGGAGAATTCTGTCCAAACGTTAGGCCCAATTTAAACGCAACAAATCATTTTACTATTATTATTATCATCATTTTATTTGTCAAATAATAATTAATGCGTACATTAGAGTAGTTTTTTTATGGAATTATGGAATTTCCTTGTGTGATTTTATGATTTCTAACCAAGTGGTAAAATTTTAAACCTAAAAAATGGCCAAAGTGGGAATGAAATTGTAAAATGTTTAGTAAAATCTTAAATGTAAATTTCTTAAATGTGTTTAGTCAAATTAGTAACTTTTGAGAGTAGATAATTGTTTCCTTGATTTAGATTATAACACAAATCATTGCTTGCTATATAACCTGTTTATTCCAAATGACACATACAATTGACAACATTTATTTTTCAAAGATAGAATAATATTGCACTAAAAACATTCCGTTTAACACTGCTTCATGTTAATGTAAATGAATCCACGTTACTCTCAGTGAAATATATATAGCTTAGGTTTGTTTAGCAAAGCAAGCATTCAGTGTCAGTGCTGTACAAAGTTCTTTATGGAGCTGAGCAGAGCCGCAGTCTGATCTAGTCTTTCTTCCCACGCACTCCGTGGTCCAGATGGTGAGTTTGGGGAGCCTGGAATCTCATCTCTGCACCTGGCAACGTGTTTGTGGAGTCATTACATTAATCAACAACTTTGCCAACTCCCTGCATATACATAATACTATTTAGAGCATACGGGCAATTTTAGTTATAGTAGAAGCATGTAATAGTGGAGAAGAGTAATGCTTTGACTAGTTTAAAGGGCAGGCAAGTCTTTTTTCTTTTATTTTATTTTTAAGTGCAAGCAGACATCTGATCTAATTCTATGTGGGACTTGTTCCAGTGACAATTTTTTTTTTTTACACTTAATTTAGTCCATTCAACAAATTTTAGTCCTTTTGTTTGAAAAGAACTGACCACTTTTAGGTTTAGTGCTGCTTCAGAAAATCATTTATTGGATATAAGACCCAAGGCCTCACCCCCATAACAAACAGAGTAGTGATGTCAGCTATGATTTGATGGTCCTATTTTACACAAAATGGATTCTTATCAGCTTTAAGCCATGTATTAGTCTGTCTACATCTCCAAAGTTCAAAATGCTCTGCTGTGATGTCATGTAGTTTTAGTTTTTAAGTTAACATCTACCATTTACCTTTAGTTCAGCAGAGACTGGCAATTCCAGGGATGAAATGATCCAAATGATTTTAATGAAGGTGTATGGAGTTTAAAAGCACAGTGGAGCACTTCCTGTATTACCATATGAAATCACAAGGTGGAGAGTATTTTTTGTTTGAGGGAAGAACGCAGCCTAAATATGCACGGATTGTGTATTAAACATGTGTGAATGAAACACACATGTTTTGATGAGGAAACAACATTATACCATAAATTTAAATCCAGTAGTTTTGTTGTACCATCAGATGTTTCATAGGTTGTAGCTCATGCCTCTCCTTTTTTCTCTGACTTATTACTTACTCAGCCTTGTTCCATCTACTCCAAAAAAAAAAAAAAAAAAAAAAAAATCCAATTAGAAAAACAAATACCAACTTCATTTAGTCCCGCTGACTGGCATGGCAACAACAATTTGGAAAATACTTCTCATAACAAATTCTGAATATGTTATAAGATTAAAAGCTTCCCTCTTGCATTTAGACCACATTACTTTATTTATTGTTTGTTATGAGGGAACTATTTGCCAAATTATTCTCAATGTAGGAAATATGTGCTGTGCTTATGAGTGCACAGTGCTGTTGGTATTACATTCTTTTACTAAAGCTGTAAACCTTTCTCTGCTGCGTCTGGTAAGAGCAGAATAAATGAAGCCATTTAGAAACAGATAGCGCCACACATTTGTTTCTTTAGCCTCGTTCTAATAAACAAACCCACATTTCTCTCAGCTCATTATACTAATGCTGTTGTCCTGCTGTTAAAAAATTAGATGCGTTTTCTTATACCCTGGCACACAACAAGCAAATGTGAGTATGTTAATGCAATTCCCAGTGGATTGAAAAGTCCTTTCTGAAAATATTTTAAGAGGCTGCATATTTAATCCCCAACAAGTCTTTAAGGTGATGGAGTGTTGGCATCTTCATTGAGGTGCCTGGGGCGGACAGAGGGAGAGCACTTTTGGCTTGATTTGTTCCCTTTAAAGTGGAGCAGTGGCACAGCTGAGGGCAAATGAGGCCTAAGGTAATCATGAGCAGTGTTAGCGTAGCGCCGTGGCACTGGCAGATGGCTGATACTAGGCACCCGCTCTGACATTTGTGTGTGATTTCGCCTCTGTTTTCTCTTCCTCCCAGTCAACGCTGAAGGGTGCCAATGTCACTGTGTTTGGCTGTCTCAACCACGGCATGCCTCTGTTCCTGAGGGAAAACGGTACACTCAAATGTGAATCAGGTACAGTGTGTCTTATTTGTTGACCAAACGAAAAATCCTGATTGTGAAGTGTTTTTAAAAAGGGCGCATTTTAGGCATTTCTTAACCAAAACTGCCACCTCTCTTTGCACCTGTGCGTCTTATTCTATTGCAGAGTCGGTCGCTGGATTCTTTCTGTCTGTCAATGCATCCTCCAATATCACCAAACTGAGGATCCCCTACCCCCAAACAGGCACCTGGTACCTCAGCCTGCGCTCGCTCTGCGCCACTGAACATGGGTAAGTACCACTTAGCCTGTATTTGGCCTGTACACACTTAGGTCAAGTACACCAAATAATAAGCATAACAATAGGCACAAGGTACATTTACATGGCCAAATAAACTGTATAATCAGTTTCCCCAATTGTGATTTTGGTGTGTGTTTATATCTGATAGTCAAAAACACTTGGTGACATGTGTCAGTTACTCAGTGGATTTGGAAGACAATGTCCTGCTGCTTATAAACATAGCCACATGTCCTTTTGTGTGACTAACTTGTTCAGTTTTGAATCTACACATAATACAGAACTGTGGAGTGGATCAGAGCCCCTAAATGACAACTAGTCCTTTGTTTTATATGTACGTCACTAAAAATGGGTTAAAAATATGTTGATTCAGAATATTTGCCTTATTTTGATTAGTTCCCATTCTGTTTAGTTCAGTTTTGTTCAGATGTAGACAGATTTCAGCTCTACTGGCTTTGCTTGGTAATATTTGTGTGCATGGAGATAGGATTCATGAAGAAATTTGTAGTTGTTTTAAACTTTGTCGACATGTATGACTTAAGAAACAGTTGTACCAACCATGTGTCAGCAGAACCTATCTCTATCTCATTATTCCTTAATGACGAGCACAGATAACGTGCAGGGAGCACTGGTGACTGCTCTCATCATGAACCAACATAATAGCGCGCTAATGTGCTTGTTTGAATAGAGCCCAAATGAGCCTTCTCCTGGCTCATTAACATGTAATAATAGCTGTGATAGAAAGCGCCACAGTGTGCTATAGTGACACAATAATAGGCCATCATTTTACAGATGCAGTCTCCAAAATCACCAACCACAGCTTTGTGAGGGGCAGCGGTGCACAGTCGATGGTCCTGTGTGAATCATTAGAATGAGTTCAGAACAAAAACACCTCACACTGTCTTTTGTCTGCCTGCAAGTTTCACAGTCATACAGACCCAAAGCATTTAGATAAAGTCCTGCCATATTTGCTGTCCATATACTTGTTGTTTATCTTGGACTGAAGGGCTGAAAAGAAAAATATGTACAAATGGAAGGGGTTTTGCTGACTCCCATGCAGCAAAGGCAGAGCATTGATTCCTGAACTTGAAGATTCTCAGTCAAGGCCTTATTTTTAGCTCACTTGTAGTTTCTAAAAGAAGTGTACAGACAGAAATTATAGCCTACCAACTTGTGCATTCATAGATTCGGTAATGACTTAGTGGTGATATTTTTATTACACACTCCCATTTATGTTTTATTAAGTCCATATAAGTTTTAGTAGTTTGTTTACAAAACTGAATAATTAATGTGAGTTTTGGAAACAGAGCTAAGTGTTGATTGAAAGCGAGCGGGCTGTCTCAGTGAGCCACATCCTGGCCCATCTGTTGCCTCCATCCCACTGTGCTCACCTGAACAGTTCATTTACTGTCAGCGTGCTGGAGGTGGGATCTCATCAGTGTAACACAGTACAATGACTGCACTTTCTGCTGATGTCTACACAGTATTCTGCAAGATTTATTAAAATATTAATGAAAATAACATTTGTCTGATATCAGGATAATTTATCCAATAAGGTTCCTTTTGGTTCTCTGGTAATCTAATTCTTCTATTCTTCATCTTCAACAGTATGGAATACTTTTGATATTCTTGGATCCAAATCAGGATTTAGATTCACACGGAAATATCTGTCTCGACCCTTTGTCAAATGTTTACTATTTAATACTGTAAAACAGTAACTACGATAATACACAACACATTAATATACCATTACTATAAGAACATGTTGTTTCATGAAACTAATGTGGAAACATAACACTGAAACAATATTTTACAAATTTTGCAGACACACCTGTAAATTTCTCCAAACAATTTAAAAGTTGTTCTTCCTCTGCTACTTTTCCCACACTTTTTGACATTAGCTATTCATTGAGCCATTAAGGCAAATATTAATGGCACCAAAATGTGAACAGACTGAAATGAGGCAGATTTTTCTTACACTTGGGACTTCCAATTGAATGCGAGTAATAGATATTAACAGATGGTGTGGGACATGAGCTCATTCTCACATGAGTGCAGTGCTGAGGTTTAGGCTTCCTCAGTAATATCTGTTAGATCTCCACAACCACTTAGTGTTAGTGCAAAGTTTGGACAAGGTGATAGAGTGGCACAAATGACAGACATCTTTAAGGTGACAATTAAGTTGATGGATGTAACTTCAAGATATAGAAGTGAGCAGATGTGTCAATTAAACCGTGTTCCGGTACGAGCGGCAGACATGTTTATTACCCTGCTCAGTGACTGATTGTAAAATCTGGCAATTAGAGAAGGTACAAATAGCACCTGCATACATGTTATGTGGATATGATTCAGTTCAGTGTCAGTGTACAACTGCACCATGGGTGCGTTGTGTGCTGTTGGTAATCAACAGTAAATAAGGTAACTAATCTGACACTAAAAAACATGTAGTGTTTTCAATATTATGCATTTCAGAGTTGGAACTTGACGATTATTTGGTTAGAGGATTATTGTGATCATACTTTAATTAGTGATACGCATTGGATTTGGCAGCATAGGCATTTTAGTATGAATGAAAAAAAGTCTGCTGCATGTTAGCGAGATCTGCAGCTACACATGGGAGATGTCAGCTCTTTGTTGTGATGACGTTTGCGCCGACATCAGCTCCCATTGGGAGCTCAAGTCAATGGACTTGTTTTTTGTATTAAATAGTTTTTGATGAATATTGTAATTTAAAATGTGCAAATTATAATATTATGATCCACAGGCGCCATAGATTATAGCTATACAGCAGACACAAGCACAATAATATTTTTAAGTAATTCCCTGCTATTCTTATGGTGCCAATAAGCTGACTTTAGATGTGTGCTTCAGTGTTTAAGTCAGTAAAATTTGTATTTGAATTTACAATATTCAATCACGCGATGAAAGGATTGTATGCTATTCAGTAAAAAATGCATGTGCAGAATATATCCATCTCGATACCACCCTTCATATGTTAAATATTGATGCCTTCACCAGGTGGAGGACCCTTTCCAGTAATGCACCACTTGTGTAGTCCCCACTCTCACCTCCATCTAACTCTATTTTATCTTCTATTTCCAGGTTTGAGCCTTGTACCAATGTCACCGCTGAGGTGTACATGAGATCCTACCTGACTCCCTGCATCAACGACTGTGGCACGTACGGCCAGTGCAAGCTCCTACGCACCAATAACTACCTGTATGCAGCCTGTGAATGCAAAGCAGGTGACATACTTAGAAATATATTGCTTTTTATTGGACTTTTCAGAGTAGCTGTTTGTTTTTTTTAATTGAAGAAGCTGATGTGTAGCTTGTGGCTCTTCATCAGTCATAATGGGAAATGTCATGGCAACAGTTTCAGGCAAATTATTGCTTCCTGATTTTAAGACATTTTTTTAATGTCATTTGCAATAGCAATGGAGGACTGTTGCCATAGCTTTAAACCCGTGAAAAAAATAAAGATTTACTTAAAAAAAAAAAAAAAAAGATACATTTATTGTATCTAGCACCTCTTTAAACAATTGATGAATTACATCAACATCTATGGGTTTCAGTGTAATGGAAAATTTGGACCGTTGCCATAGCAAATATTAACTCAAAACAAAATGTTCTGTCTTTGGAATAATCTCAAAATGGTGTCTATAACAGTTCACATTTATGTGACTGAAACCCATGAATAGGTAGTATCCAAAGCAGTGGAGAGTAGCATAGTGGAGACTAGTGTACCAAAGTTGGTGGTTAGTGGGCGACTGGCTCTCCATACTGAGCTACAGCTACTTCACTGACTATATTTGGTATTAGCTGGCTTTGCACATTTTCTTATTTGTTGGCCATTATTTGAGTTCATTATGCATGCCTAAATTTCAAATAGCCTGTACACATGTGATCATTTCTCACACTAACTATGCTTGGCTTCCCCTTAAAAGTGCTTCCCAAGTAACAGTTAGCCTAATCAATAATTGAATTTGCAAAATGATGAACCGAATAAGCCCTTTAGATTCAAAGACCATCTTCACGATTTAGATTAGATAAAACTTTGTATGGAAAATGGGGTCATTAGATTTTCAAAGCTATTCAAATTTGATTCTAAATATATCAAGCATAGTGAGTGAGGCAGCGAACTGACAATACAGCGATTAAAGTGCATGGAGTTCAATGAGTCAGTGAGTGGCCTGCATTAATCTCCCAGTCTAAGCCATTTTGAAAAGACAATAAAACTAACCCTTAATTAAGATCATCTATTCAATAAAACATAAGCTTGTGAATTTAAACAAAGCGTGTCCTTTGGGGCGTTTTCAGAATCCCCCCTTTGATCTGCCTTTTATCAGAGCCCCTCGGTTGGGTTCATTGTCAGTCTTCATATGTGTGAGTACTTCCTGGCAGGCGCTTCACATTCTGCACTCGCCCTTGTCCTGTCTCACCGCAAAGCCTCTGTTTGCAAACCCTGGGTGTGCTAATATTTCATTCACACTGTCTCATCCAGTCCAGTGCTCCTGTGCTATCTAACTCCTCTGAAGTGAGAGGGAGTCGAGCGCGCAGGGAGTTCACACCAAGAGCTACTATTGTGGACATGAAGGAGCATTAGTTTTATGTGAGAAGAAGACTAAATCTTATTCTGCTTTTAGAGACAACTAAAAGAAGTATCTTAATGAAATTACTTGAAATCAGAATATTGTATTTACATGCCTACTGTACATTATATAAGCTGTTTCATGTTAAAGAAAGGAGGAATGAGCAAAAGGAAGGGAGACTCAGAGCATCAAAAATGAAAATTAAACCTATAAAATATGTTAATGTGTTGCTTTTTCGCAAAAATAGCATTTTCAAAGCAATAAACCGTAACATGGTGATCTAAATATGTTATGTGTTAGCAGTTAATACCCCATAGAAATAAAATACCCCCTCTTTCAAGGTGCGCTGTGTAACATCTCTGGTGGAGGGTTGCTTTGCTTGGAATGTTCCACAGTATGGCATTACACTTTTCTATCTTGTATTTTTCAATAACAGATGTTTTTATTGCTAAAAAAAATACCTTGAAAAACATGTATACTGTGAGTTGGCTTGGCTCTCCATAGATCTGACCTGTAACTTGGCCTGATGGCCTCACTTGCTTGTCTGCATGGAGATAAGTGTTATAAGTGATACATTCCAGACAAAGCAATAACACCTTCGCAAAAACTTTTTGGTGCAAAGTAAAAATTCTTCTTTTAAAGTTGATTAGCTGTATGAGAGTGCACTATTCTTATTGCACTTGCAGATAACTGAACTTGTCAAAACTACTACCAAAATCAAGATTAATATTGTGAATTTTGAAGTGAAGTTATGTTCATTTTGTGCAGTCTAAAATGAGAGTTGTTGATGTGATTTTGTTTGTGTGCTTGTCAGGCTGGGATGGCTGGGGCTGCACTGACAACACTGAGGCCTACTCCTATAGTTTCCAGCTCCTGTCCACTCTGCTGCTGTGTCTCTCCAATCTGATGTTTGTGCCGCCTGTGGCCATCGCCATCCGCAGCCACTACCTCCTGGAGGCCTCCGTCTACATCTTCACCATGTTCTTCTCCACTGTGAGTCAGAGCCATTTCATACAAGTAAACAAACTGTTCCTGAGGTGTCAAAGCGGCGGGAAACATAGTGGACTCTCAACTTTTGACTACAGGGGATGGAACAAGCAGATAGTGAATAAACCACCCCTCAAGACAGTCTCGTACTACTAACTATGTGAATACAAGAGGGAAGAATGCAAAAAGGGATCTGATAAACAACCAAATTATTAGGTTTTCAATCTTGTTTTCACTGTATCAACTAGAACACATTTGCTCTGAACAATGTCACTTTTCTTATCTGAAATGAATGTTCAGATTTTAAATGATAAAATACACCTGTACATTTTTTGCTTTTAATTATTAACAAGCTTCTTATTCCTGTTCTACTCTGCACTGGTCACCTTAAATCTATTCAATTATAAAGTAACCCCTATGTCTAACCAAGAGGCCACAGTCTCAAATCTATTATTCCCCCAAACCAGACAGGCCTATATTTTATTCATAAAACAGCATGTCTACCCTGCCAGTATAATAGATAGGATAGGTTCAGCCGCTGTTGTGCCCAGTAGCGACTTTGGCATTCTTGTATATTACTAAAAAATGAAAAGTGGCAGTGAGAAATAGTTTGAATTTTACTCAGACATATTTCTTTTTAAGTAAGAGAATATATAACCACTAAGCTCTCCATTCCTTTTCCATGTTGGCAGTTCTACCATGCGTGTGACCAGCCTGGGATCGTGGTCTTCTGTATAATGGAGTATGATGTGCTGCAGTTCTGTGACTTCCTGGGCTCCCTCATGTCTGTGTGGGTCACAGTCATTGCCATGGCGAGGCTCAAGTCTATCATCAAACAGGTGCAGCTCAAGCCACACCCCCAGCTCCACAGAGACGCATCAGTACTCCAGTATTTAGCTTAAACCTATTTTAATTTTTAGACACACTTAGAATCTACCATCTGTAAGTTTATTAGATTTTTTTTTTTTTTTTACCTGTAGACACCAGATGTGAAACCTGTGCTCTCTGTTCTGCTTCTGTCAGGCCAAAGCTGGCACACTATCAGAGTGCAGTAACAAAGATAGCATCTAGTGGTGATATGGGAAAATACAACAGGGCCGTGCCGGCCACTCTAATTACATAGCTTTAATTGATCCAAGAGGGAAATTGCCCAAACACATAAGCTTGAAAAATTCAAACAACTGACATGAATAACTAAGAAAAAAACAAGAATTATAATCTTCATTGAGTAATATCATTGTTCATTGACAACATCCACCAGCAACTATCTACCCTCATTCTTCCCAACCCTGACTCTCAACCTGTCCTGTGCAATACCTCACAAAATTGCCTGTTCTCCTTATCACCCATCTCAACCTCCAATCTCACCGAATACCTCAGCAAGACCAAACTGTCCTCATTGCACTAGATCCCATTCCCCCTTCCCCTGATCAAAACATGCCTCCCCTGCCTCAGCCCAATCATCCTGGACATTATAAACTCATCACTCACCTCTCGAACTGTTCCCCTGCCTTCAAACTTGCTACAGTCACCCCCCACACTCAGAAAACCCGGTCTGCATCCTGATGACCCAAACAACTTCTGCCTTATCTCAAACCCCCCGTTCCTATCCAAAATCCTTGAACGTTCCGTATCCACCCAGCTTCAAGATTACCTTCACCCCAATCAGTTGTACGAATCCTTCCAGTCCAGTTTTCACACCCAGCATAGCGCAGAAACAGCCCTCATCAAAGTTACAAATGACAAATGATGCCTCTCCATCCTCCTCCTCTTCGACCTCTCCGTTGCCTTTGACACAATTGATCACTCCATTCTCCTCTACTATCTTCACTTCACTGGCATCACTGGTTCAGCTCCCTCCTGGTTCACCTCCTACCTCTCAAATCAATCCCACTACATTTTTATTAATAACTGTTCATCTCACATCACACCCACAGAGTCCCTCACGGAGTCCCTCAAGGCTCGGTGCTCGGTCCCCTCCTCTTCATTCTCTACATGCTTCCCCTTGGTCACATCATCCGCCAATGACTCAAATTTCACTGCTATGCCAACGACACTCAGCTTTATCTCTCCACCAAAATCATTACCTCTTCTACCACCTCCACCCTCTCAAATTGCCTCTCTGTCATAAAATCCTGGAAGACCACCAATTTCCTCAAACTCAATTGAAAGAAGTCTGAAATCATTATCATCGGTCCCAAATCTCTCCTCCCCTCTGCACAGAACTTTACTCTCACCATAGACGGCCACACAGTAACCCCCTCAGACCACACATCCGCCACATCACCAAGACTGCCTTTTCCCACCTTTGAAACATCACCCCCCCCTTGCCCCTCCCGCTCCCCCTCCGCTGCTGAAACTCTCATCCATGCCATCATCACCTCCAGACTTGATTACTGCAATAGCCTCATCTACGGACTTCCCTCCACTGACCTTCAAAAACTTCAGTATGTTCAAAACTCTGCCGCTTGCCTCCTCATCCATACCCACTCACAAGACCATATCACCCCCGTTCTGCATCAACTCCACTGGCTCCCCATCTAACAGCGCATCAAGTTCAAGATCCTTCTGATCACCTACAAAGCTCTCCATAACCAGGCTCCTCCATACCTCACAGACCTCGTCCAGCCCCACCGTCCCTCCCGCCGCCTCTGATCAGCCGACTCTAACCTTCTCGCTCCCACAGTCAAATCAAAGCACTGGACCTTGGGGGACCGATCCTTTGCCTTTGCCCCACCCTCTGGAACTCTCTCCCTCTTCACAGCAGAAACTCAGACTCACTAAACACCTTCAAAAAACTGCTCAAAACACACCTTTTCCTCATTAATGTTTTGTCTGTCCTGTCCTTGTTTTAGTGTTATTTTATTGTGAAGCGTCTTTGTGTTACCGTGAAAAGCGCTATATAAAAACAATGTACTATTTAAAAGAAGAGATTTAAAAGAATTTTTATAAGTATATGGTTATAACAAATATTCTATAAAAACTCCACTACATAACTGCAAATCCACTTTTTCAGATATTTTCTTTTAAATACACATAAGAAGGTCAATACTGCAGTTACCACAAGAATGCTGTAGATTAGTGGAAATGATTCTGCCAAACCACAATTCACATTAGATTTAATGTTGTCCACCTATATACAATGGAGAAGGGCGCAATATACACTATATTGCCAAAAGTATTCACACCTGCCTTGAATTGCATATGAATTTATGTGACATCCCAATCTTAATCCATAGGGTTTATAATATGACGTCGGTCCACCCTTTGCAGCTGTAACAGCTTCAACTCTTCTGGGAAGGCTGTCCACAAGGTTTAGGAGTGTGTTTATGGGAAGGCCTGACTCTCAGTCTCCGCTCTAATTCATCGCAAAGGTGTTCTATTGGGTTGAGGTCAGGACTCTGTGCAGGCCAGTCAAGTTCACAAACTCTCTCACACCAAACTCTCTCATCCATGTCTTTATGGACCTTGCTTTGTCATGTTGAAGAGGAAGGGACCATCTCCAAACTGTTCCCACAAATTTGGGAGCATGGAATTGTCCAGAATCTCTTGGTATGCTGAAGCATTCAGAGTTCCTTTCACTGGAAGTAAGGGGCCAAGCCCATGTCCTGAAAAACAACCCCACACCATAATCCCCCCTCCATCAAACTTTACCCTTGACACAATGCAGTCAGACAAGTACTGTTCTCCTGGCACCCGCCAAACCCAGACGCGTCTATCAGATTGCCAGATGGAGAAGTGTGATTCGTCACTCCAGAGAACACGTCTCCACTGCTCTAGAGTCCAGTGGTGAGCGTACTGTGCACCACTGCATCCAACGCTTTGCATTGCACTTGGTGCAGTTTGGGTTGGATGCAGCTGCTTGGCCATGGAAACCCATTCCATAAAGCTCTCTGCTCACTGTTTTTGAGCCAGTCTGGAGGCCACATGAAGTTTGGAGGTCTGTAGCGATTGACTCTGCAGAAAGTTGGCGACCTCTGCGCACTATTCACCTCAGCATCCACTGACCCCGCCCCATCAGTTTACGTGGCCTACCACTTCATGGCTGAATTGCTGTCGTTCCTAATCGCTTCCACTTTGTTATAATACCACTGACAGTTGACTGTGGAATATTTAGGAGCGAGGAAATTTCACGATTGGACTTGTTGCACAGGTGGCATCCTACCACAGTACCACTCTGGAATTCACTGAGCTCCTGAGAGCGACCCATTCTTTCACAAATGTTTGTAGAAACAGTCTGCAGGCCTAGGTGCTTGATTTTATTCACCTGTGGCCATGGAAGTGATTGGAACACCTGATTTTAATTATTTGGATGGGTAAGTGAAGACTTTTGGTAATATTTAAAAATAAATTATTATAAAATTATTTGGCACAATATATTTGTACATATACTGCATGTGTGTTGCTTTATCATTCAATTATCTCTTTGTTGTAATAACTGTTATTTCAATGTGCAAACAATGTAATGTATGGCAAAGCCCTTTGTTCCTCACCACAATAGTTATTTTCCCATCCTATGACAAATCTTAATATTTTTACATTTCGTCTCGTTGCCACATTTTTGGAGTCATCTTCCTGCGATAAACAAGCAAAATCACCACTGGCAAAAACATAACCTTCGTGACCGAGGTGAAAAAGTGAATTCTTTATTTTATTTTGGGTGCAGCACCGTAAGCAAGTTCACGTTAGATGGGTGACAACTCGAGATAAGCCCTGAAGCGAAAAGCTATTTTGTGCCTTCATGACAAGGAGGGGGAACATCCATAGGTGACTGCTGCCATATGAATCATTTTTTTTAACTCTGCCTTTAGATTTAATGTTATTGGGGCTAAGGCAGTGCCACAGTTTATTCATATTGAAATATTGTTGCAGGCTCCAATATATAACAGTAAAAACAGGTGCATGTTCTCAGTGGATCATTATAGCTGCGCACACATTGGACACTACACTGCAAAACAATGTCTACATAAGTTTAAAGGGCCCATATTACGCTATTTTCTGATCTATGTTATAATGTTGTTTCCTCATCAAAAACATACGCAGTTGTGTTTTGTTTCATTCATGTATGTTTTAGAGGAGGTAACAATATTCTAACAGGGCTAAAAGCCTCTAAGAGTCGATTTTGTATAATATAGGACCTTTAAATGTCTTAAGTGTAGAGTATTATTTGACTTGAATATTTTTTAGATATAGTTACTTAGTCTTAAGTTTACTTGGGGTTTATTGGCACAGTCTGCCATCTTTGTTGCAGAACCCATATTTGTACATCAGACAAATTAAAACAGTAAACTAAAGAGCCATGGAACAACCTTTTCGGCAGATGGGTCACTACTGGTAAATCTATCAGACAATTGGTTTAAAATAGGCTAACTTAGAGTTCTGTGAGGTTTGACAACACCATCCCAATCTCTATTTAAAACTTAACAACTTTTTTTCTGTCAATGAAATAGCATAAAAATGCAATAAAAATCCCATTCTGGGAACTAATGATTGAAACTCTTATAGAAAATATATTGAAGCTCGTCTGGGTCATCTAAATTCTACACTTGCCAACTAAATAAATTTGAAATGAGTCAAGATATATATTCTGAATTGATCTTTAAAACTTTAGATTTTCAGTTGCTGCACAAGTGTGGTGTAGTGTGTATAAGTTTGACAAAGGAGGAGGAGAGAGGCGAGGAGGCTGTGAACATCTGCTGTCCTCCAGAGACTTGGGACTTGCTTAGGCCAGCACTTCACAGTCACTAATCAAATCGCACATGTCAGGACTGGCAAGTGGGGAAACAATGTGTGTGTGCTGGCTGTTTACATGTTTGTGTGTGTGTGTGTGACCGCAACAGCAAAGCACAACCACCACAATCTGCCGTGTGTTTTTGACCTCTTGACCTTCTATGTGCTAATATTACAAAATCAGCGGGATGTGATTTTGTAACCAGGGCAACAATGACTAGTGTGGAAGTGAAGTAAGCTGCAAAAGCCGATAATATTCTATCCATTATTTTCCAGATTTGAAATGATATATTATAATGAATTCTTGTTTAAGTGCTGTCAGGGTCAAAAGATGCTTTGATTTCTGCTCTGTGGGCGGTGATTGTCAGATTTGATTGGCGGCTAACTCAGCACTGCCAGAGCCGCTGTATAAAAAGATATTCTTCCTGACTGACAGCTATAGAGGTTGCTATATATACTTGTATATATACTCAATATTCTCAAAATGTGTTTAATTTCAATCCTGTATATTGGAGTATTAGAAGCCATTGCTATTGTGTCATTATATTATACTTTCTGTGGAAAGCCCAAATGCCAATAATTGTTTGTCTTGTCCCAGTCCCAGTGAAAATCCTCAGTCCAAACTTGAAACGATCCAACCACACCTGCTAATCTGTAACACGTGTCTCTCAAATGCAGAAGACACCTCCTCATAACATTCAGAACAAATTATATCTTTTACTATTTTTTACCTTTGCTTGCTGATTCTGTAAAAATCTGCACTGTTTCGCGGTCCTTGTTTTTTTCCCCCTTTTTACATGTAAGCAGCCTCTCTCTGATTGGTTATTCCACCTGCCAATCATGCCCTCTGAAATCTTTGCAAAGTTTTGTCAGTGTGTGGTTCTGACTGGTAAGGGAAAAAGTATAAATGAAGATGATTCTAGATTTTTACATAGGATGTTATGTTCTTTCAGATTATCTGATTTATTTTCATGGCCATTCAAAATGTGCTTTTGTTTTGATTACAGCACTTGTCCATATTGTATCCCATCTCAGAGCTATGTTGTACAGAATGGCTGCAATATCTTGTCACTGAAAAACACAAAAGCAAGTTGGACAGTTGAAAGAATTTACATTATGTTGAATAATTACAATAATTAGATTCTCAATATACCAAAAGCTACACTGGATTTATTATTATTGCTGCTTCTTCAAATTTCACTCCAGACTGTTGTAATTTCTTTAGTCGTAAACCAGCCAACTTGAGGACAGGTTGAAATGGAGCTATAGTGTAAATTTCTCCTGGAAGACCTAACTTCACTCCTGCCTACCAGCTTCTCCAGAGCTCCAGAGTTTACCTGCTTCTCAGCCTTCATTACCTCCCCACTCCCATTACTCCTCCTTGCTGCTTGCCCCACCTCCTCCCCAGCACCCCCCAGCTTCTCATCCCCTTCCCTTCTCTCTCCTCACCATCTCATCGTCTCCTTCACTCTCCTTGGTCTCACCTCTCATCATCGGCAATGGCCTTCATCGCAGTGTCTTCTGCTGGGGTCTGAGCTCCAAAGCTAACTCATCCAATAAAACTCCTAATATTTTGCCTGAGTCTCTCCAAGTTGAATTGTAAACAGCTTATCTGTCACAGTGAGTGAGTCTGTTTGTGTGTATTTGTTATGCTGCGCTGTATACCACCAGTACGCATGAACACCATTTTACTGTAGGTAAAAATAGACAACACCAGCAAGTTTTTGGTCCCTCCTTTCTCAGTGACAGCTAATGATTCATTACAGAAGAATCCATGGCAGGCGAGTGTATAGTATGGAGCACATGTTAGTTTGTCTGTGTTCTGTGGATGGGATGTGTATGAATGATTACTGCTGTTGCTCTGCGTCCTTAGGCTGCTCCTCACTGCCCCTCTCTGCTCTGCTCTTTGCCAATTAGCCATCCTCTCCTCCAGGCAGGTCATCCCTTCTCTGATCCACTGGACCCATTCCTCTTGTGTTTTTATACCAAACACAAGAACGCACACCTCAGGCTTTCTGGATAGACTAAGCCTCCCAAATAACCATAACCCCCATACCATACACTCTGGCCCTGTGCCAAATGTAAAGCTTAAGGAAGGTCATCTGATGCATAAATAAATACATCACATTAAGAAGGTATTTGTGGCAGCCTTGGAGGTAATAATAGCCCAGCTTTACTCTGCTCTCTCAATCTTACATCTATTTCGCCATATATAACCTTAGCTATATTCCTTGCTGTAAAACTAGCCTGTCAGTGTGAGTTATTAGTCCCACACATCTTGGGTTTACTGTTGCTGAGGGCCTGTATTGATCTGTGGTGCTTGTGTCCAGGTGCTGTATCTGCTGGGGGCCATGTCTCTGTCCATGGCACTGCAGTTGGACCGACACGGGCTCTGGAACCTGCTGGGACCCAGTCTGTTTGCTCTGGGCATCATGGCTGTAGCATGGGTAAGTACTAACTGCTATAAAACACAAAACAGTCAACTGCTATGTGTATGAAGCATTGTGAAATTTTAGAACTCTTGTTTATGATTGGTAGCATATGATGTCTTGAAATCTAATTACTTACAAGGACAAGACCAACTGGGCCTAGGGATTTGAGTTTGACATTGACAAAACAGGAATTGATAAGGACTCAGTCAGTCAGTCAGTCATAGCTAATAAACTGTGGCTCTTAGGGTATTCTTGATTTGTGGTTATATCTAAAGCTAGTAATCCTACCTTGTACTGTATGATTGATTCAAAGGGATTTAATGCTACTACTACTACTACTAGTACTAGATAGATAGATCGATAGATAAATACTTGGCTTGAATATTAATTATTTTTATTACTACTACTACTACTACTACTACTACTACTACTACTACTAATAATACTAATAATAATAATAATAATAATAATAATAATAATATTTACATTAACATATTATATATATATTCACAAATCTAGCCTCAAAGATTATATGAAAGTTGTTTTCAAGACAATATTTCCAGTTTCCAAAATTGTGAATCCCTTGCTTTGGGTTGCCAGATTCTACAGCCAAACCAACTTGTGTTTGTGTTCTCAAACCATGGTATGGTTTGTGATTGGAATAAAAAGTAATAAACGAATCAACTGGAGCAATAATACATACAGCTTTTAACAAAATTGGGAACTGGATAGATTAGATATGCTAGAATGCCATGTAGTGTGCTCTGTATTGTACTTGAAGTTGGTGCATCAGAATACTTGTTAGCTGAATTTAATAATTTCTGCCACTTTAAATTGTAAGTGCTTAACATTCACAGACAAGCTCCTTGAACATGCTTCTAAAACCTCAACCACAAGAAAGGCCTAATCCTTCATCCACTGCCCTAACATGCAAATGGCTGAAACACATCTTATGACAATGAAGCTTGAGCCTGCGCTGTAAGTTTTTGCTGCCTTTGGGTATTAGTCATGGGCTTGTAGTTCCATTATAAGTGTGCCTGTACTTCTCTCACTCTGCTTCAAGTCATAATGTGTTCCCTCAACTGAGAGTGAGATAAAAAATAACAAGTCTTTTATGCAGGGTTTGAGAAAAGGTGGGGAAAAGTTTTAAATGGCACGTCTCAAAACAAGACGCACTTATAATTCCAACATAAAGCTCCCCTAGCTTCAGTGGAAGCCTGTGTATTTCACCGTATTCTGCCTCAGAGATTAACAACTAGCTTTTCCAATTTATGCACAATGTCCCTCTATGATCTCAGTCTTTTTAGAGATTTACATAAAAAAACATTGGCTTGTGCGTTCAGCTTCTTTGCTTGGTTTCATTTGTAATTCAATATAGTGTGCAATGTTGACAAATATATGTAGCATGAAAATATCACAATTACATATATGCACGCATTATAGAGTGATGTGAATGCGTCATGCCTGCCCTTTTAGCGATAGCAGTATCCCAGCAGCTTCTCTATAAAAAGTCCTTTAGATCGGATGCGGCATTTTTCAAAACTGAGCCGCTATCGCTTCCTGACACTCAATAATGTATTTGTTGTTCAGCGGTGTGTGTTTTTTTTCTCAGGGCGGTTACACCTCTAAATTTCAGTGTCACAGTTTTCTCCGGGAGTCCTTTCATTTGAGCTTGTCATGTTGCTGTGATGCCTGTCATAGCCAATGTTCCCAGCGCAACTGAATTAGATCACTCAAATGGAGGACACATGGCTCTCATATCCGGTGGTGTGAAGAGAAGAGACGACTGAAAACTTGTCAGTGGCAAATATGTCTGCTTTTACTAGTTAAAACATGCAACATACTACACAGAATTGTAATCTATTTAAGGGTAATGATGTTTTAGGCAGAATTTAAAACTTCATACTGGGTGGGAACAATTAATGGACATCTGGTAATGTGTAGTCCAATTCCATGAACAAAATATAATAGATTTCTTTACTTTTGATCAAAGTGGATGGATATTTTGAACCCTACAATACTAATTCTCTACTGTGCCAAATGATCAGTAAAGAAAATGAAGATGTATGTGTGTCTTAAATTTGTGAGTAGTGAGAACATTTGGCATGAAAAGGGATTGTCTTTCTCTTTCTTGTTGAATTCTTGTCACTTCTCAATCAGGTCATCCAGTGAAACAAGGGAAAATAACTGTAGGCCTATAATTATTTATTTCTCGTTCAGTGTTACACAATGTGTCTGCATAATTCTTTTGATCTTTTTCCATCAGACGGTGCGCACAATCCGGAGGCGCCGCTGCTACCCGCCCACCTGGAAGCGCTGGGTCTTCTTCCTGTTCCCGGGCACCATGATCGCCACCTCTGCAGTGGCCCTGTATGCCTTTGTAGAGACAGAGGAGAACTACTTCTACATCCACAGTATCTGGCACATGCTGATCGCAGGCAGCGTGGGCTTTCTACTGCCACCTCGTGCCAAACCAGACGCCAAGGTAACGCCCCTAAAGAGGCGGCGCGGCTGTGGGTACCAATTGTGTGTAAATGAGCACGAAGAGCTGGGCCTGGTAGACCCCAGCCTCATCTCCATCAACAGCATCTGCACCAGCTGATAGGCCAGGCCGCTACCACTGACTCTCCATTGCCTTTTACTGGGAAATCCACTCTACTGGGAAATAAGCCACAGAACTCCTACAGCAGTGTAAATATTTCAATGCCAATACTACAACACACTGGATTTGTTTTACTGTACTTATTGTTTTGATAATGATTAAACCCAGTGGTACTTTACAACCCAATGCCCAAAATAAAGGTATCAACTGATTTTTTTATTGAAATTTTCACGAAAGATGAAAAATTACATAACATATCTACAGGCATCTAAATAAAATGTATTTTCATTATTGTGATTTAAGCGGGTCTGATGCTCTGGTATGACTGAACCAGTCCTTCTAAGATCTCACCTGTACTTAATCTTATTTGATTTCAGAAGCTAAGCAGGGTTGGACTGGTTAATACTTGGATGGGAGACTGCGAGGAATACCAAACTGTCCTTTGGCAAGACACTTCACCCACCTTGTCTGGTGTGAATGTGGTGTGTGAGTGATCCATTGTGGTTGGAGGGGCCATTGACACAAATTGGCAGCCTTGCTTCTGTCAGTCTACCCCAGGGCAGCTCTGGCTACAGAAGTAACATACCACCATCCAGTATGAAATGAATGAATAATGCAATGAAATGCTTTGGGTGTCTTCAAAGGCACTATATAAAAGCAATGCATTATAACCCATGTAAATACATTATTCCATATATAGGCTTTTGTTTATAATGAGGAAAATGTTATGTAATTTTTCATATAACAAAATTATGACTACATTGTTTGATTTCTCTGTTTACTGGACATGCTGCATCTCATTTTCTCCTGAGGCTGGCTTGTATCTTTGGTAGTAAAAGTTGAATTGTGGGTGTACAGTGACACACTGTTCTTTGTGAATATGTATTTAAAGTCTGAGCTGAACCACTGCTGCTATCTGACGGTGACTGTAAACTGCTTGTGTGGGTTATTTATTAGTGGTCTTTTACATGGACTACTTCAGATCACTACTATTTTGGGCTGAGGGGTGGACACAGGGGTGGTTGTAAGTGAGGGCACAGCTTTTCTGAACATTTCAAAAGGTTATCTTTTGCACTGAGACACACAATGTAATTCTGTACATTTTTATATTTACTAGAATTGTCACCAATGTAATCGTCATGTGGAATGTTATATCGACCGTTACTTTTTTGCAAATGCATTGTACTGCTTTTACACGAATGTTGCCCAAAGCCCGACTGCCTGCGGAAAGCAAAGGGGAGACCTCAAATCAAGACCTCAGCTCCCCATCGCGCTCTGACAGGCCACACCACCACACTCATAAACAATAAATGTTTTTCTTCTTTTCTGGCCTGGTTTCGACTCATGCTTTTGTAGCTGTAAATGTAGTAAGCCCCCCCCAGAAAGACATCACAGTGCAATTCCCCGCCTAATGGAAGCCAGCACTAGTCAGACAGTGAGATGAGAAGCTGTCAGTGTCTTTCTCCAGGGAATAGAGTTGAAATAAATAATTCCTCCTCTTCCATGGTGGGGTTATACAGGCAGGCAGCTTGAGCACATTGTCAATACGCTGGGTCTTTATGGAGGAAAAGCCCAGGTTTAGAATTCACTGCTCCACTTCTTATTAGGTGTAATCCATCACTATCTGCAGCTCCAAATTTATCATCCTGCACAGAGGAAGTCAGCTTCATCTAATTATTGAGGAAGAGATGAAAAAGTGGATTTCTTGTGTAAGGTGTTCATATCAAATCCTGCACAAAACCGAAGGCGCTCATGTTTAGACCATTTGAAAAATAACCATTATGGAATTATATATCTTGTTTGGAGATGACTTTGGAGATCTCTTCAACTACAGTGCATACATGATTTGGAAATAAAAAGGTTTCTTATCTTCTCTTCTCCATTTGCAGCCACTATTATTCACCATTAATACTGTCTAGGAGTGCCATATTAAAGTCTCTACACTTCTAGCATTTACACAGATCCAATAGTCTTAAAATAAATTCTGAATAAGAACCCATTTAATGCAATAGAGGACAAAAACCACTACTTTATATGTATGGTACACCTATGTACACATATTGTAGTACATCTAGCTATATCCATCTTGTAAGACACACTTCTGTCAGGCTCACTCCATAAATAGCAACAGTATCCAACCAAACACAAATTAAGTGTTATTGTACCATTCTCCAAACCAACATTTTATTCAGGCCTCGTGTGCAAAACATTTATTTTATTCCAATTAAGGTGAAGGGGAAACAGACTGAAATATTTTTGCAGAATTGCCTGTGCAGCAGCTAATTAGAAGACATTATAAGGAAAGGAGGTCAGCAGCAAAGCAAATAAAATTCATCTGAAAATATATTGTGAATAATGGTCAATGTTACTGGCCTTGCCTTGCAATAAAGCTACATTCAGGTTTAAATGTCCCATTCATTTATCTAGAACTTCAGAGCCATCTCACAAGAAGATTTGAATGACTTCCACTCACTCTATTCCACCCCAATGTTTGATATATCCACTGACAACAAGAGTGAATAGTATTGCCTTTCTTTCAATTGGCAGTTACTTTTATTGTGTTTAACTCTTGTGCCTTGTTAAGGGAAATTTGTGTATCTGAAGGTATAGACAACTTTGGCTGTGGTTGTTCGATTGCCATGAAAATGCACACGAATGTGTGTTTTTACAGCATTTTAGACATTTGTGAGTTTCATCCCGATTGGACCAATTATGGCAACTTGAGAAGTTTTGTAGACACAGGAAATTTGTGTGTCCATTGACTTCTATTATAAACTTATTTATAATGAGTTTATAATAGAAGTCATTATTCAGTTTTCATTTTTCTGGAGCAAACCCAATGAATTTTAGTAAAAATGATGTTTTTCCAAAATTGAACAACTTTTAGCCCCTCCCCCCTCACTTTTATTGTGACCGTATATGAAAAATAGTTCCTTTGAACAACTGGTGCCTAGAAACCAGGGAATTTTTTTCTCCAAAAATGATTTGGATGTGTTGGTAGTGAGTACCTCTGCAAGTCTGAATAGTTAGAGTGAAAAAATATTTCAAATAGTGTTTTTGTGGGTATTTGAATCAGAATGTAATTTGTCTTTATATAGAAATATGTGAATCTGAAGGTAGGGTCATTTATCGTGATAACTTTGGCTGTAGTTATGCAATTTCCATGAAAATTCACACAGACATGTGTTTTTAAAGGTTTTTAGACATTTGTGAGTTTCTTCCTGATCTGATACACTGAGTGTGTTTCTGAAATTTGTGTATCCATTGACTTCCATTAAAAACTCATTATATGACACCCCTTCTCAAAATCATGGTGAAAATAATTTTAACATTTTTTTTTCTCTGCATTAAACCAAATGAAATTTAGAAAAAAATGTTTTTCAAAAATATGTCTGCTTTTAGCCCCTCCCCCCATGACCTCTACTGTCACCCTATACAAAACATAGTCACATTTAGACAATTTGTCCCTGAAAAATCAGATGAAAATAGAGGAAGTCACCAGAAATGCATTGGATGTGTTGGTAGTGAATATTTCTTTGAGTTTGAATGGTTGGAGTAAAATATGTCAATTTGTAAATAAATAAAATGCACAATGTAAACAAAAGCACAAAAGCATTCTTATTCCACTTAAACACAGTAGGTCCAGTCAAAGCATAAGTTATAACATACAGTATATTCAAGTACTTGTATAAACCCAGACAATAGTAGATTTGAGGTCCAGCCCTGTCACTTCAGTAAAGGGCTCAGTAATAGAAGTGTGGGTAATGGTAGCGTCTATATCTCAAGTGTGGAGCTGGGCCCTCTATGCCAATAAAACAGCTTGTGACTGAATTTAATGATACCAATTAGGCTGAAATGACAGGGTCTCAGATATTGGAATTTCAAACACTGAATCTCCTTGTACTCGCACTGTACACATGAAATCAAAGCAAGTACCTTCTTTGTATTCATGGATTCGGCCCTAACATGTCTAACAGGATTATTTGTGTGACACGCCATAAACCCCTCAGCTCTCAAGCTCCTGCCTCCTGCCTCTTTTTTACGCCTTTTTCTAAACATCATGGTCCCCAAATACCATGTTTGTTTGTATTCCACTCAGCAACAAAAATATGAAAGCATAACTAGAAGCACTTGGTGAGCAAAGGCCTACACAAAAGCACTGACCATATCTCGCAATGTTGATGTATAGATTTGTGTGTTAAATATGTGTGAATGAAACAAAATGACACATGTTTTTGATGAGGAAACAACATTATAACACAGATGAGAAAATTGCATAATATGGACTCTTTAAACTCAAGTCGACCTTTGGGTTAAAAGCTGTCTTTCCCATACAAACAACAAAAAAAAAAATCAAATAAGCATTTATTTTTCTAAAGGTTAATTCCTTCTTCCTTTTAAGTGATTTAAAACAACATTTTCTGACAAGAGACAAAGAAAAAGCAAGCAGGGCAGGGAAATCTCATATCTGCCTAAATGAGCACTGCAAAAAGAACCACAACATGAACTGAATAAATGCCAGGGTCAGCTGTGCCCAAAGAAACAAACACCACCACTGCATCAGAGAGGTCAACCTGATCTGCAAGGAAGGTCCACAAGTATAAATCGTGACCAGGGAGATAATACCTTATCACAAACCAGCAGTCGTCAGACAGTAGGGGGCGTAAGATTCTGTTTATTTCCAGTGGCCACTTACAGCTTCAAATAAAGGTTGAAAAAATGTTCAACAGAAAATGGAAGCACCAAATAGAGAGTCAACACTGATTAAACCAATTAAAGTTATGTGTTAATTGACTTTTATGAGCTTTCAACTGTGTTCCCTCATATCTGTGTAATCCCTCAATCGTCCAGTTAGTATCCATAGCAAAAGAAAAGAATAGCTTCTGTCAACTGGACAAAAGTTTTGTGAGTGAAGACTTACAGCTCATCTATGAGGCTTCTTCAGTTCTGGTCAGACTGCATTTTTTGCAGATTGTATTTTGATTGATTCATATGTCTGAAAATGTGTTTTCACCTATCCCCTATCCCCATCCATTGCTCTGTACTGACAATTATTTAAAAAATCAGTATACAATATTTCTTCTTTAAGTGTGTGATGAAGTTTAGTCACACAGATCCATTTTCATGTATGCTTCCTGAAGTGTGTGGTTAACCTGGCACATCTGCTGACCAGCGTTAACATGATGGTTGATCAGTGACGCTCCAAGGTTCCACCTGGACAGTGCACACGCAGCAAGTGCAGAGGTGGGTGATTATACGGCATCAGAAAAATGACCCACTGGGGGGCCATGGTGAGATGGTAATTGAATCAGATACATTTCGAGCAGTTTGATTAGTGTTAGAAGACCACCACCATCATTTGCAACAGGGGACTGGCTCTTTCTCCTTGGCACACAGGACACTATTCAGATCAGATGTAGGCTAGTTCAATAGATTAATAGCCAGATCGGTAGCCAGTTAATACTTAAATGTACTACTACAGTATAACTTTTCTGCTGGAGGGTTTGCCACCTGCTTGTCACCATGGAGATGTGATTGCTTTGCCTGGAATGTTCCTCCTTTGTATTGCATTTCACATATCTATCTCCATAGGGGAAAAACAGTGGATATGTCCCGAACTTTTTCCAGGTGACAAATAAAGCAAAAGTAATATAATAAATGCAAAGTACACAAGTTTAATACTGTACTGTGTGGAAAATCTATGGAGAGAAGGAGGCAGATCCTGACCAGAAAAGATTCACAGTGCACCTTTAAAAAGGTCCTACATTTCTCAGTATAGGATTCTTGTCAGTTTTAAGCTAATGTTATAATGTTGTTGCCTCATCAAAAACATACCCAAAGTTGTGTTTTGTTTAATTCACACATGTTTGAGTAACCTCCATCTCCAAAGCTCAAAATGTTTTTTTCACCTTGTGATGTCACAGGGTGGTAATTTTCAAATGAACAGCTACCTTTTACTTTTAGTTTAGTAGAGACTTGTAACGCCCCCTAAGGGCTTGACCGCCCCACAACAGCAGATATTGTGGATCACTAGACAGACTTTAGTTTCAATGATTTTGTTTACAGTAATCTGCAGCCGTTTTAATTTAAAAGGAGAATCAACATGTCACAAGGAAAGGGAAAGTCTTCTAAGGGGTTTGTTAAAAAGTTAAGAGCTTAGAGGGCCCGTCCAGAGATACGGGCGTTTAGTCAACTAGTGTGGCTCCGTGGTGGGCAATTGACGACTGGCAGGGCTGGTGTGGCACCTTGGCCCCAGCATGCCCCAGTTTCACTCATGGAGCGGCTGACACGTCTTAGGACTGCCCGGGGACCTCGTCTGGACAAGGAGACGACAAGATGTGAGAGAGTCAATACAAATATTTAGTCCAAACAAAATGAAAACTAACTAAACACCCAATTCAATATTATGATCCCTTTAGTATTTTGTGAGTCCTATAACTACCATGTGGTGAGCTGCTTCCTACTAACCTGGACAAAGAGACGACAAGGTGTGACAAGGTGTGACAAGGTGTGACAAGGTGTGACAAGGTGTGACAAGGTGTGACAAGGTGTGACAAGGTGTGAGAGGGTGTGAGAGGGTGTGAGAGAGAGAGAAGGTACGCAGGGTTTTTAAGCAGGAAGCACCGCCCTCGTACAGCTGCCACTACATGGCCATTGGCCCACACCAAACAAGGAAAAGTCACAAAGAAAGAAACCACTCCCAATTAAAGTGGCAGGAGGAACGATACTCAGCTACCCCTGTTACAGACTGGCAATTCCAGGGCTGAAATTATCCAAATGATTCTAGTGAAGGTGCATGAAGTTTAAAAACACAGTGGAGCATGTCCTGACATCACAAGGTAGAACAGAGTGTTTTGAGCTTTGGAGACAGACTAATAATAAAAGGTTACTCAAACGTGTAAATTAAACAAAATACAACTTTGGGTATGTTTTTGATGACTAAACAACGTAAACTAGAAAATAGCGTAATATGGGCCCTTTAACATTTGCGTTGCTTAAATACAAAATCCTATCACTTTATTTTTAATACTAAGTTGAATTGTAGGTCACATTCCAATCCCTAAATTTTGCCTTAAAGAGGCTTATTTTGTTCCTGAAATACACCTGAGCACAAACTTCTGTGAACATAACCGGGAGATTAGAGGATGTCCATGGGGAAGATTAGACCGGAAACTGTGTGGTGAGAGAGCCTCTTTATTAGCAGCTCTAAGAGAGAGGACCTAGAGTGTGTAGTCACAGGTTAAACACTGGAAAACAAGCCCCAACAGCCAACAATGAGTCTGGAGAATTGGGGAGTGCACTAACTTGGAAACCAAATACAATGGCGTCAATTGGGGTAATGTACACCCCAGCAGCTTGTTGTATTGCTTTTTGATTGGAACTTGTGTGGCATCAGTAGTAGATCCAGCTCAGCAGAACATTGTTTAGACAGACAACAGAATGGAGTAACCTTAACTGACACCCTCCGTCAATTCCTCCTCTATCACAGCCAGTACTGACAATCAATTTCACATATAGACATCCAAGGACCAAATCATATTCTCTGGATCTTCAACCAAGCTGCAGTATTCATCTTTGTTTATTTGCCCCAACGTCATATTTGCCCGCTGGATTTGATTTATTTATCGTGCCTTTAGGCAGATTAAAGAGAATAAATATTGCGTTGAAACTGTAGATCACAGTCCGGGGGGAATATAGCTGGTGGTTTTGCGAGCACGGCTGAAATTGAAGTGTAAATTTGGCTCAAGATGACAAACAGAGGAGTTCTGCTGTCTTTCTTTCCTCGAGAATATGCTTCCTAAATTACATCTTTTGTGTAAACATTAATAATTCAGATGGACCGTAGATTGTGTTTATTAGAGATACAACACTCTGCATACTAGCTGCAAATATCATTACATTATTATTATGCAGAAATCTGACACCACGGAACGTTAATTCATTTAGAGACACAAACAATGTTTTTGCTATTTGTTTTTGTCACTTAGTTCTAAGGCTTAATTAGATTTGTATAGGTGATTTTGTTATCTGTCAGAGCACTGCGATACAAAGGGAAATTAGATAAATTGGACATGCTTCGAAGTTGCAGCACTCATCCATTTCTGTGTCCACACAAGGAAGCGTGCACTAATGATGTAGTTGTAGAAATGTGCATTGTCCCAATATAATGTCAAATAACAGCTGTCTCCAGTAAGTCACGTTCTCAAAAAATACAGGATTTTCTAAACCGTAACACAACATAATAATAGCTATATTTTTCCACATTTGTAAAGTCTGATTGCATAGAAAAGTAGAGTCTCTATCAATCAGCTTCTGGTATAATGAGAACCAATGTTGTTCAGTTAATACATTTCCACAGGGTGTGGGCACCCTGGTGGTCAATGAAGGCACTGCATTTCCTGTCACTTTTCAATGCATAAAAAGGAGTGTTGAGAAACAACACATGCATTACAGTTTTGGTCTCTAGCATATTTGATAGAAAAGATTTTATAGGACTTATTGTCTAAAAGCTTTATCCATCCATCCATCCATACATTTTCTTCCGCTTATCTGGGGCCGGGTCGTGGGGGCAACAGTCTAAGCAGGGACTCCCAGACTTCCTTCACCCCGGACACTTCCTCCAGCTCCTCCAGGGGGACCCCAAGGCATTCCCAGGCCAGCCAAGAGACATAGTCACTCCAGTGTGTCCTGGGTCTTCCCCGGGGCCTCCTCCCAGTGGGACATGCCTGGAACACCTCCCCAGGGAGGTGTCCAGGAGGCATCCGGATGCCCGAGCCACCTCAGCTGGCTCCTCTCAACGTAGATGAGCAGCAGCTCTACTTCAAGCTCCTCCCGTGTGACCTCCTCACCCTATCTCTAAGGGAGCGCCTTAGAGGAGTTGAGTTGCAGAGACCAATGTTCTGAACTGCTCTTAGTCTGACCCATCCGCCAGGACCTGTTTGCCGTGGGTTACCCTACCAGGGGCATGAAGCCCCCAACAACATAGTTCCCAGATCATTCGGGCACTCAAACCCCTCCACCACGTTACGGTGGCGGTTCAAGGAGGGGTAAAAGCTTTATGTGGTATTTATTATGGTTATATGATTACCACAAATTGTTGGGAATATTGTAAATGCCCTTTAATATATTTTTACACTAATTGTGACCTCAAATGTGGCAGAAGATTTTCCAGAAAAATACTCCAAGATCTTCCAGAGGAAATACTTCAGAGAAACGGATAATTTCATCACCAACCCCAATAACAGAGCAGCGTGAGGCTTAGAAGAGGCTATCCTGTCTGCAGAGTTCACCTAGTGCCCCCTCAAGGTTGCTGTGATGGCCGGGCTTCAGGACACAGAGGACAGGAGGACACAGAGGAGGGACCTAGGGGTTGTTCCTCTCCTCAAACTGCTCTCACACAGGGTCTGCTGACCCCACCTGACCAGTCCTCCTGTTTCACCTGCACTGAGACCTTTGACTGAGAAGCACAGTACGTTGCTGCCGTTAAATTTGAATTTCCCTTGGGATCAATAAAGTATCTCTCTCTATCCACACTGACATGTAACTTATGGTTGTCCAATAATTAAATTTTCATTACTATCATGGAGGCAGAATCAGCAGACATATTCTTTCTAAATGTGAAAAAGCCTAGATGCCCCATGACAATATTCAAACATGTCTTACCTGGTCTTATTTGTCTGTGGGTGTTCCTCTTCGTGATTCCTGTCAGCACATACCGCTTCTGAACGCATCACAGACAGCAGACAGCCTGATGGTGCTGCAAAGGTCAGGCTGCAATTCAGAGGCTGTGTTCAGGGAGATCCTATCATTTTTTGGGAAATGGGAAGTTTAATAAAGTTTGTTGTTGTGGGTATATACAGCTCCACACAGGCATCTGTCACTAAGGAAATTACAAATGGCTTCTATGCAGAAATCTGTGGGTGTGAAGAGTGCTAATGATTTCAGAGCCTTGTCCTCGTGGTTTAAACTCCAAATTTGGCTGCTGGTCAAGATACTTCAGATATTTTTGCCCGTCAGTCTTATTTAGTGTCAAGTGAGGCAACAGCGCGGTCACCATAGCTAATAAAATAGACTTTAGATAAATAAATGTGAACATGGCTCAGTGCATGCTGGTTTTCAAAATCTAGAATGTGATGTCTGAAGCTCTGTTACTCAAGTTAGACTTTAATCTGAGCTTTTACCACAATCTGACCAGAAAGAACTGACTTAGCTAACTACAAAAGATGAGCTGATTTGTGTTCTTAAATAAGTCTCCTACACATCAAATTACAATCACAAGACATCTAGTATTAGTTGAAAATCACACACCTACTACAGGATTATAAATAAATCAATTTTTGTTTTTGTCTTGACTTTTCAAAACAGATATTAACACTTATTTGGCAGTGTTTGCTAATGTGTGCATTGTGTCTCCATTGTGTCTCCACTGCTGAATATTCCACCACAAAGAAACACACCCCAAGCATCACTGCAAAATATCTATTGTTTACATGGTGTTCATATAAGAAATATCTAAAACTGATATTCATTCATTCATTCATAAATGTTGAACCTAATCATTTCTATTAGTAAGAACATGCCATATTACAACAAAAGTATGCATTTTAACAATATTAATTTTACCTGCCCTGGCCATCTGTATTGTTGCCCTATAGAATGTTGTGATGCCATTCCAAAACCCAGCTATAGTTGCTTCTTTTACTCTCTGCAATCATAATTTTAATCATCGGAAACATCTGGTCACTTGGGTTGTTGTGCTCTATGAGGCAGAACAACAATTCAGTTCACTGGCAGCAGGTGCAGAATGCTTTGAAATTATACACTGCAATACATATTTGAATACAACTTTTAACTGCTTTTAACTCCTGGAAACAGATGGCATTTTATCACAGAAAAACATGACAAAGACCTGGCTCATAGCTGCTTTTGTGATCCTGTTTGGGTGTCTGTATCTGAAGTCACAGCAGGGGCCCTGGAGATGAATGATGATGACAGTGCATTGTTGAAGCGCTCATCTTTTACTGGTTTCTTTTGGACAGTTATGGTCTGCTGTGACCTGGGAGCTGTGATCTCCTCTGGGCAGGTGTCACTCATATATCTAAGGTTCAGTTTCTTGCCCTGCTCTCACATTGTCGTCTTATCTGAGGTGCTTTTAGTTTATTTTGGTGGATCTGTTTGGATGACTTTTGAATGTTATTCTGAAGACTAGAAGAAATCAGTTTGATTTGATGTAGTGATACTGAAGCATACTTGTTACAAATATTTGCATTATTACTGCTGTGACCATTGTGACAAATTACTGTTTAAATTAATTAATATTAGGCTTATTTTCTGATCTAGGTTATAATGCTGTTTCCTCATCAAAACATACCTGGCATTGTCTTTTGTTTCATTCACACATGTTTAACACACAAACTGCATATTTAGGCTGAGTTCTACTGCCCCACGGTGTGTTTATAAACCCCATACACCTTCACTAGAAACATTTGGTTAATTTCAGCCCTGGAATTGTGCATCTCTGAGCAAAAGGTAAAAGGTAGCTGTAAACTTGAAAACTACTGCTTCATGACATCACAAGGTGGAATGGAGTATTTTGAGCTTTTGAGATGTAGACAGACTAATAATAAAGAGTTACTCAAACATGTGTGGATGAAATGAAACACAATTCCAGCTGTGTTTTTGATGAGGCAGCATTATACCATGGCTAAAAGCTGGTCAGAAGACAAATGTCAATTTTGGATAATATAGGATCTACTTGTAAGAAAAATAAATAAATAAAAATAAATACATTTATGCCCATTTGAAACCTTTGTGCAAGATCCCAAGATTCTAAGGAACTTGGTAAATGCTTGGAGTAAAGTCGCTGTTGTACCATATTGAGAGAAGCCAAATGAAGTGACTTGGGCATCTGTACTGAGTTAATAAAGCTCTGCCTGACATTAGTAATATGTCACCAAACCAACCAGCAAATGCATAAATAAAATAAACAGTAATAAAATAATTAGTAGACTGAATCCAAAACAAAACTGTAAGTGCATTGATTTACATGTGTTTTGTAGCTTCATTTATTGAGCTAAAACAGAGCATTATTTGTTGCTTGAATATTGTTGACATCTCTGTGATAGGCCACTCCAATTACTGTGTCAGACCAAATCCAAACCTATTATTACGCAGCACTATCATGTTTTTGCTGTCCCTGTGTGTGCTTCAATTAGCTCAACATGGTGACTCCAACTCTTCACAAACCATGGCATTTTTAATTGACAACACTATTAGATACAGCCTGTGCACTTCTACCATTAAACTTTTTTTTGTTTCATGTAGGTTTGTGTGTGTATTGTGGTTCCCAAGATGCATTGCTAGGCCCTAACAAGCGTTGACAGCCAGCATGCAGTTACAGTCCTGTGGAGAGGAAGACTTTCTGATTGGTCCATAGCTTTCGGGGAGCATAGACTTTCCAATTAGAGGCTCCAAATATTACTTTGGGGAGGCAATGGACAGTAGTCTTGGGAGATCAGGTCAACCTCTGGGTCTCATCTTGGCTGCGCTGGACAGCTTGTACCTCCTGTGGTGGAGAGGGAGGAGAGGTTTTGAAATGTATAGGGTCTAAGGCATGACTGTTTTGTGGAGCGGGTTGAGAAATGTTTTAAACAAGTGAAAATATGTCATTGCAGAGTGGGAAAAAAACTTAAAGCAAGAGTTATTTTGGGAATAAAAAGAGTTGCTGTGTGTTCCACATTATAAGTCTGTATGCATCGTGCTCTGCTTGTTCACCTGGAACTGACAGACAGGAACACAGAATTTGGGAGGCAGAGTCAATGCCAGATTAAAATGATACAAAAATGTGTTGCACCTTATCAGATCTGTGGACTTCATGACTTTATCCACAGGTGACAGACAGGGTCTATCTGGACAGGTTCAACCTCTCTGCTTTCCAATCTTGTTTAGTGCATGGGTATGGTTAGATTTGTAATCTTAAATTTGGCTAACTTGGGCCGTGGCAGTGGATTTTCAAAGGAACGGGAAGGAAAGGATTTTGACTTAAAAACATTGCCTGCAGTCTCTGTTTTACATTCTATAGCCACACATGTATTTTGAAAGTAGGCCAACTTTGTGAAGTCGCACTATGCAACTTTTATGGAGTAGTGTCTGCCCACTAACATGACTCACGCCAGAGTGATATGTATGTCACTCTGAATTGAGCTCTACACACTATCAATCTGGGATCATTCTCACTGAAAGCGATCAGAAAATGAGATGCGTCATGATGACTTTTTGAATCTGGTCGATGCGTCACAACAGCAGAACAAGCTGAAAAATCAAACTTTTGTTACATCCAGTTGAGAGAAAAGCACAGACATCATTCCTGTCCATAAAGCACCTTCTGCATGTTTTTTTTTACAAACTAAATAGCCCTTATTGACAGTAAAATATGCTGTAGTACATCTCTTGGCATAGCCATGTTTGTTTAGTTCATTGGTTTTTGTACAACCTTCTATGCTGCTCAGTGGCTGGTCCCCAACTACCTGTCGGGCCCTATCGCACCAGCAGGTGTGAAGATGGATTCTTGTGAGTTTGTAAACTCACAAATATCACAGGAATCCATCTTGCTGTGCAAGGTTATCTGACACCTGCTTGTCTCCATGGAAATGTTATTGCTTTCCCTGGAATGTTCCACAGCATGTGACCACACCATGCCAAGTTACAGGTGAGATCTGGGGAGGAGCAAGCCTGTGGCCACAGTATTAATTCATGTCTTTCAAGGTATTTTTCAGCAATGCAAACAGCTATAACTGTAGTAATAATAAATGCAAGATAGATAGGCTTCATACCATAGTGTGGAGAATTCTAAGCATTTTTACATCTTTATAATATCAAATTTTGCAGAACAATGAAGCTGACAAGACGCTCAAATCTAAAGATAAACTGTTACAAGAGCTGTTAGAGTGAAACTTATAAAAAAAAAGGTGTGAGCACAAAACTGTAGTGTGAATGTGTTAAAGACAGGTGACAAACAAGGTGTTAGTGTAAAAAGTTAACAAAAGTAACAATGTTCCTCCACATCTGCTGTTATAAAACCAGCTATGGCCTTTGATTAAAAATGTTCACATGAAAAGCATAGCCCAAGAGGTGGGAGTTGTTTTGAGTGCAGATAATTTCCCTCCTCACCCACAGTGGTAATGAACACAGGTGCACCCTAGAGGAGCGTCCTCACCTCACTCCCATTCACATTTCACCCATGACTGCGTGGCAAAATATGATCGAGACCGCATCATTAAATTTGCCAGCACCCAACAAGGAATTTGGAATAATGATGAGTCCTTTCACAGTGAGGCATTTGTCATTTACAGCGAACTGAACGAAGAAATAAAAGAGATTTAAAATGGCACCAAGATGAAACAAATCAATCAGTGGGAGAAAGCCTCTGTGGAGTTGCAATCACTGCGTTCAATATGGTATGTCTTAATGGTAAAGTCAATGGGCAATAGTCTAGCATGACCAAGGGAATTTTCAGTCTCATATTTGTGCGTTAAGGAGTTTAGGGACAAAACTTCTCCATACGGTGGGGTTATCTGAGTGAAAGAATAGTAGTGGTATAAGGACAGACTGGTCCTCCCTCCTCAGGTACAGCTCCACATAAAAGCTATTCACACACAGGTCCTAAACACTTTATTCAAATGAGCTTCTCTCTGCATCTTCTGGTGGAATTGTAGCACCACTTCAGCGAGCTTGACCTTTGCAAAGATCTGTGTTTTTGTTTTCTGGTTTATCAAGAGCAGCTTCCATTATGTTGAATGTGAATTAATGTTAGTAAATGCCCACTGCAAAACCAATTTGAAAGAGGTCGACTCACAAAATATTACTGAATGAAATGATATTTAAATACTTGTTTTATGTGTTATACTTCAGATTGATAGCAGCAATGAATACAACATTGTAGGGCACATATAGTCTTCTAAAGGTTAAAAAAGGTCATGGTAAATGCACCATATTAGTGGATTAGAGCAAGCATGAGATGTGTTTTAAAAAGGATCACATTAAAATAGCTGGTTGTAAAAATCACTGCATGAACTTAAAGGAAAAAAAATCAGTCAGTCAGCAAAATGATGCATGGTAGATGCTGTCCAACATTATATTGTTGCTTTGTTCAAATGTAGATTTATTTAAGATAAGATAAGATAAGATAAGATAAGATAAGATAAGATAATCCTTTATTTGTCCCACAATGGGGAAATTGCAGTGTCACAACACAAGTTTCAGAAACAGTAGGAAAATAAGAGCATGCATCAAAATCAAGATAAATAATAAGTATTTACAATCAACTAAAAAAACACAACGCTGTAAAGCTAAAAGGCACAGGAACGTTGCACAATAAGCGTCTTTGATTCTGAGCAGTGAACAAACAGCAGTTAAAGTGACTCCAGTATAGTAATATATAATATTACTACAATAAAGTGACTCAGATGATTGTGTACAGTGCAGTGATGGACAGTGGTGGTTAAATAAATAACTACTTTTTGAATTGCCTAAATCCATTTTAAATGAGATGAGGAGATGTGTTCTGCGATGTGCTGCTGCTCCATCTTGGTCTTTATATTAAACACCTGAGTGTTGGTAAATGCAAAGGTAGAATGTGTGACATTTACAGAATGTCATGTATTAATAACCCAGCTTTATTTCACAAGGATGAAACTGAAGTGTGAAAAAAGCTTAAATCATCACAGCGCTCACCAGGGATCACTTTTGCTGAGTGAAGAGATCCGGACAATGCTGCTAGAGCACATTTTTAATGTGTTTCTAGCCTCGAGTGCCAGACTGCTTATAAAAGAGGATCTGCGGTCAGTCTGGTCCAGTCCCTTATTAGTCGTGTTACTCCTACCTGTCTACCCACCACAGACAGACAGTAAAACCACATCTGAGTCTATAGGGTCAGATATGAGTCATCAGCCATTTACAATGATGGGAGATTATGCTACAATGTTTAAATAGGACATTATTGAACCAGGCCAAAGAAACAAGGACAAAGAGTAACAAACAGAAGTAGTGTGCTCTTAATTAAAATTGCTTATACTGTTTAATACTGGTTTATACTGGAGAACTATTAAGCGAATTTGAATTTGTGAATACATAGTCATTTTAATACAATTTTATATTTCCACAGCTAAATCAGTTAACCAGTGTTTTCTTGGTGATGTTCCAGATCTACACAAAACTTTAACTTATTGGCAAAACATTCCTGTTGGATGGAACGGGCAATTATTCTGCTCCAATGCTAACTTAAAGCACAAATGGAAATAGAGCCAGTGCCAGTGAGTAATGGAACAGACATTAAATCCATGCAACATTTTACAAGATAGTCAGAATGTCCTTGGAAATTATAGAATTATATGTATAAAGTTTAAAGTCAGTCTTCAGTGAAGTTGATGGTTAAAAGCTACTTAGCATGCTATGACATTTGGACATTATAGGACCTGCTGCCTCAAAGCTCCAAAACACACTTCTAAACACTCTCTGGGGAATCCGTGTGTGAGAGTTGGGCCGTCTGAACTTTTTTTTAGGTCAAGGAAAGTGAATTCTAAGGAAGCCTTTTAGAGCAACATGCATTTGCTTATCTGTCGCCAAAGCCATAATCACATTGTCACTCTCCAAGGGTACACTATTTAGGGACTTAACTTATAAACTGTAAATTACCATGAAAAGTCATCATCCCCAATGTCGTAAACCCAGCCAAGCCATTACCCTCTCCTCCGTCCTCCTTCACACAGAGTTACCTGCTTTTTGATAGCTGAATGCGCCTGGAATAATCATAGCCACTTTTGTAACATTTAAATTACCCCATGTGGAATCAGAGGTTTGAGTATTTGCATATTTTAACGGCGTGTGCGTGGCCTTGGAATGTTTATCTGTGCTCCAGAAGTAGGTATGGCTACTATGGACTAAAAGCTTAATGTTGTCCCGATAGAAAGTGGGGAGGCAGGGTTCTTGTCTGCTCGCACACACACACACACACACACACACACACACACGCACACACACACACACACACACACACACACACACACACACACACACACACACACACACACAGTGAATATACTGGGTGCATGCAACAAGCGGCACAGCTGGAGTTCAGAGCCCTGCCGGTGCTATACGAGTCAGCTTCACCTGTCATGTTAATTTGTGCTGAAATGCCAAATATCTTCTTTGGTCACACATTTTCTTTGTCTTTATAAAAGCGCAAACACCTCTCAGGAACACTGAGACACATTTCTCTACAGCTCATTCACCAGTTTCAACATGGCAGTTGCATCATTATAGCCTACTTAGCTGTCAAAAAGAATACATCTCAATAGAAACTAGAATATACAATCTGTCCCAAACACTGTTATGAGCATGTGTGCTTGTGAAGCTCACTGGGTTTATTTTTAGGCTAAGTCTGTGTGGAATTTGATGTTCATTCATTTGCATAACTTTAGCATAAACTGGTGATATTAACATTTCCAATGTACTTCATGTTTTGTACTTTGTCTTAATAACCAAATTGCTTTTCTTTTGAAGATTCAATAAAAAATCCTCCAAAAGTATTACTATTCATCAGCAGAAAAATGTGCAAAAGCTCTCATAGTTGCTCGGCAACATACCTGGAGACTCGATTAGAAAGGGTTTAATAAAGAGACACACAAAACTTGAGTTGTGGGGTCAACCAAAGAAGGCAGAGTGAGTTATTACTTTTAGGAGACTTTTATAATGCTTCTTTTAGTGTGCGCTATTTGATTTGCATAATTTAATTGAAAACATTTATTTCATGACAGTTGATTAATGAGGCCTCATAATAATTTTACATAGCTCCAGTTTGTCCTTATGGGTGCAAATGGGACAGATCAATTTGGCTTCTAGAATTACTGATAGTTTGTCACAGTGAGGGACAGGAGGACACTGGACAAACTGCTCTCCATCATGGACAATCACCAGACTATAGAGGGACAGAGAGGCTCATTCTCCCACAGGCTCCTACAGTGAGCGATACAGGACTACATTCATACCATACGCCATACAGCTGCACAACAACTCACCCTTATGTAACATATAATAATCCCTACAACTGTACAACAACTTAATCTTATGTAACGGATAAACTTATGTCCTTTCAATCATCATATCATTGCACTGCCTTTCTCGTCTCTTGTATATAGCTGTGAGCTTATATTTTATTACTTATTTTTCTATTTTATTTTTACTTGTACATATACATTTATTTATATATTTATGCCTTATTTGACACCTGTCTCTTGCAATCTTTTTTGCTACTGATTTAGAATTTATTATTACCATATATTTTTTACTCTTTGTTATTATTATATTGTGATGAGTGAGCTACTGTGTCCAAATAATTTCCCTTGTGGATCAATAAAGTTTGTCTAAGTCTAAGTCTAAGTCTAGTTGTGTTCTATTTGTAAAAGAATCTGGACTAAATAACAACAAAGCAGAGGGCCTGCTCAACTTGAATGGACTGTAACCTTCTTTTATATTGGATTTTGTGAGTGCTGCTGTCAGGCATTAGCTTAAATGACTTCTATTTCCCCCAAAAGCCTGTAAGAGTGTTTAAGAGCTTCTGCCCGCTAAAGGTCAGTGTCTGTCAAAGCCACTTCGAGTTAAATTAGAATCCCGCCATTCTTCCTCTCGCATGACTGCATATGCGGGGCTCCCATCAGGTAGATTAGCCCAGTGCAGGGACACAGCGGTCCTCAGGAGAACCGCACTTTCTAATAGCATTTTCTCCTCATTCACCAGGGGCCCAATTCTCAGACAAAGATTCTGACCTTGTCCCAAGCCACAGAAAAGTTGACTGTTAGAGGGAATTTATGTCAAAAAGTTTCACTTCCCTTCAGGAAAATGCAGTGGTGGTATAATGTTCTTTATGTCTATGACCTTTGAGTGCTTGAAGTATTAAAAATGAGGAGTTTTATAATAGTGCAGGTTGAATGTTACTGTCTCTCAAAATCTTGGAGTTTGAGGTTCAAGATGCTTCAATGGAGCCATATAGAAAGAAAGATCCAGATCTAAGAGTTCAAATTTGCCAAACAGCACAGGCTCCCAAATGGAGTCCCAGTGTCTGTTATTGCACACGTACCTGATATGGAAACATAAGTGCAGAGTTTGAACATCAACAGTGTGCTGTGTAGCATAAAGGTGTGCTTTGATCTGCACGGTCTGTCTCTCTTCTTATCACTGAATGGTGTGACAAGAGCAGAAAGCTCTGAGCTAATTTCATTCTGTTATTCTGCTAGAAGTAGTGTTGCCCACAGGGAAAGAATTCAGACTGTTTAATCAGCCATATTAATCATACATTATTTATTACAATTACAAGACTGTCTCAATATGCAGCAGTAGCCTAAACCCTGGAAGGCACTGGCATGAAAAAACCAGAGTGAATAAATCAAACTTCTTTTGGCAAATCTCAAGGAACAAAGTGTGTAGTTTGGGCGATGGCAAGAAAACGGCTTTAAGCATACATCATGTCTGTCCTCAAGCAAAACCCATGTCAACAGTTTTAATGAACACGTTTCAAACCAGAAGTTAATTATCACTGATAAGACAAAGGGAGACAAGGAAATGACTGATAAAGATAATATTGTTAAAGACATTACAGGCGCAAGTCTCGATATATCACATATCTAGATAAGAATTTCTCAAGTAAATGTAAACAATGTTCATTCTGAAATTAGACCAGAAAGCAATGATGCAAATGTTAAAACATACTCACAAATATGTTCTGTCCTGTCGGCTAGTTCTGACCGTGAGGTGAGAGGTGCCATTGCAGGTGTCTCATGTCTCTCCTTCAGGGCAGCTCTGTGCTTGGTGCTCCTGCCCTGCTCCCTCCATCTGTTTCCTTCCCATGCTCTCTGCTCCAGTGCTCTCAACCCTGTGTTCTTCGTCCATTACAGCTGTCTGAATGGTGCACCTCTCTTTAACATGTTAGACCAAGCTGATATGTCACACAGCGGCTCTCTTCAGTCATTACCATTTTAGAGATCATTGCCAGTCAAATGGTCTGTTGTTTCAAATGTGGAAATCATCTAATCAGTTTAACTCATTTATGTATTTATATATCAGCCTTACCCCATTATCCAGGCTTGGGACAGGAAATTACATAGGGGGCTGACTGTCAAAACATAAATAAATGGTGAAGGAATTTATATAAATAGGCCTACATACACATATATTTGCAATTCATACCAAGAACGAGATATACTAGTATGTTGCAAAGTTTAAAGTCAAGAATGTTCAATAAGACAGAGCCTAAAATGCAACCTTGAAGACTGCACATACTTTGCAATGAATAAGCATTTTAGTCCATTTAATCAGTATTATGATGCCAAATTGTGAGTGTTTATTTGGTGAACGTAAAAGTATACAGAGTGTGTGACTGAATTACAGATGTATGGTTTTTGAGTTTCTTTTAGTGAGATGCAGATGTGAGTCTGTTGCTTACCCAGTTTTGTTCTAATTAGTGTCTCATAATAAGGGGTTGCATCGCTGTGTTGATGAAGTAGGTAACTGATTATTCGAGTCTGCTTTGTGACAGGCTCTTAGGATGGAGTGCTCTTATTGTTAGCATGCTATTTAATGTGGATATGCTACATTCTTCAGTGAACCCATGCAATATTTGTTTTTGTTTTTTTTTACAGTTACATTTTTGTGTTACTATAGATATAATATGCAAGAAGAAAATAATATATAGCCATCTTACTTATATTTAATATGTTTACTCTTAAGTTACATTAAGAATAAAGGGATTGTACTCCTGTTAGCAGAGGTCATAAAGTGTAATCCCCTAATGACAGTGGGGCTTGGATAAGCTCACATTTTACTTTGAGGAGGCGGTGGCTACAGCAGATCCTGTTAGCTTCAATTTGCTTACTGCTGCTGAGGCGGCAGACTGAACTGAATGATAAGGACCAGGATGAGGCCTAATCTTTCTATTCCCCTCCCTCTTTGCATCTGTATCTCAAACTAACCACCACAGTTGATCTGCTATCGCCCTGAGCTCTACAAGGAAGCTAATAAATGTGCTTATGGGTAAATCAGTGTACATTTTAGTCTAACAATCACAATTTCTCTCAAAGGCTCAATATGGTGTGCAACCTCCGACTTTCACTTATTTTATCATTTTTGCCATTTCCAAAAGGCGGCCCCTCTTTGGTCTGGTTGACATTATGTGGCAAAGCAGAGATGACAATCGGAGCGACACAATCTCTGCCTCCCACAAACTGCCTGAGATTGGAGTCGTGCTGATGTTTTTGCTCACACAATCTGACTGCAGTTACTACTGCAGTTACAGCTATTTAGGAGACTTTGAGGACAGGCATTAATGGGGCAAGTTTTTTACATTTGAACACAGAGCTAAATTCTTGTGAACTTTGAAAAAAAAAACAACTTTCTTTTGTTTATTGTTCTTCATTTGAGCGCTGCTAGTGCTGTTTCATGAGCATCAGCAGCATTTAAGAGGGCTCAAAGCAGAACCTCCGTCTGAACCGGGAACACTGCCGGAGTGAAGCAGAGGGAGGCAGACGACCCAGATACCCACCTACAACTGTGTGTGTGTGTGTGTGTGTGTGTGTGTGTGTGTGTGTGTGTGTGTGTGTGTGTGTGTGTGTGTGTGTGTGTGTGTGTGTGTGTGCGCGCGTGCGCGTGCGCGTGTGTGTGTGTGTGTGTATGTGTGTGTATGTGTGTGTGCGTGTGTGTACGTGTGAGGAGCCCGCATAATGTATCAGAGGTTTATGTACACACATTTCAAAAGAGACTTTACATGTAGGCCTATTAGGATAGACTTTGACCTAAATCTATCTTTTCTTACTGACATCATTATGCATACCATCAACAATGTTGATTGTTGCTGCTGAAGTGAATAATAACCTATGATACAACACCGTCATATTCATTATATTTATTCCATTCTGGTAGCAGAGACTTTCAGAGGTGTGGGGAGGACCAGTAGATGGTTGTCTGTTTGGTGAGGGAGCACCATCATTCTGCTGCCCTCCTCTCTGACCCATGTGTTCCTCTCTGTGTGGAGGAGTGGCTCAAGGCTGAGGCTTTTCATTATGGAGCGAGTCCTTGGAGCAGAGCCTCAGTGGAAGCAGATGAGCTCAACTCTGGCAGAGGGCAGAACTATTATTCTGACTGAATGGAGTGAAAAGATCTTTTAATACACAAATAGGATTTGAGTAACATATCAACACAAAACAACTAATACCATTTAGTTTAAGAGTTTTTATGTTTATGATTATTATCATTATCCTTTCCCAAGTTTATTTAAGTGAAAATAATGGATTTTTACCAGTGTTTAGTGATGTCCTCGTACAATCCCTCTTTACACTCTAACGAAATGATGCAGATGATGATGACATGTAGTCTACTATGTCATCATTCCAGATATATATATTTTTGTAGAAATAGTATCTCAGTTATACATGTTTTACCTAAATTTGGCAAAACCTAATAAGTTATTATGGTTTGTGAGCGAGGATCTGTGCTCTTATTGTAAGGAATTGTAAATTATGAACGTGCAATTCCCGAATAACCCATTGTCTCAAGAGTGGAGTGTAGGGCAACAGCACTGATCTCATAGTCTCCAGAGCAAAACTGGGATTTAACACAAATGTCATGATCCTCTTGGAGTATGTGCCATCATGTACAGCCCTTCTCTTTGAATGTGGGGCACAGAAGAGTGTGGTCTGTGATGCCTGTAGACATAGCCTACAGCAAGAAACAAAAGGCTGTGGAGAGGAGCAAACTACTTCAACAAAACACATTGAGGTATGATATGTTTGTGTTGAGACCTCCTGTGTTGAGATGTTGAGTCCTAAACCTTCTAATGTCCTAAACCAATGGCAATTAACATATCTCCAAAAAAAAAAAAAAAAGAAAAAGAAAAAATACATGTATATGTATGTATGTATAAATATACATATATGTATATATACATATATATAACACCTTCAATTTAATGTTTGTAAATTAAAATGTTTGATTATTATTATTATTAAGTTCAAAGTGAACACCGTTTAATACAAAATGCTCAAATCAATTGTTATTTCACATCTTGGGTCTAAAGATAAAGAATACATTTCGTTCTTGAATATGTAGAATATATTCTGATGCGTGTAATCATAATAACATTTAAAGATCAGCCAGTTAAGGATTCTGCCTTTGTACCTGAATAGTGTTCTAATCCAGTGATAAAAAAACAAATAAAACATTGTCTGACTTTTCAGTGTTTGAAGGTTAATTATTCAAGCTTCCTTCTTCACACAATAAGCCGAGAACAGCAGGGATCATGGGGCGCAGCAGCTTTTCTTTATTCCCTCAGAGAGTGTGGTTGGAAGTTTAAAAACACTGTTGGATATATTTGAAATGCATATGTTGAAACCGGGACTCTGCCTTAAGCTGTAACAGTAGAACACAGACAGGCAATGCAATCAGTGGTCCAATGAGCAAGAACACATATCTTTTCTTTACAGTGATTATATCTTGGTCTTTTATCATTTCCATTATTAGGCTGTGACTCATGTATGTAATATTCTATATCCTCTGCCACAAGACATAACCACTCTCACATGGAAGTAGTAGGTCAAAATCTACTAAATTCCAACTTTGAACTTTTAGGTTAATCAGTGGACAATACTACAGTATGTTATGTTACAAATACTTGTAAGAAAGACTATAAAACTGTAATATTTGTGCTGACAGAAAAAGGCAGAGAATTGCTTTTTCATTGTAGATTTTAGTTTTTAACCATTAAACCAAGTCAAACTATCTCTAATTTGAATAATCCATTAGGCACTTCACGGTATTCATAAACACAATAAACTTGTAAACCATTGTAAACCAATGTTGTGCCCAGCTTTGGTTTCTATTTTGTGTGACTTCTGCTGTTTTGAGAGGAGTTCAAAAACACAATTTACCACAGGTGAATCAGCTGAAAGGTCTCTCCCTGTGTGTGTTCTTTTGAGTAAAGGTTCTGTACAGAGTGAACAGCTGTAAGCTCTCTACCCAGTTCTAACATAAGGTCTGTCTCCTGTTTGTGCTTTCTTTTGTTGTTTGATGCATCAGAATATTTTTTCTACTGCACCCAAGATCAACTGCTCCCTTCAGCTGTTCATCTCCTCTCTGTGTTTCCTCCATATTATAGGCTACCCAGTTTGTGAGGACATTTCTCACATACAGAGCACACACAAACACAAATCTACAGCTTTTCTCTTTTTTTTTCCACCTCATAACACTGTAATATTGAGAATTTGTTGCGTGTATCCTACGCCCATTACGGTAATGTTGCATCAGAAGCACTACATCCGGGTACGTCATCACTGGCCGTCACCCGGCACTTTGACAGTCTTCGCTACATTTGGGTCCAGTTTTATAAAAGTTTACTGTACATCCCGAGATTTTTGGAAAATATTATGGCCGAAGAGGCAGTCGCCGAGAAAATGAATGAACTGCAAGTTAACGATGGCAAAAAGGTGATGTTTTTTTCTCTTTGAACTCATATAGCATGTTAGCTGCTAACTATAGCTCAACTTACATTCATGTCAACGAGTCAGCGAGCATGCTCTACATATCTATAACTTGCTTTTCACGATTGTGACCGTCTCTATAATGACTTCATTCACATATTTAATTACTTTACGGAACGCTTTATTTGAAGTGTATTCAAATAAAAAATATGTTTATTGTTCAGTATCATTTGTATCTAATTTGGTGTACTATAACAATGGTATTTACAATTTTAACAGGGAGGAGCCGAAAGCAAAAAGAAGAGCAAAGGAGCAGCAGGAGAGACTGCAGGAAGAGCCGAGGTGTGTACAGATATTTTTAGGTCACTAGGAAGCATCCAGTTTTACCAGTACCTTTAATATGTAGTGGAGTTTCTTTTGTTTATGTTCACAATTAACTAAACCACGTCCAGGCATCCTAACAAAAAAAAAAAAATCAAATCAAATTTCTTCCCGTACATTATATACCTTTGAGATATAGTGTAAATCAGAATTCATAGTATCTTTCTTTATTTCAGCTCTCACCACCTCCTGAATACATTGAAGAGCGCCTTTCGTTATATGCAAAGTTGAAAGCGGAGCATGATGCCCTGATCGCACAGCGGGCTTCAAACGAGAGCAAGCCCATAAAGGTGACCCTGCCGGACGGAAAGGTGGTTGATGCTGAATCCTGGAAAACCACTCCGTACCAGATTGCATGTGGTATCAGGTATTCTTACCAATAACCAGTCATATGTATTTGACTACAGTACTTATGTTAGCAATTTTCTGTAATTTGATGTTCTGTTTGTGCCTGTTCAGTCAAGGTCTTGCTGACAACACAGTGATTGCCAAAGTAAACAACGGTGTGTGGGACCTGGATAGACCTTTAGAAGAAGACTGTAGCCTACAGTTGCTCAAGTTTGATGATGAAGAGGCTCAAGCTGTAAGTTTAGTTGTTAAACATTTGAATTGGCCAAGATCTTCATGATAAACACAAATAGTTGTAATAAATCAAGCTCTTGCCTTTGGTTGGAGTCTTAATCTGAGTCTACTTTTGAAAGGACACCAAAGCCTGATTTAATCTTAATGTCACATTATTGATGCAGGCTTTTTTTTTTTGTTTTTTGCTGCAAGGTCATAGTGATGAATTTGAGGCATGTAATCAATATAAAGCTGAAAGCTATGTTTGAATATGTAGCATCATTAGATGAGCAAGCAACACATCAATATGATTTAATTTGCTCTAAAATGTGCTCAGAAATTTTGCCCCCTAAAAACATGAATTAATGTATTTGGATTCACATTTAACTATAGTAGTAGACACTTTTCTTACAGATGTCTCATTGTTTTAGGTTTACTGGCATTCTAGTGCTCACATTTTGGGAGAAGCTATGGAGAGAGTGTATGGTGGCTGCCTCTGCTATGGACCTCCTATTGAGAATGGCTTCTACTATGACATGTTCCTGGATAACAACGAGTAAGTAATGATTTGCCAAAGAGCAATCCAGTGTAATAACAGTAATTATATTGTATTACATTTTTTATTTAAGATTCAGTCGAGTAATGCAGTTGTAATTTTTTCTTAACTGGTATGGAGATTGTACAGTCTGACCTTTAGCTGGTATGCGCTTAATTTGTCTCTGTAGTGTGTGCATATTGTCTGTATGGGGAAAAAAGAAAAAATATAAATATAATATTGTGGACAAAAACATAAACATTTGATTAGAGAATAATTGAATAATAGTTTAATTAACAAAATTCTGAATAGAAACACCACCACATAAAATCTTTTGAGTATGAATTTACACCTTTAAAACTTTTCTTATAAAAATCTGTTCCCTTGACCTTTTCCTGAAATGGATGAATTCTCCAGTCTTCAGGTTGCAGGAAAGCTCACACTGTGCTTTCTAATTAATTCTATAACCTCCATAATGAAGCCTTTTTATGCAAATCACGATTACAGAGAATGCGTTTTGCAAGGATATTTCGACATTGCAGTTGTAGCTCAAAAGCCAAGGACTTTGTGACCATAAAATACAATACAGTGGTTGTGCTGAATGATTTCACAGCTATTTAAACTTGATGAATCACAAAGTTTCATTACATTACATTGACATTACAACATGACACGAAAACATGCTTCTTACAAAATGTTACAAATAGTCTCTGTGTCTGTTCTGTACAGAGGAGTATCAAGCAATGACTTCCCTGGCTTGGAGAACTTGTGCAAAAAAATCATCAAAGAGAAGCAGCCATTTGAACGACTGGAGATTAAGAAGGAGACATTACTGGAAATGTTTAAGGTATTTAGAAATCACAAAATCACAATACCCAGGTCAGATTGGTACTAAACCGTGTTTGTTTTGACAGTACAATAAGTTCAAGTGCCGCATCCTGAACGAGAAGGTTACCACACCTACTACCACTGTGTACAGGTGAAGAATGGGTTCTGACTTTCTGAATTTTTTTTTTAAAGGTGCACTCCATGGAGATGTTATTGCTTTCCCTGGAATGTTCCATGGTATAGCATTAAACATCCATATAGCTTTTATTCATTACATGTGTTTCTATTGCTCAAAAATAATTCTTAAAAAATTCCTTCTGTGAATAAGGGCGACTCTCCACAGATCTGAATTGTAATGCATCATAGTGCTGTAACCTGCTTGTCTCCCTCGTGATAGATGGATTTAGTCTATACTGTGGAACATTCTGCACAAAGCAATAACATTTCCATGGAGACAAGCAGGTAGTGAACCCTCCATCAGAAAACCTGCGCAGTGCACTTTTAAATAATGTAGTTATTAAATATTAAATTTTAAATGTTATTAAGCTGACAAGAAATGTCTTTTGTCATTGTAGGTGTGGCCCTTTGATTGACTTGTGCCGAGGACCCCATGTTAGACACACTGGAAAAATTAAGGCCCTCAAGATCCACAAGGTAGGCATATTTAGAGTTTTTTTCTTTTTCTTTTTGACTGATGGTTGTTGAAATCAGTTTATAGTCTGTGCCCTGGATGTGTAAAAATCTTGTTCCTATTTCCAGTCCGTTTACCTAACACTACAATCCCAGGGGAGTGGAAAAAAGTGATGAAAAAGCAAATGTGTTTTTTTTTTTCCTCTGGTATGCTAGAATTCATCTACATACTGGGAAGGAAAGGCGGACATGGAAACTCTCCAGAGGATCTATGGCATCTCGTTCCCCGACCCCAAAATGCTCAAAGAGTGGGAGAAGTTCCAGGAGGAAGCCAAGAACAGAGACCACCGCAAACTGGGCCGGGTAGGGACTCCTGTGTGGAATGAAGGGGGGGCTTATTATGAGGAAAGGTCATTCAGCGTTAAATAAAACATTAAAAGATGCTGTTGTATTCCCAAAGTATGCTAAAACAAAGTGTAGGTCCCTAGTATAAAGTCTGTTGTTCTCGGTCAAATTGTTTTGGATGTTTTTGTTCACTATGTTCTGCTCTTTTGGGGCATTTGTGTGGTCCTTGGGAAAATGTTTTGCAGTGTTCAAAGATCTACATGAATGCTCGTACAAGAACTCAGGAATACTGGTTAAAACCTCTTGCCTGACTTCAGCTCTTGACGTCACCTGCTGTGTGGAGACTGCAGAAAATCAGTTGATGTGTTATTTTAACTTAAATATATGAGCTTAATGGCTAAACAATACTACATTTAACGATAATGCCCATATCATTAGAGCCACAGATTTACTTTATTAAAGGTTAGACATTACAGTTTATTTTATTTAAAATTAAAATGACAATTGATATTTTCTAAAACAGGAACTTCTATTTTTTGAGAAGGCTAACAACTACAGATCCTAATGGGTTACACTGTCAACATTGTTTTTAAATGACACCAGAGATTTTATCTTGGGTGACCTCAAAATCTTCACTTTCCAAGTGAAAAGTACATGAACACAATACTTTATAAATTATTTATATAATTAATAATCATCTATTACAGACCTCAATAAAATCAATACATTTTGCCCATTTAAATCAGTTTATTACAAATTTGTATATTGTTTCACATTAGGTACACTGTGGTTAAAGCAACCACATTTTTCATTTTCATGTAATTTTGTTAATATTGTCAATAATCCAAACTAATCTTGCTTTGGCAGAAGCCTGAGCCCCTCGGCAATCACATTTTTGAACAACAGGCCCCGCTGAGTGTACTGTAATGTCTACTGTGTGTAGAATCCCTCAGTAATGTCTATTGTAATGTGTCTGTTTGTTGTGCTGTGTTGTTGATGTATATGTCAAACAAGCTCTGTGTGTGTGAAAATGAATTTCCTCTTGGGGACAGTAAAAAAGTCTTTGTCAAGGATTTTAAGTTGAGGGTGTGTGCACCTTCTCCATTGACACAATTAAAGGTGTGGCTCTGTATCCTGGTTTTGACATAGTATTAATAATACTGCATTTTAAACATATGACATAACTTGTTTGTTTGTTTGTGTTTATTCTATTCTATAGGAGCAGGACCTTTTCTTCTTCCACGACCTGAGCCCTGGCAGCTGCTTTTTCCTGCCTAAAGGCGCTTACATCTACAACACCCTTATTGAGTTCATCCGAGTGAGTGCACACTTTCATTGCTCTGAAAAGACTAAATGAAATCAAAATTTTAAATTGGCTTCTTGGTGACTCCAGTGTACAAAATAATATTGTAATTATTATTTAAAACACTAGAGGCTTTTTTTTTTTTTTTTTCTTTTTCCAAATTTATTTCTCAAGGGCATGGTTGTCAAAAAATAATTGATACCTCGATACTTACCAATATGATGGAATTATTCAACAAAAAAATTAGGAACATTGAGTAAAAACCAAAATCACGAGAAATTATTGGACTTGTTGGATTGTTTGTAAAAAAAAATGCAGTGTATTCGTTTAATCAATTCTATCTTGTCACAGTGATTACCTGTGTAGCAAAATCAAAAATCCCTTTGAATTTGCCAAAGTGCCAAAAATATTATAATTATATACTTTCTGAACTTTTCAGAGAAGTTTTGGGCACTTACAGGTATCTGGTGTTCTTTTCTTGGCTTTAGAGTGAATATAGAAAAAGGGGGTTCCAGGAGGTGGTGACCCCAAATATCTACAACAGCAAACTGTGGCAGACCTCTGGGCACTGGCAGCACTACAGCGAGAACATGTTCTCCTTCGAGGTTGAAAAGGAGACGTTTGCTCTAAAACCAATGAACTGCCCTGGACACTGGTGAGCTACAAGACCATACAGCAACAAGACCATATAGCACAGGCAGTCCTTATTTGAATTATGTTTTTAAATAGAGTAAACACTTATTACCTCTACTAATTCAAAAGGACTATTTAAGAACTAAATGAAGTTACTTCTATCAAACTGATGATACAAAAAGTACCAATACCAATTTATTGCTCAAACTGTGAGGTTAAAAAATTTACTTTGGGGGCCATCATAGTCTCCCAATTAATGGGAAACACTGCTGTACATGTTACTGGTTTGAAGACGATATCACTAAATTTATGAGACAAGAGACAGATGTCCAGTGTTGAGGGAGATTAGCTCAGGCATCAGTTGTTTTGGTAGTAAGTGGGCACAGTATGCATTAGAGTGTGGATTTTTTCTGTTCAAGACCGGCCCTCGTCCAACAGAGCAGTGATCGAATCCAAATCGAGCCCGATAGGCATTAAGATATTTGTGTCCGAGTCCGACCGAACTCGACACAATTAAAATCACACTATTTTCATAGGCCTACTAATGACACTCGTAGGATATTGATTGTGTGGCTTCTAATGGACCCTCGAATTAGGACACGGCTAGAGAAGATACAAACTCAGGATATTGCGAAAATAATGAGAAGACTTTATTACTCACCTCTTGTAAAGTGGTAAATTTAAAGTGCAGCATCTCATCTGTATTATCCATAGAAATTGTCCACTGCAAATAATGACACCCAGTCCACAAAACGGCACTATTAATCCAGTCTGAGGCGTTCTTTGAAAAAAGGCGAGGGTGGCTCCTCACATGTGTCTGTTTACATCCACACACACGGGGTGAAGCTGTATTAGCGATAGTGACTGAACTTCCTGTGTACTATATCGCCAGTCTTTTATCCTTTAAAAATCACATATCTGAAGTATGGCACCATATTTCACAAATAATAACACTGTTTTGACTTGTATCTAAAGTAGAAGTGCAGTGCTCTGATCTTTTGAACACTTAAGAGTCTCAGAATGAGTGCCTTTACTGTAGACAGGAAACGGTAGCTCGGGTTTCCATGCTGTAGTGCGCATGCAGGATATTTTTGAGAAATTAAAATATCTTTAATTTTATTGCCTGACTGCGTAACATAGGCATAGGAATATCATCACCATGGATAAAAAACAGGTACCATCCTCGAGAAAAGTTATATTGTGTGCCTTTAACTTTTTGAAAGTGTAGTCCATAATGTCAGTACAGGGCAGGCTAATATCTGCCTCTTATCACATATTGATATTCAAAGTTATTCCAGCCCTCTGGCCTGAAGTTGACAGTTTTTCATTTCCTCTGTGTGCTGCAGCCTGATGTTTGACCACCGGCCGCGCTCCTGGAGAGAGCTGCCTCTGCGCATGGCTGATTTCGGCGTGCTGCACAGGAACGAGCTGTCGGGGGCGCTGACGGGCCTCACCAGAGTGCGCCGATTTCAGCAGGACGACGCACACATCTTCTGCTCCATGGACCAGGTTAAAGAGCAGGCTCATGCACTGGCATTACTCACCCGCACAGCTTGTCCCGTTTACAAGTGTCTGACTGTGAATTTAACCCAAGCTTCAATTTTGTCTGATATTGTAGCAAAATAAATTGATGCCATGTTTAAGGCTGCAAGATATACTGCAATAAAATCAAAATTTGAATGGATGCAATTAGTAAATTTGAAATCCTGCAGTTAATTTAAGTAGTAAATTAAGTAGCATAAAAATAAAATCAGTCATCTAAAAAAAATGCTAACCATGCAGTTTGACCTTTACAAAAATGTCCTGGAATACTCAGCAACAAATACCAAAATTGTGCATCCCTATTCATGTTGAACCCATATACATATGAATCAATATAACTGTAATAGCCATACAGTTTATTAGAAGGGCCAAACACTAAGCACTAACACCCACTTGTCTGCATAGAAATGATGTCGTTATACAGTATACTTTGTACCAGACTCACTACAGCAAGCCCACTGTCGTACCCTGTCCAAGGCCGCGGTAGGTGCTGGGATAGTTTTAACCCCTTGTAACTGGACAAATTAGAATAGTTTTTTCTAAGTGCATTTTAGATGGTGAATTTTATTTGCTCAATTTTATTACACTGTCGAAGTCTGTTATTACTAGCCGCACATTCTGCCAACAGGAAGCACTGCTTAAATGGATCTACATTTGGATGATATTTTTGTAATTAATTTGTTGCAAAGCAGCATCTCACAGTGTCCAAGTAATTTTAGTGCTTCTCTTGTCATTAACAGCAGTAGATTATATATTCAAATATCTGCTAAACTTTTGACGTTTCCCCCTTTGAGACCTCTTTTCTACTTATGATATTTTGAAGTGCTAATAATAATAATAATAATAATAATAATAAAGAAACTGAAGTCTTCTTTTTTATAATTGTCTTTTTATTCATTGTCAGGGAGTCATTTAGCAGTGTGCACCAACAGGATTTCTTTAACATTTGGTTCTCTGCAGATAGAGGATGAGATCAAAGGCTGCCTAGACTTCCTGCGGACGGTCTATGACGTGTTTGGCTTCACTTTCAAACTCAATCTTTCTACGCGGCCAGAGAAGTTCCTGGGAGAGCCACAAATCTGGGACCAAGCAGAAAAGGTAATGATGGATGAGAATGCTCCGTGGTGAGGTGATCAGATTGGAAATGCAGGAGGGAGTCTGCAGGCACAGACAGGCAGCAAATGGGGAGCATGTGATTTGAAGGCACAAAGGGCGTTTAGATTGTAATGAACAAGTCTCATTCGGCTCCTTGTTCTGAGGCTGAAATTGGTCCCCTGTCCTCCGAGAGTCTGCATCAGAGTTATTAGTGTCTGCTTTGGCTGTCAAACAGAACAGTTCTCAAAGCACAAGCTTCGATTTTATTGTTATTCTCTTATATTGTGTGCAAGATCTTGAGCCGCTTTAAAATAGCAGGTAATATTTAGAATGAATTTAAACAAAGTAATGATACAGGTAACAAAATTATTCTGAACAAAAGGCAAACTTTATTGCTTTTGCCCCCAGCCTTAAATATAATTTCAAGAGTCTCATGAGTAAAAATAATGAATGGAGGGGCAGAACGATAATGGATGAAATCAAAGCTAAATAATTACTTACATTTGTTCTGCACTTTATAAGCCTCTCAAAGCACTACACTATAGTAAGGATGGAAAAAGGGTAAAAAAAAAAGGGTACACAGTAATGGGACATTTTATATAACCAGATAATTGCCAAGAAATATAGAGATTGCCATTGTATCACCAGAATGTTCAGGAAAAAGCTACGTGTCCATGATGATGTCTTCTAGATCATTGTTGTTTTCACTTATAACAAGGTACAATACTACCACAGTTGTGGAGTTTATTTATAATATTATTTAGATTATAATTATTCATATCCATAAGATTTTTAAACTGTCAGCAACTTGAATCATTATTGTGATATAATCCTTAATCGCAGTTATTGTGGCCATGATAATTGTGCCATCAAATTTCGGTATCGTCCCTTTACTACAGTGTAGTCAATATTCATGGTAGAAATCTTGTGTAGCCATAGCTGCCCTGGGGTAGACTGACAGAAGCAAGGCTGCCAATCTGCACTATAGGCCCCTTTAATACATGACTCACACACCACATTTGTACTTAGAAGGGTGAAGTGTCTTGAAAGTGGATGAATCACACAATCACGGTATGCACTGATTGGAACAAATGTTTACCAATAAGCTTCTGCCACAATATATTAACCTCTGTTTGGAAAAAGCTAAAATCTAAACTTGTAATATTCACTGATCACAATACCCGCGGCAGTGGCTCAGGTGGTACGGCTGTCATCTTTTAACCAGATCTATTTTTCTCGGCCAGACCTGAAATAACATTTGTGCCTGTAAGAATTCAGCTGCAGTGGTGACGAATCAGTGATGAATGTTTGCTTCAACAAAAGTGCCAATTTAGACTCACAAAAATAAACTGTAAATTTCAAGCACTTGGCACATTCGAACGTGTTGCTTGATTCCATCACCTCATTAACTCTCAAAGAAAGTATTATTGAAATTCACACTGTGAATGACTTGGTGAAGATGGTAATTATAGGGAGGTCTAATAATTAAATGACATTACATAAGTTTTACATTACACAAAATGGATACATACCTGGAACTCTGTTTTGTTTCATTCACACGTTTGAGTAACCCTGGTCTACTGGTCTGTCTACATCTACAAAGCTCAAAATCCTCTGTTCAACAGCTACCTTTTACCTTTTGTTCAGTAGAGATGAGCAATTCCATCATCCAAATGATTCTAGTGTATGTGTATAGAGTTTAAAAACACAGTGGAACACTTCTGTATTACCACATGGTATACTGATTTCAGTTTGTGCAAAGAAGTTTGTGCGTTAAATGTGTGAATGAAACAAAACACAACCCCAGGTATGTTTTTGATGAAGAAACAACATTATAACATTGATCATAAAATAGCATAATATAGGCTCTTTAATATTTACCAATGTGTTCTCTGATTTTTAGCAACTTGAAAACAGCCTGAACGAGTTTGGTGAAAAATGGGTGCTCAACCCTGGTGATGGAGCATTCTATGGACCAAAGGTAAACGATAAACTGCACACAGACTTTATTTAAACAGCAAGGCTCAAGAATGTTGCCCTTTCTTTGTAGATTGACATTCAGATCAAGGATGCTATCGGACGATACCATCAGTGTGCTACTATTCAGCTGGATTTTCAACTGCCAATCCGCTTCAATCTCACCTTCGTCAGGTTTGTCTGCGAAAAATGTTGAGTACTCGGACAAATTGAGATGCCAGACCTAAATGTGTGTGTTTGTGTTGTAGTCATGACGGAGATGACAAGAAGAGGCCTGTGATCATCCACAGAGCCATCCTGGGGTCAGTGGAGAGGATGATCGCCATTCTGACTGAAAACTACGGAGGCAAATGGTGTGTGGCTCTACAGTTGTCTGGTCAGCCATTAGGCCTGTCACGATAACAAATCTTGAAGTTCGATATATTGCTGAAGTAAATATAAACGATAAATCATAATATTAAATCTAATTTATAACACTGACACAATAACCCAAGAGCAGATTAATATCACCAAAATAATTTTAAATCTGCGATAGTGTTACAAAATCATGAGCTGCAATAAATAAATAGCAGAATTAAACAATTGAGTACTTAGTTTGCATCTGTAATGAGTTCTAGAAACCCCTAAAAACTGTTTTAACTGTCATATATTGAATAATAAGTCGATATAGCAATTACTGTGACATGCCTACCACCCAGTCCCTTCAACATTCTGCTCAAATCCAGAAGGGACTGGGACCGGACAATAGAGTGTCGAAAAACCTCTGTCCAAAACTTGAGATGATCCAACCACAGTTCCTAATTTGTAGCACCTGTCTCTCGCGGACCATGCGTCTCTGTTATTGGTTAATCTGCCTGTCAGTCATGCCCTCTGAAATCAGGGAGACAGGATACTGCTTCAGAGCCACTCGTCTTTGTAACGTTTTGTGAAAGCGTGTGGTTCTGGCTGGCCAGGTAAGCACTACAGTGATTCAGGCCTGATAATAGTTTCCAGATCAGACCTAGAGGGCTGCAGTTGTGTGGGGAAGTAAATATTAGCACAGGTCACATGCACTAAATACAGCCCTGCTCTGTTTCAGGCCGCTGTGGCTCTCTCCTCGCCAAGTGATGCTGGTGCCAGTGGGACCGACCTGCGAAGAGTACGCCCAGAAGGTACGCGCCCCAACTGCTGTTTATTTTCTGCTCCATATCACTGCTCCTCGCTACCACAGACTGTTCTATATTATTCAGTACATGCACTAAAATACTAAGTAGATACTACTTAATTAAACTAGGGAAGATGCAGCATATTCTTTGTGTACATTGCAATATGACCACTAAATTAAAGGGCCCATATTGCGCTATTTTCTGATCTGTTATAATGTTCTTTCTTCATCATAAATGTATCTGGAGTTGTGTTTTTATTCTCACATGTTTAACACACAAACCCTGCATATTTAGTGTTCTTCTCTCAAATGGAAAACACTGCTCCACCTTGTGACGTCATGTGGTAATATAGGAAGTGCTCCACTGTGTTTTTAAACTCCATACACCTTCACTAGAATCATTTGAATGATTTCATTTGTGGAATTGCCAATCTCTACAAAACGTAGCTGTTAACTTGAAAATTACCAATACATGACATCACAAGGTGGAAGAGAGCATTTTGAGCTTTGGAGATGCAGAGAGACTAATAATAAAGGGTAACTCAAATGTGTGTGAAAGAAACAAAGCACAACTCCAGGTATATTTTTGAGGAGATAACAACATTATAACATGGCTTAAAGCTCACAAGTGTCAGTTTTGCGTAATATAGGACTTGAAAATATCTTTACTGTGCCGTGCCCTGTAATGGATAGAATTTATTAAGTTAAGCAGAAAGTGAACTTGTCCTCAGGCAACCAAGAGAAATTAAGCAAGTTTGACGATATCTAAATTTGCCAAAAAACTAGATCCGAGCACTGACTTCTATGCACATGTAGAACGAATGCTGGCTTGTATCCGTGTATTAATTAAACTGGCCACCATAGCTGAAAGCTGCTGAAAAAGTACCCTAATTCTTAAAGACGGACTCAGGCTACATAAAAGTTTGACTATAAAATTGTGCATTAGGCAGTTGGTAAAAACATGAGTTGTCAAACTGTAGTGCATGGCTTTGGCACTTAATTTAGTTTTAATATATTGCAGATCTGCTTTGAACAGCCAAATAAACTATCTGTTTGATGCTCCAGGTCCGACAGGAGTTCCACAATGCAGGCTTCATGAGTGACGTCGACCTGGATCCTGGCTGCACTCTGAACAAGAAGATCAGAAATGCACAGCTGGCTCAGTACAACTTCATCCTGGGTCAGTACTAGGGCTGGGAATCACAGGGTCCCTCACCATTTGACACACGGCTCACGATATCGTATTATTACGATATGGGGGATATACATTTTAACAACAGTATTTCTTTGTTAAATCACGACCTGCACAAAGTTGATATGAAATACACCCAGTTTAATCATTAAAACAGAAAATATGTCTAGTGCATTGCATAAATAAGTTTCCTTCTACTAAGTTAGCAACAAAATTGCAGTGCGGTCACCAAAAAATTGCTTGAAACTTGTATAGAGGATTTTCCAAGGAAGAAGAAATCCAGCGACTGTTTGTCCTTTTTCAAATGTTGAATGTGTGTGTGACCCCCCCTGTGTGTGACACCCCCCTCACACACCCTAATTAGAAAACCCTCCTTCCACCTCCTCCTTACCCTTACACTGCTTGTTTACAGCCGGTGTGCATTCAGAATTGCTGTTGCTGCTGTAACTATACTGTATGTTTTCAAATGTAATTTGATAACAAGCTAGCCTCGTACACAATAACGATACAGTATCAACAGATTTAGTATCCCGATATGTTGATATTTTGATATTTTTGCACACCCCTAGTCAGTACCAGTCCATCTCACCACTGCTTTCTCTGTCACCTGTAGTCTGTATTGATTTGTCTTCCCTCTCACTCATATGGTGTTTTTGACTTTTAACAGTGGTGGGAGAAAAGGAGAAGACCAGTAACACAGTGAATGTCCGCACCCGTGACAACAAGGTGCATGGCGAGCGCACCGTGGAGGAGTGCATCGAACGACTGAAGCAGCTCAAATCCACCAGAAGTCGGAATGCTGAAGAAGAGTTTTGAATGTTCTTAATTTGTCACCGGTTGTTGTAGGTCTGGTAACTATATCTGTCTGGGGTCATACAAAATCTGAATGTGGGATGAAGGTAAACTGTATTTTTCCAATGAAATAAACAAATGTCATGATATTTTTGTTGTTTTTACTCTCATAAATGCAGTGCAGTAAAATGCATTGTACATAATCATAATCGTGTCACTATGTAATTGCTGGTCTCCATGGAGATGGTATTGCTTTGCCTCTAATGTACCATAGTGTGGAATTTAACCTTGCATCCAATGACAGGTTACAAAAAATCTTGGGAAAAGGTAGTATAGAGGCATTTAATGCTATACTGTGAAACATTCCAGGCAAAGCAATATTACCTCCATGGAGACAAAAGCTCAGTACAACAAAGGGAATGGTTTTGGAAGCACCTTAATCATTTTGTTATCTGTAACATCAGGGAACTGTACATGATTTACAATGGTTGAAAACTAAACTGCTTTTCATGCCAATACAAAAGTGTCCTTTATTACTCGTTTCAGATTTTGATTCTTGTGGTTTTCTTTCAGATCTTCACTCATTAAATAGCTTTCCAGTTGTGTTCAACTGAGCATCAAATCTCAAGAATAAGATGGAAAACTGAACAACTTGCTTCAGATTTATAATGTAATGTTCACTTTGGGCTGCTGAGAGAACACCTGATCTCCAGCTCCTCATCTCATGCTTAATGGACCAACACTGTTCACTGCTCCACTTCAAACCTGGTGCACAAAAAAGCCCTACGCTTAGTTGTATTTCTGCTTGAGTCTACTAATGCTGTTCATAATATTTTCCATAATTACGGCTGTAGACTGTAAATCAGCTGTAAACACAATATCCGCCACTAGTGGGCACCGTTTCTTTGCGCAAAACGGGAGGGTTCTAGAGGTCTCTACAGCAGAAAACCATGAGAGAAAAATTGTACACTTTGTAATAAATCGGTTTAGCTTAGCTTTACGTCATAAAAATATAAAATTATTACATAAAAGAGAGTAGTGTATGCGAGTTAATAGGCTAAATTTTATTTAATTGAGGTGTCCTTTTTGTAAATTCTTGTTTAGTAAGGCTTATGAGATTATTTGCCGTCCTGTCTCTGACCTTCAAAACATTAAGACATAGGTCAATGGCATTATAAGTGTGTTGCAGAGTAGGCCTATTAAAGCAGCACTATGTAACCTGTGTTTTGGTGGGAGGTCCGGCACCTGCTGGTCACCATAATTTTCCATCTTGTATTTATTCACTTCAGCAATACCTTAAGAAACTTGCATTCTTGTTGTTGGCTGACCCTCCACCAAATATATTAGGCTCCACAATGCACCATTTAAGCTGTGTGTTCATAGTGATATTAACTTTTGGCCCAACATTTATTATTTACCTCTTCAATGTTACATACCCAAAATACAATGATTAGATGGACAAAAGGCAGGCCTCATTGTATCCATTATGACCAGTAGGTGGAAGAGCTGCCCAGGGATTCTTCAGTTCAGGGGAAACAGGAGGGCTGACGTTGTTAAAGTGTGGGAGAGAAAAACATTTTGATAAGGGGTTAATGAAAGAGTCAATGGAGTGAGAGAGCGCAGCATGTGTGAGTGAATCCCTGTATGTACGCTCCAGTGCTAACCTGCAGACAGAGGTCACAACACTCCGCTACCCACAGAAAAGCCCACTTCACTGGAGGAACTATTGGGGTCTATTAAAATCACTGTCAGTCGCCTAATTTCAATTCAGTTTTCTTGCATTACAAATTTGGCCAAACTTCATCGTCGCAGTTTTATTTTGGTGAAATACATAGTTATTAACATTTTTGGGAAACACAGCTGGGTGTATGCAGGTTATGCTGGTTATGATGGTCACATCTGATGACAGCTATTGTGCAGTTCACTACAGGCCTACTGTGGTCAAATTTGCTGGAGTGAACCCAATTATATTATGCATGTCTTTTCCATTATCAAACTGTTACTTGTTGGACAGCCTATATTTAAAGGGGCACTTTTCTGGTAGTTACTCCGCCCCTGTCTACATATTGCTTTGCCTGAAATATTCCACAGAATGGCTTTAAACCTTCAATAACATTCTGACCTTGAGTGGGGTCACCTCTCCACAGAGCTTTCTCGTGGTGTTACCTGCTTGTTTTCACAGTGATAGATGTTTACTTACTTACAACTTACTAATTTTTTTTTAATTTTACATTATTTTGTAATGTATATGTCCATGTATAGCCTATCTTTGTCTAATACTGAGAGATGGAAAAGCTGGTAGTCACAGCAAGTAGGCAGGCTTTAAGTTGTTTCTGAGAGTCTGGGTTGAAGCCATGCTGGGAACAGTTGTGGTAGGCTAATGGTACATATTGTGGTACAAGAATAACTACATCCATAGAGTTACATTAGTTACATTAACCTTACCTAACTCATGTGGGTTGCATCTTTGTCTCTTTAGGTGTTCATTGCTGTGATATGTGTCAATAGGCCATTCCACTCCCATGTTTTGTCCATTCTTAAGCTGTATTGTTTGTACTGATCCTTTTATTCCCTATTTATTTTCTTAATGTCTTTGCCATACAATAACATATCTGTCCTCAAAATATCTTGACAACATAGTAAAATGCAAAGTAGTTAAATCAATAAAGGAATACATAATTGGCTTTTCCACCACAAGGGTTTCATCACACATCGTACAGTAATTTTTTTGTCATCACGTGTTTATATTCCCTCACCATGATAACGAGCAGTAGCCACCATCGTTGTTCATGTGAAACGTTTTTCCCTGACAGTTCCAGCCAAACGCCCCACTCCTCCCTCTGCCTTCTCATTCCAGACTCACTGTTTCAGAACCAAAGAAACGCATAATATTTGAAAGAGCACCAACCACTTTCTCCTCTGTCCTTTCTACAGCCACCAGCACGCCAACACGACTGCAGCCCCTCCTGGCCCATTACCCCGCACATAACTGCTACCGAACCCCAAATTATGGTGAGCCGCTTGCAAAGTTAGTTTTGCTTGGGAAAACCGAGCTGCCATCTTTAATATCATAATGCAACCAAATTATATGCTTCTAATTGGGAAACGTTTGATCACACGTCTCTGGCATCTGGAAAGCTAGCATGTGACCTGAGCATGCTTTTTTCTCATCTCCTAAAGTATGACCTTTCTTCTGACCCGGCATAAATTAAGGAAACCACTTTGCACTGAGGGGAGGGCCTCGCCACCAGTCACACCCTACATGTAGCCAACAGTAACATTTGGATACGTTTCACGGTACACGGCGCTGATGTAGGTCTGTAGGTTGAGCGAATACAAGACAGCTGCATGTCCAAAGAACTACAGGGTTCACTATTCTTACATCAAACATCAGAAGTATCTTTAAAATGTCTTGCCATGGTTACATCAACTGCCTTTGTACACATCTTTAGTAGTAAACGCAGTCAAACTAATATTTAGTTTCTTTAATTTTCTGTTATTTAAAAAAATCCTCCAGAATTCAGTCAAAATTTTGAGTTGCCAAAGAACTGACTGCAACATTAAATTCAATTTAGTATAAGGTCGCAAACTAAGCACCATTAGCATTAACTATGCTTTGGAAGTTTCATTTTGCCATGAAAAAAGGATTTCTAAAGCCATGCAACTTACTGCATGTGAATACTAGATGCTGTCCATTATTATTAATCCTCTGAAAATCCTTTACTTAACCAAAATGGATTCTTCTTCTTGTATTGGCACTTTACGACCTATATCACCACAGTACACAGATGCGCAGTTATGAAAGGGTTAAAATACTTAACTAAAAGTGTGTAAAGCATTATAAATTTTAGTTAGTTGGAACCATGCTTAAAAACAATATACAAAGATATGCAGATTGCAATAGCAGTCCTGCCAACAACTGTGCGTTCATTTCCATGTGTGTGGGAGATCCAAGATTTGCCCTGATAAAACACTTTTTCTCCTAAATTCACTCAGTTAACACACCCTAACTTTGACAGTATTATTTAACAGGTGTAGAAAGTTCAACAGTGTCAGATTACAGCAGTAGTAAAAACAAAATGGACTTTAATTAGCTCCTGACATCTTAAAACCAGTGCTGTTCCCCCATCACGAGCTGGAGTTGGTTTGTTGCTAATTCTCTTCTCATTGATTTAAGTGCAAATCAGCCATATTGAAGCCAGTGGAGTTCATGCCAGTGTTTGTTGGGTTTGGCTCTGCCCTGGTCCATGGTGAGACTCACAGCTTCATTACAACAGCCTCTGCTCTGCCCACAGAAATAACACCTTTTTCTTCATTAACTGCCTCACTTTGGGAGTTGGCCTCACTTTCTATCCAAATGAACAGTGTGCAGGTACATACACTCTACACATCTCCCTATTAAACACCAGTCGGAAATTGGCCTTTTACACTATATTCTATGTTATAATGAAAAACCATACCCGGACTTGTGTTTTGTTTCATTCACACATGTTTAACACACAAAACTGCATATTTAGGCTGTGTTATTTTCTCAAGCTGAAAGCACTCCACCTTGAGATGTCTGGTAATACAGGAAATGATCCACTGTGTTTTTATCTCCAGACACCTTCTCTAGAATCGTTTGGATAATTTCAGCACTGGATCTGCCAATTGCTACTGAACTAAAGGTAAAGGTAGCTGTTAATTTGAAAACTGCCACTTCATGACATCACAAGGTGGAACAGAGCATTTTGAGCTGTGGAGATGAAGATAGATAATAATAAAGGTTTAATCAAACGTGTGAATGAAACAAAAACAACTCCAGGTATGTTTTTGATGAGGTGACAGCACTGTAACATGGGTTAAAACTCACAAGAATACATTTTACAGAAAGTGGTCTGACTTTGAACTATAGGGCAGTAGAAAAGCCAGAAATTGTACTCAAGTAAGTAATCAAGTTTTGATTCTGAATAATTACTTTTTCATTGACTTTGTTCTGAATACAACCAAATGAAAAAGTAGCTGTAACTTGTACAAATGCTCAAAAAGTATTCAAAGTGCATATTTTTGGTACATGTATTTAGTTATATCTCCTCAACACTGTTACTCAAATAATGCACAGGAAACTTTAAAGTATTTTCTTCTTTGGCCAAAAATAGCTATAAATCTTGTCATTTTTATGTGTCAAATGTACTGCGTGTGTGTGTGTTCTTAAATTGTTCTTGGCTTGGCTATTTCACTGACTGAGGAGGAATATTCAAACTTCATCTAAAAATCTTAACAAATCATTGGTACTGGACAGCAAGCTGAAGCGACTTCCCTCTAATCTTTATTCAACCGCCATAACCTCTTCTTTGGCTATTTTCTGACACATGATATATTTTATAATCTGTTTGGCTCAGGCTAATTCCAGTGCAAGTGTAGTTCTGTGAATTCCTACTCTCTCTCCAGGCTTTAGTCTCTTCCTTAAATGCAGCTACCAGATGTTTAGGCTAGAAGTTGTTCACAGAGCAGGCCTCCTTTGCATGTACACTTTCTATTGATCTAACTTTTTTCACTTATATAGTAGGAGCAATTTCACCTCTTTATTCTCCCCAGTGGTAGTTTACTCAGCGGTAGGGGCTTCTGTTACCCACAATGCACCTCTATGTGATGGACCTGACGGAGTTGAGTAAATCACTGGCCTGTGGTGCTAATAGGTAGCAGTACAAAATCAGAAGTGGGACCACCCAGAAGCGGGAGCATCAAGTCAGATGTAGCATGCAGCACTGTAGAACCATCCTGGGACATTAGCCCCCCCGCTCACCCCCTCACACACACACACACACACGCACACACACACGCACACGCACACACACACACACACACACACACACACACACACACACACACACACACACACACACCATCTCCATCTCGCTCTCTAAGCAACCCAGGAAAGGCCTGTCTGGCATTCACTGTGCACTGATTCATATTTGGCACTTCCATAAAGGTTCCAAGCTCTTGCAGTTGTTTTGGGCGTTTTGTCGGCTGTTTTCGCTCCCAAATGGCCCTTTTGGAAAAACCTATAAACATCTCAAGCCAACAGGAGCATGTGCCTCTCTCCCACATAAGGATCTTTGGATGTCCTTGCAAGAAGCAAGTGAGAGAATTTGTTCCATGTACAAATAGGGAACATTGGAGTGTATTGAGCGGTGCTGTGGTGTGAAGGTGGCCGTATGTGGGGCCTCTTTCTTTTTATAAAGGCAGATGAAACACAGGCAGAGCTGGAGGGCTGGGGGGATCCTCCAACACACAATACGCAGCATATTGCTCAATAACAAGACCCGAGTCCCTGTTGTAGCATAACAACAGTGTACCTCAAGGGGAGGCCCCTGAGCTGTGCGCACACGGAAACCTAACAAATCCCCACTGCCGCTGCGTTTCCTGTTGGGAATAAGAAGCATGCAGTGAGAGCTATGTGTTTGTTAAGTATTTTAAGTGCATCAGTTTGTGTTTCTTTTTTTTCCATTGCATTTGCAATTTGTTTATGAAAATCAAGATTCTGTTCTCAGTAAACAATTGAAATATGTCCAGAGAGAGTTAACATTCAAAAGAAGACTGAGTATAGCACAACTCCAAACTTCATGGTTGGCAGGTTGGTTTAGACTTGTAGAGGTCCCATGAGAGTCACAGGAAAATGTTGTTACTTTACGAATTACTTACATTTTATTCTATTGTTATACATCTTGCAACTTTGGCATCAGCTGTTTCCTTAAACTAAATACACTACACTGCATTCTCACCTCCACAAATGCACAGGATAAGAATATAATGAATCAGATTCCACTTTTTCATTTGCACAATCCCATCTTCATGTGCACTTTTCTTGTATTATACAGGTTATAGATAACATTATAGCCTCAAATGCTTTATTCTGACTGTTTAAAGGGGCACCGTGTAACTTGTGGTGGAGGGTCTGCCATCTGATATCTCCATGGAGATATTGTTGTGTTACTAAGTATGTTCCACTGTATGGCATTAGACTTTTCAATGTTGCCATATACTTCTTGGCTGCTTCTGTCTTACAGCTTCCGACAACATAAATCATGCTGTACCTGCTTGACACTGTGCATTAGTGTGACTGTGCAGCCCTCCTGGTGCACTCCTCACAGGGATCCCACACAATGGCAGACCTATGCAGAGGGATGAATCAGGGCGCTTGTGTCCGTGCGCAGGCTGCCGTTTGTGGTGCTTGTGGTGCCTGATGTGTTAGCAGAGAAAACAGCTCCGAAGCCAGGCCTGAGCACTGGGCTGACCACTGACCGCTGCTGCAGGAGAGACAGAGAGAGAGAGGGAGAGACAGAGACAGAGAGGGGGAAGGGGGGATAAGAGAGAGGGGAGAGAGAGAGGGGAGAGAGTGAGGGAGAAAGAGGCAGAGAAAGAGGAGAGAGAGAAAGGAGAGAAAAAATAGAGAGAGAGAAGAGAGGGAAACAGAAAGGAGAGACACAGAGGGGGAGAAAGAGACGCGAGTGCAGGCCTGTATATCACTGAGGCAGAGTTATGGAGTGTTAAGACCAAATGTTGTTTTGTGTAAGTATTGCATGATTTAATTTACACACATTAAAATTTATTTATGCATGCTTTAATGTGGCATAGGTTTAAAATTTTAAAAAGGGGGCAATATGTTGACTTAGTTCTTGGTAAAATTGCTTTTAAAGGTTATATATTATGCAAAATTGACTCTTGTGAGCTTTAAGAATGTTACCACATCAAAAACATTCATTCACACCCTGCATTATTAGTCTGTCTACATCTCCAAAGCTAAATTTTTTATTTTTTTTTTAAATATTACTATGTGGCCTCATACTAATTTATGTAAAGCCACGACCATTCAGCGGAAGTTTCTATTAGATTTCATTCTGTTTTGCCTATTAGCTCTTTAAATGAGGCTAATACAACAGTGCCCTGTTCTGTCCTCACTGCTTTTTAGACTGCTGACAGACACGCACCTGTGACTCCCAAACCACACCACACACCTGCTGGTATTTTTCTGTAGCCAAAACATATAACTGAATTTATATGCAGTACTGCAGTCTGAACAATCCTCATACTCCGAGTATTGAAATGCTGTTAATAACCCAACAGTTAGCCATGTCTATACAGCTAATTCAATCTGACATGACGTTACGCCCAAAGATGACATCATGCTTTAAACGTATGACTTCATCCATTCTGGCTGTGTTGGGCTGTGTTGGGCTGCCAGTGGCTCCGGTCTGGTTCAGAGTGTTGTCATGGGAGAGGTGACTGCATTCAAACAAGCTTCAACAAAAGGAGCTCTTGTCCCCGTGTCCACATCTGCCCAGGACCACCCCACTAATTACCAGGGTTAGCCTACGATTGACAGCATGAATATGAAAGTGTCAGTCTGTCAGTGCGAAGGGTGCTTTGTGTGAGTCACTGTAGAGGTGAAACAGCACAGTCTGTATCTGGAGGGGGTAGGGCCAGAAAGTTTGGATTTGAACACATGTGTAAACTTTGACCGCAGAGGCAGAAAATAAATTGTTCTGATGAAAATGTGTTTATGAGGTTTGACAAACGAATGCTGAAATATAAGCCACAACACTTCAGTATTTACAGTAGTAATGTATTTGTAAAGAATTCGAGTACAGACGTAGTCACAGTTTTAGCATTACAAAACATCATTCACTTTGTTTAATTAATGAATAAGCAGTGTCTGTGGCCTTAACAGAGCATATAACCTGCACATATGTGTTTGCCGTGCAGTCATTTAGGGTGAAACTGAGCCTTAATCATTTTCCAGACAAAGCCTTGGATTGCGGCTGTGGAAATGTTCTGCTGCAAATCTATCAGCAATGATCTTTTCAGATGGAGGCTGTCCTCTGGGTCCAGACTACAGCTGTATTGTCAGACATAAAACCTAAACAAACTGCACTGACAAGATGGAGAGCTGTGCAAACAGCAGATTAGAGGGAGATGAAAGAAAGAGGAAGCACTCAGGCACAAGCCGCTAGCACTCTGTGGCTTCTGCTACTGTATCCATGACATGTGTATGTACGGGATGGGACATGAGGATCTTTAATGTGCTTATCTTTAATGAACTTATTAATGAAGCTGGTGTGTGTGGGACTATATGTCTGAAGTCAATACAAACCTGATCAGCAGGAGCTGGCTCTGCCTCTGACCCAAAAGTCTCCTGTTTGAAACCCACTTCTATCATTTGTGTAGTACTTAGACATTTGACCCAGATCACTTGTGAGTGTGTAACTTTGACTATGTCACTGGTGGTGGATAAAGGCAGTCATGGCTCTCACAGCTTGTCCCAGGGCAGCTGAGTCTACCCAGTCATGAAACTGAAGAGTGAATGAACTATGAAAGTTTGATTATTAAATGTAATATATCACCCATAAGACATATTTTGCCCCTTTCTACTGTGTATTTTATAACAATGAACACTGGAGTAGTTGATACACTGATGGCGTAGATCTCTTGTCTGGTCCACAAAGGCTCTTGAGCTGAATGCGAGCAGATAGGCCTATGGTATATTGTTGAATTGTAGTCAGGCTGTCTGCTCTTCCCAGGGCTGTGACCAATGAAAGGATGCTCAGTAGTTTGTGTGATAGCTCCTCCTCTTTGGTGAGGCCACAAAGGCCTGTCGTGTTGTTTGGTTAGTTTGTGTGTAGCCCCCACAGGCCGGGCTCCATCCTCTCTCCGCTCTCACACTGGCCGTTGCTACACAACAGTGCCTGGCATCCTGGAGATGAGCTGCAGCTCTGGAAGTGCAGGACCCCTGCCTGTGCCTGTGGACCACTGTGACACAGAGACCTGACAGCTCGGCTGCCTTGCCCAAGGACACGCTGTCACGGAGGTATAATAACAGCCAACGATTGGCCCGCAGCCCACCACAATACTAGCCCCCTGCACTGTTAGAAAGGGCTCCACCACAAAGAGGGAGCTAACAAAAGAGCCATGTTAAATTAGGCATTTAATTCAACACTCGGTCACAGGGGCAAAGTAATCAGGGCCAAAGTGTAAAAACATATTAAAAGAACAAGCACACATAGCATCAGATAAGGCCATAGAGAGGACCTGTGGATCTGAGAGGCAAGATGAACATAGAAAACTTGTTATGGGCTGTTATGAACCAACAGATAACAGTGACAATATCGCCCATCTGAGCTCCAGGTCTTCAGCCAATTGCTGGGTAGTTTTTACCATCAGAAATTTGTTTGTGTTTTTGACTAAATCAATGATTACTTCATTCACTCACTTTTTTGCATGATATATTTTTTGTCTATTTACATTTTTTATATTTCTACCCAAGCCTATGAAGAGTATTGCATAATGTGGACTTGCTTATACCTGTTGGAGTTAAAAGATGACATTTATGGAGTGGTCCGTAGGCATCCGTTTCCTCACATCAGCTTTGTGTAGCGGCACAGTGCTAATTTTGAGTCCAGTGTTGTTTTATGATTTCATTACAGGGCAGGGAGGTGCTATCACTGGGGGTTAAGGCACGGCTCTCTCCTGGAGGGTAATTACAGGGAGGCGAAAGCTCGTCAGAGTCACTGGAATTCTCTGGGATTTATTCAGCAGTGAAAGGATCCCTTGTAAGCCTTAAATAAATTTTAATTGCAGTAAGCTGTCGAATACAAGAGACCCCCCTTGGATTGTCTGAACCCCGGAGAGCTGGGAACTTTGATTAGATTACACAATAAGACTTGAGAGGTATTAAGCAACCAATGGGGTCCCTATAGCCCACCACGTTCTATTGGAGAACTACTGCTTAAGGGCAAATACTACACACTTGAACAACAATGCACCGTTTAGCATTAGCAAAAAGCACTGTAGTTTTGAAGTCTTTTTTTTACCATACAAACATGGCTATCTTTACAATTCCCCACAACAATTGAAGCTAACAGTGGAGATTTAATCCCATAGTAAATTGATGGGGTGAAATGGAACTGGGAGACAGTGGAATGCATGTTTCCAATATCCTGTGGCAGAACCGCCTCCTGCCCTCATGGTGTGCTTGTCAAGTCATGTTGAGGTATTTATAGGTTTGATTTTGCATCTTTCTTCCTCTATTTTATCACCAGACTAAGTATGTGTGTAGGACTCAAGGTGGAGGTTAGAGCTTTGCAGTTTTTTTATTACTTCTAGTCAGTGTTTCCATTCATTATGTATTTTCTAACTTGCAATGTGAATTAATGTCCAAAAAATTCTGATTATGATACAGAACTTTGTGCCAGTGGTATACAGCACAAAGCCAAATGTGAAGCTTTTAGTTACAGAGGGGATTTATTTAAAAGGCCCATTTTACATTATTTTCTGATCTGTGTCCTCATCAGAAACATACCTGGAGTTTTGTTTTGTGCCATTCACACATGTTTAACACACAAACTCAGCAAAAAAAAAAAAAAAAAAAGCATATTTAGGCCGAACATTTAGTGTTTTGCCTGTGGTGTTCCTCAGTATGGCATTTGACTTTTCTATCTTTCATTTATCCAATTACAGTTTTTATTGCGCTAAACTACCTTAAAAACAGTTGCACTTAGTAACCTGTAATTTGGCCTTGTGGTGTCACTTGTTTCTCCATGGAGATAGATAACTTTAATGTCATACTGTGGAACATCTCCTTGGAGCAAATCCCTCTTACATTGTAGTTTAAACCATTTTTCACAGCCGCCCCCTTGTATTGTCATTATGTCGTGATAAATGGGATAGATGCTTTTACAATAGCAATAATTGACAATTGATCAGGTGTCTGCAGAGGCACAAATCTGTCCTCAGTACTTTCTCTGGAGTTCAGAGGAGCAGACATTTGGGGCGGACAGCCAAAGAGAGATGGATACGTCCAAAGAGTGAGAAGGGAGGAACCTGAAGGCAAATGAATACCTGTATGTCCACTTTCACTTTTTCAATTTCAGTGTCTCCATGTCTCGCTGGCCTATATAATTACTCAGAGGTTTCAAAGCATGGAGGCAATAGATTTATTTATGTTTATATGAAAGAAGACTTACTAAGCATTTTAGGTCTTCAGTATTTATCTGTCAATTGTTTATAATTATTTTACATTGTGTCCATTGTAAATCAGAATATTGATTTAAAACAACTTAATAATAGAAATAGTCTATTCAATTGTCCTTTGACTTCCTGTTCAAAACTGCACAATTGAAATGCCCCTCCCTTTTCATAGAAGCATTTTACTGTAAAAAGCAGTAGATTTTTATTATTTACTTATTTTTGTTGTTCAAAGTAATTTCTAGCTTCTCTTAAAGCATCACTGGGCTTTGAGGAACTAATTTAATTCTTTCGTGTTTTTTTTTTTTTTTCATATGGAATAATAAATAAGGAACAGTGAACCTTGGAAAAAAGGTTACCGTATGTAACATTTTTTAACCTTACTTGTATGACCCGGTTTTTGTAATAATTGCAGTACAGAGCAGTGGTCGTGAATAGGGGGTAGGTGGAAAACTGACATTTTCTTAGCACTCAAGCCTCAAATGCAAAACATTGCAAGACTACTCAAAAATGCATGAATCAATCAAAAAACTATGACAAAATTAACAATGAGGGAACACTTTTATAACATGGTGACTATCATAAAGGTTTATTTTTCATATGTCCCCTTGAATAAACTTTCAGCCTATGGTCAAGCACACACTCCAGCTCCAGGACAGGCTCTGCATACTTTCAAATGAAGGTTGGAAATGAATGGCATACTAACAGGCAGACTGTTTATTATGGCTGTGTTGTAAAAGTGGCCAATATTCTCACAATCTAACAAGGCATTAAAGGTCCTACATTACGCAAAATTGACTGTTGTGAGCTTCAAAGCATATTATAATGTTGTTATGTCATCAAAAGTGGAGTTGTGTAATCCTTTATTATTAGTCTGTCTACATTTCCAAAACTCAAAATGCTCTGCTCCACCTCGTGATGTCATGAAACAATTTTCAAGTTAATTGCTACCTTTTACTTTTTGTGGAGACTATTCCATTGCTGATATCATCCAAATGATTGTAGTGAAGGTGTATGGAGTTTAAAAACACAGTGGAGCACTTCCCGTATTACCACATGAGATCACAAGTGTTTTCAGTTTAAGAGAAGAACTATTCTAAATATGCAGGGTTTGTGTGTTAAACATGAGTGAATGAAGCAAAACACAACTCCAGGTATCAGATGAAGAGAAAAGGTACAGCGCTTTACTGGGTTAAGAAAGTTAAAAAAAAAAAAAAAAAAAAAAAAGTTTAAAAAATAGCAGTACAGGTGCTCTACGAGGGTTAAATGACCTATACATTCCTCATGGTTGGCCAACCTTTTTCTTGTCTGTTTCCGCTGTCACATGATTGCAATGCAATTGTATTTAATGACACCTGTGTGTCCTGTGGAACACAAGATGTCCTGACAAAGACCATCTTGCTGGTCGAAACTGCGTCCCTCCATGTAATAAAGGATTTTAATATATTCAATTGGTGGGGTGTGCCTCGGGTTTGTACCTTCCCCATTTTTACATTTTACAGCAAGGGCAACATACAGCAAGCTCAAGGTATGTTGGTGATGAGAAAACAGCATAAACAGAGATCACATATTACGTACTATGGGCCCTTAAAAGCATAATGCTGGTTAGATTTTTCATGAATTCAATGGCACTTTCACATTCTTGTTTTGTTTTCACTTGTCAAAAAGGTATGGTAGATAAAGTATAAAAATATAAATTTTATTTATTGACCATTGTGACGTGTAATATATAATAATGACCAGTCAGATACTACTATACTAAACCAACAGATTGTGAAAAAAAGATGAGTGATGAGTGTTGTGGTTGGCCTCGAGTTTCAGGACCCTGCACAAGTCACAGCCTGCCACTGCCTGGGCCCCAAGGAGAGAGGGGACCATAATAAACTGTGAGGAATGGAACAAGAGTCAAGTTCCCCCAAATGTGTCCAAAACAGAAGTATTCTACGCTGGCCCTCCTCCCTCATCTAAACCCTCTAGTGTTGCCAAAATCTAAGAAATGGAATAACCTCTATGTGCCCAAATCTAAGTTTGACTTCAGGGCTTCTACCATTAAAATTTATGAATATGGCGCTGGACCAAAACCAAACCACAATATTTTTCTAAGCGTAACCAATGCTCATTTATTCTCCAGGGGCCGGATGTGAATTGCAGTTACAAAGAACAAAGAAGTACTCTGAAAATGTACTTACATTTATGTGCTGTTACAAAAAGTAAAACTCTCTTAGAAGTAAAATGGAAAAGCATAATTAAGTGTAAAGTTTAAGCTATTGCTACAGCAGCCTTCTCCTAAACTACTTGTACTAGTGTAATTAAGAGTACTTCTAGACTATTACTACTGCTATTACTAACTAACATTTCAATTCACCAATTTGTGCAGCCATAGTTTGGAGCTTCAGGATAAATTCTTAGAGGAGGAGTAGAGATTTGATATTTCGTAACACTATCTCTTCTACCTCCAAATATGTTAACCTATTTTTTTTTATTAAAACTTGTACATCTTTATTGTACCTTATATTTTGCTACTTTAATTGTTTATAATTACCAGTTATTTTGATCTTTGTGGTTATATTTTAATGTATGGGCTATAGAGTGTCGAAGCTATTTCTCTTGTGGATCAGGAAAAATGATAAGATTTAGGTCCTATGTAATGAAAAATTGACTCTTGAGCTTTAAGCCATGTTAGAATGCTGTTACCTCCACAAAAACATACCTGGAGTTGTGTTTTGTTTCATTCACACATATCTGAGTAATCCTGCATTATTACTCTGTCTACATCTCCAATGCTCTGTTCCACCTTGTGATGTCATGAAGCTGTAGTTTTCAAGTTAACAGCTACCGTTTCCCTTTTGTTCAGTAGAGAGTGTTTTCAGTTTGAGAGAAGAACTCAGCCTAAATATGCAGGGTTTGTGTGTTAAACATGTGTAAATGAAACAAAACACAACTCCAGGTATGTTTGTGATGAGAAACCAACATTATAACATAGATCAGAAAATATCATAATATGGGCCCTTTAAGCCAGCTGAGACAAAAGAGTCATATAAAGTGATCTCTGCTCTGGTGTGAGAGTGGATGTGGCCTAGGGCAGCTCCTCTCCTGATCTGAGCCTGTCACAGCTCCTCACAGTCTACTGAAGCTTTGATGACTCTGCACTTTGTTCACACAGATCCTCATGGTCCAGCTTCCTGCTTTGAACTCAAACAGCTCTATCTTCTGGATCAGAGTCTTCATCTGTGTGGGTGTCGCACTGAGGACACGTGAATACTGAACTTCATTTTTATTCAAATCTCTTAGAGCAGAAATATATTCACACAATATTTTAACAGTGCATCAGGAATGGACCAAATTATTACACAACGCTGCCAAATCCTGTTGGTGAATGAAGTAAGTACAGAGCAGTGGGTGTGTGCCAGTGGTGGTAAAAGTGGAAGTTGAACAACAATATGGCATCTTGATAATAAGTAATTAAAGATTGCTCAGATATGCATGAATCAGTACAAATGCAACTGTGAGTGGGTAAATGGTGAAGGAAAACTATAACATTGTTAAATTTATGAAAGATTTGCATAATAGGCCTGTTCTAAGTCTACATACCTCCAGAACAGCACTATAAACCATGATTCGATATATCTCCCTCCTCTAGTTAAGAGTCACCTTACTGCATCATCAAGTCAAAAACTTTTTTTTTTTTTTCAGTTAAACGTAAAACTCAGTAAGAATTAAAAAAAAACATTGCATTGTATTTGTATATCTTACTAATGTCTTGAACTGAAATCCCATCTAACCGTCTCCATTATGTGCTGTCTTTAATTTCACAAACATGTCCAAACCACATATTACGACTACAGCACGTTATCATTGATCTGAGTTTGGACTACAAGCTTGTGGCTGAGTGGGAGCTGCCCCTGTGTGGAGGCAGTTCAAAGCGCAGTGCAAACATCACAATGGCACAAGCCACAGGAGTGTGTGGTGTAGTGTGTGTTACCTGTGCCAGTGCCCTGATCCAACTTGCACAATACACAGCTTTGATGGCTGATGCAGAGGCTTGAATATCAGTTTTATCTTCACACCTCCTCCAACACACCACTGAAATCACACAATCATTTTGTACAGGTGACTGCAAATGGGAACAATTGTGTGTAGATCTACAGCACTATAAAGTCAAGGTTTATGTAACAGAAACATATTAATACAATCAATCCTTTATTTCGGGATTGGTTGTTCAATTCCGTTTTCACACATTACTGTCATGGCTGTCAACATAACATTACAATCCTTACACCAAAACTTTTCTGTTATAATGACAACCATAAAAAAAGGAAAAGGAAAACTTTTTTTTTTACTCCCACTCCCAGTGTATGGTTTGTAAAATACTTAAAAAAAAAAAAAAATACAACTTTTATGCTGCAGAGTATGTCACTTGCATGTGTCTCCATTAGATGTTATTCTTTTGCCTTGAATGTTCCACAGTATGGCTTTAAACTTTAAACTGAAGCAGGTGACACCACCAAGCCATGTTACAGGTCAGGGGTCTTACTTATAAAACTATTTGTGCAAATGACAATAAAACACTCCAAATCTCCATTGTTGGCGTTATCTGATGGTACACTTGTAGTACCTTTAGGGAGCCACTAGGGGGTCGCCACCCACAGTTTGAGAATCACCACATGATACTTTTATTTGATTGTATAACTTAACAAGCTTTAGAACTTTTTCAATCTTAAGAAACTTAAAATGCTGACATCACTTTCATGTATCTAATGTACTGTTTAACTGTCTAATTTACATTCCCAAGATAAATCATTTGTCTTATTGACTGCAAGAATTAATTGCATACATTTGTGTTCACTCTCGAGCTTAGCATAGCATATCCTATTTCTCTGGAGCTCATCCTAATTGCGGTGTTATTTTAGTCCCCTTCCCCTCCAGAGGTCGTGACCCCGGGCAGGTGCACATACAGGCCTGACCTCTGCATTCAACTGTCACAAAAGAGGCCGCTCTACATGAAGACTTCATTCACTCCACACTCACTGTCCAGAGGTCAACTTTAAACCAGGGTCTGTCTGCATTTGGTTTAGATGTTAAAAACTGTACAGAGGTTTGGTCACAACGTTGAGTCAGGGGTGAACTAACTCATATCAAATGGTGAAACAGATTTACTTATTTATTTAAGTTAACTTCCTGATTTTTCTTAACTGCAAAATAATAATATAAAAACATACTCAAAACTGTTGAGTGGACTAAAGGAAAGCTATTTACTAAAACAAAATTCTTCATCGCTACTGCCCCATAAGTGTTATTTTCTCAGTAGTGACATCTTTTTGAATATTATATGTGGTGATATCTCTATATTTAAAATAAAAGTTTTAACAATCTAAATCACCATCATGAATTGAAAACATTTTTTTTTTTTTTTTTGCATATTTTCCCCCAAAATTTATATGGTTACATTAAAAATCCAACAACATGAATGTCTATTAGCTCCAAGAAATAACTGAACATTCATATGCAGTAAGTCTATACTGTTTGTTTGACTTAGACTTAGACAAACTTTATTGATCCACAAGGAAAATTATTTGGACACAGTAGCTCACACATCACTGTATATTATAATAACAAAGAGCAAAAACAGAAATGTTAATAATAAATTCAAAATAAGTAGCAAAAATACCAAGAGACTGGTGTCAAATTGCGATTGTTCTTTACGACCGGTAGCAGTTCAAACTCTTTGTGGCCTTAAGAAAGTTGATAGGGTTACATTTTGGGGTCAGCTTTTGTTACTCATTGTTTTTCCTTTAATATCCACTGGTACCTTGTTAACCATAGCCTTAACATGTGCACATCTGCTAGCATAATGACTCAAGATTTCTATGTCGGCTAATGGCGCACGTGTAGGATTTATGGGAAAAACTAATCCCGTAATGCTCAGACATGACCATTAAAATTATAGCTTTAAAATGTGATGAATGCTAATTTGATCATGCCATCATGTCTTTTGTGACTGGACCACATTATTTGCGCCTCGAGGCTATTGCAGTTTTAACAAAACCAAGCCCCAATTAAAAGGCATGGTGACTACAAACGCTTTATAGGTGCCTCCAAAATGACTAAGTTTATCCTCGACAGCTGGTAATATTATTCATCATTGTCACGAAATATTTTGAGCCAGTCTTTCACCTCCGCGGGGGTTATGGAGAGTGGAGTGAGATTGAAAATAGTTGTGACGTTTGGAGTTTGGTGGAAAAAACGAGCTCGGTCTGGCTGCTGTCAAAATAGATAAAGCCACAACGGTCTTGAAAACTCTGAAACATCAAGCTCAGTAGATTAGCGCTAAGGTATTGGGTAATAACTTTAACACATGACATCTTACCACTTTCCATCACATATGTGACTTCAAAGGGGAGAAAATATGGTATTTATTGATGGATCCATAATTCAACTCTCCTCTAAAGCAGGTCGGATTTCATTGGACAGGGCGGAGAGAATAGGAAACAGATGATAGACCCCTGCCCTCTCCCCCCTCCTTCTCCTGCAGGTTGCAGGGTCGAATCCTGAAAGGGTACAGCCCTGGGCCTGCTGTGACTGTGAGCTAGAGAAAAACAAGCTCAAGATAGCAACATTATTGGAAACAGTGGTATATACCAAAAATATGACTGGAGATTTTCAATGTGCTTAAGCTATGTAAAATAATAACAATTTGTGCTGTGTATCTAAATGAATTATTTCTCTAATAGACTGCACAATTGTGAGATAGCGCCATCTCAGTAGTTTTAATGATTCCAACTCCATCCACAAGGGGTCAGCCAAGAGCATGTGCTAGAAATTTCAAACTCCAAAACCCCAAAAGGTCAATTTATGAAAAGTTGCGCTAGATTCTCCATAGATACAGTCTGTTGTGACTGGTCAGGTGAAGTGAAAGAGCTTAGGAAGATGGCTAAGGTTAGGGTTAGGAAAAATTTAGTTTAGTTAAGTCAGGAACAACTTTGAATCATCACTTCAGTCCCTCCAGAGCCAATTATCGGGCACTAACCATTGTGAAGTGATCTTTTTCTATCATACTAATGAATAAAGTTTCAGATACTCTGTAAAAACAAATGCTTAATATTTAATCATCTTGTAAAACAACATGAAGCCTGTATTAACTGTCCCTAAACGTCAGTTGAATCGACCGTGCAAATGTATGACATTGAGAACAGATGCCAAATTGAAAAATCATCTGTGGCTCCGTTCCCCGAGTTACAACATGTGTTAGAGTAAAAATACCCCGGCCCGAGCAGACGAGATGAAACACATGAGGAGCATGCCTTCGTTCCCTCGCACTTTGCTAACGCCAACAGGATTTCCACAAAGCAAACACTGGTTAGCCTCGCTATTTAGTGTGGAGAGTCGTTGCAGCCAGCAAGTCCACTTCCAGAAAATAAGTCGGTCTGCCCCTGATATATGTGTTTGTGTCTGCGTGTGCTTGTGTGTGTGTGGGAGAGACAGTGTAATCCATAGGATTCTGTTGAGCATGGCCCTGATAACTGTAGCGATGATTAATTCCTTGGCAGAGGTCCAGACTGGATGTGGTGAGATGGTGTTGTGTAGATTTTCTTTCCAAAGAGGGGGATGGTGCTTTGACTATCAATTACAGTGGCTTCAGCGCTGCAATCTGAGCCCTGTGATTCACCAACACTGAGGCTGCAGGCTGCACTTTCGACCATGTTCTCACAGCAAACAGAGGGATGACTGGGGCTGATGTTGCCGTTCCTGTTGCTTGATGTTGAAACAATCAGATGGTGAACAAACTTCTATAGTGGGGAAATATGTTTAGCCACTTCAGTTCATTAGCTTAACTTGTTGGGTTTTACAGTGTATATAAGGATATACCCAAAACTGAAAAAGTATTTACTCCAACAAGCCATTTTAGGCTATTTATATTGAGTGACACTGAATAAAAGTTTGTTTGTTTAACAATAGTTGGTGTTGGTGGTATACAAGTAGGCTATAGTCAGAGGAGCAGATTGAAATATAAAAACAATTGAATGTAACCTTTAACTTTCAAAAATAATTGTTAATTGTTATATCTTAAAGGGCCCATATTACACTATTGATCTATGTTATAATGTTGTTTCCTCATCAAAAACATGCCTGGAGTTGTGGTTTGTTTAACACACAAATGCTGTGTATTTAGTCTGAGTTTGTCTCTTAAACAGAAAACACTCTGTTCCACCTTGTGATGTCATGTGGTAATACAGGAAGTGTTCCACTGTGTTTTTAAACTCCACACACCTTCACTAGAATCATTTGGATAATTTCAACCCTGGAATTGCCAATCTCCTCTGACAAAAGGTAAAAGGTAGTTGTTAACTTGAAAACTACTGCTACATGACATCACAAGGTGTAACCGAGCATTTTGAGCCTTGGAGATATAGACAGGCTAATAATAAAGGGTTACTCAAACATGTGTGAATGAACCAAAACACAACTCCAGATATGTTTTTGATGAGGTAACAACATCATAACATGACTTTAAACTCACTCAAGAGTCAATTCTGTGTAATGTAGGACCTTTAAAATATTAAAACAATAACTGAATGTGTACATTATTTGTAAGTGTAACAGCGTGTGAGTGTCTTGACGTAGTTTCCAGAGCAGAGTTTAGTGGCTCTGTAATTGTATACAATCTGCAGCTACAGCAATCAGAACAAGCTCATTCCTCAAAACGGAAGACAAAGAAAATACATACTCATCAAAGTGCTGTTGCCATAATAGAGCTCACCGCCACATAAGACATGCTGTGTGTAATTAGTGGTGTACAAAATACTGGCTTCCTCATCTAAGCACTTGGCTCAAACAACGTGTTGCTATATGTAACATGAGTCGCTAACCCATAATAACAATGAATATACTGACTACTTTTGATGTAACAAAGTCAAAACAGGCTACATGCTGTGATAACCTCGGAAGAAAGAAATGCAGTTAAAGGAGACATATTATGCATTTTCAAGATTTTAAACATGTTGGGATTACTGTCATTATGGCTTACTCAAAGTTTTATCAAGTAGCGCAGTGGTTCATGCGTGTTTAATTAATTAATCCTGTATCAAAACAAAAATTCAGAGTCCATGTTATGCACAAATATTAAAAGAATTTAGTAGTCCTTAACCAAACATAAAAACATGTAAAAAGTCTGGTCCTTGTTTCAGTGAAATGAGAAGGTGGGGCCAGCAGCAGAGAACAAGTCCTATGAATTTAAACAGGAAGTCAATGGAGCTCATTCTTTTATTTTGACGGTTCTATATTCCACAAAACACATGTGAGCTTTAAGCCATGTTATAATGTTGTTACCTCCTCAAAAACATACCTGGAGTTCTGTCACATGTTTGAGTAATCCTTTATTATTAGTCTGTCTACATCGTCAAAGCTCAAAATGCTCTGTTCCACTTTGTGATGTCATGTAGTTGCAGTTTTCAAGTTAACAGCTACCTTTAACCTTAACAGACATTTCTAAGGCTAAAATCATCCAAATGATTATAATGAAGGTGTATGTAGTTTAAAAACACAGTGGAGCACTTTCTCTATTATCATATGACATTGCAAGGTGGAACAGAGTGTTTTCTGTTTGAGAGAAGAGTTCAGCCTTGCATTTCTATGTTAAACGTGTGAATGAAACAAAACACGACTCTGGCTATGTTTGTGATGAGGAAATGACATTATAACATAGATCAGAAAACAGTGCAGTAGGTCCTGTTTTTGATCAATTTTGTGGTTTACAGTGAATAACATGTAAAAAAAAAAAAAAAAAAGTATAACATGTCTTTCTTTTTCATTACTAGAGACCTTGGAGTAACCTCCAAATAAACTTGAGTATTCATTAAGAGCCACTGGACAAATTGATATGCACTGAATACTAGAGTTGTGGCCCTCTCTTTCCAGCGCTCACACAGTGTCCCGTTAGTGTATAGGGGTCTCATTGTACCCTGCTGCCATCTGTCTCTCAGCAGTGGGTCCTTGTTACCTGTTGTACTCTTTCTTAGCCTGTTCATTCACCAGGCCAACCCCAGTGCCAGCAGGCCTCTCCACAATGCTCTTCTGTAAAGGCCCTTCAATAAACACTCTGAGAAGATGCCAGTTTTTATCAAATGTCCTCAGTGCAGGTTCAGACCTTGTGGTGCTTTAAATGCTGAAAATGTGTGTCAGGGAGATTTGTGTATCTGAAAATGAACTCTGCTGTGAGAATCCACTTTGAGAAATGATGATCCTGGGCAGTAATGACAGTAATGATGACCCTGGATTGGCCCATTGGAAATTGCTGGATTCTGTTTAAGTTTCTGATTAATACAATACATTCAAGATAAACAGATCTAGAAATAGCCTAGTTTGATAGTTTTAATGCGGCATTCTTACTAAAAGTGTATGCACAGACAAAACACATGCGTTCTCTGCCTCATCTCTGAAAACCCCAGTTGATACTTTGCAGCTGATGTAAGTAAGTTTTTATTTATATATAGCACTTTTCATAGACATATGTCACAAAGACGCTTTACAGACCATTATTCATTCACTCCATACCCGGTGTTGGTAAGATACTATTGTAGCCACAGCTGCCCTGGAGCAGACTGACAGAAGAGTGGCTGCCAATCTCCTCCATCAGCCCCTCCGACCACCACCACACTATAATGTGGGTGAAGTACCTTGCCTAAGGACACAATGAATCCCCGTGGACTCCCCGGCCTTGCTGAGCTTCTGAGATCTGACAGGATCAGGCTTTGAAAAGCCGGTATGGCCACAAATGTCATCAACATTCCCTGGAGGTGTATTGCTAACTGTACGCTCTGCTCTGTCTGAGGCTTTATTAGGCTTTAATCTGTGTTTAAAGATTAAGCACAGATTCATCTTTAATCTGTGCTTAATCTTTAAAATCTTTGTCACTTTCACCTTTTTTGTTTAAAATCAAACTCCTAAACATGATCATGAGCATTCATAAATCACAGGCTCATGAAAATGTGTTGTTTAAATCTATTTAGTGTTTTTCTTTATCTTAAATCTTTTTGACAGTGTTTTCTAATGTGTGCATTGTCTCACCATGGTAACTCCTAAAGATTCTGCCATTAGGGGTACATGTAGAACACCCCCATCGTGATGTCACTGTAAAGTATCAATATGTAAAATTTTTGGAATGGACTGCTAGGATCAAACTTAACATGGAAGTCAAGTATGTAGCAATTTCGTACACACTTTATAAATATGACCCTAGTATGGACCAGTGTCATGACAGATGCTGACATTTTAATGTAGAAGTATCCAATGTCTTTCTTGTATTACAGTCAGTTTCTCCTTATCCTCATAGAGTATTTTGTAAAAATGGAAAAACGGTCACTGCATGCGAAAATTCAGCCACAACAATTGTGTGTCATGTTTGTTTTTAATTATTTGTTCGGATGTTTATGCTCAGTATTTGTGTTAGACTATTCAACCTAATGTAGGGAAACTAATTATATGCTGATCTTTTATTCTTATTATTTTAAGGAAAGTCTGATCAACTTCTAACTTTGGGAAAACATCAATTTTTTTTAACATAAGAGTATGGTGCCAGATGGTTCCCCTTGGTGCCTTAGAGGGGGCTTACCAATGATTCTGCTCAGATGAGATGCTAATTTTACATAGCACAATGTAGCACCGGTCTGAGTCAGTTGGATGTCCAGATGGAGTTAGTTAAGAGCAAAGCAACAAGCCCTGGGCCTTTCTCGTTCTCCACATGCTACGTGCTAACTGTGAGAGCTCACCTCGGGCTTCAAACATTACACTTAGACTATGTTTTTAGACAGGGGAACAGAGAGGCGGCGTCCAATAACGATAAAAGAACATGCCAGACCGGTGAGTGCATTAAAAGTCAAGTATTAATGCACATGTGGAGTTCATTAGATTAATCCTAATGGAACATATGTGCAATCTGACGCCTCGAGTGAAGGACACAAAAACATGAACACTGCCACTGATATAATGATACTTAAGATGTTTGTTTTACATTGAGAGCACAGTAGTAGTAGTAGTAGTAGTAGTAGTAGTAGTAGTAGTAGTAGTAGCAGCTTGCCAAAAAATGTCTTAAGGTGCACTGCGCAACTTTTCTGGTGGAGGGTCCGCTACCTGCTTGTCTCCATGGAGATGTTATTGCTTTGCCTGGAATATATAGCATTTATTCAATAGGAGTGTTTCTATTTCTCAAAAGCACTATAATTGTTTAAAAGAATGGGGGCGACTCTCCACAAATCTGAACTGTAATGTAGCGTAGTGCTGTAACCTGCTTATCTCCCTCGTGATCAATGTTCCCCCTAATTTTTCATGTGTCTGAGCAAACACACTAACTCCCTGAGCATTCCTTGGATCCCTGTGAGCAACATCCACACGCACACTATGGCCACACCAGTATTCACACCTGAGATCATCGCAAATAACATAGTTTATTAATCAAATTACTGCAGTTATTTCTGTTAGATTACTTTTAATATAGCTGATCTTTTTTGGCCCACATAGAATGACAAAGACAAAAATCTTGTAGTTTATGAACGTTGTATATGTTGTATGTCATTGTGAGGGTCCTGCTGTGGTCAGTGAAACATTAAACATTGCAATATTTTGAATAAAAACCTCATAAATAAAATTTAATTATAGTGTAAACCTGTAAAATTACATGAAGAGAGATTTTTTCAGCTTGATAAATACAAAAAATCTGCAGCTATAGGCCACTATAAGATTGGTTATCGTTCACAAAATAATTCCCTTCCCTCCATCGAGTGTGTGCGAGTGTCGCGCTCCCGTCGGCTCGTGTGGACCTGCCGCTCTGGCCCGTGGCGATGTGCGTTACAACTACGGTCATACTGAAGGAAGCGAGCGCGAAATGCGGTCGAAATGTATCTGTTTGTAGTTGGTTTGTCCCTAACGCGTGTGCACATTCACATGTGCAACCTGAATCTGTCAGTTTGGCTGTTCCGTGCATCAAACCAGCGCTGTGTTTATCAGTTCAGGTTAGATTTTATTTTATGCGCTGAACGATTGGGCAGTGCGCACGTGCGCACGTGCGCACCTTAGAGGGAACATTGCTCGTGATACATAGTTTTAGCAGGTAGCGGACCTTCAACCAGAAAAGTTGCACAGTGCACCTTTAAAGAATTAAATACATAAAAGTAGCTAATAGTACTGTCGGAGATTCAGGTTATGATTTAATGGCTGTTGGAGAATTTTCCTTTCCAAGGACTGTCTGTCTCATATATGGTCATTTACCATATTTATTTTCAGAAACAGGTTTGATATTAAATGCAATGCAAAACCATTCAGTGAAAGTTGTGTGTGCTGGCTTGAGTCCTGTTTTTGAGCACACAGCTGTTTGTGTGACATTCCTTCTAACGACCCTTCGTTAACTTTGCACCTCATGTGGCCATTATCATCGAATAACAGGAAGTTAATTTTCCTGTTCTTAAACTTCCCCACTTTTTTTGACCAATGACCTTTCAGGAATAAGGGGTCAGGGCCAATTATAAGCAAGCTGCTAATAGCACTTTAGTGAGTCCAGATGTTGTTAGTCTCCATTAGCTAAAGTCAGTGCGCAGCAACTGACCACAACAAGCTGCACCACTTTCCCAGTCTGAAGGCACAAAGCTAACTTTGTACGCCAGGAAACTCAAAATTTCTGTTTCCATAATTAACGTCTAGCAAGAGGTATACATAAGCATTATGAATTTAAGAGGCTCTATGTACAAATCAGATCAACTCCATAAAATTTTACATTCCCCAAACTATCTAACTAGTCTGCAACCCACTCTTCACAAATACTTAAAGGTCCTATATTACACAAAATTGACTCTTGTGAGCGTTAAACCATATGAGAATGTTGTAACTTCATCAAACACATACCCGGAGTTGTGTTTTGTTTCATTCACACATGTTTGAGTAATGCTGCATTATTAGTCAGTCAACATCTCCAAAACTCAAAATGCTCTGTTCCACATTGTGATGTCATGAAGCAGTAGTTTTCAAGTTAACAGCTACGTTTTACCTTTTGTTCAGTAGAGATTGGCAATCCCTGATCTGAAATCCTGCACTTCCTGTATTACCACATGACATCACAATGTGTATCAGAGTGTTTTCCGTTTGAGAGAAGAACTCAGCCTAAATATACAGGATTTGTGTGTTAAACATGTGTGAAAGAAACAAAACCCAACTCCAAGCATGCAGTGATGAGGAAAGAGCATTATAACATAGATTTCTCATCTGTTATAATGCTGTCTCCACATCACTCCATATAGGGTAATATGGGCCCTTTAAGATGAATACCTATTGTACGTGTGACCAACAATGAGATGATCAGTAATGTTGAACTGTCTGTTGAATTCCAGACATGTCAACATTTATGCTTGGGATGCAATTTGGATACCTGTCTCCCAAAGCGGTGCATAGTTTTGCCTTGCCTGTTCCATGGAAGCTCTTGGGAAAAGTAATAAAGTCCGCAATAAACACAACTACCAGAGTTTGTGTTGAGGAGCCGCCTGCGTCTGACTTTGTCTAAACACACGTCACAGAAGCAGATAAAACATGACGTTTGACTTTGTTCTGTACAAACAAACATCTCCGTGTGTATTTAAAGAATAAATAGGCCACAGAGCACCAGTCACATTCATGGTTCCTCGACATACTGTCCCCTGGAAATAATTTTGCTAGCAGTGGACAACTTTTTATGCAGGTCCTAAAACAATTTTCTATTATGATGATGATGGAACACTTTTTTTTGTCTTGTTAGAGAACTTGCGTACTGCCTTATTGGTCATGATTGGTATTTCCTTGTGAATAATCTCTGAGCTGTGACTTTAGACATTTTCACACATAACAGTACCAACAACCAGTGGTAGAAGGTAACAAAATATAAAAGTAAAAGTACAATACTTAAGTACAAACTGTAAGTATTTGTACTTTACTTAAGTCAATTTTACAGTTGGTACTTTTTACTTTTACTTCAGTACATTTGAGAACGTGTATCTGTACTTTCTACTCTGCTACATTTTAGATCTGGACTGAAAAGTAAAAAGAAGTTTGAAATGGCTGAAACTTAAATGGCCCATTTAATTTGTGTTTTCGTCCCAACTTTGAGCAAACCAAATACACAAAAACTGATACAAAAATTAAGAAATCTATGGAATCACTTAAGATCTTCTAAATTCTTTATCAAAATCACTACATTCCATTCTTTAATTGTTCAAAAAATCTCTGCTAGATAATTTAATTTTTTACTCTATATGTACATTTTTAAACAGGTACTTTAATACTTCTACTTAAGTAGAGTTTTTCATGTGATACTTTTACTTTTACGTGAGTAACTTTTTGCTCCTGTATCTGTAAGTTTACTCAAGTAACAAATGACTTCATCCACCACTGCCAACAACTAATCCTCTACTCACTATTTAGTCAGGAAAAAAAAACAAAAACAAAAAAAAAACAGTCCCCCTTAATCACATTCACACACCAACTGTGGCTTAAAATGGGTGTAACTTGTTTTAATAAAATTAGCATAAAAAAATAATAATTAAACTCCACAGTATTACCACAGTTATTTAGGCATTATTATTCCAAGTTATTTCTCTTATGGGTCAGTAAAGTTTGTTAGAGAATAAAAAATGTTTCCCAACAAAGGCAGGGTTGTACATGTATCAAAAGGAGTCCCCAAAGTGTAGCCCCAGTCCATAGTTCCTACTTTGTGTGAACGTGCATCAAATGGGGACTGGAACCAAAAAAAAAAAAAAGTATCAGGAAATGAAAAAGGTTCCTGCAGCACTTAAACTTCTTTTTGTAAGAGATACAAAATCCATATGACAGAAACAGAACTGTGACCATGAGACGGTCCTAACTTCTCTGGAAGACATCCAGACGTCCAAACTCTCTTTAAAACTCAATAGGGCAGCACTAATTTCCCTAATATTTGGATACCTTTGGTTGTGTTCACGCTTACTTACATACATACATTACCTCAAAATTGGGAGTAAACCCGGAACTAAACCTGGACTAGACCATGGCTAAATCGGGACTAGAACAGGAGTATGACTTCAGTTCAGACTCAACCCTGGGAAAGACTTTACACATCAAGAAAGACTCCACAATTCCTATTCCACATCACTTTAATACAGTTTGACATTTCTCATGCAGTAACAATCGTTGTTTCTACTCTGGCTTTTCAAGAGTAGTCCAGCAACCATTTATGTGCTTTTGTGTTTGTTTACTGTGGTTTGCGGGTCATAAAAATAAAGTCAGCTGTTCTCTCTCTCGTTCTCTCTCTCAGCCTCTCTCGCAGTTTTGTTTTTTTCTCTCCACACATCTCACTTGGCTGCCTGTCAAAGCTTGCGAGTCTCTGGAGCGTCACACCCTCTCCACGCTCAGAGCTGGAATTAATTGCAGGCTAAAAAAGCACCTAGCAACTCCCCTGGCTGCGCTGCGAAAACACATCAACAGGTTGTCACTTGTGATCTCCTCGTCCAAACGGCTCCTATAAGCTGACTCAAGAAAGTGATACAGGTCTGGAGGAATGCGCGTGACATCAGGAGGAGCCGTGTTAGCCAGTGCAGTGTGCAAGGCTGTACCTCAGAGTAAAGAGTGTTAGCCAAACTGGGGTGCAGAGTTGCAGATGATCAATCTTTGTGCTATTTATTAAATGACAGGAGGCTCAAGTCGCCAGAGTCAAGTTTGTGATTCAGTTTGTCTTCATTTGTTTTATACACTGGTGGACTGTAACTAAATAAAAGTAGTAAAGTACTGTACTTAAAGGGCTCATTTTATATTATTTTCTGATCTATGTTGTAATGTTGTTTCTTCATCAAAATATACCAGGAGTTGTGTTTTGTTTCATTCACACATGTTTGAAACACAAATCCTGAATATTTAGGCTTTCTTCTCTCGAACTGAAGACACTCTGTTCCACCTTGTGATATCATGCAGTAATATAGGAAGTGATCAACTTTGTTTTTAAACTCCATACATCTTCACTAGAATCATTTGGATGATTTCAGCCAAGGAATTTGCAATCTCTACTGAACAAAAGATATAAGGCATATAATAAGGTAGCTGTTAACTTGAAAACTACCGCTTCATGACATCACAAGGTGAAACTGAGCGTTTTGAGCTTTGGCGATGTAGACAGGATTACTCAAGCGTGTGATTGAAACACAATCTCTGTGTATGTTTTTGATGAGGTAACAACATTGCAACATGGCTTAAAGCTCACAAGAGTCAATTTTGCATAATATAGGACCTTTACGTTTTCAATGCATATGTGTAGTTCTGCTATAACGTCAAAGGTGCTATATGTAACTATTCTGGTATAAGTGGAACCTCCACATGCTTGTCTCTATGGAGATGGTATTTCTTTGATTGGAATGTTCCACAGTATGGCATTAACATATCCATCTTGCATTTATTGTCTCCATGCTGTGGAACATTTCAGGGAAAGCAATGACAACTCCATGGAGACAAGCAGGTCAAGGTTTCAATTTAAGCACCTTTAAATTGAAAAAGCAAATGGATAATAATTGTATACGTTGGCTCATTTCTGTTGAGAAAACGAAACAGAAACAGAAAAAAGTGAGTACAACAGAAGTATTTTTCTGTAAATTGGAATCTTCGTGACGCCCCATAGATTCGGCCAGAGTGCATGGAGAGCGTAAGATTCTTGACAGGAAATTGAACACAGCTTTATAACATGATGTGCTCCAGGACAATGAAACACTGAACTCTGACATTTCTTAGGTCACATTCATATTCTGAATTTTTTTTTTTTTTTTTTTACTTGTGACTTTGATGGAGAGAGCGTTTATGAAACACAGATGGGAAAAAGTCCCTGAGGCCAAATGCGCTTGAAACCTGAAAACTGTGATATTCAACTCTGAAGCGAAAGTTTTGTTTTTGAAACCACATTTTGTTTGTTTTCCTCATCATCATGATACAGAACATATGGGTTACAGCAGTAGTCGGTATGATTTCTTTGTCTGTGCTCTTATTGTTTGGTAGCGTGTCTTGAATGACTACATTCCATATAGTTACTGCAGTAAATTGTACAAATGTTCTTGATTTTGTGTAAATATAATCTAAAATACAATGTAGGCCACAATATTCAGATCTTATCTCTGTATCTGTTCTGTTTGTGGTGAAGAATGTCTGCTGTGTCAAGATGTGCAGGCATGTGTTTATGAAATCATGTTGTTTTTCTTACCCTTTATCTATGAGCAATGAAACAAGAATTTGCTGAATCAAATTAGCAGCACTTGGAAAGCATGCAATGTGTATTTTTAAATATAAAGTCTACTTTTTGTAATTTTGGGGTAACTTAATTTTTCCCAGACTTCTTCCTGTTATATGTTTATTTTGCTGATTCAATGCATTTATTTTAAAGGTGTACTGTGTAACTTTCTGGGTGGAGGGTCCGTCACCATGAAGATGTTGCTGCTTTGCCTGGAATTCTTCACAGTATGATATTAAACTTATATATTTCAATATATAACAACTACAATATATAACATATAACAATATATATACAAAATATAGGTCCGACTTGTTTTATTGTAAAACACCTATAAATAATAAGCTAGTTTTGTACCATACTGTGGTAAATTCCAGGGAAAGCAATCTCCATAGTATATCTCCATGGACACACCCAGGTGCTGAACTTGTACTTGAAAAGTTACATAGTGCACCTTTAAGTGTAGATTATACAGTCAAATTTTATAATGGAACTAGCAAGGGTTTGTGGATTAATAATAGTCATAAGAGATAAAAAGATTCTCCACAAGTAATTACAAAACTGTGGTTTCACTTTAGTTTTACTATGCTTTCCTCTTATTTTCATGCATCGTTTTTGCTGTTAAGTTTACTGCTCCAATATTCTGACAATCTCGTTAGTAAACCCCAAACTATAGCAACTCTTTCTGAAATAGACCCTCCAGCATAAATTACAACTCACTTGCTCATTACTAACTGTATCAAATATTTATGTATCCAAATCTGTCTGCGTGTCTTCCAGGAAGCCCTCTATCGCCCGAGGCCTGAGTCGACCCCTTGCTGCTGTAATTGTGTATTCATTAAAGTAAGTAAGGCTCTGAAGTCGCTCTGATAGCTCCGAGAGTATCAGGCACTGGGCAGACTTCGCTCCAGGCCATCCTGAAGAAGAACGCATCTATAGCTCCATTCATGGAAGTATTTCTGAGCGTTTGGGAAAAGGCTGATCGTGAGGGGAGCGGGACACAAGATAAGAGAGAGGACTAAGGGAAGGAGACAAGCTAATGGGAGCGACATTTCCCATGGCAGAACAAAGCGGCCGTGCATCTGCAAAAACACAGTATACAATCTATCATTAGGAACGTATTTACAACTTTAACATGGTCAAAACCAGGGTACAGACTTGAGAAAGTGAAAACACTGAGATGGAATGACAGCATAGACTTTGACCTCCACAAAGACACTGTTCATGTAGTACAAAATGAACAGTATAAAGCGTTCCATTCATTTTTACCATATACTTTCATAAATTTTCAAATATTAAGAGACGTCGCTAAGGTTAACCAACTACGTGCTAACTATTATTCATAATGCAGTTGTTTAAAGTCCAAAAACGTTTAAAATGCAAGATTCTGCTAAATTTTAAATAACTTTGCGGTTTCTGTTGTTTCAAAAACAGATTTTAATGACCAGGTCTTGTGGTCATTAGTTACTACGTAGCTGATTGTTCCAAAGTAAGCTTTCGATCTTCTAATATACATTTTTTTCAGAAAGTCTATGAGAAGAATGAATGGAAAATGTAGTTCCAGAACCTTCAACCTTAATCATTGAACATTTCTTGACTTGTATATTAATCTGAGATATTTTGGCTAGAGGACTATCCCTGCTGTCCACATGTGTGAAATGGACATTTTTTTCCCTAAATATTATTGTGGATTGTATTGGTACCTTCTGTTGTTTATGACAAAACCAAACAAAAATACAACTACCTTTGTGAATTTTATGACCCCACCTTGAGAAGTCTGATATGCAGTAATAGTAGTAGTAAGAGTAGTATGCTGTCTGGACTGAATGAATCTCTTGGAAGTCAAAGAAAAGTGCTTGCCTTTTTAACCTTCTCTTTCTGAAATAAACTCTAAGTAGGTTTGAAGCTGTGGTCAATCTGTGGTGGATCTTTTATGAGACCAGTGTTCATTTTGTGGATATATCTGACCAATGTGAGGTCCGCTTCAGTATAAATGTTAAGATGGGTACGACTCAGAAGCCCTTATTCCAACCAGGGCAAAAAGTTACATTTCAGTAAAACATTTCTTTGGTCTCTTGTAGAATAAACCTTATTTTTCTGTCTTTTTAAGACAGGTAAGATTTGGTTGTGAAAAATCACTTCTGGATAAAGAACACTCATAAAATGTGCAAAAATGTGAAAAATGTCTATATTACAGTAATTGCCAAGACAGTTGTTAGAATAATTCTTCTGGCTTTTGTATTTGAGTAATTGAAGAAATGGGTATCCTCTGCCATCTGTAATACTTTAAGGTACAGATGTTATTTCCAATTCTGCTGCTGGATTTTGCTATAGTCATAATAATTACTAATGTCAAAACTTTCTTCGATAGGAAACCAAAAGTAGAGATTTCTGTTGTCATTGCCAAAACCTTTTGAGCAAATCCTTTTAGCGTCATTCTAATCTAGCGGTGGATAACTGCAGCTCCTTCAGTTTGGTGGATTGGTGGTTTTGCGAACACACAGCTCTGCAGATGCTGTTACACTGTGCCATGTTCCACTTCACAGGGAGGTTTATTTTGGCTGTTGTATGCCTCAATTTGAAGGACTTAAGTGATCACTGTGAGGGTATTTCATATCAAGTGTAATTGTTGTACAGCATCGTTTTAAACAAGTGAGCAAAGTGACAAACTGGAAAAGCTCTTTATTGTATCATAAAGTGTACTAAGTAAAGGCATTTAAGTCAGATGATGTACACTAAATACTAAAGCTACCACACAGTTATGAGCTATTCCTAAACCACAGACAAACCACTTCAAGGAAAAGACATGAAAGCCTCAGTGTTATCCAACAGGCTCACGTTATGCAAACCAAGGGTTTGACAGTGAATGTGCTGCTGCCCTTTGCTCCTCTGCAGGGGTGCTGCTGATTTAGAGGTACACTATGCAACTTTTGTAATGGGGAGTCTGCTAGATGGAGATGGTTTGTAGTGTGAGTGGGGTTACCTCTCCACAGATCTGACCTGTATCTAACGTGCATCTACTTTTCTCAATGGAGACAGATCAATTTAATGCCTTTCTCTTGAACATTGTAGTTAAAGCAACAGCCTCTCCATGGAGACAAGCAGGTGGCAGACCCTCCAGCAGAAAAGTTACATAATGCACCTTTAAGTGCTTAAGATTCTCAAAGGTGAAAAAATGCAACAGCCCATGTCACCAATACACTTTCCCAAAACCCAAGTTCTTTTTACCCTGTTACAACTTACAACCCTATGATTTACTCCAATGTCAATACAAAACCGTAGTGTGCAATGAGGCAAATAATTTAATCAAAACACCAGAACAAGCTAGGCTAATTGTGCTCTGGTAGTGGAGTGGCATATTACAGATATAATGTGTTTGGATGACATTTTTGATGACAACATAATGAATCCAAGAATAAGCAAAGCAGAGTGTGAACAGTAGACGTTTAGTAAGGTCTGGAAGAAGTAATCTGTAAAACTATAATACTAGTATATTTCAAAGGGCCTGGAAGCCATGAGAGAACACTGTTCTTCTGCCAAATGGTGGCTGCACAGTTCATCTCTCAGCAAACGCAGCATGTCTCACTTACACAAAGCAACAGAGACCAGTGAGAAACAGCTGAAGGCAAGTCTCCTACAGCTGTAAGAACTGGAACATATATACAAACAAGCGAATTATTTTAACTAAAATAATACACGACAAATTAGAGAAAACTGTTAGAATAGCTTAGTAAGCCTGACTTACTTGGCTGACCTCCATTCCTCCAACCCTGACTTTAACTGTGGAGAGTAATATTTTTAACTGTTACTGTATTATGCAAAATGATTTCCTGCCATATTATATCATTGTTCCCTCACCAAAAACAAATTAAACATTTTAATATGCAAATATAGCACATACAAAACAATAAAAGGTAACACGGCTAACTAAATATGTTATATGTTAACCATTAATACCTCACAGGAGTGTAATACCCACCTTAAAAAGAAAAAAAAAATCTGAATTAAAGAGGGTGCAAAAACAGCTAAGACTGGAAAGTTACTACTACAAAGGTTTTATGGGGCACAGAATGAAGTCTGTTCAACTTGAAAATCACTTAAGGAAAGAAAATACATATGGCTTCAATGATCAAGGCAATGAGTTTGGAAAATTATACATTATAATGTGGAATTTTCTTCTAATATTATCTAACACAAGCTAAAGGCATATTTTACAGTGCTGTTAAAGTGCTGGTTCCTCGGCTGAACAAACGTTTGGACCGTTCCCAGCCCACGACTGCTCACAGGTATCTCATTAGGATCTTTTCTTTGGCTGGTTAACCACCACCAAACATAGACGGCTTGGCTTTGCTCCTGTTAAAGAAGTGGTAATGTCAAGATTAAACATTGTGGTTTCCAGCCAAAATGAGGCCAAAGCACGTTCGCCAGCTAAAACACAGTACCACAATGTACACACATACACGTGTGCGCACACACACACACACACACACACACACACACACACACACACACACACACTGTAACAGATCAAACAGCGACTGCTCAACTTGCTCCATAATACTGTGCAATTAGCCCTTGTGTGTTTGATGAGGATCTCTTTGCCCCTGAGCATGCTCACTACATCATGTATTTGAGTAATACACACACACACACACGCACACACACACACACACACCCAAGAGGCAGAGGAGGCCCTCAAATAACCTTTATTTTCACTTTATTCGACTTTTTGCTTACATGGGCAGAAAGCAAACAAGTGGAAACTACAGTCTTTGGATCAATCATAACCCAATTCCAGGAAAACAATTACACTTTTAAATTTTGGCAATGATTCTTTGCTGACTGGCTGTTTCATTATTGAGTAAGAATTTACAGTGAAACTGGGAGAGTGGGGAGAGACAGGAGCATAACCATGATTCGAACAACTCAAATGTAAATATTTCCAATATATAATTGCAGTGTTGTATTTTATTAGCATTATTTATTTTTTATTTACTCTATTTTATTTTTTTATTTTATAGATAAATGGTTAGATTTAAAGGTGCACTGTGTAACATTTCTAGTGGAGGGTCCGCCACCCGCTTGTCTCCATGGAAATGTTATTGCAGAATGTTCCACAGTATAGAATAAATCTATAACGAGGGAGGTTAGGGTTAGGTTAGAGCACTACGCTACATTACAATTCAGATCTGTGGAGAGTTGCCCCTATTCACAAAAGGAATGATTGTATTTTTGAGTAATAGAAACACCCATAATTAATAAAAGCTACATGGATATGTTTAGTGTCATACCACGGAACATTTCAGGCAAAGAGATCTCCATGGAGACAAGAAGGTACTGTAAAAGTTGAGCAGTGCACCTTTCAGTCTAATTTTAAATATTACAACACTGAAATTTCCCCATTGTTGGTGTCAAATAATTGTTTTCTTATCTTACAGTCTTACTCATATTCTGAATTTATACTAGAATTTTTTTTTTCCAATTAGTTAGACATTCTGCAGTAACACAGAGGTAAATTCCATCTCCCCAGCCTCTCTCTTGTCCTGTGCTGATATGAGAGGGCTCCACCTGTGCTGTGGGGGCCCGGCAGGAGGCTGAGGGCCAGATCTCCTGCTCCACGTCAGATAGTTTGATTAACATTCCTGGTTTGGGCTCATTTAGACCCTCTGTCGACAGGTGGGCTGAGGGCAGACAGAATAATTGGAGGGAATTCTGACTGTGTCCTTCATCACCACCAGTAATGAGACAGGTGAAGGAGCGACCTGGAGCTGCATGGGAACTTTCCTCTGTAAATTCTTAGCTCCCAAACAAAAGAGAAAGACAGGCTTTTGTCTCAAACATAATGATCAAATGTAGATGTCGCCAAGAGACCGGTGCTGTAGTTCTTTTCAAATTCAGTTCGAAAGAAGGACTTTTTGTTCTTCTTTTTTCTGAGACCTTGGGTTCAAAAATCGTGTGAAAGGAACAGCTGTTGTTTCCCTTTCTACAAATAAAGGCCACAGACCCCATGCAAGATGATACACCATTGAGGGCGGCTGTAAAACGAAGCAGCCACGCAGGACTCAAGCAGTTCGAGCTATAGGTAACTATGCCAGAACAGGAAAGACGATATCTAACACCCCCAGTTTAGTGCCCAACTCTAGGAGTGTGTTTAATCAGACATGGTGGTGATTAATTTATTCACCAGCGCTGCCAGCGGGGAGGTGCCCAACAAATGAGTGAAGAAAAGCAGTGAGAGGGAGACACACAAACAACAAGGCACTCTGCTCTGTTTTGCTTGCACTCTGCTGCATGAGGGAGTGGGCTCATCTATCTCCTCGCTGACAGTGCTACTTAAAATATTATGTGCAAATGTGGAAATTATCTGCATTTTTATATAGCACTTTTTTTTTTTGTAAATGTCACCTGTTTTCTGAGAGTCGGCATTATAAAGTTGCCAAAAGTTTTATTTTATGTCTCTGCATTCTATTTGAGCACTTTACTGTCACTTAAGTTGGTTTATTGTCAGTATATGCATGAACAAGTAACTTTTCTTGCTGGAGGTACATCTCTTGCTTGTCTTCATGGAGATGTTATGCTTTGCCTGGAATGTTTCACCAGAAGTTACATAATGCGCCTTTAAAGGGCCCATATTACACTATTTTTTGATCTATGTTATAATGTTGTTTCCTTGTTTAGCTGTGTTTTATATCGCTCACACATGATTAACACACAAACCCTGCGTATTTAGACTGAGTTCTTCCCTCAAACAGAAAACACTCTGTTCCACCTTGTGATCTGATGTGGTAATACAGGAAGTGCTCCATTGTGTTTTTAAACTCTATACACCTAGAATCATTTGGATGATTTCAGCCCTGGAATTGCATATCTCTCCTCAACAAAAGGCAAAAGGTAGCTGTTAACTACAACTACATGACATCAAAAGGTGGAACAGAGCATTTTGAGCTTTAGGGAAGCAGACAGACTAATAATAAAGGATTACTCAAACATATGTGAATGAAACCCATTACAACTCTGGTATGTTTTTGATGAGGTAACACCATTCTAAAGCTCACAAGAGGCAGTTTTGTGTAATATAGGACCTTTAACTAGATTATACATGCATGCTTATACCAGCCCTGTTTGTAGTAATCTTGAGTTTGAAAAGCAGGGAAGCCCATTCGGTTGAAGCGTGCTGCCCATTCTGCTGCAACTCACCCATGTCTAAATATTTACTCTCCTCAGATCCACTGTTTGAGCGCTCGTGTTTGTCTCGCACCATAAATAATCCTAAGAGTTCATAACTTTCTCCATGTTGCCATCTTGGACCACGCTAGCATTTCTGGAGCAGACCACAAACCAGGCAGTGGGATTGCAACATGCTGTTTGTCAGAGAAAGACAGAGAGACACTGGTGACACAAACACTGTCTATTTTATCAGAAAATACAACTGAGAGAAGCTAATGTTTATGTTTTGGAGAGAAGACATCTTATCAGAAAAGCTTGGTTAGAGAGAAACAGTCATGAAATATAGCAGCAGACTTTCCTTAGAGTTGGTGTTGAAAATGTTTAAAAGTTTGCATGATGCAAAAGGTTGTTGGTTATAACAAAGAATGACTCAATGAATCATCAGTGGTAATTTTACTGCTTGTTGCTAATGGTGCAGTTCACGATTAGTAAAGCCTACAAAAATAGATTTAAACTGTATTTTAATATCCCTGATTTGACACTGTAATATAGTTGCAAGAGTGACTTTGGTGAAAATGGTGGCTTTCTTTGTTTTTATATATCTCCAGTGTATGTTTGAGTAGAACCCAGATTCTTGGATAGTCTTTATTTCTCTCACTCTCATATCCTGGCAGTCCTCCCATTTCCCTGTCAGAGTTTGGTCCTGTTCACTTTCACTCTGGCTCCTGCTCCTCCCCCAAACCCACTATGAGCTCTGTGTCTCTACTCCAGACATGACAAACTTCTGCTGTATCCGCCCGCCTGCTCGCACCCTGCACTGTCTGAACAAAAACACACTTTTTCTCTTTTAAATGCAGTGATGGAGCTCTGCAATAATCCAGATGTAGGCTCATGTTCCAATCTGTGCAAATCATTACTCTGTCCTTGGGCAAGACACTCCTGATGGAGAGGCTTACAGAGTGTGGGCGTGAATGAGTAAGATACTGTAGTAAAAGTAGTTATTGTACTTTTGTACTATTTCACCACAGTGGGTGAGCTGGCTCACTAAGTTCTTGGTTCGACCACTGGTCTGTGTGAAGTTTCTCCCTGTGCCTTGATGAGTTTTCACTTTCACCTTCACTTTCCCCATGAACCCAAAACATGAACAATAGGTAAAAAAAAATCCTCCAAAGTGGTACTGACCTAGCCTAGCACAAGATCTAGAGATGGATGCAGAGGACACACTATTCTACTTTTTTCCTTGATTTCAACAATTGTAATTTCAACTTCATGGTCCCACTAACAAACAAATGTCAGGATGACCATCTGTTCTTCTTTCACCAGTCAATTGTCACTACATGTCTATAATCGACATTCTTTTAAAGTCATTATGAGCTGTAAATCCATATCAGTTTCACCGCCCTATAGGATACATGCTATCTCTTCTCTCCAGGCTTCACAGATAGTCTATCAAAAAGAGATAGCCCATCAAACTGGAACAATGCCTGGACATCTGACAGTGCTGCAGCTCCTGATGAACTCCACACAAAGGGCTCTTTATCAGTGCTCCTGAAGCCCCTGCTCTGCTCTGCTTTGGTAAACTGCACCATTGTGAGGCCTTCTTCTGCCCAAGTGGGATTATATTCATAGTGTGTTTGCCTCATGTCACTGCACTTTATTACAGCCATCATGGTTTATTCTTTGGCTGTTTAGGAGTCAGACCTAGAGTGAGACAATGAGACAAAATAATAACTAATAATTTGTTATTATAATATATTGTGACGTGGGAGCTACTGTGTCCAAATAATTTCCCTTGTGGATCAATAAAGTTTGTCTACGTCTTAACAAAACCCTAAACCCTAAATCCCTTAAAATGCTTCAGTTTGTTCTTTGTTCAAGTTCAAGTCTGTCTTCGTACCCGCTTTTGGCCCATAATTACAAGGTCTAGCCAATTTTAAATGTGACCAAATGCAGGAAATTAAAACCTTTATTCATTTTTTAAAACTTCAATATCGTATTTGAATCTAATATTTTTATGACTGTTTTGGTCTTTTAGAGTTGGCTAGGTTAAATTGCGATTAGTTCATTAATTTATCATCTGTGACCTTAATTACTGACAGTGATCAATGTTGGTTCACTTATATAGTAACAGTAACAGTTGAAGCTACATTCATCCAATTGACAAACCCACCCAGACTTGAACTCACAGTTTAACAAAAAAAAAAGCCAATTTTTCTACTCTACTCAGCAATATGACCGTGTATTGTACATAAAACTGCCTTTTAGACATGCATTTGATTTTGTTCTCTTGAAGGAACCAGAAAGGCTGCAGTGGACCAGCTTAATAATGTGTCAAGTATTTCCCATTGACAAATCATTTTAAAAAACATCAGTTTGACATTTTGGCTTAAATAAATAAACAAGGCCATTTTGTTTACCTTGGTAGTTACTGCAAACTGAGTAATGACTTCCTGTTGTCAGCAGAAACACTTCCTTTATTGCCACTTATTGCAGTTCAAACAGAGTCTGCAGCCGAATAGCACAGGGCTGCTCCGCTCTGTGTTTGCTCTGAGGATTTCACTTAAACATGTTTACAAATGCCTCGGCAGGGAGCACAATGAGCAGAAGAGGGGATGAAAGAAGCGTTTTGTTACACACACAGGACTACAGAGGATTATTCACTGATCTGTTTGAGTAAGAAAATGACATAATCTCAGCTCTCAACAAAATGAGACTCTCAAGGTAAACAACATAAAACTATAAAATAGAGCCAAGAACACAACTGATCGCATTGAGGGACTACTTTTTTAATTGTAGCACAGTGAAAGGATGCTGTGACTTGGTCAAAGACACAGCATGCTCTGGGGCTGAACCAAAATTAAACTAGCAAACACATTTTAAAAACCATGTTGAGGACTGACATATATCAGAAATAGTGCCCCACCTTTTTCCAGTTTGTGTTATGTAAGCCTTTTGGGACACCACTAAATGGAGGAGCATGTTCTAAATGAACTCTGAAGCCCTGGGCCACAGCTGTCTCCTCATTAATTACCTGAAGGCCCCAGTTTGTGTGTGTTTAACAAAGCCACATCAGCTCCATATTTATGACCTACAGTCTGTACTGTGCAGAGCTGCTGCTGCGCCCCCTCCGCTCTCAAAGGGGAGGGCAGAAAGGACCAAATGAATACGTGGCCCTGGGGGTCAGCTTAATGGAGTGAGACCCTGGCCCCTATTGACTTCCACAGCCCAACTATTAACTCCCCACAACTCCAGCTCTGAGCTCATTATTCATGCGGCCTATAGCTGTTTCTGTTTGTATGTTTTAGAGTGTTGGGTTAACTCTCAGGTCACCACCAAAATCAGGGATTTAAGTTCTTCAGCGTAGGCTGAGTGAGGACTGTAAATAATACATGCACAGAGGTGTGAGTAAACAGCAGTCCACTCAGCCTGTGTTAAAGTTTACAGCATTTATGTCATTAGCACTCAGGCTGATGTTAACAGCACTGTGGTAACAGAGGTTTCACAGCAATGCACATTTGTTTCTCACAAAACAGTCAAAGAAAACTGGTTTGTGTGCTGCATTCTCTGTAACCTCACATGTAATCAGAACACCTGTAAAAGATGCAAATCTCATAGACAGTGATCTGTTATAACATAATAATGAACTCTGTAATTCAGTGACTCACATGAATCGTTCACAACAAAAACAATACACATTACAAAACTTTTATCACTGAAAAGTTTATATCAGTGCCATTTGATATTCATGTACTGACAGAAGAGAAAGTTTACTACTTCCCTTGCCTAAAGTCAGTGTGTGTAAGTGAGGTGTAATCAATAACCAAAGGCTGTTTCTTTAAGACAAGCCCATAAATGGTGGCTCTTTAGGGCAGTGGAGTTTTCCTTGGCAGGTCAGGAGAGCCATTGAAGTGTGAATGGGCTGCCATGGCAGATTACACTGCACAGCTGTCCCCCGACCGTGGAAATTAAGTTATGCCCCGTGTCAGCAAGTTTTGTGTTTTCTTCTCTGTCTCTTTCTGTGTCTCTGTCGCGCCCATCCCCCTCTTCTCAGCCCCCCTCCCTCTGATTCAATCCATTGTGGAAGCTTCTCAGAAGTGCACAGCTAAAGTCTTCGGAGCTAGAGGTGGCTTATGGGTAATCATGCTAAAAAATATTTCCAAAAACTTAAAAGGTTGCAGAGCCATTTCCAAATCTGCACTAGTTGTGGAAGGCTGAGACCCTCTCTGGCCTTGAATGAGGATCTTGGCCTGCGTCCGCCCCTGCGTCGTGTTTTGTTTATTTGTGGCTGGAGTTGTTTGTGTTGAAGTGGAAGTGAAAGGCAAACACTGGAGCTGGTGCAGAGATGTGTGAACATGCTGTGAATGGTCCCCACTGCCATCACACAGATTAGATAGAAGCTTCATGGCTTTTACCGTCTAGAGAAATATTGTTTATTTTTATGTATTCCCTGCTGCTTTCATTTTCTCTGTCTGTGAAACCAGTCACTGCTCTGTTTTGCAATCATTAATGTTTTTTGTCATGTGGTACAATAGATAGAAATGAGCCTTTATGGTATGATTTGGTATATGGTCCAAACTGTTACTATTACAGACAATCACCATTATGCTTTGTCCTTATGAAATAGCCTAATTAAACACATCCTCTTCCTAACCACTCATCTCCTGTGTCAATCATATCCATCTCACCTCCATCTTAATAGTTTCCCATTATTTGCTGTAACGTTTCTTTTTTAGGTCTGCAGCCTCCCCATTCACTCTTCTTTATCACCCCCAGTGTTATTTCTAATTAACTAAATGAATCAAGTACAGATAATTAAAGGGCCTTTCACCATGCAGTATATTATTTAAAAAAAAAAAAAAAAAAAAACTAAAAAAAAAAGGAACAATTAAAGACATTTAGTTGAATGAGAACCATATGGGAGCAACTACCAGTAACACAAATTCTTATCCAATCAGGCACAGTAGGATGAGAACAATGCGGAAACAACTCTTCTCAGTTATTCAAGACAATTGTTTCTCTGTCGTGGTTCAACATCAAAGTGAGAGTAGGGGCCAACTGGACGGAGCAAATTGTTTAAACGTGTTCCTCACTGATGGTTCAAAGTCACAAGGACTTTAATGATTCGCATGCAGTTAGTCCTGTCTCATCAAACAAAGATTACGAAATACCTACTTTTCTCTTGTAATGGGGAGATGGAGTATGGAATTTGTTTTGGATTGTGTGTGATTTCAGGAACAGGATCCTCCCCTCCTCTCCATGGCTCACATCCTGAATCCATCCATATCCTTGGAAAAGCAGAGATCATTGATTCTGCATCTCTCTCATTAACTGCCCTTTAAACTTTAGAGAAAGCCTTGTTGTTTTGCTCCTTTCTATTTCAGCTGCCACTTTGATTTCATCATGCAAGACCTCTGCTGAGTTCACCACCCTTTGAAATAAGAAAAAAGCTCTGTAATCCAGTTACTCAAGCAGCAGGCCTGGCTCCTCGGGTCCTGAGAGAAAACCTGTTTCCTAATCCCACTGTCACTGGCCCTGTCGCTGTTCGTTTACCTGACTGTTTGTGGCAGGCATTTGATACAAGCTCTGTTCCAAATGTGTCTTCTCTACGTCGGACAAGAGGGTCACAAAGTACGCCACAGCTGTTTTGTTGGTTGTGTTTTTGATTGTGTAGTTTGCAAACAGGATGAGCAGAGCAGGGATAAATCAAGTATGTTATACTTTTACTTCTTACTGCTACTTACACAATTTTATTTGTGTTTTTTTCTGCTTAAGTTCTCCATTCATTTCAAATCTTGCTACTAAGATATTATAAAAAGTAGGTTGATTTGTTTGAAATGCTCAATGTCCATATACACTTTTTCTCTGGGCGACTTGAAAACAGGTTTGTAGTGTGGATAGAACTTATTTGGTATCCAGGTTAGGAATACAACAAATTATACAACCACAAAAAGGGTTAACAGATAATGGTGGCATCTGCGGCATTTTCTTGTATAAGGTGACTTGTCTTATATATTGTGCCAAACCAGAGGATTTAAGTAAACCAGAATTTTAATTAAGTTAACGCAGGTCCAAACATGGAACACCAACCCAGGAATGTACTGAGATGAGCCCGGACTACAGAGGGCTAAATAACGCTTCTCAATCTCTGTTGGGTAGAAAACGGCTTTAAATCAACAAACTATACACACACAAGGCTCTGTGGGTGAAGTGCCTTGCCCAAAGCACAATGTCAGCATGATAGGAGGAATCTAGCTGTCAAGTTTTTGTTTGAGGGTAAATGCTTTGTCATCTCCAATCCAAAAACACATTCAAGATAGAATACGAGGGAAAGGAAATCATAATTAGAAGATCAACAAATACCCCTCATCATCCTACTGTTGGCAAACCTGCTTCATGCTTTGGCAGGAGCTCAGAGGGGAGTCAGAGGTGTAGCCCCTTCCAACCCAATACCCTGTGGTAACTTTAAGGGATTATTTCCAAATCCTTTTAAATGAACTTTCCATGTGAGTGCGTCTTTTCCCCTTCTCACCATTCCAACTGTCCAAGTGTTTCTGCATCACTTTCTGCACATCTCTCTGTGGAGCTGAGGCCCAAACAAACGCCTGTGAGAAATACAACACACATCCAAGGGGCTAAAGGAGATCAGCTAATGGATATGGTGGCGTATTACAGGCGTACGGCAATCTGTGCAATACTTAACACCCCATCAGTGCCATTCTGTAGATGATTCTAGGCAAAGCAATAAAATCTCCATGGACACAGGCTTGCAGAACGTTCCACCAGCAAGGTTACATAGTGCACCTTTAAAACACAATGCAATTAATTTATCCAGGTTTGGGTCTGACATGAGAAGTATTTGCTTATGTCTTACTCACACACATATACATAACATAAAATTACTATGGAGGAGGCCAGATAAGAGTCAGGTTTGTGGAGATGCAGATCAAATCAGTGCAATAAGCACAACAAAAACATGCTTTTATTTTATAGTTTCTGTGGCTTTAATTCATTCAAGAGGGGAAACGTGATTATAAATACATGGGTGATACAAAGGTGATATAGAGTGAAAATGGGTGAAAGAAGGTGCTGTTTTGCTCCAGAGCCAAATGATCACAGCTCAGAGCCTGGCTGAGTGAGGCACAGTCACTGGTGGAGATACCTTAGACACACTCAAAGAGACACACAGTTTGTGTTCCAGCTCTTCAGTGTAGCCAGCGCCCTGTACTTCGCTGTGGTCTGCTGGGGGAGTGGCACCAGTAAAAGGGACATTGGGCGGATTGACAAACTGATCCAACGTTACGTGATCGGCTGTGAGCTGGAGACATTTGTCACATTGAGGGACAGGAGGACACTGGACAAACTGCTCTCCATCATGGACACTCCTGCTCACCCACTGCAACAGACTATAGAAGGACAGAGAAGCTCATTCTCCAACAGGTCCCTACTTATGTAACGGATAATACTCCCTACAACTGTACACCAACTCAATCTTATGTAACAGATAACCTTATGCCCTGTCAATCATCATATACTTGTTGCACTCTTCCTTGTCTTTTGTATATAGCTGTGATTTTATATTTTTATTACTTATTTTTCTATTTTATTTTGACTTATACATATACACATATAATTATGTCTTATTTGACACCTGTCTCATGCTATCTTTTTTGCTACTTATTTAGAATTTATTATTATCATTTATTTTTTACTCTTTGTTATTATATTATATTGTGATGAGTGAGCTACTGTGTCCAAATAATTTCCCTTGTTGATCAATAAAGTTTGTCTAAGTCTAAGTCTAAATTAAACTCTGAAGCACCCCTCCCCCGTCAACAAGAGGTGTATATAGAAATACACATTTACCAAATGTTTGTGCATAGTTTACCAGTGTTATATTTTGGCACAGGTTTGTTTCGTGAGATGATTTGTTATGCACCTCATTCACCCATTCATATAGCACTCATATAATAGGCTAATCAACGCATGCTGGGCTTTTCCTAAGTGCTCAAAAGTGCCTGAACAAATGCAGGAGGCAAGAAAAGAAAACCGTCATGGAGGAGGAGGGAAGGAGGAGTGGGCTTACACCGGGCCTTTCTCAGCCGCACAGTACACTGCATACCGACAAGCTAAACACGGATTCAAACCAGGATACAACTTTCATGGTGAAATTACAATGACATACACACATATTTTCGGGTTAAAAAGGTGGTTTATGAAAACTGAGATAAAATTAACTTACTTACTTATTAAACTAGCCAATGAAATCTAGTTTTCAATGTTTGTGAATTATCATATTTACAACTATTTAAATAGTTGTAAACTCTTTTGAGTTCCAGCGAATTTCTACCCCTGTTTAGTAAAAGGCAGCTTGTATGTTTGATAACCACTCCATTGTGTTATGTATTGATGCCACTGGTTAGAAAACGCTACCTGTACATTTCTCATAAAAAAAAAACAAAACAAAACATAGGTACACAAAATAGTTAGTTAGTTTAAATTAAGAAGTCATATATATATATATATATATATATATATATATATATATATATATATATATATATATATATATATATATATATATATATATATATATATATATATATGTATATAAATTAAACCTAGTCCTGGCTAGGTGGGACAGGCACTGGCTATCATTGCATTAACGTGCTTGTCATGTGTTTTTCTCCTGTTCTTTTTGGCTCCTGCAGCAGACCGTTCCCACATGCTCTCCTGCCGCTCGGCCCTCCAGAGGTGTCAACCAGCCTGAAAGAATGAAGTGCCTCCCCATTGTGCGACCCAACTATTATGTGCTTAACATTACCATGACAAAGACGCCACTCGACTTCTCCTCCATCCATTCAGCACCGAGAGCTCTTGTCCTCCTTCTAATAAAACATTTTGCATCGAATCATTGATTTAAAGCCCCTCCACAAGACATGCTGAATAATAATAAGATAAGGATATGCTAGAAGTCTATGATAGCTCATGCGGAATTTGTCAAATCTGAACCAGCGGTAGCAGGTCCAGGGTACCTGAATGCTGGTGGACAGGGCATAAGAGGGTGCTGTGTTGATTTATGGTGACAGTGGCCTCTGACAACAGCAGGCTAAATCAAGATATAGGGGTCACTAGGCTATCAGTCAACAGAGCATTGTAAATGAGCCCATTAAAAGTGCAGAAAGGGGGGCAGAGAGCAGTGTGTGGAAATTAACAAGTCAAGCCTGCAGATGTTAGGACAGATGTAAAATATACTGGAGAATACTTCAGAGTAGTGTAAATACAGCATTCCCCATAAACAAACACACAATGTGTTGAAATTAATGAATCAATAAATAACTAAAATAGGACTAAACTAAAAACTGCCTCAGTACAGTAGGTCTTTCCCTGTTAAATACATTCTGACTTGCACAAAATAGTGTTGTGTCATAGAACTGGATATTGTAACCTTTATAAACCTTAAAATAGTGGTAATTTTTGTGCAATTTTAAATAACAAATTTCATAGTATTTTAAATATATTTTATTGCTTGATGGCAAAATGTGTTTGTTACAATTGTAACTAGAAATCCACATTACAAAAAGCATACAATGCTTTTCTGTCAAAATATCATCCACACTCAAAATTTGTCATTAAAATAATTTTATATAAAACATAGCTTTGTTTTCTGAGAGCATACAATGAGTGTAACAGACTGGTGACACTCACCATAAGTTATGTGACTTTTAGTTGGGGTCAAGGCACATCTGTCACTAAAAACAGACGGACAGAACTCACAGTCCCAATATATCTTCAAGTTTTCATTATGCCTTCTATAAAAAAGTATATCATTAAGGCTCGCGTACAGTAGATTTAGACATTTCTTTCACTATAGGCTATTCTTAATAAATCATCTCATAGCCTAAACATAGATTCTCTGGACAAATCTATAGCCTCTATACACATATATACAATGTACATAATCCTTGAAGAGAATATACAAAATAAGTTCCCTTTAAAGCTGGAATTCTCTTTTCTATTTACATGCTGCACATTTGGATCTTACGGTAATAAATTACTGTTTCTCCTTAAACTCTACTGTATTTACAAGTTCGTCTGTTCCAGCATTAAATACTTATTGATCAGGTAGGCATCAGTCTATGATATAAATGTCTTTAGGAGGCTTGGCAGTGCTCAGCATGGATACATCCACTGACATTGGCACAGACAGCTGTGTGTGGACACTGCTATCAGTCCGACTGTGTGAGACAATAAAAGCTTATCACATAAGCAAAGTGAAGCAGTGAAGTGGGCTCGATAAGAGGCCTACACAGCCTTGTGGTGTCATTTGCATAGAAAATCTCATTATGTGATATCCTTCGCTCCGCAGTCCAAACAAGGCGATTCCTTCAGTCCAGAGGCCTTTTAACTCCTCCAACCACAGGTCATGGAGCGGCCCGAGTGGAGACGGCCCTTTATCCGGACAATAGCGGGGGCACGTCATGACCCCAGGGATTAGACGAGGGCCAACAGAACTAAAATGGATGCCAGCAGAGTGAGGGCGCAGCGCTGAACTGTGGGAGCCGATCCGCTGTCCAGCTTCTGATAATAGTCCACCTCGGGCTCATCGTCGTCGTCCTCACTGTCTGGATCCATCCTGCGGATCCACCCGCTGCTCTCCTCGCGCTCAGGCGGAGAGTCAAAGCACAGAGTTTTCATACTGGCTTTAACAAACTCACATATGGCCCGCTCCGTGCCATCACACATGCAAGTGTCCAGTTGCTGGCCCTTGGGTATCTTACGCATGTTGGCAATTACGTTGCGACATGCGTTCGAGCACACAGCGCCGCTAAACAGCTTGCTACAGTGTCTTAGGTAGTCGTGCATGGTGGAGCTGCACTGCTGGTCCCTCTCGCACTGGCGCCGCGCTTCCGTGCAGCCAGTGCTTGTAGTCTTGGGCAGACAAGGCTCGATAGCCCGCTTCGTGTTCACACACGTAGCGTCCCGCGCGCAGCTGCAGTCCTCCAGTGCGGGTCCGTTCTTAGTCAGGTTAAGTTGTACCAAAGACGAGATGCAGTGACTCGGGCACTTTCTCCTCTCCCCGTTCAGCACCGGGCCACACGCGCGCGTGTAGTGCTCGTAGGCGTAGTTACACTCGGGCTCAGCCTGGCAGTTCATAATGGCCTGCCAGCAGATGAGTCTGCGGCCAGAACACGGCGTGAACAGAAATAAACAGGAAAACAGGAACAGTAAAAGGCCGAGTGGCCAAAGGGAGCCGTGCGTCCGCAGCAAACACACAGCCATTACGCACTCACAACAGTGTCATAAGCGGTCGGCTTGTTCGCCAAGAGCGGTCTGCTCCGGGGCCCGATGTTGCTGGTAATGGGACACCCACGTCAAACCTTCTCCATCCGACCCAAAAAGTACCGCGAGCCTCCCGTTATCCATACATGACTGAGTGAAAGTGGAGCACGCGCAGCGCTAAAGCTCAAAAGTCTTTCGATCATCAAAAGTTTTCGATCAGCTCATTCCATCGCTGCGTTCGTGAGCTCCGCCAAAACAGTGTTCAATTCACATCTCCCCTTCCCTAGGTCCGAAAACCCCGACCTCCGTAGTTCGTTTGGCTCTACTCAAGCTTTAACGGGGTGATCCAAGTCAAGGAGTGCAAACAAACAGCGCAAAGAAGAAAAACAAGGGGCTTGCGGGTTGCAGAGTGGTCTTCGCTCAGTCCCCCGTTTTTCATTTGTGTGAGTGCTGCTCAGCCCCCTCTCCACACGTCTCCCAGTCTCTCCCATTGGTTGGCCACTTGTTGTGGGTTTCCACGTAGTGAGGGGCGGGAGTTGAGGGGCTAGAAAAACTCACCCGAGTAACTCCCAAAGTGTTCGCTGTGTTTCCAGGAAACATTTATTTTAATTTTATGCAAATAAACTCCCACTAAATACACACTCAAAGAAAATGGAATGTTCTCAGTACAGTCGTACATTGAGTTTGATGTAACATGTAGTAATTGAGATGATGTAAATAATAAAGTTTAAGGTATGTCAACAGAAATTCATTTCAATGTCCATCATACCAACTTGTCTATATTTAGGTCCATATATCACTTATTAATTGTACAGGTTCATAATGCATTGAGAGCTGGTTAACTATTGTGGATCTGGTCACTGAGTCATCCATTTTCACCAAGGGCTCTAAGTAGAACATAGTTAATGCTATGCCAATATGAAAAGCACATTTTATCTCCCAACAAACTCCAGTTTAAATTTCTGTTTCCCAAGCTTTTAGTTGTAGCCAACTTGCCAATATTCTTGTACTTGTTGAAATCCAATTCTTGAGACGGTGGTTTTTGAGGGAGTCTTTTTGTAGATTCACTGGTTCTGACAGAGCTGACCTCACCCACAATTCCCACCATCAAAATGAGAATTTTGATTTTAACAGAGGTTATAAAAAGGTCAAGTTGTAGTTGTTATAAAATTATGATATTATCCACGTCATTATGCTTTTATATTTATACTATGGCAATTCAAAACATTGTGCATTATCTAGTCACTGTTTACTGGATTGTTTTATTGCAGCAGACATGGAAGATCAACTATGTCCTTCTCCAGGTTGAGATTCAAACCTGTCTCCTACAGGCTTTTTAAGTGGACCAGTACCATTCTTTATACCATCCGCTATTTAAACTGCTCAACCAGCTGCTAATGTACACAGCCTTTTGCATTTTTGCTGCTTCCAATCTCTCATCCTTTGTTTTTGATGTTTGCGTGTGCTTGTCCGTGTGTGTGTGTGTGTGTGTGTGCGCGCGCGCACGTGTGTGTGTGTGTGCTTGTCCGTGTGTGTGTGTGTGTGTGTGTGCATGTGTCTGTTTGTGAGTGTGTGTGATTGTGTATATGTCTGTTTGTGTGCATTTCTGTGCATGTGCATGTATATGTGAGCCAATAGCCCACATGTTGACTCTTGAGCAGGAGGAGCACTTCTGCAAGCTAGAGGTGGTTGAGGGAGTCAGAGGAGGAGAGTGGTGAGGGCACAAAGCCTGTTTGTGTTTCTCATCTCAGGAATGTACCTTTAGGCTTGAGCCGTGAGCTTCCCACTGAAAACAATGCACTCAATGTCAGTTACGGCTGGCTAACGCAGACACCACTGGCTCTGCTCCAGCGTCACAGCTCGTCCAACATGATGGATACAGGGAACCCAATCCCTCCAGCCACTCTGCCTCGGATATCTGCCTGCAGCAACCTGAAAAGTACTGAACAAAATATGCCAAAACAGTGTATACATGGCAAAGGCCATATGAGTTTCTTGTTTAGGATATCTTTCAAGTACAGCTACTGGAAACGACCTTTGTTTCTTTGGCTGCCCTCTGCCAAGATGGTAGAGACAAGCTCCAATCAGATACTAAATTGGTAGTTTTGTGGTGGATGCTCATGCAAAAGTATATATATATTATGTTGCCAAGACCACTCTAGACCTAGTGTCTTGCCCAAAGGCACAATAACAGTATGCACTTAAACTTGTAAACCTAATTTGTATAAAATGATTTATGAAGTGAGGTTTCTCTGAATCCATTTTTTGCTTTTATGGTGCTAAAACACTGTAGTAAATGAAGCCGCAGATTGGCCGTTTTGAATAATTTGCATTAAAACAATAATCATTGAGCAAAAAATGGCTTTTGAAAACACTGGCAGGAGTTGAAACTACAGACCAGATGTGAAGCACGAGAGCTGAGCTGTGCTGCTGAGGCTCATATAAAACTTTATGCCACAACAGTCTCATTAAGGGACAGACATCATGATATCACCCCCCCATACTGCTTTTCAAAACACACAAATGCCAGGTTTTGTATCAACAAAGCAGTAAACAACAGTTTATTGAAAATAGCCTGCTTTCAACTGGAAAACTATGGCACAAATAAAAGACAAACCCATCCCAAAGCAAATGCATATGTCAGATTCAGCTAATTAAACCAACTACCAAAAAGTGGTTAGGGACATATATATATATATATATATATATATATATATATATATATATATATATATATATATATATATATATATATATATATATATATATATATATATATATATATATATATATATATATATGTGTGTGTGTGTGTGTGTGTGTGTGTGTGTGTGTGTGTGTGTATACATACATACATATATATAATATATATATATGTGTGTATATATATATGTGTATATATAGTGTATATATATACACACATACACATATATATATATATATAGATAGATAGATAGATAGATAGATAGATATAGATATAGATATAGATATAGATATAGATATAGATATATATAGATATAGATATAGATATAGATATAGATATAGATAGATATATACAACTTTGCTTTGAGTAAGCTGATGATGAGGGAACACCATTACAATATAGGTAAAAACTCAAAAACTTGATGTCCACTTTAAGATTTTAAGATTTTGAAGATTTTGAAAAGAATGTCCATATAAGGCCTCACATATGAATACAAGATGTTGATGCTGTGTGTGTACATGTGCTATGGGGTCTCTGGTTTAGAGAGAAGGGTCTGAATCGCAGAAGAGCAGAGCAGGTCAGTATGAGCGGAGGAAATATCAAAATACAGGAAATGAGTTGGCAGGAACTATCCATTCAAATTACTTCCTCTTTAGGATTTCAGAAAAGCGATAAAAGCCGGAGATACATTTTTTGGAACAAACCCAAATGTGATTAAGGAATCATTTTAGAAATCATGTCTGCAAACTAGTTTCCTCCGTCCACTTCCGGGGATTAGTGTTAAGTTTTTCAGCATCATAAAAAGTCATTACAAGTCAGAAAATCTAGTCTAAGCCACCAATACAGCTGTATCTATGGGTCTTGCTTGCCAAAAAAATGTTTGAGGAACTAAAAGTAATCTCTTTTCTGGTTTAGTTTAACATGTAAGTAAGAAAACTGAGTTGTTGTGAGTTGACTGAATGCAGGTGGATGAAGTACTCAATTTTGCTACTTAAGTAAAAGTACAGATACAGGAAGAAAAGACTATTCAAGTAAAAGTAAAAGTATCACATGAAAAAATCAACTTAAGTAAAATTATTGAAGTACCTGTTTAATAATGTACTTTAACGTTAGTATTTTGGAGAGATTTTTTGAACGATTAAAGCATCAAATGTAGTGATTTTGATAAAGAATTTAGCTGATTTTAAGTGATTCAACTGATTTTAAGTGATTCAACTAATTTCTTAATTTTTCTAGCTGATTTTGTGTATTTGGTTTGCTCTATGTTGGGATGTTAACTCAAATTAAATGTGCTAAAAATAAGTCTCAGCCATTTTAGAAAGTCTCAGACCATAAAGAAAAGTACTTTTTACTATAATATAATGGAGTAGAAAGTGCAGGTTCTTGCTCTCAAATGTAATGAAGTAAAAGTAAAACGTATCCACTATAAAATGTAAGGTACTGATACCTAAAACCACCACTGACTGAATGTAATACTTGCTACTGGGGCGCACTATGTGAGTTTTCTAGTGGATGGTCTTGTCCCATGAAAATGTTATTGCTTTGCCCAGAATGTTCCTTAGCATGGCATTAATGGATCAATCTTTCATTTATTCAATTAGGTGTTTTATTTAGAAACTATATACTTGGTTTGATGGAGTAATTTGCTTATCACCATAGAGATGTTCAAGTTTTATGCAATTTTCTTACAGACAAAACAACAGCATCTCAGTGGAGAATAGAAGATGTCCAGTTCTGTAAGAGCTTACATTGAGTGCCCCTTTAAATTTTCTGTTAATATTCTATTTCTGCTACTATGACTACAAGTACAATTTTGCTACAGAATTTAGTTGTCAACAAGATCATTTCTGCAGGTCGAAACAGTTCAACGGGGTAGCCAACTTTCTAGGTTCGAAAGTAAAAACGAAGGTAAAAATAACAGGATCTGTGGGTGAACCCTTAGATGGCCCGTGCCTTTCCTCCAAACACATAAATGGTTGAGATGTGAAATGAAGTGTTGTGTGGGCGGGGCTTGTTAATCAGTAAGATTAAAGTCATCCATCACATCAGAGCCCAGTGACCCAAGTGACCCTTTAGCCACAGTCCGCTGCACCACAACTCCTCCACTTTGAACTTTAGCCTGTCAGCTCAGGGCAGCATCACAACACAGGAAATACATCTCAATAACAAGTCAGCTATTTTCAAACCTGTTGTTAAGACATTGTTGGAGTTGTTGTTGCAGTATCTTTTAGTCTAAGTTCAGGATTTTAGGGAATTACACAACCAAATCAACGGTGGTAATGTCATTGCTGTGTGCTATAAACTGGATTGTAGCAAAATTTGAATCAGCTATTAAAGGCACTGTACTGTCTCTTAAAACGTAAAAATCAGAAGTGGTTCACGTGTAGTGGTCCAAAGTTATTCCTCGCTTACCTTATGCATTCTAAACATCATAATTATTCACCACAATGAATTTATAAGCACTTTTCACAACTTTTAGAGGCTAGCGTGGATAGATGTTTTATAATTAGATGCAGACAGGACACAGTGGGTATATTTTGACCTCTAGATCTGCTTATACAATACAGTACATCTGTACTGAGGCTAAAGTTATATTGTTCATAAACACAGATAAAAATCAAGCCAACAATCACAATTATATTAGAAACAAATAAACACAAGACACCTGATCTGAAAGACAGTGTGTTGACTCCTGCTGCCATCAAAGCATATTGTTGTTGTATCATTTGGAGAGACACTTATAACTGGGTTGCACTGAGGTATGATTGCGTCTGTGAATGGAAGAGTGGTTCCTTGATGTTCAGTGTTTTAAAGGGCCCATATTACACAATTTTATTATATGTTTTAATGTTTCCTCATCACAAACAAACCTGGAGTTTTGTTTTGTTTCATTCACACATGTTTAACACACAAACCCTAGATATTTAGGCTGAGTACTTCTCTGAAACAGAGAACAGAGTGTTCTGCTGTGTTTTTAAACTCCATACACCTTCATTAGAATCATTTTGGTAATTTCAGCCCTGGAATTTAATGTCTCTGCTAAACCTAATGTAAAAGGTGGCTGTTAATTTGAAAATTATCACTTCATGACATCACAAGGTGGAGCAGAGCATTTTGAGATTTGAAGATTTAGACATGCTAATAATAAAGGGTTACTCAAATGTGTGTTTTTGATGAGGTTCACAAGAGAACATTTTGCATAATATAGGACCTTTAAGTGCCCAACAGAAGTAGAAAAGTGTTGTATAAATGCGAGAATTATTTAGTCTATTTCTATTTCCCAACAAAGGTTGGGTCTACATGAATTTTGTTGAGATTGGCAGAGCCTTAGCATATATATGAACTACAGTGTGACCCTTATCCTAACCTTAAGTAAATGAGATGAGCAGTGAGTGAGGAGCAGAGATGACCAGAGCTGACTCCAGGTGAGTGGCCAGGCCCTCTCCTCACAGCAGCAGGAGCAGCAGCTGTGCTGGGACATGACTCTTAGTGCCTGTTGTTTCAGATCACAGTCACACCAGCACACATGGAGCGGCTCATAAAGAACTAACCCCCTGACACAAACATATGACCTTAATCCCCAACATGAGAGCACCAAGAAACTATTCGACTATATAAAACACTACAAAGACTGGAGCACAATCAGAGTGAGCTGCACATGTGCGCCACATTCCTCTGCTCTTCATAAAAGGCTCAGCTTATTAAAGAGAGCAGTGGTGTAGGCTCCAACAGCAGGGTTTGTTTGTGCAGACGAGACACGTGTCAGTGAGTCTGTCCAGCTAACAACCACAAACACCTGTACCACAAACAACCAAGGCAACTGTGCTGGAGCTGCTAGAGCATGCAGCCGATACGCAACATGGAGTCAAAACTTGGCTGCGTTTTGAGTTTGTGTCCAAATACTTTTTCCTACTTTCTTACTCTTTTCCATTGTACTGTCCAATAGAAAACCTAAAAATCAAAGGTGGGTAAAGCAAGCAAAGTTTATTTATATCGCACCTTTCACAGACAAGGAAGTCACAAAGTGCTTCACAACAAGAACACAAGAAACATAAAAAACACACAATTATAATAGAGTCAGTACAACAATATTGCAGTCATAGCATTTGAAAAAAAAAAAAGTACAGTACGCAGTTGCATTTACTCAATTAAATTAAATTACTTTAATGACTGTAGTTTTCAGATACTACACTTGTGAAAGTTAAATGTGAAAGTTTTGGTTACTCTTCCAAGTAAGTTTACAAGTGACAAAAGCTTTATGTTTAAAATAGTAAATGTCTTTTGAAAATACCATATTGTGTGCATTAATTAATGTTTTGTACTTTCAATTACATTAACTTCAAATTATATTTCAGATTTATGTCCAGTTAACAGCTGCTTTACCCACTTCTGTAAAAACGTTTTTATTGCTATAGCTGTTACCGTCTCACTGCTCCAGTGATAGAGCTCACTTAGGAGATTTGACCCTGAAACAACCCAGACCAAGACGAAAGGCCCCTCATGTCTCTCTCTTTGCGCTGTCATGGCCGCCTCCTATAGAGACGTCAGCCCAAGCAGAGCACAGGGGAATGTGTAACTCTAGCATGCTCCTCCATTTGGCACCATCCCCAGTTCCCGGCTGGCGCAGTTATGAGCCCACTTCACACCAGAGTAAACTGTGTATTTAAAAAGCCGTCATTGCGGGACTAACACTGGCCCTGCTGTAGGTTGTTAGAATAACCCAATGACACAATGGTTTCTTTTCTAAATAAACACATGTGGGTAGGCAGTAAGAACTAACTTTTTTTCCACTACTTCTTCTTCCTTCACCCCTCCTCCACTGTCCCATCTGTAAGCGCTCTCCTCTCCCCAGTGCACATGTCTAAGAAAGGCAACAGGCGGCCGGGGCAGCTGTTACAGAGGAGTGATGGTGCTGCTCTGTTCGCCTGATGAATCCTCTTGTACGTTTTCAGGACCCCCTCGTTCCACTCTCTCCTCCCACGCTCACATGGAGGAAGTCAGCTCTACACTGTCTGCAGTAGACTATAAGATCTGTTTATGGTTTGTTGCAAGAGACCTGAAATAAAGGGGTAAACTGGTAAATATATAGTGCTGAAATGTTTAGAGGTTGTGTATTTTTGACCCAGACCTAGTATGAAGACTGGGTCATTAGTACTGGTATACTGTAGTAGTTATAATTATCAGATGAAGCTGACCTAAAACATTTTCTCAAGTAATTGAATAAAGTATAACATCCAAAGAAATTCGTTTTGGAATGGAGGCCTTATATTTTTGTGCAACTTGCTATTGAAAACCATGCTTTTACTTTTTACTGTTTATCTGATGGGGGTAGAGCGTTTGTCCACTGATCCGAAGATCACTCACTTACATGATATAATTGATAATGATATAAGTAACCTCTATTTCATCTCCATCGCAGCAGCAGAACCATCAGTCACCTCAGTCTCTCTGTCTTACTCCTGTCACCAAAAATAGCAGAAATATTAATTATTGTTGACATACTTCATAATGTTGAGGTAAAAATAAATATATATCATTCATAACTTTGACCTAATTTTTCCTCAGTCAATTCTCTTTTAATATTTCATAGTTTCACATTTTGAAAACGAGACATTCTTTTGACTATTGGTCACATTGGTAGGAGTTGCGGTTGCCTTATATATAACTGTGCTCAAAGTGACTAACTCCCAGCGTCTTCTGCAGAGTTAGGAGTGCATTCCCAGCTGGTTGTGCTGAGCTGATAAGGCAAACTTGTGCTGCTCCCCAAATCAAAAGCACATGTCTGACACTGGAGAGACACATCTATCCTGTGCACTCCTCACTCCACAGGCTTCACCCAGATATTTACGATTCACCCACATACTCGGAGTCGGTGCCGCTCTGGGAATGCCAATTGTACAGATTTGAAACTGTTTTCAAGATGTGATAGTGGGGAATCTATTAACATATGTGGCATGTGGTCGTATTTTTGTCGAATCGTCACTATGATCACAACATAATCTGCCATAATCTCTCTATCTGTAGAATCTGGCAACCCAAATCAAGGAGTTGTCTTGGATTGTCTGGTTGGATTGTCTTGAGAACTAAAAAAAAAAATGTAATTAAGAAAAACTATTACTTCATGAAGATTGCTCTTGTAAGTGAACATAGATCACCATTATACTATTTTTTACATTTTATTATTATTACTTTCAAAATATCCAGTAGAGGAAGTAAAAGTAGTAAAGTACTGTACTTTTTTTTTTTTTTAGGTATTTGTACCTTACTATTTTAGAGTGGATACTTTTTACTTTTACTTAGCTACATCTGAGAGCAGGTATCTGTACTTTCTACTCCACTACATTACAGTTGTTGTTTTTTGTTTGTTTGTTTTTTGTTTTTGTTTTTTGCTCCAGTATCTGCACATAAGTAACAATATCAAGTCCTTCTTCCACTACTGCAAATATCAGTAATGTTTTAGGAAAGGTGTTATACAATTCCTAAACTAAACTAAAGTGTGTGTAGGTTTAAATGGTGGAAAGGGAAGCTTTCACAAAGTAGAAACATGTCACCACAAGACCAAAAAAATAGGATAGTTTGTTTATGTGCAGTGCTGAGCTTCCTGGTTTTTATTGAAGTCATCTCTGCCTCGGGGTGAACAGGGTTTGATGGCAGACGCAGTGTCAATTTGACTGGCAGCTCTGATAGTGAGGTGTAAGGTTATCTGCAAACTATGCACCAAACACAATAAGGGCAAACCTGCAAGGTTTTGATGTAGGTCTGAAAATGCTGTTGGTTAATTTGGCTTACTGAGACTTTTAAGACATCTACTTAGCTCAGACAAGTAGGAAAACATTTACACCAGATGTCCCTCTATTATTGAAAGGTCCTATATTACACAAAATTGACTCTTGTGAGCTTTAAGCCATGTTATAATGTTGTTACCTCTTCAAAAGCATACCCGGCATTGTGTTTTGTTTCATTCACAAGATTGTATAACCCTTATTATTATTATTAGTCTGTCTACATCTTGAAAGCTCAAAATGCTCTGCTTCAAACTGTGATGTCATGAAGCAGTAGTTTCAAATTAACAACTACTTGAAAGTGTATGGAGTTTAAAAACGCAGGAGAGCACTTCCTGTATTACCACATGAACTCAAAACCTTAGTCTCACACCATTCACACCATTTAAAAAGTACAATTATATCAGTGTATATCAGATACCTATGTATTTGTTGTCTCACAATTTAAACAAGCATGGGTCCAGAAGACTAGAGAATACCTGATACATACATTTAGAGTAAACTTCATTGCACTAACTAACTTTAATCTCCCATCCACATTACATGCACCTGAAGGTAAAAGCATGTTTGAAGTGACTGTTTTGCCACAGCACTGTGAGTGAGTGTGTGCTGTCATATATAACTGCACAGGGGCCCCAGACACACAGAGACAGATTCATCACAACAAGGGCCCAGGTCAGAGCCCGGTGATCCATCAGAGAGACGCAGGGAGACACTAGCACCCTAAACACAGTCAAAACTACAAGGTTAGGGCTCCATTCACACAATTTATAGCCTTTTCATTACACTTGATAATTACAATACCTTTTAATAAATTTGTTTTTAAAAGCAGTGACACAGTGATGCAGTGAAGCAGTTAGGGTTTAGAGTATAAATAGTTACTATGCTTAAATCATTCTTAATAACCTAATTGTTCATTATGAATTGAGTCTCTCTTCATGCTTTATTAAGGCTTATTATGTGTATTTTAATTTGTCACTACCTTTTCCTGTGTATGGGAGGGATAGGAATCTGCTATATGTACTGCTGTCTGATGCTATTATTATTATTATTTTGTACTACTGAATTTATTTGAAGGGAAATACACATTCAGTTCACTGTCAGTGCCTCTACTGGTACATAATATAACAAAGGAACAGTTCTATGCATCTAACGCTTCCATATGGAGTATGTGTTTTGATTCACTAGAAGATGTTTCTAAGTCAGCATTAATATAGCACAATGAACTGAATATTATGTGTGCAGTTTAATAATGTATAGCAACTCACACACACATATACAAAAACATAACTCAAAAAAACTATTATTTTGATATCTGTGCAAAATGGTCTTCCAAGTTTATCAACAAAGTCAAACTTTGTCTTGCAACAACCTCCACAATAAAAAGCTGTAAAGTTGAGCAGGAATATACATTTTCAGACTTCTTTGAATACAATGAGGTTATTAAAAGTGGTTCAACATGCATTTCAGATATGTGCACACTATTGAACTTTGTGAGTTTATTTGTGCTGTTACATCAACAGAAATAATGGTTGAACTACAGGAAGTTTTTTGGACCAGCACACTTGATGCTTACATTCTATTTTCTGCCGGGGCAAGCCAATCATTTTGTGTGTGTTGTGCATGGCTGTATAACAAATTCAGGGTTTTGGGTACAAATCATCTTGGTGGGGTGCACTACATGTTGTCTGAAAAGCACAGACTTTGTGAGGGGGCCCTGATGTTGTGTTTGCATCTGCCAGACACTCAAGGCAACCTTGTTTGGGACAGTTCTATAGTTTTCAACTACAGTTTATGAGCTGCCTGTTGTTATAATTTGATTCCATAGTCCTGCCTTTTTGCATTTGCTTTGAACTATGCATATCTGACAAACCTGACAATTCATTCCCTTAACTCACTCAAATCTTTACTTTGCTCATTTTGACTGCTTCTAACACATACACTTTGAGGGCCATTCTTCAGGCAGGAATGAGAAGTATTTGAATTTGTGGTCAATCCTCTGCTCTCTCATGTCCACTCCAGGTGTGCCCCGCTGAGATGTCCAAAAGTGTTACAGGCAACAGCTCTGCTTTACTGTGTGCGTGTGGATGTGCACTGGCTTGTTCACTCACCTCATGACCCCAAACATGCCTGTCAAAACCTCCAGAAACAACTACATTTTCATAGTGTTACTCAGGCAAAAACTGTTCCCAAGTATATTTATAGTTGTAAAATGTAAAATAGTGTAAAAATGTTACTTAAAATTATTGTTCATTAATTTGTTACCATTGATTAATGCATATGTTTAGATGAAAAATAGCCCATAATCTATTAATTGTGTTATTAAAGCAACACTGTGGAATTTTCTGGAGGTGGTATGTCATCTGCATGATTCCATGAAAACAGAAAATTAAACCTATACTTAGGAATATTCTCCATGGCGATAGATATGGTTTATGCCATACTGTGGAATATTATTGTCAAAGAAACAACACTGGGGCCTTCCTCCAGGTCAAAGTCAATTTTGTGGAGAATCGAGCCAGCTCACTGTAAGAACAGTAGAAAACTCAACCCAAAAAAGTATACTTTTATTATTTTCTTTGAAAAGTTATGCAATGGGGTTTTAAATAAAAAAATAAAAAAAAGATTAACAATTAATAAAGAAATTATTTTTATTAACTTGTATAACTTATCATTAGTTATGCCTTTAGAGAAGTAGAACAGTCAAGTGTCCATTTTCCATTAAATTAGACATCATAGTTCACTTTTGTTCTGGTCAAAACGAAGCAAATAAAGTGCATTCTTCGAGCGGATGAGATATGAGTGGGTTTGGGGCCCTGTATCCCGCCTATTACATACCAAATCCATCATCTGAGGACACCGAGCAGCGGACACTGGCAATAATAGCAGTCATTTCCTGGACCAAGTAGCAGACTCTGCTGTCTGTCTCTCTGGAGTCTGATAGTCTGGGCCCATATACACAAGGCAAGCTCACATCTATCCCCAAATACTGAGATCCATATGGGACAACAGCACAACAAACTGCTCCTTCTTTGCTCAAACCAGACCAACTTCAGTTTCAAATACAGATAAAGAACCACAGCACTGGAGTTTATCTGTTAGTGTGAAGCTATCTGAACGTCCCCGACACAGAGCTGGATAATGTCAACTTCAGCCTCCTTCTTTTATCCTTCAAAGCAATTACAATGACATCACTCAGGTACTCAATGGAAAATACTGACAACAAGTGGTGGAATGTAAATGTAGTAAAGTACTGTAAATAAGTAAGTATACATTTTCTGTATCTGTACTTTACTTAAGTAGATTTTAAAGTGGATACTGTTTACATTTACATTTTGAGAGAAGGTATCTGTATTTCCAACTCTTCTACATTTTTGAACAGGGCTGAAAAGTAAAAGTAGTAGTAGTAGTTTGGGACCTTCTGAAAAGTCTTAATTATAGTTAATATTAAAGTTTAATATTAAAACAAACATATTATAGTTAATATTAAAACAAACAAAATATACAAATAAAAATAGCTAGGAAAATTGTTTCTATTTAACAAAATTCAGCAAAATCACTTGATTTGAACATCTCAAAATCTATGAATAATACTTACTTTACTCTTTAAGTACATTTTTAAACAGGTATTTTAATAAGTCTAAGTAGATTTTTTTTCATGTGATACTATTATTTGAGTTTTGCTGATTGTTTTGCTCCAATATCTGTACTTCCACCACTACTGACAATATTCAGATACTCAATGGAGAAATTATTGGATCCTGAAGTACTATACTATGAAAGTACTATACTATGAAAATATTATAATACACAATAATGTATTTTCTTCATGTGGTAGTGGACAAAAAATCACATGAGTGATGTGTAAGATCAAAAATGTGTGGCACTCCCCTGACCCTTGTGTCAGATCAGGATAAAAACACAAGCACAACACCTTCAGTTGATGAAGTTATCAGTTGGCGTGGCAACCAGTAACTCGAGGATTGAGAAAATATTGATTTAAGACACAAATAAATTTCAGACAAGAAGACAATCCAAAACAGTGCATGTATTACATCTGTTTTAAAGGAGCGTGATGTCAATTTTCTACTGGAGGGTCCATTACCTTCTTGTCACATCTTTATGACGTCAGAAAGTTTCAGGACAGATTTGTGGAGAGGCATTGCTCACTGTAAGTTTGTATGATTTTTCAAGGTATTTTTTAACAGTAGAAACACAAGTCATTTATGCAAGATAGATAGGTTTAATGCCATCTCTGGGACATGGCAGAAAAAAGTGACCTATGTGCACCCCATGTCCCAGAAACAAACACACAAACACACACACACACACACACACACACACAATTTTTTATATTTAACAGTTAAATTATATGTGTTATTAAAGCAACTTTGTGTAATTTTGTGGAGGAGGCATATCATCTGCATGATTCCGTGGAAACAGAAAGTTAAACCCATACTTCAGAATATTCCCCTTGGACATAGATATGTATTATATACTATAGTCAAAGGAGCAACATTTTCATTTAGACAAGTGGAGTCGCTCCTCCAGAGTTCATTTTGTGGAGAGTCGAAGTTGCTCACAGTAAGGACCTTCCAGTATACAATAGAAAAACTCAACTCAACTTTTAGTTTAATGTTTCAGAAATAGATATCATCTTGGATACAGTGCCACTTAAAGTTGCATAACACAGAAAACACACACACATATTATTATTTTTACAATAAAATTTTCATGATACATTTAGAAAATTTGGCGGTGATGGTGCAGTGTGCATCTGCCTGCTCATGCTCTGTGGTGTCAGGTTGACTGCAGCACTGATTACACTGAGCTTAACTTCTTTTCTCGTCTGTCAGCGTGGCTCATTCAACAAACACCATAAAAACCTCCTCTGATCTGTATCTGCACATGTCTTTGGTGCAAGTGTTGTAATGAAGAGACCTAAATCCCTTAAATAAATACATTGGAACAGCTCCAGTATGTGTTTTAAAATGAAAAAGTGGCCAGTTGTTGAAAGATATTATAATTCATCAATGTCACTTATCTTAAATTGAACATTTTAAGTTCCCTGAAACATTTTTTTAAGCAACGGTAAGAAATAGTACTGTGCAAACTGTTAAATGAGTAATGATGTTTGCAGTAATCCTGTTTTTTAAACTCAAGAAAAAGACTGTAATGAATTTCAGTACTTCTACATTTCAGTTGATGATAAAGCGGGATATCCATGAGTTTCAGAATAATTACTGTCAGCAAAGCAATAATGTAAAACAAAATATCTTAATGAAATTAAAAGGTCTCGAAATGTTGCCTCTAAACATTGAAGGTCCTATTACACTTGCTGCTGTTAACTTCTCAAAAACATACGTGGAGTTGAGCTTTGTTTCATTCACACACGTGCGCAATCCTGGATTATTAAGATGTCTGCATCTCCAAAAGTCAAAATACTCTGTTTCACCATGTGATGACATTTAGTGGTAGTTTTCAAATTAACAGCTCCTTTTACCTTTTGGTCAGTAGAGATGAGATGGACAATTCTGAGGCTAAAATTATTCAAATGATTCTAGTGAAGGTTAGAGTTTTTTTTCTGTAAGAGAAGAAAGAAGAATTAAATATGCAGGATTTGGATTTGTGTGTGAAACATGTGTAAATGAAACAAACAAAACTCCATGTATATGTGTGATGAGGAAACAATATTATAACAAATCAGAAAATAGCTTAATATAGGACCTTTAAGCTGAAACCCATGAATAAACAGGTGCTTGAAGATGGCAGGTCCATTTGAAGTTTTGCTCTTTGTGCTCGTATCAGATTGTGTGAAGGACGGATGTCTGATGCTTAAATCTTCCACACTCCAATCATGAAAGAGATTTGGAACTGAGCAGGTCTTTGGACAGGAACACAGTTGTCCACAGAGCTTTGAACTTGAGATAATAAACTCTCCAGCGTATGTTGACCACATTTACAAACCGTCAAAGTAAAGTTAGAAATACTTCACATCTGTGCCCCTTATGTACACTTTATATATTAGCCTATTATGAATGATAAGAAACATGGTGTGTTTGTCAAAAGACAATAGCCAGTAATTTGACCCCAGACCTGAATAGTTCTGTAATATAAATATCTCACTGAGATTAGTTGGCAAATGATTTTCTTCAAGACTTTCAGCAAGAAGATATCTCTAATAATAATAACACTTATAAATTTGCTATACAATTTTCTACATTGATTCACTCACACCATGTAGTAACATTAAAGTTAGAGGGATTTTGTGTTCAAACTTGCACTCTTTTTAATTGTATTCTTTATGCAATGTCTTTAAGTGTTTAGAAATAGTTATATAAATAGCTATAGAAATAATGTTGTTGTTGTTGTTGTTGTTGTTGTTGTTGTTGTTGTTGTTGTTGTTATTAAAGCCCCTCCACCACCAAGCACACAGATAGAAGAGGATATTTTACACAAAGACACAATAACACTGCATATGCAATGTATAAGCTGAAATTGAGCGCCTATCTTTCAGGCTAGAGGGTGAATACTGAACAACTCAATTACTAAACCACACATTTCTGCTATTGTCCTCTGTTCCTACAATTTAAAACGCACATGGTGTTTTTCATCTTTTATTTACAATCGTCTTCTTTTCCCATTTGCTTCTTTAATTTTACAATGCAGACAAAAATAAACATTGAATGTGAGAAAGATGCTGATTTAATAATAATAATAATAATAATAATTAATAATTGAAATCAAACAATTTTCAATTTAATTAGTTACATTTAAAATAGAATAATGATAATTTTATAAGCAAAAATAATAAAAGTACTTTCAATCCAATCTGTACTCAAAAAGTAAAGTGCTTTTAAATCTGACTTAACTTTAACTTAACTTCACAATCACTATCATTCTTATTTTATGAAAACTGGTCACATACCTCAGAAATAGCAATCTGTTACACAGTGTTAACCAATGTGAGTTAAGTTTGTCATGAATAATCATTTTTTGTGATGTTGCCTGTCATAATAACACTAAAAACTGATAATGTGACATTTCCATATAAACAGTATTTTTGATCCAGACTGATACATGTACTCAGATTTTGGAACCAGCGCAGGCCTGACTTGGTGTCCCCTGCCTCCTGTCCACATGAACCTGACAGGAGCAGCTGCGTCACATGACACATCCTCCATATCGTCTCCCAGAGTCCCTCAGAACTGCCCTGCACTCAGCATTCTGTCAACACTCAATATGACAGGCTAATTTTACCAAGGCCGCTCACACACCCGCCCATGTTTAGTATACTACATGTGAGGATAATGAAAACATACAAGACTCCCGCATTTGATCATTTGTATTTCAGGTTCCTGGTATTGATACTTTGCAGTGACATCATGCTGGGGGTGTTCTACATGTATCTCCATTAGTGGAATGTTTAGGAGTTATCATGGTGACACAATGCACACATTTGCAAACACTGTCAAACAAGTTTTAAGATAGTTTGAAACTCAAGAAAAAGTACTAAATGGATGTAAACAGCACCTTTTCAGGAGCCTGTAATTAATAGAAGCATTCGTGGTCCTGTTTAGGTGTTTGATTTTTGATGTGTGAGAGACTTGTTTAACTGCACAAATCACCTTACCTGTTGTAGTTCCAGGTAAGTCAGTTCATTATGGTCAGATTGTGTTAATTGTGTTTTGAGGACTTTTCTCTGTTCAAGTCAGCATATTCTGTTTTAAATCACTAATACTATGGCATTTTTTATCTTTCTGAAACTCATTTATGGTTGAACAAAATCAGAAATGTTATAAGGGTGGTGTTGTAGATGCAGTATAATTCAGATAGCCCCTGGATTTTAAAGAGAGACAGGAGACTGGATGAACTTTTATTTACCATCAGTATGAAACCGGGAACACTCAACACACTGTGGAAGTATTGAACTCTGCCCAAGCTTCTGTTGTAGGGAGTATTATATCCTTTAGTGGCATAGGCCTGATATCAAGGACTGAGCTGGAGGTGTCCTTGGTACAGTTGTTATCTTCCTATGAGGTAAAATAGTAGATAAGCAAGGTCTCTGGTTCAATTATTTTTAAGTTTTTTACCCATGTGCTTCAGTTTCTCCCATCAGCCTATATCATACTTAGTCATTTTCAGCATTATCCAGTTAGGTACTAGGTACCAAAATCCTGGCTCAAGATCCATAGAAAGATTACAGGTTTGATCTTTGGAGAGGCGATCTTAGTCACAGAAAAAAAAAGGCATATTCCAGGCAAGGCTATACAAAAGTTACACATTGCACTTTAATCTTTCAGTAGTCCAGCACAGTTAAATATTACTTCCTGCCATCTTTGTATTTACAATGTTCCGGTGTATTACTTTTACACTTAGGTCCTGCTCATAACTTACTCCCCTTGTATGGTCGAGAGACTGCAGCCTTCACTTCACTACACCTAAAGGCCTTGTGGATCCTCCAAGGTCTTGTTACGACCCTGGAATGAGCTGCACGGCCCTCTGGGTAATGGAGTCGGGATGTGCCAGAGGAAACTCTAGCAGTGTGGACATTCCAGGCTGAGCACAACAGGCCGTGCACAGTATCAATGACAAAAGCAGACAGGGAGCAGAGCACTGATGCATAAAACATGAGGTGGACAAAGGTAGCCCAATCTCCACTTTTCACTACCTTTAGCTATTAGTTATTTCAGAGCACAAATTTGCTTTGCCTTGCTTTAAGTTGTAGGAAATGTTATGCAGATTTCATGGTAGCCTACAAAATCCATGACAAAGATTTCGGTCAATGGTGAATATACTTAAAGGCGCACTGTGTAACTTTTCTGGTAGAGGGCCCATCATCTGCTTGTCTCCATGGAGATGCTGTTGCTTTGGAATGTCCTGGTATGGCATTAAACATACTCATTTTGCATTTACTCAACATACCCATTTTACTGACTTGCATTCTTACTGTGAGTGGGCACGCCTCTACACAGATCTGACATGTAACTTGGCCCTATAGTGTTACCTGCTACATCTGTAGAGTTAAATAAGTATAATGCCATACTGTGGAACATTCTAGGCAACATCTCCACGGAGAGAAGCTGGTGACTGACCCTCCACAGGAAAAGTTACACAGTGTATCTTTAATATTAACACAAAAAAAGTCCAGATTTTTATATATTTAAAGTTCACTGTATAAAATGTCTGCTTCATGAAAATGTCATTGCTTTGCCTGGAAAGTTGCATATGGCATTAAATGCGTCTATGGAGACAAATGCTTCCACATTAACTGGTCAGATCTGTGGAGAGGTGACCCCACTAACAGTTTAATGCCATGCATTACATCTACAAAGCAATTACAACTTCATGGACACAAGCTGTAGTGCACATTTAAAGAGCATGTTAAAGACAGGCTACATTGCATAATAAATTACGTATTAATCATTAGGGATTTGAGAAGCATTTGCAAGATAATTTAACCTTAGACTGCTCCATTGAAATAGAAGACCAGTGCTTAAAAAGAGCTTGAATCGACACATCTTTTGTCCATTGTCTTACTGAAAACGAATACCCTTTTTCCTCTCCATACAGTATGAAAGAGAAAATCCCAAATTAGTTAAAATAATGACAGATGAAATATGACTTGGTTAAAGAGTGTTAAGTGCTAAGCAAACACATTTAAACAAACACACAGTCAAAGTACTATGCAATCCACAAGATACTGACTGAGACCAAGCCAAGCAGTTGTTATGGCGAGGAGCATATGGGATTCATTTGTGAGGAACTTCTGGCTTCAATTCCAGCTCGGAGTTTGATGTTCAGATAGGCACACAAGAACACACTTTGGTCAACCTGAAACTGGTCCAAGATAAATGTCACTGTCACTATAAGGAAAAAAAGAAAGTATGGTTAAAAACTGAAAGCCATAGACATGTTTAAGTCATATAAACCATCTCTTCCCAAGGACTTTGCGGTGAGATATGCCAGGATATGAATTCCAGTTAGAAAAGCGCAATAACATTTGTGTCTATAAAGCTACACTGGTCTATTCAGTCCAACTTTTACAGACATATTTCGTGACTGTTTTTCTCTGTAGCTTGGATCGGTTTCAGAGAGGGGCCATTTTAGGGGATCCAAAAAGTATAATGCCTGGAGCTAGAGTGTTTCTCATATCCAGTGCTCATTTTGTTGTATGTTATACCATTTAATATTAGCAAGTCTCTAGAAATGGAAAACCTTATGCACCTATGTCTCTTGAATTTAATTGACAGAGTTGTATAATTCTGTTTCCACATTAGTTTTTCTTAACCCCATTTTGTGGACTACAAAATTGGTGTGGGTGTGGAACGAAGTAGGAATTTTTATTCTTTGCATTGAATATTATGCAAAGAATAAAAATACTTCATTCCACACCCACATCACGCCCCCCGTGACCCGGCCCCAGATAGTCGGAAGAAAATGGATGGATTGAATATTATTTGCACTCCCAATCTATTCCTAAACCTAAATTTCCATCACTGTGCTGTACAAGTAAAAACAACAGCTTGATAATTTTGAAACAAAACATCAGAATATACAAATGAAAATTCTATTGTCATACTAGCAAAAAAAACCAAAAAAACATAAAGAAACATATGAATCTGAATGCAGTCATGTGACCCCTTCTTTAAACTATACGGGTAGCAGCTGCAGACCCGCATGGCTCTTCCTCCATGACAGGCCCAGGAGCAGAACAGGTAAGGTTTCAGGGGGGGTGGGGTTTGGGGTTCTCCTATAGGGCATCCATGTATTTTAGTGTCAACCAACGCCTGCAGCCTCAGGAAATACATGTTAACAACTGAAAAAATATTGGCTTTTTCTGATTTCTTCTGATTATTATTATTCTTTTTTTCCTTCATTTTTATTTTATTTTATTATTATTATTTTTTTTAATAAGCTTCTTCATCTTTTCTGGCATTTGGTAATCATTAGCTCAGCATTACCAGCACTAACTGTTGTGAATATTTCTTGACGCCTGTACACTGGTGGTGAATTTAACCCCAAAACTATCCCTTTGTTCCCTCTCTTTTTTATTATTAGCCAATACAAGGGCCTATTGTTGTTAAGATTTATGTTAATGAGAGCAGTTTGGCATGCAGTCAAATATTTATTACTTATTACACTAACTAAATGAAATGTTTTTTTGTTTGTTTGTTTGCTTGTTTGTTTTACAAGAATCATTGTGGGAGTCCTATTATCTCCTATTGATTTTTGTAAGCTTCAATTTAAAGACTCTTTATCTGTAATTCTTCATTATGGGAAATTAAAAAGTCAAATTTCCTTGAAGATTTCTATGAGTTAGAGCAGAAGGGGCATATGTTCACTCATGGCGCTGACAGCTGGTTCAATGGGAGGTGCAGAGACTGGACTGCAGAGAGGATGCAGCTGCAGTGTGTCTGTATGCTGGTATAGACTCTTCAGATCATGGGGGCTGGAGAGTGTTGGAGAAACCTGATTCTGAAATACCCACATATGTCACTGAAAAAATCTGAAAAATAAATAAAACCGCTTTGAAATCCACTGTTCTATCTAAAATGTGATCAGGGATCTAGATAAGGAAGCATTCAGGTTATTATTGGAAACAAGAAGCCACCGAAGATCTCCCGAGTACCAGCAGTGTAAGTTGTCCCAAATTTATACAATAACAAAAATATCTTTGATTTGTAAAATTTAGATTTTACACCAGGCTCAAATAAAGACAAGCAAGTGGCACCACAATGCCAAGTTACAATTCAGAACTGTGAAGAGGAGAGCCATAAAGAATGTAAGTATTTTGAGCAATAAAAACACCTATAATAAATAATGTAACATAGATAAGTAATGCACCCAATACCAGAAATGTTATATAATGTACTGTTGAATATAGGACAGATAAGTAGATTAGAAAATGTGGTATAGCTATCTTTCTTTCTTTCTTTCTTTCTTTCTTTCTTTGTATCTATCTATGTATCTTTGCTCTAATGTAAAGTAACTGAACTGAAAACAAAGTGTGGATTTATAATTTCAGAAGCCATGGGGAAACAATGATCCTGGCTCCAATATCTTTAGCTCGGGGGCCATATTAGTGACTATAATGAGAGAAAATGGAGATGCATGCTTAATGGGCCATAATAACTGTGTTTAAGACTAATGATTAGCACGAAACCATACACTTCCAGTGTCTTCAGGTTGTTCACAAGTGTAAGATATCTGAGTGCCGAGGTTCAGAGCTCCAGTGCCTCCAGCTGACTGCGGCTCTCCCAGACCACGACTGGAATCCGGCTTTTGTCTAAAGATCACAGATGACTGAAGCACTTAGGCATTTGAACTGTAGGAAACCTAATATTAGGAGTGCCCCCCATAAAGACCCACCCCCTCACTGCCTGATAGCATGTAGCCTCAGCTTCACAGTTATTTTGGTATGAATCAGAATTTGATATATTTAATTAAAACATGTCTTTTAAAATATTTTTGATAGTTTAAATATTTATTACATTATCCGGGATCCAGGATAAAAGTATATTTGAAACACACACAAAAAAAATCCCACTTTATTTTCATTCAGAGGAATGTTGCATTGAGAATTGTACATTCACTGTGAGATGGATCTTGGCTAGCTGCTAGTCTTCTCACCTCTCGATCTGCAGCCCATTGTCCTGCCTTCCAGTTATACCTCTGCCTCCAAGTCTGAGTTAAGTTTTTGGATCCACCAGTCATTACAAGACTGGTGGATGCTTTTAGAGGACTGGCTGAACACTTCTTGATTAAAATCCCCCAAGCTGATCATGTCTGAATCTCGATTTCAATTAAAATCCCATTACTTGCCCAGCCCTACCTTTCTTACAATAAAACATTTCCAAACGACCACTGAAATTTGCTATAGAGGTAACTTTTTCATAACATGTGAGAGTGGATCCAGCCTGGACATGAGTTACAACCATCATAATGCGCTGGCTGTTTCACTTTTATCACTCCAATTACAGTTTAAAACATGACGCCTGGCTAAGTGGCTGTGGGGTTTGGGACTGGTCAGAGGGGCCCGCTTGGTCCTGAGTCCCTGTTGAAGCCAAGTCTGTGCCCTCAGCAGGAGTAGTTTTATTAGGTCCGTTTAAATGAGGGCCTTGTTAAACATCAAGCGGCAGGCGGTCATCCTGGCGGCTCTGGCCTCGGGAGCTGCCCTACTGCTACATGGCTGGCTATTTTCACCCTCTTTGGAGCTTTATTTGACTTGCTAGTGTGTGGACAGGCCCGTTGGAAGCACAATAATCACTTGGAGCTTAAGCTGAAACCCTAGATTCCCACCTGCGAGTGGGACTGAGGACAGGGGTGCACCGGAGTTCATCACTATCACTTAACACTGAGTCATGGGTAGACGTTTACCTTTGCACTGGTAAGGGTCCTATATTACGCATAACTGATTCTGAGCTTTAAGCCATGTTATAGTGCTGTTACCTCCTCAAAACATACCTGGAGTTGTTTTGTTTTATTCACACTTGTTTGAGTCTGTCTTCGTCTGCAAAGCTCAAAATGCTCTGTTCCACGTTGTGATGTCATGAAGTGGTTTCAGGTTAACAGGTACCTTTTACCATTTGCTTAGTAGAGATGGGGAATAATTCAGGGCTGAAATAATCCAAATGATTCTAGTGAAGGTGTGTGGAGTTTAAAACCACAGTGGAGCACTTCTAGTATTACCACATGACATCACAAATGTGTCAGCCTAAATATGCAGGATTTGTGTGTTAAACATGTGTGAATGAAACAAAACACAGCTCCAGGCATGTTATTGCTGAGGAAACAACATTATAACATAGATCAATCGTGTAATATGGCCCTGGAAAGTGTAAAAAAACAAGCAGATCAATTTGAGTGCTTCAGATCTCATTTAATTGTAAAAGTCAGTGCATTTGTTCATTCTGAATTTGCCGTCTTACAAACAAAAAAAAGCTTCACAAATAATAATGTGAAACTAGAAAGGTCTGAATAAACACAAGTTCAAACATTGAATACTGCGATATCTAGTGCAGTACAATTCAGTAAACTGTTTACAGAGACTCACCAACCAGTTATCTGTGGTTTATAATGAGCAAAATATCTTTCGCCTTTCAAAAATGTTATCTGAAAACCACCTGCAACTGTCTACATACTCTGTCTAAATATTCAGATACATTTGTCCAAATGCTCTGCCAGTTTTGACTCATTCCAAATATTATCTATCTATTCATTCATTGTTGACTGGATTTTGGCATCTAAAAGTAGAAAAGAGGCGGTTCTAGGAGAGGGGCCAAAGGAGCCCTGGCCCTACCTCTAATCTGATTGGCCCTAGAAGTGCCCCTTTTCTGTCAATCAACTGACGAGATGAACAACCGGAGAATTCAATGATCACTAATGCAATTCCACCCCCAAACTCTTGGCGGCCGTAGACCTATTGCATCAATACAACTTAATGGGAGAAGAAACAGACCTGAATACTGAATTAATCATTTGTGTACTTGGAGGGCCTGGGGAAGACCCAGGACACGCTGGAGGGACTATGTCTCTCGGCTGACCTGGGAATACCTTGGGGTCTCCCCGGAGGAACTGGAGGAAGTGTCTGGGGTGAAGGGAGTTTGGGAGTCCCTGCTTAGACTGCTGCCACCCGGCCCCAGATAAGCAGAAGAATATAGATGGATGGATGGGTGCTTGGATGTAGCCTGTACTTTGCCCCTGAATGTAACATTAATGGCCCCTGTTTCAGAAAAATCCTAGAACCGCAGCTGAAATGACCATAACACTATCCTGCCAACTGACATTGCCCAGGTGGATGTAGTACTTTCAGTAGACCTTTTTTACTTTTAATAATTATGTTAAGTTATGTTAAGTTTTTGGTGGATGTATGTACTTAACTTTACCACTAGTATTATGGTCAATACTTCACATAGAACAACAAGGCAACCCAAAGAAGTAATGTCTAATTGAATTACATTTGTAAATAATCTCAATTTAACTGTAAGCCATACCAGCTTGTCAAAGCCTGATCCTGTCAGAGGGAAAATCAGGTGCCACAGTGGGGAGCCAGTTGTTGTGTCCTTAGGCAAGGCACTTCACCCACATTGCCTAGTATGAAAAAGGTGTGTGAGAGTAAGTAATGGTGGTGTTTGGAGGGGCTAATGGCGCAGATTGGCAGCCTCGCTTCTGCCAGTTTGCCCCAGGGCAGCTGTGGCTACTCTAGTAGCTTACCACCACTGAGTGTGAAGTGAATGAATGATGATCTGTAAAGCATCTTTGAGTGTCCAGAAAAGCACTATATAAAACGGATGCATTATTATTATTATTATTATTATTATTATTATTATTATTATTATTATTATTATTATTATTATTATTATTATTATTATTATATCATAAATATACAAAGCATAACGAAGTGCAGGAAAATTATACATACAGTGATGCATTACCTTTTTCTTTGAAGCCACAGTATGTATACTTTTTAGTAAAAAATTAGACTAAAATTTTGGTCGTTTTTATTGCATGGAAAAACTTTAAAAACATGTGTTCTTAATGTGAGCAGTGCTTGCATCTTCATAAACCTGACTCTAATTTGGTCTGCTGGAGTGCCTTATTCCTTTGGTTTTAATCTTCCACAGTATGGCATTTAACATATCTATCTTCATGGAGAATCTGTTCCAAAGTATGGTTGTAACTTTCTATTTCTACTGAATAGTGAAAGTGACATGCCACCTTTAGAAAGTCACACACACTCTACATTTAAACAAAACCAAATGAATCAAAACATTAATATTAAAAGCCATACACAAAGTACACTATGATGCAACGGTAAGTGGAAGAAGCTGAACAAACTGTGATGATATTGTATTAACCCCAGACGAGTTTGTGTGTGAAGACAGGGACAGGCAGCAGATCTGTATGAATGGGGCTCTGGGGAGAGGTTCAGTGAAGGACATATTTCATGAGGCAGAAGAATGAGGCCTGAGGTTTCTGGTTTAGGGTCATCTCCAGAGTCAAGACCAAACATCCCTCTTGACGTCCCCACAGGAAGTTATCCCCAAAATCAGAGACAGAGACAGGAGTTCTGTTTGAGTGGATAGCATATCATATCAGCATCTTACCACAGGGGTATGATGCGCAATAATAACTCCATCCACAGTCTCTTAGTGGGTTTCAGCTTCCTATTGTTAAATACTCTGGTAATGGGCCTCCTTTCTCATCATTCTGAAACCCATGCATACTACAATATTATATGTAATATAATATGAAAAATGGTTGGCTAATGTTAGCTAGCTTGTGATTTGACAGGGATTTGTTTAACATCATAAATAAGATCACCTGTTGTAAGTACATCAGTTCTTTATGGTCAGAATATGTTAAAACAAAGCTCAGATTAAAGTCTATATTAAGTAACAGAGCTTCAGACAGAGCAGTACCTACAGTTAGCATCACACCCCCAGGGAATGTTGATGATCAGCTGCAAAGTATCAGTAGCTAGTTGAATTCGCAAAGGGTGTATTTGCTAGTATATAATTGTAAAGACTATCATAAGCGCTGTATATTTGAGTAAATTACATAATCTTCTATATAACAGTTTACATTGTACTGCAGACTGCTCATGTGTACATTAAAATGACATGATGATACTATTTTGTTTATATTTTTGGTGTTTAACATAAGCAGCAGCTCGAACTCTTGTTCTGGTTTATATTCAGTGTGGACACCCAGCACCCTACACTTACATCCATTGAGACAGACAGACACTGCCACCAAGAGCGAATCCTCTCTATTCTAAATATTTCTTTAGCTGTGCATTTGACGGTCCCCCCAGCACAGGAGATGGAGAGTAAATGAGATTAACAACCTTGGTCCCTGTAATATCCGGTATTTCCTGTCTAGGTTATTACGAAAGTCTTGCTGTTCCCTATGTTGGGTTATAAAAGTGTTTGGTTCTGACATATTTGGATACATAATTTATAAACAATAAACAATCATAATGAGCAAAATTGAAATGTCTGAAATTGATTTTGTATATATAAATGGACATAGTTAAAGTAGGAAATGTTCAAGGAGGCACTTCCGGTTCCATCTATTCTGGCTCTAATTGACTTTACATTGGAAAACTGTCACCTCTGTCTCTGTAACTTCTTATCTGCCCAGCCAGAGCCGCACGCTTTGACAAAACTTTAGAAAGACAAGTGGATCCAACCTGTCGCACTGATTTCAGAGGGTGTGATTGGCGGATTAACCAATCAAGCGAACACATGCTCTGTTCGCTTCAAAAACAATCGTGGCTGGTAACACATGAAAAAGGAGAAAAATCTACATAAAGGGCTGAGAAACTGATTTTTACAGAATCAACAATGAAAGCACCAAACAGTTACTTACTTCAGGTAAAAGAAGTGATATTTTTTGTTCTGAATTTCAAGAGGAGATGTCTTCCGCATTTGAGACACGTGCTACAGATTAGCACCTGTTGTTGGACGGAGGTTTATCTCACTCTATGGTCCTGTTCCTTGATTTGAACAGAATGTAGAAGGGACTGGCTGGTCACCCAGTGTAACTGCTGCAGCGAGCCTTGTCATTTTGGTCCAAATCCAAAATTGCCCCTATAACCACTGGGCTCATGAGCTTCATTTGAACAGATTAGGCCTCTTCTTTATACTATGGTTTGTTTGGGGTTTTTTGGGTTGTTTTTTTTTGGTTTTTTTGGGCATCCATACTTTTCATAGCACATTTACGAAAAAGTCTGAAGACATGTGGTGTATTACTGTAACTCTCCCAAACCTTAATGTGGGCTGAGTCATTTTCACAAACTATTACCAAGACGAGGGCGGCTGTTCACAGTTCCCACACATTCAAAGACCCTGCCCTATTTTTCTTCATAAACTGTTTTTGAGCACAAAAGACATTTATTCCAGTCCAAAAAGTGACCATAACACATTAGCCAGTCTTTAGAAAGAGAGTTTTTTCCAGTGATAAATAATTAGTTGCTATGGCTATGCTGAAGGGAAAATATGATGTTGCTCCATTGGAATGTCTCCTATGTGTCCTGCCAAAATCAGAGCTGGAAAGAGTTAGTAGAGAACCTGTGTGCGCAAGGAACCACTAATAATTTGCTTAAGGGAACCACATCTGGTCCAGTGGCTGAGGCCTGGGTCAAAAGTGTCCGTCCAAACTGGGCTTAATGCTAAACAAAAATCTTAACTACAGGAAATAGGCCTGTTATCATGGCGCAACTAGCCACAATTTGCCTTGGCTGAATACCAGGCCTGAGATTTTGTGCTTGTTGACTGTTTGTGAGCGAGTGGATAAGCAACATGGAAAGAGAAGGCTATACTGTAAATGTGTGCTTAAAGGTTCTTAAAGGTCCTATATTACACTAAATGGATTCTTATGAGCTTTAAGCCATGTTATAATGTTACTACCTCATCAAAAACATACCCAGAGTGGCATTCTGTTTCATTCACACACGTTTGTGTGTTTGTGTATGCGAATGAAACTCCAGAAATGTTTTTGATGAGGAAACAACACTATAATATTCATCAGAAAATAGCGTAATATGGGCCGTTTAAATTTTGTATTTCTAATCACTGAAAACATAGCTAGAGTTGTGTTTTGTTTTGTTCTTTCACACATAAATCCTACATCTGCCTCCCAACCCAGAGTTCAAAACACTTCATATATGCACAAGAGTTCATTCATAAAGCTCCTCTGTGGTTTTAAAGTTCAAGACATCTTCACCAGACTTGTTTTTAATATTGCAGGGCTAAAATCCATACATAGCTTAACCACATTTGCTTCCTCTACAACTACATACAGTTTCCTTCTTCGTTATTTATTTATTTTAGGGACAGTGCATATTAATTAACATTTCTGTAAATATGCCAGAATTAGTTGAGAAGAGTATTTTTTCATCTGTACTCCCTTGACAGATGTTAACATCACCCTCGCTTGAAGATTAGTCGCTGTTAAGACCCAGGGTATTGCTATATGGACCAGCCTGAATCTGCAGAGGAAAAAATATTTAAATTTAAACAGAAAACAATTTCAGGACAAATGTTTCATTGAATATTACCTCAACAAATGGACTTAATTACTATAACACAAGTATTTATAATTGATTACTTCCACTTGTGTGCATTGCTAATGTGCTGTTGGGCTGGTTGCAATGACCGAGATGTTTATTTGAAGGATCACGGCCAAAGGAGCAGAGCAAATAGACAGAACAAGTGTGAAAGCGCTCTGGTTTGTTTACACAGGGCGCAGCTTTGTTTGAGGGCTTACATGATAATCCCAAGAGTTCCACCTTCAGAGCTACTGAACACTGCAGTGAGCTCAAACGCCACGCTGCCTTTCAAAACAGCTGAAGACTGTTTAAACATAGTGACCTTGGAAGGAAACTAATACGTATAATGTATGTCCATGGGGAAAGAGTCAATTCATTTATTTAATGCAATGATTGCTTTCTCAGTGAAAAACAGGTGAACCAAGATGATCCCTTCCACAGAAGGCACCTTTCCACGGGTTTGAGAATGATGAAAAAATGACCGTTGCCATGGTGATTGACAATATAAAACTAAATATATATCTTTAGAGTGTGGAAAAAGCCCACCCTGTCTGACTCCATGGAGTGGGACATAATCAAGATTTTTTTTTTTTTAGCAATAAAAACACCTGTAATTGAATGAATACTGGATAGATGTTTAATGCCATACTGTGGCACATCCAAGACAAAACAATAATTTCTATGGAGACAAGTAGGCCCTTACATCAGAAAAGTTACACAGTTAATTATGCGAATTTGCTTTTACAGAAATCTATTAAAGTAATAATGAAGTAATCTGTGTGTGCGTGCGTGCGTGCGTGTGTGCGTGCGTGCGTGCGTGCGTGTGTGTGTGTGTGTGTGTGTGAGAGGGTTCTGTCCTCCTGTTTGCCTCCAGGGTCTCACCTGCACTGTGCTGAAGTGTGCTGACAAAGCATTCCTCTTCCTGTACATCATAAATGAAGTGTAAGAAACAGCCCGCCACAGTTGGAGGGAATGTGAACATGTCTGTCTGAAGCTGGTGTGAAGGGGCCTTTGAGTGGACAGCGGTGTGGAGCAGGACCAGACCATGGGGCTGGCACAATGCTCTTTTAGCTGTGTTTGGGATCCTGCAGCAGGGTGTATTTTTCCAGCAGAAAAGTGAGAACCACATCCACATGAGAGGGTTGTTATGAGGTTATTAAAGCAGCGGTTTGATGGTTGGTAAGTTGATTAGTATGGGCCTAGACAAAAACAAGAACAATTTTCAGTTATATTCATTTTCTGTGATATTGGTTTAAAAGAAATCTAAACACTGAAGTCATTGCAATGTCACACATAACTGTAAAAGGTTATGGGATCCTCAGTTCCTATAGTCATTCAAGTAGGAACACCCAAGCTCCTCTACACCAGCAAGAATCAGTTTCAGAATACAATTGAATTATTCTCTAATTCTCCCATATTACACTATTTTCTGACCTTTGTTATAATCTAACCAAAAACATACCTGGAGTTATATTTTGTTTCATTCACATATGCTTAATACACAAACCCTGCATGTTTAGGCTGAGTTCTCTCAAACAGAAAACTCTCTGTTCCTGCTCTTCTGTTCCTGTACCTTGTGATGTTAAGTGGTAGTACAGGTGCGCCACTGTGCTCCATACACTTTAACTAGAATTATTTGGATAAAATCAGCCCTGGAATTGGCAATCTTTACTAAACAAAAGGTAAAAGGTAGCTGTTAACTTGAAAACTACCACTACATGACATCACAAGGTGGAACAGGGCATTTTGAACTCTGGAGATGTAGACACACTAATAATAAAGGATTACTCAAACATGTGTGAATGAAACAAAAACAATCCCAGGTATGTTTTTGATGAGGTAATAATATTATAACATATATAAAATTATTGGCTGAATCAAAAATAGTGTATGTTTACATGTTCAGGTGATGCAGATGTACTAGGACTGCATACATCAAACATCACATTAAGGATCCTAAGTTGAGCAAAAAGAATAAGTATCCATGCACCTCTCATCAAAGCATAATAAGCTGAAACACTTAAAATAACACTCACTGTTTGTGCACTGCTTAAGGACACAGACTGCAGTTAAAACGCCCCCTGTGTAATATCCGGCTGCAACATTTGTGGCATTGTATCTCCAACCTCATTTCCTCTCTGTGACATCTACTACAAAACTGCAGTACTACTACAAGCAACAAATGATATGTCTTTTTTTTTTTTTTTTTTTCATAAAACCTAGAATCAAGTAAAGCACAAATGTCACATAAAAGAAATTATACAGTATGGTGTATTGTGTCTTATTATTAATTTTAGTGCGCAAAGACAACTCCAGAGGGCTGTAATTAATGTCTGAGACCAACAAAAAGCAGATGTAATGTTGTTCATAAAGAGGCCACCATGCAGCCAGTACCCATGTATTACACTACAACTATTTGCTTCAGGCACCGCTTATTTCTTTTAACAAGGATTTCTGAGCTGTTCCTCTATACGAGCTGTGGAACAAAGAGGAGAAGAGAACATACAAGATTAAAACATGTAATTTTGTAAGTTATATGACTTGTTCTTGGTAATATGAGCACATAACCAATCCATTTTCCCCTAGTATTTGAAACTGTATGTACAATGTCACCTTTTGTGTTTGTAGATGTTGAGGAAAAAAAAGCAATGACTTGAAGCATTTAAGGTGCATGTATCTTTTCTGGTGGAGGGTCCACCACATGCTTGTCTCTGTGGAGATGTTATTGGTTTGCTTGGAATGTTCCACAGTATGGCCTTAAACATATCTCCATGGATCAACGATGCAACCGAGACACCAAGTTATTGTGGAAAGGTGAACTTTGCTAGTTAACGGACCCTCCACTAGAAAAGTGGGCACTTTTAATGAAAACACTTCTATTGAGAATGATCTATGGTTCATGTGTCCACACTTGTGTTATTAGTAAAGATTAGAGAACTAAAGAACTAAATAGCTAATGAATAATATAATAAAAAGCAAAGTTATTGTACTGATCTCATAATATATGATATTTTTGTTATTTAGCCGATCTCACTAACTTCTCAGATCTCAGACTTTATAGGGAACAGTGATTTATTCTGGGTTGTAGTGGTTTTATGAGTTACTGTAAGCTGCTCTCATGTGCCAGTGAGCTCATGGTTTGATTCTACACAGACGAGGCTTTGAGCTGGTTCCTGCAGCCTAATTATGGACCAACCATTGTGTACACATCAACAATAAGTTTCTTCTGGGAGCTGCAACGTAGTCAGCCTAAAATACATTGTGGCTTTCTCCTTGTGGCTTTGTAAGGGTAAATGAGGTGATGAAATTAAAATACTGACAACAGCATAATTTTAAACGTCCTATAGTACACAAGATTGATGCTTGTGAGCTTTAAGCCATATTATAGAATGTTTTTACCTCATCAAAAACATACCCAGAGTTGTGTTTTGTTTCATTCACACATGTTTGAGTAACTCTTTATTATTAGTATGTCTATATGGCCAAACCTCAAAATGCTCTATTCCACTTTGTGATGCCATGAAGCGGTATTTTTCAAGTTAACAGCTACCTTTTATTTTTTGTTCTGTAGAGATGGACAATTCCAGGGCTGAACTAATCCAAATGGTTCTACTGAAGCTGTATGGAGTTTAAAAATACATTGGGGCCTTTTTGTGATGTGGAAGAGAGTATTTTGAGAGTTTGAGAGAAGAATTCAGCCTAAATATATAACACACAAACCCTGTTAGTTAAACATGTGTGAATGAAATAAAACACAACTCCATGTATGCTTGTGGTGAGGAAACAACATTATAACATAGATCAGAAAATACCGTAATATAGGCCCTTTAATATATTAAGTGGATATTAACAGGACTATTCCCTTTTCAGATATTTAAAAAGAAGTCTACTGAAAGGATAAACCTATTAACCATAGGGAGAGAGTGAAATGTAAAGTAAAAAATCTTTCTATAGCCTCTACACTGGGGGATGGAGAGGCGGAGGAGGATGCTGTTCTGCTGCTGTGATGAGTGTCTCAAGGTTGAAAGAGAAGAATCATTTATGAGTGGCTTGGCAGTTATATAATTCATAGGCATTATGAGTTAGAAAACAGGTAGGGAATACAGTCTCTGTGGTTACTAGCTTTAATTTGTAATGGTTGCTGTGCTCATTCAAAAGGTTTCATAAAGGTTTGGCTATAGCACAATAATATGTTGTAATATGAAATATATATATGTAACTTTTCATAGAAATATTATTTAAAGTAACCATACACTGACACACACACAAGTAGAACATTGTGTTTTCTTTCCACATCAGAGGAACTTATGTTTGGGCCCTTATCATAGCAGGGCAGTATTTAGTTTGGAGGGCGGGACAGGTAGAGGCCTATGTGAGACAGAGTAGCCCTCTCTGTCTGCGCAGCTATCTCAATCATCTGAGGCAACCTATAACGCACAAGGCTGGCCCCAAGCCACAGTCTCTTGTCAGAGTTCATTTCCCCCAGCCCCTTCCTCGCAATGATTTCCAGATGTAGCGCAGACGAAAAGTGAATTTCTTAAGAGGTAGGGGCCAAAGGGGGAACAGCTAGCATTTGGTGGGGAATGTTGTTTTTTCTTCTCAAGACTGTATGTGTAATATTGTAAACAGTCATGCCCAAAATATCCATTAAAGCCCCTTGCAGACTAACTTAAACTGTGACTATCTCATCTAAATAATTTACATTTACAATAAGAGTAGTTACAGAGCTGAAATTCGAACTTGAATCGTTGCATAATTAGATTTCAACATATTCTCTCTCCAAGTTTCTATTGAGTTGGGACTTGTACATCTTTGGCACGGAAAATACTGTATATGCAATTCTGTGAAAGCTCAAATTTGAAATAATGGATCAGTCGTACGCACTGAGGAGGTGTTCCAAACCCAGAGACTGTGTGTGGTCCGTACTGTAATAACCCACAGCAATGAAGTCACGATGAGGAGGAGAAATGCCCCGCTCTTGTTTTAATAAATATCAAATCCTGCTTGCTGGAGGGATAGATGAAAAAAGGCTTTAGTGCAGTCTTCCTCTTGGATTGTAATAAAGTAGAAGACCCCATGGAAGATTCTCTGAGGAGGCCATTGAGCAAGCAACATGGATCAGATAGTTTACAATTACAAACCTAACTTTATTATGTGTTTTGTCAACACCGTTATAGAGTGGTTCTTGAACTTTTAACACAAAAGGTACAGATACAGAAAGTATTAGGGTTTCCAAAGACTATTTTAATGAAGATAGCTAGATCTTGACAAAGAAAGAGTAAATACACTGAACTGGGTTTAAAATAGCAACTCAGGACAGAACTAGAATTAACCAGTAGTACACAAAACCACAACCAAACCAAGTCTAAACATGGACTCAACCAAGTCTAGACCAGAAAGTACTACGGCTGGACTAATCCTGCAAACTTGCCACTTTTCTTCTTGGGGGTTTGCCTGTTTTTTGTTTTTTCTTCTTGGGGGTTAAGCACCTGTTTGCCTCCAAGAAGATTTTTATTTTTATTTTATTTTATTGGAATGCCCCTTAAGATGTGCCATCTCATTTTCGAGGGGGTCCAAAAACACAAAATATTAGTAATACACAATACAGTACAATATAATTCAATAGACAGAATACAAAACTTACAGGTTTACATTACAAAACAGACACACATACACACACACACACAGACAAATACACAGAAAAATAATGATGTAATTGTTTTGTCTAGAATGTTTCACAGTATGGCATTAAAGATAATGATCTCCATGAAGGCAGTGACGCTACCAAGTTACAGGTCAGATCTGTACACCCTCACTCACAGAAAAACAAAAAAACAATTATAAAAACAAATTGATTATAATAAGATATAGAATCGTCATGAGACAAGCAGGTAGCGGGAAAAGCAGAAAAGTTACATAGTGCATCTTTGTTGGGAAGCCACTGATAATGGATACCACATGTAGGCCTACCCATATAGGAACCATACTTCTGTCACTTCTGTCATATTGTGTTTGTTACAGAAAGTTTGTTCCTTTTCCCAAACTTGTCTACCTCATCATCACACTCACATTAAAGCTCCCATACTATACAATCCAAATGTCTTTAACTACAGATCATGTTTTTTCCCACACTTACACTTCGCTCGTTAGACCGTGGATTTGTTAACTCACTGTTTGCTTTCCTTTAGTAAGCGGCACACGTCGAGGGCCATACCGCGCATGACATTGGCAGCAGATGTTGAATGGGCCCAGAAAAAATAAACTAGCCAATGACGCTGAAGTCCGCAGAAGCTAAATATTGACTTAGCGACCTGTAATCAGATTCACACACATGACAGAATGGAAATAAACAGCACAACATTTGCCCACGCTCCGCTTCTTACCCCGAACATCGCGACCACAACACAGGAAGCCGGCACAGGGAGTGGGAGAGAAGCCCAGACGCCCGAGGGTTCCCAAAGGCACCCATAGGAGCTGCCAGATCTGGTAATGAGACCACGCCACCATGCCGGCGAGTGGGAAGCACTAACGGGAGCCATGTTATGATGGATAATTACTGATGTGACAGTGGACGAGCCTCGCTGAAGTCAGGGTTTGAAAGTGACGACACCCAGCGCATTCCTCACTAAGTACAAGTTTACTGTACAAGACAAGCCAGGGCTTTCAAACAGAAATTAAATGCAGATTAAGTCAAGTAAAGATTTTACTTCTGAAGGAGGTCATTTATTGCCACAATTTTATTATTTAGGTATTTAAGTTTGGCGACGTTGTTGTCATCTGGCACACAGGATAGTGATTCATTTTAACTGTGATTTTTAGTCAAAAGACAAAGGAGGAAGAGAAGGAAGACAGAGAGTGCGCACGGGAAAGAGGAGAGACAGGATGAAGGGCGTATGATGGGACCAGGACGGAGTAGGTCTAATGCACATGTGTCAAACTCAAGGCCCGGGGGCCAGATGTGGCCCGCCATGTCATTTTATGTGGCCCGCGAGAGCTTAAAAGTTTTGAGTGTCTAAATTTTAGACACTCAAAACTTTTAGAGCAACAAGCAAACATATGTTTTCTATGCAACTGTAATTGTCACTTGAATAAGTTATAATAAATAATGAGTTATTTAATATTAAGGAGTAGTTACATTTATTTTACATTACATTGTATTATATTTAGTTACATTTATAAGTTACATCTGGCCCTTTAAGGACAGCCATTATGCTGATGTGGCCCTCGGTGAAAATGAGTTTGACACCCCTGGTCTAATGGGTGACGTGGGGGTGGAGACACGAGATGAGCACCGCAACGCTGTTAAGTATACAGTGGCTAATAATTGTATTTTACCTTTTTAACATTTGCTGGTTTTATTGGTTGCACCCTTTTAGCCTTCGCTTTTCCCCCATAATTTTAATATTTTAACTCGGCCACAATTTTATAATTAACCTCACTCTGTGACATTGTTTCAACCAAAAAAATACACAACAATTTAACAATCGCTATGCAAACAAGCAGCTGACTCCACCAAACCAATATTTGGCAATAAAAATACCATGAAATAAATACATGAACAATAGAGTTTATACCATACAGGAACATCTAATCAATAATGTAGTCCTGAGACAGACCCTCCACAAGAAATTTAATTTAAAAGTGATTTAGAAAGAAAGATAACCGTACTGGTGGATGTTTTGCCATTTTGGAATTTAAAAAATGCTTTAAAACAATAGTACAGACTGGGTTTGGTGTACAAAAATTCTTTTACACATACAGTAATCTTGCTAATTTGTTCTTAATAGCATTCTTTTTTTAGACCTAACCCTGTTCATAGTGGAACTATGCTAAAAATGTTATCTTTCAAGCTGTTTACCCTCAAACCAGTAGAGAGCCCTGCACAGATAACCTTGTAGCATCTGTTTGTTCCATCATTGTTATCCAGTTATCTGTTGATCCATGGGCTCCTCACAGGGACCGCTGCTGGCTCATCTTGGACACAGAGAGAAAACATCACGCCTGCATTCTCGCGCCTCCATAAATTAAGACCCAAAATACAAGGCCTTCATGTGGCTGGAATCTGGAGATTAAACAATGCTCGTAAATCAGAGGCTCTGGGGGACTGTAAATCTGTCGTGATATCTCTGGTTTGTCCTGTTCTGGGTGCCATATACCAGGATCTGACCAGCCCCCAGTGCAGACAGAGGGATCACTTTCACTGTTCTTCCATGAAGTTTGGCTCAACTTGTGATAGAAAATAGACGTAACAGTGCATAAATGAAATAGGCACTTTTCTCTGGTCAGCAGGCACTAATGGTTTGGTTGATATCCTTCTTACAATATTGTGTACATGGAAACAATGCAATATGTGATAAAAATGTGTGAAAATTATGTATTTTAACTGTTAATAAATACTCACTTAGTCCACTTCTTTATACAGTCTATGGTGAGAATACAACAGGGGAGGGATGACCAATCTAATTACAGATGGTAGCTTTAAAGGTCCTATATTGATCCTTGTGAGCTTCATGCCATGTTAGAATGTTGTTACCTCCTCAGAAACACCTTATACCTTAAATCCAACAGAAATCATCAACTCAAGGGGTGAAATTATCCTAATGATTCTATGGAGTGTTGTATGGAGTGTTTTCCATTTAAGAGGATAAATATGCAGGGTTTGTGTGTTAAACATGTGTGAAAGAAACAAAACACCAGGTATGTTTTTGATGAGGAAACAACAGTATAACATAAATCAGAAAATAGTGCCAAGGTGTGTGTATTTACTAGCAATGGAGAGAGAGAACAAATCATTGCTCAGCTCTGTTTATGTTATGCAATAAGATTCACACCTAACTATTTTGTATTGCACACATGTTCTTCATTGTCTGATATTATTTTGTTCTATGTGAGGCAAAATGTTGTCTTTCATCAACTGCCAGTGGAGCAGAGGAGGAATCTGAAAGCTCTCTGCAGCAGTTTATGTTTTGGACTATTAAAGCCTGTAACATATTTTATAGTTTATATACAGTACGTGATCATATGTTTCTCTAGTGTATTTCCCCCTTCTGAATTAGCCCAGCCAGCCCCTTCTTCTCTCTGTACAGACCTGAATATTGCTTCCTTTGGTCACCGGATAGGAAATATTATCCTTGTTGAATGATGCAAAGGTGAGTAGTACTATTTCACCCTTTATAAAACTGTATTTGTCAGAGTAATTGCAGTCAACCTACTTTTACTCATACTATTGAGTCATACATTTTACAGTTCAAAAGGTCCTATGTTACACAACGTTGACTCTTGTGACCTTTTAGGCACGCTATAATGCTGTTATCTTATCAAAAATATACCTGCAGTTGTGTTTTGCTTCATTCACACATTTGAGTTATCCTGGTTTATTAGTCTACATCTACATCTACATCTCCAAAGCTCAAAATGCTCTATTCCACCTTGTGATGTCAAATAGTAATAGTTTTCAGCTGCCTTTTGCCTGTTGTTCAGATAGGCAATCATCCAAGTAATTCTAGTAAAGGTGTACAGAGTTTGAAAACACAGTGGAGCACTTCTTGTATTATCATATAAAATCACAAGATGGAACTGAGTTTTCTGTGTCATGTTTGAAAGAAGAACACAGCCTAAATATGCAGGATTTGTATGTTAAATGTGTGACTGAAACAAAACCAAACTCCAGGTATGTTTGTAATGAGGACACAACATTAGAACATAGATCAGAAAATAGCGTAATATGGACCCTATACACTCATCACTGAATTCCCATCCCCAACACATGGTCCTGAAATGTATCCAGATAAAACTCTTCCCATATGTTTCCAGTGGTGTGGGAATGTGTTTTGAGCCCTCTATTGTTAAGATCTAAATGAACTCCCCAAATGTCCCTGCCTGTTATTCCAGTAGGCCTGTGTAATGGTAGGATGCCTGGATAAACTGTCAGTTTCCACAGCCATCTGGCACTCTTTGCGCTTCGCTCCATTAGTCCCCTGGCGGCGCGTTCTGGCTCCACTTCATACAGGAGGAGATAGCAGCTCAGATGACGACCAAAGTAATCGCAGGAACTTCAGCAGTATGAAGATACGACAACTACATTAGATATGAGCAGGCAAATCAGCGTGGAGATGGTGGGAAAATAGAGACACGGGTCGCCAATATAAAGTAGATAGTTAAATAGTGATGTTGAGTCATTGTTATTATAAGGAAGTAAGCCTTGAAACTAAGTCATCTCTGGTCCAAGCTAATAAATGTATTCATGGGTTTCAAATTAAGTCAAATTATGATTGTTACCATGGTAATATACAACTAATTATTAAATGTTTTTGAACTATTTTGAGCACCATGCAAAGTATAGAACCATGACAGCGACTGGAAAATATACTATGATAATATTACAAATTTTACCTTTCTAAAATCCATGAGAAGAAGAAAAGTCATGTCCATTTAATCACATCCTTAATGGGCTCATATTACACTATTTTCTTTCCAATCTCTACTGAACTAAACGTAAAAGGTACCGGTCAACTTGCATCATTTTGCATCAGAGCATTTTGATCTTTAGAGGTGTAGACAGACTAATAATAAAGGTTTATTGAAACGTGTGAATGAAACAAAACACAGCTCCAGAAATGTTTTTGATCAGCATTATAACATGGCTTACTGCTCAATAATCAGTAATAGAGGATCTCTAATAGTAATAATAGTAACAGTAGTCTACCCATCACAGCTTGTTGTTATTTCAGCCACACACATTTTAGAGCTGCAGTTCCTTCCTCTTCACTCTGTAGGTTGTTTAGTGACGCTTCTTCAAAGAGTCAGGAGCTATTCAGGTCTGAAATCAAAGGGCAAATGGGAAGGTGCAGCTCTAGTCTCAGGAGTCAGGACATCATGGATACTGTAGCTCTGATCCAAATGAGCTATAAGACTACACTACACTACTGCATCTCAAGAGTTTCATTTCCGGAGCTATAATGGAATGAATGTACTTTCCTCTGGCGCAAAGGCAAAAAGAGGCCCAACCCAATGTTTTCCTTCAACAGCAAGAGTGTTGTGGGTCATTTTGGTTTAGATACAATTCCACACATGTTTTGTCTTACTGCGTAATCATCAATATTGATACTTTGCAACTGATGCCATCAACATTCCCTGGGGGTGTGATGCTAACTGTAGGCTCTGTTCTGTCTGAGACTTTCTGAATTTAATCTGTGCTTAATTTTAGCACAATCTGACCAGAAAGAACAGACTTTGTTGGAACTGCAACAGGTGAGCTGATTTGTGCTGTTAAACAAGTCTCTCACACATAAAATTAGTCTCACACTACCTAGCATTAGTTTTTCAGTTACTCACACTCACCATTTTTGTTGAAAATCAAACACCTAAACAGGACCATGAACACTCCTGAAAGTGTTGTTTTAATCCATTTGTATTTTTCATAAGTTTATAGATCTACATCTTAAAACTTTTTTGACAGTGTTTGCTAATCTGTGCATTGTGTCACCATGGTAACTCTTAAACATTCCACCATCAGAGATGCATGTAGAACACCCCCAGCATGATGTCACTGCAAAGCATCTATATGTAATTTCTAATTTAGTAGAGAAGTTATATAAATATCTGTTAACTTTTTCGTGGGTTCAGTATACTGTAATAAACTGATTTCAGTGTGTTACCCTTCTTATTCATATTACATGCTAGCTGTGGAGAATGTTCATAAGAAAACCAGAAAAAGTTTTCCCAAGTAAATTAAAAACTGCAGAACATAATGCATCTGTGATCAATCTGAAGGTTCAGTGTAGACAGGCTGAGGAGAACTACAGGCTGTTGTTGTTTATTCTTTAGTTTTCCTAAGTAGAGGATTCCCCACAAGGTTTCCATTGTGTAAGAACAGGCCTTCTTTGTGTGGCTGTTTCCATAGCCTTGTGCTCTCCACCCTCTAAATCATAGAATATTCCTGAATCCCAATGACATGCACCGGATTGGTGCATGTCATTGGAAACCCAACCGGATTGGGTTTCCTCTCTCAGACTTTTCTGTCAGAGCGTCTTAAAAGTTTTGTCTTGGTGAGGAAACCTGAGCCAGTCCCGAGGCAGCTCAATGCAAGGGCCCAAGACAATAGAGCGTGGTCATTTAGAGATCTGACGCTGGTTGGAGGAAACAGTAGAAATATATATTATAAAGAATTGACTTATAACTATGTTTTTGTTACTGTTTTTGTTACAGTTTTCTTGCTTAATCTGCTGAGAGGTCCAACTTCCTGTTTGTCTCCATGGAGATGTTATTGCTTTATTTGCAATGTTACACAATATGGCATTAATGTTGCACCTTTTGCATTTTTATTGTTAAAATAATGATTTTTTTCCCTGTGAGTGGGCTCAGCCTATTCACAGATCTGACCTGTGACTTGGCCTGGTGGCGTCACCTGGATGTCTCTATGGAGATAGGCAAGTTTAATGCCATACTGTAGAATCTTCCAGGCAAATCTCTTACCTTAACTCTTTACTGTAAACATGTGTTCTTAGTTAGTTCTCAGTATAGTTAACTGCTCCTTTAAGACAGATGTTTAAGCCAAGCCCCTTACCAAAACTGAACTAGAAGTGAAAAAGCAATTTGGATGAATGCCGAAACATCAAATTCATTTTAAAAATGTTTGTCCTGTTGACAGAACTCAACGTTTTACTATGGTCCATGTAAAAGAGGCGTTACAGAGACATTTTAGTCTTTAAGGCTCAACTTCACTCCATGACCAAGACCTTTATAAGCCTCACTCAACAGAACAGAATAATGATGACGAATGTCTGTTGGTTTTTAATAAAATGGCCTGATTTGTTTTTCTGTCTTCTTTCCACCTTGTTCAGCAGTGAGCTTTCCATTTCCTCTGCCGGTGTGCTCCTATTGGCTGAGGACATGTCTGTGGTTGTGTGGGATCCTCCCATGTAAACAGTTGTTTTACCACGAGTTCTCTGCCAAAACCCCTCAATTTGTCACTTCCCTGAGTCAGTTAGTGTTTTGTGGCTTCAAAGGTGCACGGAAGGTGCTTGAAGTGCAAGCCTCAGGCAAGTGAGGCAGAGATAGAGCAGATGTGGTTGGTGGTCGGCTCTGTTTTGTAGGTAAGCTGAAATATACAGTTATATATTGGCTTAAACAGAATCCATTTATCATGCTTTTATTTACTTTTAGGGTTCACTTTGACAGATGTTGATGATAGTGACAACCTGAACAAACCTTTAGCTTGTCAAATTACTCCAGTTATGTAAAGTGTGTAAGCAGCAGCCACAGGCAGCAGAGCACCTCCACAGCCTGGCATCTGCTCAGGCCGAACCACAAACCCACCATTCATCAGAGTAATGTGAATATGAGAACATATTGGGAAGACCTGAAATCATGGAAACCAGAATAAAACAAGCTATGGTATAAGGCTTTCAAGTAATTTCCCTTGTGGATCAATAAAGTTTGTCAAAGTTGAAGTTAATCTAAGGAAAATATTATGCTCATGCAAGAAAACACAAAGTTCTTGCATCATGCAGTGCAAGGTTCAGACATAGACTGTATAAGTGGACTAAGGCAGTGTAACGTCACAGCGTTCGGTTCCAGTCAAATAAAGCTCACGAGTTATAGGAGTAAATTTGTTAAAGTTCCATATTAGGAATAGGAATTTCTTTATGGACAAAATAGCAAAATAAAAACACCAGGATCATGTGGAGCAGGTTAATACGAACATTTTAAGACAAAATTACAAAGCTTACCACAGCAGTTACAGAGATGAGTGACAATGCATGTTCTGGTGAGTCAAACATGAGACAATAAAAAGGTTTAAGGAGACTGAAGGCAAAAGGCCAAGGATGGAAGGGAGTGCAAAACCATGTGGCTATGAGAAAACACATGATGGCTCCCCTTAAGCCTTCCAACATCATCTTTTCCCCCAAATTACTTTTCATAATATTAAAGTATAAAAAATTATACCTACATGGAGCTATGTTTTGTTTCATATGTCTGTTTGAATAATCCAGCAGATCAAGTCTGTCTCGAGCTGATTGTTTCAGTGTTAGATGTCAAGTTTAACAGTGCAAAAATACTCTGAGATCTTGGCACATTTGTGAGCTTGTAATAGTTGCATTTGTTCTGAAAAAAATCTTTTTCTTAAAAAATCAGAATACTATTAATAGTAACATATTACTAGTATTATTATATATTATATAGTATTATATATATTACAGTATTTTCAGATACTCAACAGTGTTTTGAATTGTTTATTGCTATAACAATGGCCTTCATTGAGATGACGTGAAACGGACTGGCTACTAATTATGCTTCATAACGTCTGACACTGTCATTAAGTGACTTCACCTATTTGCTCCGTGATTCAACAGTAAATATTTGTTCAACTATATATTCTCCTGTCCTTCCTCCTAGCAACCTGAGCATGTCTCTCCCTTTGTCTCTCTCTTTGTCTCTTTTTCTTTGTCTGTCTCTCTCTGTCTCCCTCTCTGTCTTCCCCTCTCTCTCCCTCTCACCCTCTTTCTCTCTCTGTCTCCCTCTGTCTCCCCCCCTCTTTTTCTCTCTCTCTGTCTCACCCTCTCCCTCTCTTTATCTCTCTCTCTCTGTCTCCCTCTTTCTCCCTGTCTCTCCCCCTCTCTCTGCCCCCATCTCTCTCTTTCTCTCTCTCGCCCTCTTTCTCTGTCTCACCCTCTCTCTCTTTCTCCCTCTTTCTCTCCCTCTCCCCTTCCCTCTCTCTCCCTCTCCCTTTCTCTCTGCATGAATCTCCAGGGGTCATGACTCCTGGCTCGAGGTTATGGAGCACAGAAAAAGCCCAAGAATTCCTAATATGGCGGACAAATGAAGACACAGCTGTGAGAGAGCTCTGAGTCTCCAAGGAAGTTATGAGGCTGCTTCACACACGACTCTGTTTGCTTAGTCTCTGACACGGAAAGACAACCAATCTAAGAGGCAGCCCCATAGAAAGGGAGCAGAGGGGCGCACGGAGAGCCTAGCTGAAAGACGCACGCTGAAAGAGGGACATTAGAGGCCAGAGTTGAAGAAATGCAAAAAATAGAGAGTAGGCTATAGATAAATGTGCTATAAAACTCTCATCTTTGACATTCAGTTCATGTACCAGTGTTTGGTCATGTAATAGGCCTAGATCATTTTGCTAGATCATTTTGCCCATCTGTGTAAGGCAAACACAAAGTTATGGCCTACTGAAAACCATACCATCTCACCCAGTTTAATAAAACTGGTCACTCTTGTAATATTTTTATACCCTTTCCCTGTAGTAAAAAAAAAAAATACAGATATATTGAGGCTAATCTTATTTATTTTATTTACTTTTTGCACATTTTATTTGACAGCCTATACAATATAGACTTTGTGCTTCTAGATCTGGGCCCTTACTTTGTTTTTTTAAGTAACTTATTTCTGAGCGCAGAATGTTGAAATTTAGACTATTTTTTGTCGTTTTAATTCCAGTTGCCAATTGGACATGAGAAAAGAATTTTGGCAGAGGCTGTAATAGAGGTCATTTTAAATGTCCCGGGATTTATTATAAAACTATTGGCCTATAAAAATGTTTAGGCCTATAAAAGGTTGAGCCTTGTTACAACAAACCAAAAGGTGTCAAACGCTTCTTCAGCTTTGGTGGCCCGCTCCTGTCAATCTCCTCACATCATACAAAACGCGCGGGCACTCACGCACATGACGAACAGACAGTTGTGACAGCTGGCCAAGCTGAACCTGTATCAGCGAAAGGCAACAAGTTCATTTGGAGACAGGGGTTCTCTTTGAAGTGCTGTCAGTGCGAGAGGAGCCAGCGGTGTTTTGAGCGTAGGAAGATTTACGAGCTCTCACCTCTGCCGCGCAGCTGCTGCGCACAGCAGCCTGGCCCGCGATAACAACAGCAGAGAAGCACATTATACAGATTTTTACCATGGCCATAAATGCACCAAAGAGCGACTCGATAAATCTTAAAAGTGGATTAGGCCTACACATTATGGCTGGTTCATTTCACTAACACATTTCTGTGGCTATGATAAGTTTCAATGACCGACTTGTGCCTTTTCTTTATTTTCAATATTATATTCAAAATGCCATGGAAATAAAACTTCAAAATGTTTGCTTTTCCTGAGAGCGGACAAATGAGATAATAGGAAAGCAGTTTGTCAAAAACATGCATCTGGCGCCCCCTGGTGGCCAATGGACTACATTGAAAATCCGCTTCCCACAAATAGGTCTGCTAAAGCCTGCTAATTTTCCAATAAAAATGTGTTATTTGGGCTAGTATCATGTCTCATATTATGTTATTTTCTGATCTAACACACCCTAGCTGTTTACAGCAAGGAGTGTCATTAGTTAATTCATCAGATTATCCTATGTGTGAAATGTCACTGGAGTCATATTTTGCATGAAGCTCTTAATGATAACCTGAGAGTGAGAAAATAATGCATTCAGCATCATTCTCACTGAGGCTCAGTAGGCTTGTGTGTATGTGTGTGCCTGTTATAGTTAGTCCAGGAGGAGAAGTCTTTCCCACACTGATCACATCTGTAAGGCCGTTCACCAGAGTGGATCTTGAAGTGCACTTTCATGTCCATGCTTGTGGCAAAGCTTTTGTGGCAAACGCTGCATTCATAAGGCCTTACTCCAGTATGTATTATAGTGTGGTGCTTTAGAGAGGTCCTCTTAACAAACCTTTTATTACACCAGTTACATTTATAAGGCCGCTCACTAGTTGAAGCAGTGCAGTCTGTAACATCCTTATTGCTTATTGTCTCCTCTGTGCTTACATGCAACATTGTAGAGCATGTTGGGTCATTGCAATCGCTGGTATTGTTTGAAATCTCTTTGGCTAATTGATCAGCTTTACAATTTTTATGGAGTAACTTGCCATCAGTTTTTTTGCTTGTGGAGTCTTCACAAACAAGTTCCTTATTTTGGTTTCCATCATCTGGTAAAGCTATATTTTCTTCCATCTCTATAGGCTCAGACCATTCAACAGAATCCAAACTTGCAGTAGGCACGTAAGTTGTTGGTTCATTTTCCATATTGTCTGCACTGGTTTCAGTCTCCATATTCAATGAAATGGTCTCCTTATTGTTATCAAGTGCAGGTGTATGGGACTGAGGGGAACTCTTTTTACCACATTTTAACTTGGGCTTTTTGCTTTCTTCTGTTGCACTGCTATTGCTACTGCTGTTTGTGTAATGAATTTGTTTTTCATTATGAGATATTTCGCTCATTTTCTGGTTAGTTATTGGCTCTTGGTCTTCTTGCATTACTTCTACATCACTGGAGACTGGTGAATTGTCCTCTATTTCAATTATTTCCACTTGAAGGGGTGCACTGCTTGAAATATTACCATTATCTTTGTTAGTATTATTTTGTCTTGGCACATAATGTTTTGGTAACTTGTATCCATGACTGCATTTGATATGTTTAGCTGGAGTCCTTTGGGTGCCATTGGGAGCGAGACTTGAGAATTGAGTTTCTTGATGTGGGGAGCAGGCTCTTTCTGGTTGCATTCTCTCTGCCTTCTGAACTTCCTTTGAACTCTGCGACTCACTATGAACCCCTTGCACACTGGTTGAAGCAATCGGTTGCTGACTCTCGGTCCCAGTGTTATGACTTTCTTCTTTGATACTTGGCCCTGTGGTGTAGATGAACAAAATATACAGTAACCACAATGACAGTTCTGCACATTTGACATGATAAATAGGCCTAATAAAAACAAGTTGCTAGTGTTAAATAACTATTTCAATAAGGACTTAGAACTATCAGTGATTATAAAGACTTTATAAATATTCTAATAAATATGTTAAATAGCATCTGAGTGACATCAGTTATTTTTATTATCATTAATAACATGCGTCAGTTAATAACATGCGATAATCTGTTGTTTATTATTATGAATCATTGTTTTATTGTTGCACCGCAATGTATACTGTACATTTTGTTCACTGACAATGGCAATAAACTTTTTCTGATTCTCAAAACCTTCATATACATGTCATTATTATATAACTAAAATTAAGAGTGAAACAATAGAAACAATAGAACCAACAGGGCCTACCAGTACGACCAGCGTTGGCTTCTGAGTAGAAACTGTCCAGCAGTCTGCGCTGACGGTCCAGTTCCAACTCGTATTCCTGAGCCCTCTTTTCAAAGGCTCCCAGTATTTCTTGAGCAACTTCAGTAAGTCGGTCACAGACAAACTTTCTCATACCCTGCACCGTGAATATTGTTGAAATTTGTTGGTTTTTCGACATCTTCGTAATAGTGATTTACTTCCGCATTGGAACGAAACCTTGAGCGGAACTGCTGTCTTTGTTATTTTTTCAGGGGGAACATTTTTGTCAATGCAACTTCCTTTGTTGTTGTTCGCATGGTGATCTGCTTTTCCAACGTTAAAACCATTTATTTCATCACCAAATCAATAGGCCTAATTATTTTACTTATACGTCCGATGGGCGCATTTTATTGCTCAGTTTGTAAGCAGACTACTTTCTCTGGAAAGTCTCACATTTTTGGAAAAAGCCACCAAAGCAGATTAAGAGTTGTTCTTCTTAAATTTCTAGAAAAGGTAGGAGACTGAGATTTCTGCTGAATGTTCTATCAAATGTGTGCTTCAAAAAAATACCCTTTAGCTACCTATATTCGCGATGTGGCAACGACGTGGCCGTTTTGAGACAGATCTCTATTAAATGTCCATACTATTTTTCCCCAGGCCTTTTTTTTTTACTCCTTTTGGATACGTTAACATGTATATTTTACTTAAAAACGGGTGTGTTAGTGAGATAACAAGTCGTAGTGATTTTTGAGCAGTTCACACAGCAGAGGGCACCATTAGGTCATTCTTTAGTAGTAAACAAGTGCGCATCAAAATCAAAACAATTGCTGCTTGCCTGATCGTAATAATGCTGGCAATATGACCAATGAAATCGTCAAAAAGTGAAGCTGGTGAAGGCGTAGGGACTTTAAAATAAAGTTTGAATGACACAACCCCACTGATATTTTTGATGAAGAAACAAAACAGAACTGAGGCAAGACTAGGGCAATAAATGGAAGGATTATAAGGATTATTGTGCGTTAGTTACATAACAATGTATTTACCTCCTTTATTTGTGTCTTGTTTTTCTCAGGTTAAAGAGGCACATCGGATGCTAAAAAAGCCTCAGGTGGAGACGTTTGACTGCACTAAGCACAATCAAAAGTTTTGGTGCTATTGCTGCGAACTTGAGGTTGACAGAAACATTACAGATGGAAACATGACTGTGCTATATGCTGGACTAATTGAACACATGGCAACGTAGGTTATGTTTGTGATTGTGTTAAAAAATGACATTATTAAATGTAATCAGGTTTGGAAAATGTTATGCTCTATAATTGTAGACAAGAGCACAGAAAGAGCACCCATAAATTCTGGTGGGAAAACAAAGCAGATCAAAAGCTCAAAGACAAGTTTTTTTTCTCAAAAGAGGAAATCGACAGGTACACGCTTTTTTTAAACTTACAGCTATATTGCAATAAATATTATACATTTACTCTAATGTTGTAATACTTTGTAAAAGATTCAAGACTGAGGTAGAAAAGGCCCTTGGGAAATTTGTGGAAAAGGAAGATGACTTCATTAAACAGGTATTTTTTTTGTCTTTTTTTCACTGCTTGTTGATGATAATTTCACTGTAATTGGATTTTCTTTATGGCAACAGGAAGCCGAATTTATCCGGAACCAAGAAAAGCATCGCCGGGAGTTTCTTAAGTCTCTAATAGAGGTTTGTTTACCACGGATGCAGTGGCAGTATCCAAGTATCAAGTTTACAATTTTACTGTTTTGCTTTGTATTTGTAGTTTTGTATTTGATACTAGATTTAAAGATATATTAATACTGCTAACCACAAGAGCTATGGGTAAAAACATACAAAAAGAGCAATATCATAATGACAAATTATTCAGGAAAAAAAATACAAAAAAACTTCATCATATCACATTAGTTGTCATTGTGAATAAATTTCCCTTTATGAAATGCTGTTGGCTATTCCTGAATCAACAATAGCACAATGCAGATCAGGAGTCCTCCATTGAACACAATGGAAACTATTCTACTGGAGATGTGGCCAGGTAATACATGTTAACTACATGTTTTTCACTGTATAAAGTATCAAATTAGTAATATTTTTATGTTTTGCAAGTGGCAATGTGCCTGAGGGAACGACACCACAAACAGGAAGCAATGTTGATGATTCAATGACTGAAGTACCTTACTCTGCAGCAGGATTAACTTTTATTGGCTATCAGGTAACCAAAGTGATGAGAATATGGCACACAGACAACATGCATTTTATTCACAACCACTGATGCGATTTGGGTTTAAAATCTTGTGTGATTTAACAGGACTCTTCAAGTTGTGGAAACATTCATACAGGTATAACATAGTGTCTCTCAATTACATATTTAGGTTTACAAAATTATTCACTGTGGGCTTCCTTTTTAATGTTTATTTTTCATTTTATCTGAAAATGTTCGGGCACATTTGGGGTAGACATTGACCTTGCCTACTTTAAATAATAATCAGATTTTCTTTGTTTTATCAGGAGCACTTCCTCCCTGGCTACAAGATGATGATGATGGTGATGACGATGATCCTTTGGAAGGGAGTTCAGGGTCATCCACACAACCGGAGATGGGGCCGTCACTCCAAGGATTTCTTAAACACAGTATGTATTTTGTTGTTTTCATCATGTTGGGGCACACACACTTAAATTAATAATTACAATTGTTTAATGTAAATTGTTCTTTTCTTGTTACAGAGGAACAGGAGAAACTGAAGAAGCTTCCACCAAACAGAGTAGGAGCTAACTTTGACCACAGCTCTCACACAGATGCAAACTGGCTTCCTTCTTTTGGTCGGGTGTGGAACAGTGGCCGGCGCTGGCAGTCTAGGTGGGAAAATATAGCCCTTCTTTACCTTAGACTATGATTATTTATACAGAACTTGCAGTCTAATTACCTTTTTAACAGACACCAATTCCGACATGAGGAGGGTCAGAAGAAGAAACAGAAGAGGAAGAGGGACCAGAGCACTGATTAAATTAATAAAATATGCGCAAATCAGCTGGGCTCTCATTCCTAAAAAAACCTAGCACCTTAGGACTGATCATGATAGCCACTGTTTGATACTACTCTTCAGTGTGTTTTGGTCTTTACTGTTTGTTCTAATGAAATTTGCAAAATCTGAAAATATGCTGTTTGAACAACAGGGGGTGCTAAACACGAAGGGGCATTTAGCTCAATGAGGTCATTTGTGCTTATAAATAGTAAGAGAAAATACTTTATATTTTTTTATAATATTGTATCCCTTAAAAAAATAAAAATTTAAAAAAATAAATAAAACGAGTACAGGCCCGTTTTAAACATCGTTTCCAGTTTGATAGCCGTGACGCAAACTATGGTTGCTTTCTCCTAGAGTTGATCTGTCCTTTAGGTTGTTCAACATTACATTATAACCTCGACGAAAGAATGGTAGTGAGATAGGTTCATCATTTTATCTATGTTATAAGCATAGTACAGCTGAACCACTTCTTCAAGCCCTTATTTCCCGTGCCGGGGTTTCTATTAATAGCTCAGTGACTTGGCTCGAGTCTGATTCAGTGTGTAAACGCGAATAAGATCACATTGTTACATTTTTGTCATTCGCCTCTCGTTTTGCTGTCGAACTGCTTTGTGTGTGTTATACGTGCATTTTAATAAACCATCGTTTTCAAATTGCCTTTGTAACGTCCATGTGTCGACTAGAGTAGACCATCCCTTAATGGGAGGAGTGGAAAAAGCACGTGGACTGGGCGTTCCTGGAGTTAATCCACAGTCCAACCACGGACACGCATTTATGAATAAATTTACATAATTTTGAATGGGCGTCTGAGCGGGTTGCTGATTGGCTACGTGCAAAGAAAGTGACCAATCAGTTAAATGACAGTGGCTCAGCTGGCAGGGAAGTCCCGCCTACTATATATACCCCTAGAAACCCCGGAAACGACGGGGCTTAAAGAGACAGAAGGAATTTTAAGCAAAGGTTGAAACAACGAAAACAGCTGCGAGTTCAAGAAAATACTGGCACGGAAGAAGAGACGTGGACAGTCCACAGCCATCAGTGATCTACGTCTGAAGAGATTTTGATGGTGTGACTCATATTGTCTTTTGAGATCTCACGCCAATCTTCTTCCAGCTGCTAACGCCATTAGCATCGAAGTCTTTTCGTTCTGAAAAAGATACCTGACCGAATTCGCCAACGCACCAACATCAGCCAACGCGACAGAGAGATAACAGGAAGGCCAAACTCCTAAACGACTGATTAGACAGACTTCACAGCCGCCAATCCGTCTCTTCATTAGGTGAGATTATATTGATTGCTTTACAGACAGTTTTCTTTATTGTATTATATCAAAATGCAAAGATAGCATGATCCTGCCACAGATTGTACTCGCCATTGCAGGTAATTGTAAGCTTCATATTTGTTTATAGTTAAATCTCCAAAGCCTGTTTTCTCTTAGTTTACATTTGAATGTGAAGAGAAGGTTGTAAACCAGTATGATCCAGTTGATGACCTGACAGTAGCTTGCAGGGTGTAGGGGGCGTTCCCTGCTTTGTCTGCCTGCCACACTCCTGTGTCTTTCTTGTGCAGTTATGTGTGTATGCGGTCTACTGTGATAAGAAACTTGCTTGGTGATGTATTAATCACCATAGTGGGCGTATGTGTACCTTTGCTTTGGACATATTTGAACTACACAGCCCTGGCCCCCTGGGACTGTGCATATGCGCTTTGCAGGAAAAAGGGATCAAGCAGCAGTGGCACATATATGAGATTATGGCTGTAGCTCAGCGGATGGAGAGATGATCATCATGTAGGGCTTACAGCAGAGAGGATAGACATGGACAGTGGACTGTGGTGGGTGTATTGTTCCCTCACATAACATGGGAATTACATTGCATCATCCAAGAGACAGAACCAAGAGAAGACAGAGCCTGTCACTAAACCATGCCTATATTTGGGCAAAGTCCATACATTGAATTGTCAGAGAAGCCCAACCTCCCATCCCATTGTCCTGACAAGTGGGGCATGATGGTAGTGACCTGTACATTAAGCACGTGCAGCAGCCTTCCTCACTCTGCATCACATGTGCATTAGGACTCCACCAGCTGTGTCACATGTATGCACTGCACCTCTGCATACACACACATGGGTACACATACACACACTGAGCATATTGCTGCAGCAGATTCATATGCACCTCTGTCGTCCTTGTGATGCTCTGGAGCCCCTCCTTTCCTCTGTGTCTGGGAGAAGGCAGTGGGCTTTGTCCTCAGCTGAGTGTGACGTCACACCTCTGCTCTAATGGCCCTGTAGGCGAGGGGCATGTGAGCCTGCTCTTGGGCCGGGGCACATGTGCTCTCATGTGCATCGGGTCAACTTAAGAATTCTTGTGAGAACAAGCATTTAATGTTACTGCTAATACACAAACATATTACTTCATTTACTACATAAAGATGCACTATGTAAGTTTTCTGGTGGTGCATTGGTCACTTTATTGTCACAGGAAAATGTTATTGTTTTGCATAAAATGCGGACAGTATGGTGTAAACATACCTATTCTTAATTGATTCAATTACAGCTTTAATTGACATAACATACTTGTTTGATGAAGTTTTATGTCATTTTATGAAACATTCCCGGGAAAACGTCAACATTTCCCACAGAGAAAAAGGTTTCGGACCCTCCACCTAGCACCCCTTTAAAAGTTATTAGCAAGATAAGTTTTGGCTAATTTGTAGAAAAAACATAGTACTTGGGGTCTCAGATGTATTTTCATGTAATTTATCATGCATTATAGTAAGCAAGAATATATTTATTTATGTGTTGTATCTTATGGCAGTGTCTCACTAAATGTGTTTCACTAATGCAGCTTTGTTGTAGGTTTTATGGATTTCATGTCAGATTATGATTATGCCTGTTAAAACTGGTACTATACATTCTACTCTATGGGCCTTTATTGATCTCCACCATATCCTTTTAGTGTAATAATTAATGCATGCCTTGGTTTTAAACATAATTTAAAAAATGTCTGATTAATAATTAAAGCTTATATGACTTGCATATTTGGTGTAAACTTTATCTTAACCCTGACCAGCCTCAGGATGGGGAGAGTGCAGGGCGGTTTGCACAGATAAAATGAACAAGGAGGCAGATCACAGGGCAAGTTCCTTTAGTTGTGGTAGGCGCATTTTCATTGTATCTTTAATTTTTGTTCATGACATTTTGGTAATATTTTATTCTATACACTATTTTGTGCAAGAAAAGACCAATTTTGTTACTGATAAAGAGAGCAACACTTACCATTAACACTGACTTACAAGTAGGAGTGAGGCGTCAGTTAGTCCAATTATGAGAGACTAGTTAGTTATCTCTTCAACTATAAGAAGCCTGTCTGTTCTTTGTCTTGAGGAGCAGGAAAAGTGAATGTTACATGAACCATCTCTGTAATAACTCAGCCTCTAGCCTGACATCCATCTTTGTTTGGAGGATTTGAAGACTCCAATGCAGCAGATTCACTTTGATCTCATCTGACTGCAGAAATAGAGGAGAATAACTAGGTGACAGGGTCTTTTGCAGAATTAATGAACAGGGTTTGATATTACACAAAGAAATTATATCACACAAGAGTTTTTGTTTCTTTTATTCAATGCTAAAAATAATTAAATAAAACAAGAAGGATTGTAGCTTTATTTTTGTACCCAAGTGCCCAACGACTGCGGTTATTTATGTTGTGTATGTTAGGGCTGCAATGTCAATTGCAACTGAAAGGAAAACACAATTTGAATGGTCGTAATTATAAAATCGCAAACAATTTTATTCAATTTCCTTACTTAACTGCTTGCTTTATATTTTAGACCTATATAAACATGAAAAAAGAAAAGATTCAAAAATCATTCAGCCCTAGTATGTATATTAGTATGAATAAAACTTGAATATAAGATTTTTTTTTCCATATGGAGGGATATTGCATTTGCATCATTTAATTCTCTGAGCATTATAAGGCCAGCAGCACCCAGTTTATTTAACCCAGGCTTAAAGATACAACCACAAAATGCACATCTATTTAGCAGTTGTAAGTGTGATTTGCATTAGATCTCTACATATGCCTGTGTGTTTGGTTTGTACCACAGAAGGAATCAAGCCTCATGTCTTTTGTTTGGATTGCCGTGTGTCATAAATGTTTGCTTATGTAGCTGAGATGACAGGGGCACAGCTGATCCTGAGCAGGTTTATCCTGTAATGCATTTTTAGCATTATTTGAGCCTGAGAGGAAATGAAGCGGTATCATTACACTTAAAATCACAGCCTTTTTTAAACATGCTTTTATCCTGTATTCTGTTAAAAACATCTTCATACTGGCATTTCACCTTAGCAAGCAGTGGATTTCCATTTACGGCGTTTCTTAATTTGGAAAAAATGAGTACGCAACAATTATTTTTATTTTTAAAAGAATCACAAGAGATGTGGGCAGGCTTAGGTGTTTTGTGAAAAGGGCACATTTCTAAGCACTGACATCTTGTAGGCTGGGCAATAAAGGCTTACTTATGAATCAAAACAAAAATGGAAAAAACTGGAAAAATCTATAAAACATAGTTTAAAGCCCATAAAAGTTGATCTGCATAAGATTTCTCATTTGAATAACTCCAATAAAGCCATTGTTCATATGGATCTTCTTTCAGTGGCTTGAGGCAGACTCACAAAGATGTGGCTCTCATTCTGTGCCAATGGCCTAACAATGCAAAGCAGAGGTTGTCGGTATATGATTTGATTGTGGTTTGAAATGCAGGACAGAACACAAAGCTCAAACTAAAGTCTGTTTAGTTTTCCAGTGCAAGTGATCTGCAGACTGTCTTTTCTGTGCTATAGTAGCCCTAGTGCTTATAAGCTTGACTTTAAAGCTAGCTTAACCGGTGCATTTGTGTGTTTGTGGACTCATCTCAGGATTAACCCTGACAAGACCCCTCTGTGCCTTCAACCCCAAGCAACCCACAAGCCAAAATGGATGACCTGCTTTGTGTCTCTCAGTATACTGTGTGAATCCGATTCTGTTACTGATTAAGGTGTAGTTACCAAAGCATCAGTGGGGGTTGCAGGACAAGATAATATTGAGTGTTTAAGATATGCAAAATTAGGTTGTTGGTTAGAAAACTATCAAAATTCAACTGAAAATTAACAGATTACAAATGTGTCATAATAAGTTATAATGGAATACATCTGCGGCACTTTGCGCTTAATTTTACAATCCATTCATTTTTGTGCAACTGTATCACTGATTGCAAAAACTTAATCTAACTAATGATAATTCAAAAAGAAAATAGTCAATGACATCTAACTAGGCCTGTCACAATATCAAATTTTTAAGTTTGATACACTGAAGAAAATATAGATGATGAACCATAATATTGAAGCAAGTTTATGCCACTGACACAATGACAATAAGAGCAGATTTATACCACAAAAACTATTCTGAATCTATAATATTATTAAAAATCACAAGCTGCAATACATAGACAATGAAACACTTACACCTAGTACTGAGTTTGCATCTGTAATGGGTCATAGAAGTTATTCATTCAACCTCAAACCTTATCACCTTAGGCAGAAAATAACCACTACTAACCAGTAGTGCCAAGAAAAAGTACCCATGATAATTATTGACCCAAAAATATATTGTTCCAGCTTTCATATATTGAACAATAAGTCGATATAATAATTATCATGAAAGGGCTATGTCCAACCTTAACTGTAAACTGGAATGTTAAACTATCCTGATTGACTGTGATAACATACTCCTAGTTGGATCTGATCAGACACAAAGCGCTATTTATTGCATTGGCTCCAGATGGCAGAGTCGTCTATTCAGCTGCTACCAGTCTGAGCGGTGCCACACAAGCCTGCTGTGTGAGTTCCCCCGAAAGAGTGAAAAAAGGAATTGATTTTAGCACAAGAGAAGCTCCCAAAATGCCCTCAAAGACCACTCCAAAGCGATGGAGAGAGGGGAGGGAGGCAGGAGGAGGGGGCTGCACATGGACTGGATTTAAAACAGGCCAAAAGCAGACATAAAAGATGGTTTGAGGGTGAAGGAATCAGAAGGAGAGGGAGCGGTGGGGTGTAATAGAGCTTTATTTCCTGTGTCCTCCATGAATAGGTTGCAGCATATTTGTGTGGAACATTCCAGCCTTTGAGCCGACTCGGACTGTCACCAAGACTCTGGGTGCCACAACTCACCCCATCCACACTTAACATGTCCACTCACATAGAAATCTGCTTCCCCGTCCATGCCTTTAACTCTGTCAATAGGAGGCCGTACAACTAGGGCAGGCAATGTAATATCTTGAGTTGGTTTTAATGTTTTCACAGGACATACACACACACCCACGTCACTTGCATAAATTATTTGTTTTATATTACTTAGCTAGGCCTGTTTAATTATTACTATATCGACTATATCTTATAGTTTAATACATATTAGATGGAACAATAATTTTTGACGGTCAATAATTATCACGGGGACTTTTTCCTCGCACTACTGGGACATTTGTGGTCATTTTTCTGTACTATGATATGATTTGAGCTATGGAGGGTTGAATAAATAACTTCTATGACTCATTATAGACACAAACTAACTACTTATGTGTTGCATTCTGTTAAGTATTTATTGCAGTTCATATTTTTAACAATATTGTACATAAGAATACTTTTTGGGGGATAATTTTGCCTTATGGTTTAGTTTCAGTATTATTGTTTATTGTCTATATTTAATTCAATATATTGCACTTCAAAATGTGTTATCGTGACAGGCCTATACTTAGCTTAACATTATCTTATCTTTCTTTTATTAGAGTGACCAGAAAAATAAGTCCTTATTTCGGCAACTTCCTGTATTCTAAATACCCATAATTGCAGTACATTGTTGGTAAATCAGTACTGGAGCATGTATGGACTGATCTGTCTTGCATTGTGAGGTCATCAAAACACTACCATTATTCACAAATATTTGCTGGATCTATCCAAATATATCTCCAAAATCAAATCGGAAAGGGAAATACTATCCTTTAACTGAGGATTAAATTAAGCCTTGCAAATCTGTAAAAAAAAAAAGTTTTCCTGTTTTCAATAAACCATGCCCTTTTGTCCTCATTTCCACCATTAAAAATACATAATAGGTTTTATTGTGTATTCTCTTGCTGTTTCAATCATTAAATGACTCTAAAATGTGAGTGAATACATTTTAATGAACATACGCACATAGTTTAGCGTGCTGCATTACAAAGCTTATAGTTGGTTTGGAGGAAGAAAAGTTTACACCGACCACAATCTTTATTTTAGTTTTTTGGATCATCCGTAAACTTTTTAAGTGTTTTAAATGAAAATGTACCACACACCACTTATTAGTACATGGCATCTTAAATAAATTAGTCAGATGTATTTTATTAGCGTAAATGACCCTGAGCACAGTGCACAAGGCGGAATGTTGAAGCTGAAATTGGCATGTCTGTTTTAGGCATGGGAGGCTATTTGCCAATCCACAGCTGGTCAAGATTCCTGACTGAGACTTAATTTAAATATATTGTTTTAGTGCTTTGAAAATATAGATATAGGAACAATTACATTGGATCAGATAGTAACTGAATAGAGTAAATAGTGGTCTCATGCAAGTGGTTAGGCCTGGTCCATGGAGAGCATAGTTTTATATAGATACCATATTGGATATTGTAACAGCTTTTAAATAGACTTAATTTGCAAGTATAGCACTGCTCCCAGGATGTACAAGACAGTCCTAACAATTTGCCAATGGCCCACCTGCCTTACTTTAAACTTACTTACTGTATTACACATTTATGGGGCTATTTATTGATGACACATAACATTTAGATTACCATGTTACCTTTTACTCTTACTTCAGTCATGTTTTTAATGAGAAAACATTATAACATGGTAGAAGTTGATTTTGCATTATACTCCCTCCTTAATGCTATATGTATTCCACAATATAACATGTTCCATTCCAAATATTAAATAGGATTACTTTGGATCCATTGCCATTGCGTGTATTTGAGCTGAATGCTGCTTATACCTTAAATAGTAATAGTTGTTGAATTATGGGTTTGTTTAAAGAGGACTTAATGATGTCGCAGACATTTAAAAGTTTATTCATCCATGTCACACTCCTTCTCTGTCCCACTCTTTCTGTTAAAAAAACAACTGGAGAATAATACAATAAAACAGTAGAATTCATCACACTGTACCTGACTATTGGAAGCAACTAATGAAGTGTCCCATTTAAAAGGTTTCAGTCGGTTGTCATATGGAGCCCAAACAAACATTACATCAGGGCTTATGTGTCAGAGGAATGTGGAGTGTTTTCAGTGCTGCTTTCTGCCTGCCCTTCAGGGGAGGAGGGTCCTTAACTTCAGGACCACCCTTTTGTCCAAATATGGACTTTTATTTAAGGGACAGATTGTTGACACAGATCTGTTGTGGACAGTTAGTGGTGGTTGCCTTCTGTCCCCCCACATTTTCAACATTTATATTACATCAACACTATTGGCGAATGCTACATGTTTTTATGCTTGACATAGCTGTGATGCATTTTTTGATTGATGATAAAACTATAGTCAACTTAAATAGTGTGTAGGAGCTTATCAATAATTCTTTGTGCCCATTTTGCCTTCAGCTTCAGTGTGCGTGAGAAGTGCTCTGTGTGAATGTTCCTGCCAAGTCCACATGCTGTACCTTATTAGATCACAGATGGTAAAGTGCACATACAGACAGCTTTGTGCTGCTGCTCCTCTGATAAACTTTTTCATTCACTATCTGCCCCAGCCACAGATAACTTGCGCTTGTGTATAAGCCATAAGTTACTGTAACATTCAATACCAGTAGTGGATGAAGGACTCAGTTTTGATACTAAGTAAAAGTACAGTCTCAATTAAAAGGAAAAGTATTACATGAAAAACTCTACTTAAGTAAAAGCATTAAAGTACCAGTGTACTTAAAGAGTAAAAAGAAAAAGTATTTTGCCCAGATTTTGAGATCTAATAAAGTTTCAAACGTAGTTATTTTGATAACTACATTTGACTAAATCATTTGGGGGGTTTTTTCCACAGCTGTTTTTCTTTGTATATTTTTGTTTGCTCAAATTATGAATGTGTTAAAAATAAACCCTTAGACTTTTTAACAGGTCTCAAACACTAATAAAAAATACTTTTACTTTTCAGTCCTGTTTGAAAATTTAGTAGAGTATAAAGTACAGATACCTGCTCTCAAATGTAGTGAAGTAAAGGTAAAAAGTATCCACTTTAAAATATACTTAAGTAAAGTAGAGATACCTAAAATGTTTACTTATGTACAGTACTTTACTACTTTGTTATATTCCACCACTGTTCAGTATTCACTTTCTGTGTTACAGAGGACAGGAATGGGTAAAATTATTATTCATGGTGGAGGAAAAGAAAACTTAATCTATTAACCTAATCATGTTTTTGCCAAATGTTTGTGGCTTGCCCTGTCTAATCACATTTGACTTCCCCCTCAAGATTACACTAAGGTCTGGCCATTACATAATAACATTTTTAGTGTGTTTTTCAGGTTTGATAGCCATGCCAAATGGCCTGTTGTTTGGGGGCGAATATGTGTAACTGATTAAATGTATTGACTGTTTTCATGGTGTATAAGTTTAAGGTGTAAATACTTAAGTTTATTTTTACCATGGCACACATCCAATAGTCTTGTTTTGTTGTTCTGTTTTTAGCCTTATGTTTGTTTGATTTAAATTGTTATGGATGCTATGACTTCTGAAATACTTTATTTAGCTTTTCATGTCAAATCTAAAATCTAATTTGCTCTGGCTGTATTCCTGATGTCACATTTTAGTACCACCAGCTTTATTTTAACCTCTTTAGAGGTTACTGTTCACATTTTTAAGGTAAAAGGATTCCCCTGCTTTTGTCTGGTCGATCTATATACTTACCATTGTGAGGTGTGAAAGTGGTGGCTTTTAGTGCCTCTATAGCTTTTTTTTATATAGATCATTCCTTTGTGCCATGGCACACAAAGGCGTATTCAGATCAGCTCAAATAGATTACATAAGTTCAGCTCTTCAGAAACAGGCCTGGAGCTGTCAAAGCCACACATTTAACTCCAACTCACAGTGTTTTGAAAAGTGCTCTTTACATGTTTTCTTCTGTAGAACAGGATAAGCAGGTGGGCGAGGCTAATGGACCCACTCTCTGCCCCCAGCCAATCATCATCACAGTCTTTGCCGCTGGCCCCCGTTCTGGCTGGCCAATCAGCTGCCTCTCCCGTTTCTCTCACTTTGCCTTGTATGCCTTCACTGCTGAGTGAGCAAAGCAGGCTTGGCTCTATCAGCTGAGAGGAAACCAACAGAAAGAAAATATACACAGACTCAGAGAGCAGCCAGGCTCAGAGAGGAGGGGCCTGTCCATAGGACAGAGTGAAATGGGAGGAGAGGAAAGAGTGGAATGCTAGCACATGAAGTGGCTTTTGTATCCAAGATATTTTGGAGGGGCGCGAATGAGAGAAAGGAAGAAAACAGGGAGTGAAAAGGAGGGGGGTGGCTCCAACCCAGAGAAAAGGAGACGACAGGGGGAGTCCTGATGGGTTTTCTGATTTGTGAATGTGTGTGAGACGAAGGGAGGAGAGGTAGCAGCACGAAAACAACACTTAGAAAAGAGGAGGTGTAGCTACCGGGGCCGACCAAACAAGCTGCACAGAAGAAATAACTTTGGCAAGAGCTGCGTGCTTACAAAGTGTCATTCTCAACACTGTTTATGCAGGAGGAAGGAAGAGGAGGTTACAGCAACCTGAGTACAACCTGATCCACCAAGGACACTAAGTCACCAGAGAAACCAACTATTAACTCTCCAAGAAACATCCTCATCACTCTAAAAAGGTCAGTGTCAACAAGTTGTGTTTGGTTCGGTCACATCAGGCATGTTAAACGTCACTGCCTTCTCTGTCATTTTTGTCAGCTGAGCACGGGTGACTCAACTTCTCCTAAAATGGCCACATGAAAGCACACAGACAGATACAGAGAGATAGATGCATAGAGACACGTAGAGAGACAGCCAGGCAGACAGGGACCCCGTGCTAAACCGCTCTCTCAGCAACTCTACCACCGGCCAGATTAGACAACTAACCCCAGCTTTAGTGTACACAGGGTTTCAGTCAACGCAACCTCACATCTTTTATTACATCCTGTCTTTCTGTGGTGTTTTAACTCTCCCTATCTCTCTTTCTTTCTTTCTTTCTCCCTCTTTCTCTCTCTCGTACAGCTGTCACCCGTCTCCCTCAATATTAGATTCCTCAAATGATGAGAGCGTGTAATCTAATCAACAGGTGATTGTTAGCTGAACTTTTAGCGTTTGGAAAAGCCAGTGTTGTGCGATGTAACTGGGGAGTAGAGTGGGTGTGGTTTGTTGAAGAAAAAAAAAAGTGAATCTGTCACACCTCTGTTAAATACTGCTGTGAAAAGGGGTTGGCTAAGGACATGCTGCAGCTGAGCACATAGAGATAAAATTGTCCCGGTGCATGACGATAAACAACAGGGGCAAGTAAAAGTGGAGAAATGTAAATATCTGATTATAATTTTAGCTGATCTAGATTAGACTGTCTGTACTACTGTGGCATCTCAATATAGAAGTCAGTTGGTAGGTTGAGGTTGTATATTTTTGAAACATGATAAAATGTTTGCAAGTCGACCTCCTGAGGGCAGTTCTTCTTTGATCATCCATACTACAGCTAACCCTAACCCTTAATACCTTCCTTCTTATAACTTATAAGTTAGTACTGTAAAAAATATACAAATATACTGAAGAGGACAATACAGTACCAGTCAAAAGTATGGACACACCATTTCATTCACTGTTCATTAATTGTTTTTTTCCTTTATTTTTACTACTCAGTAGGGCTGCAACAATGAAGGACAAAACTAATCGTGACTAGTCGACTATTAATAAGAGAATAATTGAGAGATTTGTATTAATTATCATTAACTGGGCTGTAAAGACTGTAAAATTAGCACATGCCAAAATACTTACTTTAGCAGCATTATTAAAAGTCATATATTACTTTAAATAGACTCTTTTAACCATGTTAGACTGCTGTTACATCATCAAAAACATACCTGGAGTTGTGCTTTGTTTCATTTAAACATGTTTGAGAAACCTTTTATTATTAGTCTGTCCACAGCTACCCTTTACCTTCACCAGAGATGGGCAATTCCAGGGTTGAAATCATCCAAATGATTCTAGTGAAGGGGTATGGAGTGATGTGGAGCATTTCCCGTATAATCACATGACATCACCAGGTGGAACAGAGTGTTTTCTGTTTGAGAGAAGAACTCAGCCTAAATATGTGTGTTAAACGTGTGAATGAAACAAAACACAACTCCAGGTATGTTGTGACATGGAAATAACATTATAACACATATCAGAAAATAGCATAATATGGAATAAGAATAAACCATTTCTGATTTTCATTATCTAGAAGCCTTTAGACTTGAGTATTTTACAATTCTCAATAAACCATAGATTTGACTGGCCGGTCTACTGATCTACATCCACAGTTCATAGGCCAAGTATTTTCTGCTGCGGATGCAGGCCTCTTTTTTTGTTGTTCCATTTCTGAGGAGCCATCAGCTTACCACCTAATGACAAGTTGGTGTAGTCCTTTAAAATGTGGTTGTTGTGCATGTGCTTATAAAGCCACACATGTTAAGAGTTTACAGGGAAAGTGTACAGATGTTTCCGTTTAGCACGCTGCTGCCGCAAGAGCTCCTAAACCCATATTTGTCTCAGTCAGTTCTTAATGAGATGTTAAGTGTTAAGTCTAATGTTGCGTACATCCATTTCATTCTAACCTTCTCATTTTTAATACTAAATAATATTGCCTCCAGGACTCTGCAGTCACGTGACCCTCGGAGCTGTGACTGTGTTGACCTCATGACCAGGGCTATCCAAGGCCTGGGGGAACATACACGGGCACGGGTTAGTGTCATGTTGCTCCATCAGTACTCCAAATACTTCTAGATAATTTAGTTGTCCTTGTGGATCAGATTGTAATTTCACTGGTTTGGGCAGGTTTTTTCATGTAACATTTCCCAACACGCCCTTTGTTTTTTCACAGGAAGTAGACAGCATTGCTATTGCTATTTGTTCTTATGACGCTTGCAGTTTCAGGCAAAAAATGGAAATCAAATGAGCATTTTTTTTTTCTTTTAAGAGTTTTTGATTATCTAAACCCATATCTTTAATTAGGAATGTAAAATTTTATTTTACAATTATTGTGAGAAGAAACGCCACAGTGAACAGTGAAATCCTTATTTCCCTTTCATTCTTATTGTCTAATAGATCACTATTCCCCAAACACGTGAGCTTTATAAAATCAAAGTTTTTTTAAAGAAATTTAGAAATATAAAGAAACATAAACTGGCAAATTAAAACACTTTATATTTAGTCATGTGTTTTTATAATGATACGAAATTCCTATACTGTTCATCAGGAATAGCATATTCTTTGAATGGTAGCCTTTAGCCTGTAAACAGGAAGCTCAAACACATGAATAGATTACATTAAAATTGCATTTTGCTTTGAAATTTCTTACAAATATTATTTTTAGTTCCTCCAATTCTATTGTGATCAGGCAGTTCCAAAACTGGATTTCAGTGTTTTCAATGACAATGACAAATAAGTTATATTCTTTTTGTAGCAATTATTAATTAAGCAAATAAGGTTGACATCCCTATCTGTAATTTAGTCAGTACATTTTCAACATGCTTTTTAGACACATTACTTCCTTCTTTTTGTGTGTAAATGAAATCAGTGGAGTAGAGTGTGTGTTGCAGAAAATAGAGAAGTTTAATCAAAGTGTATGCACTCTTCACATGTTGGCTCATGAACACACTCCTGGCTCTCTCTCTTGGCTGTAGGTGCTTTTTTTTTAGACCCGCCCCTCTGGATCTCCCAGTTTCATCATCTCAGACATGTCTCATTTATTCATCTGTCATCTGCTTGTCTCTCTGTCTGAAATTGCTTTTCTTTCTCTGGGATGCACATATGAGAGACTGCTCCCGGTAAAGATCTGGTATGAGTGGTAATAATCCTTCAGATTTAGTGATATATTTTGGTAAATTACTAGGGGGAAAAATACAAAATGTGACACTGCAAGGTCCTATGTTACACAAAAGTGACTCATGTGAGACATGTTACAATGTTGTTACCTCACTAAAAACATACCCGAGTTGTGTTTTGTATCATTCACACATGTTTGAGTAATCCTACATTATTCAGCTGTCTTCATCTCCAAAGCTCAAAATAGCTCAGAAAAGTTGTTTTCAAGTTAACAGCTACCTTTTACCTTTTGTCAGAGGAGATTGGCAATTCCAGTGCTGAAATTATCCAAATGATTCCAGTGAAGGTGTATGGAGTTTTAAAACACAGTGGAACACCTCCTGGATTACCACATGACCGTTTTCTGTTTGAGAGAAGAAGAAAAAAAGAACTCAGCCTACATATGCAGTATTTGTGTGTGAATGAAACAAACACAGCTCCATGTATGTTTTTAACAAGGAAACAACATTATAACAGATCAGAAAATAGTGCAATATGGGCCCTTTCAGTGACATTAGCTCTCAATTATTTTAACACTTTCAAATTGATATTTCATGTGAGGCATTTGGAAGGAATGCACCTATGCTATTTTGTTGTAATTTATGTTGTTATGATGACACCTAAAAAGACTGGGCAGCTAATGTTTTGCAGGTTCAAAATAAAGTCTACTCATATGGGAGAGTTACTGGTGGTGCTCACTTGGCTTTGACACCAGCGGCCCTATAAATACTCATCACCATACGCTTTTACCCCACCCCCACCCTCCATAACTGCCACTCGGCTCAGTCAGGAAAAGAGACACTGCTTTTCAGGGCTTCCAGGAGGGTTTAACCTGCCATGGTACAACTGGCTAATATAAAAACACCAACATCAGATGACCATATTATGTTCTTGAGATATATTCACTTTTACAACCCTCACTATGCTGTAGGGAATGGCCAGTCCAAAAATGTCTCTATTGCAGATATAATGGCATTTGATTTCAACAAGGCCACTATATCTCATTGTACAGGGATCTTGATGTCATGTGCCCATATTACAGTGACTAAACCTCATCACTATATATGGTATGAGCCTGACTGACTAGACTGACACATATTCATGTATTTTGCCTCTAATTCAGAAGGTCTCAGCTTTGCCTTTTTATAGAGCATTTCAAAAGTTATGCTACCTTTTAGTATAGAGAGTAAACATTCTTTCATAAGTCCTATATCACACAATGCAAAATCTGGGATATCCATGGGTTTCAGGGCGATTAAAAAGGACTGTTGTCATAGCAATTAATAATTCAAAACAAAATACTATCTTTTTGAATGCTGAAAAATCCTCAGTGTTGCCTATAAACAGGAAGCTGAAAACCATAAATTGTTTATTAATGGCTGTGTTATACAACATTAGCGCTCAAAATCAAAGTGAATTTTATTAGTGGTGTAAACAACAACTTTATTTGTAGCACTTTCCCACAAAACATGTCTGCCCCCTCCCCCCTGAGACCCCCCCCCCCCCCCACACACACACACTCTTTGCCCCTCTCTCCCGCCACGATTCCCTTTCTTCCTCATTGTGGCTGAAGCACAAATGGGCTGTTATCCTTGGGGTGCTGGTTGCCACGGAAACTCTTCACTGTGACCCCCCCCCACCACCACCACCCCCCACCCCCACCTCGATGCTCCAAATTCCCAAGTTCTTGTCCAAGTGGGTCGGGAAACAGGCTGCCCCGGTTCGGGGGTAACTTTCCACAAGTAGAACTTTATTTAATAGTTATCAGAGGAGGAAAACATGGTTATTTCATTTCATAATATTGTTAGTACTTACAAAGTAATGGTCTAATAAATACTCACAACTACAACACAAGTAATTCATTTATAATTTGAAGGTTTACAAAATGTTAAATAATGCACAAAATCTGGTGTTATCCAAAAAGTTAATGTAACTGAATACTTCCCACCTCTAGTAGTAATGCACATGGGTATTCTGAAGTAGTATCATAATTGTAATCATGTTTTGTTGTTGTTTTAGGTGTTTCTGGGTGTAATGCCCCTGTCATGATGTGGCAGTCATGTGGAAGCACAGCTCCAGGTGAAGAGGAAGGGCGAGCCTGGTTGTCAGCCATTAAAATAGGAATTCCCTTCAGACTTTGCTCCAACAATAGCTCCGAGACAGATCCTCTCAGGGGCCATCACTGACACACTGCCTCATTGGTGACTCACGAACCTCTTATATGATCAGATTACAGCTGTTTTTGTAGACTATATGCAGAGCAGCTAAAACTTTTTTTTTTCTTTCTTGGATATAGTTCCTATGTTCATTTCTTCCACTCCGGCTTCCTCTGACCCGACTGGTTTCCCTGTCGCCTATCTTGGGATGTTGGTGTTGTTCCTTGGCTGTTGCTGTGGAGATCAATGGACTGCTTTAATAGACCATTTCAGAAACAATCTACAGATGTTGTGTGAAATTACGCCAGGACAGGCGCAGAGGTGAGACACCAATCATGCTCATGTTTAATTTCCTTGGGCTCACAACACAGGGTGAAATATTTTTGTTTCTTATTTTGACAATGAGAAGACCATGGTTTAAATATATAATCTGTGTTGAAAATCATAGTCATAAACGTTTGAAATAGAGATGTAATATTACATGTTTTTGTTTTAGGTGTGGTGTTCAACTTCCTTGTTCACATCAGATGACTACATCACCACAGAAACGGTAGATCTTCAACTTCTTGTGGCTCAGTGCTCCGCCTCAGAGTGTTTTGGCTTTTTTCCTGCAAAAAAACCATGAGGCACATCCATGTGGATTTGGCCCACAAAAAGGCCCCTTTAGAGCTTCCAGCTCATGAGGGGGACCTGCCCCCTCCCGCAGCCCCCACTCACGGCATAGAGCCTGGGCTTAGACCTGGGGCTCCCAGGCACTATGGTCAGGAAGAGCTCCGATTCCAAAAGGTATACCAGCTCTCCATTTTCTCCCAGCTGGGGGGATTTTCTACCTCCACAGAAGCCCACAGTGATCCACAACTGAGGCCTGTCCGAATGGGTGTCAAGAGGGGTCTTGAAGACCCCCATTTGACTCACAAGCACCCCCACCTGGCTGACTGCACTGATACAGAGGGGCCTGAGGATGCTCCTCTCTGTGGCCCTGTCCCTGGCTGGGGTTCTGTCTATCCTTGCACTCAAATGGAGCACAGAGACTCTGAAGGGGGACGATCTCCCAGGTCTCCCCCAATGTCGCCCAGCCATAACACTTCGCGTTGGGTCACGCAGCACCATGACAGAGCTGATACTTTCACTCCTCTCACACCCAAACCTCCCCACATGTGTGACCAAGGCCTTTCATTTGGGAACTCCAGAGCTGAGACCATGAACGGGGCTCGCACCCCTTCAGTATCCCTCGGCAGCCCTGGGCACGAGAGCAGCAATAATGGTGGTGCTCAGCCTAGTCCATATCCATATGATATGTCCACATATGAAAGTCCCAGTCCAGCCAGTCCCACCAGCCCCCCAGGCCCCTTCTCTCCCCCCCACCACACAGAGCTGCAGGAGCCAGGCGAGGCCACTGAGTGGGATGTGGGACTGGAGTCGTCTCCACCCGAGCGCAGTGCCACGCAGACTGCCTCCTACTCCAACGGCCTTCCCTCCTCAGAGAAGACCCCCAGTAATGGTCACCGCTGGTCCAGTGGAGGACATCACCACCCTGTTAAAAAGAGGCTGTTGTCGCCGGGTGACACTGCTGAGTCCTGTTCAGAAGACGAGGGACCCTCCACCTCTAAGAGGAGTAGGCTGTCTCTGCTCACTCAAGGCTTAGGCCTGGACTCCTGTCGTAGCACTGATTCTAAAGCTGCTCCCTACTGGAACCACCTGCTGCCGTCAGCACGGGACCGGCCCAAGGTGAGCTCAAACACAACATGTTTGTGATGTTGGCAAACTATGAATCTAATATGCTGTTGTCTATTAACATTGTGTATTTGCTCCAGTTAGTTATTACAGTAAATGAAATGAAAGTTTTGGTAGGTAGGAAATGTGGAGCGTGAACAGTGTCAGCAGGTAGAGAAGTTAAGAGAACAGTGATCACCACACTGGAACAGACAGAGTCACTCCAGAATAAAGCCCATTGAGGCACATGTATTGTTCCCTGGTTACAGTGGGCTGATCTCTAACACCTGCACACAAACGCCACACACACCAGTGTCCATGCTGCTTGAAACGCTTCAGAAATGAAACTATCTGAGCTCCTGTAGAGCAGAAAGCACTGTGGCAGCTTCACTGGATTTATTTGTTCAGGGACCTATCAGTCAAGTTTTTTCTTTTGTTTTAAGGATATACTGAAGAAGTGGATAAATGTTTGTAAATGTGCTGATTAAGAATAATGGACACTCTTACCAAAACAAAAAAGAAAACAGTCTTCATATGAATGACAACATTTTTTGACAAAGAGTTTGTTGTGTGGGTCAATTTATGACATGATTAGTTGACAAAGAGTCTGATATTATGTAGAAAGTAATGGGTGATAATGGTACTGGACCTGCTAGATATGCTGCTGTCTGTGTGTTTTTCACAACACATGACAGCACGGGGATGGGGAATATCTATGCAGATAATTTTATTGAAGGTGGTTCAGTAAGTAGGAAAGCAGCCACTGTTTAAAACATACTTTGTTCTTTTATTGGTATCGACTTCGGTTAATCCTGTTGTTTTCTATTCATGTACAGGTAGCTACAGACTGCACACGACAAGGAAGAAGGCTAAAGAATGGAATTAGACTGAAAAGGTGAGTTTAACCCATTTTAATACAAGACTAATATAGATTAGTCTGGACTGAAGTCGAATACTGGAGGGTCAAATGTTTGTTTAGCTCTAATAAGTATAATTTAACCAGTAACCACGGGTCTGTTTTGGTGATAAACAGCCGCCAGCTCCGCAGTGGCAGACACGCAGACTTTGGACGCTCCCCTCGCTCCAGTGGGCTCAGTGCCTCTATCAGCAAATCATTACTGGGCAACTTTGAGGTACAACCAACAACACACAAACACTATTAAGTGTTTTAAAGGGGACATATTATGCAAACCTGTCTTTGAGTTTTTAAAACCACTCTTTTACCTTACTCAGCATTGTATTTTTATAGATTCATGCATGTTTGAGTAATACTGCATGTTAATCCTGTATTTAACGCTTGAGTGCTCTGTAAATTGCAATTTTCACTTTGCCTCTATCCCCACCCACTTCCTAATACTTGCTTATGTTTATGCAAAACGTGCAGACTCCTGGTCATACATATAGCATAACACATAACACACATATTTTTCAATAGTAAAAAACATGTAATTGAAAGCTTATTGTTTGTTAAGAGACAAATGCAACCATGAAGAAGTGGGGCCTCTCAGTTCTACAGTTTTGAACAGGAAGTCTGTTCTATTTTTAAGTCATTTTAGATCAATATTGCAGTTTACAATGAACAAATAGTGACGTAATCTATGTATATTATAGTTTCATACTAAATAAAAAAGCATAATATTTTTTCTTTAAAACTCCTGTTCACACGCTGATGCAAATACTTTTATTACATCAATGAATGTGTGACTCACTGCATTCGTATCTGTTGTGTCCCAGGAGTCCATGTTAAAGGGGCGCTTCTCCCCTTCAGGCTCCATCGAAGGCTTCACAGCAGAGATTGGTGCCAGCGGCTCTTACTGTCCACAGCATGTCACTCTGCCTGTCCAAGTCACTTACTACGACATCTCTGAGCACAGCGCGCCCTCACCCTTTCTGGTCAGTTTGGGTTAAGACTCGATTTTTGCTGTCACTGAATGTAGACAGTTTATATAAAAATCAAAACAGCGTATACATTATACTATATCTGAAATTTATAGTGAAAACTTCATGGTGTACGATTATTTAGTTATTCAGTTATTTTATCCACACTGTCCAATAGATTGCCATTCGTCTAGTATGATTAACTAGCTTTATAGTACCTAATTTTGCTACAAAGATTATCACAATTATTAGTTTGTATTATTATTTAGTGTTTTATTTATTTATATGTTTATTTTGTCTAGGGGGTAGTATCCCTGGAGCCTCTGGGAAAGAAAGGATACAGCATACCCAAAGCAGGGACCATTCAAGTGGTGAGTCATTTTACTTGTACTGAGTGACGTCATGGCAACCACTGGAGTTGATATATATTATGATATTAAGTATTTTCCCCTTATGTTTCCATGTTGCAGACCTTATTTAATCCAAACAAAACTGTGGTGAAGATGTTCTTGGTGACCTATAACTTCAGTGACATGCCGATCAATCACATGACCTTCCTACGGCACCGGATCTTCCTGATGCCTATGGAGGAGGGGGCTGAGGGCAACGGAGAGGCGTCACCTGCAGGGGGCACCGATAGGAGGAAAATACTCTGCTACCTAATACATCTCAGGTAATACTACTGACTCACCTTTGTTCTCCAAATGCATGCTTTACAGCATGACCATAAACAGGTGACATACAAATATGTTTATTAAAGAGAAACTAAATACACAGGCAAAGGCAGGGAAAATGGCAACTAGAGTATACAATTTTATGGTATACTGTCCAATTAATCTATTTTCAATTGAGAGAGTCAGTCATTTTGAATTTTCAATTTTATTATAATCTAGAGCTCCTCTGTCAATAAAGGCATGCGATTTAGAGCAGAGTTCAGACTAAGCAATTTGTATTTGTAAAATCAAAAATTGACCCAATGACCCAGTCCTAAATTGAATAACCTTTTTTTTTTTGTTCCAGATTCCAGAGCTCCAAATCTGGGAAGATTTACTTGCACAATGATATCCGGCTGCTATTCTCCCGAAAATCCATCGAGGTGGACACAGGGATTCCTTATGAGCTGAAATCTTTCACCGAGGTGCCAAAAAACCCCAAATACTCTCCCCGTGTTTGACCTCAGCTTGACTTTTGAACTCCCAGCATCAGCTCCAAGAGGAACGAATGAACCGGACAGACAAACTAGATTGGTTTGATAAAGACGCTACGAAATGCACACAGCAAGACACAAGAGCACATAGAAAGTTTACCATTGTGAAAGTCCCCTTGAATTGCTTTTGCTCAAGACCATCAAAAGAATCTTCCTTTAAAAGAGTCCAAAAGGGGACCTCACAACAAAAGAGTTCACCTGTAAAGAAAACAAATAAAGAATGCAGAGAAGAGACTTGTGAAGCCTCTTGCACAGCACATATGAAACACAAAAGATGGGACTGGTGACCCTTCCGTTCAGTGTTAACATGCATGCCTTGTGACTTTAAACACCTGGATTTCCTCTAGTGCCGTACCACACTGTCCTTCAGTCTGCCTGCATATCCAAACGCACACATACACAGAGATACACATATAAACTAAACCTACACAATATAGATGCAAAAGCTGGGTTAAGAATGTTGTGATATTAGTGATATTTATAATACTTTTTTAGCAACTGTTCTGGGACTAAGTTGTGTAATCAATGCTAAACTGGTAATTTTAAACATGTTTTATTTATTATTGAAGTTGTGACACATTTTTATTGCGAGCCTGGTTACATTTGAATTTGTCATATTGAGGACCATGGCCAATTTGCAACATATTATGTAGCTCTAAGATCAATATTCAGTCTGTTGGAGTCTTATAAAAGTGTAAAAATTGCAGATAACACTAGCAAAACCAAACGTCAGATAATGTTGACAACACTGCACCAGTCTAATTGGACCAATTGGCTGGCCACTGTGATAGCTCCCAAAGCCATGTAATATGAAGCCAAACTGAGGGACAGTGTGCTTGTTTTACTTTTAAGTTCTTTAGCCTCTGATCAGAATAGCAGTATGATGTTGGAGCAGAAAACAAAAAATGAAATGTAGTATTTTTAATTTGTTTTTTCGCAAATGTCTTAACAATAAGCAATATGCTGCACAAACTAGAGTGTGTTCTTCTGCCGACGAGCTTCTCTCTGGAGGTCCACAGGCCAAGGAAGCGAAGACTTAAGAGTGAAGTTATGATGGGAAGGGAAGGGGGGGTATTTAAAATGGGATATGTATATTTAAAAGAATAAACTCTGCGCCTGGCGGGTACAACCTGTTTGTTGTTGTTGTTGTCATTTACATTATATCAAGTGCATACTGTAGCTTTTGGTACATGGGTTAGAAATGTCATGAATGATTTCCACTCTTCTCACATAGGATAGGAACCTTTACAGTCCTAAACTTCACATCACTTCCTGGCCTGGTAAAACTGCAGCCAAAAACAGGAACTTTTCATTAATGTTTGCATAGCTGCCCAAAGCCAACTGTGTGTGAATGCCAAGTGTGGCACTGCTGTAAGAAGAAGTTGTGCTCTGTGAATGTATGGCTGAAAAACAGTGAGCCATATATACGCTATACCCACAGCTGTTTATCCAGGAGCAGACACGCTAGACGGCCTAAAATATAATGAAATGATATTGACCTGTTAAACTGCAGCGTAGTTGTGTTTTTTCATTCCTAAATCACTGTGTGAGCAGTGTTTGTAAGACTGCGCCGTGGGATACATGGGTGTGACTAACTTTGTGAACTTAAGTCACAGAACAGATGGACTTGATAAAGGAGCAGCTTGTCAAGAATCTCACTTTCAAGAATCATTAAAGAGTTATTTACCATAATGAACAACAACATTAATTCAGTCTACAGGCCTATATTGCCAATATTTTGGTTCTAGTTGGTGCCCTGGCTTTGCAGTTTGCTATGTTTTGGGACCCCTGGTGTCCGACATTGGTATTAGATTTTCAAATCTGAACCTGCAACTTTCTTTCAAGTATTGCTTCAGGTTTAGGTAGCAAAATGAATGAGCAAGGTTAATGTTATGCGTGGTATTCATAACATAGCAACTACTACTATTACAAATATTCACCTGCCATTTTATACACCTATATATCAAGCCACAAAGAAAACCCAAGCTCTAATAAATGAAGATAAAATAAAAATAAATAACAACTGCATTGAAACTACTGTTGCTGTATTATGTATTACATCAACACAACCAGATACATAACATGAAGACCACAAGTGTTTCTTGTTAGACTGATGAAGAGTATCTCATAGCAAATGAATTACAAAAAAGCTAAAACATGGCATGAAATCAGCCTCAGGTCTTACAGATCGCTTAAGCACAATATAATTTATAAGATCAGAATTTTTAACCTGAAATGTCCCATCCAACGAGACATGTCAATATTTGTACATACGAGAACATGTTTGATGAGGTTCAATATGACAGTGACTTCTCATGTTTTTCCCAGTCAGACTTTACACGGACTTTGCTCTGAGTTTGTTTCATGTAAGGGACATTGACACATTTTTTTTTAAATTATTAATATAGATTAAGTCAGAATACCATGTCATAAATCCATAGACTGTATAAAGAAGTGGACTAAGCGAGTGTGACATAGCGTTTGGCGCCACTGAAACGAAGCTGACGATGCTAATGGTTACGGGGCAAATTGGTGGTTTTCAGTTTCTAGAATGTGATGATAATGTCATACTTCCTAATCTTTAAGGTAATATTTTCTATCGGTGTCTAGACCCATTAACTTGCTATGTTACAACAAAAACCTACAATTTAACTGTATTTACTTTAGCAGCCCCCAGTCTGTATTAAATAATATTGGCCTGTAGGAATGCTGTGATGTCCAGCAATTTGGAGCTAGACTCTGTATTAGGAAATAGGATTTTTTTGACGGACAGAACAGCGAGAAAAAAAAAACAAAACAAAAAAAACACCAGGATGATGTAGAGCGGATTAATACGAACATTTAAAGACCATAATGATGAGGCTCACAGCAGCAGTTACAGAGAGGGGCCACAATATTCCAATGTAAGCCCATGGGAGCCAGGGTCAGATGGAGCCAGAGGAGCCTGCATGCTCACTTCCTATTTGGAACGCAGCGGCTAGCGCGTTAGCTATGTCCATTTATATATACAGTCTATGCATAAAGCCTGGAGTGCTTGTGAGTTCTCCTCCCTCTCTGGACTAAATTGTGTTAGTTAATGTGTGTGCAGCGCCCTCTATAGCCTGGGTCAGGACAGACAGGTGGTAGTGTACTTGGTCCCAGTCACTCTTCTGTCCTGATGACGCAGCTTTATCAAAGGCATCAGCCAAACCTGGGAAGGTAGGTTTCCCAGCGCTGCTCGAGGCCCAGATCACATGCCTGAAAAAGAAATGAAAAGACCTCAGTACAGTACAATATAGTCTTACTTCACATCATAAATACATCAAAAGTAGGTTCTATTTCGTGTGTGCTCTGCCCACCTACGGGCTTCGCTATTGGTTACCTCTCTCTGGCGCCAAGCCCATAGAACTATAATAAAATCTGGAAGGTGAACCCAGGATGGCGTCGTAAACCCAAACTCGTTCATCAGATTGTCAGATGGAGAAATGTGATGTCACTCCAGAGAACGCATCTCCACTGCTCTAGAGTCCAGTGGTGGCGTGCCAAGTGCAATGCATCTGACGCTTTGCATTGCACTTGATGATGTATGGCTTGGATGCAGCTGTCGGCCATGGAAACCCATTCCATGAAGCTTAGACTTAGACTAAGACTTAGACAAACTTTATTGATCCACAAGGGAAATTCTTTGGATACAGTAGCTCACTCATCACAATATAATATAATAACAGCGAGTAACAAAAAAAGAATGGTATAGAAAAAGGATAGCAAGAGACAGGTGTCAAGTGAGACATAATTATAAAAATAAATGTATATGTATATGTACAAGTCAAAATAAAATAGGAAAATAAGTAATAAACTATTAAATAAACTATAAAATCACAGCTATATACAAGAGACAAGAACAACACTGCAAATAATATGCTGATTGACGGGGCATAGGTTATTCATTACTTGAGATTAAGTTGTTGTACAGTTGTAAGGAGTATTATCTGTTACATAAGGGTGAGTTGTTGTACAGTTGTATAGAGTATGGTATGAATGTAGTCCTGTATCTCTCACTGTTTGAGCGGAGCTGTAGGAGCCTGTTGGAGAATGAGCTCCTCTGTCCCTCTATAGCCTGGTGCAGTGGGTGAGTTGTTGTACAGTTGTAGGGAGTATTATCTCCTCTGTCCCTCTACAGTCTGGTGCGGTGGGTGAGCAGGAGTGTCCATGATGGAGAGCAGTTTGTCAAGTGTCCTCCTGTCTCTCACTGTGACAAAATCTCCAGCTCACAGCCGATCACATAACCCGCTTTACGGATCAGTTTCTCAATCCGCCCAATGTCCCTTTTACTGGTGCTCCTCCCCCAGCAGACCACAGCGAAGTACAGGGCGCTGGCCACCACAGACTGGTAGAAGATCTCCAGTAACTTGCTGCACACATTGAAAGACCTGAGCTTTCTCAGAAAGTAGAGTCTGCTCATGCTCTTCTTGTAGACAGCATTAATGTTGTCCCTCCAGTCCAGCCTGTTGTTCACATGGATGCCAAGGTACTTGTAGCAGTCCACTATTTCCACGTCCTGACCCTGGATGGTAATGGGCTCCACTGGTGTTCTCTTTCTCCTGAAGTCAATCACCAGTTCCTTGGTCTTGTCAACGTTCAAGAACAGATGGCTTGCCTGGGACCACTCCACAAAGTTTGCAATTAGTGTCCTGTACTCCAGCTCCTGTCCATCCCTGATACACCCCACCACTGCAGAGTCATCAGAGAACTTCTACAGATGGCAGGACCCGGAGCTGTACTGGAAATCAGAGGTGTACAGAGTGAACAGGAACGGAGACAGGACTGTACCCTGGGGGGCTCCTACATTACTGACCACAGTGTCAGACAGGGTGGTCCCCAGTCGCACGTGCTGAGGCCTGCCTGACAGTCAGTTATCCAGGAGACAATGGAGAAGCTGACACCCATCCTGAGCAGGTTCTCACTTATCAGAAAGGGCTGGATTGTGTTAAAGACACTGGAGAAATCGAACAACAATATCCTCATAGAGCCCTTAACACTATCCAGGTGAGAGTGAGCCCGCTGCAGAAGACAGATTAAAGCATCATCCACACTAATGTGGGACTGATAGGCAAACTGTAGAGGATCCAGGGATGGTGCCACCAGGGGTCTGAGCTGAGCCAGAACAAGTCTCTCAAAAACTTTCATTACATGAGATGTCAAAGCAACTGGTCTGAAGTCATTAAGTCCAGACTGGACTCAGGCTTCTTGGGCACTGGTACAATGCAGGAGGTCTTCCATAGCACCGGTATCCTTTCAAGCTTCAGGCTCAGTGTGAAGAGAAAGTGCAGAATCCCAGTGAGCTGTGCTGCACATGTCCTCAGCACGCGGGGGTTGACTTGGTCCGGTCCAGGAGACTTGTTTTGGTGAACTTTCTCCAACTGCCTTTTCACCTGCGCAGGTGACAAAGACAAGCTCTCTACGCATTGTTCTTGAGCTAATCTGAAGGCCACATGAAGTTTGGGGGTCTGTAGCGATTGACTCTGCAGAAAGTCGGCGACCTCTGTACACTATGTGCATCAGCATCCGCTGACTCCACCCTGTCAGTTTACGAGGCCGACCACTTTGTGTTGCTGTCATTCCCAATCACTTCCACTTTGTTATAATACCATTGACAGTTGACTGTGGAATATTTAGGAGCGAGGAAATTTCACGACTGGACTTGTTGCACAGGTGGCATCCTATCACAGTACCATGCTGGAATTCACTGAGCTCCTGAGAGTGACCCATTCTTTCACAAATGTTTGTAGAAACAGTCTGCAGGCCGAGGTGCTTGATTTTATACACCTGTGGCCATAGAAGTGACACCTGTCTTTGATTATTTGGATGGGTGAGTGAATGAATACTTTTGGCAATATAGTGTGTGTCCATGGCCAAGCCAGCCTCTGAGAAAGATCAAAGCAGTCAGCGCACCAATCATACCTACAGCCTGGCACATGCCCACAAACCCAGTGGCCTATAAATACCGGGCTGCTAGCCACATAACTCCCTTCTTCTCTCAGAGCTCTCCGAGCTCAGCTCCTCTGAGAATTTAATCCAAGATTCATTGCAAGAGAAGTAGAAGATAGATTCTGCCCGAGATTCATCATCTGCCGGTGTCAGGCACTTTGGATGCCGCTTGTGTAGCACTCTGCTCCACCACAAAGAAAAGCATAGGCAACATGAGGCAACGTGAGGTGCGAGGGGAACGCTGCTTTTAGGCGCTCTTGACGTGCTCCCAAATATGTTAATAAAGGCCGTCAGGCCTGTTACTTCTCCCAAAAGAGCAGAACCTCTTTAGCTCCAGTGCACGCCTTTTGCCCAGCTGTAACTAACGCCGGTAGCACTCGAGCTATTCCCGCTGTGGGCTCAAGTCACTCTCCTGCGCTCACTCCACACAGATCAGGTTAGAAGGCAATAGCCTTAATAGTGGCCGTAGCGGACACCACTATGGCCAAGGCCCAGAAATGTAGCGGCCAGTTGGAGGAGAGCACGGTGGCGGTTTGTAAACATCCAAAGCTCCTCAAACCACCTACCGCAGCATGTGGGCGCGTACAACAGGCCGCTTTCGCAAGTGCAGAGAATGCACAGTGCCCGCTCTCGTTCTCGCTCATGTCGTCAGATGAGCCACCACTCGGGGTAGACACACTAGTGCACCGGCTGTGGCCCGCGGGCCTACTGTATGCCTTTCCACCGCTGTGTCTCCTAGGACCTCTGCTCCATAGTGTGAGGTTACAGGGTCTGCACATTCTGGTTGTAGCCCCAGACAGCCCAAGTGCCAGGTAGTACCTGGACCTGGTACAAATGGCGATGATGTACCCATGGGCTCTCCCCAACATACCAGATGCACTAGTACAGGCGGGGGGCACCCTGCGGTCGCGCCACCACCAGGGAAGGAGGCTCCTGGTTTGGAAGTTGAAAGGGGAAAAGTAGTTGGCCTTGGTCTTCCTCCGGAGGTGGTGTCCACTAGGGCTGGCTCAACCATCAGAACGTATAACAGCCATTAGCAGTTCTTCTCCACCTGGTACAACGGCAGGGGCCTGTTCAGTTGGCGGAATATTGGAGTTTCTGCAAGAACTTCTGATAAAGGGTTGGCTGCAGCAAACACCACCAGTGGTGCTGCAGCCATCACTGCAGGTCATGAGGGTTTTGGATGCTACTCAGTGCGTAGTCATCCATTGGTTAAACAGTTTCTTCGAGGTGCCTCAAGAGTGAGGCCACCCTCCAGACAGGTTGTTCCAGCCTGGGACCTCCAGGTGGTTTTGGACGGCCTGTCGGGTACCCCCTTTGAGTCCTTGAAACAAGTTGAAATGCGGTTCCTTTCCTTCAAGACTGCTTCTTTTGGCGTTGTCCTCTGTCAAGAGGGCGGGGGATCTGTGTGCACTTTCAGTTTAGTCCTCCTGCATGTCATTCAGTGAGGATGGATGTTTGGTTCACAGAGGCCGCGAGGCCCCACTGTTGTCCCAACATCTTGGAGGCAGCGTATGAGGCCTCTGTGGTCACCCCCTTCCTGCAGTCGTTAGGGTACAGTCCACATGTGGTCTCTCTACTTCTGTGGCCCTCTGCAGGGGCGTTACAGTGGTTGCATGGCCACCTCCTGTTTCTCTGTGTCTACCTTTGTGCGATCCTATGTGTTAGATGTTTCAGCTGTATCGCTTGCTCGTTCTGTGCTTGATGGAAACCAGGCTCCTCTCCCCTGTAAGGGTAGCGTTCAACATAGCTGGATCTCCCTCCCTGCCCGGTGCCCGGGAGACATTTGTGTGTGCCATACCTAGAGTTATGATTTGTTTCATTCACACATGTTTGAGTAATGCTGCATTATTAGTCAGTCTACATCTTCAAAGTTTAAAATGTTCTGTTCCACTTCGTGATGTCATGCAGCAGTAGTTTTCAATAACAGCTACCGTTTAGCTCTAGTTTAGTAGAGATTGGAAATTCCAGGGCTGCAAATTAATCCACTGATTCTAGTGAAGGTCTATAGAGTTTAAAAACACAGTGGAGCACACTTCTTTTACCACATGACATCACAAGGTGTTTTCTGTTAGAGAAAAAACTCACCCTAAATATGCAGGGTTTGTGTGAATGAAACAAAATAAAACTCTGATATGTTTTTCATGAGAAAACAACATTATAACAGATCAGAAAATAGTGTAATATAGGCCCTTAAAAAAAGTATTTTTACCTGAATCCATGTTTATCTGGGAAAGCCAGTGGGTCCAAGAATGCTCGGTCCAACAGCATAAGTTGGTCATTTATCATCCTGACTTTGAGAGGTCTCGAAGAGAATAATTCCTTATTATGACTTATAAATACAGGTGTAATTATAGCCGGTATGGATATGTGCAGACTTACGATTCATTTTTCAGATCTGAGGTTTTAATGACTTCGTCCATATGAGAAGCTGCCCTGCGAAAACTGTCCACTGCATGTTTAATTGGTTCTGAAAATTAAAAAAAAAAAGAACAAAGAAAGAACAAAGAAAGATATTTAATCTAGTGTAAGAGAGTGACTTTACAGGGCCCATATTATTTTATTTTCTGATCTATGTTATAATGTTGTTTCCTCATCAAAAACATACCTGGAGTTGTGTTTTGCTTCATTCACATATGTTTAACACACAAATCTGGCATATTTAGGCTGAGTTCTTATCTCAAATTGAAAACACTCTTGTGATGTCACGTGGTTATACAGAAAGTGCTCCACTGTGTTTTTAAACTCGATACACTTTCACTAGAATAATTTGGATGATTTCAGCCCTTGAAATGCCAATCTCTACTGAACAAAAGGTAAAAGTTAGCTGTTAACTTGAAATCTATCGCTCAGGGCAGTTTGAGCTTTAGAGATGTAGATAGACTAATTATACAAGATTACTCAAACATGTGTGAATTAAACAAAATACAACTTCAGGTATGTTTTTGAGGAAGTAATAACATTATAACATGTCTTAAAGCTCACAAGAATCAGTTTTGTGTAATATAGGACATTTAATGAGTTATTCCTGATGTATAAAAATGTATTTAAATGAATGTACCCATAGATATGTCTTTGGCTTTCAGTTGTTCCTCGTATTGTACCACTGCCTCCTTCAGATAATCGTCCAATGTTTCAGCATAGTCCCCACAGTTAAAAGGCAGCACCAGGCTGTCTGCCAATCGGAGCAGGACATTCCCTGCTGTCCTGGCAATAGCCTGATGACTTGTGAAACCTCAAAGAAAACAAAAAGGTAATTCAGTAATAGTTTAGACTTTTAGGTTAGTTTTAGTTAATAGCTCAAATTTGTTAAAATAAATCATTTAATTTCACTCTTTGACATTCTAATGAGATGGTGATTGTAGTCAAGGCAGAAGTACCCCAGAAGGACTTGGTGAATAATAGAAATTACGGTAACTGGCAGCTTAAACAACCAACAAATGGGCAACAATACTAACCAGGATCAATGTATTTTGAAGCATAGTCAAATGTATCATAAGCTGTGTGGTATGCTGGGTAAATCCTCGCTCTCGTTTTAGTCTGTCCAGAATAAAATATAAAAAAGAAAACTACACTTTGGGAAAAAAGTTACACATTGGATATTTCCCAAAAACAAAACAGTAATGTGTCAAATTACCCGATCGTAAGTGTATGACATGTCCACAGAGGTGATTCCCAGGTAATGGACAAAAGGAGCGTAGTCACTCCCTGCTCCTGACAGGTATCCAGTGCTGTCATAGTGAAAAACAGTATATACAGCGTATTGTGTTTGAACAGCAGAAAGTAGCAGAGATTGTGAAAAACCCAGAAAATAAGAGCAGCCAATGAGAGTATCACATACCGGGGGATGACACCATGAGTCGGACTGGTTTTGTTTGAATATTTGATCCAGTTCTCATACACTGATGTAGACTGCAGTCCGGGGGCACTGACCTGGAAACATCAGTTAATTATGTAAAAACACATTAACAATAAATAAATGTTAGTATTAGTATATTAGTGTTTTTGTATGTTTACCTGTTTAGCAGCAGTGAAGACAACATTCTGAATAGATGGCATTGTAGATGCTCTTAGAGTCGCATTAGCTAAAATATTAAAATGAAAATGAATGAATGTAAAATGGTTAGCACATGGTTAGTTTAATGGGGTGTTAGAATGTCAATGTTAACTCTGAAATTCTTACCAAAAACAGCTATATCCACATTGATGTAGGCAACAGTGCGCTCACTGAGCTTGGCGAAGTATTGCTATGGTAAACAATATCAGAAATAAATATAAAAGAAAACTTTTTGTGTGTGTGGGGTTGTACAATGTACTGTTACCTCAGTATATTCTGCAGAGCCAATAAGGCCAAACTCCTCTGCTCCCCAGCTCCCAAATATAATGGACCTACGTGGCCTCCATTTGCCTGCACAAATGTAGCACAGTGTGCATGAGTTTACAAGTGTTATACAGTTGTCAGTGGGTGGTGGAGGTCAGTGCTCACCCTGCTTCACCAGCCTGCCCAGCACTCGAGTGACCTCCAGCATCACAGAGGTCCCACTGCTGGGGTCTATGGCACCATGGACCCAACTGTCCCTGTGGTTCCCATACATGACATACCGGTCTGTGAACATAATGTGTGCTTATGTGAGACAAATGTAATACAGACCTCTTTATAAAAAACATTGCTATTATTGGTCTCACCAGGCTCCACACTTCCTCTGATGACTCCCATTACATTTGAGGAGTTCTTCACTATGTCATAGTTGCCGATGTCCAGTTTTACTTCACTGAAAAAGAGACCTGTGTCGTCATATGCCTCCCCTCGTACTTTACAGCTAACTGCATAATAAAAGTATATTTATGGTTTTATGGTGATATTTAACTGTAGCTTAATGCAAATGATTGACCATATTTAACTATCAAGGTTATTCTCTTAGCACTCACTTTGTTGAGTCCATAAAACAAGTGAATTGTTGACTATCAGTGGAGATTTTTACCTGTCTTCAAAGATGGATGTATTTTTAAACCCAGGACCACCAAAGTTGTACTGGCATTTAAATGATCCTTGCCAGTCATCTGGGGCCACCTCCCCAGCCAGAGCACTATAGGAACACCAAATGTTTAGAGCACTCTTTATTTTCCCCAGCTTTCAGGACATGACATATCAAACATATCACAGACCAGATCAGTAAGGAGGCATCCCCAAATCCTATTGGTTGTATTGGAATTGGGGGAAGGCCTGGGATGTCCTCGACAGGAATTCTGTATGTGTGATCTTTGAAGAAAAAAAGTCTTTAGTATTATTTTCACATAACTTCACAGTGACTGTACCATTTTGGACAATACCTTTAGCAGCCAGGTATGGTGTGAGCAGATCTCCAAACAGAGTGTTAAATGAACCCCTTTCCACCCCAGTAGGGGGCAGATACCACGAGTGAGGGTATGTCTCATTCTGGTCAGACATAAGGCCATCGTTGATGTCATAAGGGTCAGTGTAAACTAGTACACCCACAACACCATAGGGCTCTCCATTAATGGCCTGCATAAATACACTGGCTAAGTGTTTTTTTTTTTCAACCATATATATAGAAAATATTGGTATTTGAGTTCTACACTGTACCTTAGCAGCTCTCCCCGCTCCTCCATATCTAGTGATGGCAATAGTGCCTCTTAGGTCCACAGTCTGGTTCAGGAGCATGTAATCACTTGGCCTTCCATAGTTGGCATAGATCAGTTTTCCCTAAGACCATATAAAATATCCATTGTATAAGGGGATTATATGATGGGACACAATCTCATTATCTGAGTCATTATCTGATCAAACAATATTGGAGATACAACTCAATATGACATCGTGGCAAATCTTTATCAGAACTGTTAATGTTTGTTAGGTGCATTTAATCAAAGGCAACATTAAAACACTAAAGTAGCAGATTCTTAGGACTAAGTGCTTTTATTTACCTTAACGTTGCCTGGAGGTGAGTATGCAGCATAGGGGGGCACTACATTAGGGTCATCTTGGTCTGGAGTATAACTTATTTCCTTTTCTCTTAGAGTGAATTTGACTGCATTTGAAGCATTCACTTGAAGACAAGAAATCAAATTAGTCAATGAGGTCAATACAAAATCATTTCACTTAAAGAACCCACATTACACTTTTTTCTTACATATGTTATAATGTTATTTCCTCTTCATAAACATAACTGAAGTTGTGTTTTGTTTTATTCACACATGTTTAACACACAAATCCTGCATATTTATGCTAAGCTCTTCTCTCAAAAGGAAAACACTGTCCCACCTTTTAATGTCATGTGCTATTATAAGAAGTGCCCCACTGTGTAAACTCCATACACCTTCACTAGAAGAATTTGGATGATTTCAACCCTGTAATTGCCAATCTCTACTGAACTTAAGGTAAAATGTAGCTGTTAACTTGAAAACTACCACTACATGACATCACAAGGTGGAACAGAGCATTTTGAGCTGTGGAGATGTAGACAGATAGATTAATAAACCAGGATTACTCAAGCATGTGTGAATGAAACAAAACACAACTCCAGGTATTTTTTGATGGGGTAACAACATTCCAACATGACTAAAAGCTCACATGAGTCAAATTTGCATAATGTAGGACCTTTAAGCTAAACGCCTATCAGTGAGTTTGTCAAAGACCCCTTTCTGTGTTCTTTCCCCACTGACCTACTGTGACCTTGTTTGGGTTCTTTGGGTCGGGGAAGGACAGGTACACACTGTACTCCTCTCTCCAAGCTTTATCCAGGCCTGTCTCTGGGTCCTGCCATCTCTTCAGCATTAATTGCACTGTTTGCTCGTCTCCCTCTGTAGTGGCCATGTGAGGCACTTTGGTCAGCTCCCTGATGGACAAGGGGGAAATTATATTCAAAATGCAATATTTACTGTTTTTCTTTCATAACACTTTTTTTTCTTTTTATTAAAAAAACAAACAACAAATCAGGACTGCGCTATTAATCCAATTTGTATCAAGGTAGTATTTTCCAATCTTTTTAGTCTAGTTCTAGTCTTTCAAGAGGTTTACAGCCAATCTTCTGTCAGTAAAAGCATGTGGGTGACAAAATAGAAAGGAATTTAACAATGTCAACATCAATATCAGTTAAAAAAAAAAAAAAAAAAAAGTTATTCATTTTTTGTCAAATCTCCTTTCAACAAAGAATATAAAAACAAGACACACATGTTTATGGTAAATATTGTAGTCTACAAGCAGGTTTTGAGTGTACTTGGTTTACCGTAAATTCTGCTCAATTTTCTTATTGTCCACCTCAGACAGGAAGGTATTGATGAAGTTCTCATCCACATCTTTGACCACGTCATTGGCCCAGGATGGTGCAGGGCTCCCAGGCTTGGTGATCCCAAAGTGTCCAATGAGGATGCCTATGGTCAGGACACAAGCACAGCATCCAAACCCTATTAACAGCGTCTTGATCATTTTCAAGTCTGCGGTCAAATGTTGCCACAAGCTTAGTGTCAGCAGGAAAGGTGGATGCACTGACTCCCATGAGACACCATTGTAAAGTTTACTTATTAATGTTTGTTGTTGAAATGGACTTTTACCTCAGAGAACATGAGGGTGGTGCTATGAGAGTTTACTCAAATTTATAAATTTAAAGATGCTCTATGTAACTTCTGATGAGTTGTGTACCACCTGCTTGTTATTGCTTTGCCTGGAATGTTTCACAGCATGACACTGGGTGTATCTATACTGCCTATTGTTAAAAAAAAAAAATTGAAAGAGGTGATTGTATAATACCATCAAGGAAAAGTGCCTTTGGGCAGGCTGTATTCTCTTTCCACACCTCTCAAACCTGGCGCACCATCCCAATGACCATATGTGAGCTACACTCAGCTCCTTCTCTGATCAGCTTAAATCATGGCTATTGGACAATCAGATCTGTCCACACAACTGAACTTAAACAGCACCTTTTGCACATGAGCCGGGGACTGCAGTCATTATTTGTATATAGATCTGTAAAAAGATGTTAATGCTTTGCTTGTGTAAGTAGTGAGAGTACATGTCTGACCTGTACATTTTAATACTAATGTTGTATGAGTGTGTTTTATAGTGTATGAGTGAGAGATGCATGTGGGAGTGGGTATTGTAGGCTTTTGTCATATTTTATGAATTGTGCGGGTGATGTGGCTGAGCTTGGTCCAGCAGGGGACTAAGGATGGAAATTAGCTTTGGCTACAGTCCTGCATATTTACAAGTACATGTTTGTCGCTTACATTATCTTGTCTTTTAATATGCATTGTCCCTTTAATAAATAAATACAAATACAAAAACATGCATCTTTGCTGTAACTGGGGTCAACGTCCCACAGATCTGACCTTTAACTGGTGGGACCACTTGCTTGTCTCCATGAAGATAGAAACATTTAATGCCATACTGTGAAACCTTTTTGTCATTAACATCTCAGTGGAGTGAAGCAGGTGGCAGACCCTCCATCAGAAAAGTTACATAGTGCATCTTTAATTTGGTCGTAACGTATAAAATCTTGTATTACTGAATACTGACTCCATAGGCTGTAGAATGATGAAACATACAAATATGTCTTTAAAGTAGCAAATATAACAAGTATAATCTGAAAGCAAACTATGATGAATTTTCTCTCACCAGGAAATTAGCTGATGAGATTCCCACTTTATCAGAAAAAAGTCCTTAAAGTGGAAGATGGTTCATTTTAGCCTTTAGGTTTAGGTTATTTGAGCCTGTTTAAAGGTGCACTGTGTAACTTTTCTGATAGGGTCTGCCTTCTGCTTGTCTCATGGTGATGTTATTGCTTTGCCTGGGATGTTCCTCAGTCTGGCATTAAACAAATATATCTTGTATTTATTCTATTAGAAGAGTTTTTATTTCTCAAAACTACAGTAAAAACATGTATTATTACTGTGAGCGTTGCCCACCTCCCCACAGATATGACCCGTCACTTGGCCTGGTGGTGTGGCCTAGCTTGTTGCCATGGAGAAGGTCAAATTATACTGTAGAAAATTCCAGGAAAACATCTACATGGAGTCAAGCAGGTGGCGGACCCTCAGTCAGAAAAGTTACACAGTGCACCTTTAAGGGCAATGTGTTACAAAACCCTTGACAAGAATATTTTGTTGCCAAGTAAGTCATAAAATAATCATTACTAGTGCATGAATCTATTATACAATCTAGTCTATAAAATGTATTGTTACCGCTGCACTTTTAAACTGAAAGAAGCTGTCTAATAAAAAAACAACAAAACAAAACAATAGCTCCATCTTGCGGTCATAATTTGAATAGCTCGGACTCATAGCCACACTTCCTGATATCTGCGCTGTATTTCTCCCTCCTTGCGCATGTCGTTTTTAGCTAGTCTACTGCACACTCTTTGATTAAGTATTAACCTTTTGTTTTCTCACGTTGTTAGCTATTTTATCGTACATAACTGCTATATAAAACTATTCGCTGTTAATTGGAATCATGCATTTTAACTCCAGTCCGTACTAGCTCTTTACGCAAACACTACCTGGGTTGTTGCGTGCTCCATATTTTGCAGTAAACACAAGGATGATTTGGCTCTGATGATGTGACGGTTGACTTTCCCTCCCACAATGCACCGCTTTCGGTTAGTTTCACTTTCAGTATTGCTTTTGAGCACGTAACTTTGAACCTGCAGTGACATGGTAAGTTCATTTCAAAAAGTAACTGCTAACTTATTATCTGATCACAAGGCTAATCTTAGTTTAGCCATATTGTTCACAACATCTGAATGACAATTTTAGTGAGTAGTCTTCTTTAACTCATGTCAGCTTCAGATGAAATCGAAAGTGGGTTATTGCCCTACATTTTGCGATAGTAAATCTGCATCCATAAGGCTGATTTAGTGTGTCTAATTCTTCTGTCTTTTTATTTAATCTTTCGATGTTACAAATATGTTTATTGTTCTTTTAGCAGGTGGGGATGTTACCTGTTGACACCATGTGGGCCACTACTGTCCTGTTGTTGGTATCCCTTTCTCTTTCATTTGGAGCACAACTTCCAGACCAAGGAGCTTCTAAGGATGCCCCTATTGCAGCCAATGGCCGGCTGTTTCCCTGGACTTCCATGAGACTTCCCAAATCTGTCTTACCTATCCATTATGATCTGAGTATCCACCCCAACCTGACCACTTTAGACTTCACTGGGGTGGTCCGTATTCAGCTAGATGTCCGTGAAAATACTAACACAATAGTGTTGCATGCCAAGCAGATGCAGGTGTCCAATGTGTTTCTAATAGGCCCCAATGGTGTTAAGCCCCTGGATGTTTTAGAGTATCCTCGCTTCCACCAGCTAGCCCTCATTTCAGACTCAGTTTTGACCAAAGGTAGAAAATATGAAGTTCATCTTGAGTTTGCTGCTAACCTGTCCGACAGCTTTCATGGGTTCTACAAGGGTAGCTATAAAACAAGCAGTGGGGAGGTCAGGTAAGAAATTAATACCAGTTAGACCAATTATATATATATATATATATATATATATATATATATATATATATATATATATATATATATATATATATATATATATATTTTTTTTTTTTTTTATTTTTTTTTTTTTAACCAAGATATGCTTTGCAAGAGATAATATTTAAATTGTTGGTTTGAAGGTATGTAGAATTATAATTTTAAGAATATCTGAAAAGGATATCATAATTATGTGTTTAAGTTTACAGAAAACCAGCCAAAACATTTACAGATACTTTTCTGGTTAATTAGACTTATACAAACTACTGATCTACAAGAGAAATTATTTGGACACATATAACAAATAATAATAAATTCAAAATAAGTAGCAAAAATAGCAAGAAAGTGGTGTCAAATAAGGCAGAATTATACAAATGTATATGTACAAGTAAAATACATTATAGAAATATAGTAATACAAAATATATCTATATCTGGGTTATATACAACTTCCGAAGCTACTGTGACCTGCTGCCACTCTCTCAGGGGTTTTTATTCTGGTTATTAATGGCAGAATAAGAAAAAAACAAAAGAACCTAAAGTCTACATATCACGATTTTTGTCAATATCTCTCAAACCTATTCAATCAATAAATAATAAAAACATGTATTTCCATTTAACCACTTACGTGTTACAGTATGTCTTGATATTTCCAGAGTCCTGGCATCAACACAGTTTGAAGCCACTTTTGCCAGAGGAGCATTTCCATGTTTTGACGAGCCTGCCTTCAAAGCCAATTTCACTATTCAGATTGTCCGGGAGCCACGCCACATAGCGGTATCCAACATGCCCAAGGTAAATAAGCTACGATGTACTATAATAGAAAACTATAGTAGTTAGGCGTAATTAGAGGCATATCTAGCAATAATTCATTCTCTTTTTTATGTTATATGCAGGTGAAAACAGTGGAGTTGGCTGGAGGTTTGCTTGAGGATCACTTTGACACCACAGTGAAAATGAGCACATACCTCGTAGCTTACATCGTGTGTGACTTCCTGTCTGTGAGCCGCACCACTCAACACGGTGTCAAGGTAATTAATAATCTCCAGTCTTATATATTATTATGAAGAATATTATGATTTTCTCTATTTTAATTATAATGTGAGTGTATTTTAGATTTCAGTCTATGCTGTGCCTGAGAAGATTGACCAGACGGCTTTTGCACTGAATGCTGCTGTCAAACTTCTGGACTTTTATGATGACTATTTTGACATTCCTTACCCACTACCAAAACAGGGTCAGTACTGTGCTATTTTAATACAGTATTGAGCTTTATTTTATTTATTTTTTTTACCTCGTCTCAAAGTTGAACTGCGTAACTTCTCTGGTGGAGGGTATGCTTGTGTCCCCCCACCAGAAACGTTACAAATACCTTCCTAAAAATCCTAGTCATCAGATTAATAGTTCTACAACTATTTCTGGCTATATATAAATTATTTTTTCAAATAATAATGATTTGACTTATGAACAAAATGTTTCTTTTCCCCCAAAATCTTATTTTATTCACACTTTTTTCTCAGACCTGGCTGCTATCCCTGACTTCCAGTCCGGTGCCATGGAGAACTGGGGCCTGACTACGTACAGAGAGACGGGCCTGTTGTTTGACTCAGAGAAGTCGTCGGCTTCAGACAAACTGGGCATTACCAAAGTGATCGCGCATGAACTGGCCCATCAGGTACCCTCAGTGTGTTGTATGGCGCATCTGACTTTAGGCCTGTCATAGTAATTACTATATCGATTTATCATTCAGTATATTTTTGGGCTCATTATTTATTTTTGTAATAATGGGGAGCTTTTTGTAATATTTGTAAAACAATAAGATTTGATTTGTAGAGCGTTGAATAAGTGACTTCTATGGCTAATTATCAGCTCATTGCAGCTCAGGCCTTTTAATGATACTATTTAAATAATGGTTTACTGGGATTATCCTGTAGTAGTAGTTTCAGTATTGTTTATTGTCGTATTTCTTTGTAGCAGTATATAGCATGTAGCAGTACGATAAAATCTGTTATCGTGACTGGGCTATCTGACACATGAATAAAATACATGGTTTTGCATTTAAAATAATGCATTCCAGAATAGGGTGGTCAAAAATGTGTTCTCGGATACTAATTGATACTTTTTGAACAAAAATAGTATTGATACTGCTCAAAATATGATGTAACTAATAATATATTGTGTTGAAAAAATATTTGATTGTTTTATTGATTATGATGTATGTTTTGTTTTGTTCCTCTTTGACCAGTGGTTTGGGAACTTGGTTACTATGGAGTGGTGGAATGATTTGTGGCTTAATGAGGGCTTTGCTAAATTCATGGAGTATATCTCAGTGAACATCACCTACCCTGAGCTACAAGTGGTAAGAGTAAACTTTATTAAAATGTTTTTAAGTTGTATTTAAAGGTCCTATATTACACATAATGGATTCTTGTGAGCGTTAATATTTCTGTGTCTTAGGATGATTTCTTCTTGGGAAAGTGTTTTGAGGCAATGGAGGTGGACTCTCTGAGCTCATCCCACCCGGTATCTACTCCAGTGGAAAACCCCACACAGATCCAGGAGATGTTTGATGATGTTTCCTATGATAAGGTACAAAGTGGTGGTTAAAATTATCAAAGAGAGAAGTATATATAACTGGATTATTTTGTGTGATTAAACAGAATTGTTTTGTTGTGGTGTAGGGGGCATGCATTCTCAACATGCTGCAAGACTTCCTTTCTCCTGAAGCCTTTGAGATTGGCATCATTAGATACTTAAAGAAATACAGTTATCAAAACACAGTCAACAGTGATTTGTGGGAGAGTCTCACTGACGTAAGTATGTGCCTTTATGGTCCCCAAAATGAAAAGATTTGATTTTAATTGCATTGCTTTATTTTGTGTTTCCTACAAGATCTGCGATTCAGATGTTCTAGATCTGAAACAAACAAGACACAAAGAATTTTGTTCAAAGAGCAACCTTCCATCTGGAGCCTCAGTAAGTCAACAAAGCCACTGTATTTACCATATTTTCCGGACTATAAGTCGCACCAGCCGAAAAATGCATAATGAAGAAGAAAAAAACATATATAAGTTCCACTGGACTATAAATTACATTTTTGGGGGGAAATTTATTTTATAAAATCAGAGACCAAGAACAGACATTTCATCTTGAAAGGCAAGTTATAGTAATAACGATAGAATAGAGAACAACAGGCTGAATATGTCTGGTATGTTAAGGTAACATATTAACAGTTATTCAGATAACTATAGCATAAACAAGATGACAGGTTACCAAACTCGATCTCACTCCAAATCACTAAATCCATTGAATTCTTCATCCTCTGTGTCACTTCTGAGCAACAGAGCTACAGAGGTAGACAGAGCGCCGCTTCCTCTTCTGTTTGGCTGTCGTTAGACTCAGTTCCATTTAGAATTATTCCGGCCTTTCTGAATCCCCACAGGATGGTTTCAGTTGCCACTGAAATCCATGCTTAGTTGATCCATCCAATGACTTCCAGGAAAGTTGCATGGCGCATCCTCCCAGTTGCCGTGAAGCTGTGTTCACCATCCATCATGCACTCCTCCCACACGTGACACAAGCTCTAGTTCACCGAGATGTCAAATGGTTGGAGTACTTTGGTTAAGCCTCCAGGGATGATGGCAGACATTGACAGGGATGGAGCTGAAAACCTTTATTTTATCTTTGAACTGTGGCGTGATGTGCGCTTGCATACTGTCCATCACAAGCAGGGCTTTGCATGTTTTAAAGAAGCCATCCGGAGGCTTAGTGTAGCCAAAAGTTCATAATTTCCTGATCCATCAAACCTTTCTTATTCATGACCATGACAACTGAGAGGGATTGGATTTTTGGCATGGTTTTTTGTTTAAAAATGACCACTGGTGGCAATTTTGATCCATCTCCACAACATGCTAGCACCACTGTGAAGTGTGATTTCTCATGACCAGTTGTCACTATGTTCACACTCTTTTGCCCTTTCTCTACACTTCGGCCCATGAGGATGTCAAACGTGAGTTAATAATATGATCCGGTGTCATGTTGTGCTCAATTACTTGTTTTTCAACAAACTCAGGGAAACTGTCGACCTTGGCTTGGAAACTGCTGGCAGTTTTTAAGACATTGTTGTCTTGCTCTGATAGAGAGGTGGTTGTGTTGTATGAAGCGGTAACACCAAGAAGGTCCTCCCGCAAAGTTATTTATATTCATCGCCTTGGCAACTACCTGGGCGTGGAGACTTAACTGCACTGTTGACAAGCCTCTCCCGGCAGCATGTTGTTCAAGCACCATTTGTGAACATGTTCCTCTAGCTGTGGCTATCTATCTTTTAGACCTCGATTGGCTTTTTTTGTTTTCTTCATTGCAGTTAGGGTATCCTCTGTTTTTCGACAGTCCCTCACAAGTTTCTCGCTCACTCCAAACTTTCTTTCTGCTGCTGCGATTACCATTTTCGGCTGCATATTTCACTAGTTGTAGCTTGTAATATGCAGAATATGATTTTCTTTTTGGGGGTACTTGTGTTCAAACTTTCTCAGTTGTCTTTATAAGTTGATGTTTAAATTTTAGTTTTTAAAGGATTAGCAGGAGTAGCGCCCTCTTGCGACTGTCAGCGTAACAATAACGAACATGTGAAATGATATATTTTAATATATAAGTCGCACCTGAGTATAAGTTGCAGGACCACACAAACCATGAAAAAAGTGCGACTTGTAATCCGAAAATACGGTAAATGGTTTACCTACAAATGGTACATTCATGGCCTTTCTGATACTATATGTCTGTGTTTACATACAGAAATGGTACTCAGGTGATGAGCTGGATGTTCGGGCCATCATGGACACATGGACACTGCAGGAGGGCTTTCCTCTGGTCACTGTGCAGGTCAAAGGTCAGGAGGTCAGGCTCAGTCAAGAGCGTTACCTGAAAACCAGTGACCCCTCACTCACTGAAGGGTAAACTGTTACATTGATTTTTTGGAATGAAACTAAATAGTATTTCTGTTGTAAATAGTTAAAACATGTAACGTATTAAACATTGTAGAGCCTTGGATCTCTGATATGGTTCAGACCTAAAAATTACTAGCCTCTTATTATTTTGAAAGATATCCTTTTATCAAGGCTTATGACTTGTTCACAGATTTCTTTGGCAAATCCCCTTGACCTACAAAACCAGTGCATCAAACACCATCCACCGCTTCCTGTTGAAGACTAAAACTGGCAAGTCTCTGAGTTTAAAGTTAATAGATGTTTTTTTTCTGGTGCATTTACTTGCCCTGTTCTTCATACCTTACTTTATACATTGCAGATGTTCTTTACCTGCCTGAGGAAGTCAGCTGGGTCAAGTTCAATGTGGACATGAGTGGATATTATATGGTGCACTACGCTGGTGATGGCTGGGACTCCATTATTAAACTGCTCCGGTACAATCACACAGCTCTGAGCACCAACGACCGCGCAAGCCTCATTCAAAACATCTTCCAGCTTGTGAGGTACATATATAATCCTCTATATATTTCTTATAGTGATAGTAATCCGTGCTATTATTCTCCTCTGCACTTTGTTGTGAAACTTGCAGTATTGGGAAGGTGAAACTGGATCAGGCTCTGGAGCTGTCCCTCTACCTGTCCAAAGAGACTGAGATTATGGCAGTGACACAGGGATTTGGAGAACTTGTGCCTTTCTACAAACTGATGGAGAAACGAGACATGCCAGTTCTTGAAAACCAGATGAAGGTGTGCAAAATATTGTAGCATCAGGAAAAGCTTGGAAGCCAAATTTGAAAAGGAAAGTTAATTTTCCTGGAGGAAATGGAATTGAGGAATTTCTCAATTCAGAACTTCAGAATACTGTATATTACATCACTGTAGTTTAGAAAAGCATAGAAACAATTGTGTCAGAATCATGGCCTAGATATACAGTTTAGCAGTTATTTGATACTGGCCGTGCTACAAATGACAGACTTATTTCCTTGCATTGTTAACTCTCCCATCCTATCACAGTCACAAGCTGTATTTGTGCAATCATCTGGCAAGTGTCCAAAAGCAATTTTATGAATGTAGGCTACAGTATGCTAGAAAAGGTTTTGACATTGCCTATAACACCCAGTAGGGGTGACTATATGAACCAGAGTATGTATTAAAGGTCCTATATTACACAAAATTCACTCTTGTGAGCTTTAAAACATATTATAATGTTGTTATGTCATAAAAAACATACCTAGAATTGTGTTAAATTCACATATGTTTGAGTATTATTAGTTTGTCTACATCTCCAAAATATGCACTGTTCCACCTTGTGATGTCATGAAGCAATAGTTTTCAAGTTAACAGCTACCTTTTACCTTTATCAGTAAACACTGGCAAATCCAGGGCTGAAATGATCCAAATGATTCTAGTAAAGGTGTGTGGAGTTTAAAAGCACAGTAGAACACTTCCTGTATTACCACATGACATCACAAGGTGGAACAGAGTGTTTTCTGTTTGAGAGAAGAATCCAGCCTAATATGCAGGATTAACGTTGAACATGTGTGTATGAAACGAAACACAACTGCAGGTATGTTTGTGATAAGGAAACTACATTTATAACACTTATAACACATAGATTAGACAATAGTGTAATATGGGCCTTTTAAAAAGTGTGATTTTCTCTTGCAGTGACATGTATTTCTAACTGACTCCATGTCTTCCTCAGGACTACATAGTGGAGTTGTTCCGGGGGCTGATCGACCGTCAGGAGTGGTCCGACTCTGGGTCCGTGTCCCAGCGGATGCTCCGGAGTTATCTGCTGCTGTTCGCCTGTGTCAGAAACTACCCTCCCTGTGTGGAGAAGGCCACTCAGCTTTTCAACAGATGGAAGGAATCGGATGGAACAATGAGGTTTCAATTATTTAAATACAATGGAAGAGTTCAAAACAGATATCTTGGTTTTTAAATGACCCATATTATGCTTTTCCGATCTATGTTTTAATGTTTCATCATCACAAACATACCTGGAGTTGTGTTTTCTTTCATTCACACACTTTTAACACCCAAACCCTGCATATTTAGACTTCTTCTCTCAAACTGAAAGCACTCTGTTCCACCTTGTGATGTCATATGGTAATACAGGAAGTGCTCCACTGTGTTTTTAAGTTCTATACACTTTCACTAAAATAATTTGCATAATTTCAGCACTGGAATCTTTTCCGTACAAAGGTGAAAGGCAGCTGTTAACTTGAAAACAACTGCTTCATGACATCACAAGGTGGAACAGAGCATTTTGAACTTTAATAACGCTGAGATTACTCAAATATGTGTGTGTGAAAGAAACAAATCACAGTTCCAGGTATGTTTTTGATGAGGTGACCATTATAATATTGCTAAAAGCTCACAAGAGTCAGTTTTGCTTAATATAGGACCTTTAACATGTCTTGTATCTTTAGAGATACCATCTTCTACACATATGATTAATAACAGTATAGTTGACAGGATTTGCTCAAGAAGGAATTGAATAATATTTGCATTGCATTCAAATAGATTTGGCTTTTGACAACACTGCTAGACAAGTGAATTGTAAGCCTTCATTTCTTTCTTTTTTTTTTTTCAAATATCTGTTTTTGGAAATGAACTCTTTAATTATTTACCAAAGTAATTACCACTGTGCAGCACTGTGAAGACTAATTTGACCTCTTTTTCAGTCTCCCGGTTGATGTCACGATGGCTGTATTTGTGGTTGGGGCCCGAACACTAGAAGGATGGGATTTTCTGTTTGAAAAATATCGTCAATCAATGCAAATGTCCTTCAAGAGCCGAATGAAATCGGCCATGACTATTAGCCCCCTGCAGGACAAACTCACATGGTGTGTGTGATAAGCATGTTTTGTACACATGTAAAAAACTCACTATTGATACTTTGCAGTGGTATCATGTAGCAGTTACCATGGTGACACAATGCACACATTAGCAAACACTGACAAAAATGTTTTAAGATGTCTGAAAACTCAAGTAAAAACACAAAATGCATTTAAACAACACATTTTCAGGAGCCTGTGATCAATATGGACAATTGACTTTCAACTAAAAGATGAGAGTGACTAACTGAAAAACTGCTGGCTAATGCTAGCTAGCTTGTGTGAGACTTGTGTAACTGTAAAAATCACCTCACCTGTTGTAGTTCCAACCAAGTCTGCTCTTTCTTGTCAGATTGTGTTAAAATAAAGCTCAGATTAAGTCTAACTTGAGTAACAGCACTTCTAAAAGTGTAGTGCTTCAAGTTAGCTTCAATTGTATGCATGCATTTTCAGGATGCTGGAGCAGAGCCTTAATGGGGATGTGATGAAGACTCAGGACCTTCCAGATGTTTTGGTGTCGATCAGCAGAAATCCTCTTGGCTACAAACTTGCCTGGGACTTCCTCCGGGCCAATTGGCACACACTTATCAAGAAGTTAGTCTAAAATCTCATTCTAAAAATGCCATTATTCCACTAATAAAGCGAGAATATGCTTGTTGAGAATGATGTATCTTGTATAAGCCTGATGTTTTTTTCTTTTATTCTGTGTAGATTTGACCTCGGCTCCAACACTGTGTCCTTTATGGTGAACGGTGTGACTAACCAGTACTCTACCAGAGAGAAGTTTGACGAGGTGAGTGCCATATTTTACTCTTAAAGCCGGGTAACTGATTTTCAAATTGTGAAAGGAAGAAGTTGACGTTCTTGTTCTTAGCTCTCACTCTATATCACAAGTAACCGCTGTAAAACTGCTTTTTCAGATTGGAAAGTGTAGCATGATATATAGCAGTAATATGGGGACAAAATAATAAATAAAACTTAATGACACAAATTACACTCTTCAAATGTAAATTCCTATTTATTGGCGCTACAAATAAATGTATCCAGGCCTGTGTCATGAAAATAAAATCATATATTAGACATAATGTTATTTTATCATTTGTGGGTAGCCTCCTTTTTGTGTCTTGGGGTCAACGGTTGTTATAATGGAGGTCTCGACTTAAAAAAAAGGTTGAGAACTGCTGTCGTGTTTTGGGAAGTTTGGGATTGATAAAATGTTTTATAGTGAGATGTAGGTAGCGTACAGAAGTCTGTTTTTTTCACAAAGTATTCATTTTACAGTACACTTTATGAGGGAAAACACAATAAACTAATTCATAAGAGAAAGTTTGTAATGCAGGTTTAACCTAAGGGCCAAATTCAGTTACACAGTAGTTAGAACACGCCCTACTTGGACCCGTTGTTCATGGCTTTCAGCTTCCTGTTATATGTGGCATATAACAGAGATATGTGACATTTGTATTTGAATATAATATTTTGTTTTAAATTGTTGATGGCTATAACAACAGCCCTCATTTTTCATCATTCGTAAACCCATGGATAGTTAATCCTGCCTGCTCGTGCTTCTTTGCGTTCAGGTGCGCAGCTTCTTTGACTCTCTGACTGAGGAGACTGGATCAGAGATGAGGTGTATCCAGCAGGCCTATGAGACAATTGAGGATAACATTCGCTGGATGGACACTCACCTGCCTCTGCTACAGGCCTGGCTCAACAAGCACTCTGCAAAACTGGTACATGAGGACTTGTAATAGAGCAGAAGGTCAAGTTTGCAATTAGAAACATTTCTGTGACATGTTGTAGTGCGTTGTACATATTCTAAAGGATGTACAGAGGAAATGTATAGGGTAAATTTGCACTATAAACAACAATAAAGTGATTTATATTTTTTAAAATCCAACTGCGCTAAAAATGTGAAAAAAATATTCCTTATGATGGGCAGGTTGGGGTGGATTTTTTCCTTTGCACTGAGTGACGTTCCTATTTTTAATGTATTTTTGGAGTAAATAAACTGTGTCAGTGATTCCAACAAACCTGTCTTATTTTAATTAGTTAATACTATATGATATGGTTTTCTTTTATCTAAGAGTATTTTTAAAGTATACAACTATACAACTTAAAACATTATTAATATTGCATTGTAGTGTTACTAGGCCCATTCTCATTCTCACAATAATCCATATCTTTAGGATGTAAAAATGCAAAATATAATAGAGATCAATACTTCAGTACTGAAATCATACGTATCAGTACCTATGATTTCAGTGTTCTCAACGCATTTGTGGGTAACCTTTGTTAAACTCTCACTGCCCTGCTGTTGTTTAAGTGAACTTATCTCCTGATTCAGTCCTGAAGGAGGGACGTGTCTCTTTACAACATATTGGTGGCCATAAATTCTTCCTCTGAACCTTGAGCACAAACTAATAAAACAATGTCACATTCAGCTATATATATATATATATATATATATAGCTGAATATGACAAGTATTAGTATAAGTATTTTTGAGTAACATCTTGTATTTTAGAGTAACATCTATTAGATATTAAATACAGTTGTTAACATTTATATAATTTGTGTAGTTTGTAGCTGTCTTGGTCTTTATTGCTGTCTATATAGGCTATCCCGTAAGTAGCACGCCCACTGTGGATCTGCCCTCTGCTCTATTGACTTCATACTGGTCCAACTCATATACACGAGGCCTACTGGAGTTAGGTAAGGTAGGTGCCTTATTTGTTATTTTCACCATTATTTGAAGTAGTTTTTGTTAGCCTGTTATCTGGCTGAATGTCGGGTATTATGTATTATAGGCTCTTTCGTATTTGTTCAGAGTGTATTTACTGACTGTGCTTCCAACATAACTGATTGGTTCAAAGGTGATTTCAGACCTATCTATGTCGTCTTTCAGTTCATGTTTGTTGTCAAAAGATTATACTAATTCGAGTAGCTGTTTCTTTTACAATACTCGTGACAAATGTAGTTTTAATCTACAAGTTATATTATACAAAGTGATAGTACTGCTCATTGTTTTTTATGAATGCCACAACTACTGCAAACTGCAAAGGTTACTTAAGTTGTATAGTATTGTAATTTACATTTGACTAATATAATACAGTCTCTTATGTTTGAATCACTGTGAAATGCGTGTCTAAGAAACTAACTGACCTAGCTGGGTAACAGCCACATTCACCGTAATCACTGTTGTTGTAAATTTAAAAAAGAAAAGACAAGTCATTATTACTTATACCAAACATTTCATAACTCTGTGCTTTACAAATAGGATTCAATTCATAATATTACAGCAAGATAAAGAGTCATTTTGTCATGCCATTTACCACAAATTAATGTTTATTTTGTGACTTTATTTAGTAGTTTTGAAAATGACTAAAGATCAGTTCACACAGGTGCAAAATTAGGGTCTTTAATTTTAATTCTCATATTGTGTTTGGACCATTCTTCTAACATTAATTTTCTATTGTTTAGCTTTGAATAGTACATTCAAGGAGTTTATTCCCTAAAACTGATGGATCTCCCTATATTAGAGTAAGATTATTTTGTAATACTACTTTTTAAGCATGTCAAATTGACCTAGAGTAACTATGAGTGTTTGTGATGTGACCCAGGATCTTCATGGCCGTGCTGGGCTTCGGCCTGTCCATCATGTTCTGCACCACGTTCTGTCGCGCCTGCAGTCGTCTGAGAGAGGAGCAGATCGAGAGGGAGGCCTGGAGACGCACTGAGCAAGACGGAAGACCACCCTCCATTTTTGTGATCCCCTTCCCCAGAAGCCTGTCCCAGGAGAGTGATGATATGGTCCCACGGCACAGCCAGGACATCCCCCCACAGTACACCAACGGGGCCTTCTGTGAGCCCCCTCCGGCATACAACGAGGTGAGGGGCACTCAATATGGCTGTTAAGTGACACTTAGTGATGACAATATGCACAGGCATTGAATTTGTGATTGTCCACCATGTCCACAAGACACAAATCAGTAAACATTACTGATTTGTGTAAGTAATTATTTTTTATTTTCACAATATTCTTTTATTTTTTTATTTTTTGCTTTTATTGAACACAGATATAATTTTCACCTTTAACAGACAATAAAGACATTGTGAAATTATGCTGCCCAAACATTGGCATAACGTGATGACCTTTTCTGTGTATGTTGCAGTTGGGTTTTAAGCCGGATGACCTCCCTCCTGCGTACACAGAGTACAGTGTGCCAGTGTATCCTCTGCCCCCCGCACCAGCAGCAGTGGTCCAAGCACACGACCAGTCCCAGCCCTAAGAGCCCAGTCTGTCACAGGCCAGTCCAATTATTGAACTGCACATGTTTTCTACCTTTTATTGTGCCTGTGTTTTTATGATGAGCACTTTGTGTATACTCTGGTTTAAATGCATCATGAGACCACATTCCCAGAATCCACAGTGTCAGTAAAACACTTAAGACCCACAAAAGGATTTATTCCTCTTCCAATGTGACACTCATGACTCAGGCCAGTGTGCTTATCTGCCCATCATTTCCATAACACATTCAAAACATCTCTGAAATTAGAACAACTCAGTTGTGTTTACAGACACAATAGTGCCACCATGTGGCCACCTTTGCGGCTCCTTATCCTTTATCCCTGTCGATGATTCTATGTGAAAAGTTTTTTTTAAATGCAGTATGTAATGTATTTATTGATTATTCTTTACTAATTATGTTGTGTTTTATTTTAATTAGAATTATTAAGTATGTAACGTTTAAAACTTTTTATATTTTTGCAATCTAATTTTGACCTTAGAACAGTACTTGTGAAAAGACAATGTGCATTATTTTGCATTACCATAAGTAATAAAGTGAAAGTGTAATAAACCTTAATTACTTCTACAATGATGTCTGCGAAACTAAATGCAGCAGGTTAAGATACATCACAGATATCACTGATTTCTATTTATTGTTTTACTATTACAGTTATTCTCTCCAAACCTGCTTACTCAGTTGGCAGCTGTGTGAGGCTTAGTCCACAGCTCCAGTGTTCTGTATCTGTGCTCATATCGGTGGACAAGAGATAATGGTATATTTTGGTCACTGGAAAGTCTGTCTGGGTCTTATCACTACAAGGAAGCAGAATCTGAAGTCCTCTTTGCAACCATTTATTTAGGGTGTGTTCCTGGTTTGTTTCCATTTTATGGTGTAGACTTCATTTGGTCCTGGTCTAGCCATGGTTTAGTCACAGTTTTGATGTAGTGAATGCACTCATGATAGTATATGGAAATGATAGTCCCTTATGCATCATGAATCTCGACTGTGTTATTATGCAGCCTTCAGTGTTTTCTTTAGAAAGCTATTTTTTGTTCCTTTTTGTAATGTAAGGAATGACCTAAAGCATGTGCCTAAGGGTACATTCACACTTTGAGCCCAGTTTAGACCTGATGTAAACAAGACTAGGACTAGTTTAGTCCTGGTCTATGTATTTATTTGTGTATGAATCACTTATTAAATATATTCGCCTCCTAATAATTTAGTTAATAAACATGGCAGTAAGAATAGTTTATAGTGTCGCATATAATTTATGATTTATTTATTGTTATAAATCCTTTTCAAACATGTCCTTAAAGGTTCTATATTATGCAAAATTTACTTTTGTGAGCTTTAAGCCATGCCATAAAACTCATCAAAAACATACCCGGAGTTTGAGTAATCCTAAATAATTATTATCTCCAAAGCTCAAAAATGCTCCTTATCTAAATAATTTTAGTGAAGGTGTATGGAGTTTTAAAACACTGAGTGCTTCCTGTATCACCACATGACATCATAAAGTAGAAGAGAGTGTTTTCAGTTTGAGAGAAGAACACAGCCTAAATTTACAGGGTTTGTGTGTTAAACGTGTAAATGGAACAAAACATAACTCCTGGAATGGGATGTTTTTGATGAGGAAACAACATAGGTCAGAAAACACCTTTAAACTGTAGGTGAGGGTCATCTTGCGGTCAGTCTATTATGCCCTATAGACAAGTATGTGTGTGATCCTTCTATGGCGGCTGATGACGAGTTACATTCCAGTGGTGTGTGGACACAGGTAAACATGCTCTGACCAGATGACCAAACTATAGCTAGAGTCCAATAGAGCTGTGCTTTTAAACTTGTTGAACTGAATTATCCTAAATTAAGAACAATGAGATGTTGAGTATGTGTAGTATGAGCTCATGTTTGACAAGCAATTACTTTGACAAATCAGCTACAAACTGTTAGTCAAGGCCAGTGCTGGAACATAATCAAGTAAAAGTAGTAAAGTACTGTATTTAAGTAATAATCTTAGGTATCTCTAATTTACTTACATGCATTTTAAAGTGGATACTTTTTACTTTCTACTCCATTACATTTTTGAATGAAAAGTAAAAGTATGTTTTTTTATAGTTTGAGACCTGCTGAAAAGGCCTTAGGCTTTAATTTTAACACATTTGTAGTTTCAGAAAACAAAAATATACAAATAAAAACAAGTAGGAAAAAACTATTAATTCCATTATTTTTGTTGATCAAAATTCTGCACCTTTTTAAAGAGGTACTTTAATACTTTTACTTTAAGGTGCATTGTGCAACTTTTCCGGTGGAGAGTCCGTCACCTGCTTGTATTTGTGGAAATGTTACTGCTTTGTCTAGAATGTTCCTCGATAGTGATTAAACCTATCTATCTCAAGGGAGAGAAGGCTACATTACAGGTCAGATCTGTGGAGAGGCAGCCCTATTCAGAGAGAGAGAATTATTATATTTTTGACCAATAGAAACATTCGTAATGAATAAATGCTAGATAGATGTGTTTAATTCCATGGAACATTCTAGACAAAGCAGTAACATCATGGAGACAAGCAAGTGACGGACCTTCTACCAGAAAAGTAGATTTTTTCATGTGATACTTTTACTTATTTTTTCTTTGCTTCAATATCTGTACTTTTACTTAAGTAATAAAACTGAGGACTTCTTCCACCACTGCCTAAACTAAGAACAATGTTGACTGTGTGGTATGTGCTCATGTTGGACAGATTACTTTGCCAAAACAAGCTACTAACTTTTAGTCAAAGCTTTAGTGCGCGCTATAATCAACTTCATCCAACTTTTTAAATTGTCATTTTTGGTCATCATCACAGTATATTTCTAACTAACTAAAAAGTACTCAGCACATGAAAACTCTGTTCTTCCTTAATGATGTTACATTTAACAGTGGTCCATTATATGCCACATAAGCCCATCATTTTACTGTACAGTTACTACAAACAATACTAATACAAGTCCATGCTGGAAATGATGGCTTTTTATTTGACTCGACAAAAATTTTACAGCAAAAGTTGTGTTTTTCTTCAAGTAAATCTCTTCAAGCTCAAAACCACTGTCAGTGTTCTCAATGGTCCAGTGTCCATAAGAAAGGTTACCCAGTTTCACATGAACATGCGACTGACATGTCTGGTTGCATGTAATCCATCTGTAGCCACATGTTCTGGACTAAATCAAGTACAGCCAAGAATACCACGTGCCATCCCGTTTTATATAGAGCAAACTTCTACACCCTGATAATTCATGAGCCCAGTCTATTTGATGTAAGAACAAAGCTTTACTCAGAGCAGTGGCAGTGTGTGGGGGCAGTGAGGATTACATATGTGCATGTTTTCTGTCTCTGGATTCTCTCATGGGGACGCACGATAAATAAACTATTGTGTCCCCGTGAATATAAAGTAGAGCTGATACAGGCTGCCACTGTCTTTTGTTTGCGCAAATGGAATTGTTTGTTATGTTAGGAATGAGAAGCTTTTAAGACTTTCTCTGGTGGAGTGCTTACATAATCGTACACATCCCACCATGACCACACTAACATAGGTTTTTCCTCTCTGCGTGTGCACGTGCATGAGTGTGTTTGCAGGGGGTGTGCGGGACACCACGCCCCCTACATTTGACTCTCGGAGCTGCCATAGGTTCGACGCAAAGGTAACGGCGCGTACGTGGGCCTTATAAAGATCCACGGCGCTCGCACGCTCCTCGCTCCTCTTTCTTGTTTTCACTTTCTGGTGCCCACCACATCTCAAGCGCAACATGCCTAGCAAGAGAAAGAAGAACAAGCGCCGCATGCGTAGGGTGGTAAGTGCCATTCTCATCATAATTGAATAAAATGTATTTGGCTTTCAATTGATTATTTTTTTTTGTACTATTTTGCTATGACGATTCAAGTATGACCATAATTCTCACCCCAAAATGCAATTTTATAAACAAAGTACCTAAAATAAAGAGAAAACGGTAAGTCGGATATAAAGAAAAAACAAAACAAAATATTTTTTAGCTAAAAATCTGTCATGTCTTATCTTAGATTTCTTCTCTTTTTTATGTGACTCCTGATGGTAAAAGAAAATGCATAAATTAAAGGCTTTATGGAGATGCTTTTGGGAACGTGCGCAGCACCGTAAGCGCGCATCAATTGTTGAACCAATATGCAAAAGCTCTAAAACGGGCTAACAAATTAGCAAAGATGTGCAAAGTGACACGTGGTTAATTCTCCACAGCACATAGACACTTGAAAAAACTGACTTCTGAACATTGAGTGCCAGAGCGAAGTGGGTGTGGCGAAACGGAGAGAGGTTGGGTTGGTATAATGGCAAGTACAACACGGAGTCTCCATTTTCACAAACTTACATCATCATCAAGCACTTTACTGCAATCAATCGGCTGCGTCTAATATGTGGATGCACTTTAATCATTCATTATGTTGCCTATGAAGTTCAGAGAGTTTACTTTGCTTTGAGATCCCTCCCTCTCCCTGTAGTAGCAGTCCTGCCTCTCATCACCAGACAGCTGTATATGGCAGTAAGTACACTGTGAGGAATGCTTTGCAGGATGTCAGTTAAAAATGGCAGTTGCACAAGAGGGGACAATACTTCTTTTACTAAATGTTTTGACTATAAACTTAAAACACTACCCAAGTTTCAGAGCCATGGATAAAAACTCTTATCAATGTGATAGTATCCTTATTATAAGCTGACAATATTGCTATCAGCACCCATCTCCCATGGGTGCTGCTGACTCCTGCAATTTCTGTTCTCGCTTGGCCAGGCCTGTCAGGACAGCTCTGATCCAACTAATTAGAATCCTTTATCTAAACTAGCTTTTGGCCGGGCTTTTGGTATGGTCCCAGCGCTGAAGCCCCGTCTGCATCGTGGTGCGACGTTCCTAAAAGCTCATGTAAGCCCTCTGGGTTTTTGTCCCCAGTTGAACAACATGTTGAACCTGACTGCGTTGGCATCCCTGGTATTTCTATGCACACAAATCTATGAACAACATATTACCATTCTTTTTACTATTTGTTATGCTACTGTGTGTGAGCAGTTTCACTTGTGGATCAGTAAGTGTAAGTTATCTCATCACATAAATTATGAGCCATATAAATAGTTTTCTTAAATTGCGTTCAGCAAGAGTGAAAATTATTGGAATGGAGCCAACATCATTATTGTTTAAGATAATAAGTCGGAAATATATTTTTCCATTTGACTATTGAAAAAGGATAAGGTAAAATAAAATAAACAATAACACAACTATTCTTACTGACTTAATTAATTTCCAGACTGTCATAAAGTGTTTAACTTTTAATAAACTACAGATCTAACAGTATTGCTTCTTGATATTAGCTGTCCATCTCATGTTAACTGCTATGTACTATGTTTTTTTTCATTGTAGCAAGCCCAGAGGAGACTTTTGGAAGAGCAGTATGCAGCCTCTCCGCCAGTCAAAGCAAGCCCTGCCTTAGCAGTAGGTGCACCTGGAACGGTTTCCAAAAAAGCTGTTAAAAAGGCCAAGCCAGTTCCTCCAAAAGCCCCTGAAGTTGTCGCTAAAGTCCCAGAAGTGGTCTCCATTGTACCAGAAGCAGTTCCTATTGTGGAGGTCACTAAAGTTATACCAAAAGTTGAGCCACCAAAAGAAGAACCCATCCCAGTGCCAGCCCCAGTTAAAACTGAGGTACCAGCAGAACCAGAGCCGGCCCCAGTCAAGGTTGAGGTACCAGCAGAACCAGAACCAGAGCCAGAGGTCGTGGTCCTACAGCAGATTCCAGTAGAAGTGAAGATCCCTGAAGTTCCTGCCCCAGTCGTCACAGAAGAACCAGTCACCATAGAGGAACCTATCGTAGAGGCATTACCCGTGGAAACAGCTACAATTGAAGTAGCTGTTGTCCAAGAAGAGCCAATTATTCCTGAAACAGAACCAGAAATTGAGGTAAGGAGCAATTTTTGGAACATGGGTGGATGGAGAGGTTCTCATGAGTATGCACCAACTAGACACATAACCATGATGCTTATCTGTGTGATTTTTGCGTCAGATGCCCTCCCCACACAGTGTATTGTAGCTTTGAACCACCACAATCCAATGCAAGTTTCTCACCCTTTGTTGCTGCTTTGATTGCATTATAAACATTAGCCCAAAATGCTCTGTTGTGGCATCTAGTGGTGCATTTTAAAACTGCAACACAATTGGATCTATTCATTATCTACTCCGCTAATGTTTTTGGTTATGAGGTAAGAGCAACATATACTTCTGATATTACATCGAGCTGTCTGTTAGCGAGTGCTAGAGAAAAAATAAAATCAAATAATAAGATGACATTCATTGCCAATTTTATATACATTTCCCTGACTCAATAGCCTTACTTTATTAGCACATATGAAAATGCTGTCATTGTGTCTTTAGTGTTCCATCAGATCAGGCAAGTGAAAGTGTGTGTCTGGCTTCTCAGAGGCGGTGAGGTGGGTTTAAGGGGGGTGGGAAGCACAGGGAACAGCGTGTTCTATTTAGGAAAGAGGTGGAGAGTGGGATAGGCTACATCATTATGGACTGGCCAATGCACGGCTCACAGATTTCCATACACATGGAGTAAAGCTGTGTACTTTTTATGTAGACATCATGTACTGCAATCATAAAAGCTAAACAATTCATATTACAAATAATACAATACAATTATGTATTTAACTGTAGGTTTCACTGTATGTTGGTGAGGTTTGTAAAATCTTATTGTCAGCTCCTTTATTATTATTAGTTATTTTAAGTTATTAGTGAATATTTGCAATTTGATTTTTAGATAATTGTCATATTTCTTCCCTCAAAATCAGACTTGATTATCCCATAGATTTGAGTTCGAAGTCTTCATGCATGGATGGGGGTACAGTATGTTCTGTTTCATACATGCACTTTCCCAAGCTGCATAGACATACGTGTAGTTCAATTTGTGCAAGGCCTGTCCACAGTCTAACACACAACCACATGGTACACACCTAAATTGATGCTCTTTGTACCCAGGAGCTGAGCCATGAGCGCACTGTATGTACATGTGTATTTTAAGTGCCCTGACTTATTTTAAAGGAATCCTTATCAGTATTGGATGAATGCCAGGACTCCACTCAAGGCTGTACTGTCCAGTCTCTTTGCTTAGTGAACTTTTTGACCCCTAAGTGTTGTGCCCTACCCACTGAGCTGCACCAGGCCAATAAACCTGTTCTTATGTGAAAAGGGCTGCCCTCCTTTGTAGTGTCCCTCCTCCTCCTCACCTTGCTCCCACCACACCCCCTGTTGCTATAATCGTCCTATATGTGCCAGTCTTTTTTCTCATTTTGTGCAAACTCTTCAGCATTGGAGTACAGAAGCACATTTATTGATTAAGCTAGGGAATAATACAGGTGGATCAAAAGCAATAGGTTTATCATTGTATATAGCGTAGATACTATTTTTCAAAGTAGTTTTTGTATTAATCCTTTTTTATTGATGCTGAGATTTTTAGCAGAATTATAGAAAGTAAAATAAGCTGATTAGCAATGGGGATAGTGTTGAGTTGGCTCCGTCCCAAAGAAGAGGCAGCCAGTGCTCCTCTCCAGCATGTTGTCACGGAGACGCAGGTGAGTACAAGGCCATTATATCCATTCTGACATGGGATAGCAGTTTGGCCAGAAGGGACAGGGAGGGGGTGTGGCTCTCACTGTACATTATGTACCAGCCAGCCTTTGGTCCCTGCGCCTCTCTCCTTCCCACTCTGTCAACCCCTCACCATGCACCCACTGCACGTGCGCTGCTTGGACTACGTTGTGCTCTTTCATAACAGAAAAGAGAGGAGGAGGAATCATGGTGTTGGAGCGGTTTTGGGGTTAAATTTAGGCTGGTGGGGTGTCATTGGACTGGATACAGAGGAGCAATTAGTGTTATCTAAAGACCAGCTCTTGAGCTATACAGTTTTTTCTTTTCTTTTCTTTTCTTACAACACCACCTATTCTAATAATTCACATGTTTTTTTAATCATACTTCACACTTTACCGATAAATCATCAACAAATCCTCTATTGTGATTTTCTTATAGTCTCAGGCTTGATCCATTGGCCCTCTTACAGTTTTCAAAACTTTATCACACACAGTTAAGATTTACATAGGGCAAATACTTGGGTTGACTTTTCCTATTGCTAAAGAACAAACCCTTTCAACACTACTCAGCTCTAAAATTTTGCACGACAAACTTCATTTTCAAAGTTTTTTTTTTGCTGCAGCTGCACCTTCTTGAAATATGCACACCTTCTCTTATGACATTGGAAGACTGATGGTTTTCACTGCCGTATGCACAGTATGGAAACCTAGCACGTGTCTCTTACATTATCAGCAGAAATGAAAACAGGTGTTAAGCAATATTCTGTAACATTGCATTATGGTTATATTGTATCTGTATCACTTTAAGATCCACCATTGGCCAATTCATCCCTTTAAGTTTTCCATTAAGATATCAGAATTTGACTAGCTCTTGCTCCACGTGGTCTTATGTGGGGACTTATGGAACACTGTGTACTGCTGCCGGGACAGGCTGATGGGGTGTGTGCATAGGGGGAAACCTATACATCTCTCCTCTACACACTCTATGCAAGACTATACTGTAACTAAAAAGTATTCATCAAGTATTTACTCTTGCCCATTAACATTTTCGACACATGGCTTTTGTTGAAACTCTGGGTAAATCCCCCTAGGATTGAATAGCACTGGTTTCTATTTCTGGCTGTGCTAGATTTGGGGAGGTGGTGTACTGCTTTAATGTGTTGGCATATAACATTTTTGGAAGAATGTTGAGTTTGTCCCACATTTTAAGATGGGCAGCTATGAGGCAGGTTAAATTATTTACTAAATCACCACCAAGTATTACAATATTTATGTACCGCTCAGTGCCATTCTAGCTGAAAGCACTTTGTCACATTCTGTTGCCAGCCTGAAGTACCAATAAACACAAGGCTGCAAAAACTTATATGAGTAGAAAAAAATACTTTGAATAAACAGCGTTATTTGAGTTGAGATAATATAACACAAGCTTAACCTGTTAGAAAGTGATAGGTGGGTGTACCATTGTTCTATATTGCAATTGGCTGCTACATTCCTGGATGGAAATTATGCCTCCCACTTCCCCCAGGCGAAGTTACAGCCACATGCTTAATAAAGATCTATGCTTTTTCATTGCAAAATACCAAAACTATATTCACCAGTGATCTATGAGCTGATTATTGAACTTTTACTGTGCGTAATATTTTATAAGGGCTAGCTTAGCAGTTTAGTTTAGTTTAAAGGTGCACTATGTAACTTTTTGGTTGGGGTCTGTCACCTACTTGTTTCTATGGATATGCTCTGCCTGGAATGTTCCACAGTATAACATTAAACTGCTCTACTTTATATTTATTAAATTACATGTAGTTTTATTGCTCAAAACTACCTAGAAAAACAGGCATTCTGACTGAGCGGGGCTGGCATTTTTTTAGAGTTCACCACACCCTAGAGTTGACCTTCATTTGGACCAGTGAGCATTTTGACTTATACTGTGTGACAACTGTGTTCATAAGTCATTCCTGTGTTCTTTCTTTGACAGGTCCTAGCAGCAGACGTACCGGTGGCGGCTCCTGCTGAGATACAGGTAAAACACAAAACTACGTGTCAGCATTTTTCAACAGCTCCTCTCATCACAGATGGTATAGGTGCTTTCTCAACAGAGCCAGAAGGTTAATGCAGAAGAGTCATAACACTTGGACTGACACATAATAATTTAAATGTCTTCCGGGCACGAACTCACAGCCTGCTTAAGTATCAAAAGCCAAACATATGAAAGGAATATGTTTATTGGGCAATCATTTAATTTAATGATTTACTTGTTTAAGCTCATATAATAAGTGACACACTGAACTGAGATCGCATTCTGACACTTAGAAAACTTGAAAAGTTGGTTGGTACTACATAGCTTGTTTCTTTAACCCTAAACTCACACATTACTCAATTGCTCTAAACTTATCTGGTTACATATCGCACAAGCACAAACAGTTGCAAAAGACCCAGTGGCGGTCCTATTGGACAATGTGGGATCGCAATACTTTTTTTTTTTTTTTTTTTTTTAGCGCTCATGCCGCCCCCACAAAATGCTGCCCTGGGCATCTGCCCTGTCAGCCCATGCCTAGGACCACCCCTAAACAGACCACAGCTTAATGAGCATATTTGTACTATGTGTATTAATACAACATGTCACCTGCACACATACCACTTTACAGGTTGCTAGTAGTTAAAGTAACAACAAATCAATACACAATGTGTATTGAAATGTTTCTATAAGAGCTGAACTTACCTTATTATCTTTTTTCTTTAAGGTTGTTGAAGAAACTGCAGTTATCACAGAAATTGAACAGGTAACATATAAAAAGAAAAAAAAAATCCTCAAACAGCTGAAATGGATGTCATGCACCATTCATTATTCATTACCATTGTCCATGTTTGTACCACTTACATCATTATTACTAATTGTAAATTAGCCTAGCTGCATGCTGCATGTTTTAGTTGTTGATCACATTGCTTTTGCGTACACAGACGTGTGGTGTGTGTGAGCCAGAGCCCCCAGTGGAGGCCCAGGTCACAACTTTCACTGAAGAAGAAATCACTGTTGCCAACGACAACATTAAAGAGCCAATCACAGAACAAATCGAAGAATCATTGGAGTCTGTTGAGGAAACAGAAGTGGTCACCATAGTTCCTAAAGTTGAAGCTGAAATCGAAGAAGTGTGCTCTCAAAGTGACGAAACTGACCAGTCTGTGGATAGCTGCTCTGTAGAGGTTGCAGTGGATGAGACAGAATGTATTGAGCCTGAATTAGTTGAACCTGAACCAACAGAAGTGGAAGTTCTCAACGTGACTGAGCCAGATGTTGAGGCCGATGTTGAAGAAGTGTCCTCTGAATCTGAAGAGAGCGATGAGGAGGAGGAGCCAGTTGAGGTGGCCGTAGATGAGCCTAAATCTGTTGAACCCGAACCAGCAACAGAGGTGACTGAAGCTGAGGTTGTCACACAAGTGGTGGAGTGTGTGGAGAGTGGATCTGCGTCTGAGGAGGAAGAGGAGGAGAGTTATTCATCTGAAGAAGAGGAAGATGACTGTGAGATGGAGGTTTTGTCTGAAGAAACCCCTGCAGAGACTAACCAGATCACACAGGTGCCACTATCACACCAAAACTAATCTTCATTATTCTTTTTCACCTCTTTTTTTCCCCACCTTCTTTCCACACTTTTTTGTACTGTTTTTGTCACGTGTACTGTATGTGTTCTCTAAAATGGCCCAGATTTGTTGTAAATTATGTTTGTCTTGGATCATTAGTAGACCACATATTGGCGATTATAGCCTGCTCCGCTGATACTCTGTTCTTAAAATGACTAAATACCTAAAGAACAATAATTAAACACACAAAATATGGATAGCATAGAAAAATAAATAGATACATAAAATAAAACATCTATTTATCTATCTATCTATATATATACATTTTTTTTTTACATCAAATCTTGGCCATTTGTGTCTATCGTATGAAGAGGCTCACACTTTTTTCATCTATGTTCTTTGTTTATCTAACACTTTTAATCTAAGTAATGCAAAAACATATAAATAAGTAAATAGTAATAATAATAATAGTAAAAATAATATTTTGTCTCTTTTGCTATCCAGGATGCACCCATTCCAAATGGGGGATTCTCTGTGGTGAGTATTATAGAATTGACTTCCATTATACTGACTAGTGTAAAGTAATCTCTTGGTGATTCTTGTAATGATTTTACTAGGAACCTGACGCTCTTCCTCTGCCTCCACTAACTGCCGCTCCAGAGCCTGTAACTCAGCTAGAGGAGGTACAAATAATCAGTGCTTTTTGTCCTGTGACTGTTTAAATAAAGTTCAGAGTTTGAACATGTGTTTCATTATCTGTCTGCTCAGGCTCCAGTGGACACAGCTGACGTGATGGTGGATGACTTTGTTGTCACAGACACTTCTGCTGAGGTGATTGAACCCACAACCATTGAACTGTTGCCCGTTTTTGAGAAGGTTTGAATGATGCAGATCACATAACAAAATATTGCTGTTATAATGTTACAGTTACTAAAAGGTTTGCCTCTTTGTACATTAGCCAACAGTGGCAGTGTGTGAGATCTTTGGCCTTGGACCTGCAAAGACAGTCCCCGAGCCAGAGCTGGACACATCCACAGAGGAAGTGCTCACTGTAAGTTATGATTTAAAGTGTACCCTTATATTGTGTTATTTTTTTAACCAGGCTCTTCTCCTTCAGGATGACGCTGCAGACAGTCTAGAGACATGTCCAATGGAGGAAGCATCACTAACCAGTAATTCAGTTGTAAGTTGTAACAGTTCATTGTGTTTGTTTTATGTAAATGAATATGAAAATACTGCAGCTGACTTTTCTATTTTCAGAACATGTTTGTGGAAACAGAGTGGATAAAACAGACTCCAGAGGTTTCAAGTCTTGAAATTTAGACCCATATGAACACATTTTGTTTTTGTAAGTTCAAACTACATTCACCCCTGACCTGTTAGTAGTCGAGCATGCTTTTTAACTAAATCCTTTCTTTCAGTTTCCCCACAGTAATTTTGGAGGACTTTAGAGGTTTGGCACAGATCAACCTACTGAATTTTGTATTTTGATTTTGTTGGGATGTTCAGGATATTGCATGTCCCTCCACACTTTGAAGTGCCTTTCTCACCCTGGATCCTGTCGAACTCCAGACCAGATGTCAACCTGTGAGAAGAATCACATCTGAAACTGCCCCAGAATGTTTGACACTTATATGAAAAATCTGCACAACACATTCATAAAAATGCAACTCTTATTATTTTGTTAACATCTTACAAATACAAATTCCTAGTTACCATCTATTTGAAAAAAGAAGAAAAAAGAAAATATTTTAAAAACTGTTGGAATCTATCACAAAGTATTACCATTCACCATTCAAGTTTTCCTACTATTGAATTTCAAGTATTCATTCATGAAGGAAGATGTATTCTGATGTCCTTTCCAATGCCATTTTCACACATTGTTTTTCTGTTCATCCTCCATTTCTTTTAGAATAAGAACCGATTGTGTAAAGCTAGATTTCTTACAAGTTTAGGATTACTAGCCACCGCTGCTGGAGAGTAATGTTTTTAAGCATGAACTCAATTTTCTTATTCGATTTGTATGGACCAGAGGAGGCGAAACGGTTCTGTGTTTTATGTTCATTGCTGAGCTTTAAACGTTTTTTTTTAAAGAATCACCAAGGTTGACATATTCTTTTAAGTTTATAGCCTTTGGAATTTAAACCTTTTTGTGGTAATGAGTACAAAATGTTTCCTTAAAATACACACATTGTTTACATTGTATACAATTCAGATGTATACAGTTCAGTTCTGCAATAAAATTGATCAAAAATACAAATGCAATTTGATTAGTTTTGATTTAGTACATGCTCAACTTTTAAAGGTCCTATATGATACAAAATTGAGTCTTGTGAGTTTTAAGCCGTATTAGAATGTTGTTACCTCATCACAAATATTCCTTGTGTTTTGTTTCATTCATTCATTGAGAAACCCTTTATTATTATTAGTCAGTCTACATCTCCAAAGCTCAAAATGCTCTGTAACACCTTGTGATGTCATGAAGCAGTAGTTTTCAAGTTAACAGCTACCTTTTACCTTTTATTCGGAGAGCTTGGCAGTTCCAGGGCTAAAATCATCCAGATGATTCTAGTGAAGGTTTATATAGTTTTAAAAAAACAGTGGAGAATTTCCCGTTATCACATGACACAAGGTGGAACGGTGTTTTAAACATGAAACAAAATACAATTCTAGGTATGTTTTTTATAACTTTATATATATTTATATATATATTATATAACTTTTCTGTCTGTATAATCGGCCTCCCAGAATGTAATGACTTTATTTTAATATGGATTTTGGAACATTCCTAATACAAAAATAATAAAAACAGACTTAGAATTAGATGAAATATTTTAATGAATTCTTTGTTTTTGCATTGAAACTTACATTCATATTAGTACAATGTAATTTGGTACAGTAAACACTGCCAATGAGTCATTTTCAAATCTCATCCTTAATAGAATAATCAAACTGACAAGCTGAGGCTTGAATTCACTGGCCCCTCATGTTGGAATTACAACTCAGTTTTAAACTTATGAATAAGACAAATGCCTATAGACTATAAATGATAAGGACACAGGTTACCAACAGAGAAGATATATTAAGAGTAAAGCACATTCTTGTCCATAATAGATGCTTTGGAATGAAACACAGAAAGTCAATGTGATTCCATGTTATATATTATCTGTAATTATCTTGTTCATCAATACATCTCCATGACCCACTACCCACGACCCACCGCCCAAAACATAATAAATAAGAAAGTGGATAGATTGATTGGTCCATGAGGTAAAATATATAGAATAAAATATAGAATACCAATGGAAATACAAAAAGAATATACGCGTTTGAAAAAATAAGGATTGAAAAGTGCACACAAAAGAACTGTAATGCCTAAAAAGGTTTCATTATCTTGCCCTGAAAGTCCACTCACACATTGAGCACATTCACACTGTCAGATGGAGCTCTGGACCCAATCATCTGTCCAGGCTGGAATCCAAACAGAGAGCCTTGATACATGGTGTTTTCTATTTACACTATAGTTTAATGATCCAGACACAAAACAACCATAATGAATCAAATAATAAGATAAGATGATAATAAAAGCGTAGAGAAATGTAAATTGTCCATTGTCCTTCATTTGATCACATATAACTCTGCACTGCACAGTAAATAGCAGGCCTCTCTAAAATCATGGGCTGCTGCGATATTATCTGCCAGTCTAAGCAGAAGCCTGACTGAGCTGGTAGACATTTTCTGCTACAAGGAAAGAGCACTTGAATGTGAGAGCTGGCCCATGTGAGACTACCCTGGTATGGTTTAAACACACCTCTCCTTTGCTCAGAGGCTTTGGTGTGCAACAGCATGCAGTTCACAGGAGGGACAACATTTTCAACACAGAATAAAAAGAGCACTTCAAAACATCGGCCCACCTAGGATTATACTGGGCTCCGAAAAAAAGTGCAGCTTCCTATTCACAGGCCAGAAGCTGAGGATGCAGGTTTAGACTGGAATTTGAGCTGAAACATCAGAAGCAGTAGTAGTGCTGTAGTGTTGGACAGGCTTCTCAAAAAAAAACAAAAAAAAAACGAGTTACCTTCAAAAGGTGCAGAAGTGGCACTTTAAAATATTCATGGAACTTATCAGCACCAACCTTTTTTTTCTTCAGCATTTGAGGCAAGAGAAATGCTTTTGCTGTGACCACTCTCTTCAATATTTGATTTTCTTTGATGATCACATTAAGGTATTGTTAAGTAATCAAATGTGTGATTGCATGCTTGCACAGCCAAGTAATTGGTGTCACCAGTCAAAAGCTAACGGACAATTTCATGATGGAGTGCATGAGAAACCAGATTCAAATCATCTACCCGCTGTCTGTTTATGTAACAATCTTTGTTTTGCTTCAGTCACTGCCAAAATTATGTTTTTCTTTTTTTAACCTTTGATTGTCCACTTGGTCTCCCCATTGTTTTTGCAGCACCGCTGAAGCCTTTGTAAAAGAAGGCAGTGAGTTTACACTAACTGCCATGTCTGTGGGCAGAAACTATAATGTCCATAATAATCTCCACATTTAGGCAGCAGACATTTCCCTTTTGTGAAGAAACTGCAGAGAAATGTGACCAGGGGACTGGAGTTAAGGGAATGTAGAGAGGACACCTCCCAGAGGCTCACCCCTAAAGCCCAATGTGGGCTCAGTCTAACCCTTTGTCAAATGTGGATTAGGCCCAGACCAGTCCAGTCTGGTCTGGCACGGATCCTGGCCACTTTCTTAAAACAGGGCTTTTGATCCTTGGTTTTCAAACTCTGACCAGGCATCATTTAGTTCCATAAAGATCATTTTTGCATACTGCTCATACGGTTGACCAGTTGCCTAAAAGAAAGATCAAGACAAAACACTGTTAATACTGAGAGACAAGCAAACACATTTAGTCGAGTGAACATGTACCTTGTCTGGGTGGACGACCAGCACAGCCTTCCTGTAGTACTTTTTGACCTGATCTGGAGTGACCAGGTCCGCCATGCCCACCTGCTTCCAGCGCGTCTCCCCCTCCCATAGCACAGTGTGGAGAGTGGATAACAGAGCGCGGATGTTTCGCTCCTTCCCCTCGATCCAGTCCAGAATCTACAGAACAAAAAGCACTAAGCTGATCACAACTTGTCACAGATAGCAGTGTGGCTTAGTGCTGCATGTAATATAAGGAGCCATTGCCTGTAATTTGAGCGGATCAATTTCTTTTGTCATCTCCTGTCTTCGCATCTCAGCTATAGTCCTTGGTCCCTTTCTGTCAAGTTTAGATGCAAAACCCTGAGTTGAGAGCAAGTCTTCAAAGTCATCCTCTTTCACTTTTGGCTTGGGACCTGTATCATACATAATAAAATGGTTATATTAAAGAAATACTAGTTAAAATGATATACTGCAACTCTCACCAAAGCCATGCCCCCGCAGACCCCGATCTTCTCTTCCTCCGATGACACTGGAGAAGTTGAGGTTGTAGTTGGGTTTGGAGGGCTGTGGAGCTGGAGGGGGCTTGGGAATGGACGCAGATCCCGATGATGGCATCCAGGTTTTGTTTTGAGCTGAGGCAGGTCTCCCTGGGTGCCACGACTGGTTTGTGGGTTTAGCAGAGGAAGAAGAGGATGAAGGGGCAGGTTTTGAGTTGAAAGAGGACCCAGAAAAATTACTACTTGAAGAACCTGTAAAAAAAAATATATGAATCAATACATAATAAACAGATAGATAAACAATTAAAAGGCAGAACTTCTATTACCAGGTAAATTGGAGCCTAAATTTCCCAGGTCAGCAAAAGGATCAAATGTCTGGGACTTTGCCTTTGACATAGACGAGACACCAGATGCTAGGAAGAAAATAAAAATATTACACAAGGCCATATTATTAATTGAATAGAATTTAATGTTATTTGAGCCTAAATGCGTATTCAATTATGGAGGTATAAGAATCACATTTCAAACTCCGCCCCTGCAGTGACATGTTTGTAATCAGAAACATCCAGCTGTAATTAGGAAGTCCTGTGTGATGTCACATAGTGCATGAAAGTGGTACATGTAGTGGCCACTGGAGGCAGCAGACTGTTTTTGAACAGAAAGCCTAAAATTGCCTAAAAGGACTAGGAACAGTACACAGTACTATTAAAATCCCATATTAGTTCAGTAGCAAAAAACTGTTGATTTAGTGTTTAATTCCATTTCAAAAGGAACAGAAGAAGGCCAAGACAATGAGATAATGAGTGTTCACTGGTACCTGTGTTTGTATAGTTGGCTTTGCTAGATGAGGAGCCCATGCCAGTAGAACCACTCGTGGCCCAGCTGTCCCAGCCTCCCAGGAGGTCGGGCTGACTGGCTGAAGATGTCATTTTAGGGGTGTCATTTGTTAATTTGTCTGGGGGTGAAGATATACACAGATTAAAGAGATTATGTTGTCAAAACACTTACATTATGAACTACCTCTGGAAATACAACTTACTAAGGTTGAAGAGACTAGTGTTGGAGGCTGGGGCAGCATTACTGTGAGTTGAACTAAATCCACTGGTGGTAGAACTCTCAGAACCCATGAAGTTTTCAAACAGGTCCGCACCAGATTCCTGACGAGACAAGGCTGCACTGGAGCCAGAGCCCATTCCAAAGGGATCAAACAAGTCGCCCATGGCTGTAAGAAATAAAGAAAATAGTAGAATAAATACTAGTGGTAGTCAGAAGTGATACTGTAGCTGTAGACAAAATATAAGTTTACGTTTTGTGTCTTGGGGGGCTCCACTAAAAAACAAGTCTTCCTGCACTGCTCCTGAGTTTCCAGAAGGGGGCGCAAAAAAGTCATTAAGGAGGTCACTGTTGCTGGAGGCGGCTTTCATGCCGCTTTGTGCTGCAGAGTGGGGACCAGAGGATGAGGAGACAGGGTCAGAGTTTAACCCCAAGAGGTCAGCTGTATCTGAGGCAGGTTCCTGGGCAGGCGGAGGGGGCATCTGGAAACAAAAGAAAAGAAAGAAAACATTTAGACCACATTCATTTTGAGCTGATGAGATTTGAAGGCTTGACCTACCTGGAAGTCAGCATCAAAGAGTGGTTCACTTGTGTCTCGAGACAATGTCTCCCCGCTTGGAGCAGAGTAGGACACAGACTCTCCATCAGACTGGTCACTCAGAGTGTCCTGGTCATTGTAGGATCCACCTGTTTGACCTTCATCATGCCGACTGGAAGCATCTGTAACACAGCAGCACCATGGCCAGTTACAGTCGGGGCATGTTTTATTATAGAAATGGTTAGAATAAACAATGGGCAATGAGTACCTTCCCAGTCAAGAGTCTGGAAAAAGTTGTTTGCATTGGTGTCTGTGCTTGCAGGAGACTCAAGCTCTGTAGCGTTTGAACTGTCGGGGGTTTGAGCTGGCGGTGGTGATTCGGAATCATAAAAGGCTGAGGATCCAGGCTGTCGAGGAAGCTCCGGTTTACCTGAAAGGTAGACATTAAAAAGGCTTAGAGAACATGCGAAGCCACAAAAATAGACAGCTAATAGTAGAACAAATTCTATGACTAGGTCTGCTCTAAGCAGAAGATAAACCTATAATCCAAATGTCACCTACCAAATTTACTGAGGATCTCCTGCTGTTCATCTCGAGAGGAGAAAAGGATTTTAGGATTTAGGCCCTTGGTCTGGAAGTCCTCCCATGGGGGAGTCTTGGTGGTTGGTCGATCTCTTGGTTCAACCTCAATGTTCAAGTTGACCTGGAACAAGTCTGGGTATTTCTCCTGAATGTCACATGCATCTAAGTCATACCTGTACAAATGTAAAACACATGTTGTCTATGCTTATAGCTATCATTACCAAATGCATGCGATAGAGAAGGGTTATGTTATTTTAAGTAGAAACTTAAATACATACTTTGCAAACTTTACAGTGGTTGCATTTCTTGGGACAAATCCTGTGTGGAACTGAACTTGGAACATCTTCATGGAAGCCATCTAATCAACATAAAATTCACAGGTAAACACTATATTGTTTTAAGCAATCTAATATATTACATATAAAATATAATATAGATTTCTCCAGACCTTGGCCTGTAGACGTCCTCCCAGTGTGGACCTTGCATGATAAATCACAACCAGCACATCTCCTTGGACTGTCACATTAAGAGGAATTTCAGCTTTTCCATCCTCTATTTTGAAATCCCTGTAAAATTACAAAGATATGAATAAACACCAGGGAACTCAAAAGGCAAAGCATTTGTCTTTATTTTAAGTAGACTGATGGAAATAGTTACTTACTTCATTCTGTCATACTCTTGAGATGTAGTGAGCACACGCTCGTCTCCTACGTAAACTTCACAAAATGGCCGACACCCATTGCGTTGTTTGTTGAACAGTGGCACAGGCGTCATTACAATGGAGTGAATGACTATGGGTTTACTGTGGGGAATGATGGGCTCCTCTGCCATCATGTCACACATGTATTCAATATACCTAACCAAACCACAACATTCATAATATTAACCAAAATGAAAGTTTCAAAAGGCAATCATTAATATCTGTAAACTTACCTCTTATGAGAAGGAGCAATTCCAGGTGGGCAGCGTTTCATTGAGAACATGTAAACAGCAGCTTCAGCTGTGGAGAAAAGGCGACAGAAACAGAGGAAGGAACAGACTGCCACTGCAGACGCTGCTCGGCCATCCTAGAGACACAAGCCAAGTACTTATGAATACATCATTTTAAATAATATTGACAAATGGAATAGGCAAATATACTGACCAAACAGTGAACTATACAAATGTTCCTCTGGTCTTGTTTCAGCCACAGGTGCATGTTTTTACACACACTGTAGAGACTTCGGAGATTGGGGGCACGACGCAACTGCCAGTTACATTCTGACACCTAAACAAATTGGATTGTTAATGTAAACCAGGGTAAATTATTTTTACTCCTCTTTAGGAGTATTTTCATCCCAAAGTGGCTATAGCACGTACCCTGTTGTGGAATCGCGAGGGTCTATAGGAGCGTTTGGAAAGGTTGTACACAGCATAGTGACCGGCGTGACGAGAATCCAGGAATAAGCGCACGTCCTCTATGTTATTCTTTATGGCTGACTCCACCCCCTCAGCTGGGAATGACATCACTGCACACAAACAACATGCAAAAATAAAATGTGTATCCAACAAAGGCAATTAAATATGTTTTTTTTCTAAATGTTACACGTCCCACCTGCTATTCTGGAGGTAATGTACGAAATATCCAAATCTCCTTTGGCATAGCTGTAACAGAAGAAAGAAGAGTAACTAAACAGCACTATATAAATAACTGCAGTTCAGAAAATGAGGTTTCAAATTGAAAATCAATAAAGTCATAAATTACAGAGGAAAAAGTAAGGTTGTATTCTACTACTAATATTCTAAAAAGCCACAGAACAAAAAAACACAGTGGTGCATCCAAAGGGTTTATGACAAAGACAATATGATGATGGTCCCTAGAAGCTGATGACATTACACAAGGTTAGTTATTACAGTTGAATTAGACTGCATCGCTGGACGGTTAGCGCAAAGTAGCTAAATGTTTGCTTAGTATGCCACATACTGACCACTCATTCAACCACAATGTTGTGTAATATAGACAAAAAATGCCCAATATTTCAAATGTGATGAATATAGGAAAATTATATTATACATGTTCTCACTTCGACTTTGCACCAAGATCTAAATTTTGTCCAAGATCATCCACAATGATTTGTATGTGGATGCACACATGTGAGCAAAGTTGCTGTTTCTTCATTATTTAATGACGTACACAACATTCATCACATGCTTCATTCACATAGTCTATGTAAATGGGTGAATTTACAGGAGCTAAGAGCAGATTTAGTGAGCTTTCTGCTGACTTATACAGCACTACAACACAGAACTGGACATGGCATGTGTCAGGGACCTGTATTTACCTTGGGTTGCTAGGTTGATGGACACAAAATGGGCCATGAGGGATTGGGACAGAGAATAGAAACAAATAATAAGCAAAATAGGAACAAACAATGGGAAAGTGTGATATTTTAAATGATGCAGCAAATAAAATAAAATATTATATTATGTTTTGAGAATGGGGGTTCAGGGCCTGATTAAAACATGACATCACAGAGTGTCTCACCTTGCAACTGACTGTATGACCTTAGACGAAGTGTCCTTAATGTTGGTGAGGAAGCGCTCAGTCCCCCCTCTCAAAATGTCCAGAAGACCACTCCCTGCCTGATCGGGATCATATATGCCTACAATATAGAGGCAAAAAACAAATAAAATGCAATTACAAGGAACAAATTCAAAATAATATCATAAGGATAATAATATCATATTTCTTTATTTTCTTTCTTGAACTGCTATTATTCGCAAATTTATGTAAGAAAAAGTACCAGAAAAATCTGAACCCTAGGAGATTGCTTTTAGGATCAAGTGAAAAACAACAGCAACAAGAAAAGATCAAACACATTTGCCCATTGGACAGATGGTGAACTGGAGTTCACTGCAATCCTCTTAATGTGGAGTCCACACCCGACACTGGGTGTTTTTTTTTAAATGTAACTACAATTTATACAATTATCAAACAAGAGAACAATAAATTGCCTGGAGTGAATACTCACACTGTTACCTACACAAATGTAAAAGTCAATGTTTTGTAGTGTTTGTATTGAAGAACTGACTAACAATGTATTTATCCATCCATTTTATCTATCTCAGATAATTAAGCATGGATTTGTCTTTTGTATTATCAAAAGTTTCAAAACACACAAATATTTTATGACTGCATTAGAGAAAATACTGAATAATATTAAGAATATTATAAGATCACACCATAATCAAATTCAATGAGCATAACAGTAAGACACACACACACTACTATTTTTGGTATAAAAAAGGGCATAAAGACATACTTTGATCTTGTAGCTACATGAATGTAAAGATATTGGCCTGTGACCTAATGACAGTTGTGACCTTTATTCTTCAAGTTACTTAGTGAGTGCAAGTAAGTGCGTTCTGTGTGGAGTACCCTGATCACACTTCTATGAAACCAATATCATGAGCTGCTATGTATAAGAACAGCGTATGACCAGCATCATACCCATATCCAAAGTAAACGAAAGGGAGGGTGGTACCTGCGTTGTTGTGGACATTGTGGATCTGTGCGGGTGGCTGAGCTCCATTGTTACCGAAGCCTCCATTCTGTTCCAGCAGCTGCAGACATTCATAGCCATCATACACCGGACGCCAACAGTAATAAGTACTTAACATTGTAGCTAATCAGAAAAAAGCCTTTAGGATGATGGATCAATTACACAATAAAAATGGGAAAAAAAATAATCCAGGGAGAAAAATATTACATCCCTTAAAATTTCAGATAAATGTCAACCATATATTTAGCAATGTAAAAAGTTGTATGTTATTATATAGTTTAACACACTGCCTTGTGAGTCTCATTTCCCTTCCTCTGCTCAGTGTGTTTACCTCCGTCTGCCTCTCCATATGTCTGCAGAGAGGAGGAGGAGGAGGAGGAGGAGGGCACATGGGAGGAAAATAATCTCCTTAGGTCCAGGAGGGAAACCCCTGCTTAACCCTAATCAAATCTCCAATGGGCAAATATGCATTTAGTCTACTCTGATATTTATTGATCAAATGTAAACATAGAATTGTTTTCAGTATTTAAATTATTAAACAAATATTTATGCTGCGGCTGCGCTGTTAGTTTAGACTTACAGGTAAATGCATAGGTAAGGGGGTTGCAACTGTTTGCATATCCATTATTATTTTATTCATTCAGTCCATTTAAAAGATACAGTATGACATTTTCTGGAGGTGGCACATTGCCTGCATGATGCATGGAAATAAAAAGTTAGAATCAAACTTCAAAACATTCTCCATGGAGATAGATACTGTGGAAGATGATAGCTAAACTCCTCCAGGCCAAGTAAAAGTCAGGTTTTTGGAGATACAAGCTCCGCTCACAATAAGGGCGCATGTTTTTCAATGCAATAAAAACAACCAAAATATGTAAAAAGACATTTCTGGTCTATAATTTTACATACTCTGGCCCATATTATGTTATTTTCTGATCTATGTTGTTTCTGAATCAAAACTCCATACCTGGAGTTGTGTTTTGTTTCATTGGCGCATGTTTAATATACAAACCCTGCATATTTAGGCTTCTTCTCTCAACCAGAAAAAAAACCCAAAAACTCTGTTCCACCTTGTGATGTCATGTGGTAATATAGGAGGTGCTTCGCTGTGTTTTTAAGATTTTAAAATTTTAGATTTTTTGGGATAATTTCACCCCTGAAATTGCCTATCTCTAAAGGTAAAAGGTAGATGTTAACTTGAAAACTATTGCTTCATGATATCACAAGGTGGATCAGAAATTTAATCAGAAATTGTATACATTTAATAATTTAATAACAAAGGATTACTTAAACATGTGTGAATGAGACAAAACACAACTCCAGGTATGTTTTTGATGAGGTGACAACATAACATATCTTAAAGCTCACAACAGTTAATTTTGCATAATATGGTCAAGACTTTTTCTCTGATCCTACTTGAACATATGGTGCTTTTTACAATTAAGGGAAAAAAATCAAATCAAAGGAATGAAACTGTATAAAAAAATAAACACATGAAAGCTTAACTAAATGATATTACTAGATCTAAAAAATATTTTAAGTACTATGCAAATTAGTGATTTGATTTGACAGTTCTTGTTTTTGGCCTTATTCATTTCTTCTGAGTCTTGTTTGAGTCTAATGGGACAATGCCAGCTGGGCAGAGACAAGCTCAGGAAAGTCAATAGAGAATGCTTTGTGTGTCTGTGGGTTCACATTAGTAACAGCCATGTCCACACTGCAGACGGAGGCCAATAGCATTTTCACTCACTGTGTACTCCAGCCAAAGAACACTCACTACAGCGCACTAAAAGATAAAAAATGAATGCACACCTCTGTAATGGGAGACTTAGGGTTGACGTTTCGTGCAGCTGCTATTTCCTGAAGCTGATTAACCAACTCTGTGATGGACAGACGCTCCTCTGGATTCACCTTCAACATGGAACCTTTAAAAAGAAGGAGAGAAAAAGACATGATTTTATAGAGTGGAGTTAATGGCTGTGTTTACACTAGTTCTGGTTGACCAGTTTTGCCCTGGTATGGACGTCATGTTCTAGACCAGGTTTTGTCCCAATTTTAATGTACGTGTGTGTGTGAACGCAGCCTCATGAAATGTGTTGGTTATTTGATAAGGGACAGATACAAAAAACATAGATTAACATGGTAATCACAGTGTTCATAACGATTATAATTTGAAACACCAGTCTCTAGAAGGGTTAATGGGAGCTCAGATTTCACTAAAAAGCGGTTTTAATTATAGAAAAGATGATTCAAATACACTGTATTTGAATCAGAGAGACTAAAAGAATCATTTAATACAAAAAAATATTACACACAAAATGACCTGGTGGGGAAACATATTTACGTACGTATGAGTTCATGATACACAGTGTATTTGGTGTCATTCTGCGGGATTGTGTATTTCCCATTGACTATTTGCAGTTTGGCACCATCTTCAAACGGATGTTGCTTGAAACACAACAGGTAAAGAATGCACCCAAGAGCCTGAAATTAAAGAAATACAATAAAAGCAATGTTACTTATCAGAGTGGCATGACCTATATAATAAAACTATAAAAGTAAATGGGGAAGGAAATACCCAGATGTCTTGTTTCTCATTGATGGGGAAGTTGGAATAGAGGTCAATCATTTCTGGCGTTCGGTAGGCTGGAGTAGTATTTCTTGTGATCTAGGAGGGTAGGAAGCAAACTTGGATAAAATGTAACCCTATGGATAAGCAAACACTCAACATACAGAGACTCTATAACCTTGCTTGAGATGAAATTTTTGAAATCATATTACAGTATCATTAAGTATCCCCAGGGTCCTATGCTCAGACCATGTGCATGTAGGAAGTATGTGTCATGAAAATGGCACTAATCAAACTTGAGAGAGCGCTCCAGCAGATTTAAATTGAATTAAAGGTTTCTGTTTCTACATGACAACATGACGTCAATGCTGCTCCTGGTCAAATACGTAACACAATTTGTACAACAAAATATTTTTGTATTGTTTCATACAGCGACTATTACACATGGTGCAAAATGACGTTTAGTCCGAGGTGTTTAGCATTTCAGTGTTGTGATTTCAATGAAGGACTTTAATGAAGCACAGAATAAACTGGTAACTTGTGAATCTTGCATAAATGTACTGATTGTGTTTGTTTGCACCTCATCCTCCACCATGGACCTCTTCTGAGCAGACCAGCTGTAGTCGGGGTAATGTGACACAGTGGTGGCGCTGCCAAAGTCACAGAGTTTGATAGTGCCCTGGTTACTAATCAAGAGGTTCTCAATCTACAAAACATCAACACATAGTCAGTCGTCAGTCAGAGGGAAACCATGAACTACAGAAACAGGACATGTTAAATGAGTTTAACACAATTTATCAATGTGTGAATTCAAAGAGAAAACGGACCTTGAGATCTCTGTGTATGATTGGAGGCTTCTGTTTGTGCATGTGCTGCACGGCGCGGCACGTCTGGTAGAAGGTTTTCAGCACAGTGTCACATGACAGAGGAGACCGGAGCTCCACCCGCTTTATAAAGTCCACTAGCTGACCTGAGGCAAAGCACATGACAATGATACTTAAACAGCACAGCAGTTCTAATGTTATGACTAATTAAAGAGAAAGTTTTTGCTGCAAAACTGCCAGACCTAAGAAAGGAAGCAGAGCAGGAAATAGGGCTGTAGACGAGGGTTCGTTTTCCAAATAGGTTACACGTAAATGGTGCTGACAACTCACATTTCTAGTCCCGTCTTACTGTGTAATGTGTGACTAAGTGACTTAGCACTAACTGAAAGGTTTCTAATAAGAAAAAGGAAGGAAGCGCAAGTAATGTTTACCTTTACACAACTCTGTGAGGATTAGGAACTCGGCCTGTCCAGTGTCCGACTCTTCTTTGCTGATTGAAGCAGCAGAGCAGAACTGTACCATGTTTGGATGGCCAGACAGTTTTTTCTATAAAACAAACACTCAGGGTCAAACACACATAATAGTGTATAATATCATGTTTAAACCATTATGGAGAATCCTCTGCTATGACAGTAAACTCAACTATAAAGGAATGTTTGTATGCTAAACTCTCCTAAGTGATGTTTAGGTGTGAATATATGGCTTTGTCAGTAAACTACGACAACTTTGTTAATGACCGTTTATATAGCTGCAGCTCTAAGCTTTTATTATCATTTTTATCAATTTCAAGTTAATATCTGCTAGCACTACAAACTAACCATAAAGCAAACTTCTTGAATGATTTCTTTATTCTTCTCCTCTTCATTGGACAACAACCTCTGAAAAAAGCCACCAAAAACCAAAGTAAAAGTAAATAAAAGGCAGATGAGAGATTACAAGTATTACAAGTATACAAGCACATGCAATGCCATGTTTTTCATGGCTTTGGTTCATTTACCTTAAGGGCATAGTCTTTTCCACTGGCCATGTCTTGGGCTTCATACACAAAGGCAAATCCTCCTGTGGGGACAAAAAAATTGTTCTTTATAGAGAATAAGCACATAGGTTGCATTAACATTAAAATTAGGGGGTGGGTGATTATTTGGACCTTCTTGGGATTTTAGGGTTATGTCAATGGCAATAATCAAGCAACATTTGAGTGATTCATCAGAAATATGCTAAAAGGAGCCTGTAAATTCAAGTATCACGCAAAATATGAATGAGCTGTAAATTTAACTACAAAACATCTAAATCACCTTATATTTGGGTGATAGATCTTAATCAGAACAGTATAGGATCACAAGGTAATATGAAAGAAAGAAAAGAATGTGGTCTTAAAAATAGAAATTTTAGTATCATAACACAGCCCCTGTTTGAAAGATTACACAGCCTGTTATTTTAATTTAATTCTACTTAATCAGCAATTTTGCATCCTCTTTTAATAGTAGATACACTAGACAGTGATATATATTTACTATATTTGCATGTTTCCAAAACAGTAGTTGTGATATTATTCATAGTCCTATAAATGTTTCTCCCACATAAATTTAAGAATTCTCCCTCATTGGAAAATGTTTGTCATTTCAGTTGGGTCAATGCAGAGTCGACTCAATGACCAATGACTGCATACAAGAGGCAAAGTGAACCACAGTAGTAAAAAGCAAGTGGCCACACAGGAGAAACCTGAGCTTAAATGTCTTGCACAAGAAAGCCAAGACAAAAGAAGAGTCTGTCACTATAGTTCCCGCCTCCTCATCTGCCATTTTTGACTAAAGGCATTCAAAAGTTTATAGTTACAGCATACCACGTTTTCAACAAATACATGATAGGTAATAGTTTTGCTAACTGGGTCCTTGAAAGGCCCTTTAAGCATTCTCACAAAGGCCAGACAACCAAGTAAAGGTTGCCATAATGATCAATAAATCAACTACAAACTTGGCTTCAGGGAAGACGTGAACAGTCACACATCTTGAACTCTGAAGCCTTGTAAAGATTACTCTATATGCAATTGAATGTCTAATGGTAAAAATGAGAACATTATGTCTTAGCACGACTCCTTTGTTTTGAATGACAACTGCAACTTGTAACATAATTTCTGTATGTTTGCTGGTATGACTCTAATGTTTTGCAGCTGGAAAACTGAATTTCTGTCAAAATTAATAAAGTCTATCTAGCTATCCATCTATCCATCCATTGCCTGTCTGTAGACCTGCACATTTTAATTATACAGAACAGGCGTGTTTGTAGGCTAAAGCAAAACAAATAAAAACAAGAGGATGGGCTGTAAGACGGAATGAATATCCTCAGTTTCATTCACATTTTTAAAAATCGTCTGTTTTGTACATTGTGTCCGTACATATTGCAGTAACATATTTCTGTTCTCCACCATTCTCCTACAACACAGTCACTGTACTAGGGAATTGCAGAGTATGTGACATGCGAAGCTAAAACATGAATGTGACCAATAATACTGTAAATAAAGAGCTAATCATGTGATCTGCTAGTGACTTGTATCATGTGTACTCTTCATATCAGTGCACCCACAGAAGGAGGCGACTGTCACGAACGTTAGCGCATTAGCAGCAAACTAGCATACAGCCTCCAAGAGCCAAAACCGTGCCAACACGAACCGTATAAAAGCGATCTCACCTTCTGCGATAACCCGTTTTATTCTCAGTTTCATGTCACCGAGCTCAACGATTTGTCCAACGAAGTCATTTTGGTCCCGGCTGGCAGCTCCGGATGAACCGGGCCCGGCTAGAAAATCCAAAGCGGACTGAAAGAGGGACATGTCTGTCTTCTGCCCCGCTTCAGAGCGACACAAGCTGCTCCCACCAACACAGACACACAGATTAAATCAGAGACAGGCCACGCACGTACTCTCTAAAGGTTTGGTCAGCTACAGGGGGTTGTATTTGAAAGAAATGATCGTACTACAGAAAGCCAACATCTTTTTTCTGCAGCTGGGCTTACGAGGCCGCCACCATCACTGAAACTCACTTCCGCAAAGAGCAACGACGTCACGACCCAGTCACGTGACGAGAATGTACAACAGGTACTTCTGTGCTGCACACACCTATTTGCTCACAGACACGTCATTTGTTTGTAATAATCATTAATTAAACTCTTAGAAGTATTTTTCAAAAAGAACAGGTGGAACACAGAATAGTTCATATAGTAGCAGATTTGGATGTATGAAGATCAGCCTACTGAAGTACTACTATAAGAGAGAACTTTATTGTCATTTGCAAAAAGAACAAAAACATCTATTTCAGACTAATACTGGCCGAGTTATGGCATGGCTGGTTATGGCCATAGCCTTTATGGTTATGGTTTATTAGTTCAGAGAGCATTCACGCCATCTAGTGTCAGACTGCTGCAAGTGAAGTCTGTCCTTGTCCTATAGGTCTCCTCACTGAGACCAGTAAAGTTTGATTATTTTATCTGATGTCTGCCTGCCTCCTGAAGCCTCCCTCATGTTTACTCCTTCAGTCCGTGTTTTTTGGGATGCCACTTAATATGACACATTTGATTGACAGCTGGAAAAATAGTGGATCGAGGGAGGCAGACAGCAGGTCAAAGTTTTTTGGTCTCAGTGAAGAGTTTAAATCCTCTCTCCTCCCTGTATCTCCTTTGTAGGTGGGATTTCCTCACCCATTTCCTGCAGAATCGAGGAGAAGAATCAAAGAGTAGGAAGCGAGGAAAGAGAAATAAGACATGGCCCCTGCCTAAATCATCTAATGTGCTTTGGAATGTCATTGCTGTGAGGAAAAAATCATTAGCCTACATTGCTGAGAAAATCAAGCATGTTAAAAAGTAGTTATGAGTAGGCTATATTGTATATTTGTGTCATTTGAGGCTGATCAAAACATTTTTATTTAAGAGTTGCGCAGGATCAGGGGAAGGATGAACTTCCCTCTTCACCTGTATGTCCTGAGGTGGACAGTTCTTTCTGTTCGGTGATTGGGCACACCTCTAACACGTCCCTCCATTCCGCTGGTGTGGTTGGTCACTTGGTCCATCTTGAGCGACAGCCGTCTGTGCTCATAGCCTCTGTCCAGAGGATAGACTGTATACGGTCTGGTCCAAAGACGCCGACACACCCCTCGCATAGAGCCATGAGTCGGCTGATGTGAGACCAGTCCCATGCACCCAATCAGAGACCTGCATTTAGCAGGCAAGGTCCCGGCGTGCACGCGAGACTACAACCTGTGGGAATAAGCGGCGCGTGTTTACTAGGGAGACTTTCAAAAGCACTACGAGCATCCATCGTTTTTATAATTTTAATGAAAATAACGGACATTGACTTACACTAAAAAGAAAACAAGTTTTTCAACCTCAATACAGGCTAAATTACACATTAATATACATACCAAAAACTCCTTTATAACTTAAAATACAATTTATTGAGTATTTTTTACGTGTAGACAACATTTTGTAAAATCTAGGGCTGGTCCTATAGATCTAAAATATCTTTATTTTTCAGGTAACAAAGTTGTATGTTTCTCCTCAGCTGATGTCTGTTTATGAATTTGCAGAAATGTAATTTATTTTCTACTTTAATTAGATCCTTTGAATTTAGAATTATTATTAACGAGTGCTCGTGAACTGCGTCGGCTACGTCATGACGCAGGGCGGGGCGTATCTTGTCAGTTTTCCTGACTGACCCATGCTTGCCTTTGACAGTCAGCCTTGCTAGCAGTCACGCACTGCTATTCTTCTGCACCTCACACTTGTCCTGGGTGATTTTTAGCGGACATCGAGACCCCGCGGACAAACCAAGTGTAACAAAATGTCGAAAGATACGGAACAAAAGAGCGAAAAGATCATGGATATGGAGTGTAAGGCGCTGTGGTATCCAGACGCGAAGAGGAACACACAGATGGATGGATTCAGGATACAGGTCAACAAGGACTACGGGCTTAATCTGGGTGAGTTGGGAGGAGGAGCAGGCACCAAGGCTAGACAGAGCTGGGCTGTGATAAGGAGGTTTAACCGGAGAGAGCTTGATTAACTTGTTAGTTAAGTTAAGCTATGGGATAACGACATAGGCACTCCTCTGCAACACACGTGTAGCAGCACTGTTATACACACTGTTAACATGCTAGTTATAAATATGTCAAATCAAATTGGGATGATGAACTAGTGAAAAAGCCAAATTAGGAATGCAAAAACCTGGTATACTTTTAGTGATTGAGATGGGTTTATATGGAATATGTAACTATTTCAGATACCTGTAATACAGTATCATTGTGCACCACAAACCTGTTTGGTGAGTGTTCATCATCATCATCATCATCATCATCATCAAATACAACTTCTGTCACTACAGACAATTATCGTTGGCATGTTTTTGGTTGATGGGGGAAACCGGAGTACCCGGAGGAAACCCATCCAGACACGGGGGGTGTTGATGATGGTGACACAAGTATTTGTCCAGTTTCCAGTTTACTGTAGCATTGTTTAATCTGATCAGATCATAAATTAAACTATTTTAGTTTAGTTAAACTATAAACTCGTTGTATTTACACATTTACATCTGCCCAAATATGCAGGTATGAATGTGATGGTAATTCACAGTATATATAAAATATAGTATTCTTCTGGCTTTGACACTGTTCTGTCTGCAGGAAATTATCATGATTTGTATCAGTGGTCAGTGGACTATTATCCAGAGTTCTGGACACAAGTATGGAACTACTGTGGAGTGTTGTGCTCTAAACCCTATGATGAGGTAAGTTTCTTCTGTTTGCTTATATGTGTTAAACATGTTACATATGTACATATACTAAAAGGTGATATTGTTCCATATTATATCACATGAATGGACTTCCAGGTGTGTAAAGCAGGACTATAACATTATTTCTGTTTTATAACAGAATCATATCTGTTCTTCCTAAAATGTTGGATAAATATTTAAGCAAGCAGAATTTACATTATTTAGTCCAATTATTTGCTTGGTTTGCTTTTCTTTCCATACACCTGCTCTATGGAACATGTTTGACTGATTATATTTAAAATGCCATTACATGTAGTCTCTCTACTAATGGGTATTTTCCTGTTGCACCCAGTTTGTAAACAGAACTAGGATATCTTATTGTACTTTATTTATTTGTTGTTAGTGCTAGCTCTAACACTGCATCTAGGCTCTGTAATTTGTTAACCATATTTATGGTCTCTCCACACAATACTAAAAGCATTGCAAAGATGTGTCTACCTTTTTAACATGCCTTCATCCCGCATGCTAACTCTGACATTTCCTACTCTCTGGTTATGTACAGGTGGTGGACACCTCCAAGCGAATCTCAGATGTTCCTGAATGGTTCAGAGGAGCACGTCTAAACTACGCTGAAAATCTCCTCAAACATGCAGACCAGGATAAAGTGGCTCTGTACGCTACTAGTAAGGAGATGTACATCATATTAAATTACCTTTTGTAAATCCATATAAATATTCTTTTGCTAGGCTGTATTTGGCATTGTATGTTTACATGAATATTTTATACTGTTTGCACTATTTCCCCTAGAAATTTTATGAAATTGCCTTAGAGATTGGAGCATAGTAGAATCAAGCCTGCTGGCATATGTCACGTTTATTATATTAGGATCCTGTATTACCTCTCCAGGCTGTCACTGTAATGAAAAGCCCATACTTTATTACTGTGTTAGAGAAAGAGACAGACAGAGAGAGAGACTGGGCTTGCGAGCATACACTTCTGTTTAAGACTGTAATGCTATTATCTGCAGACCCATTGGTCATAATATGCAGGAGCCTTCCTCAATGTCAGTAAACCTAATTCTCAGTCAGATAAGAGATTGTTACATATCGGAAGCTGCTTCCTTCATCCCTGGCTCACTGCCTTTGCACAAAGCCTCTAAAACATTAATTACATTAATGTTTTGGAATTGATTGTTTCTAAAAAATATTCTCAAAAGGCTTTTTGAGATGCTTAGTGAATTTCTTATGTGACTATTTGTAAGAAAAGTATGAAAAGGCTTTAGTGTATCATGCCTTTAAGCCCATAGATACAGAAATGGGCTCTAGCACCTCTGACTCCTATTGGAAACAAACTGGTGTGTTCTGTTGTTCACGTATTTCACATTGTAAGTGCAACACAACTTCATATAGTATCATTGCACCAAAGTATGAAATATTTTGTGGAGATTTTGAATTAGAATTTTATCCTTTGTCTTCACAGCTGAGAAAAATGAAGAAATAGTGAAGGTGACATTTGGGGAGCTGAGGCGTGACGTTGCGGTGTTTGCAGCAGCGATGAGAAAGATGGGCATCCAGACGGGAGACAGAGTCGTGGGTGAGTCTCCCTCTCACAGTTCAGTGCAGAGCCCTGTGCTCTGAATCTGTGGGTGTGCGACCAGAGGGCAGGCCTTTTTGGCACCAGGCTGCTACTGAATGTGGCCTTTTATTTAATCCAACTCATATTTGAACAGCGACGAATGGCTGGATATACATTTCTAACAGATTTAACATAGAGAAGTAACACTCGTAGGATTTTAGGATTAGCTCCAGCATTAGCTATAGATATCCATCTAAAATGCAAACAAAATGTATGTTTTTTCTGTGTTTTGTTGCTACATATTGTAGAGTTGTAGTGTTCACTGACACATTTCTTGTGGCATAATATTCAGCTCTTTGTTTACTTTGTCACTAAGAGAAGATTCTATTACATTGCAGATTCTCCAATATCCAACAGAAATATGTAATTGTATACTTTCCCACCACTGAATACTGCCATTTCGAATTTTTTAGATCTCGGAACATAAGTGTAAATGCTCCATCTATTCAACTAAAACACCTTGTTTCAACAATGTTACAACAATAGTTAACTAAAAGTGATCCCTTATGGGTGGTGCTCTATGTTTCTGGCCAGATTTCTTGACTCAAAAAACACTTGTTTATACATTTTAGTCTGTATGACAAAATGTAAAATGCCTTATTTTTCCACAGGATTACTCTTGGAAAACATAGTTGGCTTAACAGCATTAAGGGTATTTTTGCTGGTAATTTTATGGTGTTGGTTGAATTCAAATTAATGTCATGCATTGCAGAAGAATAACCATAGCATTTGCATGGACCCCTTTAGCCAGATCAGAGATGGATATTGTGGCAGTAAAATCCATTAGCTAAATGACTTTAAGCTTTGTGGGAATCTCATTAGAAGGGTCAGGATGGAATAGAGAGTGAAAGAAAAGAGAGAAGGAGAGATTGGACCCCATCTCTCCTGGTATTTTAGCTCTTACGTGTATCACTGCGTCATTTTATTGGAACTTTACAGGCAGAGATGTCCTTGTCCGCTTGTTGGAAGTGAAATGGCTTGTCACTATCTTGAAGATATATAAGCACTTAGCTAATGAAGCCGGCTGAGGTTTTATAGCAATGAGCCACCAACTCCCCCGCCTTTGTGCTCTGCCTCTCTATATTTAGAACTGCAGATGCATTGAGTTTACCTCTGTTATATTTTTTATTATTATGATTTTTTTTTTTAATACCAAGACTCTTGAATTTATGGGTGTGTTATTTTACAGAATCACCTTACCGTCTTGTATTCTTCTCTGTGAACTCACCCGGTCAGTTGTGAGTGGAAAACATACTTTCAGGTCACATACTACTGCTATAGAGTGCAATATTAGGTGTGCCCATTATGTATTCTGTTCATAAGGTGTACTGTGTAACTTTCTGATTGAGGGTACACTCGGTGCTTGTCTCCATGGAGAGATGATATTGCTTTGCTTGGAATGTTCCACCGTACAGCATTAAACTTATCTATCTTGTATTACAGGAAAAAAATATATTCTTGCCATTAGCAGGCTTGCCCCTTCACAGATCAGACCTGCAACGTGGCCTGGTGGCATCATGTATGTGTCTCCATGGAGACAAATACATTAAATACCATACTGCAACATTTGTGGTATAGAGAGTTTCACATTCAGCAATATATTAACAAAATACATAGATTTGTTTATAAAACTAATCTGTTCCACTTCTAATATGTCAAATTTCTTTATCTACATTCACCATTATTTTGGAAGAGAAGGTAATTTGAGTCTCTGTGAAGTGAAGTTTGCATGTTCTGCCTACGTTATTTGGGCATCTTTATCTGTGCTTAGAAAGATATATTCACCATTCCCTCAGTGGTTCTTTTCCTTCTTAATTATGAGCAGTGACTCCACCCTAAGCAGTTTTGCTGGTCCCTTGGTTCCCGCTGGCTCATACGCTGTTGTCTAAGTGATTCATAACAATAGTGGCAGGAGCAGCCAGGCACTGTCCTAACAACGTGATCCATGACACGGTGGCTCCTGCTCTGATGTAAGAGGAGGGTAATTCACGTAGCGCCCGGTAGCCAGCATAGCAGGGCAGTGATCTGTCACGTAAATGTGCTTCTCCACTTCCTGGTTACAGCTAGACTCAGCATAGCAACCATTCTGGCACATTAGTCATGATTCCTCAGCAGTGACAGTACACCTGGAGATTGCCTTTGACCAGGCGGACCAATTAGATGGAACAAGTCCCATATGTGTAATAGTTTTATGAAGTCAGATAAGATGTACTTTATTGATAGACCAACCCTCTTTTTAAATACAGAGCTCCTATCTTGGCTGAATGCCCAGTGCCTTTTACTTGATGTCAGTATTTGTCCACGTCTCCATGAGGAAGAAGGCTGTGTCCTTGAGCTCCGTTACTGATGTTTGAATAAATTGATCGGAACAGTTTAGAAAAGCTTGTTAGAAATGACATACAAACAAAAAGGATTCATAGTCGGTTGGATAATATTGAATTTTTATCTAGAAATATTTTGTTATCAGTGCCATGTTATTGAGGGATTGTCCAAGCGTTTTTAGATTTTTTGCAATGAAGATCATGAAAGTAGTAGGGTTGCGAAAAAATCCATGCTGAAAGAATACAAAGTAGATATTCGTTTGAGCATATACTGATACTGAAAAAATGCCATAAATAAGGCAAAGATAAGACTTTCCGGAATAGTTTTAGAAAGGTCTTGATGCATATCTGAGCACCTGATAACACTGCATTTTTTTGTCTCAAAAAGAGTATTGTATCATTGTGGTATCGACACTGTAATGAAAGTTAATTATAATGCTAATAATAGGATAAGTATCAATTAAGTAGAATATTTTATTTATTATTTAGTAGCATAAACTGTATTTTTATATGCAGGAAATGTTTGTTATACTAGAAAGTACACATCAGGGATAAATGACTATTTTCTTCACACTCTGATCAACATCACTCCTTAAATAGTTTCTCCCTTAATTTAGTATTGTATGGTGTTTTCTGATGTTTCATTTTTGAGTGACTTTCTTTGTTTCCCCGTTTAGGCTACCTTCCCAACGGTATCCATGCTGTAGAGGCCATGTTAGCAGCCGCTAGCATCGGGGCCATTTGGAGCTCCACCTCAGTTGACTTTGGTGTCAATGTATGTTTGTTTTGTTCTAACACTCTTCTCATTTGAGCATTTAGAGAAGAAGTTATTCACCAACAGTCTTGTTTTTTTTGTAAACATTATTTTGATTGCTGGCATAACCAACTTACTTGAGAAATGCGGAAAGGCTGAATAACTTTAATGTGTGTTTGTGGACATAATGAGCTTCCTATGACTATATCCTCCTCAATGGTCACCTTGTACTGATATTGTGCCTCTGTTTCTTGTTCTTTACTGCCCTCTTGTGGCTACAAAAAGTTGTAGCAAAAAATGGCTATAAAGAACATGACAACCGTGGAACTAACTATACATATATTTGGAATAACAATTATGTCAGACACCTAGCATTGGGGGGGAAATAATTAATTAATTGAGTAAATTAACTATGCAATTTTTTCAAAGTACAATTTCAAAAATGGTATTGCTTCAGGCAGATTCTTCCAATATTATTTTGCTAATATTGATGATTCTTTTTTCCAGGGAGTCCTTGATAGGTTTTCACAAATTCAACCCAAACTGATTTTTTCCGTTGCTGCTGTAGTTTATAATGGAAAGACACATGACCATATGGAAAAGTTGATCAGTGTAGTTAAAGGTCAGTAACTGGATCAATGAACTTAGTTGTTACGCATACATGTTTGCCACATTACAGTTGCTTATATTTAATCAGTTATAGTATTTAAAGTCATATTCAACACTCTTTTGATCTTTCTATAGGCTTACCTGACCTGAAAAAAGTTGTAGTTATTCCCTATGCATGTTCAAAGCAGGAAACCGATCTTTCGAAGATTCCCAATAGGTAAGGCAAGATACTTAATAGCTTTTCAAGGATCAGATGAAATGCGGTACATCTTTTCTTGTACAAATGCTGTTCTTTTTCTACAGTGTATTTATTGAAGACTTCTTGGCAACAGGACGTGGAGAAGCCGGCCAATTTCCACAGTTAGAGTTTGAACAACTTCCCTTCAGTCACCCACTCTTCATTATGTATTCCTCTGGCACTACAGGAGCTCCAAAATGTATGGTCCACTCTGCGGGGGTAAGATACTGTGGCAATAACAGACAACATAATGACTGACAAATAGAGCAGTAGATACTTAGATAATACGTAGATAATTAGGGATGCACCAAATATTCAGCAACCAAATATATTCGGCCAAATACTAAAAAGTTCGGCTTTCGGTGGAGTGAGGTAAAAGTAAGACCAAATAGTGGCGTGCGACGCAATGACACAATCAAACAACGTCCAGTGACGCGGTGATCTGGCGCCTTCTTTAAAATGCTTAAAAATTACTGGAAAGGCTACTGGAATATTTAAAGAATATTAAATAAACATTTACTTTCTTTTAAAAACTTGTCTAAAAATGTATTCTAGGCTATTTATACAATATTTAAAAAATTGTGAAAAACTTAACAACCACATTTGATATTCGGTTTTGGTATTCGGCCAAGCATTTAATTTTTATTCGGTTTCGGCCACAAATTTTCATTTCGGTGCATCCATCCATCCATCCATCCATTTTCTCCCGCTTAATCCGGCTGGGTCGCGGGGGCAGCACGCTGCCCATTACTCTGTGCACCATAGACCCCTATGAACCCCTCTGCAGGTGGTGAGCCCACAGGAGGGAGGAATTCCTTGACGGTCCTTGATTGTATACTGTTCATAGGGGTGTTACATGTTTTTGGTTGATGGGGGGAAACCGGAGTACCCGGAGGAAACCCATCCAGACACGGGGAGGAAACATGCAAACTCCACACAGAAAGGCCCGGGCGACCCGGGGATCGAACCCGTAACCTTCTTGCTGTGAGGCATGAGTGTTGCCACTCAGCCACTGTGCTTCGGTGCATCCCTAAACATAATTTGTAACTGTGGTAGTATTTTTGTTTTGACTATATTTGAGTCCAAACCCTTAACATTTGACATACAGTTACTAATTAGTCTTTAAAGAAAACTTGAATAGGACTGCAAGATGAACTGAATTGAAAGTGCAGTTTCAATGGATGCAATTAGCAAATCGCAAATAGCCATTTTTTAAGTACCATAATTTCCTCTGCAAACAACAAAATATTCTGCATTGTTCTGCTTAAAAACTGCTAACCCTGTGCCTTTAGATCTATACAAACATGTTTGGCCTAGGGTATTATGTCATTGAGTATTTTTGTCAGTAAATTGTTAAAGACCATATAAATAAGCAAGGGTGGAAAGTAACGAATTACATTTACTCACGTTACTGTAATTGAGTAATTTGTAACTTTTTAAGTAGTTTTTGAAATAGGTCATTTTACTTTGAGTCGAGTACATTTTGACCGAGGTATTTTACTTCATTACATTGGAACCCACCCTCGTTACTGAGTAAAATCAGATTGACAGAAAAAAAAAAAAAGAAAAAAAAAAATGAAATGCGAAAAAAGAAAAAAAAAAACAATCTGCCGGAAATGAAAGGAAATAGCGCGGGCACGCGCGGCATTTTCACTGTAGAATGTGCAGACACAGACATTTTACAAAACCGTCAGTCAGACATGGATCAACTTGGATGATGGCTGGTGCCGAGCCAAAGACAGAGGTCGCCATGGATATTCAAGAAGAAGGTGCAATGAATAATTCTCGAGAGGAAAGCGAAGGAAACCCTTGTCCAAACCTCGGACTGCTATTTGCGTTTAAACGCAAAATAGAGAATAACATAATAATGTAATGCAAAATGTGGCCGCCCCGCCGGGCAGAGCTGTCAGCGTTCAAAACCTCCACATCAAACCTGTGAAAGCTTGTGGTGGAAGTAGAGCTGTTCCGACAGACGTGATGGATGACCCAACATCACGCCCCCTATTGTCAGAAACACGCACTGATCTTCTGTAGGCCTAGTTGACATAAAAACTTTGCAGGGATTGCACTGTAAATTAAATCACGAATATAACTAATATACATGCTAGTTTAAGTAGCCTGCCAGTTAGTCTGTGAAAATACCATTATTAATCTTGACTACACTTTTTTTTTTTTTTTTTTTTTTTTTTTTACATGTGTTACACAATACTTTTAACTTAAAGTATTTTGGAAGGTCCGGTACTAGTACTAAAAATACTGGTACTAAAAGTACTGTACTAAAAAACTAACGTCCGCTCGTTAGTTTGATGAACTTACACCACATCAGTTTATCAGCAGTGCAGGTGCTCACGCGTCACCACTGCGCTCTGCTCTGCGCAAATGTACTGCACAAACACCGCTCATGTTTAACACGTTGTACGTGTGTCCAAACAAAGCGCAGTGTGTCATTTTACCGGTAAAACAAGAGCTGAAAAAACAGCGTATAGCGTTAAACTTGTATCCACCCGAAAACATCCAGTCTCCAGTGCGTTGCGTTTATAGTGTCTCAAAGCTGAAGTGCGTAATAATAAATCCACATCCAGTCACAGCCTGCAGTGTCCGCGTAAAATTTAAGACAAACATATAATATGACCCAAAACTCCTCCAAAATCATACTCCTCGTTGGTAAATACATCCAAACGAGTCTGCGTAAAGTTCTGCATAATTCTTCTCCATCCACGCGTAGTAAAAGCGTAAAGTTATTCATCAAAATAAGAACACGTCCTTCATGCACTATATATTGATATAAAGTGCCGAATATGAGAAACAATAGTGAAACTTATGCGCACGTCAGCTGCGCCATTGTACCAACTCTTCTTAAATGGAAACTTTTTTCCCTTACGTGCCAAAGCCCCGAATGAGTAATTAGGTTAATAAAATAGCGAAATTATACATTTTAAGTAGAAAAGGGTATATAGTATTAAAATTAAATTAGATAAACAATTAAATTTGTTACATTTGAAGAGCTAATATGGTTGGTGCTAACACCAATCATAAATCTCAGCACATATCCCCCTCCCGGTTTCATCGTCCATCACGATGATTCACTGTAAATATCGTCAGCTGCCAATTAAGGGGACATCGCCTAACCTTAGTGGTAAGTAGAATGTATGTGCTTTTACCTGTGTATCCCAAACGGTATATTTATCGTTTGGTTAAAACCTTAATCTGCTGCAAAATGCGCTTTCATGAAACCAATTATTTTCCATCCTCATCACATCATGTTTCAAGTGAAGTAGCCTAGGGTAAAGGAGTTGTGAGTTGGACCATATAATTCAGAATTTGTTTAATTGTTAATTTGTTTAATTTGTCAAATGTTCACTACTTTTTCCACCTCTGTAAATAAGTCATAAATAAGTAACCTCACACGCTTAAATTTACAAGGAGTTTACTAGTTTGACCACTAGATGGCAGCATATCTACACCATCACGAATAAAGGCACTTTGGGAAAAGTGGATAAATGCCACTCGTCCAAGGTTAAAACACTCAACATCCTGAATAAGTTTTTAGACAAAATATGTTTCAACACTAAAATGAGCTGTGCACTCACCGGCCTGCCTCATCTGATCCCATTGATCTTTTTATGTTTTACTTGTTCACAGTAATTTTCTGTACTGTTGATTCTAGCAGTATATATTCCTCAGTCACACAGTGTCCTCCCAAACACGTTTTTACAGCGTATTGTTGTCCTTAGTGCTTTTGTGGTCCACCTTCTCTCCTTGAAGCCGGCGATAATTGGAGAGTAATGTATTGAGAAAACATTTCATAGTGAGACACTGGCAGTCTTTCTGGCTCTCCCAATTAGCCCCGGCACTGTTGTGCTTTCTGCTTTGTTACGGCTCTGTTAACATGCTGTCAGCAGCAAGAAGGCATGCACCAAAGGGCGACTGTGGCAGAGCGTACTGCCAACACTACACTCACACAGTGTTTCTCACGCACACGAACACACACACGCACACACGCACACACGCACACACACACGCCATTGCCAGTGATAATGACCCATTAAGTTGTAAACAGCGGGGGATTGGAGGAGAAAGGCTCACTTAACACAAATTTTACTTTTTGCAAAGAGCCTTAGTTTGAGAGAATTGGTTTGAATTAAATTAGATATGAGAAAGTAGAGGATTTTAATAAACAATTCACTATGATTTCCGGTGTGCAGTTTAGATCAAATTCTATTAAAATCGTGCATTGTTGGCTAGATCCTCCAGCTTGGTACTCCTGACAAGTGTTTATCCTCTTTTTCTTCAAGCAGTTTGCAATGGCATTGGCTAAATTAATGCTTAAAAATGATTAAATAAATGAAAAAGACTGTCGGGACAAAATAGGTCCTTTCTGAAAGACAGAAATTTGTAGAAAAATATTTTCAAAATAATCATTATTGGCATATTTACAAAAAGTTAAATCTAAGGGAGATCTTTTCAAAACCTTTTTGTTCCGGCTCTCAAGAATCACCAAAATAATAAACTGTCAAATAAAACTTTCGTTCGTGTTTCGGCCATTTCAGGGCACTCTCATCCAACACTTGAAAGAGCACGTTCTCCATGGTAACATGACCAGCAGTGACGTCATCATCTACTACACCACGGTACGTCCAAACATCTATTATACAGTGACACACCTGTATCCCAACATCTGTAGCACATGTTGGAGCAGCACTGGTTTAACGTGATGGCATTCCAGTAACCAGCGGGTAGCGGGAGTAGATGATGGGTGCAGGAGGCTTTTAATCAAAAGTCTGTGCACATTCACAATAGGCACACTCAGCTCTTCTAATGAGCTGCATTGTGTGCTGAAGGTCAGGCTTGTGTATATTTTAATTGTTTAATTGTTCTGAAAAATACAGCACTTTTTCAGAAAATAATTTTGGAAATTAAAATGTTACTATTTTAATTATACTGTTAAATGTTCCCAATGTTACTTTTCTGGTGTAAGTTAATGTTTAGATACACTTGGTGTAGTGTCTACCACTTGCTTGTCTCCATGGAGATGCTATTGCTTTATTTGGAATGTTCCACAGTATAGTATTAAACTTGTCTACCTTCATGGAGGCAAACAGCTTACTCCACCAAATCAAGTTACAGATCAGACCTTTGGAGAGGGGAGCCCATGGACAGAAACACCACTGTTATCTTTATGCAACAAAGATAAGTTTGAGCATTGTGGAACATTTCTGGCAAAGCAATTACGTCTCTATAGATCCAAGTGACGGACGCCCAGAAAAGTTACATAGTGCACCTTTAAAATAGTGTGAACTGCTTCCATGCACAAAGACCAGCTTGATGTCCTTTTCGCTCCCATTTGTGCTGCGTGTTGGGTGCAGATAAAGTAAAATAGTAAAATCCTCTGCTTGTTGTGTCCAGACGGGCTGGATGATGTGGAACTGGCTGGTGTCTGCTCTGGCAGTGGGAGCCTCAGTGGTTTTATACGACGGTTCACCTCTCATGCCCACGCCCAATGTTCTGTGGGACCTCACCGACCGGCTGGGGTGAGTCTACTACACATACACAAGGAAGGGTGCAGACAATTTTTATTTTTATTTTCACTTTTTGCACATAATTTGAGGTAGAATATGTATTGAACAATTGATAATATTGTAAATGTTGTTTTGCAGAATATTAAGTATGACTTCTATAATCCAAATGGGTTTAAAAGACTGCAAAATCTGAGTCTGATTTAAAATGAAGATGAAACAAACTTACGTTGTAGTATTTCAATTAAGAGTATAAAGTGGTGTTTCTTGACTTGCCCATTCACATTTTGCGCAATGCTTGAGCCTCAGCCACAGCGTTTACAGGCACATTTGAACACATGTCTGATGGATTGTGATAATATTGTGTGAGTATTGTCATTGGCATAATCTAAAAATGTATAGATATTAATTTTTGTCAGTATTGCCTTTCACCAAATTTGAAATCAGTATTTATAGAGTGCACACTGAATATATTGTGTGGGTATCGTACATCTGCTCTATGACCATGTGAACATGAGCATATTCTGGTTATGCATGAAAGAGGGCTTTGTTTGATATGGTGCAACACGTGGTGCAATATGATGGAAAATTTGATTTCAAAGCTTTCTTAAAATTGTATTTGTTTAAATCACTGTAGTCTGCAATGTTTGCAGATATCAGATTCATATTCACATATATGAACCTTATCTGGTGAAGTGTGTAAAGAAACTCAATTATTGACTAAAAAAGAGCAACTTGGACATCAGCGACAAAGTGCAGTGATGTTGGACTCCGCTGAACAGGCATTTTGCCCTGAGCTGGGTCAGCTGTGTTTAGGTCTGTTGTTACTACAATTGATGGTAACACTGTATACTTAAAAAGGTCTGACTTCCAGCTCTTAAACTTAAGTATTACATAGATTTGTGTTTTAAAACCCTATTGTTGTAAATTATTTCAAATCAGTGAGGCAGTCCTAAATGTGTGCACACTGTTTCCAAGTTCACTCACTTTACTTGGGCCTTGAAAAAACCCTTGAGAAAACTGTAGTCAGCAGAAGGAAGGGTCTTTAAGCTAGTGATACTACAGGCACATCTTCAACACTGGCATATTGCCCTTAGCAAGGAGTAAAATGGGAAACAGCCAGAAAAATCTGACATAAGATAGAAACTCAAATCTATGTAGCGTTAAAGTGCCAGGACAGGCTGTTTGACTGCTGCAGAGACCCCAACTAATGAGCTGCGTTAGAGTCTGTTTTGCTTTTTTCCAACCAATTTAGATTCATCATAGAGGAGCAGGACCACAAATGATGATTGGTTGTTTGGTAACTCATCTTGTAAAGTAGATGTTAGTCCTGTCCTTTAAATAGCCATTTAACAAAAAGGACATTTTTTGTACTAAAACACCTGTATCTGAAAATGAAATGGTCACATGAAACAGCTTCAGAAATACCCGTGTAGCAGTAAGAGACTTTAACTGGGAGTACATTTTGGAACCAATTAAGTGCTGATGTAGCCCCTTTAGACACATTTCCCACAATCCATTGCTTTGTGGAAGACCCTCTGGGAAGGGCTGACATGAAACTTCCTCCTCCTTCGTCTGTGAACGGAGCCTGGACATTTTAATTGGGGCTAAATCTGTCAGGGCCCCTGCCAGACTTAAACTCACATTGAGAGCTGAATGTTGGATTTCGTGGTTTAAGTTTGCTGTCGATTTCTACATTTCTAGAGCAGATGACATTTACACTTTTAAAGGATTAGGAGGTCAGCGACATTATTACAAGATGACATTTTCACTGATGGAATGGTAATTTACTGAAACATTTTCAAAATGTTTAATTGTAGCAATTGTTGCATTAAAAAGCAGAGATGGAAAAGATCACTTGTGTTTTTGTCATGGTTCATTAGTTATAGGGTTACCTTTTAGTTTAAGAGCAGGACTCTTGTGAATTAAAGTTAGTTTTAAAGAATTATCTTAAAGGTGCACTGTCTACGTTTTCTGGTGGAGGGTCCGCCATCTGATTGTCTTCATCAAGTATGAGAAACTTATCTATCTCCATAAAGACAAATATGTGAACCAACAGGCCAGGTCTGATCTGTGGAGAAATGCATGCTTTTCAAGGTATTTCTAAGCAATAAGACACCTGTATCACTGAATCAATGCAAGTAATAAATAAATTACTTTAATGCCACGCTGTGTAACATTCTGGGCAATCCATGAGACAAATAAGTTGCTCTTATTTCTCTCTTTCCACCAGAAAAGTTACACAATGCACCTTTTAAATATTTCATAAGCTTCAATGGTACACTATGTATTTTTTCTGTTGAAGGGTCTGCCATCTGCTTCTCTTCATGCCTTTGCCTGGAATGTTCCACAATATGGTGTTAAACGTATCTGTCTTGCCTATATTTAATTACAGATCTTTTGCTGCAAAAAATTGAATAAAATCTTACTGAATGTGCAGATCTGGCCGTGTCAGAAAAGTTACGTGGTTGTACAACAAAAGTAGAATGTTTTAGGATTACTTTGAAACTGAAAATCCATTACTATTAAAAAGGCATGTGTATGGTATGGCATGAAAATGAATAAACCCATAGTTATTCGAACTGCTAAATGAAAGACTAGTGGCTATTTGTATGTTTATTTTTCAGTTGCTACTACTGTTTTTCTTTTCTTTTTGCACTCTGGTAAAGTGTCTATTCTGATTACAGATTGCAGTGCGGGAGGTTAGTAAACAAGTGGCTTTTCAGTTGCTGAAACACGACACGCACAAAGCAGCGTTTAATGCAATAACTGCTCAGTCCTTGTGTTCGATTGGCTTCAAGTATCTCTTATTTGGTAATGTCCCACACTTGTACTGTACGGGCGTGGACATGGGCACACAATGTCGGCAGCCTCCTAAACAGTCCATTAGACTCCACACCTGGCCACCTGCCTCCAATCAGGACAGAGCCAGCGTTGCCATGGCAGTGAGCGTCCAACAAATGCGCTGTTGGATGGGGGGTCGCACATGAGTGATGGGCTCATAAATAGTGCTCAGGATGACAGAGACGGCCCTTGAGTTTGTGAGAGTGCCTTTTGGGATGACAGCACATAAATTAACCATTTATTATTTTTTGTGGCTGTATTGTCAAAGCGGAGAAGGCTGGAGTTTAGACTGTACATTGTGCAGTTTCATTTAAGCTACAGTAGCTACAAGGAGAATTGTCTAGACACTTTAATTTCATGTTTTATTACTTTATGTCATGTAAGGTGAGTAAGCTATAACAGGCCTGGGGTAAACAGACAGCAGTGAGACAGCCTTTCTGTGCCATCAGCCTATCTGATCAGTACAAATCACACACCACCTTCGTACTAGGCGTTGTGGCTGAAGTGTCTTGCCTAATCGGGGCACAAACACAGTATCCAGAGTCACTGCTTCCCCACTGTGGCACATTGGCATTCCCAGCGGTCTTCCTTCCCAGTACTAACCAGGCTTAACCTTGCTTAGCTTCTGAGATCTCACAAGAACTGTGAAGATCTGATAGACTGGGCATTCTCACAGTGATAAGCCCATATAGGTTTTTTGTATAACTTTTCTGCTTGTAACGTTTCCTCATTATATATCACATTGCCCTAGCAAGTTTTCATACACTATTTTTTTTTCCTACAGTCTATGGGAATAATGACTGGGGAATTTTAATCCAGGAATCCAAAACGTGGGTGGGACGGTTCAGCTACATTTTTTGTACAAAACAGTTTCTTACCAACAGGGGGAGCATGAATTTGCATGTTATAAAGCTTAAAACAATGGTTACTTGTTATTAACTTTTTAGTTTTTGTGTGGGACCATGTTCTTGTTTTTCAAGGACTTCTGACTGCAATAGGGGTCAGACTAATAATTTATTACATTTAGTATTGAGTCATATAATGAGATTTACTTAGGAATTAACTATAAGTACTGTTCTTAAGTCTGGAAAAATATTGAAAACTGAACTGAACTTATATTTTGGCTTGCTCATTTCTTACATATACATATTGCATTTTTCTATTTCCTCTTCTGAACATCTTGTGATATTGCTATCTCAAAGAAACTTAAATGCAAATAATGTTTACGACAACCACAAGCATAGTAGCTGCACTTTTTTGTTGTGGTATCTTGTGATTCAGCTTGAAATGATGGCAAATACATTTTCAAACACAAATTTAAAATCTTTTGTAAAACCCAGCCTTCTGATAATGTGATCATTCAAAATCTATCCTTAGAGTTGGTGTACCTTGTGACCCCATGTTGTCCCGTCATCTTCCTATGTATTCTCTCTTCACTCGTCTATACATTGACCTTTGAGTTGTTTGGTGTCACTCAGCCAGTTTCTCTTTCACATTTGATTGATAGACATGGTTACTATAGCGATATGCTGCTGTGGGATTGATTGATGCAAGAAAAGGACCTGCAGAAACAGTGACAGACACACATTCACCAAGGCAAAGCTTTTAATAGCCTTTGTTTTCAGATTCAAAGTGCAGTGGTGACGTGTTGACATTTTTTGCCATCCACATGTTGCACGAGTGTTGTCAGCTGTCAGGGCAGGAGGACAGCAAAAAAAAAAAAAAAGTATATGCTTCAAAGTTACTTAACCACCAGGAGTAATTTATTAGTGCACTCAGTCAATCAGCTTCGTCAATATAAGTCTGTTGGCTAGTCTGGAAATATGGAGATATGGCCTTATTTATGATATTGTTTTTGGTAACTCTCCAGATAACAATAATCAGATTATTTTATATTTGTAATTATAAATGTGCTAAAACGTGTCTCTAAATGTCCTGGTTGAGGTTCAGATATTGCCCAGATGTGAAGCGTTATAGAGACCCTCATTATACTGTGGTAGTTTTGTCATTTGTTTTGTTTTGTTTGTTCCATCATATACAAAATTTTTGCTTACTTCCAAAACAGCATTTTTATCTGTTATGTCATCCCCAAATTATGTGATCTGCAATTACAAAAAAAAAAAAAAAAAATCCACAACCCGTTTTTTTCTAAGCTTAAAGCTGTGTAGTCACTTTTTTGTGTTAAAATCAAGCTAAAAGCCTTTCCTTTAGTTTAGTCAGATGGCCATTCGAAACAACATATTGTCTTATATTGGAGATTTAAGGCCGATAGCGATACTAAGAAGTGCCAATCTCCCCTCGATATAGTTTCTAGATCTAGTTTCAGCCCTTTTCACTTGCTCCTCGAGGGTAAGTTTCTGCTTGTGGTCTTCTAAAAACTAGTCTGCCCCAGTGGAAGCACAGACATTTAGGACAAGTCTGTTTTTGGTGGCGCTAAAAATGTAGAAATTATGCCTTGTCATGCATAGGTAAAAGGCCACAAATGAACCACTGTGAACTCTACCATCGTACGTGAGGCAGCATCCCCTCGCCATTTACAAAGTATCTGTCTCTCTCCACTTTGATTCTTCTAATGCAGAGTCTGTTTGCTGGTGCAGATCACTTCACTGCGCAGCATTGTAAAAGATATCCTGATTACATTGCTCTGTGAGGCTTCTGTTATTGTCAGATAAGTTCCACAATAAGGCAACATGCAGTGTGGTTGCTCCAATCATTTCCGAAGCAACTTTTTATCAAGAGCTTTTATCTGTAATAAGTGTGCTGTTGACATCCTTCACAAGACCTTGGGAGGAGATTGTGTTTTGTGGCATGTTAAATAAATACTTTGACTGGTTAATCTGATCTCAACACATCGCTGCACTGTATATTGAAGAAAGCATATCATTTGAATGAAAAAAAAAGTTTTGGTTTCCATTATGGATGAGGGCGCAACATGCTTTCAGCTTTCAGTGTTCATAGCAATGAATTAATAACATTTACAAGATACTGGACAACTCTTATACTATATTACATACAGATACATATTATATACAGAAATTGCTTTTTAGCTTTAGTCTATAAATCTTAATCCTCTCATCAATATTCTCTAATTTGAGCTTCACCTTTTATAGTAGGGTTGCGTTGGTATGTGATACTTATAAGAAAATGTGTTGACATCCAATAGCAAGAAGGCTATAGGTTTGAGTTAAATAAATAAGTAGCAAGTAAGTAAGTCATGAAAAGAAGCTGGGAGTACGTTTGGCTGAACAATTAAAATAAAATAAAGAAACATATTTCAAATGAATTGTGACTCCACTAAACCTAAGAAATTGAAATGCATATTTGGTTTACAATATTAAGCTCTTTAATACAAGGGTGGGGGGTAAAATGGGGATGAAAAAAAACAGAAACAAAACATAAAAATATTGTGTCTAGTGTAATGCAAACTAAGAACATTTTTTGTGAAACTTGGGCACAATAAAATAAAAAAATATATATATTTACAACAATGATATTCAATCTAAATCGTTTTTTGTTTTTTTTTTGCTAGTGAAGAGGATCTGCAATCTAGTAATTATTACAAATGAAATTCCAGTGTAAAATGATACCAATCTTGTTGTCCTTGATTAATTTTTCTGCCCTGACATGACCCCCTGAATCAGTGACAAATTTTTACATAAAACTATGCAGTGAGAACGAGCACTCATAGTCCAGGATATTCTCTAAACAACTTATCTTTTAATTTAATGATGAAACACCATGAGGGTCCAGCCATCCATCTGTCTGACACTTTGAGCAATCTTGACAATTGAAAAACAGACCCCCATAAAGCACAGCCTGATAATAAAGCCACCACGGAGGATGACTCATTTTGTTTGTTAATTTGGTTTTGTTAATTGTGTCTTGTCATTATTGAAGATGTAGGAGGGGGCTCACCAAATGCTTTTAATTGACAACATTGCAGCTATTGTTCATCTTCATCACATGTGTTGACGTTTGCTGGTAAATGCCTAAATATATATAACGGTAAAATGTTTCTCTCTTTTTTATTCCAGTATCACTATTTTTGGGACCGGGGCTAAGTGGCTGTCAGTGCTGCAGGAGAGGGACTTGAAACCCAGTAAGTCCACATACGTGCATGGAGAGACACACATGAATGCACATAAATAACAAGCTGATGCATAAAAAAAACACAGATTCAAGTAGGCCTGTCATGATAATTACTATATGTTCTGTATATGACAGGTGGAACAATATATGTTTTTTAGCTTAATAGTTATCATATGTACATTTTCTTAATAAAGTGGGGAGATTTGGGATATTTTTGGTGTAATACAATAAGATTTGAGCTGCAGAGTGGTAGAAATAGTTGAATAACTAACTTCTATAGCTGATTATTGGTTCATTCTGCTTATTTGTTGCATCTTGGACCTTTTAATGACACTGTCTATTTAAAAATGGTTTACTGAGATTATCTTGCATTATTGTTATTGCTCAGTGACATAAAGTAGTTTCAATATTATCGCAGTATATCTATGTAACAATATATCGTGCTTCAAAATTTGTTGTCGTGGCAGCCCTAGATTCTAGTTTCTAAAATGAAACAGAAAATGAGAATAAAATGATAGACAATGTAATAACTATAATATGCACGTATAGTTTGACTCCATTCGTCCTTTAGACACTTTTAGCGTGATTCAACAGTTTGGCCTGTGCGGTGGTGTTTGACAGAGAGTCGTCTGGATAAACGCGCTGTAAGGATAATTCTCACCAGTCATGGATGGGAGCAGCTAATTGCTTTTAGTGTCAGCTCTCTCTGGAGACAGGACCTGCTCCCTGTGCATAATCAGAGCTGTGTAGCCACTTATTAGCCCTCCAACCAACCTTCATGTGTGTTATCTGAACACTGTTACTTTTTGTTTTTATTACACAAGGGATGAAAAGCTTTTTGGACAGATATGCTAAAATGTTGGAGTGTTTGAAGTTAAATATAAAAACATGATTACAAACAATTACATTCAGAAGCATCAGAAAACTATTCACCAAATGTGATTTTCCATTTCATACAAAACATGTCCTACACAGTTTTCATCATTATTTCTACAATGGTAATTTTGTTATTTGCTCATGAACCAGGTGTTAATGTCTTCATGTCTTTTGTTGAACTACACATTTGGCATTTGTTGGGCCTTTTGGATGCCTGTTAAAGCCACTGTGTGTGGTATGCTCCCAGTGTGCAGGGGAGGGCAGGGGGGCTTAATCTCAGCCTGTCCCAGTGGAGGAGCCCTTTCCCTGGGCTGACATTTGGACTGGGCACCTGGAGGCATTCTGGGGGTTAGAGAGTGTTAATGGGATCAGTGTTAATAGGCTCCAAATGACTGTATCTAAAATATTAACTCATGATAGAAATATTTGTTGTAGCTTTGAATTTGGATTTCGAACGAGCCATAGATGGAACCCATGTTTAAAGGTCTGATATTACACAAAACTGACTCGTATAATTCTGTTATCTCCTCAAAAACATACCTGGTTGAGTAATCCTGCATTATCAGGCTGTGTCCACATCTCAAAATGCTCTGTTCTACCTACTAGTGAGCTAAGGTTTCAAGTTAACAGCTACCCTTTTCCTTTTGTTCTCTCGAGATTGACAGTTCCAGGGCTGAAAGTATTCGATGTATGGAGTTTAAAACACAGCAGAGCACTTGCTGTATTACCAAAGGACATCATAAGGGGGAACAGAGTGTTTTCTGTTTGAGAGAAGAACCCACCCTAAATATGCAGCATTTGTGTGTTAAACGTGTGAATGAAACAAAACACAACTCCAGGCATGTTTTGATGAGGAAACAACATTATAGCATAGATCAGAAAATAGTGTAATATGGGTCCTTTAAGACCTGATTTATCACAGTTTGTCTAAAGATACATCACTGTTTTGTCTATTTATCATGCGGTGGACTCTTGGCTCTCATGCCTAAAATGGTGTTAAAATATGTGAACATTTTACATACTGTATTTTTCTCTTGCAGTGGAGACTCACAGCCTCCAGTCACTCCATACCATCCTGTCCACTGGTTCTCCTCTCAAGCCTCAGAGTTACGACTACGTGTTTGAATGCATCAAACGCAACGTGTTGCTGGGTTCAATCTCAGGTATTTCAATAATATACAATTTTTTCACTATTTGTTATGAAAGTAGTGTTGTCGCTTTCTTTATATTAGTTCTTTTTTCAGTATCAATATATTGTTATATATCTATTTTCAATACTAGTTTTAGTATTGATTAGTATCTTGATACTTTTGATATAACCCTCCTGTGATTGCTGGTTTCAGCACTGCTGTTACATGATGACTAATGACAGTTAATTTCAGCAACATTTCAAAAGACTGACTCATACAGAATACAAATAAAAAGTGTATAGAAAAATACATGACCACCTACAGACACATACTGTCCCTTTGAGGCTTTTGTTATGTTGACAGGCCAATAGAAAACTATTTGTCCCTCTCTGTGAGTACTGAAGCGTTTAGCATTTAGCCGCTGCAGTGACTGATGGGTAATAGACAGATGCACATAAACAGTGGGCTCAGACAGAACACACAGAGCACTCTGTGAATGACGGGCTTCATGTCACAAGTATAAAAGAGCACATGCAGACACACACATGTCCAGCACAGAAATGTCATCAGCAGTCACATGTACACTATAAAGAGAAGGAAAGGCCACAGACTTTTACAAACTGGCCCGCTGGACATGTGGAATATTCACCAGCTGTACACAGTCGGGATTTTCAGTTGATTTCATTATTTTGTGTGCTCCTGTTCTGCCTGTGTACTGTAGTCATGATAATAGTAGAGGCTCATATATATAGTGTACAGTACATTTAGAGACACAGTTTGACTTCCCAGGAGCTGTGCGCCCCACACAGGTGAACTCTGTCCCTCTGACTGTGTTAGCAGACGAGGACACCTGCCTATGATCAGTGTTCTGTGTGGAGCTCAGATACGGTAGAAACCAAGCTTGTGCTTACTGATCTGTGTCCTCTAACATGACCCAAGACAATAGTATTTCAATTTGTAGCTCTGTCTAGTCGTAAAAGTGTTTTTAACTAATTGGGCATGTTAAATATATTATAATGATTAGATTAAAAAATTGATACAGAATCTTGCATGCCCGTGTGAGGTCTCAGAACAGCCGATCCTATGCCAGTCATTCTCCATCTTGTTGCCAAGGGCAACAGTGGGCAGGTCCCTGTGGGCTGCTGGCTGGCCTGACCTTGACCCCTGAGGTTATCCCACTGTGCAGCATATGTGAGGGGCTGCTGGCCCAGTGACATATGTGAGGATATGCTCTTGTCCAAATGTGCTGTTACAGTGTTTGGTAAAGCGCAAACATGCCTCCTTTACAGCTAAAGTGGCTCTCTATGTTTATGTCATTGTTTTGTTATCTTTGTATTGTTCAGATGCACTTGTGTGCTAGTTTGTGCATATAAGTCAGAAGGAAGGCTGGCCCCTGCTGCTCCTCTTTTGGGAATTTAACACTTTCCCTGCTGGATCTCAGCCACCCTAATATAGCTCCATCTGACTACCCATATGTCCTAACTGTCACAGTACTACTAACAAAATCTGAAATGAGAAAAATACAAACCCACTTCTGTAATATTTCAATCTTAACAATATTATATCCTCTGTTTAACCAGAAAATCCTTGTTGAAAATAAAAAATCTCTTTTCCAAGACTGTCCTGGCACAGAGGGTTTTTTGGCACATTTTTTGCAGTGTTCCTTTTTAGAACTGGTTATATAAACAGCTTCACCTCAGTTTTGTATTTCATCAATGACAACATACACTATGATTATCATAGTCTTCAGTGTGTTCTATATTCAGGGCCCATGCAGACAGCAGCCATTGAAGTAAAAGTGTCATTTCTGCTTGTTATAGTCAAAGACAAACAGATCTTCCATTTACACAAAACACACTGACGATGACGTTGAATGACATAGAGAGGGAGCCCAAATGGCACTCCAGATCTGCCTGTGTGTGAGAGTTTGTGCCCAGGCATTACAGTGTGATAATAGTATAATTACTTGTCTTTGCCGTATAACTTTGTGTGTTTAATCACAAGACAAACTTTCCTCTTTCTCCTGGGACCCAATTAAAGCTCAACAAAGAACCCGGCAGAAAGAGAGACTTAAAAAGATAGTGTAGGGAAGGATGCAGCTGTGGCGAGGGAAGAAAGGAAGATGGATGGATGAGGTCTGATAAAAGAAGGGGAAAACATGTAGGTAAAAAGGCAACAATGGGAATGCCTCAAAAATAGTGCCTTATTGAAAGGTGCAAAAATGAAAGGAAACTCCTGCAAAACAAAAGAGGGATTGTTCAGTTTATGAAAAGAGTTGCAGCCGAAGTCTATATAGGGTGAGCACACTTTTGACATACTTTTGAGGAATTTAACAAGTTCTAAAAATAATATTGCAGAATTAACAAGGTGTACACAACAAGACATTTCCATTTATTGAGAATTCATTCAAATGCAGTAAAGATTCACTTAAGGGGCAGATTATTAGACCAGTTCAGATCTTAAAACTACTACTTCTTAAGATCTTAAAACGTCTTAAAATAATCATACATTGTTTCACATTGTTTTCACATTATTTAAGCTTAAAGCTGAAATAATCAGGTTTGTAGAGATGCAAGCCCACTAAGAGTAAGGACACATGTTTTTGTGTTTTTCAGTGCAATAAACACAACCTTTTTTTTAAGTATCACATGGAAAATTCCTGATTATGTAAAACGTGTGTCTTTGCCCTCTGTGTCTCCAGGTGGCACTGACATAGTGTCCTGCTTCATGGGGCAGAACCCAACAGTCCCTGTGTACCGTGGAGAGGTCCAAACTAGGAACCTGGGGATGGCTGTGGAGGCCTGGGGCTTTGATGGTAAGATATGTAAACCCAGGATCACTTGAGCCTGGGGATGTCACACTAAGCACATTTCATTTATGATAGACAGTATAGCTTGAGTTCATTTTTTGCATACAATACAATACAGGTTAGAGGTGTAATTTTAAGGTTTTAACTACAAAGTCAATTTTTGTGCTATAAATATACCAGTACAATGTAGTTGTAATGTAGTTAAAACATGAATGAACCATTTTATCCCCCTTTTTTGGCCTACCTAGATCCGAGCAGAACTACAGATCACATGTTTGAAAGATGGGAGTTAGACCGTGACAATTTATTCAAAGACGACTTCTCTGCTTTTTCTGTCAGTAATAGACTTGGGATATCAGTTTTCCTCTCTACAACTAACAGCACTTATTCTTCATTAACTAACTACACAAAAGAGCCATTTCTCTTCTTGCTGGGAGCCTTCAAAGTGCTGTATGTTTTTCTCATTGATTGTAGTCCCATATTCCCCCGCTACGATCCCCGCTGCAGGCCACATTGGCAGATCTCCACCACCTCAAAGCAAATCTATTGAGCAATAATTTAAAAACACTTTTGTAGAAAGAGGTTTGGATTATTTTAGTCCCTGTCTAAGCCTTTAATGCTATCCTTGGGGACATGGGGAGCACTGTGTGAAACCATCGTATTAGCTTCAGTGTTTTTTTAGCCTGTGATTTGAATATCTATACATCTCTGTCGGAGTTTGTGAGTCTGTATTGATTACTTTACCCAGTATATATCTATATTGTATATCTGATGTTGTGTAAAATTGCATGTACAGGTAAGCCCGTATGGGGAGAGAGCGGTGAGCTAGTCTGTCTGAAGCCTATCCCTTGTCAACCAACCCACTTTTGGAATGATGAGAACGGGAGCAAATATCACAAGGCATACTTTTCTACTTTTCCAGGTAAGCACAAACTGTACATGCCACGCTATTTTCTGATCTATGTTATAATGTCGTTTCCTTGTCAAAAACATACCTCAAGTTGTGTTTTGTTTCAGTCACGTTCATGTTTAACACACAAACCCTGCATATTTAGTTCTTCTCTCAAACAGAAAACACTCCTCCTTGCAATGCCATGTGGTAATACATGAAGTGCTCCATTGTGTTTTTAAAGTCCATACACCTTTACTAGAATAATTTGGATGATTTTAACCCTGACTTGCCAATCTCTATTGAACAAAAGGTAAAAGAGGCGGGTAAAATAAAATATTCTGAGAAAGAAAACTATATATATGGACATGAAAACATGTTTTGATTAAGTTAAAAAATTATTATTGTTATTTGTAATTATGTTTTACATAATTAAACATAATTACACACTTAAGAAAATAAAAATGGGGGAACAAAAAAAAAGTGGTTGTTAACTTGAAAACTACTGAAATCATAAGGTGGAACAGCTTTTTAAGCTTTGGAGATGAAGACACACTAATAATGCAGGGTTACTTGTGCAATATATTCAATAATTGATTTTATGGCAATTCCCACAGGGATATGGGCCCATGGTGACTACCTTAAGATAAACCCAAAGACAGGAGGCATTGTCATGTTAGGAAGAAGGTTAGTTTTAAACAGTCATGGTTTTTGATGATTCATTCAACACCTTTCTTACAATATAAATCTTTGTATCTCTTTTCAGCGACGGGACTCTAAACCCCAACGGAGTCCGTTTTGGCAGCTCAGAGATCTACAATATTGGTAAAATATTCTTATCATTTTTGTATCCTCCAAAAATATTTTATATGTGTTTTACTTTGCCCTGTGTATACTACCAACAAAAGCCCATTTATGAAGTCAACTCCAATTGGATTCTTTATATGGGGTACACAGCCAAACTAGTACTGCAGACCACGTAAACCCTATAGCTGTATGCAATATTCCCTGACTGTGTTATTAGAAGAATATTGTCTTATATGTCAAACTTACAAACCAATATGCTTTCTGCCAAACTTATCATTTTAACTTAATGAACAAATGTGTATTTATGTACAGTCATGTCAGTGGTAATATATCTAATATCTATTGTCATTGTTCTGCCACACCTCTTTTTGTGTCCAGTGGAAGCTTTTGAGGAAGTATCGGACAGCCTGTGTGTACCTCAGTACAACGCAGACGGAGAGGAGAGAGTGATTCTGTTCTTAAAGATGGCACCAGGGAGATCCTTCAGTGCAGAGCTGGTGTCAAAGATTAGAGGAGCTATTAGGAAAGCTCTGTCTGCCCGCCACGTCCCCGCCCTGCTGCTGGAGACCAAAGACATTCCTGTAAGTAAAGAGAACAAGAAAAAGCCTCGATACAGTGAGACAGGTCAGCTCATCACAATGGCAGTATATATGCGTATGTGAGTGTATTACATATCTGGCAAATGCTAAGGGCTAACAATAATCCCTCATGTGCAATGGCCAGCACACAAATACATGCATGCGCCTGAATGTTCCTGATCATTATAACAGCATACAGCTCAAAATGAAAGATGCTGGAAAGTTTGAATTCCAAAATGATGTGGTACATAGGCCTGTCACAATAACACATTTTAAGTAGACAGTATCAATAAAAGGCATGAGCTGCAACAAATAAATAGCATGATGCACCCATAATTAAGACTGACTTAATCCTGACTTCAATCCTTTACAACTGAAAACTTATTGTATTACCATTAAAGTAACAAAAATCTTCCCAAAGAAAAAGATTAGATTAGATTAGATGACTTCCCCCGAGGCCTGGACACTGGAAGTGGTAGAGGTGAGGCCGAGGAGCGAGAAGGGGACGCTGAGAGGATGAGGGGGCACTAGGGACGAGGTGGAGCATGGCACAAACCAAAGCGGCTGTGCACCTGCAGTGGGGGTTTAAATTGAGCAGACTGGGCGCTGCTTCAACAGTAGGAGGTGAGGTGAGCAGCAAGGAAGAGCAGTGAGAGGGTGAGGAGCAGGTAAACTCTGGAGAAGCAGTGAGGTAGCGAAGTAGTGGAGCAAAGTCCAGGCTGAATTTACGCTAGCTCCATATTACAAGCATATACAGGCATGTAGATAATGATTAGTATTACCAGGACAATTGAAATAAAAGTTGAGATTTTTTCAGTATCATCCACCATTATGTATGCGTCTTTGTATAACTGATTTTCTGTTGTGTGTTCTGCAGTACACCATTAGCGGGAAGAAGGTGGAAGTGGCAGTAAAACAGGTGATCGCTGGACGAGAGGTGTCCCAAAGAGGAGCATTCTCCAACCCGGATTCACTGGACCTTTACAAGAACATTCCTGAGCTGCAGAACTTCTAAAGCTTTTCAGATTAAGGAAATATTTCAATGAATTATGGATGTGTCAGTTAAAAAATATTGGCTGGCTCCAATGTGTTTGAATAGGGCCATGCATATCAGGAGTTTTAAATCTCAGATTAATTTTGACCTCAAAATAACACTTAAAAGTAATTTAAAATTGCATCATACTTAAAATGTAAGTCTGTTGAATATATTGTCTCATAAAAATTAAAAGACTCTTTTCACCATATAATATCATATATATATAGAAAAAAAGTATATACATGTTGATGCAAGACCAAAAGTCTAATATGTAAATATGGGAAACTGCTCTGACTTCTGACAAAGTAACCCTTCCCTTGTACAGGTCAATTAAATTAAATAACAAGGTAATTTATTACAAATTAAAGACAAGGATAGTGCGTACATGCACACGTTCATTATTATCAGAAGTTTGATAAGATTATTAAAATGACATAAGCAGTGAAATTTGCTGTGAGTAATCTGATATCTCTCTGATCATGGTTGTGCAGATTGCACACATCAGATTTAGCAGTTTGCATGTAATTTAAATAATCCGGAAGGTCCATAAATCAGATAATAATCAAATTTGAGTGTGCTTATAGCCAATGATAAACACTGTTGTAACTGAAATAAGACTGTTGCTACTTCAGTTCTTTTTGTGACCGAGTACACTAAAGGGCAGTGGCATTTGTTCTCTGCTTCGAAACTGTGGACAATAGAGAGGATTTTCCCATCATGCTTTCCTTTGGCCTCTCTATGCAGGTCTCTGTGTCACTCGTACTGGAGCTCCCAGGTTTGAAAACCAAGAACTGTGCAAATAGCTGTAATGATTATCTCATCTTTGTCTCATATTGCCATATCATTTTCTATGTGATGTGTGCTTCTTTTTCAACGTTCGTGTACTAGTAAATATACTGTACATTTTTAACTGTGAATGGCATTAATATTATATATGCAAGTGCAGATAGTGGCCTGTATGTGAACGCTAAATGCACAGATGCTTTGTGATGTTGGAATTTCCAGTTTGGTTAAATTAACCACAGAAACACTTACTGAAAATTTTATCTTAAACTGAAAGGTTATGTACTAACATTTATTTTTGTAACGTGAGCTTCACTAACCTTTTCATGAGGTTTTTGTAAACTATTAGATTATTTTCTTTATAGCAAACCAACAAGAAGTAAAAAGCTTACAATAATCAAATAATTTTTCCATAGATTCATTTAAAAATGCTGTAAAACAAAACATTCCCTTCAAGACTGTCAAAGATGTGTGCTACAAGTTGGAAAGGGATCATAATAATGAACTTGCACTTTAATATAATACATGGTACAGTGTTTTGTTGTGGCTACTAGGTCTAAGTTGCAGATTTTACTAATAAATAATTTTATAATTTAAATGATCTGTCTCAAGAGATTGATGTTGTAAGGTATAGTCAATACTCCTACTGACTAATGTCCAACAAGGCATTTTTTTCTCTATTCTATTGCCATTTAGAAAAATAAGATGAAGCTACTAATTTACTTTTTACATAATTGTTCAGTGCAATACAAACAGTAGCCTAAGTAGTGGATTGCTTGTAATTCTTGTTTAAATCCACCCGACTTGAGTTTCACTGATATAAATGTATGAACTGAACTAAAAAAGGGTTTACATTCTAACTCTTCATTTGTACTTAACTTTAGTATGTTCTGCTAACTGAACTCCAAGCTGTTCAGAAAATGTTCCAGTGTTGAAGTAGCGCATATGTGTCCAAGAGCCAATCATTGTGACTGACATCTAATTCTAAAATAAACCTGCAACCTTTGGACGTGCAAACGCTGTGCGCAGTCCGTCTGCCAAATTTCAAAACAACAACTTAAAAATAGAGATCTGGTTTGCTTCCAGTTTGTCAAAACACAGACTGTGAATATCATGGAAGAGGAGAAAAGCTGAAATATAATTTTTATACCCAAATAACAAGTGCTTGATGAACGCCAATGCAAAACAGTGAGGTCCCTAGAGAAAGAGAACTAGATCTAACCCACTAGGCATAAAACGGAGCACATTAGCAGTGACTAAATGACTTTGTTTACTGTGATGTGCTCTGTGTTTGTGTGTTTAGTGGTAATTTGTTGTCTGTGTGATCAATTTAAAATGTAAATTAATCTTCACTCACTAATGATACACTTGCTATTCTCTTGTGTGTAGAGGCTGAACATGTGCTGATTGTAGTTAGGCAAAAGAATCGCAGTCAGTAAGGTCTGAGCAGGATGTAAGACATTCTAACTCCTGCCTCACGTGTCAGTAAAGGGTGATTAGTTAACAATTAAGATTAGTAATAGGCTTTTATTGTTAATATACTGAAACAATAAGCCAAGAATTTATTTGACAACACCGTTGGAGGCAATTTTGAAGTGTGGGTGAGAGAACGTTTTAACAAGTTACACAACTGTCAAAAATATAAACAGGAAGTGTGAGTTATTTGTTAATTTCAGTCAATCAACACGACTTTGCTCCATCTCTAGTGTAGCAGTAGAACTATCTGCCACTTCAGTCTCTCCAGCTCTTCTTCTTCTCTTCTTCACCAATAGTTTCAGAGGTGAAGGAGAAATGTCTCTTAACAATTCTGATTTGTTTGCAAGGACTACACTAAACAACTAGGGTATTGATACTAACTATAGGCTCTGCTCTGTTTGAGGTTTTATTAGACTTTAATCTGTGTTATATTTGAACACAATTTAACCATAATGAACTGATTTAGCTGGAACTACAACAGTTAAGCTGATTTGTGCTCCCCCTCCTCAGAGTGATGTTACTGTAAATTATCAATACAATAAGAAAATCTTTATTATATAAGATCCAACAATGGCTCCAAGATAAAGGCCAAGTGATGCAGTGATGTATCCAGATGCTGAGGAAGATGAGATAATGCATGGCTGGGTGAGGTGAGACTGCATTGCCCTGTCAGATGGTGGAACTGAGTGAACCATGAACAAATATTGTTGAAAGGAAAATGGAAGGTGTTGTCAAAGAGGCCTTCCTCCTAAACCTATGTCAAGTTATTAAAACTTTTATACATTAATTTAATGCATTTTACTCATTTGTCTGTTTTTTATATATATATATATATATATATATATATATATATATATATATATATATATATATATATATATATATATATATATATATATATATATATATAAAACACCAATATATAAAAATGGAACCAAAGAAGCTATGTACTATGAACACCATACAACAGGTGTTCATAGTAGGTGTCAGCTTCCTGTTATACTAGTAGGCAACATTTTGACATTTTGAGGACTTTTCACATTCGAAAGATATCATACTTATTTAGTTTTAAATTGTTACTTGCTATGGCAACAGTCCTAATTTTTCATCATTTTGAAATCCATATATTTGAGGAGAAACTGATATGCAAAATATGGTTTAAAAAAGAGTGTTTTCTGTGTTACAGTGATTTAATTACTTTATATCATTTTAGTTTTGTCTTTCTGTTTTATCGCTTTCTTTGCTGTGGCCCCCCTTTCCTCCTCACTCAGTCAACAGTATGAGATAACACAACTTAATATGCCTTACGTGCAATTTAATTTGAGTTTGTTTGGTGTTGTCGTGGTGATGAGTGCGACAGGAGAAGCGGCTAAATGGAAAAGGATCTCTGTGGAGATTTGTGTTTGTATAACTGCCCAAATTGTGTTGAGCAGATGTGCAAATTGGTATCACACATTTCCGATCCACTAGAGAGTAAACAGTTTGTGTCCTCTGGAATGACAATTGTGACTTTATGAAACTGTCACAGCATCTAATTGTAAGTTAGCCACATAGTTTTGTGTAAATATATTTACTCAAAGGTCTGTATTGTTTCTGATGAGTTTAAAGGTGCAGCACTGTAGTTCATAATATAGTACAGAAACATACGCTTGATAACCTATTGCAGATTAGCATTAATTATATTAATTAATTAACCATTGGATTTAGTCTTGCTGTATTCATCCACTCCACTCTCGATGGTGGTAAGCTACTATTGTATCCACACCTGCCCTGTGGGAAAACTGACGGAAGCAAGGCTGCCCCTCTGACCACCACCGACACTCGCACACCACATGCCACATTTATACTAAGCAAGTGTCTTGCCTAAGGACACAACAACATAAGATGTTTTTAGACATTGTAATAGTAACTAGCACAAGGAAAACAAATGAATAGGCTACAGAGTAACAGTAAATTTAAATATGATTGCAATAAATTGTATGGTGGCAACTAAAGTTTGTACAGCTGATTAAAAGAGTGGAGGGTACATAGGTGTGACAACCTAAAGGGTAATTGATTCTTGTGAGATCCTGAGCAAAAGGACAATAAGGCGCAGTTCAAATGGCACACCTGGGAACACACAGAATACCAATCACAAAGTGCTAGGGCTGTGTGCCACAGGCCAAGCCTTTGCATTTCTCATGTTTGCTCTGTCTCTTCTAAGATTAATGGAAAAATGAACTTCCTGACTTTTGTAACTCAAGAATGGAAGTCACTCAGCTTTGGAGAGAATGCACAATAGCTAAGAATTAAAAATAAAATAAAGAAAGAAACACACACACCCTCAAATCGTCACAATTTTTCAGACCTTTGGATCAAGAACCACAAAAGTCTATATGGACCTATGAATGGTTTACCCACAGAGTTCAGTGCAAATTTCTATTGAATTCACCAAATGTGTTCCCAGCCAGAAATCCCAGTGGGCAGGCTCTGTAATTGTTCAAACAAATGGCAGACCTACAGTATACCAGTTAAAGGTCCTATATTACATTGACTCTTGTGCTTTAAGACAAGTTATAATGTTGTTACCTCCTCCAAAACATACCTGGAGTTGTGTTTAGTTTTGTTCACACATGTTTGAGTCTCTTTATTATTAGTCTGCCTACATCTCCCGAGCTCAAAATGCTCTGTTCCACCTTGCAATGTCATGGAACTGCAGTTTTCATGTTAACAGAAACCATTGCTGAAATCATCCAAATGATTCCTTGTGCTCTTAAAATACAGTGGAGCACTATGTGTATTACCATATAATATCACAAGGTGGAACAGAGTGTTTTCAGTCTGAGAGAAGAACTCAGCCTAAATATGCAGGATTTATGTGGTAAACATGTGTGAATGAAACATATACAACTCCAGGTATGTTTTTGATGAGGATACAATATTATATAGATCAGAAAATAACATAATATGGACCTTTTAATTAATTTGGGTATTCTTTTAGTCAGAATCTCAAAAATGATCAAAATGTGAAGACCTAATGAACCTAATTGGCCTAGAAGTATGTAGTTTGAAATCTATCACACCAGCAGTATATGGCGCAGAGCAGTTGAACAGTATTGTACAAAATCTCACTAAGCAAAAGGCCTAACTCCTGGTTGAAGGTGTAAGAGACTAGTGTCTTGATAGAAATGTTACCCTTTTGTTTGAGAGCATTTATAACAAAGTAATAAAAACTAAAAACTTGAAGACCACCAAAGAGTCAGTGAAGAGAAAGAATTTTACAGTCCAAAATTCAAACTCAAGTTGAGTCATTCAGTTGATTTTTGAGACAATTCTTGCAGCCCAACTCCAGTAGAGTTTTCTGGCTTTTCAGACCTTGATAATTTCCGTCTTCTATTTCACCCGAAGTTTTAAATACCTGTTGGGACTGTCAAGCACCAACAGTAATATAAGTTTTTCTTTTACTTTCCTTAAAACAAGACCGACTGATGAACTCACATCTCCTTTTATCACGCTCTCTCAAAAGCAAGAGATTGAGATGGCTGGGAAGGGAAATCTGAAGGATGTTGAAATTGCAGAGAAAAGGGCATATTTCTTAAACAGGTAAAGCAAAAGAGTTTATAGCAGACATGGAAAAAAAAACTGCTATATAGCCCATATTAGATTGAATGACGACGTGTTATGATGGTTTGAATTCACTCCAATTTTATCTGCCAATCTCGTGCTTTTTGTTGACTGTTCAGATGTAGGTGGCAGCCCGCTTTGTGAAGACGTGTGTCACTCAGCTCTCTGTCACATGCTGAGTTCTTTTTGAGTGGAAGTACTTCTTAGATAAATACATCGTTCAGTTCATTTGCAGTTCATTTATTTGTCCTTAAAGCTGGTTGGTGTTCAGTGAGGACTGTGCTGGAATGTCCTTATAAAGCATTACCTGCTCAGTACTATTCTCAATCAGGCGTTGGGTAGAGAAGTGGAGAAAATTGTGACATAGTACCTTTAATGTCTGTCAAGGTCAAAAGGAAGACATAACAATTGACCTGCTAAGTAAGGCTGCAACTAATGATTATTTTTGTCTAAAAATTACAGTCAAACAATTGTTTTACAGCAAGGACCATGCACCACAACAACAAATAATAAATCTTAAATGTATATTAGCAGAAGGCAGGATCACCTTTATGAATGCAGATGGTGCAAAGAGTAGATGGTTAGATGGGATGGGACTTCATATCTGCATTTCAGACTAGACAAACCACCTTCTTTTGGTTCTTATCAGTTAAAATAAAGAAGAGGAGGATAGGAATGAGTAAATTACAAAATTAAGATACTCTCTTGAGTGAGAGAATAGCAATGTTTGTGCATGTGCGTGCATATGTGTGTGTGTGTGTGTGTGTGTGTGTTGTGCTTTGGATCAAGATAGTACTATAATTCCACAAGTATAACTTGTTTAGTGATATTAGTGATAGGTTTTTTGTTTTTTTTTTACAAATTTGAAAATTGTGGTGCCCTGTTTTTCATTCTACAGCAGTGTAACCTAAAAATAGTCTGGTCAAGATGGGAAAAGGCTAAACTGAGATAAATGTGATGACTGGCAGATGACTCAGAGAGATTTCCACAGAGGATGGCATGGGAGAAAAGGAAACATATGGATGTGGACAGATTAAAAAAAAAAAAAGCTATGTATTTCAGTATTCTCTTTTTATTTCTTATTGTCCTTTATCCTCTTCTTAAGTCAGGGAGATGTTTGCTTAAAAAAGAAATGGCTCTGGCTGTGTATTTCTGTAAATCATTATTGAATTAAGACTACAATGTGAATGCTGCATTACATCATTAATATCCACTTCAGTTCTCACCGTTAAAAATAACCCGATAATAATTACTCATTTGTAATACCTTCTCCACCAAGAAATGATTAGGCCCTTTTTCCCACGCTTTGAGTCAATTATCTCACATCTGCACTGATCTGTGTCCTTGAGAATGCGATGGGATTCACAGTGCGATGTGTAAAATCAGAAAATAAACAGGGAAGTGTCTGACAGACCTTGTGCTGTAGGATCAGGGCCAATAGATTAGTAGACTGGTGGAAAAAAAACAGCTTTATCAAATATTGCTGGATTACACAGGAATAACACCATACTGTAGTATTTTATTCATTTATTTAATTATTTAGTCATGTAAAGTCTCTTCTAAGGATTATTTTAAATGGTGGGTCATATATGCATGTTAAGCAAAATGACAAAAAGGCACACCCATCCATCCATCCATCCATTTTCTCCCGCTTAATCCGGCTGGGTTGCGGGGGCAGCATGCTGCCCATTACTCTGTGCACCAGACCCAGACCCCTATGAGCCCCTCTGCAGGTGGTGAGCCCACAGGAGGGAGGAATTCTTTGACGGTTCTTGACTGTATACTGTTCATGGGGTGTTGCATGTTTTTGGTTGATGGGGGGAAACCGGAGTACCCGGAGGAAACCCATCCAGACACGGAGAGGAAACATGCAAACTCCACACAGAAAGGCCTGGGCGACCCGGGGATCGAACCCGTAACCTTCTTGCTGTGAGGCATGAGTGTTGCCACTCAGCCACCGTGCTGCCAAAAAAAAAAAAAAAAGCCACACAAATGATAATTAAAAACAAAACATGCCTCTGGTTCTATATCAGAACCAAAGCCAAATTTAGCAGAGTGATCAACTGGGTACCAGTACAACAAAATATAATTTCCAAACAACATCGCCGGAGATGGGCTCATGGCCTTAACTGAAGCACGCAAGTTTGTGGGACGAGCACGGCTCTATTAAAAGAAATGGTTAAGACACATCTAACAGAGTTAAAAAATGCACTTATTACTATTCCCTGTTTGTATTTTATGTTTCATTATAATTTATATGTGAATTTGATCATTTTGACATTTTATTTTGAAACCTGTCCTGGAAGGGGGTACTAAATCGTGGCCTTGAATTATTATTTTGTCCCCACGCGTTAACAGTTAATTCCCATGTTTTAGCCAATTCGTTCCTGCAAATTAAGAAATTAAGGATTATGTGCTATAAACCCTCCACATTGGCTAAACTGACATTTCATGAGTTGGGTAGGGGCCCACTGAAGCCTGACGCACCTCATTTCAATAAGTGTAAAGCACTTAGTGAGCTATTTTACGCAGACCATTAAAAAAAAAATTTAAGGTCGCACAGGCATCTGCTTATGGCTGGCACAATGACATTCAGGTAAACAAGACACCGAGAATAGCCTGAATTCAGTGTGGTGGGTGCATCTGACGGATATAATATCAACACTCAACAGTATTCTCCAAGTTAGCGTGCAGTTCACCTTGCTCCAGTTCTTGGTTTAGGTTCTTGTTTTCATCCAAAGAAAGTAATCCAAAAATGAATAACACCTGCCCTACGTTATCCAAATGAGTCTACACTCTGATCTTTAGGGCCACGGAAATAAAATGTAGATCCTGAATTGTGCTTGTTCCTGTCTTCAACACGTCCTTTAGCTCTTGGCTCTTGTTTGTGGGTTTGAAATAGTAATTCCAGTCTATTTCAAACCCACAAACACTTTAAGACAGAAACTGGTCCACCCAAAGAACAAAACACCGAGCCACAAGCAAAGCAATGCGGTCTACTCCAGTCAGTCTAGTGAAGACTGCAGTGAGCGCTACATTGGAGAAACAAAACAGTCACTTCACAAGAGGATGTACCAACACAGACGGGAGAGCCACAGTGGACCTCAGTCTGCCGTACATCTCCACCTAAAAGGACCTCAGTCTGCCGTACATCTCCACCTAAAAGGACCTCAGTCTGCCGTACATCTCCACCTAAAAGGACCTCAGTCTGCCGTACATCTCCACCTAAAAGCCACGGGCCACTCCTTTGAGGACTTGGCCTGAGAAAAGAACTGGTTTGAGAGGGGAGTTAAAGAGGCTATTTTTGTCAAGAAAGAGAATCCTTCCTTGAACAGAAATGGAGGTCTCAGATATCATCTATCTCCCATTTATAACTCTATCCTCAAACCTAAATCAAAACAAACAAAGAAAACAATAGGGCTAACCAGGTCAGGTCCAGAGGTGTGAAAACATCCATTATGGCCCTGAATGGTTATGCTAATATGACCCCACACTCACTGCATATTCAATAACTAGCTAACTACCAGAAACTACCAGAAACTGTAAACAAATAGGTGTGGTACTCTCTGAGTAATTTCATTGTAGTTAGTTCCTCCCTTCAGGCAGATATAAGACAGTGTCCGCCATCTGACCAAAACTTAAGAAGCAGCTTGGATGAGCTGCGAAACGTATTTGACCAATTAAACTTTTGTCCAGTTCACAAATTGAATTTCTCCTTTTCCCATGGGTTCTACCTGGACAACAGAGGGATTTTACACACATAATGAATCAGAGGTATGTCCAGAAGTCACTGATTTCACTGATCTGTTTCAACTTCCTTTGGATGAACTGGATACAATTTCCTCTTCTGAAGGCTGATCTATGTATGGAGGGACAAATGTCTCCCCTGCTAGCTTAAGGGATCTGGGGTTTTGACTTGCACCTCTTTCCATTATAAGTGACCCCGGGGGAGAAACCCATGAAAATGAGCTTACTGCCGTGGAACCTTTTAGTGATAATGTTGGTCGTCCTTGGTTGCCAAACTCACCGGCCCTCACACTCTGCTTCATCACGTGTTTGGACATCATCGCACTGAAAGTGAAACAATAAATTAATGTATGATTATTACAACAACAGCAGTTCACATGCTGTCTAGCATAAGTACAAGAAACCCCACATAAAGCAGGCTATGAAACAGACACGTACTAGTCACTGTCCTCATATAGGTGGGACATGGTGATGAAGGAGTGCTCCAAAGCCTGTTTTGGGGTCAATCTGAGAAGGGGGTTGACATTCAGCAGCCCTTTGAGGAAGTCCACAAACTCCAAGTGGTCCTCATACTCCTCTGGGTCATCTCCTGAGAACATCTGAAATCAAACAACAATAAGGGATGGTGTCAGATTTTCTTTTCTTAGTTCATTTAACCACTGTGTATTAGTCCTGCACAGTTTAGCTTGTTATTAATGCTGATGTTGATGCAACCTCCAAACATGAACTAAACTAAAACACATGCACCAGAGACTACAGGTGGAAATTAGCTCTAGTGCTACAACCTGGCACAGTGCATCTCTCCTGTTATGGTTGATGTATATTGTGCACTGTCCCTGTCTCATAAATAAACTAAATAAATAAATAAATAAATAAATAAAAATGTTTGCACTAATTTTTGATTTTGTCTGTTGGTTAGTTTTTCAAAACCTTTGAAGCACTCACATTGACCAAATCGTCCATGGTCTGCAGCTGTCTCTGGAGTGTAGTGGCCTGTCCTGGGTCTTGTCCAGTAACCCGTGTGTATTCCTCAGGCGTCAGGAGTCTCCATGTTGGCTCCAGTGTGTCCTCATCATTCTCCTGCTTAAAGTAACAGTTTGAGTATGCGCCATACTCAAGCAGGTAGTCAGGAGGCATTCCCAGCAGTTCCACCATCTTCTTCATCTGTGCAGTGACATAACATTAGCGGATAGTCCAACGGGGGATGCAGTACAAGTGAGAGGGAAGTACTATCTTACCGACTGATAATTGGAGCTAGGGAAAAGGTGTTGTCCAAGATAGAAGAAGGCCAAAGTACAGCCCAGGCCCCACATATCAATGGCCTCATCAAATATGTGACCCACATGCACCTCTGGAGCCCTGAGAAAGCACATGAGAATGCTGAAGTCACCAGTGTAAATAAAAATGATTGAATATTGGATGCATTGAACTTACCTGTATCCATCAGGCTGCTTATATAGCCCATGGCGCACCTTTTAGGTGAGAATGGCTAAACCAAAGTCAATGAGTTTGACTTTATAAGGCTGCAGATTCATGTTGGTCAACATGATGTTATCAGGCTTAAGGTCTGAATGGATCACACCAAGACCCTTCAGGCCGTCAAAGGCCACCAGGAGCTGCGGAAACAAGGAAGTCAATGAAGAAGTTTATTTGATGTGCCAGTCAACTGAACTTTTATTCTAACCATTTAACCTTATTACCAAATTACACAAGCTAACCAAATACTTATTGTTGCTACTGTGATATTTAACAATTCAAACAGATTAACTCCACATACCTGCTGGGCTATGGCCCGTAGTGAGCGCCTGTAGTCTATGAGGTAGTCCCACAGACTGATGTCCAACATCTCAAAAACCAGACAGGGGAAGCCCGAATAGTCAAAGAGCTCTTTGAACTGGACCATGTTACAGCGTTCACGGTCCAGCTCCCCGATGATATTTAGCATATGAATGTAATGATTAATTAATTAATTAATTAATTAATGTGTTGTACAAACGTGGACCTTGTTGTTGTGTTCACATTAGTGCCTTGTAACACAGGCAGAGCTGACAACCACAGATTCTCCCTCCTTTGCATATTAACCATGTCTGCTTGCATATGCTGTATGTAAGCAGACATGTGGTTGTTCTTGGTGTCTTGTTTACCCAAATGTCATTGTGCCAGTCATAAGCAGGCAGCGAGCATGAGATCGCATCCTAAATAGACAAATTGGTAAACGTGGTAACAAACTGCTAAAGCATGGGAATTAAATTATAATTCGAGGCCATGATTTAGTACCATTTTTGCACATGTCATTAGGCGGGCTCGGTATCCTCTTGATGTGGGGGAGCAGGGGATCTACTCCGAGATGATATTTCACACCATTTCACCACCTCGCTCTGCAAAAGAAACTCAGAAAAAACATTAGTAACCCCCCTCCCCCCAACTCCACCTGTATACTGACATGTGATTCTTGTGCTCTAGTTTACATAGATCCATTTTGCTTCTTGTGTAGTCTAAACCTTGATTATAGGCTACACAAGAAGCAGTCTAAACCTTGAGTATAGACTACTAACCAACAGAGGAATTGTCTTCCCTCCTTGGCTTGGGCCACTTAAAATCCATCAGATTTCTTACGCTTCTGGGGCCATGTTGCGGGGACACAAGTGTAAGCTGGGACTCCCAGACTTCCCTCACCCCAGACAATAGTCCCTCCAGGTTTTATTCGGGTTCTCCTTCTGCAGGGGGACATGCCCAAAAGACCTCGACAGTCCCCATCCTGCTTATATCCTCTAAATTAGGTACTTCTCTACTAGGTCTAGTAGACCACATGTGTAAGTCTCTGACTTACACATGTGGTCTAGTAGAGAAGTACCACATGTGTAAGTCAGAGACTTACACATGTGGTCCAGAGACAAGGAGCCATGACAAGACACATGTGATCTTCTGCCCTTTAGGTGGCAGGACTCAAATTAATCTGTGTTAGAAGAAATATGTTCTGGTACTCAGCTGTTCCTGGAATTCAACATGAAAACCTGTGTCTCTGCCTAATGAACCAGAGCAAAAGGAGAAATTCAATTTGTCAACTGGACAAAAGTTTATTTGGTTGAATACGTTTCACAGCTCATCCAAGCTGCTTCTTCAGTTTTGGTCAGACACCGGTGGACACTGTCTTATATCTTCCTGAAGGGAGGAGCTAATTACAATGAAATTACTCTGAGACTACCACACCTATTTGTTTGCAGTTTCTGTTAGTTAGCTAGGCCTATTGAGTATGCAGTGAGTGTGGGGTCTTATTAGCATAACCATTCAGGGCTTTAGGTTTGAGGATAGAGTTATAAATGGGAGACAGATGATGTCTGAGACCTCCATTTCTGTTCAAGGAAGGATTCTCTTTCTTGACAAAAACAGCATCTTTAACTCCCCTCTCAAAGCAGTTCTTTTCTCTGGCTAAGATCTGTACCTCACTATCCTCAAAGGAGTGCCCCATGGCTTTTAGGTGGAGATGTATGACAGACTGAGGTCCTTTTAGGTGGAGATGTACGGCAGACTGAGGTCCACTGTGGCTCTTTCATCTATGTTGGTACATTCTCTTGTGAAGTGACTGTTTTGTTTCTCCAGTGTAGCGCTCACTGCAGTCTTCACTAGACTGACTGGAGTAGACCGCATTGCTTTGCTTGTGGCTTGGTGTTTTGTCCTTTGGGTGGACCAGTTTCTGTCTTAAAGTGTTTGTGGGTTTGAAATAGTAATTCCAGTCTATTTCAAACCCACAAACACTTTAAGACAAACCCACAAACACTTTAAGACAGAAACTGGTCCACCCAAAGAACAAAACACCGAGCCACAAGCAAAGCAATGCGGTCTACTCCAGTCAGTCTAGTGAAGACTGCAGTGAGCGCTACATTGGAGAAACAAAACAGCCACTTCACAAGAGGATGTACCAACACAGACGGGAGAGCCATAGTGGACTTCAGTCTGCCGTACATCTCCACCTAAAAGGACCTCAGTCTGTCGTACATCTCCACCTAAAAGCCATGGGGCACTCCTTTGAGGATAGTGAGGTACAGATCTTAGCCAGAGAAAAGAACTGCTTTGAGAGGGGAGTTAAAGAGGCTATTTTTGTCAAGAAAGAGAATCCTTCCTTGAACAGAAATGGAGGTCTCAGATATCATCTATCTCCCATTTATAACTCTATCCTCAAACCTAAATCAAAACAAACAAAGAAAACAATAGGGCTAACCAGGTCAGGTCCAGAGGTGTGAAAACATCCATTATGGCCCTGAATGGTTATGCTAATATGACCCCACACTCACTGCATATTCAATAACTAGCTAACTACCAGAAACTACCAGAAACTGTAAACAAATAGGTGTGGTACTCTCTGAGTAATTTCATTGTAGTTAGTTCCTCCCTTCAGGCAGATATAAGACAGTGTCCGCCATCTGACCAAAACTTAAGAAGCAGCTTGGATGAGCTGCGAAACGTATTTGACCAATTAAACTTTTGTCCAGTTCACAAATTGAATTTCTCCTTTTCCCATGGGTTCTACCTGGACAACAGAGGGATTTTACACACATAATGAATCAGAGGTATGTCCAGAAGTCACTGATTTCACTGATCTGTTTCAACTTCCTTTGGATGAACTGGATACAATTTCCTCTTCTGAAGGCTGATCTATGTATGGAGGGACAAATGTCTCCCCTGCTAGCTTAAGGGATCTGGGGTTTTGACTTGCACCTCTTTCCATTATAAGTGACCCCGGGGGAGAAACCCATGAAAATGAGCTTACTGCCGTGGAACCTTTTAGTGATAATGTTGGTCGTCCTTGGTTGCCAAACTCACCGGCCCTCACACTCTGCTTCATCACGTGTTTGGACATCATCGCACTGAAAGTGAAACAATAAATTAATGTATGATTATTACAACAACAGCAGTTCACATGCTGTCTAGCATAAGTACAAGAAACCCCACATAAAGCAGGCTATGAAACAGACACGTACTAGTCACTGTCCTCATATAGGTGGGACATGGTGATGAAGGAGTGCTCCAAAGCCTGTTTTGGGGTCAATCTGAGAAGGGGGTTGACATTCAGCAGCCCTTTGAGGAAGTCCACAAACTCCAAGTGGTCCTCATACTCCTCTGGGTCATCTCCTGAGAACATCTGAAATCAAACAACAATAAGGGATGGTGTCAGATTTTCTTTTCTTAGTTCATTTAACCACTGTGTATTAGTCCTGCACAGTTTAGCTTGTTATTAATGCTGATGTTGATGCAACCTCCAAACATGAACTAAACTAAAACACATGCACCAGAGACTACAGGTGGAAATTAGCTCTAGTGCTACAACCTGGCACAGTGCATCTCTCCTGTTATGGTTGATGTATATTGTGCACTGTCCCTGTCTCATAAATAAACTAAATAAATAAATAAATAAATAAATAAAAATGTTTGCACTAATTTTTGATTTTGTCTGTTGGTTAGTTTTTCAAAACCTTTGAAGCACTCACATTGACCAAATCGTCCATGGTCTGCAGCTGTCTCTGGAGTGTAGTGGCCTGTCCTGGGTCTTGTCCAGTAACCCGTGTGTATTCCTCAGGCGTCAGGAGTCTCCATGTTGGCTCCAGTGTGTCCTCATCATTCTCCTGCTTAAAGTAACAGTTTGAGTATGCGCCATACTCAAGCAGGTAGTCAGGAGGCATTCCCAGCAGTTCCACCATCTTCTTCATCTGTGCAGTGACATAACATTAGCGGATAGTCCAACGGGGGATGCAGTACAAGTGAGAGGGAAGTACTATCTTACCGACTGATAATTGGAGCTAGGGAAAAGGTGTTGTCCAAGATAGAAGAAGGCCAAAGTACAGCCCAGGCCCCACATATCAATGGCCTCATCAAATATGTGACCCACATGCACCTCTGGAGCCCTGAGAAAGCACATGAGAATGCTGAAGTCACCAGTGTAAATAAAAATGATTGAATATTGGATGCATTGAACTTACCTGTATCCATCAGGCTGCTTATATAGCCCATGGCGCACCTTTTAGGTGAGAATGGCTAAACCAAAGTCAATGAGTTTGACTTTATAAGGCTGCAGATTCATGTTGGTCAACATGATGTTATCAGGCTTAAGGTCTGAATGGATCACACCAAGACCCTTCAGGCCGTCAAAGGCCACCAGGAGCTGCGGAAACAAGGAAGTCAATGAAGAAGTTTATTTGATGTGCCAGTCAACTGAACTTTTATTCTAACCATTTAACCTTATTACCAAATTACACAAGCTAACCAAATACTTATTGTTGCTACTGTGATATTTAACAATTCAAACAGATTAACTCCACATACCTGCTGGGCTATGGCCCGTAGTGAGCGCCTGTAGTCTATGAGGTAGTCCCACAGACTGATGTCCAACATCTCAAAAACCAGACAGGGGAAGCCCGAATAGTCAAAGAGCTCTTTGAACTGGACCATGTTACAGCGTTCACGGTCCAGCTCCCCGATGATATTTAGCATATGAATGTAATGATTAATTAATTAATTAATTAATTAATGTGTTGTACAAACGTGGACCTTGTTGTTGTGTTCACATTAGTGCCTTGTAACACAGGCAGAGCTGACAACCACAGATTCTCCCTCCTTTGCATATTAACCATGTCTGCTTGCATATGCTGTATGTAAGCAGACATGTGGTTGTTCTTGGTGTCTTGTTTACCCAAATGTCATTGTGCCAGTCATAAGCAGGCAGCGAGCATGAGATCGCATCCTAAATAGACAAATTGGTAAACGTGGTAACAAACTGCTAAAGCATGGGAATTAAATTATAATTCGAGGCCATGATTTAGTACCATTTTTGCACATGTCATTAGGCGGGCTCGGTATCCTCTTGATGTGGGGGAGCAGGGGATCTACTCCGAGATGATATTTCACACCATTTCACCACCTCGCTCTGCAAAAGAAACTCAGAAAAAACATTAGTAACCCCCCTCCCCCAACTCCACCTGTATACTGACATGTGATTCTTGTGCTCTAGTTTACATAGATCCATTTTGCTTCTTGTGTAGTCTAAACCTTGATTATAGGCTACACAAGAAGCAGTCTAAACCTTGAGTATAGACTACTAACCAACAGAGGAATTGTCTTCCCTCCTTGGCTTGGGCCACTTAAAATCCATCAGATTTCTTACGCTTCTGGGGCCATGTTGCGGGGACACAAGTGTAAGCTGGGACTCCCAGACTTCCCTCACCCCAGACAATAGTCCCTCCAGGTTTTATTCGGGTTCTCCTTCTGCAGGGGGACATGCCCAAAAGACCTCGACAGTCCCCATCCTGCTTATATCCTCTAAATTAGGTACTTCTCTACTAGGTCTAGTAGACCACATGTGTAAGTCTCTGACTTACACATGTGGTCTAGTAGAGAAGTACCACATGTGTAAGTCAGAGACTTACACATGTGGTCCAGAGACAAGGAGCCATGACAAGACACATGTGATCTTCTGCCCTTTAGGTGGCAGGACTCAAATTAATCTGTGTTAGAAGAAATATGTTCTGGTACTCAGCTGTTCCTGGAATTCAACATGAAAACCTGTGTCTCTGCCTAATGAACCAGAGCAAAAGGAGAAATTCAATTTGTCAACTGGACAAAAGTTTATTTGGTTGAATACGTTTCACAGCTCATCCAAGCTGCTTCTTCAGTTTTGGTCAGACACCGGTGGACACTGTCTTATATCTTCCTGAAGGGAGGAGCTAATTACAATGAAATTACTCTGAGACTACCACACCTATTTGTTTGCAGTTTCTGTTAGTTAGCTAGGCCTATTGAGTATGCAGTGAGTGTGGGGTCTTATTAGCATAACCATTCAGGGCTTTAGGTTTGAGGATAGAGTTATAAATGGGAGACAGATGATGTCTGAGACCTCCATTTCTGTTCAAGGAAGGATTCTCTTTCTTGACAAAAACAGCATCTTTAACTCCCCTCTCAAAGCAGTTCTTTTCTCTGGCTAAGATCTGTACCTCACTATCCTCAAAGGAGTGCCCCATGGCTTTTAGGTGGAGATGTATGACAGACTGAGGTCCTTTTAGGTGGAGATGTACGGCAGACTGAGGTCCACTGTGGCTCTTTCATCTATGTTGGTACATTCTCTTGTGAAGTGACTGTTTTGTTTCTCCAGTGTAGCGCTCACTGCAGTCTTCACTAGACTGACTGGAGTAGACCGCATTGCTTTGCTTGTGGCTTGGTGTTTTGTCCTTTGGGTGGACCAGTTTCTGTCTTAAAGTGTTTGTGGGTTTGAAATAGTAATTCCAGTCTATTTCAAACCCACAAACACTTTAAGACAAACCCACAAACACTTTAAGACAGAAACTGGTCCACCCAAAGAACAAAACACCGAGCCACAAGCAAAGCAATGCGGTCTACTCCAGTCAGTCTAGTGAAGACTGCAGTGAGCGCTACATTGGAGAAACAAAACAGCCACTTCACAAGAGGATGTACCAACACAGACGGGAGAGCCATAGTGGACTTCAGTCTGCCGTACATCTCCACCTAAAAGGACCTCAGTCTGCCGTACATCTCCACCTAAAAGGACCTCAGTCTGTCGTACATCTCCACCTAAAAGCCATGGGGCACTCCTTTGAGGATAGTGAGGTACAGATCTTAGCCAGAGAAAAGAACTGCTTTGAGAGGGGAGTTAAAGAGGCTATTTTTGTCAAGAAAGAGAATCCTTCCTTGAACAGAAATGGAGGTCTCAGATATCATCTATCTCCCATTTATAACTCTATCCTCAAACCTAAATCAAAACAAACAAAGAAAACAATAGGGCTAACCAGGTCAGGTCCAGAGGTGTGAAAACATCCATTATGGCCCTGAATGGTTATGCTAATATGACCCCACACTCACTGCATATTCAATAACTAGCTAACTACCAGAAACTACCAGAAACTGTAAACAAATAGGTGTGGTACTCTCTGAGTAATTTCATTGTAGTTAGTTCCTCCCTTCAGGCAGATATAAGACAGTGTCCGCCATCTGACCAAAACTTAAGAAGCAGCTTGGATGAGCTGCGAAACGTATTTGACCAATTAAACTTTTGTCCAGTTCACAAATTGAATTTCTCCTTTTCCCATGGGTTCTACCTGGACAACAGAGGGATTTTACACACATAATGAATCAGAGGTATGTCCAGAAGTCACTGATTTCACTGATCTGTTTCAACTTCCTTTGGATGAACTGGATACAATTTCCTCTTCTGAAGGCTGATCTATGTATGGAGGGACAAATGTCTCCCCTGCTAGCTTAAGGGATCTGGGGTTTTGACTTGCACCTCTTTCCATTATAAGTGACCCCGGGGGAGAAACCCATGAAAATGAGCTTACTGCCGTGGAACCTTTTAGTGATAATGTTGGTCGTCCTTGGTTGCCAAACTCACCGGCCCTCACACTCTGCTTCATCACGTGTTTGGACATCATCGCACTGAAAGTGAAACAATAAATTAATGTATGATTATTACAACAACAGCAGTTCACATGCTGTCTAGCATAAGTACAAGAAACCCCACATAAAGCAGGCTATGAAACAGACACGTACTAGTCACTGTCCTCATATAGGTGGGACATGGTGATGAAGGAGTGCTCCAAAGCCTGTTTTGGGGTCAATCTGAGAAGGGGGTTGACATTCAGCAGCCCTTTGAGGAAGTCCACAAACTCCAAGTGGTCCTCATACTCCTCTGGGTCATCTCCTGAGAACATCTGAAATCAAACAACAATAAGGGATGGTGTCAGATTTTCTTTTCTTAGTTCATTTAACCACTGTGTATTAGTCCTGCACAGTTTAGCTTGTTATTAATGCTGATGTTGATGCAACCTCCAAACATGAACTAAACTAAAACACATGCACCAGAGACTACAGGTGGAAATTAGCTCTAGTGCTACAACCTGGCACAGTGCATCTCTCCTGTTATGGTTGATGTATATTGTGCACTGTCCCTGTCTCATAAATAAACTAAATAAATAAATAAATAAAAATGTTTGCACTAATTTCTGATTTTGTCTGTTGGTTAGTTTTTCAAAACCTTTGAAGCACTCACATTGACCAAATCGTCCATGGTCTGCAGCTGTCTCTGGAGTGTAGTGGCCTGTCCTGGGTCTTGTCCAGTAACCCGTGTGTATTCCTCAGGCGTCAGGAGTCTCCATGTTGGCTCCAGTGTGTCCTCATCATTCTCCTGCTTAAAGTAACAGTTTGAGTATGCGCCATACTCAAGCAGGTAGTCAGGAGGCATTCCCAGCAGTTCCACCATCATCTTCATCTGTGCAGTGACATAACATTAGCGGATAGTCCAACGGGGGATGCAGTACAAGTGAGAGGGAAGTACTATCTTACCGACTGATAATTGGAGCTAGGGAAAAGGTGTTGTCCAAGATAGAGGAAGGCCAAAGTACAGCCCAGGCCCCACATATCAATGGCCTCATCAAATATGTGACCCACATGCACCTCTGGAGCCCTGAGAAAGCACATGAGAATGCTGAAGTCACCAGTGTAAATAAAAATGATTGAATATTGGATGCATTGAACTTACCTGTATCCATCAGGCTGCTTATATAGCCCATGGCGCACCTTTGAGGTGAGAATGGCTAAACCAAAGTCAATGAGTTTGACTTCATAAGGCTGCAGATTCATGTTGGTCAACATGATGTTATCAGGCTTAAGGTCTGAATGGATCACACCAAGACCCTTCAGGCCGTCAAAGGCCACCAGGAGCTGCGGAAACAAGGAAGTCAATGAAGAAGTTTATTTGATGTGCCAGTCAACTGAACTTTTATTCTAACCATTTAACCTTATTACCAAATTACACAAGCTAACCAAATACTTATTGTTGCTACTGTGATATTTAACAATTCAAACAGATTAACTCCACATACCTGCCGGGCTATGGCCCGTAGCTCACATGGAGCGAGTGAGCGCCTGTAGTCTATGAGGTAGTCCCACAGACTGATGTCCAGCATCTCAAAAACCAGACAGGGGAAGCCCGAATAGTCAAAGAGCTCTTTGAACTGGACCATGTTATAGCGTTCACAGTCCAGCTCCCCGATGATATTTAGCATGGCCACCTGCAGAAGGCAACACGCATTTAGACATGTTCTATGTTTATCTGAATTTAGACAAAATCATGAAAAGGGAAAAGAGTTTCTTACTTCGTCCTCAGCCTCTTTGAAAGCAGAAGGATTCTTCATCATTTTAATAGCCACCCGCTCTTTGGTCTTGATGTTTTGGCACTCAACAACAAATCCAAAAAATCCTTCACCCAGATGCCTCAGCACAGAGTAGGTGGCAGTGTTTCCATGAATCTCCTGACCCACCTCAAACACCTGACAGTCTGAGAAATTGATTACAGTTTCCTCACTAGAATGCACTAGTACATCTCTAACTTCACCCAAAGACCAGGAGGCATGGCTACACACCTGCGATCTTATACCATTTAAAATAGGGCTGTCAATGGTTAGACTATGTGACCCACCCAATCTTTTGCCTTTCGTGTGTTTTGGGTTCTCTACCTCAGAAACAGGAATTTTATTGATAGGGGAACTGTTTACAATTTCCCCACTAGAAATCTCTTGCAAACATGAGTCTCTACCTAACGAACCAAGTGCACGGACCGTTATCTCTGTTTTCTCAGATATTTTTCTAATTTGTTGGGGGGAACTGATTACAAGTTCCTCTTGTAAAGGCCAAAATATGTGCAGAGGGACATATGTCTCCCCTGCAGGTTTGTGGGTGCCAGGGTTATAACTGGCACCTCTTTCTTTAGGGCTGGTAGAACTTTCAAGTTCTAGTAACTTAGAGCTCTGGGTTAATTGTTCCAATGGTTTGGCTGAAAGACAAAAAAGTGATTCAGGGGGAGGGAGCAAGGAAAACCTGCTGGAACTTTTGTGCTGGGCTTCTCCTGGAGATGCTGTTGGTCGTCCTCCTTTGACAATTATACTCTGCTTCATCACAGTTTTGGACATCATTGCACTGAAAATTCAACAAAAAATTAATTAATGACAGTTACAACAACATTATTATTAAGGTACTTTGGCCTCCACAGGTCATTTAGCACAATTCCAAGAAATCACACATAAACCAGGATGTGTTAAGGCTATGAAACAGACACGTACTAGTCACTGTCCTCATATTGGTGGGACATGGTGATGAAGGAGTGCTCCAAAGCCTGTTTTGGGGTCAATCTGAGAAGGGGGTTGACATTCAGCAGCCCTTTGAGGAAGTCCACAAACTCCAAGTGGTCCTCATACTCCTCTGGGTCATCTACTGGGAACATCTGAAATCAAACAATGGTAAGGGTCAGATTTTCTATTGTTAGTTTATTTAACTAATGTGTCTTTCTTTAGCACTAGTTTTTGTTATCATGTGTTGGTCATTTATGGAAAACTTTTGAAGCACTCACATCAGCCATATTGTCAATGATGTGCAGCTGTGTCTGGATTGTAGAGGCCTGTCCAGGCTTTTGTTGGGTGACCCATGTGTATTCCTCAGGCGTCAGGAGTCTCCATGTTGGCTCCAGTGTGTCCTCATCATCCTCCTGCTTAAAGTAACAGTTTGAGTATGCGCCATACTCAAGCAGGTAGTCAGGAGGCATTCCCAGCAGTTCCACCATCATCTTCATCTGTGCAGTGACATAACATTAGCGGATAGTCCAAAGGGGGCTGCAGTACAAGTGAGAGGGAAGTACTATCTTACCGACTGATAATTGGAGCTAGGGAAAAGGTGTTGTCCAAGATAGAAGAAGGCCAAAGTACAGCCCAGGCCCCACATATCAATGGCCTCATCAAATATGTGACCCACATGCACCTCTGGAGCCCTGAGAAAGCACATGAGAATGCTGAAGTCACCAGTGCAAATAAAAATTACTGAATATTGGATGCATTGAACTTACCTGTATCCATCAGGCTGCTTATATAGCCCATGGCACACCTTTGAGGTGAGAATGGCTAAACCAAAGTCAATGAGTTTGACTTCATAAGGCTGCAGATTCATGTTGGTCAACATGATGTTATCAGGCTTAAGGTCTGAATGGATCACACCAAGACCCTTCAGGCCATCAAAGGCCACCAGGAGCTGCAGAGACAAAGGCAATGAGAATATTTTTATGTGTACAAAATGTTATTAAAAAAAACTTGCCAAATCACTTAAAGCCATAGAAATGTGCCGTTGGAAGCCTTTTCTATGTTACATATATCGTATCTCATAGTGTAAACAGAATAACTCCACATACCTGCTGGGCTATGGCCCGTAGTTCACATGGAGTGAGCAAGCGCCTGCAGTCTATGAGGTAGTCCCACAGACTGATGTCCAACATCTCAAACACCAGACAGGGAAGGCCCAAGTGGTTGAAGCATTCTTTGAACTGGACCATGTTATACAGTTCACAGTCCAGCTTCCTGATGATGTTTAGCATGGCCACCTGCAGAAGATAACATGCATTTAGACATGTTCTGTGTTCATCTGGACTTAGACAAAATCATGACAAATGACTTCAGCTTACTTCATATTCAGCCTCTTTGATGGCCGAACGATTCTTCATCATTTTAACAGCCACTCGCTCTTTGGTCTCCATGTTTTGGCACTCGACCACATATCCAAAAGAGCCTTTACCCAGATGCCTCAGCACAGAGTAGGTGGCAGTGTTTCCATGAATCTCCTGACCCATGATTATGTCTGAATACAAAGAGAAAAGAAATATGTCAGATCATCAGCATAACCAAAGAAAGGCAAGTGCAAGTCAAGTTCCAAATCCATGCTTTGAGTTTCAAGTCCTTATTTACAAGACTGTATTTTTTTTTAATCAAATTACAGTATACACCTCTTATTAAACCTGATTTGCAAGTCTACACCACATATTAATACTACATAAGAAATAAGACAATACAGAATAACATTGCAAGCCTTTAAAGGAGGAAAAAAGGGGAAAAGTTGCACAAAATCCTTCATCCTCCATGACAAGGATGAATATTACCTTTTATGCTCTTAAATGTATGTCAAACTGGAGGTAAACTTGTGCAGATTTAACATTTTACACCTATTTTGTTTTAAAACAAAATATATTTTCTAAAATGATCTCAAAATTGTACTTGCACTTGCACTTGACTACCATTTTGCCATACTGTCTGTTTAAAACATATCTCTGTGTTGACTTACCGTTAATATCTACGTGTAATGCCATCTCTTTACAGCTAAAAGTACACTACAATTGTGTAAAATAAAGTTGAAACTAAATGTATTCCTAGAGCAAAAAAGTGTGGCTTTCTCGACTGAAGGTATGTTAAAAGTGAGCTGTTGAACTGGCTGCAACACACTTATCAAAGTGTGTTCTAGAACTGGCTGACAGACCGTTACCATGGGGACGGTGATGCGTTGTACTAATAAATTCAGAACAGTGGTAACCGTGGGCAACGATTTACCTGTGATATCTGAAGAAGAATAATTAATTAGTTTAGTTGATAAAATGTAAAGTAGCAAAAAAATCTGAATTGTATTTTACCTCTACTAGTATACACTCTTATAAATCGCTTGCATTTGCTTCATCCTTTATGTCATAAATCATGTAATGTTCCCCTTTAAATGCATTTCACGTGTAAAATACATTTAAATTGCTTGCTTCATTTAGTTGACAGATACAAACAAATTTACTCATAGGATTTTGGATGTCTTATTTGGTATTTACATCCAAGCGAAATTAAACATTCAAATTTTTTGCAGTTAAAACTTTAATAAATCAGGTTTAGAATAAGACATCGACTAATCCTGTACTGTAATCTTTATGCCCATGTAGAAGGAAAAAATGTGAGATTAATTTGCTAAATTCTATATAAATCTATGGATGCAAGTTGATTAAATGAAATAATAAAACAGAACAAAACACCTGGTGTGGATTGGACAATGCTGTTTGTATATGAAAGCTTATGTTCAGAGAGTAAATACATTAGATGTGCCTGTTAGTAGTGTCTCACCTTAAAAAAAACAAATGCATTTGTTTTGTTTTACTCTTATTTAGTTATGCACTGTAAGATTACAACATGTCCCATGAAGGTGTATGAATCTTTATATCTAGTTTTGTCAGTGCATACAGCCTATCCATCTGACAGCCTGCTCTATCTCTGATCCCACACTGAGCAGAGCAGGATGTGCACATTTGCATGAAATTGAAGTGGAGACCACCAGTGAGCAGCCTGATTTCATCTAAATGACACAGATCGCAGAAATATTACCAAGTCAAGCATAGAATACTTATCAGCATAGTCCTGCATGGTGTTCACTGTCAAATCACTTATTTATTCAGACATACAGTGTTAGTTTACATTCTAAAAACAGGGATGCAAAAGTCCACAGAAAATCATCTTACATCGCATATAGGCCGGAGATAAACCTCAATTACAGCAGTCTTTGTAATAAAAAACTTATATACACTTCTATCACACACACTTTAACTTTAGATCTGAAATTAAGATCTAAAGTTCTGTTAAAATTGATGTATACTGTATATGTAAAAACAGCTGACATAAGTGGCAGTGGGTATTATTGTGATAAGCAAAAATGAAAATCCATGTGGCTAATGTCAAGCTACGTCAGTGTCACAAATCTGTTAATGTTCATGTTACTGCTATAACTAGGGATCATCTAATATAGATTATTTTTCCCAACCAAGATAGATTTTGATTTTCAATATTTGTTGCTGTTGTATTCAGCCAATATCTGCCTTTTTTATTTTATTTATGACAAGGCCCAAATTTAAAGTAAAGTTGTACTTAAGTTCTCAAATTAACTTTTTTCTTTAAAACTTATTACAAAATATATTTTCTTAAATACAATTTGTTGTACTTTTTATGATGATTGTGTAAACATGGCCACATCATTAAATTAATTGCTCTTCAGTTTCTATTATAAACAAAATAGAAAAAATAGGCTATATTGGGAAATTATGCCAATACCGCACTGATACTAGCACCAATTATTATCTATAGCTAATTATTAATTTTACTGTATGGCTATTACTGCACAGTGTTGGGAAGTAAATGAATACATGTACCGAGAATACTTATTCTGAATACTAATTTTGAATAACTATATCCTGGTACAGTTACTCTTTCATTTAGTATTCAGAATACAGTTACTTTTCTAAAATCAAAGGAATACATTATGGTATTTGATCATGTAATATAGGCTTAAAATGGCACAGAATCAGAGAGAAACAGAAAATATTGCGCTTGCGTTGAGTGCAGGTATGATTCAGAATACAGTGTTCTGATTGGCCCATGTATCAGAATACATTTGAATCCAGGTATTCAGTATTCTGTAACTAAATACATTTTACATACAAGTATTCTTCCCGCATCTCTGCATTCAGACCACAATGAAGGTCACTTAAAAAAATTAAAAAATAAATAAAAATAATTCTAGTCTTCTTTCTTCATCCACACATACAGTAGCTGAATCCATTGATCTATCAGGAACAACCCAGTCCTAATGTTTGTAAATTTAAAAAGAAAAATCATTACAGGAAGTCTGAATATACCGACAATATTAGTCTGCCTTACATAAGACACTGTGGGAAACTCCTCACCCTGCTCTCCAGACAGGCCCCTTTATCGATCGCATTTCCATCTCTGATATTAAAAAGGGCTAGCACACACTCACATGAGACTATTTCCTGTCTTAATCAGCTTCTCTGTACTAAGTAGGAACTCTGATGGACCCTGAATAATTGGGCGCGGGCTAATAATCACGCTGCTGACAGAAACTTATTAAAGGTGTCGCAAATGGCCGCCCTGGTATCGATTATGGATTTGCCAGTGTGAGATGGCACCACTGTAGAGACTAATCCTCCAGCACAAGTGCCAGAATCCACAGCCACAAAGGGCCATGGTTGTTTTCAGTGGTTTCCAACTGACAGTTCAGAGAAGCAAGTCCAAAATGCAATAGTGGACATTGCAGAAAAATACTAAAAATAACTCCCTTTGGTGCCCAAGGGTAGGCTCCACCCAGCACCAAATAATGCACTCACACATCATATTTAGAAAAGGTGGGTGAAGTGTCTTGACCATGGAAACAACCACAGTTTGCACTGTGTAAGAATTAGGGGTGAAACAGTAATCTGAATAATCGTTGTGACAATTCGACTATTAAATTTATTGTTAACTGTACTTCGATAATTGTAATTATCTGGGTTAAAACACACGGCAAAAAGCAGCAATATTAAATATATTTTTTTTAAAAACAAAACACTTTCTGGTCTATCCTATATCATATATACCTTGATTAAAAATAATAATAATACAATATAAATAATTGTTTGATTAGTCAACTAATCAAAAAAGTAATTGCTGACTGGTTTCAGACGTATTTTTGTGAATGTTTTAAATTACTACACCACTCCCACCCTTTGCTTTAGAACATAAATTGTTAAGCATTAAAAATAGACAAAAATAGAAAGTAACTCTAAAACAGATCCATCAAATGTTTGCTGAGTTAAAATTAGGAATGAACAAAGACATACTTATTCGCAATAGCACAAAAAGTAAGTCATTTTAGTAGTCCAATCCTACCCAGATGAGCTAATTCGACATTCTTTGTAATCATAGGTGAGAAAACACTGGTGTGGTATACCTCACACGTCTCTTGCCTGACCTGCTGTGAACTGATCCTTATAGCCTGGATTATCCTAAAGGCCAACCACTCTGCCAGGCTGTCCAAAATGCGGTCAGAGCAACAACTTTAATTGGCCTGGAAATAGCCAAGGGGACTAGGCAGGATCCGGGGGTGAGCGTGCTGAGGAGGAGGGCTAAACCAGCAGGAAGCCAGGTTTTAGACAGACCACGAATCTCATGTGCCTGGAGAAGATAGGATCAGTCTCAGTCCAGTGCCAGCAATTTGGGCTGTTTCTGTGGGGAACAGTCACTTGGACAGCAGCTGCACAGGGTCCAAGTTGTGCTCCAGTTTCAGTTCCCTTATGATAGTTTTAGCGATGACAGAGTATCTATTTTTATGGTGTTGTGAGAAGAAATCATAATTTTATGATTATTCACAATTGCATGACCAGAACCATTTTCTGGATGATGTGAAGTTTAATTGCCAGATTTAAAAAAGTGCTTTACGTGTTTACTTGTAGAGCAGATTAAAATGAAATCCATGTTTGAAGTCTATACTTCTAAAATTATTATCATTTATTAGTTGTTACTAGTTGATTGTATTGTGACCTGAGTAACCATGATTATTGATTAACTGAATAATCTTGAAAAAGATCTTGATAAAGCCTTGTGTAAAATCCCTCAGTCGTCCAGGTAGAATCCATGGCAAAAGGAGAAATTCAATTTGTCAACTGGACAAAAGTTTATTTGGTCAAATACGTTTCGCAGCTCATCCAAGTTGCTTCTTCAATTCTGGTCAGACGCTGGTGGACACTGCCTTATATCTGCCTGAAGGGAGGAGCTAAATACAATGAAATTACTCTGGTCTACCACACCTATTTGTTTACAGTTTTTGGTAGTTTCTGGTAGTTAGCTAGTTATTGAATATGCAGTGAGTGTGGGGTCATATTAGCATAACCATTCAGGGCCATGATGGGTGTTTTCACACCTCTGGACCTGACCTGGTTAGCCCTATTGTTTTCTTTGTTTGTTTTGATTTAGGTTTGAGGATAGAGTTATAAATGGGAGATAGATGATGTCTGAGACCTCCATTTCTGTTCAAGGAAGGATTCTCTTTCTTGACAAAAATAGCCTCTTTAACTCCCCTCTCAAAGCAGTTCTTTTCTCTGGCTAAGATCTGTACCTCACTATTCTCAAAGGAGTGGCCCGTGGCTTTTAGGTGGCGATGTACGGCAGATTGAGGTCCACTATGGCTCTCTCGTCCATCATCTGTCTCTGATTTATTCATTTATTCATTCACTCACATATAAGTAAACTTACAAGCAACCTATACACTGTAAACATATAGTATCCCATATGATCAGGCGTGCATGCGTTGGTGATTTGGTGATGAGGCGACAGTGTGACAGATTTAAAACAGTGGGTCGAAGATTTAAAATAAAAAAAAATGTTAAAAAATTATTAATTTATATTCTGTTAATATCTCGCGGATACAAGCAGCCAAAATGAGTTTCCTCCGCAGAGTCGCTGGACGCTCCCTTAGGGTGAGGAGCTCAGTCACACGGGTGGAGCTCGGAGTAGAGCTGCTGCTCCTCCTCGTCGACAGGAGCCAGCTGAGGGGGCTCAGGCATCCGGATGCCTCCTGGTTGCCTCCCTCGGGAGATGTTCTGGGCATGTTCCACTGGGAGGAGGCCCTGGGGAAGACCCAGGACATGCTGGAGGGACTATGTCTCTCGGCTGGCCTGGGAACACCTTGGGGTCCCCAGGAGGAGCTGGAGGAAGTGTCTGGGGTGAAGGAAGTCTGGGAGTCCACGTTGTACTGTGTTTTGCCTACTTACCTGATCAAAATGGAGTCAGAGTTAGAAACACTGCATCTAAAAATCAAAGGTGGACTAAATGGACTGAATGTTTAACAACTGCTAAAAATATGTAATACATTGATACTGGGACTGGGAAGAGAACAGCTCACTCTCAGGTCTCAGATCAGCTAATTGCACTTATCACAAGCCATGTTGAAAGAGCTGAATAAGCTGAGCTAGAAGATGAGGGAATGTCTAACCTGCTCAGTGTTAAAGAGTTGATCGAAAATGCAAAAATGCCAGAGTTACCGGACAAGATGATGAAAAAGAGGAAGAAGATCTTCAGAAAGATCATTAATGATCTACGGATTAAACTTCAAGAAAAAGAGGAAGCCATGCAGCAGATAACTAAAAAAATGACCCTACAACCCACATCAGTGCAGAAACGAGGCTCAGCGCCCCCAGATAACCCATGTGGCCCAAAGACTTTAAGATAGCAGGCCAAATAGGTGAGCCTGGACAAAAGACAAGCTCACATTTTCTAGTTTGGCCAGGCAGATTGAAAGCGGACTTGGTAAAGGCTACCAAGAAGATTAGATCATTGATGCAGTGATTTGTGCCATCACACTAGGACTGAAGTTGAGGAGCTTTTTTGAAGGTAAAGGTTACTTCACCCTCCCTGCTCTGCGAAGGATCCTTGCATGCCAGGAAGCTGAGTCAGATCTGAAGTGTGATCCAGCCTTGATTCAGAGTTTAGAGTTTCATGCACATTGGTTTGCAGAGTAACAATATCAAGAGTGACATGCAGCCCTATCTCCTCCAGGCAACCATATCTGATGAAGTAGCTTTGGAAAAAGTGAATATAGGATGTGCAAATGAAAAGGAACGACAAGAGAAAAAAACAACACAATTCAGCCCAGTGACACCCCAGCCCCTGCCGAGAAGAAGACAGTCCAAAAATAAAGCACTGCTTTAATCTTCTGTCTAAGATTAAGGAAATGCACTCTGAGATGGTGCTTTTAAAGGACTTGAGAGCTGAGGTGTCCCAGATCATAGAGACCATGCACAAGTCTATAGCTGCAGCACCCGTTGGAGGAAGACCTGAGGACTATTACCCAGCGCCAAACTTCCAACCACGCCCACGGTATGAGGAGCAACGCCCCCCATACCAGGAGCCGCACCCACCGTACCAGGAGCAATATCTGCCAGAACCTTCTACCCTCAGCGCAGTGCAGAGCAGTTCTTCGGCCATGTCACCCTTCACCAGGCCCGGGACCAGCGAGAGGGACAGCCCAGTTTCAGTAACGCTTCTCCCCTCAGTGGTATCATATGCCCCACCCACCACCCAGGTGTTATTCTTGCATTCAGACAGGGAAAGAGTTCTGTCAGCACTGTTTTAGATGTGGGAGTGGTGAGTATTTTAGGGCAGGCTGTAAAGCACAGAGGCCAGCAAGACAAGCCAGGGGTAGTACTTTAAACTAGAAAGGGTCACTCCAGTGGGATGTGGTGTGACCATAGAGATAGACAGGTCCTAGTATATAGGTTGTGCTACTAAAAGTGAGACTTTAAAATGCTGCTCAGTGTATAAAAGTTCTTTTTACTGTTCCAAAGAGCGTCAAGGGGAGCACTGGCCTATGCACAAACCCAATTGTAAACCCTACTGTAGTAATATTCAAAAGGGGGGGCTTTGAGAGACCAGACAACATGTGCTTTTTAGGAAACAAAAAGGCTGAAGCACTTTGGTACTCTGGCTCACAGGTTTATACTGTAGATGAGGTTTGGAAAGAGACTAACTTACCTGAGGTACCACTGAAAAATGTAAATGAGATTATTGATCCAAATGTGCCCCTACAACTTGAGGCAGCCAATGGCACAGATATGCCATATATAGGATGGCTCGAGGTCTCATTCAAACTTACTGCCAATGATGCTTGGTTAGTCATACCAGTTTTAGTGCTTAAAGCTAACCAGCAGCGATGTCCAATTATTGGATTTAATGTTATTGGGCACTTGGTCTTATAGTTATAGATAGTCTGAAGGGTAGGACTGACCCAGGGGAAAAGGACAAACTTCTGAGGGCAGTTAAACTTTTCCACAACTCAGGAAAAACAAAGCTCCTACTTTCATTAAAGCAGTGAGTGTGGAACGAACACATGAGAACAATGTAAAAACTACAAATGAGAGGGTTACTGTACCCAGCCATAGTTCACTTTTTATTGAGTGTAGGGTGCAGGCTAAGACATTCAGAGAAGACGTCACACTGATATTTGAACCCTGTGAAAACCCACAGTGGCCTGACGGACTAGAGTTTTGTGACACTTTAGTTTCAGTAAAAACAGGATCTGTTCCTAAGATAGTTGTCTGTGACATTATTCATTCTGGCCCTCTCACATACATACTGTATATTCTCACTCTCACATACATACATTCTCCTCCATGTGAGTGCAAAAAATGTATATATGTGAGAGTGAGAATACATGTATGTGAGAGTGAGAATACATGTATGTGAGAGTGAGAATATATGTATGTGAGAGTGAGAATATATGTATGTGAGAGTGAGAATATATGTATGTGAGAGGGCCAGAATGAATAATGTCTTGAACGGCCCCTCATACCTCTGTCTCTGTCTCATCTGTCGTAAGGTAAAAGAAAGACTGTTGAGCAAATGTTAAAAGAAGAGTCAGCTTCATTTTCAACAACAGGTGATGACATAGGGTGTGTGACAAACCTGCAGATGGACATTTTGTTAAAAGACACAGAACCGGTTTCTAGAACATACCTCTCTGTATCAAAGCCACTGTACAAGCAGGTGAAGGACTACTTACAGGACTTGATAGCACATGGGTGGGTGGAAAAGTCTACTTCCTCTTACTCATCTCCTGTAGTCTGTGTAAGAAGGAAAGACAGCACACTGCGCTTATGTATCAATAGTCCTGTGTCATTTTAGTATCTGAATGTCTCTGTGCTGCTCTACGCTCAGTCCCGTGAACATGTGATCTCACTGAATTAAGATTAAATTATCCAGGATTGTTAGATTGTAATGTAGCTAGTCCTTTACATAGGCCTGGTGCTAGTAAACAGGTGATATTAATGACAGAAACACATGCACAAATATTTTAGCTCTTTCTATTTAGTATTTTTACATTATTAAAACACTGCTAAATTAATAAAGAGATGTATCTTTTTGTATTCAGATTTAATTGAATAATTGTAAGCACTGTTTTTGATACAGCTAACTTTTAAACATTGAGATCACTTTAAACTTCTTAGGTTCTTTTTTAAGACAATACGGTAACGTGTATTTACCTTGTTGACATGTTTCGGCTGCTAGCTGCGAGCCATCTTCAGAACTGTCACCAGTGTTGGTGGTGACGTGTTGTATATCAGCTATTGTTACTTCCTGTAGGCGTGGTCAGCCTGATTGACCTGGCAGGTCGCTCAGACTGACCACGCCTCCCGTCGCCTGGTGGTCTCCGGAGGAGGGTGTCCCAGGTGTGTGAAAGGAGGAACGCTCCGTCATCACGGTTAATGCTGTCCGTGCCTCGTTTCCTGATTTCAATGGCCTCCCTGATCCAGCGTTTGAACTTGTTGTTTTCCGATCCAATGACCCGTGCCACGTCCCAATCCATAATGTGGTTATTTCTTTTACAGTGGTCTGATATGGCGGATTTTAGGTTTTCCTGCAATGCTTTGTCTTTTTGTGTTCTGGTGAGTCTCCCTGATGTTTCCTTTTCACATTCCTTTTGGTGTTCCTTTTTTCGGATGTGAAAAGCCCGGCCTGTTTCCCCTATGTATGATTTATTGCATGATTTGCATTGGATTTCATAGATGGCGTTGCATTTTTGTTCTTGTGGGATTTTATCTTTGAGGTGTGCTAGCTGTTAGGAGTTTTGTCTGTGGTTTGACTACAGTGCTTATGTTGTGTTTTTTCATGGCTCTCTGGATGGGTTCAGTTATTCCTCTAATGTATGGTAGTGTGATTGTGTTCTTGTGATCTTACTGCCCTCTGTTGGTTTGTTGTGTTTTTTTCCTGGGGTTTGTTGGTTTTATTGTTGACTTGTTGTCTGCCTTTGTTTATGGCCCAGTTGGGATATTGACATTGTTTGAGTGCTTATATGATGTGTCTCTCCTCCTCTTCCCTGTCGGTTTGGTCTGTTACAAGTGTGGCCCAATCGAATAGTGTCCTTACTACTGAAAGTTTATGTGCAGTGGGATGTTCGGATGTCCAGAGTAGATACTGGTCGGTGTGCGTAGGTTTTCTGTATACTGTTATTTTGATGCTGCCATTTGCAATGTGGTGGATTTTAATGTCCAAAAATGATATTGCTCCATCTTTTTCCTCCTCATGCGTGAATGTTACCGGTACTGTCCTGTGTGTTGAGATGGTCCGTGAGTTCTTGAGTGTATCCTTGCTGTATTTTTTCCAGGATGTCATCTATGTAGCGTTTCCAGAAAGTTAAACGGCATTGTGGGGGTGCTGTGTCGAATGCTTTTTGTTCCAAGTCCTCCGGAAAAAAAACTGCTCATTATTGCGGATAGTGGATCTCCCATTGCGAACCCCTCCTTTTGTCTGTAAATTATGTTATTGTATTGGAAATATGTAGATTTGGCCATGAAGTGTATTAGTTGTGTAATGTCTTCAACAGTTAAGTTTGTGCGTTTTTTGATTGTTTTGAGTTTATCCTGTACTATGTGTAGTGTAACATCCACAGGTAAAACACCAGTGGATTGAACAAAAAGCATAAGTACATAAAAATCACATTAACTGTTGAAAACATTGTGTTTTAATAAATTATTTTGTTTACACACAAAAAGGAAGAAAGAACAAAATAAATGCGTAAACAGCAAATCAGGGTCTTGAACCCAGAGCATCCACACTAAACACAAGCGACTTAACATTGAACTAAACTCCATAATGCAGGGGAAGACTTGGTTGTGGGCAAATAACATTATATATAAAATATTTATTTATTTTTTATTTATTCTTATTGACACTGAGCAGTTCTTTTTTTCCCCAAAAGGACAGGTGAGGCACCACCTTGCACAACGCTGTCTCCCCTTTGCTCTCCACTCGGTGGTAAATGTAGCAACATGCTGCTTACTTTCTACCCGCGCCTTCAGTCAGACGCTCTTCCCTTTTATGATGTAAGGGGTGACCAAGGCGAATGTTTGCCTTGTGAACAGAGCATCTAATTTGCGTGTCTGAAGCTGCTTTAAGCGAATGTTTCAACGGCGTGTTGGCCGCAAGAGGCGCAATTTGACGCTTTGTATGTGTACATGGCTTTAAACAACTAACTTTACCACTTGTGTGCGCAGAAATGAATTATATTCATAAATGCAGACCATTCACTCATCTATTCACAGCTCGTTTACATATCAATGCATGTCCAGTAATGTGTATTCAGCCACTATAGTCATTATAAGCCAATGTAAGAGAAAACAGGCTGTTTATTGTGGTATGTTACAGCAGCTATGCGCTAACCAATGAGAAAGAGCACAGGTAGCTTCAAAACCAACACATTTGCAACACTTGCCGCTCATACTGGCACCTCTCAGATCACAAGTCTTCACAAATAAGTGTCCTTTTAATAACATCCATGGCATAGCAAGGTCTATGCACAACCTAACTTCATTTTATGTCAATCTTTTGTTTTCTGTAATTTAACTGGATGATGTAGTGACGATACCCAATCAGTAAGGAATGGGCGTGTTCTTACAGTGCCTTGTGAGAGTATTAGCCCCCTTGAACTTGGTGACCTTTTGCCACATTTCAGGCTTCAAACTTAAAAATATAAAATTGGAATTTTTTGTGAAGAATCAACACCAAGTGGGACACAATCGTGAAGTGGAATGAAATTTATACAATATTTATTTTTTTACAAATAAAAAACTGAAAAGTAGGGCGTGCGAAATTAATCACCCCCTTTTCTCTCAGTGCAGCTAACTGACTCTAGAAGTTCCCTGATGATTTCTGAATGATCCAATGTTGACCTAAATGACTGATGATGATAAATAGAGTCCACCTGTGTGTTTCAGTATAAATGCACCTGCTCTGTGATGCTCTCAGAGGTCTGTTAAAAGAATTTTGGGGAGCAAACAGCATAATGAAGACCAAGGAACACATCAGGCAGGTCCGGGATAAAGTTGTGGTGAAGTTTAAAGCAGGATTAGGATATAAAAAGAATTCACAAGCTTTAAACATCTCGTGGAGCACTGTTCGATCAATCATATTGAAATGGAGAGAGTGTCAGACCACTGCAAACCTACCAAGACCTGGCCGTCCCGCTAAACTTTCAGCCTAAACAAGGAGAGCACTGACCAGAGATGCAGCCAAGAGGCCCATGATCACTCTGGATGAACTGCAGAGATCCACAGCTAAGGTGGGGGAATCTGTCCATAGGACAACTATTAGTTGCACACGGCACAAATCTGGCAAATCTGGAAGAGTGGCAAGAAGAAAGTAATTTCTCAAAGAAAACCATAAAAAGTCCCATTTGAAGTTTGCCACAAGCCACCTGGGAGACACAACAAACATGTGGAAGTAGGTGCTCTGGTCAGATGAGACCAAAATTGAATTTTTTGGGCTAAATGCAAAACGTTATGTTTGGTGTAAAAGTAACACTGCACATCACCCTGAACACACCATCCCCACTGTCAAACATGGTGGTGGCAGCATCATGGTCTGGGGCTGCTTTTCTTCAGTAGGGACAGGGAAGATGTTGATGGGAAGATGGATGGAGGCAAAGACAGGGCAATTTTGGAAGGAAACCTGTTGGAGACTGCAAAAGATCTGAGACTGAGACGGAGATTTACCTTCCAACAAGACAATGATCCTAAACATAAAGCAAAATCTACAATGGAATGGTTCAAAACTAAACATATCCAGATGTTAGAATGGCCAAGTCAAAGTCCAGACCTGAATCCAATTGAGAATCTGTGGAAAGATCTGAAAACTGCTCTTCACAAATGCTCTCCATCTAACCCTACAGAGCTCAAGCTGTTTTGCAAGGAAGAATGGGCAAAAAAATTCAGTCTCTAGATGTGCAAAACTGATAGAGACATACCCCAAAAATCTTGCAGCTGTAATCGCAGAAAAAGGTGGTTCTACAAAGTATTGACTCAGGGCAGGGGAATATTTTTGCACATCCTACTTTTCAGTTTTTATTTGTAAAAAAAAGTTTAAAATATTGGATAAATTTCATTCCACTTCATGATTGTGTCCCACTTGGTGTTGATTCTTTACAAAAAATTCAAATTTTATATCTTTATGTTTGAAGCCTGAAATGTGGCAAAAGGTCAAAAAGTTCAAGGGGGGCTAATACTTTCGCAAGGCACTGTTAACAGTCTTGTAAAATAGTCACAAAATTAGCCAAGGATGCAGAGTCTATAGAGCTCCTGCAGATGACGTCACGCTATCCCAGCATGCACCACCGGGCGCCATCTTGGCAGGAATTATTATAAACAAACAAACTAGCCTACAAAACTTCCAGCTTACAACGATGGTAGACTCATGCTGTGCCCCTGGATGCACAAACCACCGAGGACAAGTTAAAGATAGAGCCTTTTATCGCATTCCCAAAGATCCAGCTCGGAGGGAAAAATGGATTTCTGCGATAAAACGGGCAAGAAGCGCGCTGAAGAAAACCGAGCGTTGGAACCTGTCACCTAATGGATGTCGCTTGTGCAGTGCAGTTTAATCTTTGTGAATGATTCACTTGTAATTAAAAGAAGTTCTAAAAACTGTCGCTGTTTCTACAAATAGCTCGCGGTCTCGCGTCATCATAACTTTAGCCTATGCTAACTAGCAAAAAGGTACACTACTTACCCTGGCAGTAACAACAAAACAACTCCTTTGTGGTAAACTCCAGAGCACCTCGATCACGAATCCCGACTGAGTCCATTTGTATCCTTCCAGGCTTTTGTACGCCTTCAGTGAATCTCCGGTGTAATAAGAAGGAAAGTTAATAAGATAGTTGTAGATATCGGGATATTGGACATATGGAAGTCCCGAACCTCCTTCCGCTACCTGAACTACGGTTTTAAAAAATCACACCAGGCACTAGATAAGGATCACTAATTTGTAATCTCTGAAGTTTAGTGGTGTAACGATGTTTGTCTCTGTCCGAAAGTTCGTTGCTGGCATCCATTCCTCTCACTGGTCTATGCAAATATCTCAGTCTCTCGCTACTTCTTGCCTGCCAACATGGCGTCGTAAACAAACCGGGTCACGTGACTGCAGGAGGTCTATAGGTCTTGCGTGGGACTATTGTTACCTGTCATGTGAGTACTTGATTTATTATTTATTTTGTGAATCAAAATAGCCTGTTTTGTACAAAGAAATGCAATATGCTAATGCTAAAGCAAGCCTTGTAGTAATTTCTGTATGCAGAGATTTTTTTTGAATAAATATGCTAAAGAAAGATTTTCTAATGCACAGTGGACCAAGGCCACTCTCTTTGGACCCTGCTGTGGATGTCAGTTGTCTCATTCCATCATGCATGCTGCTCCTTAAGCCTAAATCCTACATGGTACGTAGCCCGCCATTTGTGCAAGCTCATGGACACGGACTCCTCGCATGCCCAGCCTTGTCACCTACCCTCTGATTCCTGATTCAGCCCACTGTTTTGTGACTACCATTGAAAACAGTTCACATGCTTTTATTTTGGCTTGCTTAACAGGTTAAGCGGCCTTTCTTATGTTTTTAAGGCTTAAGTCAGAGGTTACAAATTTGATCTGAAACAAGAAGTTATTTATTTTATTTCAGTTGTATCTAAAGTCAAAGTGCACTGAACACACTACTGTCATTTTATTTTTATTTTCATTTACTAAATTCCTATTTTTACAGTCTGCATTGTTTATTATTTTAGGTTCATATTCTCAAAGGTTGCATCAAATTACATAGAGATAAATTAGAGCTAAATTAATTCAAATTAATTTATTATTAGGGAGTTTAAAAAAGAAGTAACTTAAATACATATGCTAAGTGAAGGCACCGTCAAACTAAACTTTATTAGGTACTCAAAGATTAGATTTATTACTGTATTTCCTGTTTAGGTTTATTATTTAAAGTAAAAGTACCCAGGGCCCCGCACGCTCATAGTACTACCACCATATTAACAAAGCATTAATACAGTCCCTGACAAAAGTCTTGTCGCTTATCCATTTTGTAGAAACAAAAGCTTATAACCTGACTTTAAATTAATCGATTGGTTTTAGAAATGTCTCATATGAAAGCTAAAACCCTCCCAAATTATGCTCAATATACTAAAATAAATTTGCTTCACTGAAGAAAGATTGATCATTTAATGAACACAGAAAGGTCAGATTTTGGCAAGACAAAAGTCTTGTCGCCTTGTCATATGATGCACCCAATCCTAGATTACAGCCTCACCTGTGATCAGTTACTGATCAGTCAATTAGTGGGTGTGTATAAAAAGAACCCCAGCACACCAGACCTTCACATCAACTGCAACTTGACCTCTGACAACATGCCTAAGATCCACCCTGAGACCAAAGTGTTAATTATCAAGAGGCTGAAGACCAGATCCACTTCTGAGGTGGCTGACACCTTCAATGTGTCTCAGCGTCAAGTACAAAGAATAAGAAAAAGATCTGAAAAGACTGGAGATGTTTTTGACAAGCCCAGGTCCGGCAGACCCCGCAAGACAACTGCTCGGGAGGACCGTTTGTTGATTCGAAAATCCAAGGCCAGCCCCTTTTCCACTGCAGCAGAGCTCCACCAGGCCTGGTCACCTCAAGTCCCTGTGTCAACCAGAACAGTTTGTAGAATTCTGTCTCGAAATGGCCTCCATGGTCGAATCAGTGCACAGAAACTAGCACTAAACAAAAGGCAATTAAAAAACCGTGTGGCATTTGCCAAGGCCCACAGCCTGCTAAAAGGATGGACACTGGAAAAGTGGCAGAAGGTGGATTTCTCAGATGAATCCTCGGTTGAATTACATCACAGCCGCCGCAAATATTGCAGGAGACCTACTGGAGCCCGCATGGATCCAAGATTCACCCAGAAAACAGTTAAGTTTGGTGGCGGAAAAATCATGGTCTGCGGTTACATCCAGTATGGGGGTGTGCGAGACATTTGCAGAGTGGAAGGCAATATCAATAGCCTAAAATATCAAGAAGTATTAGCTACCTCTTACATTCCCAACCATAAAAGGGGTCAAATTTTGCAGCAGGGTGGTGCTCCATCGCATACTTCTATCTCTACATCAAAGTTCCTCAAGGCGAAGAAGATCAAGGTGCTCCAGGACTGGCCAGCCCAGTCACCAGACATGAACATCATTGAGCATGTCTGGGGTAGAATGAAAGAGGAAGCATGGAAGGCAAAACCAAAGAATCTTGATGAACTCTGGGAGGCATGTAAGACTGCTTTCTTTGTATTCCTGATGACTTCATCAACAAATTGTATGAATCATTGTCGAACCGCATGGATGCAGTCCTTCAAGCTCATGGAAGTCATACAAGATATTAAATATGGATCTCACAGCACCACTACTTAATTCACTGACGTTATGCAACATATTTTTGTATTTGAAGTAAATTATTTGTTCAATTTTCTGTAGGCGACAAGACTTTTGTCTTGCCAAAATCTGACCTTTCTGTGTTCATTAAATGATCAATCTTTCTTCAGTGAAGCAAATTTATTTTAGTATATTGAGCATAATTTGGGAGGGTTTTAGCTTTCATATGAGACATTTCTAAAACCAATCGATTAATTTAAAGTCAGGTTATAAGCTTTTGTTTCTACAAAATGGATAAGCGACAAGACTTTTGTCAGGGACTGTACTTTAGCTACATAAGATGGGGGCTACACATGGTTTAATAAACGATTAAACCAGGTCAAACACTAAGAGATTATCACAAATTATTTCCAATGACCAATCCAACGGAGGGCAAAAACATGAATAGATTTGTCTCCAACAAAACAAATGAAAACTGCAGAGGGTCCTGTGTACCACCAAAGTCTGTTTCAGTTTATATTCAAATACTTGTAATTTCCACATTTTTAATATCTGAAATCCTTCCAAGTATTATATAGTAAGAGCTTGTGTAACCTTAAGGGTTCCCTGGTCGGGAAACACGGTATCAATAGAATGGCCGTGTAAACCTACGAAACTAATGACTCTCCCACTGTGTTCCTCTTCCCAGCTGGAGAGGCCCACCTGCCTGTGGTGAAAGGGACTGCACTGACAAGATCAATGACTAGTGTAGGTGTAATCCAGGAATTCGTATAGGAGACTAAGTGTCTGAATGAATCATTGACCAACCCAGCCCTTCACTAACTATCTGAATCATATGATAATCACACATCACTTTATCTAATCATGTCCCATCAACGCATTAATCAACCAGTTTGTTCGGAGTCACCAGCCTGCTCTGAAACTGCTCATGTGGAATTAGTGACACAAATGCTACCTGAAGCCTCCAAACCAAGACAGATGGCGCTCCTCTGCCAAAGTAAAACCCTATAGTCACATTCATGCTGCATTTCATTTTAGACATGTAAGGTAAGGTTTCTAAATTTTATCCAAAACTACAATTACAAAATGAGATTTAAAGGCCCCATATTATGCTATTTTCTGATCTGTTATAATGTTGTTTCCTCATCACAAACATACCTGGACTTTTGTTTCATACACACAAATCCCGCACATCTTCTTCTTCACATCTTTTCTCAAACTCAAAGAGAAAACACTCTGTTTCACTTTTGATGATGTCATGTGGTAATACAGGAAGTGTTCCAACATGTTTTAACTCACATCTTCTCTAGAATCATATGAATAATTTCAGCCATGGAATTCCCAATCTCTACTGAACTGAAAGGTAAAATCAATTATCACAATTACAGTAATTCCTGAATTAAATACATAATAATAAATCATTCTCTATAGACTAACTATTATTTTCTCTTCAAATACGTTTTTAACCAAAGAATTGTAAAGAACAGGCTATAATATTAATCTTTGTACCACCCAGTTACAGGAACATCCAGCCTGAACATTTGGTGTAGTGGTGTAAAACACAAACATTGCTAACTGTACTAACTTATTTTCACTTCCACCTTCAAGTGTACTTTTAATTACTAGACCTTTGCTTACTAGTGGTTGAACAGAATGCATGTTGTAAATACACAACAAACTGGAGTGGCCTTTGTCTGATTTGTCTGATCTTTCTCTGCTCCTCACACAGGCCTGCTGAACATTCAAAGGAGCACGTTTCCTATTGTGGGGTATCACATAATGCTGTGACCATCTTTACATATGAAGTACTCAAACACAATCACTACTGAATATTCATTACAAGCTGTTGCTCTCCTGGTTTACATCCAGGTCCGTGTGGGGTGTTTGAATTACATTATTTTATAGAATGTAAACGATTTGTGTAATCTTTTGTCTTCTTTGTCCTATTTTCAGTTAAAGAAAGGCATTTTAGATTCAGTAGTAAAAGTATCTCAGCGTTTCTGTGTATGGCCAGGAATTTGGATCAAAAATTAGGTCACAAGTAAAGGGTACACTATGCAATGTTCTGGTAGAGGTTCCACCTTCCTAATCTCCGTGGAGATGTTTCTGCTCTGCCTGTAATGTAAGAATGCTTTTTTGAGCAATAAAAACACTTGTGATTGAGTAATTTCAAGATGGACATGTTTAATGCCATACTGTGGGACATTCCAGGCAAAGCATTAGACACGCAGGTGGCGGACCCCCACCAGAAAAGTAATTAATTTAGGTCAGTTTGAGGTTTAGACTAATAGGTAAGAAGTAATAAAGATTGTGGTAAGTGAATGTAACGTCCACACAAAGCATGGAAAAGTGTGTGCAGGGCAGTGTGTGTGGTGGAGGAGAGAGGGTGGAGGTGGAGCCTGCCTCCACAGCTGTAGCGCTTTAGCGGCTCTTACAGCAGATCACAGGCTCAGTCTGAGCCAGGCCAGGGCCTTCACCCCTCAATGACCCTAACTGCACTACAGGCCATTAGGAGCTGCTCTGGAGCTACTGCACTTTACTGAAGGCATGTAGTCAATACTCAGTGCTATCAATAAGTTTTGTTTTTTTTGTTTTGTTTTTTTATTTAACCAGGATAAAAAACTCATTGAGATTAAAAATCTCTTTTTCAAGAGTGTCCTGGCCAAGAGGCAGCATCAGCACAGGCACAAAACAATAACACAAAATGTTCACTATACTACTAATATTCAAGTTTGAATCTTGCGGAAAATTCGGAAGGTTTTCTGTAATTCAGTCATAACAGTTGCTAGAGTTGAATAATACTGCCTCAAAAAGTTGAACTAACCTCCTGGGGTTGCTCTTGATTGATCCACTAATCACTTTGAATAATGTGATTACACAGATCCAATTCAGTATGGCTCGCTGTTGATGTGGATGTGAATGGATTCATCAGCTATGTTAAACACACACTGTGAGCATGAACTATAGAGTCTTCAGAAACAATAATGAAATAATGCCTCTGTCTGTGACTGAGTCACACAACATATGGACTGTTGTCACTCCCACATATGAAACCATATAAGAGTTCACAGCTTTTTTATTTTATAAGATCTGTAAATGAATGTTCCCACCTGCCATCCTGTGTTTGCGCATTGAATTTACACCTGATGCCCTACCAGGCACAGTGAACGAACATGGGACCACCACAGTGAGCAGTAGTTCATGTTTGCCTGTTGGATTCATGATTATTAACTTTATTTTAGTAAAATTTAAATAGTTAAAAATGTTTTGCATAATAGCCCATGTTTGGCCTCACCTCTGCAAATGAGAGTGCCTGTGGTGCCTATAACAGCAGAGGGGCCAGGCTAACATCTGGAGCTGACACTTTGCTGTATTGGGCTGCCTGACGAGGCGCGACCACACGCCACTCGCCGATAGACACCAACACGTCATTAGGCCCTCGTTAAGCTCGTTAGGCCTCTGCGTTATGTTTTCTGCTAATGAGCACGCTACAAGGTGACTGAGCCATGGAGCACTGTGGGAATGTGGAGGAACTGTGTGCATCCAGGTATTCTTCACAAAGGGACGCACTAAAAGATTAATAATAAGAAAATAGAGATGCCTGTTCACTTACAGAATCAGAAATGGTAATCTATATTTTGATGTTACCAGTATTTTTCAAGAGTATACACAATATAATTATTGTATAGAATATTTTAGTCCAAGGAAAACTGTAAAGGTATTTAACTATTTGGCTAGATGTATATTCATAGAAACATGGTGTATTACAAAATTAGACATTGTATGGATTTGATTCATGTAGAAAGGTCAGAATGATATTGCATTAACTGTTAACCCAGTTGCTGCACAAGAAACAATGAGAGACCAGTGGCTAATTATAGATCATTTGCCTCAGTAACTTAAAGCAGTAGTTTTTAACCTTTTTGACCTTGGGGCCCAACTTTTTCTGTAAAAAGTAACTAGTGGCCCAATCTCATATTAAATGTATTATACTTTTGTGATTTCTCGGCCCACAGGTAGACACTTACTTAAAGGCTGATTGGTTCTATGCCTGCTCTTACCTCCTAAAGCAAGATATTTCGCTGGCCCTGCTTTGGGGGACTGTTTGAATAAATCCAGCCTGAATGACTGCACCTGTGTCCATTCTCCTCCATTATGGTCATCTCATTTAAATATCCACTCTGGCCCCGCCCCCCTCATCAGATGGAGTGCAGACACCTGTGTGGGGGCGTGGCTTCCTGCACCTCTCAAGAGCTCACAGGTGCCATGTTTCAGGTATGTGTTTTTAAACCACATTTAAAATGTTGAAAAATGTTGAGAGAACTTTTGAGCGGTCCATCTGCATGTGTTTGGTCAGAAATGCAGCACGCAGGTTTATATTAATAATTCCCCTATGTGCCAGGATGCTTGTATTGTTTATGCAAGCAGCCTGGCTCCTCTCACTGGCATAGCCAATGGAAATGGCTCATGTCATTTTTGGCTGCATGCAAGTCTGTGGTTGTGCAAAACCCGTTTGGGCAACTGAGCCATTTGTGGGAGTGTTATGAAGATATGAAATCCGGTTATTCATTTCCTTCAAGCTTTCAGTAATAAACTAATGATAGCTACATTAAACTGTTTTGTCTGATACGGGCTGCACCAGGCATGTCGTCCAAATATTCTTTTGAACACAACATGTTTAAGTGTGCAGCTAAATTTGACAGTTGCCTTTACCAGCCTCTCAAGTCTGTCAAAGTGTTTTGCCCAAGGAGATAATGGCAGCATGCACTGGCTCTGACCTGGGATTAAATCATGGCCCTCAAAGGTTGATGGGTGAAAGCTTTAACCAATGGGATTCACTCGATAGAAAATGCAGGCTCAATGTGTTCACACTTCCTGATTTGAGCCCAGTTCATCCCTGATGTAGACTATTTTTGACCCTGGTCTAGTCCAGTTATAGTCCCGGTTTAGGCCCAGTTCTGCTGTGGAAGTGGGCTGTTTGAGTCCATAGGAGAGCAGTTTGCTGTTTGATCGTTCCTCTGTTATTTGTGCCTGAGTGGTGCATGTTGGTGCACACAGGGGTGAAACTATGTTTGCCTGTGCTCATTGCGGCGTGCTTTTGGTCATTGTTTTGCATGTGTGCGTTATGTGTGAGTGATGGTGCTGTACACCTATAGTGTGGCTGAAGCTGAACAAATAGAGTGAGTTTGTGTGTGATTGTTGACAGTGTCGAGCTCTGTGCTGTAATTAGCACACAGACGACCATCTGTCCAAACACTGTGCCCTGCTCACATCCAGCGCTGCACACTGCCATGTTTACTGTCTCTTAGTCCTCATGTGCGTACCTCAGCTCTCCTCTCAACCCTCTCTGTTTACTCTCTTTAGAGCGCCATCTGTGGCTATGGCGTTTTCAATCTGCCTTTTCTGAATATAATACAGGTTTTATTGTTAATTAATAATAATGCTACCACTTAAAACATGCACCATAGGTAAAATCATCCAACTAGGGTAGTCCTGATCAAGCCTAGCAACAAGATGATGGAGATGGGCCAGACAGAGGTACCTTACCTTAACCTTAATGAAGGAGCTGTGTGTGCTTATAAGACAAATTAAGAAAGCCTCTTGGATCAGAGGTGTAACATGTTTGAAATAAAAAAGTTAATTGAAAGTTCAGATGACAAGGTTGGAAACAAAGATATGATTATAACGTTGGTTATTTGATTGTTTCCTCTTACAGCCCAAATCTGTCACCTGTTAATCTGTAAGCAACATGAAGTTTGTGCAAATTGTCATTCTGTGTGTGCTAATTTGGGTTTGGGGTCTCATTATCAGGTGTTAACATCTGCTAATTGTCACTGATTTGTGGATGACGACTTGGCACTTCAGGTTAAGTTTCTCATCATCCAGGAAACCTCTTTATGAGTGGAGTCTTTGTGCAGTTATTCTAATTTATTTGTTGTAATAATGTCTTTGTTTGTCACTTGTTTTTGTCTGAAAGTATTGGCTGTAGGATGCTAATTGCAAGTTTTGATTCCACACATGCACACCACTGCAAACACACGCATACACATACACACGTACACATACACGTGCGTGCATACATCTTAATGACATCTTTCAGAGCCACCTTCGGCCCTGTTAAGCGACGACTGTGGGGCCTAGTAATTAGTTTAGACATTGTGATGAATGAGTGATTAAGGACTTCAGTATCAGTATTTCATTAGAATATCAACAACACCCATAATCACATACAAACAGTCAACAGTTTGGACATGCAAATACGGATCTGGACATTTCAAAACAAAAGATAATTTTTATTTAAATTCTCAGCAAAAGAAGGTTAATGGTGCTCTATGTGATATTTCTGTTTTGTGTGTGTGGGGTGTGGAGGAGTCTAGCCTCCATTGAGTATTACAGCTTTACCTGAAACTCTTGGCATTATGGCATTTAACTTATCTAAAACAAAAATAAACTTTGAAAAGCAAGCAGTCTTATATCGAGCCATGTTTCCTCACCACAGACCTGACCTGGTTTCATTAACTGCTTATCTCCATGATGATAGATAATTTGAATGTAATGCTGTGGAACATTCTATGCACAGCAACAACCAAAACAGAAATTACATAATGCACCTTTAAAATGGGAAGCTTTCATTGTTCATAAGCAGCATACCCAGGCCGGGATAAAAGTAGTATTACAGAGGTAGTGAAAATGAATAACTACTTTGTCTTTCCAGTTGGGCTTGATGACAAAAAAGCTAAAAAACTGAGCATGATTAGAAGGATAACACAACTAGCATTTAAATGTGCATGTGCTTTCCCCACTATTGCCCATTTTCTTTATGTAATGCTTAGTTGATAAATCTTGGTATACCTCAGGACAGACAGGAGACAGAATCAAAACAGTACCATCTTTTTGAGGTCTACATTCACAGTGCTCTGGCGCTCTTGAATCTGTGGAAGTGTCTAAAATGATGTGATGAGTCTAGGAGGGTTCAGTGGAGTGGAAAAGCTGTACGCTGCTCTGATTGTGTAGCAGAGACAGAAAGTACAGTGTGAAGTCTGCAGTGAAGACTTGTGAAGTCAGTGACTCACAGAGCATAGATGAAAAGGTCAGGCGTTGTATCTGCTGCTCACATATCGCCATAGTGCACAAAGTGTGTTCAAATGGCTCATGTTTAATGGTAGTATTTTGTTTCATTGAAGGCCACCTATGTCACCACTGTCACACCACAGCCAACCAACTGTAGCAATTCAAAGTTTAAATGATTAATGGAGGGTTAAAGGTCCGTTGTGCAACTTTTTTGGTGGAGGGTCCATCATCTTCTTGTCTGTTCCATGGCAGAGATTAAACCTATTAAATCTATCTCAAGGGAAGCGACTATAGGCTACATTACAGGTCAGATCTGTGGAGAGGCAACCCTATTTTCGAGCAATAGAAACAGCCATAAACAGCCATAATGAATAAATACTACAAAGATGTGTTTAATGTCACCAGGGAACATTCTGGGCAAAGCAATTACATCCTCATGGAGACAAGCAGATGACAAACCCTCCACCACAAAAACACAATGCACCTTTAAAGAAGACATGAGATTTTTCTTTTTCTGTTTTTAGTACTAACATGAATAAATTATTTTTCTTACATTTTGTTTATTGTAAAACACAATTTATCTAAAATACAACTGATCTAAAACTGGCCTAATATCAGAAATTGGTCCATTGACTTCCTGTTCAAAATTGCAGAACTGAGAGGCCCTGGCATTTCATTGTCGTAAAAAGCTAATTTTCATGTACATGTTTTTACTGAAGAACACCTGCCATGCTAACTTACTAAACCCTATGTATATGACTCAATTTCAAATTTGACTTGTCTAAAAACTGGAATAATGTACAGTATGTATGTATTTAAATTCTATAGGCACTCTGACCAATTTTACTATAACAAACTTTTCTATGTTTACAGTTCTCTTTCCAGTCTCTATCTATGCAGTATTTTCTCTTGTCTCCCGATCGCCTTCACATCCTGGTCGGGTGCTCTTCTCTCCACCTCCCTACACACCCTCTCACCCACTTCATAAATGATAGTCCCTTGTGCTGCTATTTCATCCGAAGTGTCCTGTAAACAAAATGGCCTCTGACAGAACGAATATGGAAATCCTGTGTGCGGGGCCTGGCGAGTTATAGCCCACTTCATACATTGTGTACATATGTGTCGGTGCATGTAAGTGTGTTTTCCCACTGTAATTCCCAAACATGTATATTTATAAGTGCAACTCAAGGTGCTTCTGGGCTTGGCTGTAATAAGGTCTAGTGTTAGTCATTAAGATGAGTGTGTGTGGGAAGGGGGAGAGGCATTGCGAGAGAGGGTCAAGGCCAAATTGACATCAAATGTTCTAAATTAGCCCCACTTGTCTCCATTGATTTACGGAGCGCGGTTAAATTGCATGTGTAGCGAGAAGAGCGTAACACCTATGACGGTAATTGATCTCAGGACGTCTCCACGTGTGCGTTTGGGTGACACTGTTCAAACAGCGGTCACATAAGCGCAGAACTATCAGCGTCAAGGCACAGACACTTAACCTTTTAGCCAGAGGGCGACAGTGAGCAGAGTGAGTGAGGAGGAGTGTAGGGAGCTGACTCTGTAAAATTAAGAGGGTCATCTGCTTATCTCCATGGAGAATGATGGTTTATTGCCCTAGTGTGAAACATTCCAGGCAAAGCCAACACTCCATGGCAAACAGCGGACCCTCCACCAAAAAAATTACATGGTGCACCTTTAAAGTTCATTGATCATCTAACATTCAACTATATAACACCCACTGAAAGCAGAAAGCACTAGGAGTTGCTCTATATTACGCTTTGGCCAAGTGAAGCAGTTCAAATGAGGCTAAAGAAAAGCTGAACAACATAACAGAGAACACCATATTCTGATTTGGGTTTCATTTTTGAAAAAGCCCTATTTGCAAGATTTTGAATAGCAATTTAGTAGGTTGTAAAATGTAAAATTAACTGTATAATTTTAAGTGCAATCCCACTAGATCCCAATGAATCCCACAAGACATTTTAGGTATCTTTTATTGGTTATACAACCATAACATACAGTGTACAGTCAGTTATCTGAAATTACAAGATCAAACTCTGCGCTCAAACCTACACACTCCTCGCCTGAGCAGTTCTCCACAACCTTAATTGGAATCTAATGTATTCCATTTGCTCCAGTGAGCAGAGCGTTCCTCCTGGAGACGGGGCACACAGAAGACGAGTGAGGAGGAGTCCAGTAGAAGTGCACTTTAAAAAGTCTACCAGTCTCTGAGCAAAGTGTACAACAAGTTATCCCAAAATCCTGTCTCATTTAGCAGTCCATCAAATCTAACAGGAAAAGTAACATACGTGCATAAACAAGTGCAAAAATACCTCAATGCCTCATGTCAGTAGCTGTTCATTAACACGTGGCTTTTTGCTCTTGAGTGAATCAATAAAACTTTTTCTTTTGAGAGATTACTACAAACAGCATGCCTTCAGTAGCTCCAGCATGTATCCTATACGGTCTTATTCCATAAAACTTCTCCAGTGTCAAGACTTAAGTCACAATTCCTCTGTTTCACCTGGCCATCTGACAGTTTATTAATAATCATCAAACATGAGTCACTCTGGTGTGGTGTGGTCCTTCCATCTTTACTCTATTCATCGGAATGCAATATGTGAATTGACGATTGTCCCAATGAAATGAATAACTTTGAGTTATAAATATAGTAGAATTGTTTGAATAAGTAATGCCAGTACCACAATTTGTTCTAAAGATGTAGGTTAATCCATGGGTAAAATCACACTCAAATATGCTCTTTGTTCAAATAACAGCAGGAATTAAAATGGTGTAATTCACTGCTGAACTTCTCACACTTTGCACTTTGTACTACTTCTAGAGGTGCCTTCCTTAATGTGTTATACTAGACTAGCTCTAATCCCTTGTCTTTGTTCAGGTGTACTGCATATGCACTGTGTGCAGAGTTGGCAGCTCCCACTGTCCTTGTGGATAAACAGATAGTACTTTAAATATTAGTTGAAGCTCTTTTACTGTGAAAAGAATCAATCTGGATTCAACCTGTTTTTATAATGGCAGCTCTAATAGATTTACAATTTCTATAGACACGGGTTGTTGAGTGATGCCCTCTCTGTCCAAAGTAATGAGGTGGAGGTGAGGCTGATGTTGCAGTAACAGGAGAAGGTCAAAGGTCATGAGTCACAGAAGTCACATATGACACAGCATTGTAATGACGAACAGCACCTAAGGGTGACCACAGGACACAGGCTTGCTCTTTGACACACCTGTTGTGATGCTTCCAGTGTCCACCATTCACCTGCCTGAACTTACTGACACTTGATGAGAAAATTAATATATTAGAAGTCTTCTGTTAGAGTAGATGGTGCTTAGCTCACCTGAATCACTAGCTGTCAGTGAAGTGAGTTAAAATGACAATCTGGCAAGATACAACCTGCTTGAGCTCCCTTTCCATTGTTAATGGAAAAATAAAAATATATTTGCAAAATATAATGGAGGCATTTTATTACAATTGCAAATTATTAGAAATGTATCAAAATCAATGTTAGCTTGCAACTGATTACAATCTACTTCTCTTTTGAAGCTCTCTTTTGAGCCATGTGTGCAAACTGCATGTGAAAGTGGGGCTTGTATAATTGCAGGATTTAGCCTGGACTTGTCCGAGTGGAGAGAGCACAAATAGAACAGGCCAGAGTCTATGGTCAACCTGCTGGAGCACCAGACAGACTCTTCTCTTTTCTTCTCACAAGTGGCATAACAGTCATAGTTTACATTAGACTGCCATCATATTGGACAGATGGTGTGGCTTCCTCTGTGATGTATATCACAGGAGAACATACTGTGCCTGCAGGTGTGTTGGGTGTCAATGTTGCAATGATTAAGGGTATTGTATTTAAAAAGCAGTTTGTGTATTTACTGATGTAGTTTTACTTTCAGGGCATGTTGGGGGATTGGAACACACATATGTTAAAAGATTCTCTGAAGCTCTAAACTATTTTTGAGTGGCAAAAGTTTCATTAGCAACAATAGTAATACACTTAGTGGTTCTTTACTTTGTCTTTGCAAGATAAGATTATTTGCAGTCCCTTTCTTCTGACAGCGCTCTTCAGCCAGTGCAGTCCCGTTGGTACTGTGGAACTAGCTGCACAGATATTACTTCATTGCTTGCTTGATGCATGGGTGCTACTGGTTAAAAAGTTAAAATAAAGAAAAGAAAAAAGTATATATACTCCAAGAGCAAGTTCTAGTGAACATTGGCTCCAGAGGCATGAGATTGTAGCCTGCTGATGTGGTTTTGGTCCACAGCACAGATGAGTGGAAGGGCAGAGCAGAGAAATGGATTTGGAGATAGTAAATGGACGACTGGGCATTGGACAGGAATGAAAGGTTAACTCTTTGTAGTGAAATTAGAGGCTGGGAGAACACGTGATGGTAATTAAATCTATACATATCAAGACGTGGAAATATGTATAAAAAGTGTGGTCTTTTGGCAATAATGGAATAGCTCGTTCTTTGGTGCAGGCGCCAGGCATCCCCATTCACCTTTACGCACAGGCGCCAGCAGGGGGTGCTATCGTTCCTTGCTTGACTGGGTAGAGCGAAGCCATACAGCTCTGATACTAGCAGAGTTTGAGTGCGTCTCGCGTATCCTCGTCTCCAGAAATCTTCTTTATTTGCAATTCACTAAGTCACAATGCCATCTCTTTAGCTGACAAAGTAAAGCAGGTGCGCACTTAAACCAGAGCGTTAAAAAGGCAAGATATTGTTCCGGCCAGTAACTTCGTCCAAAATCCACTCACACACGCCTCTCCTGTAATAGAAAGTGAATGAGGCATTTGTGAGAGGCACGTCCTGCGTGCTGCCGACACCAGCGAACTTCTATCGATTACACCAGGAACAGGTGTCGCGCGTGTCTCTATGAATAATGAAGGCAGAGGCTTTAGAGGGATAAACAGGATGAGGGCGCGCACAAAATAACAAAAAAAAAATATATAAAAAAATAAAAATTGGTGGCTTACTAGGCTATATTTTTATGACATTGTATGACTGGTTAAAGTGACTCTAAGTTTCCAGAAAAAGTTACGCGAATTTAACATGTTAATAAAAATATTCACGCATTTGAAACCACGCGCAATCTCTGTGCGTCTATTGGCTACTTAATTGTCATTCCAAATCCCGAAGTCCCGCCTATATTCCGACTCTCGTCAGCCCTAGTGTATCCCCTCTCCTCCTCCTCCTCTTCATCGTCCTCGGTGGCGGCTGGTGGAGGCGTCAGAACTCCTATGTTTTCTCTCCTCTGCTATGGTCCCTCCATCCCGTGGTGAAAAGCACAGCTCTCTTCAGTTAAAGTCAGACGCGCACACTGGGCTCCTACACAGGCACCAGAGCAGGACAAGCGGAGCGAAGGAAGACATTACTCCACCAATTTTGGATTTTATTCAGACTTTTAGCATCGCGCATGCTGTGCTCGACTTCCTGGTTCTTTACAGCGGAGTTCGGAATTCACTTTATATCAACTTTGACGGGTTAAAAAGTCCAAAACAGACTAGATCGTCCCATTTGGATAAATAAAGCGGGAAAGGAAGCAGCGCGCCGTTGTGGTATCGTGGCCACTTCTTTGGTCTGAATGACAGGGGGATCTGAAGTCATCTTTAGTTTTTTAGATTTGTATTACGACCTGTCGGAAAATTGATTGTAAAACACAGCGGTACGCACATAGATCAAAATGAGATTATTGGTGACATCGACGCGATAGTGATCTGCCCTTGGAGAGTTGTAAGAAAGAGAAGAAGCCCCGTGTGTCCACAGTACCGAACAGTTCAGGAGGAATAGAGTGGTCTGCCGGGAGAGTGGCCATGGTGTCGGCCAAGGGAAGGCATTGCGCACCGCGAGGATCGCACCTCTGGACCCGAGGTGTCCTGCTGCTCCTGGGACTTGCGCTGTTTCAAGGTAAAAAAGAAAACTTGTTGCGAGTTTAAAGCGACGTTTCTAATTTTCAGCTTTGTCTTCTGCACTTTAAGTTACACATTTTGATCATTTTTCTGTTCGAAGTGTATATGTGTAGTTGTTATTAATTACTTCTGGTATGTGAGAATCTAAAGTTTACAATATGGATTAATTTATCACTTGAGTTTATCTCTACAAATTTTTTTTCTACAGTAGGAAAATACACAAATGCTTTTATGTATGCTACTTATAGATTTCTTTTTTTATTGGTGGCTATTTTATTTATGTAAGCATGTGAGCGAACTGCCCCTGGTTCACGAGCACGCCGTTTATTACATCTTTCAAAGCGCTTGTCTTTGCTGAGAAGGTGTTGTGTCTCCCTCTTCAAATTTAAAAAATGTAATTGATGCATGGCTAAAGCCGTTTCCTCATTCCTTTTTACACTATGGTCTGCGGCTCTTGACTCGGCCCCTCTAAACGTACAAAGCCTCTTTTTTAAACAAACTCAGTAGTTCCTTTTTATTTTGAATGGCACTTTTGAAACGCTTAGAGAATCCAGGTCAAGCGGTTTCAGTAAATTCAAAATAAAATGAAGTGAAACATCCCAGGAGACTTGTAGTCCGTGACCCCGTGTGTGCGTCAGTGACTCTTTCACATAAATGAGCTCCGGTCCATGCGCTCTCGCAGCTCAGTGAGCAGCGCGGTCGGGTCTGGGCGCTGTGGCGGAGGCTGCGCTCTCACAGTGGAGCGGACGTATCCGGTACAAAGGTTCTGTGGCCACAAGAGGACATTAGGCAAAACTCAATTTGCCTATCACTTCACCTGTCTGTTGTTAAGCTTGAGCTCTTGGCCTGTAGCAGTGCAGAGCCGTGTGCGCCCTATCCCCGGGTCAGCTGCCCCACTAAAGGGCCTCTGTCAGCGGCTCTCATTGTCCTCTCTCTGCCCCCTCCCAGTCTGACGCGTCCTATTGAACTTTGGCTGTTTTAGTGTTATTGGACATCAGGGACCCCGACTCTTAAGCGGTAATGGCCTCAGCCTGTTAAAAAACAAATTAACAAACTTTCCCTGGATCACTGTCTATGAGCTGACGGCTTCCTGTGGCATTAGCATTTAGTGTGCCTTATTTTTTGGCTCTGGGTCTGTTTGTGTCACTGTACAGCCCATACAGTATTATAACCGCTATGCAACAATATGAGCAAGGACAATGTCAGAGCACAAGAAATATGTCTCCACTTTGCTTACTGAATAGATTCTAAATGCACTTTTGCTGCTTCCCATTTCACAGTAATTACATCAGGGTGAAGTTTCGTCACTCAGGTTGTCGACAGATTCACTGCGGAGATGTGCAGTAGTATTTGTATTTCTGCAGAAAACATTTTAAGTTCTATGTGAGTTAATGAAATCAGATTCAAAGGTATTTTGTCACATTGCAGTACTTTTTTAGTGAGGCATCTGTTTATGTGTCATTTACATGCAGGATCCTCCTCTTTCCTCATGTAATCTCACTTTACCACATTATTAATTACTGAACCATAAGCTACAACCTTGTTGCACTGCCTCTGTTCCCTACTACAATCTAGTTTTGTTTTTTGCTTTCAACAGTGAAGGCACCTTTCATCTTTTTTCCAAACAAATAAAAAATAAAGAGAACAAATCTCTAGTATGACAGGAGAAAATTATGTTCTTGTAGAAAGCGGAACATGCTCTACACGTGCACGATCTCAGAGCCACAGTGGTTTTGTCATGGCGACGGTGAGAAACACAGAGCGTGGCATTCTTGTGAGGAAAGGTCAAAGACACTGGAAGCCATAGAAAGAGAACACATTCAATACTATAGTTGGTAGATGTATAGATTTTATTGGAAAAGTCAAGTTTAGTGAACCATATATTTGCAGTTCAAAATCAAAACCACAATCTGGAAACATGCAGTTTTATTTGTAAGTCATTCTGTCTAGTTTAAAGGAGACATATTTTACAAGTTTGACTTTTAAACACTCCATCTTCGTTTCCCCTTCTCATTTTACTGTCTCAAAGCTGTATTTAGAGTGATTCATGTGTGTTTGAGTCATCTTTATTAATATGCAGTCAAAATGCCATTGGTCAAAAAATCACCCCCATATTTTTCCACCTGTACTGCATATACTACTCTGAATTGCGCGTGAGAAAAAAATGAGGACCGGGTGGGACGTAAACAAGGCAGGGGCCAAGGCGGCTGCCCTAACTATAAAGAGCTGCGGGAAACACTGCGATTTAAGTATAAATGTGAGAGCAGTTCTTGTAATGACTACATTTTTAGCCATTACATTGACTTGAGTTAAATTTTTCAGTTAAGCCACCACTAATATTGGTGATGAAGAAATTGCATCATTCTGGTCACAGATCCCAAAAATTATACTTCAATTATACCTCATTGAACCACTGACCACGTGGCTTTAATGGCCTAGCTAATGAGCGTGTTGTTTTGCCTCAGATTAGCTTGAATAGCCCCTGTTGCTATCTTGTATGTGTATATGTGCTTTTGTAATCTCAGGTCTGGGAGTCATGTCTAGAGCACCAAGGTTGAGCTAATCACAACACATTTACACCCACATTAGCTGCACTTGGCTGATTAGCCTTTGTGTGTGTGTCTGAGTATGTGCTATGCAGCAATGAATCATGGGAGAACAGCAGAACATACTCATTTTCACTCTTATCAATACTGTTATGTATTGGCATGTAGAATGATTTTAAAAGTGGGCATACTTAATGGTTTTCCTTTGTTTCTCACTGTAATCCCTGTACAATCCAGAAGGTAATTTGTGTATGAAATGAAGTAGTTGGGTGACATTAAGGACATGTGTGGATCTTGGTGTAAAATTAATGGAATCTGTTTCTGTAATCTGTAATCCAATCTGTTTTTTCGTCCTGTTTTTTCCCAGTTTAGTCATAATGTTGAATAATGTTGACCTAGTTTGACCTCTTTTATAATGATCTAGTCCTGGTTAGGGATGCACTCCAGCTTTTTCAGTCCCAATATCAACTGATACCAGTGCAGAGGCTGAGAACAGCATTTATCCCCTTTGAACCAAATTAAAATGGCCAATAAATAGTCTTATTACATAAATTTATATGTCCAAAAAGGATATCAGCTAAACCCGATACGGATTCAGCAAATTTTTCAGTATCGGCGCCTATATCCAATACCAGTTTTGGATTGGTGCAATCCTAGTCCTTGTTTAGTCTTGGTTTAGTCCCTGTTTTGATGTACTTTGTGTGGACGCAGCCATAGTCTCCTTTTTGGTAGGAAAAAGTTAAGATATACTTTATTTACGAGATGTGGCAAATAGTTTTCTCTTAAATGCCTTATATTTCGGTTTTATCAAGTACAAAAATACATTGGCTTTGACTACTTGTGGTTGTAGTTGTGGTTTTCTTCATCTGCACAGTTCTATACCCCCCTCCCTCCATCCCCTCCTCTCTGGTCCACCTCTGTGTCTCTCCTTTCTAAGCTCCTCTTAACCAGTCCTCGGAGAGTGTGTGAGGCGCCCGGCCCCTAAATGATTTTCTATTACCGACGCCTGTTAACAGCGCTCCATTTGATCAAGCTAATGAAATTGAAAACTTTCATCTAAGCCAAATTGATTTCTAACCTGAACCAAGCGCGGAAAAAAGACAAAAAATGCTGGTAAGCATGCAGGGGCGGCGTGCTAGTGGAGCGCGACATTCCCTTTTCACACACTCAGGAATCAATTAGGCCCTGCACCTCCTCTTGTCCTTGGGAGCCGGAGGAGCAGGGGGCCTTTTCTTAAACCGTGTGGGCATGACAGCGTGGGCACATCTGACAGTGATTGAATGTCTGCTCTTTTCAGCTCCAGCATATGGATTTAATACATAAAATCTCTCTCAGGTATTTAATGGGATGATATTATTGAAATGACGGTTGGAATATGGAAAAGGAATGGTAGGAGACAGAGAGTCTTTGCTCACCTACAGAACTGTGCTGAATTTTGGGTACTGGCTCTTCAGCTCTTTCACCTTGGGACCCAACCTTTTTAAGTACAGAGTAACTTGGAGTTCCATTCACAAAATGTATTATATGAAATTATTTTTGTGGCGCTACTGTGGACCTTTGCCCCATAGATAAGAATCGCTGGTTCATAGAAAAATGACTGAATGTATTTTAGATCAGACCAAAAGTTGGTTTTATAAGATGCAAGGATGCTCTGCGCAACTTTTCATTTTCTATGTAGTTGTCAACAACAATTGTCCTGTATGTAACTGACTCCTGGCCTATTCTGTGTGCTTGTACCAACGGAGATCAAAGTCCTCCCGCTGGACTTCTAGAATCAAAGAAATATCCTTTGGCAGAAGAAAAAGCCCCAAATGGAGAGTGAAGCAAAAGTGTTGTTGAGTGTAAAAAATGTGTTTTGTGAAAGGCTCCCTGGGCGCTGTCTCGTCGCCCAGGGGCGCATGCTGTTCCTGTCGTCACACCAAAACAACGCTCTTTTCTGTGGATCACTATGAATTATTGAGAGTGTAGTTTCAATAGCGAGGATCTGCGCATTGGATTTGTCTACGTCTATGGACTGGGCTGTAAATCTGTCTCTGTGCAAGTCGTATAACGTTCACATTGTGATTTAGAAACAAGAGTGGAAAAGTTTTAGTGAGTTGTGAAGAATTTTGCTATACAAGTTATTTTTTGCCCTCAATATTTCTCAGAATTTGATCATTTGCAGACTAGAGGACCTATCATGCAAAATAGAATTTTTTTTAGATATCCATATTATAACATTGTTCCTTCCTAACAACATACCTGGGCTTAGCTTCATTCATGCTTATTTCAGTAATCCTGTTTATAAGGTTGTCTTGCCCAAGGACACAACAGCAGTAGGCACGTGATATTCCCAGCAGTCTCCCATCCAAGTACTAAACAGGCTCTGAGATCAGATGAGATCAAGCATTGTCAAGGTGCTATGGATAAGTTGTTGTTATGTATCATACTTTTGTATATTTATGGAGAATTGTCGTGTGATGCCATGGGTGACATAGGCTTGTAGGCTGAGTATTGGACAGAATCTCACAGCTAACGAGGGTTCAAATAAGGCCCGGTAGAGATTGCCAAAATATGGAAAAAAGCATAGATGACATCTAAAATCTTTTTGATGAGGGAACAATATTATAACACGGTAGAAAAGCTCCCCCATACCCTTCTCTTTAATGTGAAAATCATTTTCCGGACTTGCTTTACCATTGCCAGAATGGATCAGTGCCTTGGCTACTGATGCCATTTCTCTTCATATTTTGACATTGTTTGTTGTATTTTTGTAGGGTCACACATAGGCCTGTCACAATAAATACTACTTTGACTTATCGTTCAATATACGAAAATTGGAACAATATATTTTTGTAGTATGTATTTGTGTGTACAGTTTCTTTGCACTATTGGGAGATTTTTGGTTATTTTTTGGCTGTATAATAAGATTAAGCCATAAAAGGTAGACTATGACTCATTACAGTTACAAACTAAACACTAAAGTGTTTCATTCTGCTGTTTATTTATTGCAGATGATGATTTTTTAACAATATTGTACATTTAAAATAGTTTTTGTGGTTTAAATCTGCTCTTGGGTTATTGTGTCAGTGGCATAAATTAGTGTCAACATTATCGTTTATCGTCTACTACAGCAATATATCACACTTGAATATGTTTTATGGTGACAGGCCTAGTCACACATTTGTTTCCTCCATACCCTTTCTTAAACACCTGCCTGTCTTCAGATATTTGACTCCACACCATGTCCTTGTTGTTTGTGTGCTTGGAGGGCCCTGAGCTCTGAACACTGTGCTGAGGGCTGATGGCATTATTCACGGTCTGAGAGACGCAGCCTGCTCCGGAGAATGGAAACAGTTAAGAAGAGTGAGGAGCGAGGAGGGAACATTAAACGGCCAAACTGGGGTGAGATCTGGACAAAAAAGAGGGGAAAACAAGATGCAGGACTGAAAACAGAATTAGGTTTATGGAAGGGAGGAATATTTAAACCTATAAAACCTGCAGGGAGGCGTGCTAAACAAAGAAGGCAAAGAGAACCAACATATGAAACAAAAAGAAATGGAGGGATGAGTATTTACTGATGTGGGAGGAAAAGAGCTGTAAAGCTAGCATTAGGCTCAGCAAGAGATTTAACATTTCATTGAGCGATGCTGTTAGCCTGTAGGGCCAAGCATTACAGTGGAGATTTTCACTATTTACAAAAATGCTGTCAGCCCCGGTCTCCATCTCCATAGTGTTTAACATGCTGAACTCAGCTGCAGCTCTGCCCATCAAAAGGAGACGCTTGTATACGATCTGGGCACGGGTCCCCAAGGCCAAAGGGGGAAAAAGGGGAGAGAGAGGAGGGGCAGGAAGGGGGAGGGGCCAGAGAGCAGGGGTGGCAGGATTACCACACAGTCAGGGATGGTTTAAGAGAACACAGGAAGGCCCCAGCAGGCATGTAATGGATGTATCTGTAAACACACTTCAAGCAGGGAAACAGAAGGTATTTAGTATCATTTCCACACATTGATTGAGCCCATACAAGTAAAATTAGCCCTAATCTGTGCCTATCCTGAACAAATAGTCTAAATTAGACAAGGTCCCCTGGTATTTGAACCACCATATCAATAAGGATTTAACCTTCCTCTGTCCATTAATTTAATTATGTGTTCTGACCCGTGATGAACCTATTCTGGCAAGGTCTGTCTTTTTTAATTTCATCATTAGTAATAGAATCACATATAGCATAAAAGTTTTATTTTGTTTATATCCATCCTTCATTATGACAGTAGAAGATTTGGTGTCAGGTCAGGTGTACCTTTATGGGGCTCGGTTCCACTGTAGAGTTTTTAAAAAATCGATATCCAGATACAAAATGAAAATTAACCTGTTGTATATAGTAATTTGAAGTTTGAATTTGTATCTATAGTGGGCTATGTTCTCAGCCTGTATTGTCAGTGTGATCGCTCATGGCTGTGGTTTAAAGGTCTGTGGTGACTGTTGCGGCGGCAGTCCCCGAACCCAGGTGGTGGACGCCAAATGTAAGGGATGCCGTCAGGTTGAAGAAGCACTCCTCCTGAGCCTTGCTGCCTCATGGGACTCCTGAGGCAGTTGACGGGTACCGACAGGCCAAACATGCTGCAGCCCTTGTGGTTGCAAAGGCAAAAATTCAGGGCTCTCAGTCGGCCTCAAAGAGGCCTCAGGAGGAGAAAGCAGAGGCTGGGGACTCGGAGGCGGACTTGTCCATCACCCTGGCTGAAGTCACTGAGGTGATTGGCAAGCTCCTTGGTGGCAAGGCTTCGGAAGTGGATGAGATCTGTTCTGAGGTGTTCCGGGCATGTCCCACTGGAAGGAGGCCCCGGGAAATACCCAGGACACGCTGGAGGGACTATGTCTCTCGGTTGGCCTGGGAATGCCTCGGGGTCCCCCAGGAGGAGCTGGAGGTGGGTGGAGTCCAGGGTGAAGGAAGTCTAGGAGTCCCTGCTTAGACTGCTGCCCCTGCGACCCGGCCCCGGATAAGCGGAAGAAAATGGGTGGCTTGATGGATTTTTATCCATCCTGAAAAAAAACTTTGTATGCTACTATTATATTTTAGTTGAAGATTACATTAATTGTGCTATTTATTATCTTTGTGGTGTCAAAATTGGTATCCGGTTTTGAGCCTTTTTCTTAGTATTAAAATCTAGTTTGAAGTTGTATTAGTGAAATTGTATTCCACTTTGGATTTCTTAAGTTACTGACTGTAAGTAAGTATCTGAAGAAAAATCATTTCAGATGTTCCCAGCTTCCAATATAGACTTTTGTTATGTCTTTGAGCAAAACACTTCACCCCCCTGACCTTAATAATGTAGTGAGTGTGGTTGGACGAACTCTTGACTCTTGTCTCTATTGAATGGGGTTACAGCTTATTTACCACCAACAATTTTGAGGAGGGAATGAAAAATGCAAAATAAATCAGTTTGGTTGTCACAAAGGGGGGATATTAAAATTCATGTACTTTTCTATTATCTAATCAAATTCTAACAAATTATTTACACATTAACATTTGTACCTTGAAATGACTTACCACTGGGGCCTTTTGTCTTTTCAGCAGTTTGACACCACTGCAGGTCCAATCAAACAGTGTCTTCTGTGTATTGACGGTTAGTGTCACTGTCATTTATCAAAGTTAAATGCAGCTGAACACAGTGAATGTTGGCCATTTTGCAGCTAATCAGTGTAGTTTTTGAATGATATTATACACGTACAGTAGAATATAGTTTATTTGCTTTTGCTGCTTAAAGGTGCATTGTGAAACTTTTCTGGTGGAGGGCACACCACATTTTTTTTTCTTTAGGGAGATGTTATTGCTTTGCTTGGTTTGTTCCACAGTATAGCATTAAATGTCTATTCAGCCTTTGTTTCTTTAAAGGTGATTTTAAGAATGTATTCTTGTGGGAACGGGCCTGCTTCTCCACCAAGCTGATCTAGGCTGAACAGTTAAGTACATATACTTGGAAACTAGCATGTAGCACAGCCTTCCCAATAAAAGTTACGCAGTGCACCTTAAGTACCTACATACAATTCATGTTATCTATGGATTTGTTATTTATATTGACTCTCTCTATTCTCAGCTGTCATTGAGTACAACAGATTGTGACCTTGTCTGCTAAACAAAGCCTGTCTTCTGCAGGCCCGCTACTTAGTATGTGTGTGGGAACAAACAGCTATGTAAAGGAAATGCCTTCAATACATTGAGCGCCTCTTTTGTCCCCAGAGTATTGAAAAAGTAACTATGTGTGTATAAGTACAAACTGTGTACAGGGGAGTGTTTCAAACTAAGCATGACTCCATCTTTGTGCCAGTCTTTTCAGTGCTTTTCCCTCTGCTTCAGTTTTTGTAAAGGGCTGAGGAAGCGATTATCTGGCCGTTAACAAACCTCTTAACGAAGCCCACTAATGAACCTTGAGGGCACCTCTGAGACGGCCTCGGCACGCCACCGTAATTAGACTGGCAAATAAGTGCTCGTTATGCAAACGACTTCCAGTTAATCTGCATATCTTTACCTGAGACACTTGCATTACACTGACAAATGTTTACCCAAACGCAATGAGGAGGAAAGAGAGGGATGGGCCCAGAAACACAATGGCACAAGAAAATGAGGCAACACATATACAAGTTGTTCATTATTTGAGCATTTTGTGGGATGATATATTTTCTAATATGAGTATACAATCATTTCTATAGGAGTCCACTAGGTTTTTAGCTTTTATTTATAACTGTCATTGTTGAAAAGTGCTCCCTGATTGTGTATCCTTGAAGAGGAGAAAGTATTTGCATTATTGACTTGAGGCTTGAAAGTTTGATTATCTTCTCCAACTGCATTCTAATCATCTGTTTACATCTATATCTACTTAAAAATTAAAGAAATTAAACTAACTGCTGTCAAAAATCAAACTAGATGGTGACTCCTTAACCCCAAGTCTGCATTTGCCAATAAAGTATTTTAAAAGCTGTCCCTTATCTTGGCAATGCACCATACACAGCGTATCGTAACTGTGGAAAATTGTATGTGTAAGATACAAGTGAAGATATTTCTTAATAACCCACTCAAATTTAAAGTCTGTGGAAGTTGGAATGGGAGCTTTGCCAGTGCGTGTGGTTCGCCAGCCTCTTACTCGAGATTCCCCAGAGAAAACGGCACACGCTTGCATACTTTTACAAGCCAAAATCTCAGCTCCCCCACACGGCAACACTGGAGGATTTGAAATATGTTTATTGCAAAAACGCTTTTTCAAATTATCTAATTTCCCATAGCCAAAAATAAAATTCTCCACTCGGAAAACTGCCTTATGCTCACAGAATATAATAGTGGGATGTGAAGTTTGGGAGTTGAGATCGTAGGTTGTCCTGTACTGCGGTGACCTATAGTTTGGTGAAGCATGAGCGAGTGTTGTGATTGGGTCTTGGCTGGAGAGGCCCGTCCTGGCAGCGGTCTGTGGGGGTTGATGGCTTTGACCTCTGAGCGCCTGCAGGGTTCCTGATGGATCACTGGCCTGAGCCAACTCACTCCTAGTGGTCCTCTGCAGATAGGGGCTGTTTGTCTACTGTCTTTTGGCTCGATGAGAATATAGATAAACATTTGTTTCTGTTAATTATGGTTATACAAATGTATCGTGATCTCATCCCTGCAACTATCTACTACTTTGGTGATACTGTCAGAGTGTAATTCTGTGTTATTCTGTTAAAGGGCCCATCTAACACTATTTTCTGTATGTTAAAATGTTGTTTCCTCATCAATAACATACCTGGGGTTTGTGTTTCATTCACACGTTTAACATATAAATCCTTAAAAAAATAGGGTTACTCAAACGTGTGAATGAAGTAAAACAACTCTTGGTATGTTTTTGAGGAAGTAACAACATTCTTGCAGGGCTTAAAGCTCACAAGAATAAATTTTGCGTAATATAGGACCTTTAAATGCAGCTCTATTCATAAACAAATGCACTTTGCTCTGACTGACGGGTGGATTTAACCAATCACAGTAAAGACTGAACTCTATAGAGGGATTATCAGACTACGTCACTTGGCGCTCTACTGCGCATGTCTCCTACAGAAAGAGCCACTGTCCTGTCTTGTATCATGTCAGTTTTATAGGATTTCAGCAGATTTCAGGTTCTCCCAGGAACTAGTGTCCATCAGGTATGAGTGGATGTCCGGCTACTGAAGTTTGAGCCATTTCTTCTCGACATTTACGCACTCAACTGCATTTAACGCATACGGGTCATAAAGACGTATCCCACTCACTAATGTTAATTTAGCATCATAACTTATTTTATCACATGGTGATAAAGTGTTTCAGTCCGCTGACAACATTGATAGCTAGCACTGCAACAGTGGCGCTTTCTGGGGTTGCGTGCGCATCCGCTGTGTTGATAAACAAATAATCCGTCTATAAGCAAATTACTTTAGTTATTCCTTATTAGCAATGTAAAGATACAATATGTTTGCAAATTGTGACAAAAACATGATTGTGATCTGACTCTTCATGATCATCATGATATTCATTTTTTGTTATAATGCCCACAGTTGGAGGAAGTCTGTTATAGAAGTGGGGGCATCATGTGATCTTTCTTTTGTTCAAAGGTACCAAAATGAAAAAAGTAGGACAAAAACTTTTAATATTTATTTATGTAACATGCAAAAGTTCATATTCACATTATGTTTTATGAATACAATTCGTTTTGCTATGGCACTACTGCTATGAACAAAGAAAGTTCTACCTTTTTCTACAACTCTGTGTTCAACAGAATAAAAGTTGACATCCATTACAAATCTCAGAACCACTTGCGGGCAAAATACATCCTGATGGGGCCAAGATCAAGTTTGAAGTCAGATCTCCAAACTCTATAAACTCATCCCTTTGCTGTTTATAAGCTAAGACAGGGTGTATATATTTCTGTGCCCAGGTTTATACAGTTTTCTCTTTTCATGATAGAATACTCATAGTTTTACATCCATACTATGCATTAAGTTTTCCGTCTTTCATGAATTGAAACTGTGCAACTTTGAATTATTTGTGCAAGTCCGTTTTTATAAATTTTCCTTCACAAAAAATGTTCTGTTTTCTAGTTTTGGTCCTGCACTGGAAACTGATCCAAGCTTTAACTGAAGAACCAAACGTGTGATCTTGTGTCTGTGCGGCTCTGTGTATTCCAATGGCTCATTAGTGCAGTCGATCAGAGGCTGGAGGTTTACAATGGTGTGCTTGCTTGCTGAGTTCTGCTTCTTTTACCAAAACATGTATGCATACAGTGACATTCAGTTATGTCACTGTGTTTCATATGGGGTGATAGTAGCTCAGTTGGTTGAGTGTTTGCCTGAAGATTGGAGGTTTCAATCCCACTCTTGAAATAAAAGTAATTGATTGTGTGGTCAGATCCACTGACCCACAGGTTGGCGATTCCAGCTCCCACAGATAAATGCTGCCATTGTCTCCCTGGGCAAGACACTTAACCTACTTCACCCCCATTGTCTGTGTACACTGACGTGTGACTGAGTGAGTGGTTCCTTGATGTAAAGCGCTTTAAGTGCCTTGAAGGTATAAAAGCGATGTATAAAAATGACCATTTACTAGACTACACAGAGTAAAACAATACTTCCTTATCTCAAAGTGCACACTCTAATCACAGTGCCCCCCTCTGGCCCATAGTTGCCCGGGTGACCTTGGTTGTGTTTTACCAGTAGCGGCTGCTGTTATTTCTACGCAGGGGGTCGTGAAGGGTGGATAGAAGACCGTCTTGGCCCACGATCACACAACCTCCCCCCCCCCCCCAATCTACTCTTTCCCTTTTGTCCAACTGATGAATGAGAGAAAAGTTTTTGCCCTCTTTGTTGACAGATGGCTGTGCAGTTTTTTCCCTTTTGCTTCTTGGAGTTCATTTATTATCACGCTCCTCTTTTGGATTCCAGCTCCATCAATAACATCATTTATTTTCAAATTGTGCGTAAATGCGGTTTGGGGTGAAAAAGTGACGTTGACGGATAACAAGAGAAACTGTGGTTGGACTTCCAGTTTTGTAGCACATGCCGCCTGAACAACTGCTGTGCCATAGCTCTGTCGACAAGAATAATGGAAGCATACTTTTTACTGGTGAGACGTTTGATGTCGCGCAGAAAGATTGTAATTTATAGTCATCATTAAAACCAAGCCAAAACAATGCGCTCTAAAACCACAAACCACTTGTTTTTCTTTCCTTGTGGCCTTATAAATAATATAACAGCACAATAACATTCACACTCAAATTGGGGAATATTTCTAGTTGGATTATGCAACAACAATGCCCCGTCTGCTTTATAGGTTTGTCGAGGACCCCACAAGTGAAAGTGCAGCTTGGTAGTTATTAGAGTTACTACAGAGTAACAGTTATGCAGGATGGAGTAGTAGTAACTTGGGTAATGCTTTGCACTAGTTACAGCCCTAATAAAGTATGAACAGAGACTTAATAGTTCATTAAGAATGATCCAGGTGTAGTAACTACTTAATTAAGGGTTTAGAGTATTAATTACATTTTTATTAAACCGTGTTCATTATGAGTTCATTCTTCACACTTTAGTAAGGCTAATTAAGGTTAGGGTTAGTTATTACCAATATTACCATAGTAAGTAGTATGAATAGTAGCAGAAATAGACAGATTTTGCGATAGGATTGTTTATTAGTTTATTGTTTGCAATTAGTGGTAGTAACATTAGTAGTAGCTGTAGTAGCTGTAGTAGTTGCAATACTAGTAGAAGTAAGTAATAGTAGCATTTGTAGTCATTTAATAGACATTCTGGCAGTAAGGTAAATTATTAGCAAGTAGCAGTATGTACTTTTAAACTTTCTCACAATGCCATATCATAGACTGAGGCATGATGTGTACCCAGACTTGCTTACTTGTGTGCATGTGTGTGTATGTGTGTCGCCCACCCATCTGCCTGGGCTGCCATTTTGAGGCACAGCTGACATTTGCCTCCCCTCTCAATCAGATACATTACTGGGCACGGGCCTCTGACATTTCAGCCTACGCGTGTGTCCGTGCGCCCGGTGCGTGAGTGAGCGTGCCCGTCGCCATGACTAACAGAGGCCACACCCCCTTGACATTTTTTTGGATGCTAATGGTATTCATCTCCACAGCAGCCGGACAGTGGGCGGGCATGGCGAGGCGCATGCATAAATGGCATCTGTCCATCATTCAGCTGTAGTAGTAAGTGTAGTTTTATGTAATTGTATAGTTGTGTGTGTGTGGAGAGCAGCAGATAAAGTGGTCTGCTTTTTTAAGATAAGGACTTGCACCTGCACCTCTTTGTCACTCCTCTTCATTTGCTTCATTCATCTCTCTCTCTCTCTCTCTCTCTCTCTCTCTCTCTCTCTCTCTCTCTCTCTCTCTCTCTCTCTCTCTCTCTCTCTCTCTCTCTCTCTGTATCATACAGCTTCATACTTGAGTCTAGTTAAATTAAATGAAAAATATCATATTATAATGAAAATATTTTAGAATCAGATACATGAACTTTTTGTGAGTATTTTTAAGAGTAAAGGTGCTTTCAAAGACATAATTATTATTGGCTAAATATCTTATATGAACATTTTTGGGGGTAAAAATTTGGGCCTGACCGATCGGCCGATATGGGCACTTAGAGACATATCAGCTATTGGCCTAAATCTTGCCGATATAGGCCGTGAGCATGTTATACCTCATTATAAAGCTTAGACTCTATATTACGTCCATTTAATCCAATTTACAGACAGATAACTGTCCTACTATGTGGTGCCACATCAGTATTTATCAGAGGTGTAATTTGTCTGTGTGTAATGCCATCCTGAACGCACCCCCAGAGTCACATCTCGTGACTCACGTGCTCTTGTTTACACCAGTGGATTCTGTGGCTGCACTGAGGCTCTGGCTTTAAATGCTTTTGTAGTCTGATCCATGATACTGACTAAAAGTAAAAGTTAATCTCAGCGCAGGTTAGGCCAGCAATAAAACTGCTTGTTTTTATCAAGTGCGAGTGCGGAGAAGAGAGGACTGTCCCATAGACAGAGGACACACACGCAGCTGCTGACAACGTGCTGGATTATTTTCTTTTTATGGACTATTGTTTTGAGTCAGGATTAAAAGGACACTTATTTGTGAAGACTTGTGATCTGAGAGGTGCCTGTGTGAGCGGTGAATGTTGCAAATGTGTCGGTTTTGGAGCTTGTTCTTTCTCAATGGTTAGCGCTTAGCTGCTGTAAGCTACCACACATAAACAGCCTGTTTTCTCTTACATTGGCCTACTGTAAAGTGACTATAGTGGCTGTATACATGTTACTGGACATGCACTGATATGTAGATGAGCTGTGAATATGCATTTACGCATGTAATTAATTACCGTGGCGTGCACCCATTTATGATAATAGCGGTAGATTTTACTTTGCTTACTGGCTAGTCATGCAAAAATGCCATTAGACCTACCTACTGCCTTTAAATATGACCGTAAAAAGAGTGACAGTATACAGTAAATGTAGCCTAAACAAACCCAACTTAAAATCAAATCTAACTTTTACAATCAGTTGAAGATTCACAATGAATTTTCACATCAATATATATATCAGCTGTTATCGGTACTATATCGGTATCATATCAGATCCAAAAAAAATCCATATCAGTTGTGTTTCTCTAAAAGTAATACTAGTCTTGGATAATAAATACAACTGGCTATGGCCTTAGTCCATTATGTGCTATTTTTTACTTTAAAAAGTAAGATGATATTCATCATTCTTGAGCTGAATTTTTCATTTGTCTCTCTGCGAGAAGGTCCCACGTTTGATTCAAAATTTATTTTCATTCAATAATAACTCAAAAGTGGAGAACAAATTGCTTTATGTCTAAAATAAAACACCTCCTAGATCAAACTTTTTAGTGTAAACCTGCCCTCACACGCAGTTCTAAGTGTAAATCTGCCCTCACTCACAGTTCTTAAGACCAACACACACTAGAGTATCACTTGACGTGTGTCGAACCCATGTGTGAACATACACTGAACGTTGTGCATCATGGCTCTTAAAAAGGCTTTAATGCAACTCTTGCAGTGTTATAAATTAGCGTTTTATCTGTAGATTACGTCCTCTCCTCAAAGTTTACAGCACTAATGTTGTTGGTCACAGAGCAGAGACAAAGCTGTACTCACCACACAAGTCCTGCATCCCGATTCTACAAACCCCAATTGAGGTGTTGGGTCGAGCACCGCTGCGTGCAGGCGTGCCTGGTGTGTGCACGCTCATAGAAAATAATGGAGATGGCAACTTTGCTGCGCGTCAGAGCGTCTCAGTGTGAGTTAGCCTTAAGTGTAAACCTGGCCTCACACAGAGATGGAGCAGGGACAGCAGGGGACCACACACGGCTGGCGGCTCACTCCTCTGATCTCACTCTTTGTACAACTTCCCTTATCACTCACTTTGCATATACCTCCACTTTCAAGTCACTGCACCAAGGCAGGGCATCACCACTGTGTCTGTGGAGAAGCAGAGGTGCAAACTATTTAATCATAGTATAGTAGTTTTATTGGTATAGGAACTGAAAAAGCTGGACCCTACTAATATAGTGATAATAGCTGCTAGTGGTTGGTAGAGTCATAGAAATAGTAGTTAGTAGTTTAGTAGTTTTAGTAGTAGGCGATAGTAGTAGTGGCAGTACAGTAAGTAGTAGTAGTAACAAGCTTAGTGATCAAATTTATCATAATTAGCACTGGCAATGGCTATTTAACGTTGCAGATATTAATTTTACTAAAGCTTTATGCTTGAGTATTTTTAAATTACATTGTTGTTTTACACAATAATATGCAATACTTACTTGAGCACACACATTCCAAATATGTTTTTTCCATCTTTGCCTGGTTTGTTCAAAATTTTCACCATTGTCCATATAAAAAACTTGTCCCCACATCATATTGCACACACTCCTCATCCAGACACCATCCATACTCTAGAAACATGCTTCTTTCCACAATAAACCTTTGTATCATCCTTTCTTTCTGCTCTTCTTTTCTTCCTCCTACTTGCTCCTCGGTCCTCTGCTTCTCAGTCCCCTCCTTGCCTCTTTGTGTTTCCCAGCTGGCTGTTTAAGCGCTGTTTGCCATCTGATGTTCCTTAGAGAGGTAATTAAAGGCTGGATCACGCGCTCCATGTGTGGAGGTGTGTGCGCACTAGAGAAATATTTATTTCATCTTTGCTTTTATAACCCAAGCCCTCAAACCATTAAACTATTGAACAAATATATTCAATCAGGTATTACCAAATGTTTGGACTAATCAATGCCATTTTCGAAGGATCAATTGGCTATTGGTTTGTGAGTTTTGGAGCAACCGTCTCATTGACTTCCTTGTTTCCCTTTTATAAACCACTTTTGATGGATACATACTGCAAATTATGAATACTGAGTGCTGCAGCTTTAATGATGTATTTACACCTTTCATCAAAATTTTGAAGTTTCTAAAATATCCATCAAGTTTTTTGTGCTTAAAGTTTAAGTATTATCTAATGGCTTTATGGAGCTATTTTACCATCTTTTAAAGGTCCTATATATCACATAATGGATTCTTGTGAGCTTTAAGCCATGTTATAATGTTACCTCCTCAACATACCTGGAAATGTGTTTTATTTCACATACGCATGTTTGAGTAATCCTTTCTCCAAAGCTCAAAATGCTCTGTTCCACCTTGTGATAGTGGTAGTTTTCAAGTTAAGAGCTACTTTTTATCTTTTGTTATGTAAAAATCGGAAATTCCAGGGCTGAAATTATCCAAATTATTCTAGTGAAGGTCTATGGTATTTAAAAACACAGTGGAGCACTTCCTGTATTACCACATTACATCACAAGGTGAAACAGAGTGTTTTCTGTGTCAGTGGCAGTATCAGCTGCCTAAAGTACTTTCAATATTATCGCTTATCGCACGATAGCTCTGTAACAATATATCGTGCTTCAAAATGTGTTATTTTGACAGGCCTAATTGTACCACAAGAAATATCCAGACTACGGTGTAGTAGTTTAAAAAGCCACAGAGCTGTCACTTCACATAGTCATAATGTTCTGCTTAATCATCATCTAGCGTCATTAATCATAGCTTGACTGTTGTTTATTTTAAATAGCTAGATTTATCATTGTAATAAAACTAAACTATATGACTATTTGCAAATGACATAAAATAGTACAATGTGGCTGTTGCACTCCAATGGCTATAATAATTCAAGTGTGAGGAGTTTTGGCTGGAGCTGCACTCAGGGAACAAACAAGCATCGTCTGTCCCACTGTTTTGATTCATCTGCAGCTCTGTCTTCACATCTCTCTGGCCCCGTCGTGTTTGCTTGTCTTTCTGTCATTGCTTCCATCGGAGCCACACCTTCGGCACACCCCTCTCAATCCATCAAAGAGAGAAAGGGAGAAAGAGAAAGTGAAGGAGAGAGAGGAAGAGATGGAGAGTGAGTGAGGCAGACACAGGTAGATAGAGATAGAAAGGAAGAAGAGGAGGGGGAGATAGGAGAGGAGGAAGGAGGAGTGAAGGAGTCAGGCAGGAGATGTATGCTGAGCTGGTTGTTTGATAACTTCATGGAGGATTCTTCTGGCTTCTTGTAAATCTGAGGTTTTTCAGTGAAGATAAAAATGTTGTCATGTGTCACAAAGTGAATTGAAGAGGACATGAGCTCTGTCTGATGACTCACAGCTGGATAGTGTTGGAGAAGAGAATTGTGTGGTATGTTCAGCCTGATACTGAATCACTCATTACTAATTTAAATCATAGTTTTTCGTTTATCAATAAAAAGATGTTTGGAGAGGTTTTCATATTTGAATGACCAAACAATCAGTTATATTGGACAATTGCTTTTAAAAATATCATTATTGATTAGAGATCGAACAATATGGGTTTTTTAATTGGCTGATACCGCTGCTTGTTTAGATCCAGAGCAACCGATTGCCGATAAGCTCTGCCGATATTTTTGGACCAATATGTAGGGGTGATTTACATTTTCTCCCCCAAATTATGTAATTAAAATTTGTTACAAACTCACCCACAGGCCTTTTTTACCGTAAACCCATAAGAGAGCTGTGTAATCACATTTTCTGCAGTTATCTATTTGCACTAAAGTGTTCAAATAAAGCTTTAAGGGTATTTTTAGGCTGCAGGTCACACAAAACAAAATATTGGCCTGTGCTGGAGATTTAAGGCTGATAGCTGATACGCAAAAAACTCCAAATATCGGCCTGATATATTGGCTAACAGATATATTGCTCTATCTGTATTATTGATGTATTAATATTTATTATTAAATCTATTCTTGAACTGCACACCACAATAAACATCACACCACGTAATCCAACCATATTTCAGTACTGGTCCACTGAAGTACTTTGCAATAATATCAGACTATTTATTTAAATAATGTGTACAAATCTATATGCAGATATGCAATAGTGTAAATCATATTTCTTATTTTTCTGTACTCCCTGGTATACCGTCATGTTATCCACTATGCCTTATTATTTTGGTGTATTTTTATTACTGCTCTGAACAGATTTTTAAGAAAGGATACCATATGTATTTCGATTGGGCAAATTGGATTTGGGGATTTTATTCTGCTGAAATATAAAAATATTGTGTCCAAGATTGGTTTGGCCAAGATGTGAATGTACTCGAACTCCGCTATAATACATGAGACTCTGCCCAGTATTTTTCAGCAGGGACGGCAACATGACCAAGAGCACACAATATACTGGATGCTCTCTGAAATTTTCAGTAACAGTAATGTTAGTTAAAACTGAGGTAAAACATGAAAGGAAGTATGTATTTAAACCTATTTAATCTAATCTAACTAGTTTCCCTTATGAACCCATAGGCACAGTGCTAAAATTGTCATACATGTTTTTTGGCCATGTGTACACTTTATAATGGCTTCTTCAGATGTTTAAGGGAGGCAGGGGTGGACCACCATCACACAGTGTGGATTTTACTATTTAAAGGTCCTATATTACACAAATGTTACTCTTGTGATCTTTTAGCCATATTGGAATGGCTAAAAACAAACAAAAAAACATCAAAAAGGTACCTGAAGTTGTTTTGTTTCATTCACACATGTTTGAGTAACCCTTTTTCTACATTTCCTAATCTTAAAATGCTCAGTTCCACCTTGTGATTTCATGAAGCTGTAGCTACCATTTACCTTTTGTTTAATAGAGATTGGAAATTTCAAGGCTGAAATCCAAATTATTTTAGTGAAGGTGTATGGGGTTTAAAAACACAGTGGAGCACAGTGGAGTGTTTTCAGTTGCTTAGGCTGAGAAGAACTCAGCCTAAATATGCAAGGTTTGTGTGTTATGTTGTGTGTATTATAATATAGATCATAAAATAGCATAATATGGGACCTTTAATCATGGAAAAAGTGAAGCCAATTGTTGAGCCTGGCAAAACTTTCAAATGTCCAATGCAATTTGCCTTTTTGCTGTGGTAAGGCTTCAATATCACTTTGGCATTCAGATGTGGTGTGCAGCATAACTAGAAATGCAATGCTTGTTTGAGTATTTAATCCATGTTTATAAATAAGGGGGAAAAGTAGAATACTATAATAGAGATAAATCACCTCAATCATAGTGCTTAAAGATATTTCCTCTTCAGTAACTCTCCTCCTATAGATTATATAATTTTGATTCCTTGCTTTGTTGTTTTATTTCCACAGCATATCTTGTTTGTTTTAATGAATTCATTCCATATTATTTACATTACAGTGAGAGAAATAAAAGGCAGAGTTGAAGACACATGACTTGTTCTAGCAACTCAGATTTTACCACTTGAGTGTAAGTGTTGCTTTTAATTACAGTTGAATGACAATGTGTGTTTCAGGTGTTACTGTGCAGTGTGATGGTGAAAGGATAGTGTATAATTCACTTGCAAATTACAGGAATATTTAAACTTCTCATAAAAGACACACGAGTTATGAGAAGATAAAACCTTTACCTTGATGAGTGACAAAGAGATGCTGAATGAAATGCTGTGAACTAAGATATAGACACCAAAGAGACGTTACATTACGGCCACTGACAGATGAGCTACAGTGTAGGAGTTCTATTGGGGAAGAGTAGACTTGTTAAAATAGTTAATTACTATAAACAAATTTATAGTAAAATTAAATTATTAAAGGTTCTATAATGCTAGTAATGGGCAACATGCTAACATAAGAAACTAATACTATTTTTTCTATTTAAAATAACATAATAATAAAAGAAAAAAAAATCTATTCTGTCAACTGGACAAAAGTTGACTATGCTGTGTAAAAAATGTCATTTTTAATTATCATTGCATCAAAACTGTTATCGAGAGTTTTAGTATTGTGACAACACAGGCAAAATGTATAAGGCAATGAGGGGATTTGGTTTTCAAAGTTTTTTTGTTTTTTTTTCTATAAACAAGGTAAATAAAGAGATACAAATAAATATTTGTCTTTTTTGACTGTAGGGACAGTTTGTGCTGCTTAGATGACCAGGCAGTGGCCACTACACTAAAAATCAAACATCCAAAGCAAGAAATTAGTCAACCAGCAACAGGTACTGCATGGAGGGAGCAGGGGAGTAAATAAATGTTTGAAAAGAAGTGGGTGAAAGTATATCTGCAGTTACGATCTAAAATACAGCAACAGAAATCAGACACAAACCCAGTCAGTGTAAAATGAACCCCTGCTTTAGTCACATGACCCACAGTCCAGTCTGAGCCAATGAGCTGAGACCTCAGACGTCGGACAGACTTGATTGTAGTGTAAATTAATGAGGAACGTCAGGATCCAGTGGTCCACAGTGCCCAAAAGCCACACCAACAGACAAAAACAATGAGAGGCAAATGAAGTAGAGGATTGCACTGGCCCTCACACCAAAGCACCAAACTACTCACAGCAGCAGCAGGGATCCAGCCAATCAGCACCATGGACAGCTCCCTCTCCCCTCACAGCACCACGGAAAGTTCCTCACAGTCAGAAGTCACACCTCCACCAAACACAGGCTCACAGCAGACTGAGCCCTGTCAAACCGCAGGGGTGCCATATCCCCACCGAGAGCCTGTGAATTCGAAAAATGGGCAATGCCTAATGAGGCTTGGATTTAATGCTCAAACTGTAGTTAAAATATCTGACCTTTATAAAATATGAGAATTAAAAATCACAATTTCTATTCAAACAAATGTGGAAACCCAATTGTTTGGAGCCCCAAATTAAATTTTTAATGTGTAAATTTTTACTGTATTAAACTTAAAACTAAAATAAGCTACATTAAACAGATGTGTAAGACTGGGATGGATGAATCTACTAGTTTTAGCAGCTTTGAAAACACAGAAATATACATAGAATTACAAGAATTAGGCCTTTTCTTTGTACTAGTAGGAATATTTGGGTTATTTTTTTGTACTGTGACGAGATTTGAGCTGTAGAAGTTTGAATTATGAACTCCTATGACTCATTATACCTACAAACTAAGATGATGCATTCTATAATTTATTCTATTATTTATTGTAGCTCATTTTTTTTATATTTTACATTTAGAATGATTTTTGGGTATAATTCTGCTTTATGGTTTGGTTTCAGTATTATAGTTTATTGTCTGTATTTACTATTTACTATATTTACACTTCTAATTGTTTTATCATAACAGACCTAACAAGAGTAAGTATATCTACCTTGAGAATAGCTGATTATGTCTGATCTCGGAAGGGTTTGGCCTGGTTAGTACAGGGATGGGAGGCTACTCTTGTGGCTCTACTGCATATTGCTGTTGTGTTCTTTGGCAAGACACTTTTCCAAGTATGAAAATCCTTTGAGATTGAGTGATCAGATCTGTGGTGATCAGAGGTGATGATGATGGTGCAGATTGGCAGCTTTGCTTCCGCCAGTCTACCCCAGGGCAGCTGTGGCTACAATAGTTTTCACCTTATTCCAGAAGTTGCGGTGGCTGTATTATTTTGTATGAGGTACAGTAAATAACTTTTATCTGGACCACGAAGCCTTCCAGAGAATTGATGCAGTATTGTCTTGTTGGCCACATGAAAATAAAACATTTTACACAAATAAACCTACTTTATTTTAGGGGCAAGACGTTTCTGAAATTCCCAGTTAGTCGTATTTATGGCAAAATAAGGTCAATAGCTTATACCACCGCTGAGTTTACAGTGAATAATGCACTGTAAAGCACCTGGGGTGTCTAGGAAAGTGCTACATAATTTCAGTGCATGATTATTACTTACAGCATCTAATTCTAACTTAATTTACATACATGATTATGTACGGTATTATCTTTTGTCACCATTTATGTCTCCAGTGATGGAAGCTGTGGCAAAAGGAGAAATTTTATTTCTCAACTGGACAAAAGTTTATTTAGTTTATTACTTTTCAGTTGACAAATTGACTTTCTCCTTTTGCCATGAATTTTACCTGGACGACTGAGGGATTCTACACACATTGGAAGCTGTATAGAAGAAATGGCCTGGTCTAGAAATCTTGTGTATGCTTGAATGAACGCCATTGTGATACTATTCTATGCAAGTATAGACTGTAAGACCTCCATTGTTACAAGACTGTTTCCAAGACCTTAGAAGGAGGTGAAAGAAGCGCACAGAAGCAGGAGCAAAGTAGAGACGTGACGGAGAGAAGGAACAGGGAATGAGATTAAAGGGAGGAGTAAAATATCTGGAGATCGGCGGTGGAGTTTGCCAGTGATATTAGCCAGGGTGAACGTGAGGACAAGTAGTTTTTCTTTGGAGCCTTCTGTCGTTTCCTTGGCAGCGTGACTTTTCGGATTGTTCCAGTTTGGCAGAACTACTTCGTACTCAACCTCACTTTTTCACTCTCTTTAACTTAAAGTGCAAAATAAACGTGCACTAAGAGCTTTAAATTAATGAATGCACTATCAAAAGGAAAACACATGTTCCGCTAGAGTTTGTAGAAACTGTATGTAGCAAAATATTACTAACTGATGTTCACTAATGTTTTTCAAATTGGGCTTTCTAAATGTATCTTAAAGGTGCACTGAGTAAGGGTCCTTTAAGGGTCTGCCCACCTGCTTGTCTCCAAGGATATATTACTGTTTTGACTTGATTGTTTCACAGTATGGAAGTAAAGTTGGTAATCACAATGTAGATTAGAACTGATCTGTAGAATAATTAAATATAATTAATAATAATTAATAATAATTACAGTTTTTAATAATTAAAGGTACCTCAAATATGCACTTCTTTACCACTTCTTTTAGAACTTAATTGTGGTAATGACATATTGACGGGCAGCTGTAGTGCCTCAATAAATTTTGTCATTTTTACCAGTGTATTCTGACGGCTGTATTCTTCACCATTGCTTGAATATAAAGAAGTTATCTACAGAGTGGCAAAAATGACAAGAACTCAATCCAGTGATTAACAGCCTGAGAGAATTTGGGCACAAATCAATGTACGTTACAGCGCTGAGTGGCAGGTGACGAACACTGCTCAATTGTGTCATGTTTTCTAATGGTTTTTTGTAAGTCTTCTCTATCTGTGTTTGAACTCATCAGGCAAAGCATTTTATTTGGAGTAAACAACATATAGGCCTGTCACGATAATTACTATATTGACTTCTCATTCAATATATGAAAGCTGGAACAATATATTTTTGGACTCAGTATTTATCAGGGGTACAGTTTCTTTACAATAAAGGGGAGACTTTTGTTATTTTAGTTGTACTACGATAAGATTTGAGCAGCAGAGGGTTGAATAAGTCACTTCTCTGGATAAGTATTAGTTCAGTCTCCTGTTTATTTGTTGCAACTCAGGCCTTTTAATTATACAGTATATTTAAAAATTGGTTTACTTGGATTATCCTGCTTTATGTCAGAGGCATAAAGTAGTTTCTATATTATTGTCCCATCCATCCATCCATTTTCTTCTGCTTTTCCGGGGCTGGGTTGTGGGGGCAACAGTCTAAGGAGGGACTCCCAGACTTCCTTCACCCCAGACACTTCCTCCAGCTCCTCCGGGGGGACCCCAAGGCGTTCCCAGGCCAGCCTAGAGACATAGTCCCTCCAGTGTGTCCTGGGTCTTCCCTGGGGCCTCCTCCCAGTGGGACATGCCCGGAACACCTCCCGAGGGAGGTGTCCAGGAGGCATCCGGAACAGATGCCCGAGCAATGCTCCTCTCGGAGGAGCCAGCAGCTTTACTCCGAGCTCCTCCCGTGTGACTGAGCTCCTCACCCTATCTCTAAGGGAGTGCCCAGCCACTCTGCGGAGGAAACTCATTTTGGCCGCTTGTATCCGCGATCTTATCCTTTCGGTCATTACCCAAAGCTCATGACCATAGGTGAGGGTAGGAACGTAGATTGACCAGTAAACCGAGAGCTTTGTCTTTCGGCTCAGCTCCCTCTTCACCATAACGGTCCGGTACAGCGACCACATCACTGCTGACGCTGCACCAATCCGCCTGTCAATCTCATGCTCCATCCTCCCCTCACTCGTGAACAAGACCCCGAGATACTTGAACTCCTCCACTTGAGGCAAAGACTCTCCACCCACCTGGAGAAGGCCACCTTTTTCCGGACTCAATATTTATCGTGGGTATTCCCTCCACCGTTTGACAACATCCCCAGTCGAGGTCAACAGCTCTCCACCCGCACTGTAAGCAGTGTTGGTGAAGCACTGCTTCCCCCTCCTGAGGCGTCGAAGGGTTTGCCAGAATTTCTTTGCAGACGTCCGATAGTCCTCCTCCAAACTCCTCCCAACCCCGAGCTTTTCCCTCTGCGACCGCCCGGGCTGCAGCACGCTTGGCCAGCCGGTACCTTGTCAGCTACCTCAGGAGTCCCACGAGCCAACAAGGCCCGATAAGACTCCTTCCTCAGCCTGATGGCATCCCTTACTTCCAGTGTCTATATTATTGTTTACCCAATATTTCTCTGTAGCATTATATCGTACTTTGAATTTGTTATCGTGACACCTACAACATAAATTAAGATGTAGGCAATGACAATGTAAAGCGGGGTGATATGGCCAAAAATCCTCTTATTGATCAGTCTGAATTTTTTTTATTCAGTGTATTTCTTCTCATTAAAAAACATTAACAATGACTGCAAACCTTCAACTAATTCAGTCTAACCTAAACCTTCAGTCTAAAAAAATCACTTTTATTATTAAGTCTTCAAACAACATACTTTTACAGCCATAAGACTGGCTGTAGATGTCTCGATTAAAGTGACCCAAACTGATCATTGACCATTTAAAAAAAAAAAAAAAAGATATTGCCAGCTCTTGTGTCTGCAGTAAATATCTAGTCAAAAGAACAGGCTTTGTTATGCGGGCAGAACTAGCCCATGTGGTCTGATTCAACAGCCAAGATACAGACAGGTCATTTTCATGTAAGATATTTGACAAAATAAGGTCTTTTTCAGATATTTAGTTTTATAAGGCTTCATATTACTGTAACCCACATTTAGAAAAAAGAAAATCAGTTTTCTATCATGCTGCCCAATCTCTCCACTTCTTTTTACAGAGTCCCACAGTTCACTTCCTCCTCCACAACATCCTGTCATTTCTTCACTATTCTTTCATTAAATACTTCTTTGTTCAGTCACGATAACAAAATTTTGAAGTACGATATATTGCTGATGAAAATATAGATGATAAATGATAATACTGAATGCCATTAGGCTACTTACACGATAACCCTAAAGCAGGATTTCCTCTAAAAACTATCCTATATGTACAGTATGAACATGAGCTGCAATAATTAAATGAAACTTAATGAGTCATAGATAAACCGATAACCCCCCCCCGATAAACTGATAAACTTTTGAGGGCTGTAGGGCTGATTTTAGATGATATTCCTCATATTATGCAATTTAAATTTACTACAAACTCAACCACAGCCCTTTTTTTTTTTTACCCCAAACCCATAACGGAACTGTGTAATCTCTTTTTATTAAAGTGTTTAAAGGTTTTATAGAGGATTTTCCAAGGAACAAGAAATCCAGCGACTGTTTGTCCTTTTCCAAATGTCACTCATGCGTGAAACCACCCCCTCTCTCCCATAGCTCCCTGAGTAGAAACGCCTCCTCCTTCACCAGAAGATGTTTTTTTGTTTTTTTTTTATAGTCGGTGCACGTTCAGAATTGCTGTTGCTGCTGTAACTATACTGTACGTTTTCAAATGATAAGCAGAAGTTACCTGTCCAGAAGTAGCCCTCTGCTTCAGTGCACGCCATCGCTGGAAGGAATCTCTGAGAATCACCTTAGTTTGGCGTTGCTCCTCTTCCCCTTCTCTTCTTCTTTTAGCGACCTCAAAAATTGACTTTCTTTTGTGGCTAACTGGTAGTGGATTCTTGCCTGACATTCCAACAAACTTTGTGCTAGGAAAAAGCGGCTAAGAACTGCTGCGTTTGTCGAGTAAACAGCATCTTGCATCTGTGGAATGCGTGAGAGGCGTACGTAAACCACGTAATCCCAGCGCGCCGGCAAGTCAGTTACGCTAGAAGTGTAGGGAGTTTGATTGACAACCTAACAGCCAACGAGGTAGCCTCGTTATCTATTGGCTAATGTTTATCTGGCCCCACCACATCCACAGTTGATGGATTTTAATTCTTTTTTCTTTGGTCATCATAATTACAAGGCTACTGCATTTCTATAATGCTATCATTGACAATTTGAAACAAAAAAAAAAATCCTCCATACAACCTTTAAATAAAGCTTTGTGTGTATTTTTAGGCAGCAGATCAATCCAAACTAAATATCGGCCTGTGCTAGAAATTTCAGTTTGATAGCCAATATGATAAAAAGTCAAAATATCTGCCATATATATCGGTTGTCTATGTATAATCCTAACTTTAACCGAAGTAACTGTCCCTGTATCCCCTCTCGAGCCTTTAGCCGCTCCAACATTTCCAAGTCAAGTGTTCAGAGCCACTCCAGTCCAACAAGGTGAGAGATTGGCTGAGTTTGTCACACAGCAGTTTGCAGCAGTAGTGGAAGATTGCTCCCAGACGAGTGACTATTTTCTAAGAGCCTCCCCTGCACCATTTGACTCACTATGTGTTTCATTTCATTTGGCTGGAAGGATATATTTCCATATGGCTGGTGACTGTGAGTTTGTCCTTTTGACCTCTCCACTGATTAACATGCAGTGGCTGATCTGAGCGGGGTCTGTGGGGGGAGTTTGAGACATAGGGGGCGTCACTGAGGGGACAGCTGTCAGAGGAGAGCTGTAGCTAATGATTGTCATGCATCACAGTGTGCTGTAACAGTGAGAGAGGTTCATACACAGACTACGCTAAAACTAAACTAAAACTAAACTCAGACTAAACCTTGATAAATGTCACTCAACTAGCAGGTAAACATGGACTGAACATAATCATCTGAAAATAACTAAACTTCCCACCCCAAACCAAACCTGAAATATAAACAAAAAATATCAAAAAGCGTAGGATTAAAGGACTAAATCAGGAATTATTTGTATTAGACGATGATGAGAATACACTGGACAAATAGTTCCTTAGTAGACAATATTGTGATAATGTATACAATTGTCTGTTTTCATTACCTCCTATAACTGCGGGAATATACTTTGGTGTCTTTTTTGATATTAACAATTTATATTAATCTATTTTTAATTACATATAGGGATGCACTGATCCAGCTTTTTCAGTTCCGATACTGATTCTGATACTACATCTTTAAGTATCTGCCAATTCCCGATATCAACTGATACCAGTGCAGAGCCTAATAATAGCATTTTTTTTTTTTTTCCATTTAAACTCAAGTAAAATAAGACAAAACTGACCCCAATGTGTTATGTAGCTGTTATCTCTCAAGTAATTACAGAACAACTTTGTAGAAATTACATATATTTTTATGTTCATCAGCCAAAATCTGATCTAGCTAAATTTTCCGTATCGGCGCCGATATCCCATAGCAGTACTGGATAGGTGCATCCCTAATTACATGCAATCGTACCATGCACTTATTGTCTATACAGCTGACATAACATGACACCTTGAGATGAATATACGTAGTTATATCTTATGTTTTTGGCGATAATTGTACCATCCTCTTGTGTGTGTGTGTGTGTGTGTGTGTGTGTGTGTGTGTGCGCTGTTTGGGCCCATACGTCACCCCCCTGTCTGCTCCTCTTTGCCCCTGGGCCTGTACACTTGTGTGCACATGCTCTGTGCCTGTAGCCTGCAGCCTGACAGAGTGTCACAAAGCTTTCTAATTGTGGTTAAAAGATGGCAGCTCAGAGTTGGCCTAATTCATCATTGAGCCTCTCACAAACAGCTCCACAAGTAGGTTACGCCTGGTGGCACACATGCTTCACTTTTCACTTCACTGAAGACTACGCTGTCATGGGAAAACCTGTAGTTTTTTGTTTTTCTGTCCAAAGATGTAGTGATAAAAGTGGGTCAGTTTGGGCGTACTCTCCCTAAACCTACACCTTAATTAAATGTAACCCAAATAGTGAGTGAATAGTTTTTGGGGTTTTTTTCTAAACAAATTGTGTAGTAATTTGCACTTTGGACACTATGTTGTCCTCATTTTAATGGGACAGCAGAGAATAGTATTATTTCATCTTAACAGTACACTTGGCTATCTCTGGGATGACAATCAGATGATGCTACTAGGCCGAGTTACAGGTCAGATCTGTAGAGGTGAACCTGCTTGCAATAAAAAAATGTTTAGAGCAATAACAACACCTGTAATATAATAGGAAATATGTTTAATGCCATACTGTGGAACATTCCTGGCTACATTTTCATTACACTACTGGGAAATCTTCAGTTATTTTTTTGGCTATGACAATTCTCCCACACTGTGCCTGTGTACACATTTGTTTTATGTTTTTTCTCTACACATGATGCTGTTCTGACTTCATTATGCTTTTGTTGAGTTTGATGCTAGCCTTTTTTTGACACATGAAGAGCTCTGAAGTCACCATGATACAGCTTGTGTGGGAGGTTTATCTCACTGTCTCCGCTCTGCTCTAAAGTCAGGTACTTCCATCTTAAAGGCACACTGTGTAACTTTTTGGATGCACCGTCCAGCACCTGCTTGTCTCCATAGAGAAGTTATTGCTTTGTCTGGAGTGATCCACAGTATGGCACAGTATGGAGACTGGCGGGTAAACCCACGACACCAAGTTACAGGTCAGATCTGTGGAGAAGTGACCCCACTCAGAGTAAGAATGCAGTATTTTCAAGGTACTTTTGAACAACAGAAACAAGTGTGATTGGAACAAAATGTTAACTGCTATATTAAACTTAGACAAACTTCATTGATCCACTAGGGAAATTATTTCAACGCAGTAGCTCACTCATTACAATATATTATATAATAACAAAGAGCAAAAATATAAATGGTAATGATAAATTCAAAATAAGTAGCAAAAATAATATATTATGGGATTTTCCAGGCATGGAAAAACATCATAACCAAAACAAGCAGATAACATGCCCTCAAACAGGAAAGTTTAAACAGCTCTCACGTTCCTCCAAAGCAGAGATTGGGCACTGCTTGTTGGTGCGTGTGGGGCATGGCTGCTGTGGGTCAAGATTAAAGGATTTCCTGTCGGGAAAGTTGCTCGCCCGTCGGAAGGGAAGCTGGAGAGAGAGGCAGAGGTTTAAGGAAGAGTTACTTTAAAGTATGGACTGCTCAGATTGCTCACCTGCAGGGGGAGGCTAACTAACCACACACTGCACTGGCCTTCATCACAGCATCACAGGAAGAGTGGGGAGACAAAAGAGAGCTGTGATAGTGTGGGGTCCACTCAGGCTTATACCAGTGTTGCAAGTTAAATTATTCAGTTAATATGACCTTTTTAAGTCAATAGATTTATGCATTTTTTGGACCAGCTCTTCAGTATTTGTGTTGAAAGTGTTGAAAAGAAATATTGAAAATCATGTTTGCTGGTAATATCAAAAAGATGAGCATGTCTGTGAAAAGCTGTGTTGCAAAAAGCCATGCACTTCTTTTTAAAAATGAGTCTACCGGGGTTTAGCTGTAGTTTTTTTCTGTTTTGTTTGTTTTTTTAACACATCATTATAACAACAATGAAAGGAAGTATAGCTAAAACTGAATTATATCAGTATTTTTAATTAATTCATTTATTATAAGAATTTAAATGTGCCTCTCATGAAGGTGCTGTTTACTATTACATCTCTGTTTATATGAAATCCTAATACGTTTGAGATCTTTCGTCAGTGCCACGCCCCTTTTAGTTTATCAGTCATAGCACAAGGCATGTCTTTAGTCGACCCAGAATGTCTTTCGTTGACTATGGCCATATTAGAATCTGTGTCCTAAGCAATCCTCAAGACTTGTTCAGCAGCTAACATAATAAAAAGATTTCTCCTGATCTGGTCTTGTGGGAGGTGAAAGAAGCAGAGTAATGATTTGGGTAAATGGCCTGAGGTTAAAGTGGAGCTGCTCATTTCCAGTGTGAGGGAGAGTGCAGTCGTGTGGCTGCTCCAGGAGGGCTGTCCACTCAATGTCTGATACTTGGCCACTGCACGAGGAGGTTAACCAATCCCAAGTGTCTGTGTGTGGGTGGGTATTTATCACACTGTGGGGACTGAAGTCTATATACACACACTATTACTGGTATCCTTGACGTAAATTCTTTATTATTAGATGGAACAACATGATTTAAAGTTAACAAATTGGTTAATATAGGTAAGTTGAGGTGCTAACTATGGCTTGGATTGGTCTCCAGGAAATGAAAGTAAGCCATTGTAGTGTCCCCAAAAAGCATGGAAAACCAACGTTTGTGTATGTATGGAAGCAGCGCGGTTGGAAATCACCTTGACACATGTATTAAATGCCTTTCTTTCTCTTGTAGACTCAAGGATGTTCACGCACACATGCACACATGCACAGCAAGCAGTCATGCTTATTTGAATCAGTATTCACATAGAGACAGTGGTGAATAGTGTAGTGGCTGCTGAGTTAACATGCGCGCTGTGGTGTCCCTGTGTCACTGACTCATGCTCTGACAATGAGAGCGGCCGGGCCCTCTGTAATGTACGCCGCTCCAGCACACACACTGTCTGCTCTCACTGGCCCAAGTGCATCCACAACTGTTTTACAGAGACAATAACACCGGGATCCAGAGGCCACGGGCTGATGGAGCTGTTTCCCTCCACAGGTGACACTTTAACCCCTCAAACCACATTCATATTGGTTTGAATGTGCACTCATCACATTGTATTAGTTGTAGATAACCACAGTCATAGCTATAGGCCTGTCACGATACCAAATTTTGAAGTGGATATATTGCTGAAGAAGATATAAACAATACAACATTAACAAAGAAAGAATTTTATGCCTCTGACATAATTGACCTTAAATTAAGAATATCCCCACAAAACTGCTGTGTATGTACAAAACCATTAAAAAACCTTGTCTGCAATAAATAAATAGCAGCAGTTAGTTTGTGTCTATAATGAGTTATTTATTAATTTTTTTTTACAGCCCAAATCTTACTGTAGTACAGAAAAAAACCCACACAGTTCGCCACGGGTTAAAAAAAAAAGTGCGTACTATAAATATTGGCCACCAGAAATTATTGTTCCATCTATCAAATGTTGAACAATAAGTCGATATAGTCATTATCGTGACAGGCTTTGTCATAGCCACTTGTTGTACAAATAATATAATATACTGAAGTCTCTCTTCCTGCTTTTAATTACTGTCCATCTGCTGCACTGTTCAGAACCACAGTCAGAGACACTTTTTGTGCAGAGTTTTGTAGACGTCTAGTTTTACCCTGCTGACACCATGTTATGTTTTAGTCTATTGTAAATCTTTATAGTATAATTTATCTTGATCTTAATTTTGATTTCATTATCTGGCTGTTCTGGACCTTTGTATTGCAGTCCTTATGTATCTTATCAATATATTTTGGTCGTACAACTCTGGTCAGTTTGGTCTGATGTTGTCATCATGTGTGGTTGTGTTGCGTTAAGTTACTTTAGTCTCTCTCATAAAATTGAAATATCCAAAATATAGATTAATCATGTCCAAACTATGACCCAGGAGGCGAAAGCAGACCTTAGACCAATTCTAAGTTTAGTTTTTAATTAACCCTCAGGCATTCTGGTGAAGTACGTCAAGTGACCATAAGCAGTACTTTTTACTGCATTCTTAATCAAAACAACCCTCATAAACCAAATATCAAACATTTGAGTATCCTATGGAGATACTAAACATGGATAAACTTGTGGTTGCTTGTTCAAACTTCCATCAAATACAGTCATTTGAAAGATACACTGGCCTGACCAGGGTGGTGTAGTGTAGTGTACTCTGTGTACTTCCCCCTGGCTGAAGTCACTGTGGTGGTTAGCAAGCTCCTCAGCTCTGGGGGTGGATGAGATCCGCCCTGAGTATCTTTAGTCTCTGGATGTTGTGGGGCTGTCTTGGCTGACATGTCTCTGCAACATTGCGTGGCAGTCGGGGACAGTACCTCTGGACTGGCAGACCGGGTGGTGGTCCCTCTGTTTAAGAAGGGAGACCAGAGGATGTGTTCCACCTACAGGGAAATCACACTCCTCAGCCTCCCCGGTAAGGTCTATTCCAGGGTACTGGAGAGGAGAATCTGACCGATGGTCGAACCTCGGATTCAGGAGGAGCAATGTGGTTTTCGTCCCGGCCACGGAACACTGGACCAGCTATATACTCTCCATCGGGTGCTCAAGGGTTTGCCCAACCAGTCCACATGTGCTTTGTGGATATGGAGAAGGCATTTGTTGGACTCCGCCAGGGCTGCTCTTTGTCACCGGTTCTGTTCATATTTATGGATAGAATTTTTGGGCACAGTCAGGGGCCGGAGCTGGTCCGGTTTGGGGACCACAGGATCTCATCTTTGCTGTTTGCAGATGATGATGTCCTGATGGCTTCATCGGACCGGGACCTCCAACGTGCACTGGGGCGGTTTGCAGCCGAGGGCTGGGATAAGGATCAGCTTCTCCAAATCTGAGGCCATGGATCACGACCGGAAAAAGGTGGCTTGGAGAGTCCATGCCTCAAGTGGAGGAGTTCAAGTATCTCAGGGTCTTATTCACGAGTGAGAGGAGGATGGAGCGTGAGATTGACAGGCGGATCAGTGCAGCATCGACAGTGATGTGGTTGCTCTATTGGACCGTTGTGGTGAAGAGGGAGCTGAGCTGAAAGGCAAAGCTCTCGATTTACCGGTCAATCTATGTTCCTACCCTCACCTGTGGTCATGAGCTTTGGGTAATGACCGAAAGGATGAGGTCGTGGATGCAAGCGGCCAAAATGAGTTTCTTCCGCAGAGTGGCTGGGCGCTCCCTAAGCGATAGGGTGAGGAGCTCAGTCACACGGGAGGAGCTCGGAGTAGAGCTGCTCCTCCACGTCGAGAGGAGCCAGCTAAGGTGGCTCGGGCAGCTGTTCTGAATGCCTTCTGGACGCCTCCCTCGGCAGGTCTTCTGGGCATGTCCCATCGGGAAGAGGCCCCAGGGAAGACCCAGGACACACTGGAGGGACTATGTCTCTCGGCTGGCCTGGGAACGCCTTGGGGTCCCCCCGGAGGAGCTGTCTGGGGTGAAGGAAGTCTGGAAGTCCCTGCTTAGACTGCTGCCCCCACGACCCGACCCTGGATAAGCAGAAGAAAATGTATGGATGGATCGACTGTACTGACCACCAATATGGGCCGAAATATATGTCACTGTATAAAAGAGTTTGGACACCCCTCATAGGCACTACTGTTCAGGAAGAAACATTTCAGTGGTTCTGTCATTGAATCAGAACATGTGTTTATTGAAGTCCCATATGCCAGAGCCAAAGGTCACAGAGAAGCGTGTGATGTTTATAGCCCATGTGTATATATAAAGTGTGAAGTGTGAAGTGTGTGGAGTGGATGGTCTGCTTGTGGCCATTCCCTCTCAGTCCTCTGTGAGTGGAGGTGCCATCTATCGCTGTCTGTCTGAAAGTGAGGAAGACCACAATGATGTGATGATGCACAGCTGCTCAGGTTCTGGTCTCTCCAGATTATTGTCAAAGGTTCACGCGGTGACTCTAAGTTGATATGACGTTTAAAGAAGCTTAGGGAGATTATGTCTCATATTCACATTCATCAAGATAACATTATAGTCTGGTCAATTGTCAGACAGATCTGTGGGAAAACTACAACAAAATAAAACACGTAAAAGTTGACAATTACTGAAAACTTTGCTACCATTTCCAATTATGTAAAAAAAAAAAATATATACAACTTCTTGGTGGGGGGTACACTACCTGTTTCTATGGAGATTGCTTTACTTTGAATGTTTTATATCTATTTATATCTATTTTGCATTTACTTCATTTCCTTTTCTCAGAAGCACAATGAAAACAGGCATTCATATTGTGAGTGGGATCACCTTTCCACAGATCTACTTGTTTTCACAAACATACAGTAGATAAGTTAAATGCCATACTCTGGAACATTCCAGACAATACAGTAACATCTCGCTCTACCAGAAAAGTTAAATAGTATACCTTTAGCTTCACAATTCTCAGTATGCAAGCGCAGGGACAAGACTTGGCGTTTTGAGTTGTAAGATTAATTGTGGCTCAGTGTAAAAAGCATTTACCTCAAACTATAGCATATCTTTGAATGGCATGCTATTAAAGTTTTTAAACTATACCTATTATGCAATTGTCTATGAGCTTTTAACCATATTATAGTTGTTTCCCCTCACCATTTACTCCCCTGAAGTTGTATTTGGGTGATTCATGTGTGTTTGAGCAATCTTAATCACTTATTTACAAGAAGCCATTTTGCCGATCAACCCCCATGTTCACTGCCATCGGCATACACCCACTGCTGTGTACTGCAACTTTATTTATAATGCACTTTAAAAACAACACAGATTGAACAAAGTGGTACAGACCATAACAATTAAAAAACAATAAAAGCACATATGTACTTAGTTCATTCTTAAATTTTATTTTCTTAATCAGTGACATGTAGGATTCAGCAGCATCGCATACGTATGAATGAAACAAAAAAGTCAGCTGCTTGCTAGTGTGATGTGCATCTATCCATAGAAGGGTAACTTCACTGCTCTTTGTTATGGTAACATTTACGGGGACGTCAGCTCCCTTTGGGCACCACAGTTTTCTAACACAGAAATTAGCAGACTTCTTTCTTTTGTTTTAAATCAATATTGCGATTTAAAATGTCCAAATTATAACATAATGATCCACGGGTGTCATAGATTATAACTATATAAGACACAAACACAACAGGTCTTCTTTAAAACTTGCTCACTGCTGTATTAACTAATTTTTACTTTGTTAATTCTCATTAGTGGTGTAAAACTTTTCATTTATTTACTCATGGCTTGCCCTGTCATTGAGTAAACGCCTGTAAATGCCTGATAGAAACGGTGCAACTGGCAGCAAGCTTAATTATGTGTCCCCTTGTTTATTTATTCAAATCCTCATTAGCCAACACTGAAGCAACAGCTCGATTGTCTTTTATAAGCAGAAACACACACACTCTTTAGTCTCTGCAGTTGGTGCAGGGTTCACCGGGCCGATATGCTACATCACTCAGACACCAGGCCTCAGAGCCAGACAATGATGGGCTTCTTAAGGATTTGCTATAAGCCAAAAGCGCTCCTTTCCCACACCTCCATGCCTCCACTGTGCAGGTGAGGAGATTGACAGTTTGTTTGTTTGTTTGGACTAGAGCTGGAGTTGTGCATGTTAGACCAGTATGAACCAAAACAAGACTGGAACTAGTGACAGTAATGATGCCAGTGTAATGTAGTTTTTATAAGGGTTGGTAAATAATCAAAGTTTAATTGAGATGGATTCAGTCATTTCAAGGCAAGGCAAGTTTATTTGTATGGCACAATTTGTGCACAATGTAATTCAAAGGGCTTTACAGAATAAGAAAGACATTAAAATGACAATACAAACAAATCAAAACATAAATAATCATCATGAAATTAGCACTAAATGAAAAGATATCAGCTTGTGTCTTTTTAATTGAGAGGTTTACAGCCAATCCTCTCATTAAAAGCGGTTTTGGATTGGAGTTCAGACTGTGGAGGAGTAAATAAAACTATTTTTATGTGTTAAATGATCACTAGTCTATATTGTTTTTTTTTGTTGTTGTTTTTTCAGTAAATGCATATTGAAAACATTTAGTATTTGTTTTTAATAAGACGAATCAAAATATGATTAGTCAATATGAGAAAATAAAATAGACATAACTAAGATTAAATTTTTTTTGTCATATCACCCAGCCCTAGTTTTTATACTAGTTTTGGAAACTTGGATGTGGCCTGGTAGGATCTCCATTGTTCTTTTATAATAAGTATTTTCAATGTGTTGGGAACAAAATTACTTTTGTAAGCAAGAACTAGGTCAGAACTGAATCTGCCAGCGCTTTCACTCATGCAAGAAGCTTTGGAATACATCATTATCACTGAATTAACATTAAGTTTATAAATAATGGGTATTTGTATTAGGTTGTCTCATAGGATTGCCATAGGTCTGGAGAAATATTTAGTCACACATTGCTCCTACAGTGCAAAAGGTTCCTGTGTTGTGGATTCACTGCTTAAATGTTGTGTCACACTTTGAGTACCCCCATCAACAGTGCCTGAGTTTCTTTAGTAATTATAAATTGATTGCCTAGCACATTGCCAATGATAAATATTGTATTTTCTTGTTTTAAGAAGACATAGTCCCTCCAGCGTGTCCTGGGTCTTACCCGTGACCTCCTTCCGGTAGGACATGCCTGGAATGCCTCCTGAGGGAAATGCCCAGGGCCCATCCGAAACAGATGCCCAAGCCACCTCAGCTCCTCTCAATGTGGAGGAGTAGCGGCTCCTCTCAATGTGGAGGAGCAGTGGCTCTACGCCGAGCCCCTCCCGTGTGACTGAGCTCCTCACACTATCTCTAAGGAAGTGCCCAGCCACTCTGCGGAGGAAACTCATTTCAGCCGCTTCTACCTGCGATCTTGTCCTTTCAGTCATTACCCAAAGCTCATGACCATAGGTGAGGGTAGGAATGTAGATTGATGGTAAATCAAGAGCTTTGCCTTTCGGCTCAGCTCCCTCTTCACCACAACGTTCCGATATGGTGACTGCATCACTGCCGACGCTGCACCGATCCACCTATCAATCTCACACTCCATCCTCCCCTCACTTGTGAACAAGACCCCGAGATACTTGAACTCCTCCACTTGAGGCAGGGACTCTCCACCCACCTGGAGAGGGCAAGCCACCTTTTTCCGGTTGAGAACCATGGCCTTGGATTTGGAGGAGCTGATATTCAATGCTAGATGCTCAATGATTATCAATGCTAGTCATGTGTCATCTCCATAGCGACCATGTGTCATTTCCATAGTAATAATAACAATGTGCAATATTATTTAAAGTCACTTTACCTGCTACTTATTTATTTAACCACCACTGTCCATCACTGCACTGTACACAATCATCTGAGTCACTTTATTGTAGTAATATTATATATTACTATACTGGAGTCACTTTAACTGCTGTTTGTTCACTTCAGAATCAAAGACACTTATTGTGCAATTTTCCTGTGCCTTTTAGCTTTACAGTGTTGTGTTTTTTAGTTGATTGTAAATACTTATTATTTATCTTGATTTTGATGCATGCTCTTATTTTCCTACTGTTTCTGAAACTTGCGTTGTGACACTGCAATTTCCCCATTGTGGGACAAATAAAGGATTAACTTAGCTTATCTTATCTTATTCATCCCAGCCACTTGACACTCGGCTGCAAACTGCCCCAGAGCATGTTGCAGATCCTGGCCTGATGAAGCCAACCGGACAACATCATCTGCAAACAGCAGATGTGAGATCCTGTGGTCTGCAAACCGAACACCCTCCGGCTCCCGACTGCGCCTAGAAATTCTGTCCATAAATACAATGAACAGAACCGGTGACAACCAGCGTTCCGCGGCTGGGACAAAAACCACACTGCTCCTCCTGAATCTGAATCTTCGACTATTGGTTGGATTCTCCTCTCCAGTACCTGTCACAGCTCAACAAGGTGAGGACCCAAAAGCAGACAAAATCCAGGGAAGGTTTAACAATGATTTATTTACAGGAATTGGATCAATATTGCAGGGAGGGGAGGCAGGTCCGGGAGCAACAGGTAAGTGTGGAAGGCAGGGTTGAAATGGCTGGAGCTGGGGGTGGAGCAGGAGCAGGACCAAGACCAAGCAGGCTGGCTGAGGAGCTGGAGCAGAGAACAAACAGAGTAGGTAACTAAAAATAGCAAAATACACTTGGCAAAGATTCAGAAAAAGGCCGGAGCAAATGTTCACCAGGTAGGTTAACTGACGATCTGGCAGAGATGGTGTGGAGATCACAGATGGGTCACTGAGTCTAGGATTGAGGAGATCCTCAAAGTATTCCTTCCACCGTCCAACAACATCCACAGTCGAGATCAACAGCTCTCCGCCGCACTGTAAACAGTGTTGGTGAAGCACTGCTTCCTTCTCCTGAGGCCTCGAATGGTTTGCTGGAATTTCTTTGAGGCTGATCAATAGTCCTCCTCCATGACCTCTCTGAACTCCTCCCAACCTTGAGTTTTTCCCTCTGCGACCGCATGGGCTGCAGCACGCTTGGCCTGCCGGTAACTGTCAGCTGCCTCAGGAGTTCCACAAGCCAACAAGGCCCGATAAGACTCCTTCAGCCTGACGGCATCCCTAACTTCTGGTGTCGACCACCGGGTTCAGGGGTTGCCGCTGCAACAGACACCACAGACCTTACGACCACAGCTATGAGCAGCCGCATCGGGAGAGGGCGAGAACAAAGCCCACTCGGACTCCATGTCTCCAACCTTCCCCGAGATTTGAGAGAAGCTCTCCTCGAGGTGTGAGTTGAAGGTCGCCCAGACAGAGCCCTCTGCCAGACGTTCCCAACAGACCCTTACGATACACTTGGGTCTTTCCGGCTACCTCCTCCAACTCACCACCAGGTGGTGATCAGTTGACAGCTCTGCCCCTCTCAACACCCGAGTGTCCAAGACATGGGCCGGAGGTCAGATGACACAACAACAAAGTCGATCATTGACCTCCGGCTTAGGGTGTCCTGGTGCCATGTACACTGATGGACACCCTTGTGCTCATGTTGTTCATTAAGGACAAACTGTGACTAGCACAGAAGTCCAATAACAAAACACTGCTCAGGTTCAGATCAGGGAGGCCGTTCCTCCTGATCACCACTCTCCAAGTGTCACTGTCGTTGCCCACGTGGGCATTGATATCCCCCTGTAGAACAACGCAGTCCCTGGTCGGTGCACTGTCTAGTACCTCTCCCAGAGACTCCAAGAAGGCTGGGTACTCTGTACTGCTGTTCGGCCCATAAGCCAACACAACAGTGAGAGACCTGCCATTTAAGAATTACATTAATAATATTAATTTATTTTAAGCTGTATTTTCTTGTGGGGTGCATGGTTGCCAACATACTATTGGTTAGAGGTGATGAAGAGAACACTTTGAGACATTTGTACATTTTAGGTGTATGGTTGAGATCTTATTTCTACTTCCTTCTTTCTCCTTCTTACCTTCCTCTCTCTCCCCTCTTTCTCCTCTCTCTTTCTTCTCCTCTCCCCTCTTCTCTCCTCTCCTCTCCTCTGCTCTCTTCTCACTCTCTTCTCTCTTATCTTATACTCTTGGATCTGTCCATTTAACTTAACACCTTGTCCTTTTTCCTCTCACATTTTTTGTCTCCCCTATACCATCTCTTTCATTATCTCTTCCAGAAAAACATAAAACACCTTGAGTTCCTGGTGCAAACACAGAATAGAAAGAAAAATGGATGGTCATTGGTCATTTTCAGCAGTAGCTTTCCAGGAATCGTCACTCAAGTTTTTTCTTTTTTTTTTTTTTTTGCTTGGGACCAGACGGTAGTGTGGCTCTGAGCTCTTAAAGCGGTTGTGGCAATGACCCACACCACCAGAGAGGAAACATTTGAGGCTACAGAAAATCTGGTAAACCAGGGAATGAAGTGGCTATGCTTTGAATACGTTTGTGATGTAAATATGTTTTGGGGCATAATTCAACTGCAAGTATTCACTGTTATTTTTAGCATTGGTCCAAAATGGCACTTTATATTGTACAATGCAATGATCAATTAAAAATATAGGGATTACTAAATACATGTTTTTGACGTACTGTTATGTTTAAAGGAGGATTTCAAGGTCAAAGCTGTTCCAAAAAGTCTTCCTTCCTTTTTTATACAACACAAGTTTTCTTTGCCTGGGATCCAGAATACACAGTTCAATACTTTACAAAGATGTGAGTCTGGTCATGGGTGAGTCTCCCCTTTTTCAAATGGACGTGATCGCAAAGCACTTAACTGTTTATCTGAGGTGAGATAAATTTAATTACATTTGTAAATGATAGGTGGCCAGTGTGCTGCTTCGTTTCACATGCAACACTGAAACAAACTAATCTGATTGGACGATCACGTTTGACTGGGCTTGAGAGGCAATGGAGGGTGTGGGGACCAGACTGGTATAAATTTTATAAAAAAATACAAAGATGTCATTCTGGACATCTTATTATATTTATTTACATTATTTTCTTTATATTGATACATTTACAGTTTATAAGTTGCAAAAAGCATTCTCCAAGTCTTTGATAAATTAGAAACAATGAAAATCCACACTTTGGTGCACGGGTGAGAACATTTGCGCCGGTAAACTAGGTGAGGACAGGTGCAGAGCAGTGTGACTGACAAACCTAGTGAGATGTTAAAGTTTGATAGCGGAGAAAGAGGACAGCTCCTGAGAGCAGCAGATATGTGAATGCAAACACCGCACTACTTATCTGGGCACTAAACAGAGATAGTGCTGCAGCCAGACACGCATACAGGCCCACGGACAGACACCAGGACACGGGAGGGCATCTGACACACACCGGGGACAATCAAAGAATATATTTAAACAGAATATGCATAGGACGATATTGAATTTTAGTATCAAGTATATCATTGGTTATGGTCAAATATGCATTTTTTTAGCTGCTATTTGTTTTGCAGTTGTGGCTGGTAACAGATATTCGCTGATAACAATATTACAGTTTTAAAATCCACCGCAATCACCACAAATTTATGTTAAAGGTGCTCTATGTAACCTTTCTGGTGATGGGTCCGGCAACTGCTTGTTTCCATGGAGATATATTTCCTCTACCTGAAAAAATGCATAGTGTACCTTTAAGTTATAGTTAAGTTCACAAATTAACTTTTCACTTTTGCAAAAATAATTGTATATCTGGGATATGAAATAATTTCTTGCATGATTAAGTTCAGTGTTTAAACTACTATTATAGAACTTGTACTTTGTTCTAAGTTTAATCCACAATGCAATAGAACGAAACATGGAGAAGGGGGCTTTTTTCTGCACAATCTTGTGGATTTTCTTTGCTGATGATTAGATAAAATCTACCACAAACAATTATTGCTGTCCCATCCCTAAAACAGAAGACAAAGAGATCCATGAATGGTCAGGGGAGGCTAATCACTGAGCCATGTTGCTAATGCACCCTGCTAACACATGTGTGTCTTTGTGCATATATATTTAGCACTGATGATGGAGTGTAGTGCATCTGGTGCCTTGAGCCCCAGGGAGGAGCACGAGCACACATGTACCTCTGCTCATTCAGTTTATTCTCTCATTTACAGCCAACACTTTCATCTAGTGCATATTAATACAACAACTGTAGTGTGTGGTATGCTGTATATACAAATCACAATATGGTGTCTTAAAGGTCCTGTATTTACACAAATTGTCTCTTGTGAGCTTTAAGCCATGTTAGCATGTTGTTACATCCTCAAAAAAATACCTTGGAGTTGTGTTTTATTTCATTCACACGTTTAAATAATCCTTTATTATTAGCCTGTCTACATCTCCAAACCTCAAAATGCTCTGTTCCACCTTGTTATGTCATGTAGTGGTAGCATTTACCTTTTACTCTTATCTTCACAAATCCACTGAGATGATCGAAGTGATTGTAGTGAAGGTGTATGGAGTGGAGCACTTGTATTACCACATGACATTACAAGGTGCAGTAGCATAGTTTCTAGCTTTTCACTTTTTGTATACTTTACCCCCAATTTACACCAAAGCGTAACAGCGAGTAAGTGCAGCTGCACAGCACACGAGCAGCATAAGGGCAGTTTTGGCTTTCCATTTTAACCGGTTGGACATTTTACACCAGCAGTGTCATATGTGCGTCCAATGGCCGTCATTACGCTATGTGCCGCTCAAAATATGTTGAAGTTCTAATTTTGCGACGTCAGCAGAACGTTTCCAGGCATTTTAGCTGGGGAAAGACAGAAAATGGGCATGTGGTGTCAAAATAAACTTCCGATGCCCTTTCAAAGTACATTCTCTAAAACCACTACAGTCGCGTAAACACTGTGCGTCAGATCATCTGCTTTCAGAGACATGCCGAACAAAAAAAAGATTGCATTTACTTTGATCAAAACATTAAGATCTCCACACTTACAGAATTAAATGCCAATCCACTTTGTTTATGACTGTTTGACCTCAACTTATACTGTGGATATTAAGCGCGACTATAATTACTGCGCACCTCGCTTCTTTGTCTTGTCCTCTTCCTGTCTCCTTATGGCCTTCTGTCCTTCTTCTGCCCCTCCTGTCTGCGTCATCGGGGAAGCGTCTCGGGAGATGAAAGCCTTTGATATTGGTTGGTGTAAAAAGCTTTGAGTCCCTGGTTGGTTGGTACACACACACATACACACATCTGCTGATTACAGTTATTCTACATTGTTCGCTGGGGTCACTCCTGCCACACCTTCACCTGACCTTCACCGCACAAATCTTCCTTCCTGAAGTTACAATGGCACAGAAAGGTGAGATTTTTCTTAAGAACTTCAAATGGAGTACAGCTGCTTTGTCTACTGTTGTTTATTTCCCCTGTGAGAAACTTTGGGCACGCTTTTAGATGTTGGTCTATCCGCGAAGGTGGGCAAAACATCTTTATATTACTTCAATTAAAAATCTGGTGTCCATATCATCTACCAAGAGCTGTTAGTTATGCAAGCATACAGAACAAGTCTATGGGGCTTCTGTGATCCACTTTTCAGTCAAGTTGCATGTCATTCCGAGCCAAAAAAAAACACCTACAGACTGTGGTTTGGCATCGCAAGCTCATTAGAATCTTTCAGTGTAGGGCTGGGGATTCACTGTCCAGGGAAATCCGACTTTGCGCTACGTGACAAAATACCAGCCAGATATCTTTTCCAATATATAGACAATAGACACAGATGTCCTTGATATTTTATTTATAATCACCATTTGAGAATGGTGTGAATAGTAGGTTAGGTGTGAATAGTTTGATGTGAATGGTATTGCATTGTTGAGTCTATGTTTTTCTATAGTTTTTGGCTGTTTGGCAGTTTATTGCGCACTGTTCTGTTGACATGCTTTGCCAAACATGGTGATATGCTACTATATAACATAATGATCATTTTATTTTGTCTGTAAAAACTGTCATTTAAGACACTGTGTAATAGTCCTTTATTTTATGTTTTGGCTAAGTTACATAGTGGGGCTTTAAAAGTCGCAAAATTTAACTCCTACAAGCTTTAAACCTTAGAATGTTGTTACCTCCTCAAAAACATAAGCCATGTTGTTTTGTTTCATTCACACGTTCTTGTGTTTGAGTATTTCTTTATTAGTTTGTATACATCTCTAAAGCTCAAAATGTTCTTTTCCACCTTGTGATGTCATGAAGCTGTAGTTTTGAAGTTAACGGCTATCTTTACCTTTTGTTCAGTGGAGACTGAGAGAAGAACTCGGCCTAAATATGCAGGATGTGTGTGTTAAACATGTGTGATTGAAACAAAACACAATACCAGGTATGTTTTTGATGAAGAAATATTATAACATACATCAGGAAATAGCAAGCCCTTTAACAGCAACAACAACAATACAACATAAGACCAGCCCTTTACTTATTGTATTGCTTTTCATAATCTTGAACATGTGTGCCTCCTCTTTAGTTCATAATTGATAATACAATGTTCTGTAATTATTGTGTATAAATGATTAATGGTGAAATTCAGCCATTTACTCAAAACACATTAACCCACTTCATAGCTACACAGAAATATCTCCACTCACTTTGTCATGCTATAGAAGTGAGTTCATTTATGCATTTCAGTATGTATGTATGTGGGGGCACTGTTGTACATTGTAATGTGATGTCATCCTGCACAGTTACTCAGATACGCTCAGTCTGGTTGGCTCATACAGCAGGGGTAGGGTTAAGGTCATTTGTTTTGCATGTGTTTTGCATGCAGGAGCAAAAATCCTATGGCTGCTTTGTTTAGGCCATTGTAATCCTATGTGGCCTTTACTTCTAGCCCTAGTAAAGATAATATAAAGCTACCATTTACAGTAGCGGTGGGACAAGATCTTGTACAACAAGATCTTGCAAGACAAAAAATTGTGCACACATGAGAAAAATGATCTCGTGATATTTTCCATCATGTTTTTACATTTGCATTGGACAAAAAAAGGTAAAGTGCTGGCAAGTTACATTTCTTGAAAAGCTTTATTAAAAAAAAACAAAACAGTGCCACAATGACAAAAATATAAAAACATAACAACATGGTGAGGCAAAAATTGTGGACTGAATCACAAAATGTATTTAATATGATTTATGTTAAAATCTTGTCTTGTCTCGTTCTCGTGGACCCAATCCTGTGTCTCATCTTGTCTTGTAGAAATTGGGTCTCATCCCTTAACAGGCATTATCATTATATTATATATATATTTTTTAAAAGAGTTTTATTATAAATGTAGTATAGAAAGTAGTATCAAGTATTTAACCATTTCAAAATCAAGTTTGAAATGTTGGTATCATGACACTGGTGTTATGTAATATTTTGTCTTTCTCTTTTTCCTCGTACACAAACACAGAGCGCTTCTGCAGCCAAATCTACACAATGTCCCACTGAAAATGAGTCAGAGGCTGTGTCACCGAGTGGAAAAGCTCACAAATTGCTTAACATCACACCGTCCTAAAAAGACAACCATTAGCATAATATGACACGTCGCCACAGAGCTAAATGTATCTGCACTTGACAATTATGGAGGACTAGCCCCTTTTTACTGTGCACTTTTCTATAGCCATTGTCAAAAACAGGCTTTTTGCAGCCTGCTTATTCCACTCCGAGTGCCCTCCGCTCCATCCCTCTGAGATTGTACTCTGAAAAGTAATTTAGCTTTGCTCAGTTGTCAAAAGTTTGAAAACATATCGGCATAACTAGTTCACGGAAAGGAACACAACCCTCTTTTTCTGGGTGCTAGCGTTAAAGCAGGACAGCTCAAAAGGACTTGCTGCAATTGTAATTCTGACCTTTGCAAAAAAAAAAAAAATGGAAATAAATGTCGCAGAGTATATTCTTTTAGACACTATATTTAGACACCTGCACTTATTATTATGCAACCAAGAAAAACATGACAGAACAAAATATTTAAATGAAAAATGGGAGTGAAGGGCAAAACGGTACACTGGGGAATCCATGCACACACTCACACATGCTCAAAACTATGGCCCCTTCTCCCAAACACACATGATTATCGTCTCTGTACTCCATACTGGTGTTCTTTGTGCCCTCCTCCAGCTCCCACAATGCACTCTGCCTCTGTCTGTGTGTGTGCTTGTGTGCGTGGGGAGTGTGTCAAAAGGTTTCTGTAGGTGACATAGAAGAACAAAGAGCTTCAGTTGAATTGGCAAAATAAAGACAGAAGGGAAAGTCTATTGTGGGTGACAACTTTGAAATGTTCTTGGGATTTAATCTATATGACATGCCATTTGTCCTTTTTAGCCTCATGTTACCTCTGCCAAAGAAGTCATACATTAAATAGAAGACATTTTTTTCTTTTCTACTTCTTCAAATGTAAAATGGTCAAATCTATAACATTTAGACATTAAATGAAGGTTGCAGACCTAAGCAGGTGGCAGACCCTGATGGAGGGATACTTGTCTCCATGGAGATGTTATTGCTTTGCCTGCAAATATTTCACTGTGACCTTAAACTTATTTATTACCATGGAGACAAGCAGGTGATGCCAGCAGGGCAAGTTACAGGTCAGATCTGTGGAAAGGTTAGCCTGCATAGGCTAAAAATGCATGTATTTCAGCCTATTTTTAATCAAAACAAATAAAAAAAAAATGCAAGAGAAATAAGTTTAATGTCATACAGTGCACTATTCAAGTGTAAGAGGCTAGCTATGGACATTTGAGATGCTACAGGATTTTGTACATTATATATGGGAGCAAATGTGGCAGAAGATTGTGCAGAAGAAATTCTCTGAGACCTTCCAAAGGAAGTACTTTGAGGAAATGAACCATTTCATCACCAACCAAAACATCAGAGCAGAATAAGAGTGAGGCCTTTCCTGTTCAGAGGAGTGACACTTGTGTTCACAGGGCTGTTCCTCTCCTCAGACTGCCTTGACACAGAATTTGTGGACCCTACCAGTCCTCCTGTTATGGTTCACTGAAACCTTTGACTGAGGCACAAAGTGCCTCAGTGAGAAGTGCAGTGTAAATATTGCTGCAGCAAAACTTGAATTTCACTCGGGATCAATAAAGTATGTCTCTCTCTATTCCAGGCAAAGCAATAACATCTCCATGGAGACAAGCAGGTGACAAAACAAGACTCCCCACCAGGAAAGCTGCACAGGACACTAACCCTTTATCCTTGCTGTGACCAACAATGATTAGAATTCAGTCTCATCTAAACATGTCTAAACCCATAGTAACTGATTCAACAAATACATGTGCACTAAAAGGCCCTTTAGACAGTGACCCTGGGAGAGAAAGCCAAAGGATGTGAGCTGAGAGAGAATGAGAGAGAGAGAGGATGGGAGGGGTGTTGGTTGTAATAATCTGTCGTGAGCACCAGTGTGGTTGTATGTGATTTATTAATAAACCAAATTGACAGCGTGCATTGTGTCAGAATACACTATAATTGGGAGTAGTGTTTGATATACGCGGGCTAGATGTTTCACAGGAAGTCCCTTTTATCTCCTCATCATTCCTCTCCTCTTTCATTTGCTCTGTCATTTCTTCACCCCTTACCCTGCCTCCTTTGTGCTCACCTCTTTTTCTCTTACCTTTGCCCCTCTCTCTCTCTCTCTCTCTCTCTCTCTCTCTCTCTCTCGCTCTCTCTCCTTCTCTCCTTCTCTCTCCCACCTCTGTCAGTGTTAGCACCTTTTCTGTTACTCCTGCCTCCCTCTCCTTCCCTCTCACTCCCTTTCTCTCTCCCTCTGTCCCATCTCCATCAGTGTTTACAGCTTGCTGCTCTCTCTCCCTTTCTCCCCCTCTCTCTGTTTCTCTCTACCTCTTTGTCTCTCTCCCTCTCTGTCCCTCTCCTTCTCTCTCTCCTCTCCTCCCTCTCCTCTCTCCCACCTCCGTCACTGTTTGCAGCTTGCCTCTCTCTGTCTCTCTCTCTCTCTTTCTCTCTTCCACCTCTGTCAGTGTTAGCACCTTTTCTGTTGCTCCTGCCTCCCTCTCCTTCCCTCTCACTCCCTTTCTCTTTCTCCCTCCCTCTCTCTGTCCCATCTCCATCAGTGATTACAGCTTGCTGCTCTCTCTCTCTCTCTCCTCCTCTCTCTATTTCTCTCTACTTCTTTGTCTCTCTCCCTCTCTGTCCCTCTCCTTCTCTCTCTCCTCTCTCCCACCTCCGTCACTGTTTGCAGCTTGCCTATCTGCATGTCTGTGTTTTGGTCTGTGTGGGCGCCATCTTGTCAAAGCCTGCGTACTTGTGTGTGTGTGTATTTGTGTATGTGTGTACATGTTTGTGTGTGTGTGTGTGTGCACAATCCTGCAGTCTTTGAGCTTTGCCGCTGTCTGTTTGCTCCTATGTTACTATGTGTACACACCGCAACTTCCTTTTGGTCTGTCAGGAAAAGTAAACTTTTTCTTTTCCTTTGGAGGCAAAAAAATGTTTGATCGATTCTAACCCTGGAGCCTGTCTTTGATTTTTTTTCACCATGACTAATCAATCCATCACTACACACATGCCGCTCAAGACCTAGACACAAACTAGTCAAAGTATATTTTAACATTTTCTCCGCTTTTCAAACAGACAAGTCAAGAATGCGGCTTCAAGTGCCTCTCTGCCGCTTCCCACTGTTTCCTCGGAGCTCACAACTTTCCAAGAAGCACTTTGGCGTAGAGTGTTTGTGCCCTTGTGAACGCCTCCTGCCTCTGATCTGTTTTTCATTATTTATATGCACCATGGTATCGAGTCTTTGCTTACTGACACAGTCTTAACTTATAGGCCATAAATGAACTCATGACTATTTAGATTTACAGTTAGCACGTGTAAAAAAACAAACAAAAAACTACCCCTAATAAAATGAAAAAGAAAATAATATAAATAAATAAAGTAAACACACACACTACCTTGGTTTCAAGCCCTTGATACAAAATACACACAAAAAACTAGGCTAACAGTCAGTTGCCCATTTTGACCAGTGATCACTTTTGCAGTTTGCTCTAATCTGACTGAAGCCTGGAAATCCTGGTACATATACTGTCCCAATATACATAAAATGGTATGATTTTGCACTTGAATAGGTTTCATAAATAGCTCCTGAATTTCATCATGAGCTATTTTGTGGATGTAACCATGGTGACAGAGTACCACTCTGATAGAACAATAATTAAAATCATTTTTATAAGCAGTGTGACACTCAACTCTTCATACATTTATTGATCTTTATAGTTGTGATATTGTTTCCTAAATTTAATATTATTCAATCAAGACTGTTGACTTACTGAGAAAATATCACATGAAATTAGTATATTTTTTCGTTTTGAGCATACTGTTGGTATGCTGTTTCACCTGTTTGTTTAAAAATACAAAAAATGTTCAGACATGTAGGGGAGACTGTATATTGTTGTGTGATCTGAAAAAAACCCCCAAAAAACATATATAAGGATTAGGTTTAAAGTCTTGAAAATCAAAAAAACATATATAATCACAGGACTAAATTTGACCCTTTCTGAACAGCTTTAGAATGGTCTCAAGCTTTGTCATAAGTACAGCATCCCCAACCTTTTCCTTTTCTCTCTTACAGATTGGAGCAGTGGAGGGGGCAGAGGCAGTAATACCAGCAACAATTCTTAACCATAGTTTGGAAAAATTGTGTTAATCATCTTTGCTTTTTAGGCTCTGATAAGTAAACCACATGGTAACTTTTTTTTTTTTTAAACTATCATTGTGGTATCGAAATTGGGATACAATACTAGGAGTACTAGAAGCTTATCCTTTAGTATTGAAATTGCATTTGAAATATTAGTATCGTGACAACACTAGCTTTTACAATAGAGTGGCAGAAAACATGGCTCTTACAGGTGGTGAGCAATGCTGGAGAGCAGACAATGGGCTCTGTGTGATTGTAGCTGCTGTTGCGGCGGTAACAAAGTGCAGACAGAGCAGAGGCCGACACAGAAGAGAGGCTCTGGAGGGGCGAGGGGCCGATCCACAGGGGACCGTGACGCAGGGGAGCACAGACTAAATCTGGAGCTCAAGTCCCATTTCCAGTTTACCACCTGAGCAGCTGCAGCATGAACTCAGCGGCTGGGTGAAGTTCTGTGCTCTGTTCAACGACTGTTCAGATCAGGAAATCACAACGTCATGTTCCACAGAATTAAAGTGCTCATGATGTTGTTTTTATAGTATGCTTTGTTTGGTGTAGGGCTGCAACAAGTTCATTGATTAATTGCAACTAATCGATTATTGAAATAGTTGACATTTTAGTAATCGAATAATCATTACCTGGTTTATAATAGGCTCTAAAACGTCACAAGCTCAGGGGAGAGGTTTTATGACTCAGATCAGGAATAAGAAACAAATGACACAGGAAATTTGTAAATGTTTTGTTTTTGATGAAAACACTCTTCAGTCAGTAAATTTCTTCACAATCTGCCACTTCACTGATGTATGGTAAATATTGTCCACAGGTACTATCCCACCGAAGGAGGGCTGCAACTAACGATTATTGTGCATATCATTTAATCTAGCAATTATTCTTTCGATTAATTGGTTAGTAGTTAGATCATGAAAGGCCACTAAATATGTGTTGTGTTGTACTCAGATAAAGCTAACATGTATTTGCGCAGAGCACCTTTAACAAAAATTGTCAAAAGGTAAAAGCAGGCAAGAGTGACCTGTAGTGAATTGTTTTGTGTAAAGCCGAAGAGGAAGAATTACATTTTTTTCTTTTTTTTTTTTTTTTTTTTAATCTCTTCACGATTTTTGGGGAGGTGTGATCTGAGTAGTGCATCTCATAAGCATTTTTTTTACATGGCTCTCCTCACATCTGTGCAGTTACGACTATTTTCTGGGTTGCCACTCCAAAAACTTAAACTGGCTTTCAAATTCCAAGTCATTTCTGTGTGCCCGAGTCATTCCTCCCGTGATGCAATAAGATCTACATTTATTTCACTATGGCCACTCCACTGTATAGCTTGACTCTTCTGAACAGACACGAGTGCTGTTGACAGACTGCCTTGTAAGATATGCACACTGTTTGTGAAATGAAAAAGAGTCCGCTCTCCTCCTTGAACAAGTGGCCGGCCCTCTCACTTCAAAGCAAAGAGGATGCATTTTCCAAACAACAACCTGCTGACCTTCTCAAAATAACCTCTCCTACAGATTCTTAGCTCTCATGTTTCTTACTTTTTCTTTTTCAATTTGTGTTTTTTCTCGCTCTTCTGTGGTTCACTTTCTTTGATGGAGGACTCACTCTTGATGTCACCTAGCGCCATTTGACGTAGATGTGTCTGCCTATAGCACTTCTCTTGCCTGAAAAAGCAATACGTTTTTAACGGGCCAATATTATGTTATTGTCTGGTCTATGTTATAATGTCCTTTCCTCATCGCAAACATGCCTGGAGTTGTGTTTTGTTTCATTCACAGATTTTTTAACACGCAAACCCTGAGTATTTAGGCTGAGTTCTTCTCTCTTATGATGTCATGTGGTAATACAGGATGTCCTCCATTGTGTTTTTAAACTCCTTACATCTTCACTAGAATAAATTGCATAATTTAAAAATGCCAATCTCTACTGAACACAAGGTAAAATGTAGCTGTTAACATGAAAACTACTGCTCCATGACTTCACAAGGTGGAACAGAGCGTTTTGAGCTTTGGAGATACAGACAGACTAATAAAGCAGCATTACTCAAACATGTGTGAATGAAACAAAACACAGCTTCAGATATGTTTTTGAGGAGCTAACAACATTCTAACGTTGCTAAAAAAAAATTTAAATTTTGTGTTATATGGGACCTTTTAAAGGTGCACTGTGTAACTTTCCCGCTTGCTTGTCACCATGGAGATGTTATAGTACTTTATGCAGTTTGCCATTAAACTTATCCATCTTGCATGAATTCAATTTCAATTATTAATTAATAAAAAAAAAAAAAAAACCTTGAAAACATGCATTTGTATTGTCAGCAGAGTTGCCTCTACATAGATCTGACCGATAATTTGGCTTAGTATCTCCATGGCGATAGATGTGTTTACATTTAATGCCATACTACAGAACATTCCAGGCAAAGCAATAACATCTCCATGGAGACAAGCAGGTGGCGGACCCTGTTCCAAAAAAGTTACAGTGCACCTTTTAAAACGTATAAGCAATACCGGCACTGCTGTATTGTCTGCTGTCTGTGGATGTGGAAAAGATCTAATTCTATTAACAAGTAATAAAAAGATTTGTGATAAAAGACAGCGCCAATGTTGGAGGTGATGGCGGAGATAGTGCAAGTTAATAAAAATACAAAGACTTCTTCTTGAATGCACAATGGTGTAGAGATAATTCACTTGTAGACCAACTTTACAACCTGAGATTCAAAGACAAGAAGATAGGAGATCTTAAATGAAAATGGCCATAACTTATAATGGGAAAACGATCAAAATGAAATTGAAAGTAAAGCGCAGTTTTAACAATGAAAGAAGATTATAAGGAAAAATGTGAGGGTGGACAAAAAAGAGGAGACAGAAGGAGAGATAGGAGGCGGAAGTAGATTTGACAACGCCCAGACAAGCTAACCGATCCAATTAAGAAGCAGTGTAGGTTTGTCAAACAGGGGCACATTCAGAAGGACAAGGAGATGCTGAGCGGCCAGTTTTTACCCACAGGCGAGGAGAGTAGGCGTGACAGGTGGTGGGAACGGAAGAGGGGGATGAATGCAAAAGGTAAAATGTTTTATTTTTAACATGCCAATACCTGTTTGTCCAAATTTAGTAGCTCTGTCTTCTAATATGTGAGATTATCATCGTTTTCAGTTTTGTATCACCTTGGCAGTAATAATAATTCTATCAGGTTTTTAAACAGTTTTGGGTAAAATTTCTTGAATTATCTTGATTTGAGTACATTTTGTAATGTCCAAGTTAAAAGTGCATTGTGTAACTTTTCTGGTGAAGGGCGTGTCAAAAGCCTTTCTTCATGGAGATGTTATTGTTTTGTGTGGAATGTTCCACAGTATGGCATTAAACATTTTTATCTTCATGGAGACTAAACCAGACCAAGTTACAGGTCAGATCTGTAGAGAGGCAATCCCGCTCACAGTCAGAATGCATGTTTTTCTAGGTATTTTTGAGTTGTAAACCCACCTGTAATTGAATTGTTGTAGGTAGAGCTGTTTAATGTCATACTGTGGAACAGTCCTGGCAGAACAATGATGTTTCCATAGAAACAAGCAGGTGACGGACCCCCAACCAAAAAGTTACATAGTGCACCTAATTTTACCGGAACCAGAAAGTTACATAGTGCACCTATAATAATAACTCTACCAGGTTTACAAGCATTTTTGGGTAAAATTGCTTGGATCAAGTCTTTATCTTGATTTGAAACATTTTGACTGGTCTAGAAAAGTCATATTGAAGTTATAATATGAACATTTTTTTTTTTTCATTTTCTTTGAAAATAAAGAAAAATCTGTCTAAATCTTTTGAAGTCCTCCCAAAATAAAAATTCTAGCAATTTAAAGTTATCCAAGATAGTCAGTTTTTCCAGTGTTGAGAGGGAAGTCTATTCTCGACGGTAGGGAGTAAAACGAACACAAGGATTACTTTGAATAGATTTGGCGTGTCTTAACTATTTATTTTTGTCCACTTCTTAGAGACTAACAATATCACCGCAGAATTTTTGAACATGGGCCTTTTCATAACTGAAACCCTCAAAAGTTGCCTTAAAAGTGCTTTCTATGTGGACACCCAAGCTTGTATAATGCAGGAAATGAAAGTTGCACATGACAGAAGGGAAGCAGCCGCTGAGAGACATGATTCATCAACATTATGGATGGGTTACAGAGATGTTTTCTATGCCATCCTTCAGAACAAGATTCACACTTTTTTCCTTTTCTATTTGTAAGGTTTAGCACAACAGAATGTGAATAATATGAGCTAACAAGGAGGTCAAAGATACAGGAACAGTCATGACGTGGACACTTATTCAGCCTCTATGCAACAATATAACCTTATATAAGTAAAAAGGCAAGCCTTTATTAGACAAGAGGATAGCAATCTGAGCTGGCCAAAAAGTGAAAACAAGAATGGGACAGGTTGGAGAAAAAGCTGATATAATGTGTGGAAGGTATGGACAAGGGGATCAGTCAAGCATCGCCCCAGACATTATTGGATAACTGGATCTCTTAACAAGTAATAAGGCAGCTGAACCACAGGAGAAATGGAGCAGGAGGGCTAGAGAGAGTTTCACGCTTGGCTTCAGGATGCCCATTAACGCTGGCGCTGTGGATGTGAAGCTGTGTAGCGTTTTTCTCAAAGCAGAGACTGGGAGTGACACGGCACAACACCACATGCAATAGTCAGCAAAGGAACAGTAAAAAAGGAAAATACAAAATATATTTCTGCAAAGTTTTTCTAAAACAACAAAAAAAAAAAAAATGTTTTGTAGACCCAGTGATTGGCATATATTGTGTGCCAATCACTGGTAGAATTTTCAGTTAGCCTAATGTTAAACCAAAGGAGATTTTAGACTTTGACAAACTTTATTGATCTCCAAGGGAAATTATTTAGACACAGTAGCTCATACATAATAACTAAGTGCAAAAATATAAAAGGTAATAATAATTGCAAAATAAGTAGCAAAAATAGTAAGAGACTGGCGTCAAATAAGATACTAAATACTAAACTTAGCGTTCATTCAAAACTATTCTGACACTACACAGTCATGAATGTATTGACCAGCAGTGACCCTGCAGCAGATCAAGTTCTTATTGGCTTATCAGCTTCTTATTTTACTTTTTATATTGTTTTGAAAATTGCATTTCTATGGACATTTGGTTCAAAAAAATGAATGTAAAAGACATTGCTTGTCTCTTTCAGCTATTGGAGCACAGCAATGGACCGGCATTTTGAATTCAGTAAAAGACCTATACATTGAATTTTACATATAATTTTGACCTTAAAATCTTCCCAAAATCTAATATCAAGACAGGATACAGTGCTCAGCATTAATGAGTACAACCCCTTTGAAAAATAACATTATATACAGTATGTCAATGAACACAAAAAATATGCACAGATGAGTTTAATACAGCATCTGTTGAACTTAGGACAAAAAACTAAGGTTAATAATATAACTTATATTACATCAGTTTTAGTCAAATTAGGGTGGTGCAAAAGTCCACCCCACTTAAAGTTTCAGAGCAAAGCTCCATTTTAGGCTCTAAATGTGTAATTGAACAAGCGTTCAGCCACAGGTCAGTCTAATTACTCATTACACAGGTGTCCTTAGACAGTTACAGCTACAAAAGGATGCTACTTAAAGCAAACTCCTTCCCATTTCCTGCTGTCAGCAATGGCACCACATGGAAAAGAAATGACACAAGACCTGAGAAAGAAAATTATTTCTTTACACCAGAAAAGTGAAGGCTACAAGAAGATCAGCAAAGCCTTAGTTATTAGTAAGAATACTGTTGCAAAAGTGGTTCAAAAACTTAAGAAAGAAGGAACTGCAACCATCTCACAGAGACATCCAGGTCGGCCACGGAACTTAACACCTCGACAGGAGCGTCTTCTGATGAGAAGGGTTGAGGAAAATCGGCATGCAATTTCCCTGCAATTATCTAAGGAAGTAGAAAGCCAGACTGGGGTGATTGTTTCCCGTGACACAATACACTATACAGTGAGGAGGAATGGCATGCATGGGTGTCATCCTCGGAAGTTTCGAGTACGACCAGTCACCCAGTCACAAAAAAGCCCATCTAGAGTTTGCCAGGGCCCATGCTAACAAAGATGAAGGCTACTGGGACGCTATACTCTGGACTAATAAGACAGAGATCAATCTTTTTGTAAAGAAAAATGCATAGTGCCTACAGTGAATGGAGGGGGTAGTGACCTTATGTGGGGTTGCATGAGTGCTGCTGGTGTTGGGGAGCTGCATTTCATTGACGGCATCATGAACTGTCAATTGCACAATACGTCAAGAAATGTATTGTGCACTTTTCCAACATGACAATGACCCTAAGCATACATCTGAGGCCACTGCTGGCTTTCTGAAGAGGAACAGGGTGAGAGTGATTCCGTGGCCAAGTATGTCACCAGATCTTAACCCAACTGAACATCTTTGGGGAATTCTGAAGAGACAAGCTGAGCATCAATCTCCATCCAACATCCAGTCTCTGAAAGAGGTCATTGTTGAAGAATGGAAAAAGATTGATGTTGCCAAATGTTGCCAACTTGTTCATTCCATGCCTAGAAGACTTGAAGTGGTCATTAAAAATAATGGAGGTTATACAAAGTGCTAGATGTAGTCGTTTTGTTGTGAGGTGTACTAATTTTTCCACCCTAAAACTGAACATTATGTAATCTAAGTTATATTATTAACCTTAGTTTTTTGTCCTAAGTTCAACAGATGCTGTATTAAAATTAGTCAGTGCACATTTTGCAAATATTTTTTGTGTTCATTGACATATTGTATAAAATGTTACTTTTCAAAGGGGTGTACTCATTAATGCTGAGCACTGTAGGATAGGATAACCATTATGTAACAATAAATAAGGCCACACTTATTTATTTTTTATTAAAATCTATTTGTGAAACAGAATAAACCACTTAAGTATCCCCCCAAATTGCTTAGTAAATCTTCCACCTCTGATGGGAATGAGCTGAATGAATAGATTGCATTCATGTTGCACAATAATCAGCCCAAAATGTATTCCAACTAATTCTCAGAAGAGAGATTCTAAAAAAAAACGAGGAAGAAAGATCAAAACAGTTTTTAAATTTTTCAACATTCTTATGCCTAATATTATAAGCCCACTATCTCTTTTCATGTCCTTATTTTACTCTGCCGCTGTCAACCAGGTTACATGTTCTAAATATATTCAGCCAGCTTCATTTCCTGGTAACTTTCTCATATTTTAGTTCGGAGAGCTTATTTTGCACTTAATTTCACCATGTTCCACCATGTTTAAAAATACACTTCTGGGCCTCAAATAATACTTATTTCAACATAAGCTTTTCAAAAAGTTGAGAAGGTGAAGTTCCCATACTTCACTTGGCAACTGAAATGCAGTCCATGATATTAGCATCCAAATAACTGTGGAACAAGCAAGACACAAATTCACAAACTGCACAGACTCAATAATCATAGACAATTTCTACTGCACGATATCGCCTGATTTACGTTAATTACTTTTGTGTCTAAAGGAAATGCGCTGTTATCGACTGTGCTGTACTTTATTTGTAACTGCCTTTGCTAACTACGGGCTGAGGCTGCATTACTGGTGATTGGCGTTATTGACAATAAGCCGGAGGAGAGCGTAACATTTAATCAGTGTTTACAACTATAGGGGCCCCGACTTCACTTTCAATTATGGCACCTCAGATGATGGAGGGAGAGTGAGATGAACAGAGCAGTGCAAGCTATGAGGGCAGACCTGGGGCTATGCTAGAGGAGTACACAACAAGCAGCCTGCCTTCATATTGATGTCTTTATTTTTTAAGTCAATATAAGGCATAGTTTGACACAATGATTGTCAATATTACTTTTTTTTCTGATTACAAGTAAATCATATATGCATAAATAAATATACGAGGAGTTCATGATTTGTTATTGATGAAGTTCCATTGTTATGTTTCCCATAAAGCTATAACATCTACTATATCTACTTGAGTTAATTAAAGGTGCTCTGCGTAACCTTTTTGGTAGAGTGTATACCATGCTTGTCTCCAAAGAGATTGCATTTTGTGGCATCTCCTAAATAATGCATTAAACACATCTATTTATTACAGCTCTTAAACTGGTTTATTCCTCAAAAATACCTTCATAAATGTAAATTCTTAAAGTGAATGGAGTTACATGTGCATAAATCTGACCTATAACATGGTAACACTGCATGGTTTTCTTCATAGTGATGGATAACTTTAATGCCTTACTGTGGAATAGTCTAGGCAAAGCTATACTATATAAAATGAGACAAACAGGCAGCATAACCTCCACCAGAAAACTTACACAGTGCACTGTAAGGGTGCCTATTAGACAATTTACTCCTGAACTTAAAGACTGCTCACTTGTTTGATTTGAACTTCTGGCACCATCTTTGACAAAACTATGGTCTCTTTTAAAAAGGGTTGGGAAATCACTCTTAAATCTGATCTACTTTTCCAGATTTGCTCCTCCATATATTTTGTGTGTCTTTGTGGGGTTTCTGCACCTTTTCAGGTGACAGGGACTGAACAAAAGAAAAGGAGGAGACAGATGTGTAGTAACGCTGAAAAGAGAGAATAAATGATAAAAGCAAATACAGCCATTTGTGACGGCAGCCACATTTAAGACTTTACAACCAAAGTAAAATAAAAAACTTGCTTTATTTCTTTGTTGGTTCTTGGACTTGAAGATGGCTAACCTAATAACACCTCATTTAAATACAGTGCTGGTAAAAACACAGCACAGGTTAATTTACAGTATCACAAGTATCCCCAAAGGCTCCACTTCTACGTTGATGCCCAGGCTGAAGAATGGATCAAATGCACATTTCTTAATCACAGGAATGTCAAAAAACCTATAGTGATGCAACATGGTGATAGTTATAGTCTGAATAACCTTTTCATTTTTTTATTACCCATATTAACCCATATTTAGTGGACACTACTTGATACTCACTTTTTATCATTCAAGAACTGAAGACGATTTAGTTTAAGGGACATTACTCTTCACACGTAGATAGGCGAAGCTTATTGACCTCAAACATGCACATTATTCTGAATGTTCCACATAAAACATTTATGAAGCAAAGCGAACGAATAGTCCAAAACAGACTGAGTGGTAAAAAGTGGGGAACCGTGTGAGAATAGCTCTGAATAGACAAGTGCAGAAATGACCACAAATACAGCCAAGGTTGTTTATGAGGGAGAGATGGAGACTACATTTCTTTGGTGTATCTGTGTGTGTAGAGAGGGTGCTGGTGCCGAGAGATGAGATTAGAAGCCCTTTAAAAGCCACATTAGCAAGTGCCTTGAAAGCCAAGTGGCAGCTTTTTATGCGCTGGGGTCCTCAGCGTACACACAGGCGCGTCTAGACACTCACACATTGACATTAACTGCGTTCAGTGGCTTTAATCACACAGAATGATGTGAGTGAGCCTCCTCACGGCTGCTTACTGTAGATAATACCGCCGTAATAGATCTGTCATTCAGAGCAATTAAAGGAACACACTTGCATGCTTGAAAGAGGCCGCAGTCTAACCCCAAAACTGGAATAAAACGTATACAAAGCAAGTCATGTTTATTTTTATAGAGCACATATTAAGCTAAATTGACTTTTTGGAGGATTTAACCATGTTATATTGTTGTCCCTTCATAAAACAGATCCTTGGAGTTGTATTTTGCTTATCCACGCTTGTTTCATTAATCCATTCATCCAAAGTTCAAAGTTCAAAGTCAGCTTTAATGTCAAAAACCATATGTACAGGTTGCACACACAGGATTTGAAATTGCAGCGCTCCCTCGGCCTACAGTGAACATTTAACATCTTATAGACATGACAATAAACATGATGACAAAACATAACATATGCACAAAGTTGTCTTCTGTGAGCACCCAAAAATGGTCAGTTTGGATTTTGCCTAGATTGTTGCATCACAGGTAAAAATCTAAACTTCCCTTGCATAGTTTGTAAATTCATAAACCATTATTGGATTCTGGATTCTACAGTCAAATTATGTTCACAACAAATTCAGATCTCTAGTAGCATAGCATTCATGTGGCCCAAGGGCTTTATTTATTTTGTCATTGTTTATTCCTGTTGCTGACAATGGAGGGAGCTCTAATGCCTTGAAAATGCAGGCGTAGTTTATAATGTGTTTTCCAAATGCAGACGTTAAGTTAGAAAATGTGAAATACTAATCCCACAGTAACTAAAAGCATGTTTAAAAGGGACTTTAACGCCAACATTATACATTAGATATTTTTCAGCCAATAAACATCAAAGAAAGGCTGCAATATGAATGTTAGCACACTGGACCATCTTGTAATTAATAGCTTGTGTCTCCCTAAAATGTCAAAATGTTATTATGTTTGCTTGGATTGGTGATGCATAATCTTATTTCTGTACCACGGCAGAAAAGATTTCAGAGGTAGTAATTTTTGACATGTTTTGGCTGCTATCCAAAAGTCATTTTTAATCTGAAGGTGCTGGTCTGATGAGCTGGATTTGTTACCTGCCCTGGACTTGTTTACTTCCTATTGTTCTCCTGCCCTATTGTTCTCTGCCTGCCTCTCCCTCACAGCTATTAAGTACCTGATTAGCACCAGGGCAGTTAAACCAATTCAGGGCAAGTTTCAGGGGAAAAACTCAAAATCACCAGATGCATAATGGCTTTTGAAAGTGTGTCTCCCCACTACGCACTTTACCTGTATTGTGTACTATTCTGTTCCACTTTCTAACCCCTCACAACCTTATTGTTTTAATATGTATATTGCTATTATGTTGTAATCGAACATAGTTAACCCTCTAGCTGCCACTTTCCCAATATGAAGTGTTCATGGGGGTGCTTCCAGCTCCTCCTTCAACTCTGTTTCCAACTGACTTTACATTGAGAAATGGTCACTCCTCTCCAAGTGCTGCAGTGAGCCTTGTCATTTTGGTCTTAAAATAAATTCATATTCCTAATAGATCATTTATGACCCACCATAGCGATGGATAGTAAGCATCGCGACCTAAAAACTTACCAGGGATTCCACGTTTAATGATCAAATCACGAATAACACAAATATGCATTAGAGTTTAAGTCAGACATAGCAATTAAAATACTGTGTGGCTACCAAAAATAAGCCTTATTCTATTATTTTCTATTATTCTATTATTTATTATTATTAGGCTATCATTATTTATATCTTTAGACCAGGGGTCGGCAACCTTAAATACTCAAAGAGCCATTTGGACCGTCTCCCACAGAAAGGAAAACACCCGGAGCCACAAAACCCTGGTTTAGATGTCAAAATCTAAACCAGTGCTAACCAGGGGAACTACAGGCAAAACTACAACTCCCAGAAAACGGACTACAACAAACACACCATCCTCCACTACAGCTCATAAGCGCGAGTCTTAAGAGAATTATTTACACCTTTCAGTCTTTTCATCACAACAGTAGCAACATAAATAAAGTGCATGAGTGAAATGAAGAACTGCGCTGCACACGTACGACCTGCACACGTATAATCTCTGAAAAGTTTAACATGAACCATCTCCAACACGATAGAAGCACAGAACAGACTCACCATAGGCAGAACATCCCTCAGTCACAGAAAGAACACGCATATTCCACTGAGTCCTGCCCTTTAGTCCGACAGAAGCTGACCGCATCAGCGGCACAAGGAGCGAGCTGTTTTTTCAGAGCTTATAGTTTATGCAAATTAGCCATGTGGTTTTAAGTTTCGCTTCTGTAAAACGTAAACAAATGTGTGCAAAGCTGCATTAAACACATTATTATTTGAGTCCTTCTCGTAGGAAATAAAAATCCAAACTTAAATTATCCACTGTCGCGTGTACCGCGTGTACCAGTCTCATCAGCCGTAAAAGCAAATGAATCTACCCACGTAGCATTAAGCGTTCTGTTTTCTTCAGAAACTTTTCTTTTCTTGGATTTATCCATCATTGGGCCAAAAATCATACTGCTGATGTAGGTGCCGGTAAGTCCGGGCTGCCAGTGTGTGCGGATGGCGCACATCGGCGGCTTTGACGCATGTTTTGAGCGACAAAAATATTAAAAACGTTTTATTTAAATGTTACAAGATTACCATTATCTACAATTTTAGATTTACATTTAAAAACGAACAAACTAAAATAAAAATACAATGTAATTAAATACTCATTATTATTTTCCAAAGTCACAGGGAGCCACGACAGAACGATGAAAGAGCCACATGCGGCTCTGGAGCCGCAGGTTGCCGACCCCTGTTTTAGACTATAGCTCTCCAAAAATGTGTTCATGAATTTCACCAATCAATTCCCCCCGTCCGCCGACGATATCATTGTCCATCATGATGTTTCACTGTAAACATAGTCATCTACCAATTAAGGAGACATCGCCCAACCCTAATTCCTAATATGGAACTCTTCTCCAAATTCGCTCCTTTAACTGTTAGCCTTGTGAGCTTCATTTAACTGGAGCCGAACGCTGTGGGTTATGTCACACTCCCTTAGTCCACTTCTTTATACAGTCTATGATTGTAATGCTATTTACATTTTAAACAGCCTAAACTTTGTAACTAGGTTTGTACATCAAAGGCAAGTATAATTTCCATAACTGAGCCATGCCTTCTCCGTACTGTCACATCCCCCTTAATTAGTCACACACACGCACACACACACGCACACACACACGCACACACACACACACACACACACACACACACGCACACACACACACACACACACACACACACACACACACACACACACATCCTCTTGCAATTGTAAAAATTTAATGCTTGTACTGGGGATTAGGTCACAAGTTGTCACATTTCCTCTTCAGTTATAATTACGGTTATGCAATATAATACTGTTAAATACACTCCAGGGTGGGCACAGTTACACACATAGGTACACACAAGAAGGACAAAGCTGGAAGCGCATGAGGATGGCTGGAAGGAGCAGATGTAAAGTGTGCTGCCTCTGGGCTCTGAGAAGCTTGTGAATTATTGAGGCAACACCCTGAAACAAGCCCGCAGACTCAGACAGGAAGTGTGGGGAATCAAAGCAAACATTTACTACAAGCATTCACATCCCATTCATTTTTCCTCTGGATTTCTATCACTGTAAATCTACAGAAGCACGTTGACACTCGACTAAAGCGCTGCGGTGCAGGCGGCGCAAAGCGCTTTCTGCATTTTGGGCGAATTGAGTGGCTCGGTCAAGGCGAATGCTTATTCTGGGTGAACACCAGGTGCGAACAATGAGCGAGTATTTATGAGCAAGCGTTTAGCATGATGGGAGCACAGAGCGACCAGTGCGAACAGTGAAGAACGTCCACCATGCCCCAAGTTTACGCACACTATAATTCCTAAGGGAATAATTGGGTCCATATCAATCATGCACATATGATTCTGCACCAACTGAGCTGCTGTATGTCAAATAAAAAAAATATCGTGTAAAAATCTTGTAAAGTCCATGTTTGTGAATGAAAGTCTAAACTGTAACGTGTGATGAAGTTTAATAGGCTTACCTGTCTTTGTTCTGTTGTGACCATAGAAAACCCAGGCCTACAATTTCTCTGCGTGTGTCCTTTAAATATCGCGTAGGACCTATAGCTTACACGCATCTTTCCTAGAGGGTGAGCATGGGGGTGCTTCTGGTTCCTACTGACCTTGGCTCCCATTGGCTTACATTGGAATGTCACCCCCCTTTCTGTAACTGCTGCTGTGAGCTTTGGTCTTAAAATGTTTGTATTAACCCGCTCTACCTGATCCTGGTTTTATTTTGCTATTTTGTCTGTTAAAAAAAAAAAAATCCTATTCCTAATATAGAGCCTGGCTCAGCAGAGCTTATTGACAATTAGTTTCTCTGGATTCAAAACAGTCCGTATTGGCATCAACCATGAAAAAAAAAACATATCAGCCAATCTCTACCTGTGATAAACTGGTTGTCTGATCATATCACAAATGAGCCTATTTTTCATTTCATTGCCTTTACTTCAAATACACTTGCCCTCCCAGATGCAACCAAAATCACCCCCTGCTTCTTCCATATGATTGACAGTGTGATGGACAAGGCTCTCTACACTTTTTAACTGCACCGGCAGCTGTATGAGAGGAAACCTGCCTGGAAAGACAGATGTAAAGATAAATGGATAAATTTGCTGCAGCATCAGATGAGCGAGACATGGGAGATGAGGGAAGCGTGGGGTCGGGCCGAGGCGGAGTTGAAATGGTGAAGAGACCAGATAGACGGCTGAATAAATGGAGTTTCGTCTCGTTCCATGCTTTGGGAATATGAGAGAAGGGAGGAGATGGGATTAGGCAGACTAGATCGCAAAAGATGTACTACGAAGATAGATCGACACTAATGGGGTATTTGCCTACAGTTCAGCATTGACAGACAGAGGCAGAGAGCACGAGAGAGGAGTCCAAAGATGGATACGGACTGATAGATGATAATGGGATTTGTGCCGAGTTGTAAGCCGTGGGACTAAGCGCCATGTTTGTTGTGTACTTGACTGACTGAAAGCTGCTTAGAGTTTAATAGTCGGATCTGAGCATGGCGTTACATTACATATTTAACCATCAGCAAGCACATAACCAGGCCTATAAGCAGTTTCTTATGGGGGTCATAGGAATAGTTGTGTAGCTGGTTGTTGAAAAATGAAATGTTCATTACTTTCTAGAACCAGGCACTTAGAGATGCTGTGATGATGATTGTCAAATTGTGATTCAGTAATGTTCTGTTTATACCATCAGCAAGTTTAATTTTTTTCACCAGTAGATGGCAGATGTGAAACCTGTCCCCTCACCTAGCCTTCTTCATTCATGCGATTTTAAGTTTTCAGAGTAGTTTTTCTCTAATCTTCAGATAATCAGAGACCCACCAAGGTATTTTTGCATTCATGTACAGCAGACTAACAATATCTCTGCTACAAAAGGTTGGTCATATTATTCACAGAGTACAAAAATCAAGATTGTCTTTTTTATTTCTCTCTTGTGTTAAAATGACAAAGAATTGTCCCCCACGTAATTAGATGCTGGGCACTTGAATGTGCCCAGGAGATGTGACTCTGGTGTTAGATTTGCAGTGTTAAGTACTGCACTTGTTGGCTGTTATTAAATCTGTTAGAACAGGTTGTACATCTCTCAAACAACTGTCCACCTAACAAATTAATTTCATTCTTTATATTCTCACTTACTTTGTGTTTATGCAGATAGCTTTTCAATTGTTTAGCTGGAACAGCTGTATTTTTACCCCTAGATTTTAGTAATTTAATTTTAGAATGATATTTTGTGTAGTGCTTGTTTATCTTTTCAACAATTCTAACTATTGTAGTGTTGCAACAGATCTAAAATAATTGTGGTTACTTACAGAACTAAGGTAAGAAAAAGTCAAGAGTACAATGCAGCTTTTCTTTCATAAGAACAATTTCACTTCACTGCAGAAGATTTTGTTGTAGATTATTGCGCCAAATTTGTGAAATCTTTGCTTTCAAACCCACAACAAGTTTGACAATGTTATAACAAAACAGTAAAGGTGCACAATGAAACTTTTTTCTGCTTACCCCGATTGAAATGTTTATGCTTTGTCTGGAATGTCCCACAATATGCCCTTACTACAGTTATACGTGTTTTTTATTGCTCAAAACATGCATTCTTACTGTGAAAGGGATCACCTCTCCACAGGTCTGACCTGTAACATGTGTGGGCACCTGCTTGTCTCCATGTTTAATGCCATACTGAGAAACTTTCAAGGCGACGCAATGACATCTCCATGGTGACAACCTGGTGGCATACCATCCATGTTAAATAGTGCATCTTAATTCCACTATATTTAAAGTCTTATATTACACAAAATTGATTTGATATTACAAGTTAACAGTTACATGTGCAATTCCAGGGCTGAAAAGATGCAAATCATTCTACTGAAGGTGTATGGAGTTTAAAACATAATGGAACCCTTCCTATATTACATGACATCACAAAGTGGAACAGAGTGTTTCTGTATGAGAGAAAAACTCATCCTAAATATACAGGGCTTATGTGTTAAACGTGTGAATGAACCAAAACACAAATCCAGGTAATGTTTTCAATGAGGAAACAAAATTATAACATAGATCAGAAAATAGCGCGGTAAAGGCCCTTTAAACATTATTTACATACATGGATCTGGCACTGGTAACTGTGGAGCAAAATGTGTTTGGACAGGCAATTTCTGAAGCCACCTGATATCAGTCGTATCACTAAAGGCGTTCACTCTTGTGGTGATATCTGATTGTGATAATGAATGCTCTTAAATTCCAAGTCAGTCATTCAGTTAGTCAGAATCGTCTTCAGTTTCTGCATTGTTTTCTATGTATGTGTATTGGGTTTATGTGCACACACCCCTACACATGCTCTTATGTGCTTTGGGGGCTGTATCTCTCACAAGTCTTTACAACTATACGCTGCTGTGTGTTCCTGGTTCTTTAGTGTGTAACAGAAAGCTTGGATTACAGGTTTATTGTTGTCAGATTGGGTCAGATTACCGGCACAGGGAGGCAAAGGAGGAGGGCGGAGCTGTGGAGAAGCCTACAGGAGCGACAGCCATAAAAACACTGGAGCAATAAGGACGATAGTGTGACAGCATGTAGGTGGAAGTGGAGTTTGCAATAAGAATCAGGTGGAGGAGGTGGTAAGAGAAGTTTTAGTGAAACTACGCTGCATATTATGTTACAAAAGTGGATTGGGCTTGTACAGTATTTGAATTGCTTGTTTTTTAAAGAGTGCCTCCTATATTTTCAGTTGTGTACACCCTTAGTTTCAAAAACTAAACAAAACAGCAAAAAATAATACTAATATTCACTCACTTTATGCATTCCAAGCGTCCTGATTAGTCACCGCGATTTCAGAGACCAGAGTGTAGTTTTGCCGTTACTGTAAAGCTAATAACTAGCATGCTAATGTACACTTCCTGATTTTCAGACAATTAGATGCAGACAGCACCCAGTGGACATGCTTTGAACTATTGCTACTGGGGCAAGACACATTTTTACTCAAATACAAGGGAAATGGCTTTTGAGATTTTGATCTGTAAAATTTATGTTGTCACTAAATGACAATGATGCTGAGAACTTGTGGTTGACAAAAGTCAATATTTAAATTACATTGTTGTATGCTGTCATTCCAGAAAGAGACACACCCATTTTGAACCAGAATTTGCCAACTGAAATGAAACTGCCAAAAGGTGACAGAAAAGATTCAAAAACATAACTCCAGTTTTCCAAATGTCAAACTTGTCAGCAGGTGTTTTTCTTGTTTGTTTGTTTTGATGTCTGACTTTTTATGCTTTTCGGGTGAATTCTTTTTAGGAATTTTTGACAATCAATAATTAAATGGTCCTTCCAAGTTACCTTTGTTGTGCAAACATGCAGATGTACATAGTATCAATGCTCATCAGAAACTTGGCTTGTTTTAAAGGTTTTATATGATCTGAAACAGATGCCCGAGCCACCTCAGCTGGCTCCTCTCGGCGTGGAGGAGCAGCGGCTCTACTCCGAGCTCCTCCCGTGTGACTGAGCTCCTCATCCTAAGGGAGTGCCCAGCCACTCTGCGGAGGAAACTCATTTTGGCCGCTTGTATCCGCGATCTCATCCTTTCGGTCATTACCCAAAGCTCATGACCATAGGTGAGGGTAGGAACGTAGATTGACTGGTAAATCGAGAGCGTTGCATTTCGGCTCAGCTCCCTCTTCACCACAATGGTCAGGTACAGCGACCACATCACTGCTGACGCTGCACCAATCCACCTGTCAATCTCACGCTCCATCCTCCTCTCACTCGTGAATAAGACCCCAAGATACTTGAACTCTTCCACTTGAGGCAGGGAATCCTCACCCACCCGGAGAGGGCAAGCCACTTTTTTCTGGCAGTATTATTATTATTATTATTATTATTATTATTAATGATGATGATTGCCTAGCAACAGGTGGTAAACGAATGCTATAGACTGCGCCAGCCTCCTGCTTTGATGATGTCTGTAGGTGCAGCTTGATACTCCACTCTGATCTAGATCTAGGAGTAGTTTGTGGCTTCTAATCAATCAGCAGTACTAGCCCACACACAGGCTGGTCTGTGGATCAGATTATCAGTGATCACCAAAGGGACGTATGCGCTTTCACAGTCACACCACACATCGCTTCAATTAGGAAGAGTGACAGGAGAAGGCCATTGCCGAACATCACATCCAGGTATTCATGGTTTCAGCCAAATGATTCCTTCATGATTTGAAGGATTTTCTGAGGACCTTTTCCTGTTCTCAAGGTATATTTTGATTTTTTTTTTTTTTTTACCGTTGCCATCTCTTGAAACCCATGAATACAGTCTATTATTAAAGCAACTCAACTGAGCTAAGACTTTTCATTGGTGTAAAAATCCTGCTAAGAATATAAAAAAAAATACATAAAATAAAATAAAATAAAATAAAATAAAATAAAATAAAAGGTCAACATTTGACAATAAGGGCTTGATGGTTTGGTTAAGTTATTAAAGCATTTAGTAGAATCTTGTGTTTTACATGTGAATTTTGTACTTAAAACAACCGTGTTATGAAAATTAGTTACCATGCTGTTTAGCCTCCGCGATGCCTTTGAATTGTTCAAAAAGCCTATGGGAAAAACAAATGGAAAATTTACTTTTGGCACCGGAGCAGGTGGTCACAATTGAGCTCCATTGTGATTTCAAATTATGATCCCATTTTAACCTGATGCCTTTTTTTTCTTCTTTTAATTTTTCAGTCATCACAGAATAAAATTTGGTAGCACTTTTTCACCATAATTTAATTGCAGTACTATGTTTAAAACTATGTAAAAAAAAAAATGAAACAATAGTACCACTTGTTTTTAAGCCCAGCCTGTTCAGTGTGGTGTCCCAGGAGCAGGTGCGTGCAGACTGCAGGATCCCCATTGTGCAACCCACCTCTCATTCATTTGCCTTGCTAACCCCATAGTGCGGCTTTGCTTCTCGTTCATTTGGCTTGCTAACATATTGTTGTGGTGCTCTTTTGGAAGCGTGGCTGCTGACTGTGCGTGTTAGGCAATGGGACCATTCACGTCGAGGCAAGGATTTATGATAAGGTTGGAAGTTATTGATCCAGGTGTATGTGTGTAAACCACAGGGCAACTACTGCAGCCCTACAATGTGAAGACGAGTACATCGAAGATGGTTCAGGAATCGCCACATTGCATTCATATATTAGCTGTATATTGTGCCATGAAGCATTTGCATTATAAACCAAGGGAAGTGGAGTGGGTGGATTCATATTCAAATTTTTTGACATTTTAACCAGATATTTATTTTTTATTTTTTTATAACGCAATGTCACGCAATGCTTGCAGTTATTGTGTCATTGGGCAAGACACCCACCTTGTCAGTTATGTGGTATATGAATGAATGACTGGTGGTTGCATATTGGCTGCATCGCTTGTAGTTTGAATACATATTTTTAGTTTTAGCCTATTAACTAATAGAATTTACATACATTTGAAATATGTTATTTTAACTGCTCAGTTCAGGTCATAGTAGCTAACAGCCCCACAACACAAAAATCAGGTTGACCTTTTGTCTACAACCTGCAGAATACCTGCTCTGGTGTGTTTCATGTAGTTAAAGAGTGAGTGCTGATGTGGGTCTGTTACTTCATGATTGATGTCCTGTGTAAAGCTTGTTATTTTGTGCACGTCGACAGGTGCTATAATGTCAGGCCTTGTTGCGGCCCTTATCCTCTTCCTCCCTCGTTGAACCTGGCTTTGGAGTCATTAAACTTCATTATCTGGACAGTGGGTGCTTACACAGGGGTGGGGTGGGGGTGCGGGTGGGTTTGTTGGGTGCTGCGGGGGTCAGTGTGAAGGATGGGGTGCCACTTGCCGCTTTACTAGAGTCAGCGCACACACATTTAAGAGAAACAGTCCCTTATGCTAACAGGGCTACAAAGTCAGATTACACACATAGTTGTATACGTGCACAGTTATTTTACTGTGAGGCTGAACAGAATATGGCTATTTATAGAACTGAAATTCTCTTGCTCAGCACAATTAAAACTGCTTTTAGTGAATGTCCTTGGTGGTAGAATTTAAAAGGTTTTCAGGAGCCAGTCATGTGATGCAGAAATGTTTTGGCTTGTCCAGGTACATTCAGAGACTCAAGCCAACAGCATAACTGGCAATGCATATTGTACAATTTCCGCTTTCTCCTTTATAAAAATATACATATTTGTAAAGGTGGTGAACGAAAAGAAAGCTAAAAAATGTGTCTAGTCTTATTCTTACTGTTTATATTTTCATTAAACCATTTGAGTGAAGTTTGCATGTTCTTCCTGTGGCTGTGCAGAAATCAGTTGTTCTTAGAAGCATGTTTACCCTTGCTTTACCACTGGTGTCTCTTATTGGATTGCCCAGTAAACCATGACGGGCCTTGTTCCAGAAAATAAATTGATGTCAGCCTGCTTCATACAGAAAACATTCACATTAAAAAAGCAAAATACCATTGTAAAAAAAAAAAAAAAAAAGTTGAAGACAGCAGCGTATTCTTAAATTGGTCTGATGTGCAGTATTCTCATTATGCTTTAAATTATATTTTCTAGTAACAGAAAAAACAGATATAAGATGAAGACTTTAATGGTTTTAGTGGGTGGCAAAAGGAGAAATTCAATTTGTCAAGTGAACAAAAGTTTATTTGGTCAAATACGTTTCTCAGCTCATCCAAGCTGCTTCTTCAGTTCTGGTCAGACGCTGGTGGACACTGCTTTATATCTGTATGAAGGGAGGAGCTAACTACAATGATACAAACTCAATGAATGAGTGTGGGGTCGTATTAGCATAACTATTCAGGGCCATAATGGGTGTTTTCACACCTCTGGACCTGACCTGGTTAGCCCTGTTGTTTTCTTTGTTTGTTTTGATTTAGGTTTGAGGATAGAGTTATAAATGGGAGACAAATGATGCCTGAGGAAGGATTCTCTTTCTTGACAAAAATAGCCTCTTTAACTCCCCTCTCAAACCAGTTCTTTTCTCAGGCCAAGTCCTCAAAGGAGTGGCCCGTGGCTTTTAGGTGGAGATGTACGGCAGACTGAGGTCCACTCTGGCTCTCTCGTCTGTGTTGGTACATCCTCTTGTGAAGTAGCTGTTTTGTTTCTCCAATATAGCGCTCACTGCAGTCTTCACTACACTGAATGGAGTAGACCACATTGCTTTGTTTGTGGCTCGGTGTTTTGTCCTTTGGGTGGACCAGTTTCTGTCTTAAAGTGTTTGTGGGTTTGAAATAGACTGGGATTTCATGCTGTCTGAAAATCCTTTGTTGTTTTTCCAAAACATCAGCCAGGTAAGGAATAGTTACACCCTTTCTTCTGGGTTCTGATTCTCTTAAAGAGGCTATTTTTGTCAAGAAAGAGAATCCTTCCTCAGGCATCATTTGTCTCCCATTTATAACTCTATCCTCAAACCTAAATCAAAACAAACAGAGAAAACAATAGGGCTAACCAGGTCAGGTCCAGAGGTGTGAAAACACCCATCATGGCCCTGAATGTTTATGCTAACAACACCCCACTCCCACTGCATATTGAATAGGCCCACCTAACTAACAGAAACTGTAAACAACTAGGTGTGGTAGGTAGAGTAATTTCATTGTAATTAGCTCCTCCCTTCAGGCAGATATAAGGCAGTGTCCACCAACGTCTGACCAGAACTGAAGAAGCAGCTTGGATGAGCTGCGAAACGTATTCGACCAAATAAACTTTTGTCCAGTTGACAAATTGAATTTCTCCTTTTTTCCACCTGGATGACTGAGGGATTTTACACACGTTTGAGTGGGTGTAGAAAGTTGTGTATAGGTGCTCTACCAGCATGAGGCCAATAAGATACTTAAAAACAGATGAGACACTCAATAATCAAGATAAACAACTTAAATTTAACACAACACTGTGCAAATTTGCTTGCCATTAACTATGTATGTAGGAGTCAGGAAGAAATCTCTGAGCCTCTGTCGTTTGAAAAGTCCTTTATTGTTTTAGTAACGTTTGACATTAGTCAGTTCTTCCTGGAACTGCTGCTGCAAGTAACACGTGTTAAACTTCAAAACATACTAAACAAATATACTATAATTGTCCATGTAGAAAAACACAACAACTAGGCTATGTCTTTAACAGTGGCAACCTGCCATCACACACTCTCACATTGACAGTGAACAGCACAGCTCTTTTGTTGCTCTTGTCCCCTCCCTCTCCCCTCTTTCTTCTTCTCTCCTCTCTTTCTCTCCCATCTCTCTGCTCTCTCTCTTACATCTCTCTGCCCTCTCTCTTACCTCTCCCCCCTCTCTCTCTCTGTCTCTCTCCTTTCATCCCTCTCTCCTCTCTCTCACCTGTCACTCTGCCTCTCACCTGGAGGTGTGATGGTGCCACTTACAAACCAGCAGCTGTTGGACTCAAAAGTGTGTTCTGCTGAAAACTGCCTCCTGTGATTCTCTTCTGTACGTCTACACAATGGCAGCAGATGCACTGAATCTTCCAGACTGCTACGTGTCACCATATGTTGTTTCTTACTGTCAAACATGTCAGATTTTTTAGTTTCCGGAAACAGATGAGGCTTTTCAGTCTCTTTGTCTAAGCTATATCGGTGTTTTTCAGTTTCTAGAACGTGATGATGTCATACTCCCTGATAGGGGCAAGAGTCAATTTTCCCTATTGATACTTTGCAATGACACCATTCTCGGGGGGGTGTTCTACGTGTGTTTCTATAGTGGAATGTTTCTGTAGTTAGCAGCTGACACAATGCGCAATTAGCAAACAGCTAAAAAAGTTTTAAGATATAACAACACATTTTCAGGAGCCTGTGATCAATACGAGTGTTCATGGTCCTTTTTAGGTGTTTGATTTTCAACAAAAAAGGTAAGAGTAGCTAACTGAAAAACTGTTGGCTAATGCTAGATTGTGACACATTTTATATGTGAATCTGCTCACCTGTTGTAGTTCCAACTAATCCAGCCCTTTCTGGTCAGATTAAAATAAAGATCAGTCAATTAAGTCTAACAAGCCTCAGATGGAGCAGTGCTTACAGTTAGCATCACACCTCCAGGGAATGGTGATGACATCAGCTGCAAAGTATCATTTAATTGGACTATAGTTTCTGTTGAAATACCCAAAAGGTAAATTCACGAATGTTAAACCTGATCTTTTCTATTAGTGACTGGACCCAAGTGTTCACAGTACTCACAACAAAATCCTTCATTTGAGCGACATACATTTTACCCGCCCACCATCTGCATTAAATATAATTGGCCTTTAGAATGTGCCACTGTCATCTGAAATCCCGCAACTGTGAAGAAAGTAATTGCAAATATTTTGGGGTATGAAGTTACTTGGTTTGCTATTACCACAAAAGTAAACCATCCCTTGAATTGAGACAACCCTGCTTTCTATTCTTTTACACACTGTTGACCTATATATTTGACTGTAAATGTTATCTTACATGAAAATATTGAGATGTAAAAAATGTTTTATATTGTGCACTATTTAGTTCTTTATAGGCCATTATTGTGACATAGACATTTGTGTATTAGTATTGCGCTTGAATTTTAACTAATAAAAATATAGGAAAAGAGCCATTTTTACAGTGCATGACATTAAAACTATTTGTTATCCTTAGTTCTATTTCAAAACATTAGACATAATATAGATAGACTATACTATCATAGGTTATTGCATTTCACACCTGCACCCTGCCCATTGCTTAACACTGTATGTTAACTATTACATTTCCCCACTGTAATTGAGCCCTTTCAAAAGGCAGCCGGACATACTGTATGAGACCAAATGAGGATTTATGAGCACGAGATGTCCATGCTAGCTCACGCAACAGAGGGAGCGGTCGATATGTCATGTGTAATTTGGTTATCCATGTTTCTCTTTAGAGCAAAGCTATCCTGATCCATTTGATTTCTATACAACAAGATTAACCTTTTGCGGCCCCCACACAGACAATGCCAAAACATGCAATGGATTTTAGATTGCACCCGGTCAAACTAACCTCATTTAAACTACTGTAAACTTTTGTGTTTGGCATTTGGCTTTGCCTCAGACACAGATCTCAAATTATTTTAGCTGTATGGATGAAAGATGATTCAGTTAAAGGTGCACTATGTAACTGTTTAGTTGAGGGTCCATCACCTGCTTGTTTCTATGGGTATGTCATTGCTTTGCCTGGAATGTTTCACAGTATGACATTATACAGCTCTACTTTGCATTTATTCAATTATAGGTAGTTTTATAGCTCAAAAATACCTAGAAAAACAGGCATTCTAACTGTGAATGGTGTTAATTCTCCACAGATCTGACCTGTAACATGGTCTGGTTTGGTCGCCATGACAGAAGAAAGGTCAAACACCATACTGTGAAACATTCCAGACAAACAATAACATCTCCATGGAGTAAAGCATTTGACGGACCCTCCACAAGAAAAGTTACACAATGCACCTTTAAATAATGGAACATTTTTAGATGAAGGCTGGCCATTTTCTTTCTACTGGTTCAATTCTAAGTCTGGACACTATGATTTCAGTAGACTACCACCAAGGCACAATGTTTAGTCTTGTTTTATATTGTATTATAACACATTTATACTAGAAAACTCTATGCAAACCTCAATCGCTCTAGTGTAGAAGAAAAATATAAATAAGATGGAAGTTAAACAACAAAGATGGCCAAATGAACAAAGGATATTTACAATTATTTAATTAAATCAAAGGCCTTTATTGCTATGAAAATTCCTTGAAAAGTATGCATTCTTATTGTGTAGCTTTTCTGTTTAACTCCATGGAGTTAGATAAGTTGAATGCCATACTGTGGAACATTCGAGCAAACAAAACTGTGTAAAGCAGCCTACAAGACACGGCATCACATCATCATGTGACGCTTCTGAGGAAGTAGCCAAAATATGTAAAGCAGGTAAACAAACTCCTGTCATACAAAAAGAATAGCTATTTTTAAATTTCAAGCAGAGCAATAACATCTCCATAGAGACAAGCAGGTGACAGATGCTCTACTAGAAAAGTGACACAATATACCTTTAATATATGAAACTTTGTGAAATAGAGTGGCAGTTTGAATTTCAGTGTGAGTGAGATTGGCCAGGGGCAGTGCTTTGGGATGGGACAGTAAAACGCTGCATCTATTTCTTTTGTATCAGGCTCTGACAGACACCGGAGGTCACCATTTGTATTCTGGTCATGGCTGCACAGAATTTATGCACAGGTATGACTTCTTTATGAACGTCTGTGTGTGCGGAGAAGTCCATCCCTCACTATGATTGAGGCACTTTGACAGGTAACAGCCACGGTGATGGATGAATGGTCAATGCAGACACTAATTTTAGAAGGGCAGAGGGGAAAAAGCTATGTGAATGTTTAAATATTATTATAATGTATGAAATAGTCAACATAAATAAGATGAGGATGACTTTATGTTGTAGTGACTATCCAGTTGGTAAGTTTTGGTGATTTGCTCGGTGTATGTCCACCTCTTATAGACCCCGGAACAGAGCCAATGACACCGTGTCCTCATTTGCTCTTCTTCTACTGTGTAAATAATTAATCATTACCATAATTCTTTCAAGGTGCACCCTGTGACATATAGGTGATGTTATCTGCATATCGGCAATTATGAAGTGTCTGCAGGAACGCGTGGACCAGGAAGTTTGAGGGTCAACAAAAATATGCACAAGAGCTGTCAATAGTGTTTGATTAAAAAAGGGCTTATTTACAGTATTGTTTCACCGCAAATGTCCAAAAATATTATAATGTAATTTCTACATCAAAAAAAGTTGTGTTTTGTTTCATTCAAACATGTTTAACACACAAATCCTGCATATTTCAGCTGTGTTCTTCTCTCAAACAGAAAACACTCTGTTCCATGTTGTGACGTCATGTAGTAATACAGGAAGTGCTCCACTGTGTTTTTAAACTCTATACACCTTCACTAGAATCATTTTGGATGGTTTCAGCCCTGGCTTAAAACTCAAAAGTCAATTATATGTAATATAGGACCTTTAAAGTTCTTTAAGGTAAAAATATCTTACCTTAAAATATATATACTCTAAATAACTTTATTTTATGTGCCTATAAGCAACATAAGACATTTAAAAAGTACTGCTGAGGTGCTGGGCTCATTTAACTAAATTGGTACCCAGCAATAGCTTTTATGTACTGGGTAGTTTCATGTTTCTTATTTGTACTTTTCAATAGCAACAAAATAGCTGCTAAGGCATGGTAAATACAGTAACAATATAATCATAGTGGATATCACAGTCTCCATTAACATCCACTAAGGGACTTCTGCAAAAGATAAGACCTATTTTGAACACAGCAAAAGCTATGATACTTGTACTGGTAATTTGCTAATTGTTAATCACAATTCAAACAGTCATGGAGCTTTGTATGAACTTCATAAACTGATTCACTAATGAGCTGCTCCCTGTGGTATAACACATTTAAACTCCATTTGAATAAACCAAGTACGTTGATTTGTTTAGTGATGTCGAGGCATTGTATTCATTTAGTCTTTGAGTTTGTACACACACACACACACACACACACACAAAAACGTCTCTTTAAAAAAAACAACAACAACAACAACAAAAAAACCCAAACTAATTTCTATCACAGCATGAAAGGTAGGGATTTAACGCATCTACACAAAATTCTCATTAGTGCATAATTGGATAAAACATTGGGTGAGCGCTGGAACAAACAAAGAGGACACACTTTTACTTATTAAACAACTTCTGGGGGGTATTTGACTGTGTTTGCGTTGGTAATTAGGCCTTTGGGGTGGGAATTAAGAGTTATCACAATCATAGACTAGTGAGATGTGCCTGTAACTAAGTCTACTCCTCTGGCCTTTTTCAGAAGGACACAAACCATGGCCAAGAAGTGTTTTATTTGTTTATTTTTGTGAACAAGTTGAATGGGGACGTGAACCTGATTTGGCCAAGCACCTGAGCCTGTGGGCAGAGACAAAAATTTGCTATTTGTCAGAGTAAGAGAATGTAATGAGAAACTAGAATGAAAAGTATATTGTGTTCTTTGTGTTTCCGAAGGATGCTTTATTAAGGCTAATAAACACACGAGCAGATTGGTTTTGTAACTGATGCTTCCCATAATGTGGAACAAAATGTAGCTTTCGGTAATTGAGTCATAAGACAATTGTGACAACTGCTAATAATAAATGTTCCTTTTATTCGGCGTCTAGTCAAATTTTGCATTAGCTATAGATCCCAGCTGTTAAACACCTTCTACCATTATGTTTAATCAATCTTCCTGCAATGTAAAACCCCATCTCATTTGGCTTAGGATCTTGTTTTTTACATCTAACTATTGGCTGGTTTGCAAATGTATTGAAAGAGTAACTGTTTGGGTTTGATTATATTGAAGAAACCAACTGTCTATCCATGCTATTGCTTCTTCCGTCACATAATGAACAGTAAATAAATACATGTATAGGCCTGTCACCATAATTACTATATTGGCTTAGCATTCAGTATATGGAAGCTAGAACTTAGACTTAGATAAACTTTATTCATCCACAGGGGGAATTATTTGTATAACAATATTTTTTGGGGGTTAATATGCATCTTTGTATTAGAAATATTAGGTTATTGTTTTCGTTATATGATTTGATTTTGACCCGTAAAAGGTTGAATGAATAACGTCTATGACTCCTTACGAACTTTTGTATATAGCTCAGGTATATTTTACTTGTAGATATACTTATACATTTATATAATTATGTCTATTTGCTACTTTTGCAGTGTATTTTGAATGTATTACTGCCATTTGTATTGTTGGTCTTTGTTATTATAATATATTGTGACGTGTGAGCTACTGTGTCCAAATAATTTACCTTATGGATCAATAGTTTGTCTAAGTTTAAGTGTCTAATTACAGATACAAACTATTAAACTAACAGCTTTATTTCTGCTATTTATTTATTGCAACTCATGTTTTCTTTTTCACAATACTATAGCTTTAGAATAGTTTTTGTGATATCAGCTTGCTTTAGGGTTACTGTGTCAGTTTTCTATCATGAAAAGCTAAAGCTGTTATAGTTAACATATAGTCTGCACTTGCTGTGATATTGTTATACCAGAAGGCTGCAATGGAAAACTATAGACAAAAACAAACAGAAGGTGACAGAGGATCAACACCAAACATGCTAATGTGCAATGTTGGTTCACACCTCCGAAGCAACTCCAGCAGCTGGTCGCTCAATACATGACCTTAAGGAGGTGATGATGAACGCCAGATCCAACAAGACGAGAGATAGAAAGAGAGAGAGGGAGAGAGTAAGATTGCCAGGAACAGGGAGAAAGGGTAAAAAAATGGTGCTAAAGGTTTATCGCACACTTAAGGTCAATGCTGGTGAAAGGTTGAGGGGAATGTTTTTAAGGGAATGAATAGAAAGTGTGTGGGCTCGAAGCTACGTGACATTCAAGACACACATTTTCCCTATGAAATGTCACAGTTAAACAGGGACAATTACTGATAATAATGCCCCCCGTGAGTCAAAGATCCACCTGTAAAAGAAGATTTGAAGAGCCGCGAGTCTTTGGGGCTGTACACCGATTAGGCAGTACAACCACCAACAAAGGAAGTCACAGATTTGAGCCTTAAAATAGCACTAGTTACTAGCTGGGACATGTTTGAATACAAGTAAACATTTTGTCCTGAAAGTCTATGCATCAGAATGGGCAAAGAGAAGATTGATTGGTCAGTATCTGAAAATGGTCAGAGAAGTTATTTAACAAAGGTGCACTGACAGGGGAGACAAAAATATCTAATATTTACCTCATAACTATTGCAATTGTGATTGTTTTGCAATTTACGATTAAAAAATATAACTCTGCTCAAAGTCCACATTTGAAACAACTCCAGGAGCATTAAAATTTGATAGAAGACTGAAATATGAAATATGAATGATAAACTAATTCATTGCATTTTAAAACACGTTTGTAGAAGTTTAGTTTACACAGGGACCCTGTGTACCATGTAATGTTGTTGTTAAGGGAATGAATAAACATATTCATCTCGTAAGAGAAGAGATGCTTTAGACCAGATTTAGCTAAAGCTAGTTTCCATCTGTTTTCCCTGGGCAGGTTAAACAATTAACTACAGGCACAACAAGATTTTATTGATATCCCTATATTTTATTTATAAAAAATAGGAATTCTCTGAAAAATAATTGTAGGGTTAGGGATTTGACAATTGTGCCAACTCAAATTGTGATTCTGATTAAAGTGCTCAGTTTATACATGCTAGCTCTCATTGACAGGTGTTTGTATGCATTTCTAGTGATCCTAACTTTTGCTACAACCACAAATAAATAAGCAGCTGATCATGTTGGTGCTTCAGAAACTGTGAATTCCAAGCTGCTGTTTTAGGATGCAGCAATAAAATACCTGCACCTGTCAGAGTTAATAAAGTTTGTCCTCATGTGGCCTCCGTAGAGATCGATAGCAGTAGTGCAGACAATGACTGATAAACAGGGAATAAGGGACTCACGACAACAGGGAAGAGTTGAGAAAAGATAAAAAGTGTTGGATGCAACCGAGGAGACCAGTGGAATTGAAAGTGGTTGAATGTAGCCAAACAAAACAAGAGAAGCCATCACTGTCAATCTGATAATCCCTCTCTTATTAGAACATCAGTCAGATTACTCACAATTTCTCACTAATTAGACCAATCAGCACACAGCAGATCTGTCTGACCAGATTACACGTGTAAACACATAAGAAGCTTTAGTATGCGATTAGACAAAACGTACTGAAGGCATTGTGAAGCAAATTAGAACCACAAAAGATCTTTATTGACTTTTGATTACTGCATTTTTCAGTTTAATTTTCAGATATTTAAAGGATGAAGTATGTATTTGACTCTAACTAGTTTCTGACTCTCCATTATTCTTATGCATGATTTTTTTTAGGAGGGTGGACCATCAATGCACATTAAATCAAAATCCACATGTTAGAATGTTGTTACATAATTAAAAATATACCAGGAGTTGTGTTTTGTTTCATTCATACATGTTATTAGTAGATATTGGCATTTCCAGTGCTGAAAAAACACAGTGGAGCACTTCTTGTATTACAACATTACAGTGTTTTCTTTTTGAGAGAAGAAGTTTGTGTGTTAAACATGTGAATGAAACAAAACACAACTCCAGATATGTTTTTGATGAGGAAACAATGTGTGAGTGGTTTTGGGCTATGTTGACGCAACAATCAAGACTTGGCCAACCTTTAGGAAAGCCTGTGTAATAACGGGTTTGGAGAGCAGTGGCATTTTGTCTGAGTAGAAATCAATGGGTTGCAATTAGATGGTCGATGCACAGTAGCACAATGTAACAACCCTGATGTACTTACCCTGGAGGTAACTGTGTAAAGGACATGTTTAAGCAAAAAAGGCTCTCTATTTTTAAGATGTAAGGTGGGTAATTGTTGTATCAACAGCAGAGTCAGCAGCGATATTTCTGTGCTGTAGTAGATAAATAACAGATAAATAAATAAATAACACACATAACACATTTGGATTGATTTTGTCTTATTTTATTTTTGCATAAAGAAAATAAATGCTATAGTATCAAAATTGGTATTGGGACTGAAAAAGCTGGATCTGTGCATTCCTAGAAACAACTTTGACGTGCCATATAATTAAACAGTGGTCAGTAAGATGGAGGAGCATACAAGGACAGCACAGTGACAATAGTTATGCTCATCCTTTTGACTTTCTGGTGTAGGGTGGTGTCACCTGCTTATCTCCATGGAGTGGCTTGTGAATGAGATTTACCTAAACATGAGCCGATAATCAGTGAGTTTGCTCGAGACACGCAGGAGAGAGAGGGAGGGGGAGACGCTCCATGCGGCACCATACAGTTATGTCAAACAAGGTTTTACAAATAAATACAAAACTAAAAGTGACAACGACAACTTATCTCTTAATTTAATAATATTTCATAATATTTAGGCCGTGCATCTTGGCAGATAAAGTCGAATTATTTTCTCGCTGTTTCAAGAGTTTTTTTCGCTATATTTTCAAGTATGCCTATGATGTGTGTGTGGGGACTGGCCCTGTTTATGCACATATACTAGTAGATACGTGCATGAGGTGGTCTGAATGGTCAAAGGAGAGACCCGGGAGAGAGAAAGGAGCGAGGGACCAGTGGCCAGGGGATGAGTGCTTCAGCAGACAGAATATGGCATGTAACACATCAGAAACGTATCAGGTGCTGTTATTCTGGCAATAAAAGTCCACACGAAACATTCAAACTCTACTTACTTCTGTGAATGCTTGGGCCTGGGTCTTACGTCCGTGAATGTGTGGGGCTGGGTTGGGACGGGCACAGACATTATTGTGTTCTTTATAAAGACAGAGAGCAAGCTCTCATTTCCAAGAGCTCCCCATTGCACAAAAATGTAGGGAATATTTTGAATTCGGGTCAGGTTTGGCCAGTAGGTTTCGTGTCATGCACAGACTCAGGCCACTCTGGTGCAAGGTGCTTGAAGATAAAAGTAAAGTGTTCAAAGTGTTGGAGCTGTGTTTAGTCCCAGTGCGTCATTAAAACAAAACCTCGCTCCTGTGCTTCGTCCGAGGGAAGAGATTTCTCTCAGGTCTGGTCATTTTTTCATCCTCTGGTGGTCACAGCCACAGACTGTGACCTATAGAAATATATGGTCTATGACACAGACTGTGGGAGACCCAGCGCTGCACCGGGAAAGAGCATGTGCTTGTGCACGAGAGCGTGCAGTTTCAATGTATAATATTGTCAAGAATAATAGGTGGAATAAACAGCCCTTCTTCGTGTTTTGGCTAACCTCTGCTTAAATGCAATTATTTTATATACATGAATTTTATGATGATTTCTGGATCAAACACTTCCTCAAACTCTCTCCTCTCCTCTCCACAAATGTCACCTTTTCCCCGTGTCTCCAGACTTTGCGCAGAGCGTACAGCAGGGTCGTAGCTGCCGTAGAGATAAGCAAAACTCCTCCTAAGCATACTTAGGAGGAGTTTCATAAATCCTCATTTATTAAGCAAGCTTTATAAAATGAGTCCCCAGATCTGTGAGGAGATGAGCCCACTCACAGTAAGAATGCATGTTTTTCAAGGTAATAAAAAACACGTGGTAAAAGGCTTTCTTTTCAATTCCCTGGCCGTTCAGTTTTCTCTTTTCTTTTCTTCTATATAAATTCACAGCTAAACAGAGAAATCATAGTTTATTTAGTTAAGCAACTGACTCATGTTAGACCTTTTTGTTTTACTGTTTTTTTCATAGTGTTCATTCATTTCCTTCACTGGGATCTGTTCCATTAATGACGCATGTTCACAGCTCGTGCCATAGCAGGTTAGGCCCCCTGTTGTGTGTGTAGTGTGCACATAATGCCTCATATTAGCCTTGACAACATGCTTCCCTGTTCCCTTTTACTACAAAGGTTAAACATGCAGGGTATGGCTCTTGTTAAGACACATAGTTGCGTTTGTTTTCTAACCACACGCTCTTGTTTGTCCCCTTTCTCTCACCGTACATTTCCTCAGCTCATCGTTCCATTTATCTTCATTACCACTTGTATCCTCTCCTACTCATTTTTTTTCTGTCCACCCCTTCACGGGGCCTGTCCTCGCCTGCTCCTTTCGCGTCTGACCTCCCCTGATCATGATTGCCCTTCATGTTTGCCATGGATCATTTTGGCTCCTGTTGAAGTCAAGGTAATTGAGATTGAGATTGGAGACCCCTAAAACTTTCCTTATCATAGAACTTTGGTCAGACGTTATAACAAATAAGGAAAATTCATTCTTACTATTTCAATCTTTAAGGTGTAGTTCTTGCAGCTTGTTTTGTTTGTTGTGTCCAAGGAACTGTTCATTTTGAGCAAGTATAGGACGGTTCACTTCCAAGATGAAACATACAGACTAGAGTGTTTTCATTATCCAGTCTGAGAATAAAACCCGCAACCCATGGCAGCATGGTTATGATGAATGGTTGCCTCTTGTGAGCTTTTAGCCATGTTAGAAGGTTGTTACCTCCTTAAAAACATATCTGGAGTTGTGTTTTGTTTCATTTACACAAGTTTGAGCAATTCTTTATTATTAGTCCGTCTATCTCCAAAGCTCAAAACTCCTTATGATGTCATGAAGCGGGAGTTTTCAAGTTAATTTGTACCTTTTATCTTTTGTTCAGTATTCTACATCTGAAATTATTCCTATTAATCCTAATTTCACTTCCTGTATTACCTCATGACATCACAAGGTAGAATAGAGTGTTTTCTGTTTTCTGAGAGAAGAAACGTGTGAATGAAACAAATCGCAACTCCAGATATATTTTTGATGAGGAAACAACATTATAACGTAGATCAGAAAATAGTATAATATGGGCCTATGGCACGCACTTTCACACACTTGGTTTTAAGAAACCCATGCTCCAGTTATGTAGGAACTAAAGAATTCTAACAATACAAAGGGATTGTCAACAACATATGGATCTTAAACGTCACGTGACCATTTTATAAACATGACAATGATTGGATTGCTTTTAGAGCTTGTCTTCAATCCAACAACTGCCTTCCTGCAACACTTTGTTTCTATATTGGTCCATTAGGTTTGCTGAAGCTACAAGTTCTTTAGCCTCTTTCTAAGCAGCTTTACACTGGCTGCCTGGCTCAGTACCATTCAATTCTATCGTTCACTGGGCCAAAGACTGTGGATTTATCCTTTTGTCACTATTCTAGTCAGGAGCACCAGGTCCAACTCTTAAATGGGCTTTTGTTTGGAAGCTGACTTGAATTTGTTTCTGTGCACTGGCCTATGTCTGTATTTGTGTGTGATGTGTGCTCCAGAGTGCTCTTCAGCCTGTCCTCTCTCCCTGTGCTCATGACCAGCTCAAACTGCTCTTCACACTCTCCTGGAAGTGTAGCCACCCCCTGCTCCACAACAGGCTCTCACACTTTCACCCAAAAAACTGTTCTGGCCTTTGTTGGTATTTACTGTAGTTCATGTCTATAACTTAATGCTAGAATATCTCAAAGCAGGGGTCTCCAAACATTTTCCTCTGGTGAGCTACCTTTACAAAACAAAAATGCCAGAGAACTACTAGTTTTAGTGGTCACAAGACCCTTAAATGAGGTACCGTTAGATGCCATATAAAACATAAACCATTATCCATTTATTAGTGCACAAAGTTAGGCATCAAAATAATACATGTACAACGGTAATAGGCATTTAATTGACCACATTTTACTTATTTAGGACAATACGTGTAATTCAGAAATCCCTTGACGAGCTACTGGAGGTGGAGAGCTGCTGTTAGCTCCCAAGCTACAGGTAGGAGACCCCTGCCTCAAAGTGTCTGAACCTCTAGTTTGAAAGTACATTTGACTTTGTTGAGATTTCTAATGGCGAGGTTGTCAAAAGACACCAGTTATAAAACTAGTATTGTATATGTACTCATTAGAACTCATACGTGTACTCATTTGGAAGTATCAATTCTGACATATTGAAATAATTTTGTCCACTGTGATTCTGACTGTTTTTTGCATCTACCACTGTAATTTTGTCAACCAACATTTTATAAAATGCATGCTTTTAAAACTAATTCAGTTAAGGGCAGATCACTGAGAAGACATCATGCCTTGAACTTCTAATGGTGAAACTAGTTGGTGAACTCAGTGTAATATGTCTTAGTTTCAGGTGCTCATAACTCATTCTTGCACTTTCTTTGTGGATTGTTGTGTAACTACCATCCAGTTATGACACTGTATTTTTATGGAATATGATTTCTATGAGCTTCCATTCAATATCATATGGACATTTGCCCCAAACTTGAGGTAACTTGTTACCACAAACCATACTTGTTTTGATTCATCTTTATCAGTCTTTGGTTTATAATAGTTTGTGTCATCTGTATTTGGGCTTCATTTGAAGTGCACAGGACTGACTTTTTTTCAAATCAGTGTTTCTCAGCCAGGGGTACGGGATACTTGTAATGATTTCGGATTTAAAATAAAGTTGGATTTGAATGGTATTTGAATGTAAAATAGTACATTTTTGTGGTACTAGTCCAGATACGATAACAACCCCCCACTGTACCTACAAGACGAAGTTGGTGCTAGAGCAGATGATTGATATAAAATGATTAGTTGTGACATTGTCTGGCTGACCTCCCTGTGAGACCGGTGTAATGACAAAGATATAAGGAATCATAGGGTCACGATGGGAGACGCTCGAGCTAATACAGCAAAGCCCCCCAAATGGAGAAAGAGCAGCAGACAGATAGATCAGGAAGGCCCCGATCGGGGCGATGTAAGGGGTGCTCAGGAGGTGCGTCGTGGTCAGCCTGTTTCTGGGGAATTGTGACTCCAGAAATGACAGAGACATCCATCAGTGTGTTTGTGCATATGAGCGTGTGTGTGTGTGTGTGTGTGTGTGTGTCTGTGTGTGTCTGTGTGTTAGACATTGTTCTCAGAGTGTTTCATAAAAAGAGGTCGAGAATCCTCAAGTTAAGGCTGAACAGTGTCCTCAGCAAGCCTTAAAAGAGCTTTGATATGGTTTAAATACAAATATTGTTTCTTTAGGCTCAAACTCTCATTGATCAGATGAAGAAAAAGAGCATGACAGTGTTATCAAAGATAACAAGACTGGAAATTGTGATACCTTTCTTTTTCCCAACGGAAAAGAAAGTTAATTTGAGGTCAGTTGCTTGACAGATATTTTATAAGAATAAATGGAAAAGGAATATTTTTCTCATTTGTATTTTTGCAGACCCACAGACCCATATGTTTGCTCAGAAATGTATATTTAGGTGCGACACTATAAAAGTAGAGAAGGTTTTCAAATATGGAATAAAAACTTGCATTAACAGTTCTCTTTATAAGTTTTCTCTGTGGGGTCTGCCACCTACTGTATACTTGTGTCTATGACGATGCTATAGCTTTGTCTGGAATATTCCACGATATAGCATTACTCTAGCTTTCATTTGTGTATATACAGGTATTTTCATTGTTAAAAAATACCTTGGGAATGCTTTCTTACCCTAACTGGAACCTCCTATTCACAGATCTGATATGGCCTCAGAAGGTCACTTCTTGGAAGTTATATATTGCACCTTTAACTCTTTCTGCAGATCAGTTATGAACAATGAACTTCCTTAAATTCAAACACAGGATATTTAATAATAGTGTCATATACATTCAGTTAACTGCATCTTTAAACTTGTGGAGCTCCAGTCTCCATTACTCCCAGACTCCAAACCTCCTCAAACATTAAATTTGCTGCACATCTTAAACAGCACTTTAACAAATGGCTCCATTAAAAACTTCCCAGACGAGGGCTCTTTCTTGCCTGAATATTGCACCGCGTTTCATAATGTGGAGCGATATCGAGCTCATTCTCAGCCCTTGTTCTCCTAATTGGCCCCCGATGACCATTTATTCACATGTTACAACGTTTGACCTGGATTCAGCAGTTTTGGTGAGACTGGTCTGGCCAATAGATATAAAACTGAAGATGATGCCTTAGGTGTTGGGGTAGTCCTTTGTGCTGAAAAGTGCGGTTGGAGAAAGTTCCACAATGTCTTTTCAGTGTAAAAAGCTTTTTAATGCAATTTAGCACTGGGACTCCAGAAGGGAATAGCTATAATGCGTAAGAACTAGGCCTGTCGTGATATTTACTATATCATATTGATTTATCGTTCAGTATATGACAGCTGGAACAATATATTTTTAGCTCAGTATTTATTGTGTCTACATTCTTTCTAAAAGTGGGGAGAATTGGGGTATTTTTGTTATAATACAACAATCTTCACTAACTTCTATGGCTAATTATTTGTTCATTCTGCTATGTATTTGTTGCAGCTCAGGCCTTTTAATGATACTGTCTATTTAAAAGTGGTTTACTGAGATTATCTTGTATTATTGTTATTGTGTCAGCGGCATAAAGTAGTTTCAATATTTTCATTTATCACAGTATATCTGTGTAACAATATATCGTGCTTTAAAATTAAATTTGTTATTGTGACAGGCCTAGCAATAACGCAAATGAGGAATAGCTGTTCATTTCATATAAAGAGAAGTATCAGGTGAAGTGGTTATCTGTAAAAAAAAAAAAACTGCTACAACCTCACCACCTTGTAGTATTCTCTAACAGATTTAAGTGTGTAGGTATCCCAGTACAACAGGAAAAAGACAGAAAAAGTTAGGTGACGTAACTTGTACAGATCACAAAAATAAAGTTGGAACTCATGATAAATTCTACGCTCCGAAATAGAAGCTCCATCCCTCTCTCCTCCTTCTTTTCTTGCAGACTCTGCTCTATACATCTGCCCTGGCTGTCTGAGCCCCTGCACTGCTCCCATCTCCCTCAGATAGCGTGCCATCTGGGTGATCAATGGACTTCATTCTTTACAGGAAATTCTCCCATGATGGATTTTTCGTTGCCTTGTGTGCTTTTGTGAAATTGTGGCTGCAATTTTGTTCTGTGTAGAAGGAAAAAAGGTTTTGAAAGAAGCGCCCGCAAAGAGATACTGTAGTCTTTTTATCTACTGTTTTTTTTTTTTGTAAAATGTTAACAAATTGCAGATGCAGGAAGCACAAGGAGAAATGATTCACATGTTGCAATTCCAAAGTTCAACTTGAAATGTCACAGAGTGTTAGTGTTATATTTATCACAAATACATGATCTGTGCCACGTGACCTGTCATGTGAGTTTGGACAATAAGACAAAAAGGCTTTATAGGCCATACATATTCATTGAGTCTACAGCTGATCCAAGGGCTTTGCAATGTCAAGTGTTCATTCACACCTATGCTTGTCACGATAATACATTTTGAAGCATGATCTATCGCTGCAGATATATACTGTGATAAACGAAAATTAAACTAGAGTAAAAAAAAAAAAAAGTTAAAAAAAAGTTATTTTTTTTTACTGTGCACACAATAAATATTCAGCTCCAAAATATATTGCTCCAGCTTTCATACCTCACCTCACTCACATATCATATAGATGAGAAAAATGTCTTGCCCAAGGACACAACATTAGTGATCAATGGTCAAAGCTAATCATTAGATTCGTGGGCAAACGCTCAAACCAATGAGCCACTGCTTTTATGAAAACTAAAAGTACAGGACTCATGGTTTGAGAGGAATACTACTTTGAACTGAATTAAGTAGAGGCTTTTTCAGGACACAACTGTAGTCATGTAATTTGACCTTTTTCACTTACTTTGTCATATTCCCTACAGCAATGATAAAAGTCAATAGTTTAATATTTATTGAACCACAAAGAGCTTTTCGCCTTTAAGTCCTATAGGGAATAAGTAGCATGCCTCACCAGTCCAGTGTACCTGTAGTGTGTCCAGCATGCGACCCCATATAAAAGCAGTAGCCCCGTGATCCCCTCAGTATCTCTCCTGAGCCCTCCCCATCTGCAGCAGTGTGGCTCATCCGTCCTACACGCTCCACTGTGCCTGCATTATTGGCTGTGTGTTTGGACTGGGATAAAGAGCCGAATGGACATTTTTGGGAAGAAGAATCACAGATGGGCCTTGTCAAATCTCTGTGCATCTGGCTCCGGGCCTGTCCAATTTTACACACACAAACACATACTTCACACTATCACTGTGTCCTGTCTCATAGTAGTATAGTGTTTTTACAGAGATGCTCTACCATTCATTGTATGGGCAGTTATGTTATGAAAGCTGACACAGACGCTAGCCGCAGCAGGGCACAGCGGGCATGGACTCCTGTTGTGGTTGCTCCGTGCCAAGATAATGATGCCAGGGACTGAGGGCCATGCCAGCTCTAATGGTAGCCAATGGCATACCAGAGCGGAGATGCCAAATTTCAGAGGCTCAAACTTGCTACAAGAGGACATGGCGTAATGCTAGTCAGACTACTGTTATTATTCATATATTGACTCTTTCTGAACATGTGGTTGTAATAATCACTCATAAATTTACTAATCTGAGTTTATGCTGAAGTCTTTTGGTTTACACAAGATAAGCACAGTATGAGAGAAAGGTGAATACAGTATTTGGAACGTATTCAAATTCACGTTTTGATTATTTTAGAAGATACAAATGTTGGCTAAATGTCAGTAAAAAGTCACAGTGACTCAGAATTTAATTTAGGTTTCAGCATGACTTTTACTGTATTATAGACTATTTTAGATGGCTCATAGACATGGGCTATTTTTCAAAAATCAATGTAATTATAAGGATGCTAACAGGAAAGTGAGGAATAAGTTTGGATTCTGCAAACTGTTTCAAATGAACTAAATTAGTTTTTCACATTTTCAAGATAACACAAAAATCAAGCATATTTAATAAAAGACGGAATTAATATTATTAATATAAATAATTACTTGGGTGAACTGCAGGGGACAGTCCTATGTCTGAGCAGATTTGGGTGTAAATTGTGTGTCAGCTGTTGGAGGTCCCTGTCCAGCTTTGGAACATATGCTTCAGAAGACTCCTGTGGACACTTGTGTACACACACACAAACACACGCACACACACGCACACACACACACACACACACATGCACAAACACACGCGGACACATACACATCATCTGAACATCTCAAGGACAAGTCCCGCTGATGAGAGTCCAGAAGTTGCTAAAGTGCTGATGTTTCTGACCACATGACCTACCTGTCACTCACCCGATTATAAACCACAGGGAAAATTGATGTTGGCAACATTTCAGTATGCATGATGTGCTATGACCCTACTCTGTTTTAACATTGGACAGACTTTGTGGATGGAGTGAATGTATTATCACCTACACTTGGGATGGTGTCAAGATTGCACATTAAAGGTACATTGTATAACTTTTATGGTGGAGGGTCTGTCAAATGCTTTTCTCTTTGGAGATGTTTCACAGTATGGTATTAAACCAGACCAAGTTACAGGTCAGATCTTCGAAGAGGCAATCCTGCTCACGTCAGAATGCCTGTTTTTCCAGGTATTTTTTAGCTATAAAACCACCTAATTGAATAAATGTAAAGAAGAGCAGTTTAATGTCATACTGTGAAACATTCCAGGCAGAGCAATAACATATCCATAGAAACAAGCAGATGACGTACCCCCAACCAAAAAGTTACATAGTGCACTTTTAAGTATAAGAAGACAACATTTTCACACCCATTTTGGTTTTGTTTGTTGAATAAAAAAGTGTCACACAAGAGAACATTCATAAACGCTGACCAGTGACCATAAATCACAATTCAACCATTTAACAGAAGTTGTCTTTCCTTTGCTAATTCCTCCAAAATAAGAACATTATTTCAATTGAAACGAAATACACATCAAAACTATGCATGATTTCTTCCACCTTACCCAGATAAATTTGAGCAGATATATGTGCATGCTGTTCCCTCACTAGTGTCACCCCCGAGTCCCGGCATATACTCTGAAACTTTCAGACCTTAAACAAGTTTGCAAATAGATGCAGCAGTCAGTGTGTGAATTGTAAAAATGCCAATCTGTCCTGTGTCTTTTCTATTCTGTCCTTTTTGTGTGTGTCATTCCAAGGCTACACTTCTCTTCTTCCATTCTCACCCTTTCAGCTCCCTTGTCTCCTCTTTCCTGCCTTAACTTATTCGTCCATGGCCATTGCCCCATAACCAAACCCAGCCTGTTTATCCATGTTTCTCTGAGCTATTTCTTTATTTCACTGCTATTATTTTTTGTGAAGTTTTGCGTCAGTATGTCTCGCCCCACACTGCGCCACGCCATCCCTCCCTCATTATATTTTCACACTCGGGTACCCCAGGACCCGGGCGCACGCAGCAGCACATGAACGCACTGTCCCACTTTGGTGTTTGTGCATAGTTTGAGTCACCATGGTGTCTTCAGGGTGTCATAATGGAAATCCGTCTGCTTGGCTTCAAATGTTTGTAACATTTTGAAATTGTTTTCTTCAAAATCCACATGCACTAAATCTTTCCCAAGACAATGGCAAGGATGTAAAGCAAGGTTTGAATGTAGATATTTCCTCAAGATGTGTGAGACAGGTGGGATTTAAAAATAAAACTGACCTAATCAAACCTGTCCTCTCAGAAGTGAAACCCAGGAGAGACACGGATGCAAACTCCACTCAGATATGCTCTGTGTGGCCTGGGAATGGTACCCATGACCTTCTTGCTGTGAGGCGTAGCACTAACCACTGTTGCCATCTCTCTTGTAAAAACCATACACTTTTATATTTTACTATCATTGAACTTGCATGAACTTATTTAAAATCACCTCCTTCAGGGAAGCTGTCTTACTATCTAGTGGACATCTTTACTGATTTAGGATTTATTCAAAGCTACAGTGACTAATCTGTATAAGAAGTATGGATGCTCCTCCTTATGGATATGTGACATTGTTATTCATAGTCTTTCTGGGATGTATTAGCTGAGACACTTACAGTTTACAAGTCATGAATACCTTGTAGAACATAATGCTGAGTCTAGCGTCAAAGGAATAGCAAGTGTCTGAGAAGTGAGGAACCTTGTGGCCTCCTTTGCACTTAGAAAATGAGTTGCAATGGCAAAAACTCCTGTGATGACAACCTACACATTCACAGTATTGTTTGGAATAGCATAACCACATGTAAATGTATGGAAAGAAACTCTCAAAGAGCAATAAGCCATTTCTATAAATATATATACAGTGCATGGCGGTGTAATGCGTTTTGAATGGAGGATTTAAAATGTGTGATACATTAAGGCCGGGTGCTGTGGGTTGCTGAGGCTATCACATTCACAATCACAGACTTCTTGTGTTTACGCCCATATCCTCTGTTGCAGGGAGAGTGTGGAAATGTGATGCACTGTGGCGTACGCCTGTGTCAGCTCGTAATGCATGTGTGAATTTATGGGGAAAAGCTGAGATATGCATGCCTGTATTTAGATTACATTGTGCACGCAGCCAATTCATTTCATAGGTCACTGACAGAGTGTTGCTGCTGTGTTATGACTGGTTTATTAGCAAAATAGCAGATTAGGTTTTACATTATACACAGTTGAACTAATTGTGCACACCAAAGATGTCACTCAACATGTCCCTATATAATAGTTTTGAGCAACATGAAAATTGTAAAACGAAATTAACAAAATCCAATGGTATCATTAGCTAGGAAAAATAAATTTAAGATTTAAAGACTTTTTAGAAATACAATCTGGTGAAATGCTTTTATGCTTTTAAGCTGAAAGCAATGTGGCTCTTTATAAACATAAAACGTTATAAACCACAAACTCAATATACAGTGCAGAAGGTGGGCAAAAGTTACACAGTGGACCTTTAAAGCCAAAGTATCAACATCAACTGATGGAATAGAAATTGGAATAGGAAACGCTGGATCGGTGCATCCCTGCTTGGCTGAACTTCAAGAATTGCACTGAAAGTGAAAGGACTGTAAAAAGAAACACTCAAGTGTAGGAACATCACCTATTTGCTTTGAAAATTATACTGAAAATTTCAGTTCAACTCTTTTGTCCCACCATTTTTCTTAATATCGATTATATTCTCAGTTTTAATTTTACAAATATTCACTCACAATATCTATCTAGACCTATTTGTATGTAATACACCTCTTCTCTTCTCAGTGTTCCAGAGTGTGGCAGTAGCAGCAGGAGGAGGGGGCTCTGCACCAGGTCAGGACCTCCCACAGCCGCGCTTCTCCTCCGCCCTGCCCACTTACCTCCCAGCCCAGTGCCAGCTGAGTGGAGCAGACTCCGCCTTCTTCCTGCGAGAGGCCAATCAAGAGGTGATGAGGAACAGCAGCCTCTCGTCACGCACAGAGCTGTTCTTCCTGCACCAGTTGGAGGCAGGTGTGAGCGCGCCCCACTCTCTGCCCACAGTCAACTGCAGCTACGCAAACCTGAGCGCCGAACAGCCAATCCCAGTGGAGCTGCTGCAGGGAGCCCCGCCTCATCTCAGCCTTGTAACCAATCAGGTGACACTCAACTGGAGGGTGAAAGGTCACATCGTAGTGTCAAAAGTCGGGTCTACACGGCCATGGATACAGGTATTTGGGAAATGTGCAATATTGTTGGAAAAAAGATACAGTAGATTGATAAGGAAAGTCATAGTGACTATACAGTATGTAGTATGCACTTCTAATATTTTTTTTATAAAGTACTCACAGTTTTAGTCAGATGCTTAAGAGTATTTTATTGCCGTCTTGAGCGTGTGTAATGATGAGTACTCAACCTGGAGTACTCAGCCTGGATGCATATAATAAAAAACTTCTTATTATAGATTATAGGATATAGGCTTAGTTGTAGCTGTGTTACCTGTCTGTCCTCTCTGTCCCAGGTCCTGTTCTACCTGGTGGGGCGGCGCTGGGATGAGCCTGAGCCCCTCCCTCTGAACCTGCTCCCATGTGTGCGCGCTGTAGCCGTGAGGGACCCCACTGACTCCTGTCCCTCGGCGGGCTGTCGGCTGCTGGGACCATCTGGCCTGTGTGTGGTGCGTCTGGAGATCCCCCCAGCTTGGTTCACACCTCCACAAGTGAGAAGACGTCCTCCTGAAGTGGCCCTCCCCTCCCTGGACATCTACTTCTCCATCATACCAGCAGACGGCTTAGGCCCAGAATGCCCTTCCATTGTAAACGAACCGTGGAAAAGCCCAAATGTGGGGCCACTCGGGGGGCTAGGACTGGGCCTGGGGGGACAGTGGAGCACCCTGGTGGAAGGAGGACTGCAGGACTTTCAGAAGATTGGCTCTGTAGCGATGTCTGTGGGCCCAGTTTCAGCTAAAGGAGACCGACTGAGGCTGGATGAGAATGTGGAGGTTGTGGTTCCGCCCAGTCCCATACGCCTTGGAAGGATGGTATCATTTGGCGTCTACATGAAGACAGACTCCATAGTGGAACAGTTCACCCTCAGGTGGGAACACAAACATTACACAGATACAGAACATTACTTTTGCTCTCCTGGGTTAGCCCTCTGGTTCATGTAGTATTCAGTCAGCCAGTTTTTGACAAGGAGAGGTGGCATGGTTACATAAAGAACATTCTGGTCACAATGTAGACGTATTGCTTTGTCCGGAAAGACATTAAACTTATTTACAGTTACAGGTGTTTTTATTTGAATAATCTGACACGTCTGACTTGAACACTCTACCAGTAAAAGTTACATAGTGTACCTTTAAGCCATTCTTACAGTTAAGTTAAATTACTGATTTCTCATAACACTTACATTTCTCATTATCTGGTTGTCACTATCCATCACTCCACTTATGATTTTCTTCGTTTCATCTTTGTGTATTTATTCTCTCTCATCTTCCTGAGCCTGATGTCTGTCACCTTTGTGTACCCAGCCTCTTCTAGGAGCCACTAATGCAAATAACAACACATGAATAGTCATCAGGAGCAGAGCAGTGGAAACCACTGAGAATGAGAAACAGGGAAAGGTGTCAGTGGACGAGTGGAGAGAGCCAAACAACTAAATCCTGCTTTCCACAAACATAAATGCTCTAATCTTACACACTTTACAAACTTTACAAAAACAAGTGGATCTGGAGCTGTATCCTATCTCCCTGATTTCAGAGGGTGTGATTGACAGGCGGATTAACCAATCAGAGACACATGATCCATTTGTGTAAAAAACAAATATGGTTACACTTAAAAAGAAACATGCTTACACTTAATAAGGGGGAAAAACAATATATAGGACTGAGAAACCGCACAGATTTTTACAGAATCAACAATCAAAGCACCAAACTATTACTTATCTCAGGTATAAGAAGTTATATGTTTTGTTCTGAATGTTATGAGAATTTTCAAGAAGAGATGCCTTCTGCATTTGAGAGACACGTGTCTCAAGTTGGGACAGAGATTTTTCACGTTCTGTGGTCTGATTCTAGGCCCATATCCTCGAAAACTCTTGCTGTACTAGTTAAGACCCTTACAAACATGTTCTGAAATTCCTGTATTAGTTTACCAGTCTGTATTTCAGTCTTCTCTCAAATATTATTGTGCCCTCTGAACAGAATCCTACTTTTTATACTACAAACAAAAAATATAGAAAATATAGAAATAGAAAAATAGTAATTAGATTCTTTTCAAAACTCTATCCAACCCTACACTCTATGCCTCATGATTGGACCAATTTCAGGCTTAAGATTAAGATTGACAGGTGAAAAAATTGATCATGTTATCCTTAGTGCACCTCAGCCTGTTCACATGGTGACTGAAATGAACTATATATTACTACCGCACTTTTCTGACCTTTTGCTAGTTCATCCAGAGTAATTGCTGCTGGATGATAAAAATTCTTCAGGTTACATAATATAAAGGCCTTATAGGACGAAGTTATATTTGGCATCACACCTGCTATGACTAACATTAAGAATTACAACTTATTAAAAAACTGCCAACACAACAGGTGCTGGATTTAAGGATTTTATTTTAACGTCATTTCTGATTACGCACATAAACCGGCACCTGTTTAACAAGAACATAGAGCCAGAAGTTACATATAACTTTATTTATTTGCTTTATTATTAATATTGGTATTTGTAGTAGCAGTTGCAGTATGGCTAGTATTAGTTGATTTCGCCATTTAATTCACAAACAAGAGCAACACTGCAGACACAACTTTCTGGAGTTGCCACGTCACCTGCAGGGCTCCATGGAAAGTTAAAACCATACTTAAGAATTTTCTCAATGGAGATTTAAAAAAAAAAAAGTCTTTTGGAATAGTAGCCAGAACATTTCCATGGAGACGAGCAGGTGGAGGTCCTTCTCCAGGCCAAGTAATGCATGCCTGGACCTGTATGTATAAATGGACATAGCTAACTCGCCGCCACGTTCCAAATCCACACTGAAATGTTGTCACCCATCTCTCTGTAACTGCTGCAGTCTTAAAATGTTTGTATTAACCTACTCTACATGATTCTGGTGTTTTTATTTTTCTATTTTGTTAGTAAATAAATTCCTATTCCTAATATTCCTAATACTAGCTCCAAATTCGCCCCTGTCACTACTAGCATCATGAGCTTCATTTGACTGAAGCTGAACACTCACACTCACTTAGTCCACTTGTTTATACAGTCTATTATGAAGACAGAGGTTTTTCATTGCAAAAAAAACATCCATAATGAAAAAAAAAAAGTGTGATCCTCCTCTACCTTCCACACCTCTTCACAATGAAAAACACAATGCTTCTGTGTGTCGATTATGAAAATGTGTGTGTAGTGGTCCCCCTGCAGCTCTTGGCCCCTGCCCCAGTGCACAGTCTCCAGGATAATCTTCCATGTTGAATTCCCTGTTAGACATGTAATAAGCCTTAAGTGGATGTCTGAGCCGTGTGAGGACCCCTGCGTGTGTGTGTGTGTGCGTTGTGTGTGTGTGTGTGTGTGCAATAATACGCCTTAAGTGTGCTCCATCACTCGCGGGTGATGTGATTATGATAAACTGCTTGTGAGATGGAGGGACACGCAGCGAGGGAGACTGAGAGGAGTTGAGGAGGGAGACAGCCACGCGATGTCACTGAGATTGGAGCTATTCTTCCGTACCTCCTACTTTGTTTCTGAGTCAATTAAACATGCATTTCCTAAATTGGACCAGGCTGCTTTCCCATATCACCTGTCACAATGCTTGTAGGCTGACACAGCTTTACACCAGTCTTGTCAATTAGTGATGAGAATATTGTGTAGAGGACAGCTCTGACAGTAAGATGTAACTTTGCTTCAAACTGGAGTCACTTTCTATGGCCATGCAAAATACAATGATAGAAAATGATATGGACAGTGTGTGAAGTTGAATTACGGGCTAGTTCTGTGTGTCTGGTATGTGCTAATACTGCCATTCTGAAATGAAACTCCTGGAATGTAAAATATCTTCGTAAAGTGTGCTCTGCAATGGGTTGGGTGATGCAACTACCAGGAAGGAAATGGGTTTTGATGTAAACCAGTGCTGATCAAGGAATACAACTTTGGACAAAGGGAAAAAGCCTTCTCTAGGTTAACCAGCTACACACATTTACGTTATATTATTAAAATTTTAATTAATGAAATGGTAATGTAAGGATTTGTTTGTCCCTATGTGCATATCATGGGACACTGAATTAAAAAAGAAATAAATTAAATTAATTGCTTAAAGGCACTATACTGTATTATACAATTTTCAGATTTTCCTCATCCCAAACATACCTACAGTTGTGGTTTGTTTTATTCCCACATCTTTCACCCACAACCCCACATATTTCTCTCAAACTGAAAACACTCTGTTCCACCTTGTGATGTCATGTAGCAATACAGGAAGTGCTCCACTGTGTTTTTAAACTCCATACACCATCTCTAGAATCATTTGACTAATCTCAGACCTGGAATTGCCAAACTCTGCAGAATTAAAGGTAAAAGGTAGCTGTTAACTTGAAAACTATCACTTTATGACATCACAAGATGGAGAAGAGCATTTTCAGCCTTGGAGATCTAGACAAACTAATAATAAAGGATTATTCAGTGTGTGAATGAAACAAAACACAAGTCCAAGTGTTTTTGTGGAGGTAACATAACTATATACATAAATGTGCACTTGTCTTGTGCTTGTCTCCATAGAGATGTGTTTGCTTTTCTTGGGATAGTCCTCAGTTCTGCCATTAAACATATGTGTCTTGTTTTTATTCAATAATATTTTATATAAGTGAAGTTGAAGTGAATACTATGGAACACACGAAGCAAAGCAATAAAATCTCCAAGGAGACAAGCCCTCTTCCAGTAAAGTCACATAATACACCTTACCCATCACAACATTGGTTCAAGTATCAACCTGTGAACTCTGCGCTGTGATTATTTGGTTGTGTTTTTAGACCTGTTATATTTAAGTTTATGATATACACAAAGCAATGAGATCATTTTCCGCACATCACCTTTGCCTAAACCTTAAATGAATCAAACTCTTAGCTTTTAGATTCGGTCTGCATATGCACTTGCCAACTTTTGCGATGTTTTATAGGCCTATATCCTTAATTTGGGTTTCAGCATTATGGCTCTTGTGCCTCAGAAAGTGCATTACCAACAGAGAGAAAACATTTTATGAAACCTTGACAGAAGCTGAGATACATTACGTTTCATTACTTACCGTGCGCATTGCTGCTCTTATTTTCCAGCAACAATGAAACAGATAATTTCGCTTTTCCTTCCCATCATTTATGAATAAAAATACAATTACATCCATATTTTAGTCAATGTGGTTTTAGTGCAGCGTTTATACAATTGCCTGTCTTTTTCATAGTGCTGTTTCTTCTGCTTGTGTCTTTCCTGATGACAGATAATTGCTACATTCAAAATATATTTAATTCTCCCATTTCTCAGAAACTGCACTCAAAATAATACAAAAATAATGCAATGAACATTTTTGTCAGGCCTACTGGACAGTCTAAAGTTATTTTTGGCTTTTGATAGTTTTAGTGTTGTGCCTCATAGATGATTCCTATGTTCATGTCTTAATATAGGAGGGATTCCTAAAGCAACATTATGATGATTGTGTATAGTACTAGTTTGTATTACAGTTTATTATAGTGTATTATGAGTGAAAATCTTAAAGTTTTACACAATCAGTATTTCCTTCCCTTATTGTTAGTCTATCTCCAAAGCTCAAAATGCTCTGTTCCACCTGTTAGTTTTCAAACTACCTTTTACATTTTTTTCAGACCCGGCAATTCCAACTCTAAAATTATCCAGATGATTCTGGTGAAGGTGTATCGAGTTTAAAAACACAATGGAGCACTTCCTGTATTATCACAAGTTGCTGCTCTACCAATCACGTTTATGTCAAGATGAACACTCGACCAACTGAGCTACTTTTGCCTCAGCAGCTAATTTTTATGGAGGAGGATTTGTCACCTGTTTGTCTCCATGGAGGTATCATTACTTTGCCTAAAATATCCCACAGTATGGCATTAAACTGATCTATCTCCATCGAGACAAGCAGGTGACTTAACCATTGGAGACCCCCACCCAAATATGCTTAATAGTGTGTTTATTAGTTTAGCTTAGTAGTTCAATGCCATACTGTGGGACATTTAAGCAAAGCATCTTCATGGAGACAAGCACCTGATGGGCCTACCTCCAGAAAAATTACGTAGTGGTTGTCATATGCGGTTTTCATACTGTGTAGTTTTTAGACTAGATTACTGGTGTTTCTTTTCATGTTTATCTGGACTTTTTAGTTTGACATGCTTTCTAGTGGTTCACCCACAGGAAAGTCAAGTATACTGATCTATTTCTTGGGAGCGGTCTTCATTTTGAGGTAGGATGAGTCTTACAGTGAAAAATAGATACCTGAGAATGGAGATGTCCTGTTGTGGTGCAGTCTGTATTGAGTGTGTCTGGAGTGTAAAGCACACCCCATGTCTGAGCAGGGGGGAGAGGAGCATTCAGAGCCACTACAATAGCCCTGCCCTGCTCCACACTCACCAATAAGGATTATAGACTGGAGAGCTGCATCCTATAAGCTAACAAAAAACACACAACAAAGCACTCTTCATTATCCAGTTCATTGTCTAATTTAGTGGTCATGGGGAAGAATTATGTTGGTAGTATAACAAATTAAAGAGATACTGTAGAAATTGTGATTTTTAAAAAGCTATTGATGCTAAAAGTGTCATGTCAATATCAAAAATGGCAAGCTGTCAATCACACCAGTCAGTTCAAGAAAATGGTTGTATTGCCCAAATATCAAAAACTCTATTTATTTCGTCTTAAAACTAGGATAAATACATACAAAGTTCATTGTCATTTGGGTAATTTCATAAGCCATGCATGCGGGTTAAGCAGAAAACCCTGACTTCCAACTCCCTAGACACTTCCTCTAACCTTTCTACTAACCTTTCTGATTAGGGTTGCCAAATGTATTGAAATTCAGACACAAATCCATGTTAAAACTAATATTGAAACTAAATATTCATTTGAACAAGTACTGAAATGAAATTGTGAAGTGAAATGAACCTTTCCAATATCCTATCCTTTCCTAATAGCTTTAGAATGATCTTGAGCTGTATCAGAATAAGTATAAGAGCACACAGACTAGTATACGCCCCTGAACTACTGTGGAACCTACCTGGACAACTGAAGGATTACATAGATATAAAACTGCATGGTAAAAGAAATTACTATGATTTCATGTTGAAAATCACATTCTATTGTCTCAAGAAAGAGTTTTCAATTATAATTGTGGTATTGGAATTGGTATTGAGTCTATTCCTTAGTGTTGTATTCAAATTTGAAATTTTAGTATTGTGACAACACTATTTTTGACCTTATGGTGTATGAAAAGAAAGTATAATGCAAGTAAGATGAATTATACAATGGATTATACAATAGTACTGCAACTGTATTTTTTAAAGTATCAACTTTACTGAAATCAACTGAAATATGTAGCCCAGGGAAAATGTTCAGACAGTATCCAAAAAGTGCAGAGTTTGAGGCACTTGTTCAGATTGCCTGTCGGCCCACTCTTTCTAGTCCAGTCTTGTTAAAAAGCAGTTGAACTTCTCTGACTTCCAGTAGCAGAGGTAACTTTTGGATGTGCAGATGTGGCGGTGTCATTACCAGGCTTTTCATTGCTGTTCCCTTGAGAAGTCGCTGAAAATCATTGTTGAGGAGATGTATCTAGTTAACTGTGTGTCACCTGTCTCTTCGTCTTTCACCCACTCCCTCTCTTTCTCTCTCTCTCTCTCTCTCTCTCTCTCTCTCTCTCTCTCTCTCTCTCTCTCTCTCTCTCTCTCTCTCTCTCGCTCTCTCTCTCTCTCTCTCTCTCTTTCTCTTTCTCTTTCTCTCTCTCGTGTTTATCCTCTTAATCCTGCCTGTGCTATCATTCTGTCTGCACCGCTCTTCCTCCTATACCTTTTGCTTCTCCCAACCCTTCAATTTGCCTGTCACCGCCTACCTCCATCCCTCTCTCTTTCTTACTCTCGTCTCTCTCTCTCTCTCCCTCTCCTCAAATGGTTCATGCATATTCATGAGGTGTTATTTGCATTGCTGGATCCTGAAAGGGCTTGAGTACACAAAGGTGACAGGCATCAACCTCTGGATGGCAGCCATGTTGGTGTGGTTTGGGCGCTTGGGGCGAGGAAAAATGGAGAAGAATTTAAGAGAAGAAGACAGGCCGCTGGGATTTTGTTGTTTGTTAGCATTGCAAAATGATTGACGTTATCAGACAAATTATAATTAATGTGTCTCTGGGTAGGAGCTTGGCCAGAATTAGAAATATTTTGGCTGTTTTATGTGCTCCTTTGTTGACACAACAGTGATCCTTTTTGCATCTGCCCCTTTTGAGGTTCTGGTTAATTTAGCTTGGGAAAAAAATCAGTCCCTTCATTGAATTGTAAATTGCTAATTTGTGTATATGTGTTTTTTGTCTATTGAGTCTTTAACAATAATAATTATAGTATTGCCAGATTATGTGGCAAATGTATTAAATACCGCTGCTTACCAATGTGGTTAAAATTTGGAAAATACACTGTAAATAATTTCCCCCTTCCAAAAAACACTGGCACTAATCCCTTCTTGCATTCATTAATCTTGGCATTTTATTGAATATTTGACAAACATAATATTATTTTACTAAACTCTGATGATGAGTGTTCTCCCTAACAACCCTCTTAATGTGCTTCAGGATGGCCATGTTTGTGTCTTTAAATGATATGGTTCAAACTTTGCACAATTAGACTTTTTGTTTCTTTTTGACAGTGATCTTCTTTGAGCACGGACTCTTACTGATTTAGTCACTTCATTTAAAATAATCTTTCCTCTGTTGCCAGTGTCTCTCTGAGTCTGGTTTGCCAAGCTTGATTTGGGGATGCTTCAGATGCAAATGGTCTTATATTGTATTGTATTGTGTTGTATTGTATTATCATGGCTTGGGGAGATGAGCTTCCTTATTTAGCACAGGGGGATGCACAGGTTGTGTAGGGTACAGCTCTGTGCTGGGCCTGCTTCTGTGTATTTTTATATACATGAGCACTTATCTCGCGGTTACCCCAGGAGTTATAAAAAGCAGTTAAAGGATAAGTTTTATTCTAACAAGCGGAGGGGGTATTTTTACTCAGAGAGGAATTGCTCACTGTAGCCTAGTGCCTTGGGACTCGTGTAACATTTTTATTCTCTTGGCCTGGGACCCAAGCTCATGAAAACATATTGTCTGCTTTATTATTCTGGGAGCCACTTGGAATAAGCTACAGATGTTCTTATTGTAGACATCCCAATATTTACAATATGCACAGGCTGAACCACCAGGGCACGAGGCCACTAGTTTTACAGTGTAATCGTTAAAGGAAATAATTCTCTGAGTATATGCTGGAGACAGCGAATTCCACATTCACTGGAAATGGGTTTGGTACTAAACATAATGAATGATATAATCCATACTGTTGGTAAATTGTCATATGTCAACTTAGCACCATTGTGGAGAAGCAGACAGCAGCAGTGACTCAGGTGTTGTGTTATCAATAGCCTCTGACTCACTGATAATGGAGCTTAACAACTTTAAAGCCCACTTGGGTTTTGTAAGAAAATTCCCATTATTTTTTCCATTGATATGAACAGCATTACAAATTTGAAAGCAGTGTCTAATGAACAGAATACAGATATTTTACTTGTAATGTAAAATATATTATTTAACCTTTAAAAACAATGTTCTAAAACAAAGTTCTAACATTTCATGACATTTTAGTTGTAAATATATGTTTGACAGAATTAGTTATGGACATTTGTACTCAAAGTGGGAGGGACTCTGAGCCCCATACACTTTAAACTATGTAAACCACATTCAACTGTGCATAATGCACGTTAACAGGCTGTAATTAATTGATTGACTTTTAAGCAGCTACCAGATGTCAGGAAATGTTTACTTGTTTATAGAACAGATCGTTTGAATAAAATCTCACAGTACACACCTTCCAAATGGAGATTTAAATGTATATTTTGCATTTAGCGCTACTCTTGTGATGCATGGGTGTGTTTCCTCAAAAACATTTCAAATCTCTCTCTCTCTCTCTCTCTCTCTCTCTCTCTCTCTCTCTCTCTCTCTCTCTCTCTCTCTCTATATATATATATATATATATATATATATATATATATATATATATATATGGGGTTAATATTTATCATGAGTACTTTTTCTTTCTACAAGTGAGGAACTTTTTGTTATTTTTCATTACTACGATCCGATTTGAGCTGTAGAGGGTTGAATTATGAATTTCAGTGACTCGTAGATACTAACTGTTGCATTCTGTCATGTATTGCATCTCATTTTTTAACAATATTGTACACTTAGAATGCTTTTTTGGAGACATGGTTGGTTTTAATATTATCATTTATCATTATTTTCAGCAATGGAGTCTGGAGGCCTAAAATGGTGACAACAAAACCTGGCTTATACAATAGATGCTTGGATTGGCAGCCTACTTCAGTATGACTGACTTGTAGAATCCCTCAGGAGTCATGTAATTTCTTGTTCCTTTTGGTGTCTAATTATTCGTACACCTTCTTAGACCATATATGGTCTATTTCACATAAAAACAAAATGCATCTACAAGGCAGTCTTTGACAAAATAGCTTGTTTTTCTCTTCTCTCTTCTTTTCTATTATCTCTTCTACTTTTAGTACATCTTCCTATTCTGTGTGCTCTGCAGGGCTCCCCACAACAGTCCCCAGGCTCAGAGCAATGTCATTTCCTCTGGGTGTGCGTATGTTTGTGTTTGAACCAGTGGGCGCCTGCTTGATGAAAATTGTTTAACTGTGAATTATCCCGCCTCTGACGTGAAAGGACATAATGTGATTCTGATTACCTTTTTATTTGTGACTCTATTATTGCAACCCACAGGTGCACCTTAACTTATGCACATTGACTTATTTTTTAGTACAAGCATTTCATTAGTAACTTCAGAATTCAATTTATAGTACAGAAACGGTGCAATTGCCCAAAAAGATAATATTACAGATCTGACATGTAACTTGGTTGTCTTGTCCTGTAACTTGCTTGTCTCTCTCACACCCCCTTTATCAGAAATGTTACACGCAGACAATGTTTAAAGGGCCCATATTACTAAATTTTCTGATTTGTTGTTTCCTCATCAAAAACATATCCAGAGTTGCGTCTTTTTTCATGCATATTTTGGCTGAGTTCTACTCTCAAATGGAAAAACACTCTGTTCCACCTTGTGATGTCATGTGGTACTACAGGAAGTGCTCCATGCATGAACATTCTAACACAGTGTAAAGCTCACAAGAGTCAATTGTGGTTAATATAGGACCTTTAATCAATGCTAGTGCAGCCCCTGAGTGAATTCTGGAGGTTCTGGGCTTTCACCTGAGGCCTTTCCATATACTGAGAGTTAGAAAAAACTTGTATGTGTCCTCTATTTGCATTATATAACCGTGCAATGTACAGTTTTCTTATACAGATACAATGGTTTGTGTTCAACATGTGTGACCATTTTGAGACTTCCTTTCTGTTACTTGTATTGAGTTGCTGTTGAGTTTACCCAGTGAGCCAGTGAATGCCATCAGAACCTGCAGAAATCCGTTCACACTCGATTGTTCACCAGGCATCAGTAACAGACCATGTGCTGTAAGAAAGAGTTGGCCCAAAACACTCTTAGAAGCTTTTGTTGACTGTTTTTATTCAGTTTATCTAGAGAGGTTGGGATATCTGGGTGATGGCTTAAGACTGGTTTTTACGCAGTGGGGCTTCTACCACTGCGTAATAGTTTTGCAAGTAAAGATGGCCAGTATGTTTGCGTAATCCATATTATTAGTCTGTCTACATCTCCAAAGCTCAAAATGCTCTTTTTCACCTTGTGATGTTATGAAGAGATTGTCTTCACGTTAACAGCTCCTTTTACCTTAAGTTCAGTAGAGATTGGCAATTCCAGGTCTGAAATCATTCAAATGATTCTAGTGAAGGTGTATGGAGTTTAAAAACACAATGGAGTACTTCATGTATTACCACATGACATCACAAGGTGGTAGTGTTTTCTGTTTGAGAGAAGAATTCAGTCTAAATCTGCAGGGTTTGTGTGTTAAACATATGTGAATGAAACAAAACACAACTCTGGGTGTGTTTTTGATGAGGAAATGATACAGCGTAATATGGGCCCTTTAGTAAATAATGAATGGAGAAAATCTGGTAATATTTTTACATTTGTGTCAGTTCAAAGCTTAATTGAAATCTGTAGCATTTTAACAGATCACTTGGCCTGCATACGCCCTTAACACCAACACAGCATAGCATTCTGTTTGAGATTATTCACTGAAATCTATGTTCATTATTATCAGCATTAGCAAAGGCCAGTAAGCCAGTGAACGTGAACAAAGATGCAATTTGCAGCAGATGTGTTCTATTGCTGTAGAATGGTACAAATACAGGGCTGGCTCTGTGATTGACCACCATGCCTCGTGTTTGCTCGTTTATCAGTGCTAATTTGCCAGGCTAATCTCCCCATTAAGCTCACTGGAGAACATTAGCCTAGCAAATTAGCACAGATGAATGGGCTATTATTCATATAGAAATCTACACTTCCATACTCCTGTTATTGTGGTGGTTTTATCTTCCTTCCTTTTCTGTATTTTTGTCTTTACCAGGCCTTTAATATTGTGTAAGATGTAGAGCACTTGGTAACCTATGTGAGTGGCACTCTCAAAGATAAGGCTTATAATCAGACAGAAGGTAATGGTGGAAATACGTCAAATTGATACATTGGGGCTTTGTGGCTCAGATAAAGGCTTCAGCCCAGAACTATAGATGGATTATTTGTTTATCAACACAGCGGATGCGTGCGCAACTTGAGTGCAGAAAGCTCCGCTGTCTGTGCGGTTAACATGAAGTTGCAACGCTAGTTAACAATGTTGTCAGTGCACTAAAACAGTTTATCGCCGTGATAAAATAAGTTATGATGCTAAATGAACATTAGTGAGTGGGATACGTCTTTATGACCCGTATGCGTTAAATGCAGTTGAGTGCGTAAATGACGAGAAGAAATGGCTCAAACTTCAGTAGCTGGACATCCACTCATACCTGATCGATACAACTAGACCTGCCCCCGGGGGAACCTTAAATCTGCTGAAATCCTACGAGACACTGGCTTGATCCCAGACAGGACAGCGGCAGTAGAGCGCCAAGTGACGTACTCTGATAATCCCTCTATAGGGATTTGAAAAACTGCTCTGATGAATATATAGATGTACCATTTATTCACATTTTATATGAGTTTGCATTATTTTGAGTAGCAGAAAAAAGACATCACATTGCCTTTCCTTTTTCTCTTAATCCTCTTCCAATTTAAAGGTCTTATATTACGTAAAATTGATTCATGTGCGCTTTTAGCCATGTTATAATGTTGTTACCTCCTCAAAAACATACTCCCTGGAGTTGTGTTTTGTTTCATTCACATGTTTGAGCAACCCTTTATTCTAAGTCAGTCTATATCTCCAAAGCTCAAAATGTTCTGTTCCCCCTTGTGATGTTATGAAGTGGTAGTTTTCAAGTTAACAGCTACCTTTTACCTTTAGTTCAGTAGAAGTTGGCAATTCCAGGGCTGAAATTATCCAAATGATTCCAATGAAGATGTATGGCATTTAAACACAGTGAAGAACTTCCTGTGTTACCAAATGACATCACAAGGTAGAACACAGCCTAAATATGCAGGGTTTGTGTGTTAAACATGTGTGTATGAAACAAAATGTAACTCCAACAATGAAGAAACAACATTAAAGCATAGATCAGAAAATAGTGTAATTTGGACCTTTGAAAAATTGGCATCACTATATGGGCTAGTCCATGTTGTCTTTTGAAGGTACATTTTTATTCCAAGCCCACTAGCTACAATGCATCATACAGTGGGAGCAAGTAAACACATTCTTAAAGATGATTTGTTGGTAGCAGGATACATGGGAAGGATGAAAGCAAGTTTGAAGAATGCACTAATTAAATGACTTGGTTAGAACATTTTCAACACTACAGTTCATCAGTACCATCAACAGCTCCAACCAGGATCTACTGACAAATGTTGGTAGTGAAGATTGCTACCCGGTCAGCCAAAATACACACTTCTCCAATACACAGTGGACTGAAAAACTACAGATTTTTGTAGAATCAATGCACGAAACACTAAATGCTGTTATTCTGAGGTGAGATAAGTTTGTCCTAAATGATAGCTAAGACAAACTTTATTGATCCTCAAGGGAAATTATTTGGACAGTGAACATGAAGAAACAACTAGTCTTATAAGAACTGAAGTGAAAACATGATCTGTTTCTCTCAGCCTATATGTCTACACTCCATCTGTTTCTGACGGAGCATCTTTGTCATTCTTATCTCCCATCTTATCCTGCTCATTTTTCATAAACCCTCTGCAGCCACCCCTCCACAGTACCCCCTCTGTGTCTCCTAATTAGTATTTATCATGCGAGTGCTGCACAGGGCTAATTAATTAAAGTAGTCATCTAGTGATTAGTCGCTCAACATCCTGGTGGAAGAGGGACTCAGCTTTATCTGCCCATGCAACACGAGCTGCTGTGACACCTTACACTCACTGACCCAGAGCTCCACCACCAGCGCCAACTGCCAATTAAAACTTGCAGTCCTCTGTTGAGACACACATATGGGCTTTGTTGGTTTGTGTTTACTTTTTTAGTAATGATGCTTTTTGTGTATGTTTGTTTTGCTGCACCATAAGCCCCACAATATGGTGGATGGTAAAAAAGAGGTTAACCAGGTTTAAGGTACACTTTATTTATTGCCCCCGTACGGAAATTTGTCCTCAGCGTTTGATTCTGCAATGTCACTGGGGCAACCTGACAGGAGCAGTGTCGCTGTGTAGTGCCCAGGGAAGCTTAAAGGGCCCATTTTGGATGATATAATGTTGTTTTCTCATCAAAAAACATACCTGGAGTTCTCTTTCATTAACACAAACTCTGCATATTTAGGCTGAGTTCTTCTTTCAAACTGAAAATACTGTTTTCCAACTTGTGATGTCATGTGGTAATACAGGAAGTGCTCCATTGTGAATTTAAACTCCATACACCTTCACGAGAATTATTTGGATCATTTCAGAACTGGAATTGCTAATCTGTACTGATTTAATGATTAAAAAGTAGATGCTAACTTGAAAACTACCTCTTCATGACATCACAATGTGGAACAGAGCATTTTGAGCTTTGGAGATATAGACATATAATAAAGGAACGTGTGTGAATGAAACAAAACACAACTCTGGATGTGTTTTTGATGAAGTAGCAACATTATAACATGACTTGAAGCTCACAAGAGTCAATTTCGCCTAATATAGGGCCACCTTGGCTTTACCTCTTGCATATGTTTTGGGTTGATGTGCTCAGAAGAAACCCACCCAGACACAGGGAGGAACATGCATCTGGAACCTTCTCGCTGTGAGGTGAGAGTCTGAGCCAGCCACAACCACCATACTTCAAAAACATGTGATATCTCTCCACAGGCTTGCTTTGAATTTCTTTCCATTTTTTCTTCTAACAAGACCTAGAACGTAACCATTGTCAAACATAGGTAGTAAAGTTATTCATTTTCACAAACATCACTCCTGTTCTTTTTTTTGCCAGATGTGTCTCTACCTGAAATGCTGGTTGTGTAATTCCCACCTCTCCACGTCTATAACTATTACAAACAATTTCAAATCTGGTGTTTTAAAAGTTCCGTTTTCAGTCTATTTTCTTCCAATTTTGCTGTCAGACAATTCCTGAGAGATTGTTTCAAGCTAATTTAGAAATCACAGTGAGAGAGTAGAATCCTTCACAGTGTTAGTGTTTGTAGATTGCAGATAAAACTGTTGCAATATCCATCACAGAGTTGTATAGTGATTGCTTTTATAACAGAAAGCTATTGGAGAGCTAAGCAGAGAATGGAGCTGGGTCTAAAAGAGGTTGAAAAACAGTACGTCGTAAAAATGTCAACATGAGACCAATGAATGTGCTTTGTGGATGCTGCAAAGTCACTGTTCCTGATGTGTGCCAGTGTGAAGCATAGATCTAACATAATGTAAGTTAACTGCTTCAGGTCAGAGATAAAACTGCAAACGAATCACAAAAACAGAAAATATAGAAAAGAAACAAGAGGCAAAAGAAAGGAGAAAGATGGTTGGATATGGATAAGTTGCAGTGTTTCTCATTGATAGAGGAGACAATATTATACATCAAAATATTGTGTTAACTGAAGTGATTCAAATGTGGATTGCTTGTGCCACCATAGTCTTAGTGTAAACTTGTGGGAAACACTGGGATTAATGAACTCTTGAAGAAGAGCACTTTTTTTTTTTTGTCTTTTTTTTTTTTTTGTTATGTTAAATTTCAAAAATGGAAAAAAAAAAAAAAAAAAAAGATGGATATAATTAGAGATGTTACCAAATCTTTTGATCAGATATTTTCACAATATGCATCTCACACGATATTTATTGCGATATTTTGTGGAGGCTAACAAAATTATGAATGCTACTTTTCTGTCATAATCCAAATAATTAAGATTTACAAGTGCTTAATAGCAGTTATTTCATCACCAAAGGATTATGGTATATGTAGTTCTCTGTTTTAATCATAGACTGTATAAAAAACTCTATATTATGAATAGGATTTTTTGATGGACAAAATAGTGAAAAAAAAATAGAAACACCAGCAGGTTAATACTAACATTTTAAAACCAAAATGACGAGGCTCACAGCAGCAGTTACAGAGAGAGGGACAACAATATTCTAATGTAAGTCAGTGGAAGAGCCCGCGTGAGAACTTCCTATTTGGAACGTGACGGCTAGCGTGTTAGCTATGTCCACTTATATATAAAGTCTATGGTTTTTAGCTGTTGCTGCACTATAGCAATGAATTTAAGCAAAGAAACTTCAATAAGTTGATATACTGTGATGGTATTTTCGTTATTTTGGTTATTGTTACATCCCTAGATATAACGTTGAGGCTGTGGGTCATTGAGTTTTCCAGGTTGTACCAGAGTTGTACTTTTACTTAAAGGACAGATGTTCTCATACTAAGTCATATGTGAATTAATGAAAGGCTCTTTATGCTTTTGGGCTCCATGCCACACTCAAATGCAGGGTCACTGGACTCAGACCTTTCCCAGGGGGAGTCCATCTGCAGCCCTCATTAATATGCAGACACTTTTATTGATTGCACAGTTTTGTTGAGCCAAATACACAGAATAAGGAGAACTGCCCATTGGCTTATATCAGGTCGATTTGTTCCTATACTGTGTGGTTGCCTGAAATAATTAGCTTTTTTTCTGTGTATATGTTATGCTTAAGCTCTACCAATGATGTTTATGATGAGAGTGGGATTCAAACCACCAGCCTTTGGATCTGCTAACCTGTCTGTTTCAACCTGGTCTCCTCACACTATGCAGTGGCCCTGTGTGTATTTCACATGTGTATTAGCAGCATGTACTGACTTCTTCTCTTGTTTTACAGCTGCATGTCTGGCATTAATAGTTTCTTTGCTAAAGAATAAGGTGGGCCGGCCATAACCATATTTTTAAGTTGTGTGTTCTTGTATATGGGGTACTTATTTCGGGTGTGTCTCACATCTCTGTGTTTTACAACCCTATTTTGTCACATTTTATTTTTAAAAAATACATTCATAATCTCCACCCTTACCTTGTCCGGGGGGCAAGGGTGGAGATTATCACCCTATCAGTTTATATTATGGGTGGCCCATGTCATGCTTCGTGCCCTGGGCTTCCAAATTTCTGTTGACGGGCCTGAACCCAACAGCCATAACACAAACATGGGAACACAGAGCTGTGGGAACATACAGTGCTGACCCAACAGTGTGTGGAGAAGTCAAGAAAATGAAAGGTTCAGAAAAGGTTTACTGGCTGAGAAGTGAATGAATTAAGACTCATTCTGGAGTTTATATAAGGCAGTAGTTTTTGTCATAAAACTTGCCATTATAAAGTTTTCCCACACATCAAGGTTACTTTAGTGTGTGGTCTTGTGTTTTCATTAAATAACTCAGTATCATACAGTCTCATCTCATCGGTTTTAAATCTCAACACCAATATGTCTAACTGTAAAATGTTACAGTTACAGTTACTTTTGGTGTCACTACAAAGAGGAGGTCGCTTTGCTTTTTACTCGTGTGGACCATTAGCAGCGATACAGAGGCACAGGGGAGTGAGCGTGTGGACGTGAGGGAGAGGGGCCCTAATGAGTGCTCCAGTAGAGAGTGATCGGAGACTGAGGCAGAGTGGGCCTACATAATGACTTATCCAAGTGGGAGCGCTGGGCAAGAAAGAAGCAGGACCTCCAGCTTTAGACCAGAGAACCAGGATATTGGATCACACGGAACGCTGCTGATAACAGGTTTTCTACTGGACACCGGTAGAGATGGAGAACAGAGGGGGGTGACACGTGTTACACTGAATACATGAAAGAGTTTATAGTTACAGGCTGTATTTCCTACATTGTTCCAACATTCAGTTACTAGTTTATCACTATCATTCAATCAATGTCCACTTTGCATATTAAAGGTGCACTGTGTAACTTTTCCAGTGGTTGAGTCCGCTACTTTCTTGTCCTCATAGAGATTCTATTGCATGTGCAAGTGTCTGTACGCAATTTGTTCATGTAAATTTTGTCTTGTTCCAGTACAGATATATTGTAAAAGCAGCTCTCTGAAACTGCTGTGTGCTGTCTGCATCTACTAATAATTGAATTTTTGGCTTTCGAGAACCAGGAAGTAAGACTGTTAGCATGCGACTTGTTGTTTGCAGCTCTTATCACAAAGCACTACTCTGACCTTATTGAAAAAACATACATTCATACTGTGAGTGGGATCATCTGTCCAGAGATCTGACCAGTAACTTGTCTTTACGGAGACAGATGAATTAAATGCCATATAGTGAACCATTCTAGGCAAAGCACTAAGGTCACTGAAATATTTTTGCATCTTGTTCTTTGTGTCTGTCTGGACACTGGGATTTTCAATAGATATCTAAGTTTAGTAAGTCTTTTGCCATGCCCCCAAGTGGTCTCCTAATTTAGTAACTCATTATGATAGAAAGATTACAATTAGCCATTAATGAAGCCTTAATTTAAAACATGAATCAAGATATCTGTGATTATCATTTTAAAACCTAAAGAAGGTTTACAATTTTGCCTACATTTCAATATGTACATTATGGATAGTTACATTTTGTTTATTTTATTTTGTCCACATGTGGCGACAAGTTAAAAGCGTATAGTCCATTTGTGCTGAAGTTGCTTTCAAACGGTTTCTTTTTGTGCTGTGTTTAGCTATGACTTATTCACTATGCACATGGCAATGTCTACAATATTTCTTCTTATTAAAATTTATCCTTGCGTATTTTCGGTTACTGTGCACATAATATTCTAAATCGGTCAATAAACACTCCCTTTTCTTTTTGAATAATAAAAATGTGGAATTTGCATAAATGCTGCTTTTTGGCACCAGGGACTTTACTTAATAAAAGCTCTGGTAGCAGGTGTTGAGAACAGCAGACAATAAAGCACACATTTACAGCTTGCAGATGGAATCATAACTGAGTTTATCAGTGTGACAGGAAAACAAAATGGATTTTTATTTAGATTTATGACTGCATTTGACTGTAACCACAGCTCAAGGTTAGGGTTAAACCTCAATAATAACACAGTGATCTTACAGCTAGCCAAAGGGCATGAATGAACTATGAATGTATTTTATATTGTAGAGAGAATGCTTCCTGTTTTGTACTTGTTTCATAAGTCATTGCTGGGCCTGTGTTTCGCGTGTGTGTGAGTGACAGCTGCCTGTGTGGTGTGTGGAGCTGTGATTGACTGTTGACATGGCAACAGTACAACAAGCGCATGAAGGCACGGATGAATGAGAGGATTAAGGAATGTACTTGCTGTTTGTGTTGAATGAATACAAGATGTTGAGAAGGTTCCATGAAAACATGAACGAATATATATATAGTCAAAGATTTAGATTTATTCCACACTTACCATAAAAAGATGACATCTACTTCATTTTTTTTCTTGTCAAAAATGGACACGTTCTAATGCTTAGAAATGTAAGTATAAATGTCTGCTGCTCATTCATTCAGCTTCCCTAACATAGAAACTAGGGGCTGGGGTCTGTAGATGGGGCCCACTCTCCACTAGGGTGTGCTAAAATATCAGAATATCAATATATTGTGATACTACATTTGGTGGTACAATATCGTTAACGTGGGCTGCTATATTGATATATTGCCAAGTGTTTGTGTTGGCAACTTTAAAGGTGCACTATGTAAATTTTTGATTGGGGGGCCGTCACTTGCTTGTTTTTATGGATATGTCATTGCTGTGCCTGGAATGTTCCACAGTATGACATTAAACAGCTCTACCTTACATTCATTCAGTTACAGGTGATATTATATTTTCAAAATACCTGGAAAACAGGCATTCAGCGGGGTTGCCTCTCGTCAGATCTGACCTGTAACCTGGGCTGGTTTGGTTTAATTAAGTTTAATACCACACTGTGAAACTTTCCAGACAAAGCAATAACATCTCCATGGAGAAAAGCATTTGTTGGACCCGCCACCAGAAAAGTTAAACAATGCACCTTTAACGTCATTGTCCAGTGTATTCCCCCTCATGATCCTGATTCCATGTGGTAGCCCTCAACCAGCTCTGCCTTTTTTCCTTAATAAACATCAGGAGAATTGAGAATAGCATGACACGAGAACAGAACTTTCTCATGAATCATACAAATATCCATCTCATCAAAAGAGAAGAGCGAAAAAGGCCGCCTACTTTAAGGTGTGGGTGACACGGATGACAAAAGGCTTCTGCAGAAACCTGTATTTCCCTGCTCTGGGATTACACACAGAAGAAGAGCCTCCATCCACTTATGGTCGAGCCATGGTGTGATTCTCATGTGGGCAGAGTCTATTTGAAATGCTTTCTGCTCTGCTCAAATGAACATGCATGAGCTGGACGCACTCCCACCTGCCCGTCAGTGTGCCAGGGGAACAGTTATCCATGCAAACAGCCTAGCCACATTTACAACCCAAAGCCCCAGAATATTGTGACATTGCTGTTAAAGGGCCCATATTATGCTATTTTTCGATCACAAACATACCTGAGTTGTGTTTTGTTTCATTCACACAAGTTTAACACATAAACCCTGCATATTTAGGAGTACTTCTCTCAAACAGAAAACAGTCTGTTCCACCTTGTGATGTGAAGTCATTAATACAGGTAGTGCTCCACTGTGTTTTTAAACTTCATACACCTTCTCTAGAATCATTTGGATCATTTCAGCCATGGAATTGGCAAGCTCTACTGAACAAAAGGTACAAGGCAATTGTTAAATTGAAACCTACCACTTCATGATATCACAAGGTGGAATATTTTGATCTTTGGAGATGTAGACAGAATAATAATAAAGGATTAGACAGACATGTGTGAGTGAATCGAAACACAACCCCAGTTATGTTTTTGATGAGGTAACAACATTCATAAAAGCTCACAAGATTCAAATTTGTGTATACAAAATGAAGACAAAGATCTCAATAAGGCCTTGAAAATATATTATGTTAGTATAGCAGGCTAATATTTTGTTTGACTGAAATAGCTGATTCAGAACTAAACCACATAATAAACCATTTGGAGATCCATGAACATTTCTAAAAAAGGTATGAGAGGCAAAAATGTATTAGCTAGCTTATATGCCATAGTCTACTACGATCACTGCATGAACACTGTGGAGTCTCCTGGATCCTGCAAAGACAAACACGTGTTTATTTATACCTTAAGCAGTGTGCCAACTTTATGCAACATTGTGAGGTGTAGCATTTAACAAGCCACATCAACTTATGCACAGAAATAAGAATAAAGGATCGCGTGAGATTTTGGAAGCAGTACGACAAAAAAGGAAGCGAGTTGAATGTGGAGTTACATAAGAGGCAGAGACAGTCTAATGGGACGCAGGTAGGAGAGGTACCAGAGGATTCTCTAAAGTGCGTCAGTTTGAGAGGAACCAGTGGGATGTATGTGTGCTACATGAGACAGAGTGGTGGGTGGGTTGATAGGAAGAACATGCAAGAAATTTGGAAAAAAGACGAAACACGAAAAAGGATCTAGTGAGAGACAAAAGACGAGGCTTGTGACAGCACAGAGAAAGAGCAGGAATTTTGATGTTTTACTGAGAGTCCTTTTCTAACAGGCAAACGGGATGACAATGAGTGAATGTTGGAGTTCATCAAATTTGTTTTTCAAATGAGAAGAAGCAGCTGTCAGCTTGGTCAACTAACAAGGAAGCTAAAAATGGGCGCTTAACTGACATTCGGTAGATTGAGTCAAACAAACAGTATTTTTTGACATGTTCTCATTCTACTTCATTTTACTGAGCGAGGGATCTGAGTTAGCCCTCCACAGAAAGCCGGGCAATTTAATGAACTACATAGGCACCTCCAATGTAAAGTACATGCAGGATTGTAGACAGTGGATTTTAATCTAATCATTTATGCTCACATGAATACATCTTGTCCAAGGATGCAGTGACAGTGTGCGCAATGGGAACAGGGATAGAAGTGACAACTTTGGAATTTGGTAGCTGGCTTTGTTCAGCTACCCCCCTTAATAAAGGTTAAGAGTTATGATGATTTTTTTAATTCAATGTCGATGTGCAGTTTCATGCCTAGAATTAAACATGGCTCCAACTCATTTATCTGCATTGGTTCCGAGCCAATGGCTATTCTATTATGGTTTTGATTTTTTGTTGGACTGTTGTTTTGAGTGACAGTAACTCCGTTGGTAGAGAGTTTGTCCTCTGATCTGAACGTTGACGGTTCGAATCCCGCTCTCTAAATAAACATCACTGTTAGAGCGGCGGTGTGATTCCAGCTCCCACAGATGGATGCTGTCATTGTGTCCATGGGCAAGACTCTTAACCCACCTTGTTCCTGATGTCTGTGTACACTGGTGTGTGTGTGTGTGTGTGTGTGTGTGTGTGTGTGTGTGTGCGTGTGTGTGTGTGTGTGCGTGTGTGTGTGTGTGTGAATGGGTGAATGGGTGAGTGGTTCCTTGATGTAAAAGCACTTTCAGTGCCTTGAAGGTGGAAACGTGCTGTATACATATGTGACAAAGATGGTATAATAGTGTGTTATCTGCTGTAATAGTGAGACTTGGATAATAAACATCATCATCTTGATCTAATATACTATACACAAATGTATATAGGTCCAGGGATACCAACTCCAGCCACCAGGTGTCAGTATATTGACTTTACAAATCACTTTGCACTTGGGATTATTTACCCTGACACACACGTACCACAACATTTACATAACATTTAAGCTCTACCTTATAAAATCCCTTGTGTTGTATTGTTCACACAGTCTTCTTATAAACCTAGTATGTTGCACACTTGACTTGTTATCTGAGCTGCTACCAGGACATGGGGGGGAGTGGGAGGAGAGGGGGAGGAGTGTATCAGTCATGGTCAAACTGATGGGTGGGTTCTGGGCTGGGTGAGTTTGTACAGCTGATTGAAGACCACTGACTTGTGGCTTTAGCAGAGACAGGGAAGGTAGCCAGGAGTGTATTTCTTGTGTTGAACTGTGCGCATATTTTACACTGGGGATTTTTTTTTTTTTTTTTTTTTTTTTTTTTTTTTCAGAAAGTACTTGTCCTTTGAAGTCTTTGTAAGTTAAAGAACTGCTTTTTCTGTCTAGGCTGCTAAAGAAAGATAGCAACACAAAAACACATATTCCATAATTAAAAGACCCTCTCACATACCTGGTGAAAGTCCCTGGCATACAGTCAAAACAAATGAACCTGCTGAATTTTATTCTTATTGTTTTCAAACTTATCTGTTTTCATGAAGAAAAAAGGCACCACATTAATTAAGTTTGGCAAAGATTTCTCTGCCACTTCAAACACCAGAAATACTGTTTTGACAGACTAATTCATTAGTCATTCGTTGAGCAGACTTTGACAATTTTTGTGAAAAAAGTACAACTTTTTATTTAAAGAAGAAATTAGTTGGGGGCAGTCAATTCATGGCTTTTTCCACATGCTACTAAACCTCTTTATATGCATACATAACAGGTATTTTCTGCCATATTTTGAATTGATAAAAACAAAAACCCCTACACAAATATGACTTCAGCCCATGTAGGGCCAAGTTGTTGCTCTCATGCTGCTTGGACAGGGGAGGTGGCAGGTGAGCCAGCAGGGGTAATTACACCACTTCAGAAATCCTGCTCCCCCTTCTCATCACAATAGACCTCACAGCTCCAGAGAGAGAGCGAGAAAAACAGAGTGAGAGAGCCCTGGCCGATGTACGGACACACCATCAGGGCAGGTGTGCAAGTCTGGACAATAAAGTCAACAGCCTCTGAACACAAACATGGGGGGCATTCTGTGGGTTGGTTGTCAAACTAAATTCAGCAAATTCTATATTTTAAAAAATATAGATAAAAGTGTGATTTACTAACACTGGACACAAATTGTAATTTTTTCTTCCACTCTTTGAAGAAAACACATTACACTTTTGTCTGGCATTTTAGTTTTCATTTGTTAATTTTTGCATAGCCCAATATCAAAGCACTTAAAGGTATGTATTCCTTCTACTTAATCATTAGTTTTGTTGCAGTAGTGGAGATGTTACTGTTTATGTAATACAGATTTGATTATTGGTTACTTCTGCTCATTTGCTGCAGCACAGTCATTTACATGATATAGTTGTTTCAATATGATCATTTATAGTTATATCTCTCCTTAGCAATATATTATGCTTCAAAATTGTGGCAGGCCTACTGTTGATCTCTAGCTGACCTGGAGCCCATTTTTTACAAAGATTTTCAGTTAAGTTTAATATGAGGGTATGCAAGATTAAGGGCAGGGTCATCAGATAGAAGCAAGATAGACTGAGGGACATTTTCTGAGTACTCAAGGCTTTAATACAAGACCATACAGGATTATCAAATAAAGTTCAAAGTTCTATTGTCTATTAATTTTTTTTGTGTGTGTTTCATTCACGAAAGATGAATACAAAATAATTATGTTTCATACATCAATGTGAATGATGTATGAAACATTATATTTTTGAACACAGTTGTAACCTTGAAATATCAACTTCCAAAAATACGTCCGGCTATAGATGAGATGCTGACATGTTTCTTTTAAGTTTATTTCCTCACAAAGTTGCTGAGTGCTTGTTTTGGGCAGACTTTCCTTCAGTGATTTACCTGCGATGGTGCCACCTGGGATCCGTTGGGTGCAGTGTGAGGCGTGTGCAGCTGTGCAGCTGCCAGAGCAGGTGCCTCCTCCTCATCATCAGCACAGAAACAAACAAGCCTCTCAAGTCTACGCACTGCGCAGTGTTCACATACTGTGGTGGTTCAGGGGGACAGTAAGAGATGGTTACTTTTAAAGGTGCATTCTGGAGGAGCGTCCATCAGATGTTTTTTTTTTATTTTGTCTGGAATCTTTCATGATATGGCATCTCTAACTTCATGGAGCTCCACAAGGGAAATTATTAGATCTGAGGTTAGATCTGTGGAGAGGCAACCCCGCTCACATGGAACATTTCAGGCAGGGCAATGACATATCCATAGAAACAACTCTTTTGTTACCAGAACATACCTGGAGTTGTGTTTTGTTTCATTAACACATGTTTGAGTAATCTTTTATTATTAGTCTGTCTACATCTCCAAAGCTCAAAATGCTCTGTTCCACCTTATGATGTCACGTAGTGGTAGCTTTCAAGTTTTCAACAGTCACCTTTTACCTTTAGTTCAGTAGAGACTGTCATTGTTATCTAAATGATTATAGTGAAAGTGTATGGAGTTTAAAAACACAGTGGAGCACTTCCTGTATTATCACATGACATCACAAGGTGGAACAGAGGGTTTTTTGTTTGAGAGAAGTGCTCAGCCTAAATATGCAGAGTTTGTGTGTTAAACATGTGTGAATGAAACATAACAACTCCAGGTATGTTTGTGATGAGGAAAGAACATTATAAAATGATCAGAAAATTGTGTCATATGGGCCCTTTAAAGGTTATGATTACAATGGTATAAAAAATTAATAGTTTGTGGAAGTTAGCCAAATACAGTGTCAGAGTCTCTACTTTAATGAGCTGCCATTCAAAAAGCAATGAACTGAAGTTGAAAACTGCCCAACTGACAACAGCTTCCTCCCAAAGCCCTTTCACAATAAAAGAACATTTTGTGTGTGAGACATAAAGGCTTTATTCATCTGCCTCACTTTTATTATAGACTGGTAATCCTGTCATGGAGCAGGTGTATGCTTTAGGTTCAGGTGAATGGTCAAATTCCATGCATAAACTTCCCACAGAGCTTAGAAATCAAACTTTGACCTTCTTACTATGAGAGTGCTTAACATCATATTCAACACTTTTTTTTTATTCTATGGAGCATATTGAACCAATGAAATTGTTCAGAATCCACTCCAGGGCTATAAAATCTTTATTCTGAACCGTTTTCTAGGAAAAAAAAAAAAAAAATTATCAAGCACTCTTAGTTAAGCATGTGTCACCTCACTTAAACTTTTGAACTGAACTCACATACATTAAAAAAAAAAAAAAAAAAAAAATGAACGACTAAAAACTCGACACTGAATGTTTTTGTTGAACGCCTTCCAAAGAGCTGTTTCTCGGAGCGGAAACAAGTGCTCCGTCAGTGGCGCGTTGAATTAGTCGACTCAATGGTGCCAGGAGGCAGGAGAGGAGGGGCGGGGCTCTTATCACCGCACAGCACCTGGAGCACAGACAGGCAGGACGAGACAGAGATGTCCGTCAAACACCCTCACACGTGTATGGAGCTGACGGGAAGCATTCAGGCTCTGGACTCTATTGGTTTTCCATTTCTCTTCAGCTTTTAAAGGTCATTGCGGCTATCCTGTCACTGGCTTTTCTCTCTCAATTCATCTTTGTGTCACTCCTCCTCCCTTCGCCGTCTTTTTCCTGTCTTCCTCTCTCCCTCCACCCTGTAATTTCTGTCTTTTTGTCTCACACTCTGTTACTTGACTTAATTCATAGCTGTGTCTCCATGCTGGGAGCGTTCACATTTTGCCTGGCTGTCTGTCAGCATAATAACTATTTAGTCTGTGTCTGGTGTGGGACATTATACCAGGCACTGTGGAGAGCTATGAACTTCCTCTACTATCAGTGTACTTCAATGTCACTGTGACCTCAACCTTCACATTACATAGAAATACTTATATAGGTGCAATGTGTAACTTTCTGGGTGGAGTGTTTGATACTGAGACAAGCACCATGCCAGTTTATAGGTTAGATCTGTCGAGAGGCCAGCCCGCTTACAGTAGAATACGTATTTTTGAAGATATTGTGTTACTGCAAAAAACACCTATAATTAAATAATACCTGGTTGTGTCCATATGTTCATGGACACAACCAAGTGCTAGACTTGCACCAGAAAAGTTACATAGTCACCCTTTAACTAAAAGTAGATTCTGGAGCAAAAAAAAAACTAAAAGTATCACATGAAAAAAATCTACTTAGTAAAAGTAGATTTTTTTTTTAAATTCAATATTTTACCAGGTAAGTCAATTGAGAACACCTTCTCATTTGCAATGACGACCTGGCCAAGAGGCAGTATAAAACAGCACAAACAGAATACACTCACACATCAATCGTAACATGGAACAGTAAATAGAGACGTGAAACAGTGAAATATTTGCAGATTAAAGATATAAAAGTGTTAAAATCATGTGCAATGATCCTGTAAAATACTCTAGATGGAGTTTTTAAAAGTCAACAAAGGTAAAAACTAACTAAGTTTTAAAGTCTGTTGAAGGTGGTTCCAGTCACTTGCTGCAGAGAACTGAAATGAGTAGCGGCCCAAAGCTGTGCAGGTTTTAGGAATGACCAGGTTCAAGTATCTGTGGGAGTGCAGTGTGCGGCTGGAGCTGTGAATGTGCAGTTGTGAGGGGAGGTAGGACGGAGTTTTGCCAATTAAACATTTGTAAATGAACAATAACCGGTGGGTTTGTCTGTGGGTGTGGAGAGAGGGCCGCTTCACCAAGGAGTAAAGCACGGAGTGATGGGTGGTAAACGGAGCACCTGTGATAAAGCAGATGGCTGCTTGATAAATCCCATCCAGCTTATGGAGCAGTGTTTTTAATGCAGATCTGTAAACTAAGTCTCCATAATCAATGATAAAGCTTCAAATGTAGTCATTTTGATAAAGAATTTTGTTCAGTAGAAACAATTATTACTTTTTTCCTAGCTGTTTTTATTTCTATATTTTTGTTGTTGCTGTGTTATAAATACATCCCTCAGCCTTTTTAGCAGGTCTTTAACTTTTCAGTTCTGTTAAAAAAAATGTAGAGGAGTATAGATACCTTCTCTTAAATGCTGTGAAGTGAAAGTAAAAAATATACACTTTAAAATGTACAGATACCTAGATACATACTTTACTCAAGTACAGTCCTTTACTACTTTTACTTTGTTACGTTCCATCACTGTATAAAAGTACTGCAAACTACAACAGTTTATTTGGCTGCTACAAGCCTAAGGTCACGTGACAACATTATAGAATCCTTATAGGTTAAAATAAATGTTAAGTACAGGCTAGAATTCTATTGTAGTATATGACTTTATACTGTCAGATTGCAGGTTTTAGGTTAATATCTCTGGAATTACTCGGCCTATCCACATGAAACAAACAAACAAAGTGTCCAATAGTTTAATGTTTTTTTCTGACAGCATGGACAAACCAAGTTGAAATTACTTTTTTGACAATAGCTTCATAAAGTGGTGTCATTTTTCAATCCCAAAAATGTGCTGTCAGTTGAAACGACCTTAAGCCATAAGAGTAATGACAAGTTTGTGGAACCAATCCCAAACAAATAATGAAAAGGTTCAACATTTGTGGATTTTCTGTTGTTTTTTTTTTTTTTAAACTGAATTTCCTGTAGAGATATACGTAGCTCCTGGTTCTCCATCAGAAATCAAAGCATTATAACATTTTGAAATATAAATCTAACCCATGCATGAGTTTCAGCAAATGTTTCCTTCCTGTTTCGAAGGATTTTGTAAAGTGCTTTCCTCATTCAAAAGATTATGGCTTGAAACCCATGAATTATCACCAATATTAAAGATGTACTGCGCAACTTTTCTAGTGGAAGGTCTGCTACCTGCTTGTCTCCATGGAAATATTATTGCTTTGTTTAGAATGTCCCACAGTCTAAATTAAACCTGTCGATCACGAGGGAGACAAGCAGGTTACAGCACTACGCGACATTACAATTCAGATCTGTGGAGAGTCGCCCCAATTCACAGAAGGAATTATGGTATTTTTGAGCAATAAAAACATTCATAATGAGTAAATACTAGATGGATATGTTTAAAGTCATACCATGGAACATTCCAGGCAAAGCAATAACATCACGGAGACGAGCAGGTAGTGGACCCTCCCTCCAAAAAGTTACACAGTGCACCTTTAAATGTAATAATTTTAAATAATCATTATTGGGGAAAACCTTGGGCAACACAGTGGTGGTGTGCAATGCTAGCAGAAACTATCTGTCTGCTTGACGTTGTACAATTGTGCAATAGAAATACCAAAAACATTTTACAATTACCTTGCGTGTTTTTGTCAGCTTGAGTAAACTGCAACACATTTTAGAGTTCCATCAGTGCTTTCAGGCTAAATTATAATAACTTCTGTTTTGTGTTACTGTGTCACATATTTGCTCTTCCAATAAACTTTAAAGGTCATAATAATGGAATAGTGCAGAGGTTTGGTTATGTTCAAGATTACACAAAATGGATTCTTTTGAACTTTAAGCCACATGATAATGTTACCTCATCAAAAAACATACCTGGAGTTGTGTTTTGTTTCATTTACACATGTTTGATTAATCCTGCGTTATTATTTTGTCTGGATCCTGAAAGCTCAGAATGCTCTGTTCCACCTTGTCATGTCATGAAGCAGTAGTTTTCACAGTAATAGCTCCTTTTACCTTTTGTTCAGTAGAGAGCTGCAATTCCAGAGGTGTAATTATCAAAATAATTCTTTTGGTTTATGGAGTTTCAAAACAAAGTGGAGCACGTCCTGTGTTATCACATGACATCACATGGTGTAACACAGTGTTTTCAGTTTGGGAGAAGAACTCAGGATTTGTGTGTTAAACATGTGTAAATGAAACAAAACAAAATTCATTTTTTTGACGATGAAACAACATAACATAGATTAGAAAGTAGTGTAATAAGGGCCCTTTAATAAGTGATTACATGAGTGGTTTTTTTGCCCATGCGCGGATGACATTTGTGTTCTTAGTTGTGGCTTGTTTGGAGTTGTGTGTGGAACGAAAATTGCTGTGATCTTTGGTGACAAAAGCACTTCATTACCTCAAACTACATAATTACACAGTATTATCCATTCACTGGTCCAGAATAATTACCCACAAATGAATAGACCATCAACAATTTTAAGCCTCACAACCGTCCTATTATTTTATGGTAGCCGTTGTAGCAGGACGCGCTCACATCTCATTCACTTTGGAGTTGTCTGTCTGCATCTTTGTCAGTTCAGTCTCCCCTCCCCTGTATTTTCTACAGCTCATTGTTATTCTCCAATGAGATCTTTTTCACCTCACAATCTGTACCGCTCCTCTCCTTTCCTGCCTTCTTTAGCTCTTCACCGCTATATATCAGTTTCGAACACACACGCGTACACAGGCCTTGTCGTATAAAGATGCTATTATGAGATACTGCTGTGTGTGTGTGTGTGTGTGTGGGGGGGGGGGGGGGCAGAGGGGGGCAGGGAGGATTTGAGGGGCATTTTAAAGTGCACCTCTGCTGGGGTTTTAATTGCATTGACAGTAATGGAACCCTGAGGTGCTGCATCTCTACCACAGCAGGCGACTGTTTTAACCTTTTAACTCTGCTTAAGATTAGCCCTGCTACATTAGCATTCCAGTACCTCCATGCTCTTTCCTTATCCCAGTCATGCACGCGATGCTTGAAACTCATGATAAGTTATATGTTTATTCTTTTGTTTTTTTTCTCCCAATTTTGAAATTTTACACAACAAAAAACAACAAAATTCTCACACTCCACTCCTCTCTCCGGACAAAATTACATTAAAAAAAATAAAATAAAATAAAAAAAATCCAAAAGTATGTTGATTTTCTGTTTGCCCAGCCAATCCCTTCTACATTCTGTTCAAATCCAGATGGGACAATAGAGAAAGTGAAAATCCTCTGTCCAAACTTGAGATGGTTCAACCACAGCCACAAATTTGTAGCATGTGGCTCTCAAATGCGGAAGACATCTCCTCTCCAAAATTCTTGTAACATTCAGAACAAAATATATAACTTCTTTTACCTAAAACGGTAACATTTATGCCAACCTGTCCACAGTAGTGAGCGATTGCAATCTCCTACTACCTTAGGTGAAGGATTGTGCATGTTTTACGGCTGACGTTTAATCCTAAATTTTTGTTGACAAGAACTGTTGTACCTAGCATTTCAATACTTTTCACTATCCCAAATAACTGGCCTCAAATTTGAATTTATACCTTTTAATTTATTATCAGCAGAATGGGGGGTTGGGGTTAGTTTCATATCCACCAATCTTTTCAAAACATGGCTAGATTTGATGTCTGTGATTATTTAGTAGTGTTTTTTATGTTTTTATGCAAGATATATTTTACCTTAAAATCTGGTTTTGCTGGCTGCTGTTGGTTTGTTGATATGTATGTCTAACTTATTAGAGCTTTGAATATAACGCCAATCGAAGGTCAGAATCTTTGCGTTTGCAGCAACACCATCTATATAAGTATATTAGCAAAAACCAATGTAAAAAGCAGACAAAACAACCATAGAATAATTTGACAAGCTGCTGGGCCATTACTGGTAATTACATTTTCACATTAGTGTCAGAATTAGGGATGCACCGATCAAGGTTTTACCAATGTCGATACTGCCAACATCCAATATCAACCGATACTAGGGCAGAGACTGAAAATATAATTTATTAACTTTAAACACAAGCAGCATACGGTAAAAAAAAATATCGAAATGTGTTTTCTAACTGTTATGCTTTGTAAAAAAACAAGTTACTAATATTATGAGACATTTGTGTCTCATTACACTGATTTATAGATCAAAATGAAGTGGGAGATCGCCGATATCTTGGAAGTTGATATCCGATCCACCAAAAATGTTCGATATTAGCACAGATATTTGATACCAGGATCGTACTGGTGCATCCCTAGTTAGAATATTTTTAAATCACTGCTAAGTTTAGCATTTAGCATTTTCAATTTTAAAAATGAGAGCGCTGAGCGCTGTACAAGAAGAACCAAAGGTACCAAGCAAAAATACCAAACTAAATGACTAAAGAGTCTCCAATTGAGCACTTTTACATATACACTAAGTGGCTCAGACAGACCCTTGCACTGTCTTGTTTAATATTTGTAAGGTGAATCATATTTTGGATCCTCCCTGTCAATGCTGAATACTTCCTGGGAAATATTCTCGACTTAAAAGAGCTCTCTCCCAGAAGAGTCAAAGTGGATGTGCCTGTGAGTGCAGATGGATGACTGACAGCTCACAGACCCACTGAAGAGCGATAAAACTCCTCTCTCTTTCTCTCCACATCTTCACCTGTGGCGGTGTGGTGTGTCAGCTAACTGCCAGTGTGCTCCTCTGCGGACAAGCCTCTGATATGACATGTATTGTTGTAAGGGCCCTGGTGACATCCTCTTATCACTCCACTCATGCTCCAGCTCATCCTGTGCACTGTTTGCCTGTCTCTGTTGACATGTTTGTCCATTTTTTTGCCAAGTAGTGCTTCACCATTGGCAGATTGTTGTGTGTGAGTCTTTGTTTGCTCAGATAAAATCTATAGCGCGTGTTTGTCTTTGAGTTTGTTCATTCCTGTGCTGAGCGGGTACAGCAGTCGGACTGTTACTTAAGCCCCAGATGGGTTGGTTCAGTCAATAAATAGCCCTGCCAAATACACATACACACGCATACACACACACACAGAAAGACTGACTTTTTCCAAAATTATTAGGCTCCAGTAGCCATCGGCTCACTTAGGAGGGATTAGGTGCTTTTGGAAGACATCCATTTATAATAAACGAGGGTCCGAAATCTTAAATTTTTATCTTACTGTCCAAATGAGCTGTGGAAAGCTTTATTGCCCTGTTGAGTAAGCATTTCCTCGAGACACGGGGCCTATATTATCCTAATATTCTCCCCAGCGTTACCATAAAAATATGCTCTCTGTCTATGCAGTATCAATAAAGCCACCCTGGAAAGTAAAAAGTGATGGCGGTTCACAGGACTCAAAGCCAAGCATTTCTGTAGCACATTCAGACCTGGCTCTGAAATCTGCACAGTGTAATTAGGCAAGTCTTCTCCTGGACAGTACAGGTGGAACAGGTATCAGGGGTTATTTCCACTCTAATAAATACAAAGTTGCATTTTGGAAGTGCATTCATTGGACAAAAGAACCTTTGCTTAAACTAAACTGTGAGGTGAGACAAATGCTTCTTGTTCTAGTACAAGCAGTCCTTATTTGGACAGATACTAAATGCCTTGTTTAAATACAGTATTGTACTACGAGCTGTTTTGTTTTGTAATCAAAGTTGTGGCCATACCTGCTTATCAATACCTTCAACCACTTTGTCTAGTTACCTATGTGATGTTTTGGCGGTGGTTGGAGGGGATGATGGTGCAGATTGGCAGCCATGGCTACAGAAATATCTTACCGCTGCAGTGCACTGAGTGAATTGACAAATGTAAACAAATTCATGCATCATGGAACCTGTAGTTAAAATTGCAAGACTAAGTTGTGTTTATGGATTAGGCGTTATCTATCTTAGTATCAGATTAAGGATTCTGCATTATGAATCATTTATTTTCTCTTTTACATGTGGTCCATTTAGCAATGGTCATATCACTTCATATGACAGGAAATGTGGGTTACTGTGTTTTAAATTATCTTTCTTCTGCTTGCTTCTCTAAAGCTCCCCAAAAAACAGACAAAATGAGACCAAACATATAAATAATTGAAGACTTAAGTAGACGGGGTTCCAGGACTGTCCCTAATTTGCTGATGTGATGTGATGTGATGTGGATGTGCTCTGGTGCATTTAGTGTCTGGCTGCACCCATAATCTGCTATTAGAAAGACGCTTGGGCTTCTAATCTGGGACTGGAGCCCAAGGGAGTCGCTCGGAGCATCTGCAGCTCTGAGCCAACATCCCACCACTATTGTCTGTGTCTTTGTTTGCGCTCAAATATGCCATCCTAATCCTGCGCATAGTGAGAGAGAGAGAGTGGGCGTGTGTGTGAGGGGGGATTTTTTTTTTTTTTACCCAAAACATCACTCAGTACATGTTTCATTAACTGTGTCCTGCTTTGAAATGCCCCCCAGTGATCAGGCTAACAGTTGTACAGGTTGTGTGTTCTCAAAGCTGCTGTAGTGACTAGTCCACCCAGTAGACTACGGCATTGTTTTTTTTATGGTTGTAAAATGTCCCAAAATCATATGCAGTTTTCTTTTAACTTCTTTTTCTCAAGTTACATTGTTGTCTTGACAATAACTTTTAATTGTTCTTATAATTAATACACCAGTTTAGACGCATCTTCTGTCAACATTGCCCAGTGTCTACATACAGTTTCATTTGGTCTCATATTGAACTCCTGTCTGGCCCACCTATTGCAATGCGGTAACATTTGAGCAGAAGACATATAATTTAATTTATACACCACAGCACAAAGACTTATTTTAGATTTGTTTTAGGCATGTTTTTGGACTGAAAATATGAAAACTGAGGTATTTAAAACAAAAAGTCAGTGGTAAAAATGAATAGGAAATTTATGCCACAGACTTGGACTACTGAGCTCCAAATTTGACTCCTGCTCTAAGAAAAAGTTTTGTAATATGTAACACTTGAATGAAAAAATGATTTAAAAAAAAAAAAACAACCTACTGTACTAGAGCAAAATTTCAGCTATGACCCTAAATATAAACCTGTTTGTAACCTTGGTTGACAAGTTCCCTTGTTCAGACCGTAGCAGATGCACACTCTTTGTATTTGCTGTATACACAGGCCTGAAGGCTGGTGACTGGAGCGTCTGCTGTGCTTTCTAATGCCACACACATTCTCGTCTGGAGCAGAAGGCAAACTGGGGGCATCACCTCACTCATGCATAATGAACACAGCCTACATGTGTGCACAGAGAACTGTAGATATTCTGTGATCCCGGAGCAGGCTCCCGAGGCCCTCCACATATTTACTTCATGACTGGATGCTAGGTCACACAAGCATAGCATTTTTGCCCCCGTTTCTCGCCTGCTTTCATCATAATTGCACAATAGTCATTTTGCAGTGGTCTTATATAACGCAGAGGCCAGCTGCTAACAGGGAGGCGGACCGTTGAGTGTGGAGCATTTTTGTGCAATGACGAGTGCATGTCTAACCATTACTCTGTGCAAAAGTGTTCCTCAATGGGCTGCACAAGGACAACTGTCTTCATTATAGTCTGTTTAGAGTTTGATGTTGTCCAAGCCCTGTCATTTTCGAGTGCTGATTGCCAGACTTAATAATTGGACTTTACTGCTCTCCGTGCTTTCAGCCCACTCATCCTTGGTTTGCAGAATGGCTCTAAAGTGATTTTTGGCTAAAGTCCTAGTAACAGATTCAGCGGTGTTTGCAGTATCTAAATACATACCAAAAATACATATTCAGAATACTCATTTAATTTGGCGGCAGTCAGAACACAGTCATTTTCCTACAATTAAAGAATACAGTGTGGTGTTTGATCATGCAATTTAGACTTCAAACTGTGAGAATAATACACCTCGCTCTTGTGCAGAGTTCATGTGCAATTTTCCATCTTTCATAAGTGATAAATAATCCATCCATCCATTTTCTTCCGCTTATCCGGGGCCGGGTCATGGGAGCAACAGTCTAAGCAGGGACTCCCAGACTTCCTTCACCCCAGACACTTCCTCCAGCTCCTCCGGGGGGACCCCAAGGCGTTCCCAGGGCAGCCGAGCATCCCTCCAGCATGTCCTGGGTCTTCCCCGGAGCCTCTTTCCGGTCGGACATGCCCGGAACACCTCCCGAGGGAGTTGTCCAGGAGGCATCCAGAATAGATGCCCGAGCTACCTCAGCTGGCTCCTCTCGACGTGGAGGAGCAGCGGATCTACTTTGAGCTCCTCCCACCTGACTGAGCTCCTCACTCTATCTCTATCTTGTATCCACGAGCTTGTCCTTTCGGTCATTACCCAAAGCTCATGACCAAAGGTGAGGGTAGGAACGTAGATTGACCGGTAAATCGAGAGCTTTGCTTTTCAGCTCAGCTCCTTCTTCACCACAACGGTCCGATACAGCGACCACATCACTGCCGACGCTGCACCGATCCGCCTGTCAATCTCACGCTCCATCTTCCCCTCACTCGTGAACAAGATCCCGAGATATTTGAATTCCTCCACTTGAGGCAGGGACTCTCCATCCACCCGGAGAGGGTAAGCCAGCTTTTTGCAGTTGAGAACCTTGGCCTCGGATTTAGAGGAGCTGATCTTCATCCTAGCCACTTCACACTCAGCCTCAAACCACCCCAGTGCACGTTGGAGGTCCTGGTCCGATGAAGCCATCAGGACAACATCATCTGCAAACAGCAGAGATGAGATCCTGTGGTCCCCAAACCGGATCTTCTCCAGCCCCTGACTGCACCTAGAAATTCTGTCCATAAATACAATGAACAGAACCGCTGACAAAGGGCAGCCCTGGCGGAGTCCAACATGCACTGGGAAAGGTCTGACTTACTGCCGACAATGCAAACACAGCTCCTGCGCTGGTCATACAGGGAGCGGACAGCCCTTAGCAAAGGTTCCCGGACATCATACTCCCAGAGCACCCACGAGGGACACGATCGAATGCCTTCTCCAGATCCACAAAGCACATGTGGACTGGGTGCGCAAACTCACAATTAGTTAGGTGGATCCTTAGCACTGGATGATATGATGATTCACATTTTAAGCTGATCCCTGTAACAATATGCTATTTTATACTATGGTTATGTGATTCAATGTTTAATGCAGCTCTATGCTCAAACATAAGTGAGTGACAGGTGTTGTTGTATTATGTGGTTGTTGTATTATGGTTTGGGCTTTTAGTCATGTTAGAATGTTGTTACTTCCTCAGAAACATACCCAGAGCTGTGTTTGTTTCATTCACACATCTTTGAGTAACCCTTTATTATTAGTCTGTCTACATCTCCAATGCTCAAAATGCTCTGTACCACCTTGTGATGTCATGTAGTGGTAGTTTTAATGTTAAAAGCTACCTTTTACCTTTTTACCTGGCAATCCCAGGTGGTTTAATGAGGAAGTAACATTATAACAGATCAGAAAATAGCCTAATATGGGCCCTTTAAAGACAGCACAAATTGAAATTGTGATATTGCACACCATGGCACAGCAATACATGACATCAATAGTCTAGTGTTTTAGCCTATATGAATGTACTTTTTTTTTTTTTTTTTTTTTTTTGGTATTGTTCTATAGGCGTGTAACTTCACACTTGCACTGCTGTTGTAAATAAATCGATTTAAAATATTTAATTGAGATTAATCTCATGAATGTCATAGTTAACTCACGATTAATCACACATTTTTATCTCTTGAATCAGCATTTTAATACTCATACAACACAGAAGAGTGGCTAGGCTTGCTTTGTGCAAATGTTTTTTTATTGCAAACCATAACAATTGTCAGTGAGACAACATTTGTTCGATGTTCCACTCTCATGTTCCATTTTCATGAAGTGCTCTGCAACAGTGTGAGTGAAGTGCTTCTCTTCTGTCTTCATAAGAGTCAAAGCGACTGAAGTTCCCACTGTGGGTGAAATAATGTGCTGTGACCCTGAGGTAGTTCTCATTACTGAGGGACGTCCAGTAATCTCCGGTTAGTGCGACTGTGTTTGTCTGCTCGGCTGTGCTCAAGCCGATTGCTTGGGGTTCTGTGGACCACGTGTGCGGCCAGGCTGCGGCTGATGGCGTTGCCGCACGGCGCTGTTTGTTTGCATGTCGTGCAGCGGAGCTGGCACCTTTGGTGGAGAGGATGGGTCCAGCAGCATGGGTTGTCTATTGAGTGGTGGGACCAATGTGGGTCCTGCTGCGGTGCGCGCTCCTCTGTGGGTTTGTGGATGTGGTGGCAGCGCAGGGGAGTGGGGGTGGCTGGGAGAGAGAGGCTGCCGGGGCTTCTGTCGCTGTCCGCGGTCCTTGTCAGGGGTGGGCGCGGATTCGCTGTATGTTTTGGAGCGGACTTTATTTTGTGTTTTCCTCGTGTGGGTGGCATCAGCGCGCGCAGGGCTTGTGTGGTGAAGTCGTGCGTGTGTGTGTGTGCATGGGCGGCCGTCCTCCATCCTTCTCAGTTTCGTACAAATTGTTTTCCTTCTTGTTTACAGTTGGATCCTGTAGTTTTTCTAATGTTACTAGCAGTGGCCAGAGCTTATGAAAAAAATAGTTCACTAAGTCACAAAGAGGGTTAATCTCATGATAAAAAATTAATGGCATTAAAATTGTTTTGCGTTAACACGTTATTAGCGGGATATTTCAGCACTAAAATAAAGGTATGCATAAAGGTATGCAAAAATGACTGACACCACATCTGTTTTTACCAAGAGAAACATTTGGCTTCTCACCCCAACAAAGCGCTTTTCTCTTATGTTCTCTCAAATGTTCGCCGTGCATGTATAGTATGCTTTCAGACTCACATCTCTCCATCTGTCTGCCATTGTGCTAAAAACAAACGCACCTGTTTACGGCACAATTCGTGAACTCGCACCCTGCAATTTGCCACACATCAAAAACCAACGTGAATGTGCTGTCTAACCAGTCGTATGTGTGCTCCAGGTTTAGTGCTATTAATACCAAAATACTAAAATGTTACCTTTTCAACTGAAGGTGCATTTTGAAGTTTAAACTTTCAGAGTTTAAAAGTCTCTGAATGAAAAACTTTGTTGTCAGATTGTCTCTTGTAATCGAGTCGTAATCTCCATAAAAGGAATGTTTTGACTGTGAGGGAAAAGCAGAAAGATTTTAATGATTTGACAGGTACTTACTGAGATGCCACTCATGTTTTTATTGAACACATGTATTATAAATGAGGATAATCACTAGTTATTCTTACATATTGTTCTGACTAAGAAAACTGGACCCCTTAGTGTACTATTCACTTCAATAGACATCTGTTTTAGAGCTTTGTTTTGGTAAAGTATCAGATTTGAATGTAAAATAAACTCATTGAATTATATCTCCTGCTCCCAGGCTAGCCTTCCAATGTCCCTGCTAAAAAAAACATCTGCACAACAGGAACTTAAGACAACAATATGTCTTCTTTTACTTTGCAAGTGTTTAACCACATCTGTTGCTGTAGTGTCCCATCTCCATGACACCCAAACATCTGTCTCCAGGTTGTACTTTCCTGGAGAACAATGTCAGTTGGGGACTGTCATTTCTGAAGAGTCAAGCTATGTAGTCCTTTTATCCAATTAAAATGGATGACAAGGTTTGCAGTGAATGGCAATGAACAGTCCATTGTTCATTTAAGCGAAGGTATTTTTCTTTGATTTAAGATTTGTTAATAATAATCAGCAGTCTTTCTCTAAAAACACCATATTATAAAAACACCAGTCCAGACAAATATGTGTGTTTAACTGACACAAAGTTACCTGAATGGTTTTGACAAAAATGGGTGATTTTCACTTTCCAATTTATGCCTATAAAATTCTTAATCTGTTGCTGGGTTTTCATATGATCACTTATATCTTAAATAACTCAAAGCTGTATGTGTACAAATACCATTGTAGGGGGCTCATTCATCCTCTTGGTCGTCCATTTTGAGAGAAATGCGGTCAACAGTTTACTGACATGCAAGGAAAAGTGACATCCTGAATATGCAGCATATAACCTATATGGATGTTCCCTCCACCAAAATGGGAGGGAAAGAACAAAACGATGTGGATAACACTTGAGATTGATGGTCGATAAGATCTGCTGATTTATTTGGGATGATATGTTGGGCCCATTTTGATTATTTTCCCCAAATTATGTAATTCAAATTTACTACAAACTCACCCACAGCCCTTTTTTACCATAAACCTCTGCGAGAGTGTGGTAGTCATGTTTTGTGCAGCTATCTCTTTGTATTAAAGTATTACTATAAAGCTTTGTGTGTGCTTTTAATGCCAATAGACAATATGCTAAAAAGTCCAAATATCGGCCCAAATACACAACACTACACTAGTGTCTCACTGTTTTTAAATACGTCTTTGCTCTTATGAAACCAAGGTGATCTCCAGGCAGCACATCACATCATTTTCATTCATTTGCAATGCCCAAAGCACTGCCCTTAAAATGTGATACTTTAACATAATTTACCATTACTCGTCTTTCTGATTCTTCTCTTTATTTCCCTTATCTCTTCCCTTGCCCCTCCCCCCAAACCTCCACTAAATCCACTTTGATATCATCTTGTACTCCTCAAGGAAACCCAGGGTCCAGAGTTATGGTGAATTCTGTGGTGATTTAGTCGCTGTCGGAGCCATACATGAGGCTGCTGACCTTGATTGTGATCTTGGTAGGAGATGTTATGTTGCAATATCATATAGGTTTGAGTGTACAAGGGGCACAGGGAGCAAATAAAATCTTATCCCTCATCTTCTGACACGTATTACAGCATGAGTTGTAATAAAATACAGGCTTGCGCTGGGACTGGAAAGAGAAAGGGCTTTCAGAAGAGAGCAGAAATAATATCGCGAGGGAGACTGCTTTGTAATGGTATTTTCTCAGTGAACCGAAGCTTTTCTGGGGCAGACACACTAAGAATGTACTTGTCATATTTGGGGTATAGTAGGAAATTAGATTTTGTCTTGACATATTTTTTTCGAGTGGCATCTATGCACTGACCGCTCAGTGTTTGTGTGATATTAATTGTTAGTATTTATTAAAGGTAAATGGTCACATTTTTATATAGAACTTTACCACCTTTAAGGCACTCAGAGCGCTTTACAACAAGGAATCACTCACCCATTCACACTCAAAATGGCCTATGATCCCAACCTTTGGAAAACACTGTTTTCTGATCTATGTTATAATGTTGTTTCCTCATCACAAACATACAGTATCTGGAGTTGAGTTTTGTTTCATTCACACATGTTTAACAGACAAACCTTGCATATTTAGTTCATCTCTCAAACAGAAAACACACTGTCCAACCTTGCGATGTGGTAATACACAAAGTGCTCTACTGTGTTTTTAAACTCCATACACCTTCACTAGAATCATTTGGATAATTTTAGCCCTGGAATTGCCAAGTTAAAGGTAGCTATTAACATGAAAACTATCACTACATGACATCACAAGGTGAACAGACACTCGGACATGTGTGAATGAGACAAAACTTAGCTCCAGGTATGTTTTTGATGAGGTATCAATGATATATATATATATATATATATATATATATATATATATATATATATATATATATATATATATATATATATATATATATATATATATATATAAAACGGCTTAAAGCTCATAAGAATCAATTTTTGCGTTACCTTTAACAGCAAAAATCTGCTAAATATGCAGCTCAAGCAGGATATTAGTATTTAAGATAAGATAAGATAAGATATACCTTTATTAGTCCCACAGTGGGGAAATTCCAGTGTTGCAACGCACAGTTCAAGAACAGCAGGAAAATGGAACATGCAATAAAACAAGATAATAGATAATGGCTAAAAAAATAATAATTTAGAAGTAGACTTAAAGATAGACTCTAATTTTGTTCCGGTGGAGCAAAAGTATAAAATACAAAATATAAAATATAAAATACAAAAAAAAACAACTATTATGTACAATAAAAGTAACAGTGCAGCATATGAACAGAGTAAATCTCAGTAAAGTGACTTCAGTATATTATGTTATTTACAGTAATGACTATGTTATTTACAGTAATGACTATGTTTATGTACAGACAGGATAAATATCAGTAAAGTGATTTACACTAATTTGCAGTATGTTTGAAGTAAGGATATGGTGAATGAACACTAGATTAATAGTTATTGTTTTTTATTTGCAACCAGTTTGAAACATTCAGAAGATAAATGCTATACTTATAGGCTACAATACACCTGAAAATATTGTTGGTAATAGATACAGTAAATAGACAGATAAATACTTTGTTGAACCCAGGAAATTCAGTTTTCAATATTTCAATACTTCTAAATAAATTTATTAGCTTACATTTTGTTACATTTATAGAAAGCAATCTTAAAGCAGCTGTACCTAATTTTCAAATTGTGAAATGATGAGTTTAGAGGATCAACACCCCCTCATCTCAACTTTTCTTTCATCGGGATGTTGTGTAAAAGAAAAAAAAAATAAAATAAATGCAGACACAACACAAAGTACAATATACTTTATGGGGCAAAGAATGAAATTAACTCTTTTACGCGACAAAAATAAGTTTGGTACCCTATAACTCTACGGTATAACTTTAATATTCAACATAGTTTACAAGACTTCCATTTTCCAAAAGCGTGATAACAAAGCGCTTGCTTGTGCCTTGCTACTAACAAAGAGATAATTAACATAAAACATTGAACAATGTTGTTTGGAGGCATTGTATTTTTGGTAAACCCCTTTAAACATTTACATAGAAATAAAATTAGAATCTAAAATCATAATTTAATGACGCCCATTGGTCGTGATTTTTGAGTGAAATAAAAATACTATTTAGAGAGCTGCTGTTTAGCACAACACTGTGCCATTTCCTTCTACCACACAGACCATTTTTTCCACTCCAAAACTGTTGAAGTGCCCATAAACAAGGCATTGCTCCAGAGAAATGTAAAGGAAAATCAATTGTAATGCAGTAGAAGCTCCGCAGGTCCACGTAAATAAACTTTTAAGTGCGCTGCTTTGACATTAGCCAATATCGTTTTGGCTGAATCAAGAATAGGGAAATCAGTGCGGTGTATAATTGCTGAAGAGACAAGGCAACAAGCTGGTAAATATGATCTTGTTAGTTAATTAGATAGTGCCTGGGAGTGAGCTGTCATGATGAACTGACATATTAAAAGCATATGTTGAAGTATAAGGAGTGTGTTGTGGGTTTTAGCCTGTCTTCCTGTGTTAGCGAAGGAAGTAGACAGATTGGGAAAAGGAAATGTTGTGTTGATGTACGCAGATCCGACAGTAGCAGCTTAGGGACTCAGCCCTGTCCGTCAACTGACAACACACACATACTGCTGCACTGATGCATTATGGGAAGGCAATCTTTACTTGCGTATGTGTTTCAAGAAAGTTTTTTTTTTTTTTTTTTTTTTTGTTAGGGCTCAACTGAACTATCAACTTGACTGAAAAAGGAAATGTTAGAATTGTCTTATCCAGGAAGAGACTTAATATCCTCACCTTATATTGTGATAAATATTTATCCAAGCCACTGAAGGGGTTGTTCCTTGACTTATTGTTGTTGTTTTTTTTTTGTTTTGATTCATGCCAGATTAGGTAAGGTATACTTTATTTGCCCATGAAGAAATTTGTCCTCTGCATTTGACCATAGACTGTATAAAGAAGTGGACTTAGGCCAGTGTGATGTCACCCATAGCATTTTGCTCCAGTCAAATGTAGCTCACGATGCTAGCGGTTATAGAGGTGAATTTGGAGCCATATTAGAAATAGGAATTTATTTATGTACAAAATAGCAGAATAAAAACACCACGATCATGTAGAACGAGTTAATATGGACATTTTAAGACCAAAAGAGTTGATGGAGCCGGAAGAGTCCCCATATTCACTTCCTATTTGGAACATGGCGGCCAGTGGGTTAGCTATGTCCATTTATATATACAGTCTATGCATTTGACCTGTCAGGACCAGTAGAGCCATCTTCAGATCTTGAGGTAGGCAGGGAGAGCCCACCAGAAACAGGGAGTAACATGAACTCAAACCCAGAAAGCCCAGGAGTTGAACCTGGAACCTTCTTGCTGTGAAATGAGAGCACTAGCAGCCACCATACTGCTTGGTTGAAGAGACTGTTTCTCATATAGTTCTATTTTTAAAAGAAGCTGATTTTTTGAGACTAAACTTGGAGCTAAGCCATGAAGTGACATGAGCTTTCTTACTGTTGTGTTTTTCTTATTTTCAGCATGTAGTTTGTATTTTGTGTCTTTAACTTGACCTTGACATCTGCAGTGTTGAGAATGCACCCTGTGGAGGCTCCCATCACGCGTTCCTCTGGCTCCTGTCACTCTGTCACTACTGTACCTGCCTCACCTGCTGCCTGACGCTCTTTGGTTGCTCAGACTGGCTGCATTTCTCTCCCTTTGAAGTGGATTATCTTTGTGCAGGCTTGGCTCAGCAGTGACGAGCAGAAAAGAAGAGAGGGGGAAATTCTATTAAGTTATAAAAGTTTGGGGAAAGTTTTATTTAGAGATGAATAAATTCTTGAGGCACAATTTCCTGTTTTGGTCTAGCCAAGTCCAAAGAAGAAATTTAGGAAGAAGTTTCATATTGCAGTTATTGAAGTTCAATTTTTACAGGTGCATTTGAGTTGGTGAAGATTAGAAATGACACGATAAACCCAGTATATTTAGACAGTGCTGCAGTTTCTAGTAGTTTATAGCTGTATACATTTAATAGTCGGTCGAAGGACTGATATGCTGCTTAGAGGGAGTGAATAGGGTGGGAATCAAAGGTGGAGAATGTGGCTAAAAATTGTGCTCAAATAAAAGTACCATTACTTCAAAATAATATCCCTTAATATCTCCCAGAAATTCCTCCAGTGGGAGCAAAACTGTTTGGGCAAATTGTAAACTTTTGTTTCTAGTAATCCATCCATCCATTTTCATCTGCTTATCCGGGGCTGGGTCGCGGGGGCAACAGTCTAAGCAGGGACTCCCAGACTTCCTTCACCCCGGACACTTTCTCCAGCTCCTACGGGGGGACCCCAAGGCGTTCCCAGGCCAGCCAAGAGACATAGTCCCTCCAGCGTGTCCTGGGTCTTCCCCGGGGCCTCCACCCGGTGGGACATGCCCGGAACACCTCCCGAGGGAGGTGTCCAGGAGGCATCTGGAACAGATGACTGAGCCACCTCAGCTGGCTTCTCTCGACGTGGAGGAGCAGCGGCTCTTCTCTGAGCTGTTTGACTGAACTCCTCACCCTAGCTCTAAGGGAGCACCCAGCCACTCTGCGGAGGAAACTCATTTTGGCCACTTGTATCCACGATCTCACCATAGGTGAGGGTAGGAACGTAGATTGACCGGTAAATCGAGAGCTTTGCCTTTCGACTCAGCTCCCTCTTCACCACAACGGTCCGATACAGCGACCACATCACTGCCGACGCTGCACAGATCCGCCTGTCAATCTCACGCTCCATCCTCCCCTCACCCGTGAACAAGACCTCCACTTAAGGCAGGGACTCTCCACCTGCCCGGAGAGGGCAAGCCGCCTTTTTCCGGTCGAGAACCATGGCCTCGGATTTGGAGGAACTGATCCTCATCCCAGCCGCTTTACACTTGGCTGCAAGCCACCCCAGTGCACGTTGGAGGTCCCGGTCCGATGAAGCCAGGACAACATCATCTGCAAACAGCAGAGATGAGATCCTGTGGTTCCCAAACCGGATCCCCTCAGGCCCCTGACTGCGCCTAGAAATTCTGTCCATAAATAAAATGAACAGAACCGGTGACAAAGGGCAGCCCTGGTGGAGTCCAACATGCACCGGAAACAGGTCCAACTTACTGCCGGCAATGCGAACACAGCTCCTGCTCCAGTCATACAGGGACCAGACAGCCCTTAGCAAAGAGCCCCGGACCCCATACTCCTGGAGCACTTCCCACAAAGCACATGTGGACTGGCTGGGCAAACACCCGATGGAGAGTATAGAGCTGGTCCAGTGTTCCGCGGCCGGGATGAAAACCACACTGCTCCTCCTGAATCTGAGGTTTGACCATCGGTCGGATTCTCCTCTCCAGTACCCTGGAATAGACCTTACCGGGGAGGCTGAGGGGTGTGATTCCCCTGTAGTTGGAACACACTTTCCAGCCCCCTTCTTAAACAGAGGGTCCACCACCCTGGTCTGCCAGTCCAGACATAGTGTCCATGACCGCCACGCAATGTTGCAGAGACATGTCAGCCAACACAGCCCCACAACATCCAGAGACTTAAGATACTCAGGACGGATCTCATCCACCCCTGGAGCCTCGCCACCGAGGGGTGGATGAGTAATATTTTTATTTAAGTAACAGTACTTTTACTTAAATAAAGTTTTGTTTACTCTTCCCACTGTAAGACTATGTATGACAAGAAATGCTTTAATGCATGCTGATTGGCAAAATAGCGCCTTGAAAATCCTCAAGTAGAGTCAATTTTATTTTCTTAATTGGTGATACACGTAGGACTCGGCAGCATTGCATAGTCATTTTAGTCGAAATGGAAAAAAAAAAAAAAAGTCATACTCTCTACCGTGATCTGCAGCTTTGATGTGAAAAAGGTGCGCTGCATATTATGATAAATATTATAGTATTGTTGCATACATTTACCATTGGACAGATAGAGGTTCTTTTTTGCACCTGGACCCAAGAAAATTATTAAGTAGAAATATATGAAAGACATTGTTTGGGTCCCTCCGTTTCCATTCCTGCACATAACACACACACAGTGAAGATTTTTAAAGCCGTGCTGTGAGCAGGAGAAAACCTAGGCCTGGTATAATCATGAGGCTGTGTTCTCTTGTGTGAACACCAAAGGCAATGTGTAGGGATTATTATCATTACAATAGAACACATATATACACTCACGTATAGATAACGCGGATGGCACTGGATGACATATTTACTAGCAGTATCTGGCAACACATGAAGCACGGAGAAGTACAAAAGGGAACTGGCTTCTTGTGTTTATAAAGTTTATAAAGAAATGTGGGTGCCATGTTTGTTTGTTGTTTCGAAATATGCGCCCAAAAGCAGTGTGCACAAAATGTTAGTAAAAAGTGCAAATAATTTGGGTAGAGTCTCGTCAAGGTGATAAACAGAACAAAGCATGCTGGGACGGATTAGCGCACTGAAGGGAAAATGAAATAAAGAGATTAAGAATAAACTGCTGAAAAGAAGTGTGGTAGGAAACAAAAACGGGAGACTAGGCAAAGGAATAGAAGACTTGGGTGTAAGGGATGTGAGAACAGGCAGGTGGGGATGCCGTGCAGGTATGATAATGCAGGGGCCAAAATGGTGGAGGGAAATGAGATTTTAAATGGAAAATGACAAGAAAGGAGACCTCGCCATGTTGGAATAAAGTGAAACAGCAGGGAGGAGGGAGGAACCGATTATACCTGGGGACGGAGGAGATGGGATGAAAAGGCACGGTCACACTGAGAATGAATATACAGGCTGCACACTAGTGTAATGCTTTCTTCTCTGTCTGATACAGTGCTGCAATGGGAGTAGAGCATACAGGAAGTTGTAGATTTGGTATGGTGCAATGCATTGTGGGCATTCAAAAGGGAGACATAGGGCAACACCAAAGCCTTCATAAAGCCTATCTCTGGTTTTCAACTCTGAATGCAAGTTTGAATGAAAGATGGTGCAGCAGCCATCCAAAGCAAAAGGATAAATTCAATTTGTCAACTCTTTATCTTTATTTGAATTCAAATAGGTGTTTTAGTGTCAGAGTAATTTCATTGTAGTTAGCTCCTCCCTTCAGGCAGATATAAGGCAGTGTCCACCGGCGTCTGACCAGAACTGAAGAAGCAGCTTGGATGAGCTGCAAAACGTATTCGACCAAATAAACATTTGTCCAGTTGACACATTAAATTTCTCTTTTTGCCATGGATTCTACCTGGACGACTGAAGGATTTTACACACAGCCATCCAAAGTTATTCCTCACTTTCATAACATATTCCTAGCATCTTAATTATTCACCAGTGTAAGTGCTTTTCACCAAAAAAAAACAAAACAAAAAAAAACAACTTTGAGATGTAAATAGTTGAGCCACATTTGTAGCTTTACTGTACCCTGTGTATATAAATATAAAGAGCATTTGCTATGCAAACTACAATATGAAATATGTTATGGCAATCTCAAGCATAATGTAAGTGAAAATAATTGTTTTCTTTTTCTTTTCTTTTGTTAAAAAACTATTTTTTGTGCAAATTAACATCAAACTGCAGTTTTGCCAGCTTTTGTTCCACTTATGCTCTATATGCAAATAGACCTGCACAGTATTTAACAGGCTGAATGTAGCAGCTGTGGTTCTGGTTGTGTGCCCACCTCCTGCAGACATATAACAGACAGGTGAATTAGTGATTGTAAATTGCCCTTTGGTGTGAATGTGACTGCTATTGGCTGTCTGTCTAAATGTCAGCCCTGTGATTAACTGGGAACTCCCTCAGGTCAAGTGTGTTTTATGTCGCAGGCAAATGGAACATGCTCCGGCCGTGATCCTGAACAAGGAGCAAGAATGAGATGGATTGGAAATATTTATTTTTTACCAATAATTGATCGTTTAAAGGTCTTATATTATGCAAAATGAACTCTTATGAGCTTTTAGTCATGTTACAATGTAATCAAAAACATGCTTGGAGTTGTGTTTTATTTCCTTCACACATGTTTGAGTAAGCCTTTATTTTTAGTCTGTCTACATCTCTAAAGCTCAAAATGCTCTGTAACACCTTGTGATGTCACAAAGCGGTAGTTTTCAAGTTAACAGTTCCTTTTACCTTTTGTTTAGTAGAGATTGGCAATTCCAGGGCTGAAATCATCCAAATGACAGAAAACAGAGTGCTTTCTGTTTGAACGAAGAACTCAACCTAAATATGCAAGATTTGTGTGTTAAACATGTGTGAATGAAACAAAAGACAACTCCAGCTTTGTTTGTGATGAAGAAACAACATTATAACAGAGATCAGAAAATAGCGTAATATGGACCCTTTAAATATCAATTAAAGCTGAACGTTGGGAAAAAGGGAAAAAAAACAACAACAAAAAAAAACATATGTAACTGTGTGCTTTTTCTAACAGATATTGCAATTATGCTAGCCCTTACTTAACTACAAAAATCTCATGCATTTTAATATGTTTGTACTTACTTACTTACTTAATAAGATCCTATGAAGACAAGATTTATTTCTCTGTAGAGGACACTGTGTAACATAACTGCTGCATTTGCAATTTTCTAGTTACGACCATTCAGTTTGTGAGTACAGTTGAATTTACAGTAATACAGCAAACCAGCTGCTTCCTTGTATATGACGATTTGCCTATTGATTTGAGTTTTGTTTTTTTTGCCAGATGCCCTTCCCAGTTCAACTGTCCTCATTACTCACCATAGACTACATTGTCATGACTCCCCTTGCTTGACTTGAGTACATCTATATATTTTAGCAACCTTTTTCACACTTTGAGAAGTGCTTTCACCCAAACATACCGTAGGAGGCAGAACCACACTGCGCCGATCAATTTTGAAGCTGTTTTCAGCAAAGCGCATGGTATATATGAGATCAAAGAAAATCTGCAGGAAATTCAGCCAAGAAAATCCTTTGTCAGGCTAATTTCAATTTAAGAGAAATGTAATTGTTGTGTTAGTGGCTGTGATATTAACCTGTTTTCTCTGTTTTTCTCTTCTTCTCTGGTGCGTTCATCTGCAGGGTGTGGTTCCAGTCAGGCATCAACTTCCTGGCGGTAAAGCCAAGTAACCTGGTGGCGTGGGAGATCAAACAGGAAATGACACCAGGAAGCTCCTCTTTAGCGGTGATCTGTCAGAGGAAAGCCTCCTCCACAGCTGAAAGGTAAGAAACATGGTTTTCTCTTTTATCAGGCTTGAGCTGTTTTTATGTCGTATTAAAGATGGGACACTTTATTAAAATCTCAGTAGAGTGTACTATTAGAAAAAGAACCAAAACTCACAATTAGTCTTAAACTAACTTTATTGATCCACAGGAGAATTTAAATTATATAAAGGTATACATGTGTACAAGTACAAATACAAATATATCAGCTCTACAGCTATATATAAGAAGTTGTAAGGAGAGACAGTGCAAAGATGAAATAGTGATTGACATGACATAAGGGTGAGTTGTTGTGCAGTTGTATGGATTATGGTATATAGTCCTGTATCTCTGGCGGATGATAAGAGACACCCATAAAACAGTCCATGAGAATGAGGCAAGACGAGATTTTAAAATAATGTATAGTGAAATTGTGTGATTTGATTCACAATTTGTATGTATTTATTAATATTTAATATTAATGATTTTATATTTAATATTAATTAATATTTTTGTTGTCAGTGTAGCACAACTTTTTGGAACTATAGCTGCTCAACAGATGCATCTTACCAGCATTAATGCTTTTTGTCTGAGCCAAATCTAAACATGGAGAAAAAAATCTCACTTGATAATTTTCCTCGCTAAATCTTGTGGCACCAGATCTTGTCCTATCCGTACTACATATCACTATAAACTATGCTATTTCATATTCAAATGTATGTAACTAGGAAAAAATCATAGCCAATCATCATCATAAAAAAAAAAAAAAAAAAATCTTTCTTGGATTCTGACTCTCAAACACTGGTAATATCTCATGCCTCTTTGTCAAGACAGGCATATATTTATATATATATATATATATATATATATATATATATATATATATAGTATTTTTAGATGCAATTATTTGAGAAGTAATAAAGAAACGCTGTTGTCTTTGACCAAATGAGCCTGGAAACCAAAAGTTCAGAATAATTTTGCGTGAATCAGCACATAGACTTCTACTGGCAGTTGTTTTATTCCCCTGATTGTAAGCAAAATGGTGGAAATGATGAATGAACTTAACATCACACCATGACACCATGAGTCTACAGTGTTCAATAGATGGATATATAGGATACTTTGTTTTTGGTGTATTGAAGGTACATTGTGTAACTTTTCTGGTGAAGGGTCCACCACCTGCTTTTCTACATGTAGATGTTATTTCTTTGTTAGAAATGTTTCACAGTGTGGCTTTAAACCTTTCTTGCATCACGGAGACCAAACCAGGCCAAGTTACTGGTCAGATCTCTGAGGCCATCCTACTCACAGTCAGAATGACTGTATTTCTAGGTTTTTTTGAGCAATAAAGTCACGTGTGTGTAATATTCAAAACAGAGCACTGACATATCCATAGAAACAAGGTGATGGACCCCTAACTGAAAAGTTACATAATGCACTTTTAACTTTGAATCTTGGTATCACTCTGATCACTGTCACGATAATTACAATATTGTTCAATATATGACAGCTGGAACAATGTATTTTGGTCTTCAGTATTTATCGTGGTACTTTTTCTTTACAGTAGTGGGGAGATTTTAGCACTTTTTTATGTAGTATGGTGAGATTTTAGCTGTAGAGAGTAGAATAAAGAACTGTTTTGGCTAATTATTGCTTTATTCTGACATTTATTTATTGCAGCTCAGGACTTTTAATGATACTGTCTGTTTAAAAATAGGTTTACTGGGACAGTGTGTCAGTGACATAAAATAATATTATCATTTATCGCAATATATCGCTGTAGCAATATATCGTGCTTCAAAATTAGTTATTGTGACAGACCTACGCTCTGGTATAGTCCATAAATGGTTGTAGACCTTGGAAGTGAACAGTGATATTTCAAAGTCAAAAGACATGAGTTCTTATACAAGACTTATTTGAAATTTACACAGAGTAGCTTAGTGCATAATATCTTCCCACATCTTAACGTTTCCCCGTAACCTTCACCCAATCCAAACTTTTTTCCTCCTAAAAACTTTTGTGCGTTGGCTGGGACGATTGCTAATGAGTTGTATAAAAGTTTTATGGCCAGACCCAACTTCAATTAGCAGCACTTAGCTCCAGCTGTTAGCCACCTCTCCTCTTGACTAATGGACAGCATCAATCACAGCTTCAGTACCAATGTGGCACAAATGTAATTTAATGTAATACAACAACGCATTTGGGCTTTTTATAAAAAGAAGAGATGAGATCGATTGTCCTTGCATTGTGCTTATTTGACTGTGTAAAATTGCGCTGTGGTTAAAGAAAGTAAGAGTTCAGTAGATGGATGATAAAAAAAAAGAAGAAGAAAATATTTTACATTTAAGCTTGGATCCAGATCACAGTTATAATCTGGCAATATTTATCTCTGCACCTTAGCAAAAAAAAAAACATTATTCCTGTGATATTTTTTGTGTTTCAATGGATGGAGACCTTAAAGGGACCATATTACGCTATTTTTTTTTTTTTTGTAAGTTTGGTTTCATTCACACGTGTTTAACACACAAACCTTGCATATTTAGGACGAGTTCTTTTCTCAAACTGAAAACACTCTGCTCCACCTTGTGGTGTCATGTGGTAATACGGGACTTGCTCCACTGTGTTTTTAAACTCCATAGACCTTCACTAGAATCATTTGGATAATTTCAACTCTTGAATTGCCAATCTCTGAACTAAATATAAAATGTAGCTGTTAACTTGAAAACTATCACTTCATGATGTCACAAGGTGGAACAAAACATTTGACCTTTGGAGATATAGACAGACTAATAATAAAGTGTTACGCATGTTTGAATGAAACAAACAGGTGTGTTTTGGATGAGGTAACAGCATTATAACATGGCTTAAAGCTCACAAGAGTCATTTTTGTGTAATATAGGACCTTTAACCCTGAACTAGAAAAACTTTGAGTTTTAGTCCAAGTCAAGGCACTTTACCATTTTAAGGCAGACCCATAATGAAGTAGACGTTTTCTACCCCAAATGATTCACGCTATTTCTTTATTATATGTATTTTTGTACATTGGCACACTTGTTCATGTTCACTGATATTCTTAACACTGCATTACCCATTTTTAACATTGCATTACCATTGCAAAAGGAGGAATCTAAATAGTTTGTACATCTAATTTGATCACAAAATGCTGCTTTTCCAATATACACCATGGAAAGGAAAAAAAAAAAAGCTTTACAAGAACAAAATTGTGTATCCTACCTTTAACTTAACTATACCTCCAGGGGTGTGCCATAAGTATTCAATATGACAATTCACACTGCTACAGCTTAAACGTGCTTTGATCTTACATGGATTTGCTATGTACCTCAATAATAACAAAGCAAGAGATGGATTTCAGGACGTGCAGCCGCTAGGGCCTCGAGCAGAGAAGTTATTTTACACAAGCCAGTATCATCCATCAAAACCATGTTGTTGGAGCTAGCCATGTGCAGTAGAATGGAGGTGATCCTGAACAGCTTCCTTTCTTCCATACAAGCTTTACTACTTCTATCTGTATGTGGCATTCTCCCATCTCGCCCGAAGGAAGAACTCATCTAAATGACAGTAAGGTAAATATAGAAATAGCTGCATTCAGAAATCAGATTATGGTATGGGTTTTACATGCAAACTCTTCAAAGTGACACTAAACAAAGAGGTGGCTCAAAGCGGAGATTACAGACCACAACTATTTATGCATGTGGTGCTGTGCTGTGTACTGAAGACACACAACGCTAGGAGAATGTGATAGAGAAAGATTCACTAATGATTCCAGGCTGTAATGTAGAATCTTTGTGGGAGGAAGACTCGCACTATGCACAGTTGCAAGTGTATACAAGGATATACAAGGATCAGGCTTTAAACTGCTCCTGTGTGGGCGGGAGGGCTAATTAAAAGAGCTCATCTGTATTAATCTGTAATGAGCTTGCGCTGGTGGAGATGTGTAGTGACTTCGCTTTTTATGAATGAAAAGGTGGGAGGAATTATTAGCTACGGCAATTAAGCCTGTGACAATGGATTGATGTACCTACTGTATGTCTGCAAAAGAGGGAATTGAAGTAGTGAATTAGAATGTGCATTTATTTAATAGTTCAGTGGATGACTAAAGGACTTTATCTTAGCATAGTAGCTTAACAATATGATCACCTCCCTTATCATACACCAGTCATTTAGGGTTTGTTTGGGTTTTGTATTTATTCTGTATGAAGGTCCTGTATGTTGAACCATAAGTGAAGAACATTTATCAGAATACCATTGTTGGATAGTAGTTAGTTACCACTACTGTTACACATTGTCCTTGTGTGTAAATAGTCCATATGGTTTAATGTAAAATGTCTGAAGAATGCAAAAGAAAGCTCATTATGTTACAGATGCTCTATGTAAATTTTTGATTGGGGTCCGTCATCTTCTTGTTTCTATGGATATATCATTACTTTGCCAGGAATGTTCCACTGCATGACATTAAATTGCTCTACCTTACATTTACTGTTACTCTCTGTTATTATATTATATTGTGATGAGTGAGCTATTGTATCCAAATAATTTCCCTTGTGGATCAATAAAGTTTGTCTAAGTCTAAGTTATGGGTTAGGGTTAGGTGCTGTAGGTGGTTTTATAGCTCAAAAATACCCAGAAAAACAGGCATTCTAACTGTGAGTGGGATTGCCTATCTGACCTGTAACTTGGTCTGGAGAGGCTTAATGCCATACTGTGAAACATTCCAGGCAAAGCAATAACATCTCCGTGGAGAGAAGCATTTGACGGATCCTCCACCAGAAAAGTTACACAATGCACCTTTAAATTAGAAGATGGGACTGAGATAAATAACTTTTCTTCTTCCCACTCCTTTTTGGGCAAAAGTAAAAATAACCGTGCATATTAGTTGCATGTTTTCTGTTGTTTCTGTTAATACAGCATGAACATAATGAACATCCCTCCCCCACCCCACTGACTACAATGGACATTGCGGCCAAGCCCACCTCAGACCCCTCCTCCTCCCCCACTGCCCTCACACTCTCCAAGCAGGATGTGACTAAGACATTTAAAAGGCAAAACCCACGGAAAGCCCCAGGTCCGGACGGTGTCTCTCCTTCCACCCTGAGACACTGCGCTGAAGAACTGGCTCCTGTCTTCACGGACATCTTTAACATCTCCCTGGAGTTATGCCATGTCCCAGCCTGCTTCAAGCTGTCCACCATTGTTCCCGTCCCCAAGAAGCCCAGGATCACCGGACTTAACGACTACAGGCCTGTGGCGCTGACGTCTGTAGTCATGAAGTCATTTGAGCGCCTGGTTCTGCCTCACCTCAAGTCCTTCACCTCCCCCCTCCTGGACCCTCTGCAGTTCGCCTACAGAGCCAATCGGTCTGTAGACGACGCCATCAACCTGGCCCTCCACTTCATCCTTCAGCATCTGGACTCCCCGGGAACCTACGCCAGGATCCTGTTTGTGGACTTCAGCTCTGCATTCAACACCATCCTCCCTGCTCTGCTCCAGGACAAGCTCGCCCAGCTCAACGTACCTGACTCCACCTGCAGGTGGATCACTGACTTCCTGACGGACCGGAGGCAGTGCATGCGGCTGGGGAAGAATGTCTCGGACATTCGGACTATAAGCACAGGATCTCCACAGGGCTGTGTACTTTCTCCCCTGCTCTTCTCCCTGTACACCAACTGCTGCACCTCCAGCCACGACTCCGTGAAACTGGTTAAGTTTGCGGATGACACCACCCTCATCGGGCTCATCTCGGACAGCGATGAGTCTGCCTACAGGAGGGAGGTGGACCGGCTGGTGTCCTGGTGCAGTAGCAACAACCTGGAGCTCAACGCCCAGAAGACAGTGGAGATGATCGTGGACTTCAGGAAAGTCACAGCCCCCCTGCCTCTCCTCACCCTGACAGACTCCTCCATCACCACTGTGGACTCCTTCCGCTTCCTGGGCACCTGCATCACCCACGACCTCAAGTGGGAGCCGACCATCAGCTCCCTCATCAAGAAAGCCCAGCAGAGGATGTACTTCCTGCGGCAGCTGAGGAAAGCCAAGCTGCCTGCCCAGATGATGGTGCAGTTTTACACGGCCATCATTGAGTCCATCCTCACCTCCTCCATCACTGTGTGGTACGCTGGGGCCACTGCCAGGGACAGACAGAGACTGCAGCGCATTGTGCGCTCTGCTGAGAAGGTGATCGGCTGTAGCCTTCCATCTCTCCAGGACCTGTACGTCTCCAGGACTCGGGGGCGTGCAGGCCGGATAGCAGCTGACCCCTCTCACCCTGGACATGGACTATTCCAGCCACTTCCCTCTGGCAGAAGGCTACGGTCCATACGGACCAGAACCTCTCGCCATAAGAACAGTTTCTTCCCCTCTGCCGTTGGACTCATAAACACTTTATGAACACTTATAACACCTGTACTAAGGACACTTTATAATACCAGTCACTTTAAATAAGTCATGTCACGTCACTTGCTCTTTGCACTGTCGGTTTGCACTGTTGTTCTGATGCTCTGTATATACTTGAATATTTTTATTTTTATTATATATCTTAATCTTTTTGCATGCTCTTACTTTATTCAAATAGTGATACTTTATTATCATTATTATTATTATTATCCTTTATAACTGTGATCTCTACTTGTATTATTATTATTATTATTATTATTATTATTCAGTGTTCTATGTTGCACCTTATCACCAAAGCAAGTTCCTAGTCTGTGAATTGTGTTCACTGACAATGGCAATAAAAGCTTTTCTGATTCTGATTCTGATTCTGATCAGTGCGGTTGTTTCTGTTGATACAACCGCACTTGTGTCAATATGAATGTCATTATGTTCCATTGTAAAAGGACATAGAATGTTAAAATAAATACATTAAAACATGAACTGTTAGCCCCGCCTACCTAGTTCCTTCTGTCACTCTCTTGTTTAACTATGACAGAAACAATAGTCTGAGAAAGTCACAGGCAGTTGTTTCCACATGGTTCTCATTTAACAGTGTGTCTGATTGGATAAAAATGTCTCTGTAGGTTTTTCTTTGTTTGCTTCTGACTATTATTCAGTCTTTTTTTTTCTTTCCTCACAAATAACTCATTTTGCAATTTACTGTAAAAATTCAAGAAAGGTGAAAAAAAAAAAAAATCACAAAGGAAACACTATTATCAATAATCAGAGTGTTTTTGAGCTACACACCTGGAAACTGAGTGATGAATGTTACCATGTTTTTTTTCCTTTTATTCTTCAAAAAATTACTTTATTTATTTATTTTTTTTTTTTTTTTTAAGTCAAAAGCAGTTATTTAAAACATTTTGAATTGTCATATATTACTCAAGTAAATATAGACGATAAACAATATTATTTGAACCAAACCAAAAAGCAGATTTACTACCAAAATCTGTAAAATATTCCCACTAATACAAAGAAAAGGTGCAAACAATAAATATTGACCTGTTAAACTATAGTTCCAGCTATCATATACTGCACAATAAGTCGATATAGACATTGTAGTGTAAGGCCGAATTAATAAAGTAAAGTTTAAATGGGTTCTCAAAATGCATTTACTTTTTTACCCTATGCATGACTAGAGTAGGAAGAGTAGGAGTCTAATCTAATATTAGAAAAGTGTGTCAAGTGTAGGTGCTAATGAGAGCTCGCCAGTAGGTTTCCCATGTGAATACTGTGCAGCTTTATTGGTGTACATAGATTCAGTTTGTCATACATGTGCTGTTCTGTTTAGGTGCTATAATAACAACTATAATGAGTGTAATTACTGCTGCAACATCACAATTCCCTCTAGGCCCTGTTCATTATGTGCACACAAGTTGGGTCACAGCTCTGTTATTTGTTTCTATATTGATTCAGATTGCAGAGAAATTATTCATTATTTGTGTATTTCTGACTGTCTGAGCATGGTGCTATCATTTAGCTATAATTACACAGGCCCGTTATACTGTGTTATTGACACTGTGAGCAGTTCTGCTTCAATGCCTCCAAACCACAGCTCAGAAAAATCAAGTATAATGAGAAGCTTTGAATAACCAACCACTCCACAGACACATTCACTTTCATTTGTGGATTTTTTAAACTATTTTTTCGATTTAGTTATGTGTCCCTGTCCTGATCATTATATCACTTCAATATCCCTCTAAAAATGAAAATCTCCCAGTTTGTTTTTTATAGATGCTTTTGTCTGGCCTTAAGTAAATTGGACTTCATGTGGTGCTGTCAGGGTTGGTCAGTTTCTACATTCATTGCGTCGTTCTTTCCATTAAATGTAAAGCAGTAGCGTAAAGTAGAGATGGAAGGCTCAAGTCTGTGTTGATTATAATGACATGTTTTCAAGCCTCAAAGATCTCGACTTTGACTTGCCACATTTGGTCAGATTTAATCAGATTCAGATGTGATTCTAGTCCAGTTTGTTGAAGCCAGAGGGATCAGTGCTAACATCAGAAGAACAGTGATTTGAGATATGTTAGGTCGAATAGCGAAGAATAGAAAATAATAGAAATTTGGCTTGCTCATAAATATGCAAACAGCAATCCACAAAGTCTCCAGTTTAACATATTAAGTATTCATGAATTAGATTAAGTTAAAAGTTTCAGTTCATTCCACAACACAGAAGTTTGCAGTAGGGTTATAGGCATGTAGTTGTTTAGTCGATTAATCAGTTGGCTCAGCAAGGAGATGGCCTGGAGTTTTCGGACTTAATATTTCCCTTTGCATATGAAGACTGTTTACTATGGATACTTCTCTTTTCTTCTAGGTGAAATTTTTGTCAGATCAAATTCTGCATTTTGAGAGCTCACACCACATCCTCTTTGACCTAACACCTCAGATCAGCTTGGATGGTGTAAAGTATGAAAGAATACCTGTAGTTTTTTCATTTTTTTGTCCCTTGGCACAATGGAGCATCATTCCAGATAGAAGTAGCAGATTCAAGGTGAAAATGTAATGCAAAAACAGGACCAAGAATAAAAACATATGTTATATTGTTGTATAAAAGTATATACCTTGTAGTGGATGCTTAACATTCTCACTCAAAATGTGCATACCTTTTAATGTGAAAACTGAGGGAAAGTGTGGCCAGATGTAAAACTAATCTGTTTTCCATCATATTTATTATTATCTAGATGCGCAAATACCTTTACGCTATTTTCTGATCTGTGTTATAACAAACATATCTTATTCTTTTTTCACAAACATACATTGTTGTTTTTTTTGTCTCATGTTTTAATTTGCCACACGTTTAACACACAAATCCTGCGTATTTAGGAGGAGTTCTTTCCTGTGGTAATACAGGAAGTGTTTGTTAAACTCCATACACTTTCACTAGAATCGTTTGGATGATTTTAGCCCTGGAATTGCCTATTTAACAAAAGGTACAAGATAGCTGTTAACTACCACTATATAACATCACAAGGTGGAACAGAGCATTTCGAGCTTTGGAGATGTAGACAGACTAATAATAAAGGATTATTCAAATATGTGTGAATGAAACAAAACACAACTCCAGGTACGTTTTTGAGGAGTAACAACATTATTACATGTCTAAAAGCTCACAGGAGTCAATTTTACGTAATATATAGGCTTTTTAAACTTAAAAAGTGATGACTTCAGGCAATGTTTTAACATAACCAACATAACCACGATATTGGGTCACATTAAGGACACAGGCCATAATTTGTGACTATGGCTGCATGAAAGGGAGCAGTGCTGTTTTGGTTGCATGATTAGATGCATAGACGAAGTGCTAATGGGCCTGGTCAATAGCAGAACTGGGGTAATGCTCGACCACGATCCATACAGGAACATGGCATTTATCGAGCGGACAGAGGTGTAATGTAATGTGTTTGGGAAAGTGCATACAACACAACGGTCGTCAATAAACTGATCGGGTTAGGCAGCCCGCGGAGCTCTGTTGCTGTTTTGTGTTCCCCGCAGTGTTCAGAATTATAATCTTTACAGCACAAAAACACAGCACAGATCTGCATTTAGGACCACTGCTGCTTCCAACTGGATATCTTTGAGCTTTCTGTGTTGGGATTTTGGCCTGCATCAAAGCAAACAAACAGAATGTACAATGCAGATTTATGAAGAAAACATATATTTTGTGCACTTAGAATTATAAGGTTCTATCTGATGTTTTTGTTGAAACTGAGGTATTCATATATTCTTGTTCTTGAATACCATCTGTGCAGTTTTGTCAAGATTTTGTAAGGTTTGGCAATATCTTTCAAAACCGAAAGATTATGAGCAAAAACCCATTTCCCAATTCCATTGTGCTCTATGAGTGGGCAGAACTTTAAACTTCAATATCTGAAAACGAGAACGCAGTCAGAAACTTTAAACTTTAGAAACTTTCATTCTATAAAGGGCATGATTTTGCAGGAGAGACCTTGGTTTGGAATTGTATATAAATGTGCTCCAAACAGGAAACGTTGTAGGTGAAATTCTTTATAGACTCAGTAATATTTTAAAATATTTTTCAAGTGTCAATAAAGTGTGACAAAAATGTGTACACAATACCTTTATGCCCAGATTAGCCCTGTGCACTGACACCTGTCTAAACAAGCAGGTAAGATAACTCTCACAATTACTTATTCATTAACCTATTCAAAGTTTCATAAATATTATATTCAGTTGTCACAAGTTATTTGCGTTTGTTATGTGACTGACAACACATACGCTATATTGCCTAAAGTATTCACTCTCCAATCACTCCCATGGCCACAGGTGTATAAAATCAAGCATCTCGGCCTGCAGATTGTTTCTACAAACATTTGTGAAAGAATGGGTCGTTCTCAGGAGCTCAGTGAATTCCAGCATGGTACTATGATAGGATGCCACCTGTGTAACAAGTCCAGTCGTGAAGTTTCCTAGCTCATAAATATTTCACAATCTACTGTCAGTGGTATTACAACAAACTGGAAGCAATTGGGAACGACAGCAACTCAGCCACGAAGTGGTAGGCCACAGGTCAGCGGATGCTGAGACGCATAGTGTGCAGAGGTCACCAACTTTCTGCAGAGTCAATCGCTACAGACCTCCAAACTTCATGTGGACAGTGCATAGAGAGCTTCATGGAATGGGTTTCCATGGCCGAGCAGCTGCATCCAAGCCATACATCACCAAGTGCAATAAAAAGTGTTGGATGCAGTGGTGTAAAGCGCTGCCACTGGACTCTAGAGCAGTGGAGACACGTTCTCTGGAGTGATGAATAGTGCTTCTCCATCTGGCAATCTGATGGGTTTGGCAGTTGCCAGGAGAACGGTACTTGTCTGAGTGCATTGTGCCAAGTGTAAAGTTTGGTGAAGGTTGGATTATGGGGTGGGATTGTTTTTCAGGAGCTGGGCTTGGCCCCTTAGTTCCAGTGAAAGGAACTCTGAATGCTTCAGTATACCCAGATTTTTTGGACAATTCCATGCTCCCAACTTTGTGGGAACAGTTTGGAGATGGCCTCTTTCTCTGTGCACCAGTGCCCAAAGCAAGGTCCATAAAGACATGGATGAGATTGAGTTGAGATTGAGTTTGGTGTGGATGAACTTGACTGGCCTGCACAGAGCCAGACCTCAACCTGATAGAACACCTTTGGGATGAATTAGAGCGGAGACTGAGAGCCAGGCCTTCTCATCCAACATCAGTGTGTGACCTCACAAATGGTGGACAGCCTACCCAGAAGAGTTGAAGCTGTTATAGCTGCAAACGGTGGACTGATGTCATATTAAACCCTATGGATTAAGATTGGGATGTCACTTAAATTCATATTTGAGTTAAGGCAGGTGAGCGAATACTTGTGGCAGTATAGTATAATTAAATATTCTAGTCATTGAAGCAATCTTAACAAAATAGTGGATTTATTTGAATTTATGGTACAAAAAAAACTCAATATGATATAAGGAATTATTGTTCAATAATTTGAAAAAAAACAAACAAAAAACAGATATCTCTTTTTTCGAAAAGGTGTCACTTTGTTTTTATAATATCTTACACACATTCTTAATGACAGCATTGTTGAGGTGATTTATTCAAGAAGGGATAGATTTTTATTGTACAAAATAGGCTTTTGAAAACATAAACAAGATTACCTTACAACATTAGTAGCACAGTGGTGAAGTGACACAAAACAGTGGGTGGGAGAAGGGGGTGATTTGAACTGTGTGCTTGATCGCACACTAGCATCGATGGGTGGGGGGGGGGGGGGTAGTATTCCTTACCAAGTGAAATCCACAGAGGGCTGAAGGGGGCTGGGGTTAAGTGTTGTGTGGTTTGTATCTTTAAGTAAGTGAAGAGAAAAGCCTTTGTGTGGATCCTGGCACTCTCACTCATACAGACCAGGCATAGTCACTGGGCCAAGACATCTACAATGTTCTCTGGCAAACGTGTGGATTAGAAGACAGCAAAAAGGGACAAATAAGGAGCGAGGGATGACTGCCAAAAACAACAAACGGAAAAACCAAAGATGCAGCGGTTTGTAGTAGTGCGGAAAATACTGCAAGGAATTCAAGAGTTACAGAGAGCGCAGTGGGCCAACCAGATTCCAGTTTTTGAAGTCTCCAGGAAGAATGTAAAGCAACATTACTTCTCACAGTTACATAGAAAGAGTGTTTGCCATTGGAAGTGTGTCATATTTGTTTTTGTTTGTTTTTTGCATGTTTGATTTGTGTGCATAATGGGATTGAAGGAATGGATTGGAAAGAGTTTTGTATTGTGTATAAGTTGTACATAGAGACAAATAGGCTGGCACAGATTATTAAATATTTTTGGAAGTTTAAGGTGAACCATATTGCAGCAAAACAAATTGACACGCATGACTTTGTTCACATGATTGCATTTGTGTGAAATTATAATTATTTTTAGCAACAGATTAGGTATGGATTGAGTATTACAACTTTTACCTAAGTGCCATCTGTTCCACTGTCTAGAAATAGCTCTGGTTATATTAGAATGCTTAAAAGCATTCTTTCTTTCTTCCTTTCATTCTTTTGTTCTTTCTACCTTTCTTTCTTTCTTTCTTTCTTTCTACCAAACATAGCAATACCACATTAACTTAAAGCACAGTTAACTTATTAGAGAAGAGCTCCAACTGTGGTGTGCTATTTATCCTACAAATACAGTCCCCTCCAAAAGTATCGGAACAGCAAGGCAAATTCCCTTATTTTTGTTGTTCACTGAAGACATTTGGGCTGAAGATCAAAAGAAGAGTATGTATATTCAGAATGTCAGCTTTAATTTCCTGGTATTTACATTTAGATGTGTTAAGCCACTTAGGATATATCACCGTTTGTATTACACCACAGCATTTTTAGGTGAGCAAAAGTAAAGGAACAAAAAATCTTAAAGTAAATAAAATGTAATATTTGGTGGCAAAACCCTTGCTTGCAATAACTGCCCAAGCCTGCGACACATCGACACAACTGTTGCACTCTTCATTTGTGATGCTATTCCAGGCTTTTACCACAGCTTTCTTCAGTTCTTGTCTGTTTCTCCTTCAGGAGGTGAAATACATGTTATATTGGGTTAAGGTCAGGTGACTGACTTGGCCAGTCTAAAACCTTCCACTTTTTTCCCCTGATGAAGTCCTTTCTTTTGTTGGCAGTGTGCTTAGGGTCATTGTCCTCCTGCATGATAAAATTCCTCCCAATTAGTTTGGATGCATTTCTCCGTACATTGGCAGACAAAATATTTCTGTACACATCTGAATTCATTCTGCTGCTACCATCATCAGTTACATCATCAATAAAAATTAATGAGCCTGTTCTAGAAGCAGCCATGCTGTCATGTAGTTGCCCAAGCCATGACATTACCTCCTCCATGCTTCACAGATGAGCTTGTATGCTTCGGATCATGAGCAGTTCCCTTCTTCTTCCACACTTTGGCCTTTCCATCACTTTGGTAGAGATTAATCGTGGTCTCATTAGTCTATAGGATTGTGTTCCAGACCTTGTGCGGCCCATCTCTGTACTTCTTTGCAAATTCCAATCTGGCCTTCCGATTCGTACTGCTGATAAGTGGTTTGCATCTTGTGGTATGGCCTCTATACTTCTGCTCTCGGAGTCTTCTTCGAACAGTGGATTGTGATACCTCCACCCCTGCACTGTGGAGGTCGTTGGTGATTTGACTTACTGTTGTTTTGGGGTTTTTCTTCACAATTTGCACAATATTTCTGTCATCAACTACTGTTGTTTTCCTTGGCCGACCTGTTCGACGTCTATTACTCAGAACACCAGTAGTTTCTTTCTTTTACAGGACATTGATTTTCCTTATTTTCTCAGTTTCAAAATGGCTTGCTTTTCTCCCATAGACAGCTCTTTGGTCTTCATTTTGGTTTATGCTCTTTAACAAGAAATGCAGTCTTGCAGCCAAGAAGTAGACTAGTCCTGCAGAGCTATTTAATGCTTGAACAACCAACCTTAAAGGCAACACCTGATCAATGAGAAACACCTGTCAGTCACATGTTCCAATAGTTTTGCTCACTTGAAAAATGGGTGGGTTTAAACAAAAGTTGGTATGTCCTGAGTTATTTAACACATCTAGATGTAAATACCAGGGAATAAAAGCTGACATTCTGACCTCTTGTCTCATACTCATCTTTTGATCTTGAACCCAAATGTCTTCAGTGAACAACAAAAATAAGAGAATTTGCCTTGCTGTTCCAATACTTTTGGAGGGGACTGTAACTACTGAACAGCTTTGTATGAATACATATTCAAACATTATGGAACGTTGTAGGTCAAAATCAGCCTGTAGTCATATTACATCCAGTTTAAGGCCCAACCAGGATATCGGCTGAACCGTTATCAATTAGCCAATCCAGCTAATTTTTCAGTAACGGTGCTAATATTCGATGCCAGTATAGGTATCACTGCATCCATAAAAATAATTGCTTCAATTAAATAAAAAATGCACACATCTTAAACTGTGTTAACAGTTCACCAACAACAATATTATAATACTCTTTGGTAAATTCAGTTTGCTGTATTCCTCTGAAGCACATTCCCTGTGCACATAAAGTAGTTGGAATACACTTATCAAACCGTAAACAGGCAAACCTATTGGATTCTGTGTAACTTTCAACTCTGATCCATCAGCTTATCCCCTTGGTGCTTGACCATTTTCCCCTTCCAGAGTTCATACCATCATCCAATTAGTTTAACCAACCATCTCCCACTATTTACACCATCCCGGGGAGCAGAAGCCATAAATCTGCCGCAAAAAGTGGGCCTCCATGAACAATCTATATGTAACTCTCCAGGTTAGGGGACATTATTTGACTGGAGAGGAGTTGTCAATTACCGCAGAATGGACAGTTGGGATGTGGCAGGACTGTGTTGGATAAGGGAAGCATTTTGGTTCATTATATATGTTGCTTTGCTCTTTGGCGAAGCTCTCGATCACAGCTACAGCGGTGACCCGCCTGGCTAATTAGGCCTGGGATATGGATGGTTCTTTATGGCTACAGTCTGGTGTAGCATCATTCTGTCACTCAGCCAAACGACCCCGGCCACCTGAACATACTCAATCACGCGCTCTCATATGCAAATATACAGGCAGCTACAAGGAGTTAACTGCACGGGGGATCACAAGTACAGGGAATATACGGTAAGACCTCTGAAGTGATTATTGTCCTCAGTTACATAGGGGGAGTAAAGTTAAACATCATTTGGATAATTATGTGAAACATGCATGCTATAAAAAGGGGTTGGTGATAGGACTTAAAATAAACTTTATTATATAATAAATATGCATATATTATTCCACTATTCAGATGATTTATTTGCAATCTATCAGAAGGTCCATGGTTACATTTTCATATAGCACTTTTCCACCTTCAAGGCACTAAAAGCGCTTTACATCAAGAAAGCACTAACCCATTCATACACTAGGGGGAAGGTGGGTTAAATTTCTTGTCCACAGAATCAACAACAGCATTCATCTCTGGGAGCTGGAATCACACTGCCAACATGTGGGCCAGTGTATATGACTGTGCTACCTTTGTTTATGTCAAGAGTGGGATTTGAACTGCAGACCTCTGGATCAGTGGACAAACACTCTACCAACTGAGCTACTGACAGGAATTTCAGGTTATACCCAACAAATGCGGTATTTTTCTAATCTCTTACCTCTCCACCTTCTTGAACTCTGACTTATGTAGTGTATGCAACTTTGGCATTTTACAAGCAACTCCTTTTCTACAAATTCCCCTGTAGTATTTTGCTGTATTGTCCCGTAGTCATATTTGTCGTATATGCTGGTTTTAACCCTTACTCAATGGTCGTTTCAACCAGGTAGGCAAAGTATTTATGCCTTTCAACAGGAGGGTCTCTGGTTTGATTCCCCAGCCACATTTGTACTTGTGCACTTGATTTACGTTCACCCGCTGCATCAAAGATGGGTTAAGTTTTTCTCTTTTCAATGTCACAGCAAATCATGTACATAATCAGTTTGGCAATTTGTCTGGTTACCACCCTTAATGGTTTCTGTATGGAGCTTTGGTCCTGTGAGAATAATATAATAATAAAATATCTTCATCTTGGAGTCACCCTGTGTATTGCAAAGCCAAACGCAACCAATTTCATCCCAAGCACTATATAGATGATCCTCCTCATACTGTATATTCTCCCCAATGTTTTTGTAGGCCATTCTTTAAATAACCTCCCAATCCCTTCGGTTTATTCCCGTCGCTCTAATACCCATCCTTCGCATGCTCTCCTCTTCCTCTTCACTCCCGCTCTCTCGCTGTCTCTCTTTCTCTCTCTCTTCTCCTCCTCCTCTTCCCTCGCTCTCTCTCTCCCCCTCCTCTCATACTCCCTGCCCCTGCCTGGTCCCGTTGGGGTATCCCTTAGCTGGATGTGTGGCTAATTAAGGCGACCTACGTAGACCCGCCATGTTGAAGTCCCTGTCCGCAGAGATATGAAGCGATCGGTGCTAACTCTCTCCCTTCTGCGCTGTTTGTGTGTTTGTGTTAACCTGGAGGTGTCACAGATATCCCAGACCCTTTTGCGTATCTTTTATATTTTTTTTTCCACTTTGCTCACTTATTCCCACTTCTGGAGGCCTGTGTGTCCTCAACTTGTCCTTATTCTGTGCTATCTGTCTTATCCCCAAGGTCACGTTTAGTTCTTTTCTTCCATTTTCTGTCATTGTGCAGGTGATGGGGAACTCGAGAGCTCCCATTGCTATTGTTTAATTCATTCTTTTCAACCTGTATATCAAAAAAGCCAGGCTTGTGTCCTTGACTTGAGAGAGCTTGAACAGGCGTCAGCAAAGGAGCAGCGCAAACAGAGGTGAGCCCTATCTCCCAAGAGGGGGCTAAATGCATGTTTGTTACAATATAGGATGCTTCTCTGCTATGAAGACCGTGGAATCAATTTGATACTTGGCTTATAAAACAGTGCACCTCTCTTATGACAGATACTGACAGAGATTTGATGGGAGTAACTTTGGTACTTACTCTGCTAGCCATGGGAAGGACAAAAGCAACTAAGAACCAGAAGTGGGTAGAATCCCTCAGTCGTCCAGGTAGAATCCATAGCAAAAGGAGAAATTTAATTTGTCAACTGGACAGAGTTTATTTGGTCGAATACGTTTCGCAGCTCATCCACGCTGCTTCCTCAGTTCTGGTCAGGTGCTGGCGGACACTGTTTTATATCTGCTTGAAGGGAGGAAGCCCACACACACCGACCAATATCTGCTTTTTGATTCACACCACCCACTGCAGCACAAACTTGGAGTCATTCGGACATTACAACACAGGGCCCAAGTGGTTCCTACAAGCGCAGAGGGAAAGGAGAAAGAAGAACAACATGTGCAGAAAGCCCTCTCCGTTTGTGGATATCCTAAATGAGCTTTCAATAAAACGAAGAGAGCCAAGAAACAGGACAACAGAGAACCAGAGCCCAGGAGAAGGGTTGTAACTATTCCTTACCTGGCTGGCGTTTCTGAAAAACTACAGAGGATCTTCAGACAACATGAAATCCCAGTCTATTTCAAACCCACAAACACTTTAAGACAAAAACTGGTCCATCCTAAGGACAAAACACCGAGCCACAAACAAAGCAATGTGGTCTACTCCATTCAGTGTAGTGAAGACTGCAGTGAGCGCTACATTGGAGAAACAAAACAGCCACTTCACAAAAGGATGTATCAACACAGACGGGAAAACCAGGGTGGGCCGCAATCTGCCGTACATGTCCACCTAAAAGCCACGGGCCACTCCTTTGAGGACATTGAGGTCCAGATCCTGGCCAGAGAAAAGAACTGGTTTGAGAGGGGAGTTAAAGAGGCTATTTTTGTCAAGAAAGAGAATCCTTCCTTGAACAGAAATGGAGGTCTCAGACATCATTTGTCTCCCATCTCTATCCTCAAACCTAAATCAAAACAAACAGAGAAAACAATGGGACTAGCCAGGACATGTCCAGAGGTGTGAAAACACCCATCATGGGCCTGAATGGATATGCTAACTACTCCCCCACTCCCACTCCATATTGAATAGACTCACTTGACTAACAGAAACTGTAAATAAATATGTGTTGTCTCAGAGTAATTTTCATTGTAATTAAGCTCCTCCCTTCAAGCAGATATAAAGCAGTGTCCGCCAGCACCTGACCAGAACTGAGGAAGCAGCTTGGATGAGCTGCGAAACGTATTCGACCAAATAAACTCTGTCCAGTTGACAAATAAAATTTCTCCTTTTGCTAAGAACCAGAAGGAAAAGCAGATTGTTAGGTTAATCATGATTATTCAGGTCATAATAAACAATAAGCTAGGGCTTGGAATCAAAGGGTCCCTCACAATTATATACGATACACGATACTTAGCTTACGATATGATATTGTCACTATAAGCAATACATGCGATAACTGATATATTGCACATGATACTCTGATATATTGCTGTTTTTTAAAAACCAAACACATTTTAGTTACAATATTTCTTCTGTTAAACCACTACTTGCAAAGTTAATATGAAATACATCTATTTTAATCATCAATATGTTTGTAGAGCAGTCACAAAAAGAATGGCTAAAAGATACAAAAAAAAATTATCTTGGGAATATATCGATACAGCAGCTCATGATAACAATACTGCATCACAAAATTTTGTATCACAATATATCGAGATTCTGATATTTTGGCACACTACTAATATAAACATTAGAATGACAAAACCTACAATTTTACAAGAAGAAACATTAATTTAAATTTATAGTGTAAATTAGTTTGATCCATAAAGCTAAATAAAATCTGGGGGAATGATGATTTACGGGACAATGTGAATGAAATAAGTATTTTGCTGTGGTTTGGTCCTAGTGTCAATAAGACATGATGTTAGACCAGTAGAGACAAAATGATCTAGGTTGTGGCTTTTGCACATCACTGCTGTCAGTCAGACAAAATAATGGGTTGGATTTCAGTTTTAATAACTAACCAGGCCCCCAAAACCACATATTTAAAGGTCCTTTTATTACGCAAAACTGACCTTTTTGAGCTTTAAGCCATGTTATATTGTTGTTACCTCATCAAAAACATACTTGGCATTTTGTTTTGTTTCATTCACACATGTTTGAGTAACTCTTTATTATAAGTTTGTCTACATGTCCAGAGCTCAAAATGCTCTGTTCCACACTGTGATGTCATGAAGCGATTTTTTTTTCAAGTTAACAACTACCTTCAGGTCTGAAATTATCCACATGGTTCTAGTGAAGGTGTTTGGCATTTAAAAACACAGTGGAGCACTTTCTGTATTACAACATGACATCACAAGGTGGAACATGGAACATTGTGATGAGCTTTAAACATGTATACAGACTAGTGTTCTCTGTTGGAGAGAAGAACACAGCCTAAATGTGCAAGATTTGTGTGTTAAGTGTGAATGAAACAAAACACAATTCCAGGTATGTTTTTGATGAGAAAACAACATTGTTACATCAGAAAATAGTGTAACATGGACTCTTTAAAACATTACTACTAAACACAGTAAAGCCTGATTTCTTGTGACTTGATTTCCAGTTCAGAAAGAAGGCTCGATGTGTACCTCAAAGTGTTTTACAAAGGAGAAGAATGGAAAATCTAGACTCACAGGGGATTCACAGCCAGCTTCAGAAAGCTCAACTTAATAAAGCCAGGCTCAGAAGAGGATAGACACCTCTTGGGAGAGAATAATCACAGTTTCTGCTTTGTTTGAATGTCAGCCAAATCAAAAATACATTTGGACCAGGTATTCTCAGTCTGGATTTAGTATTTTATATATTTTTGCAGAATGACAATGTCTTCACAGCAGTAAACTGGTTGTGTCCTCATGCTTAGACAGTAAAAGGCGATAAGGATGAAAGAGAAGCAGAGGGAGGGAAGAGGAGGGGCAGCGGAGCGTGGAGACTACATGGGGACTTTTGCGTTTGTGCTTCTGAGCCTCTTGTGAACACATGTCAGTTTACCATTGTGCATCCAATTGGGAGACTATCCAAAAAAAAAAAAAAAAAACATCCACGCAGAGAAGGACGGAGGCTGGGGCCAACACAAAGGCTTTGAGGTTGTACAGTTGGGAACTTGAATGGGATTAGTGGCTGTGTTTCAGGGATCACCTGTGTTTATCAAACCTTGTGCAGTGATCTGGTGCATTGGTGTAATCCCTAAATCATCTGGGAATATGGTAGAAAAATCAATCAACGTTTATCACATTTTTCCCTTCTAATTAGTTGTTATTTCTTTATGTCCTATATTACACAACATTGACTCTTGTGAGCTTTACGTCATGTTATAATGTTCTTACTTCCTCTAGTTGTGGAGTTGTGTTTTGTTTCACAGACACATGTTTAAGTTACTCTTTATTAGTCTGTCCACATCTCCAAAATTGAAAATGCTCTATTCCACCTTGTGTGTCACGAAGCCTTAGTTTTTTTAAGTTAACAGCACTTACCTTTTACCGTTTGTCCAATAGATATTGGCAATTCCAGGTCTGAATTTTTTATAGGTTTATAAACACAATGGAGCACTTACTGTATTACCACATCACATCAGAAGGTGCGGTGGGAGTGTTTTCAGTTCCAGAGAAGAACTCAGCCTAAATGGGCAGAGTTTGTGTGTTAAACATATGTGAATGAAACAAAACACCAGGTCTGTTTGTGATGAGGAAATAACATATAAAATAGATCAGAAAATAGTGTAATAATAAAACTATTTATTCCCCCATAATCTCAACTCATTAATGTACTCTATACATGCTTTTACTGCTGTGAACCTATTGAAAATACCCAAGGTTATCATAGAAACAAATGGATCTCCCTTCATTAAAAAATAATGACACAGCTGTATGGGGAGTCTTTCATAATATGACAGTTTTCAAAAAGTGACATCTGCACTGTAAGAAGTTCCACCTCCCATCTACAAGGCTTTATTTCAAACACAGATGAAAATACCCCTTTAGTTAATGTAGTATGTGAGAGGTACTTGACAACCATGTGACAGGCTCCAGTAGTGAACAATAGACGCAGAACAACCCAAATCCCAATAAGCTGGTGTGGTGTCAGTTTTACACTCATTCCCTATTCAAAATCCAATTACTACTGATCTGAAAATATAACTGCTCGCCTTACCCAAATAAGTACTCCCACAACTTCAATCTATTTCATGTTATTTTTGTCAGAAACATTAATAGCAGGCAATTTAGGTGAGAAGTTCATGCCGTACTTTCTTTTGACAAGTATAAATTGGGAACACTTCAGAAAAGCTGCAGTTTTGAAGATACTCTGACCCACTTGTCTAGCCATCACACCTTGGCCCTGGTGAAGCAGACATCCCCCATGCCCATTTCTCATGTTTCTGGTGCATTAAGGACAAAATGTGGCTACCTAATGCAACCTAATGCTTACTGATGTCATGAAGTGTTATTGGTGTGCCAGTGGTCATAGTGCTATGATTGATCTTTTAAGAACCTCTGGAGTGGTAGGGGTGTACAAAACTGATCAAAATATCAATATACTGTTATACTAAATTTGGGTTAGAGTATTGTTATCGTTGTCTGCGGTATCGATCTATATTGACATACATATATTGTGACCACATGACAATTTTGTTGCTTATTTTGTGGAGGGAAACTTGTTAATGCAATACCCTTGACATATTCACTGTTTTGATGATTAAAATAGATGTTCATATTGAAGGTGGACAGTGCAACTTTTCTGATGGGGGGTCAGCCATATGTTTGTCGCCATGGAGATGTTATTGCTTTGCCTGGTATGTTACACAGTATGGCATAAATATATCAAGCAAGCATTTATTTAATCCCAGATATTTGTATTGCTAAAAAGTACCTTGAAAGACATGCATTCTTACTGTGAGTGGGGGTCCACAGATCTGACCTGTAACTTGGCATGGTGGAGCTAACTACCTGTCTCCTTAAATACGTTTTATGTCATATTGTGGAACATTCAAGGCAAAGCAATAACATCTCCATGAACACAAGACTGACCCTCCACCAGAAAAGTTACACAGTACACCTTGAACTTTGCACAAGTAGTGGTTTAACAAAGAAATATAGTTGCTAAAATGTATTTGGTTCTTAAAAAAACAGCAATACATCATGTGCAATATATAGATTATTGCATTTATCACCATTATTGTGATAATATTGTATCGGGAACCATATAATATGTATTGTATCGAATCGTGAGGGACCCAGTGATTCCCAGGCTACTCTGGAGTGTGGCACCAGTGTGGTAGTGGCAGGGACAGGGCTGTGACTGATGCAAGAGCTTGTCATGTTCGGAGTTGAAATTAAATATTTTAGCTCCCCTTTCTGTGCCTGGGGAGAAGACTGTTGACCCAATGCAACACAGTCTCAGAGAATCCTTTTTTACATCACTGTCCCAAAGCTATACCTGCGTCCATACAAGGTTTTTCTATTCTGATGAAATTAGTTCATCAGAAATATCCACAAATAATATTCATGTTACACAATATTTTGGGAAAAAAAAAAACAAAAAAAAAACATTGATGGTAATATATTCAGTAAAAAGAATATTTGCACTGTAGTAATATTTTCTTTCTTTGGGTAATTTCACCTTTGCTGCAATAAAAGTTGAAAATACATACGAAATACTATATGTCATTTATAACATATTGATTCTTTGCAGCTGATGTCATCAATATTCCCTGGGGGTGTGTTGCTAACTCTTGACATTCTCTGACTGAGGTTTTGTTAGACTTTAATCATTTCAACACAATCTGACCATAAACACCTGACTTAGTTGGAAATTCAACCTGTGAACTGATTTGTGCTGTTAAACAAGTCCCTCTCAAATAAAATTACAGTCACAAGCTAGCAAACATTATCCAAAAGTTTTTCAGTTAGTCTCACCAATTTTGTTGAAAATCAAACGCCTAAACAGCACCATGAATGCTGGTATTGATCACAGGTTCCTGAAATTATGCTATTTTTAAAACTATTTAGTATTTTTACTTGCGTTTTCAGATGTTCAAACGTTTTGGCAGTGTTTGCTAATGTGTGCGTTGTGTCTTATAGGCATACATGTAGGACACCCCCAGCATGATGTCACTGTAAATATCAAGTGACCTCTACAGTTAACTATAGGTGGCTACCAGTTTTACAAAACCCTAAAAACCCTGTAAGTCCTTGTTAGCTGGGCCCTTTAAACCATTTGCTGCTTCACAAGTGTTGGGATTTTACTCCAAACCCAAAAACAAAGCCAGTATTGCCAGAATAAAATCTTCATTATGTTGATGCTGTCAGTTATTGGCTGCTCACAAAGTCTTTACACGTGTTTTTGATGGCTGACTTTGGCACCTGTCGTCACATCTGATCCTCCCTCCCACATCCTCCCCCTCTCTCTCTCCCCCAGCTCCTCAGATCCTTTGTTTCATTCTTCCTGTATTTTCCAGTTTATATGCTTCGTTTTCTCTCTGTGTTCCTTCTCATTATCTTGTTCTCAGTGCGTTTGAGTTTCTTAACAAGCTGCTTCCTGTCTGTCTGGTACAGCTGTTGATTACCTAATTACCTCGGGTACACACACTCGCATGGGCTGCACACATTCTGAGCGACAGTGAATATGACTTGGGCTGGAAGCATATTAAATCTATTATGGAATGACTTATTTATATGTGAGACCAGTGTTTGTAATTATGGTAGCCAACAAGCAAGCTGCTGGAAGGAGGAGTTCTGTATCAGCTTGTGATACAGTAACATTAGTCACCTATAGATTTTATGCATAACAATGTTTTAAAATTGGCATGATACTTTTCTATTATCCCCATGAGAGCAAGCAGGTGACTCCACCAGGCCAAGTTACATGTCATATCTGTGGATGTGACCCCGCGCACTGAAAGAATCCTTGTGTTTTTTAAAGAAGAACAATTAGAATCTCAATTGAGACAAACAGATGACTGACTCTCGACCAAAAAAGTTACATAGTGCACCTTTAACTGAAAGAGCTATTGTTGTGGTAGTTTGCATTTTACATTAAAGTGCATATTACATTAAAGTAACTAATCATAGCTGTTAGTGATTGAGAAATACGTTTACCTTTTTTTCAGTACAGATTGGCAATTCCAGGGCTGAAATTATCCAAATGATTCTAGTGCAGGTATGAGGACTTTAAAAACACAGTGGAATAATTCCTGTATTACCACATGGCATCACAAGATGGGCCAGGTTGTTTTCTGTTTGAGAGAAGAACTCAGCCTGAATATACAGGGTTTAAGCATGTGTGAAAGAAACAAAACACAACTCCAGGTATGTTTGTGATGAGGAAACAACATTAAAACATAGATCATAAAGCGTAACATAAGCCCTTTAAGTTATTCCTAAAGTCGGGTATGTGTATAAAAGTACATAGAAGGTAAATGAGGTGGAATTTGTTATGAATTGCAATCATTTTTACTTTGTGCAGTCACAAGTACACCCTTCAATGCATTCCTGCTATATCTGATCCAGAATGATGTCTGAATAATTTTGAAATAACTGTTTATTTTTCTGACTCTGCAGTTCATGTTTACTCAGGTACTTATGGACATAAGTGGCACTGAGGAGAAAAAAGCTCTCAAATTGCTATAGTATTATTGGAGAGACTCAGACAGACCCAAAGAGAAAGTATTAGTAGTTTTATTGAATGAGAATCTTTAATGAGGAGAAGGGAGTCGGGTGGGGGGACAATGAAAGGATAAGGAGTCAAGGGGATGATGAGAGAGTGAGGGGTGAGGTAGATGGGAATGAAGTTAGGTCTTCCATGTGTCCTCGAAATGAAAGTATTCCATTTTAGATTGTTGTATTTTCTAATAATTTATTCTCTGACAAATCAGTGGCACGCATTGATTCACTACATGCAAATTTTTTTCATGGTATTTTTCTTCTTTTCATTCATTTTTGTACTATTCATCTCTGCCCATTTTTCATAGTTCTGCACCCATTACTAACAGAATAGCACATAAAGGGGTCAGTAAATTCTGTAACAGTTTGTTCGATTCTATCTACTCGTCTGTCCACTTCCTCCCCTCATTTTAGTATTGACTTTTGTGATTTTTGGTCGGCTTGGCTCATTGTAGTTGGTGCCTGCAGAGATGGCCAATTATATGTGTAGTGGTTCTTTTTACATGAGTCATGTTATTTTAAGAACAGCTTTTGGTTACTGGAAGGTACTGATTCTTTGAAAAGTTATTTGACAATAGAAGTGACAGCAGCAACTTGGCTTAAAGGTGCCCAATGTTAGCCCCCAGTTATCTCCAAAGAGACGCTATTGCTGTGCCCAGAATGTTCCAGAGTATGGCATTAAACATATTTACCTCCGCCAAGGAGGTTATGTTTTCGCCTGAGTTTGTCTGTTTGTTAGTTAGCAAGATAACTCAAAAAGTTATGGGCGGATCTTGATGAAATTTTCAGGAAATGTTCCTAATGGTAAATCCAACAGATGATTAGATTTTGGTGATGATCCAGAAGAAATCCTGGATTCTGGATCACTTTGAAAACTGAGCTGCTTGGCGGAGGTCTGCGCTCTCTGAGTGCTTTTCTAGTTTTTCTTGCTTTTAATCTATTACACAAGCATTAATAAGAAAAAAAAGGAGACATTGAAAAACATGCATTCTCCCTGACAGCAGACTCAACTCTTCACATATCTGAACTGAAACGTGTCCTAGTGGGCCGCTTGCTTGTCTCCACTTAGGGATAGATTAGTTTAATGTCATGCTGTGGAACATTCTAGGCAAAACAATAAAATCTCTATGGAGACAATCCTCTAGCTGAGGTCCTGACCAAGCCTAGCAATAAGATCATGGAGATGGGTCCCCGGGCGCCTTCATGTGCTGCACACTGCTCCTGAAAAGGATGGGTGAAATGCAGAGGATAATTTCCCCACATGGATAATAAAGAATTAAAAAAAAAAAAAAAAAAAGACGGCGGTAGGACCTCCATCAAAGTTATGTATTGCACCTTTAACGGTTTTATATTGCACAAAATTGACTCTAATTACCAGTCAGGTCTTGTTTTTATTTGGACCATTGAGGTGTTAACACGCGTTTCTTCTCCTCCATCTGCACTCATTCTCAGTGTTTTTCTTCCCTCTGTCTGTCTTTCTCACACCCTTTGCTGAGGCAGGGCTTTTACAGGTTGTTTCGCATCAGATCCAATGGAGACATGGGCTTGAAGACGGAGGAGGTGTGCTGCATTCAAATCAGGCTCAAACAAAGGTTGTAGTCAGGAAACTGCGGTGATTTCTGAGGGTAAATGGTCTAGTGTGAACTTTGACCTTGTGTTGACTGCGCGCTATGGTGGACAAAAGTATCAACTTCTATACTAAAACTACTAGATACTCACTTGAACTAGAAATGCTTTTTCTGTTACAGTACCAGTGTTGATACTTTGGCTTTAAGTATTTGCAGAAATAAATTACACAAACAGTGTACGGTAAACAATTATCCAAATGTGTTTTGTGACTGTTATTTATCATTTGAAGTAACTGCTTTGAAAAAAACAAAACAAAACAAAAAAACATTGGCGAGTTAAGCCAATTCATAGTCCAAATGGGATATCAACTGAACCGATATCCTGGAAGCCAATATCAGATCCATCAAAATTTTTTGTATCAGCGGCGATATCTGATACCAGTATCGTATCCTGCATCCCTAATTTGAATCAACATTGAAAAATCACAAAATTGACAAAACTGTACCTTTTCTGAACAGTTTTAGAAAAGTCTTGGGGTTTATCAGAATTACATTTTTTAAAAAATCATTGTGGTATCAAAATCGGTATTGAGTATCAAGCTTATTCTTTCAAAATCGAGTTTGAAATTGGAGTATTGTGACAACGCTACAGCTGCACATGACTTAAACAATTCTTTCAGCCCAACTGCACAAACCGTTATTTATTAAAAGAAAACTATCCAGGCACCAGGCTCAATTCAGATTTTTCTGGAGTTACAGAGAAATGGCTGTTGCTAGACAACCACATAATCATCTGTGGATTGTTTGTCATATCAATCAAGAGCACATGCCACCCACACATTACACCTTTCCAAAGCACAAAGGCGTGACAACTACACCGCTGCCTACAGTGACAATTAGAATATTGATTCTATATATAATACACACACAGACCAGAATTACTTTTGTGTTATGATTTCAATAGAAAATCTTACACTATATAAGTGTCCTTGCTTCAAAAATGCACAGTTACACATGATGAAACTAAGAATAATGCTCTTTCAGCTCAAAATTTCTAGCACAACATTTTGAAGCCTATTCATGGGTTTCAGCTTCATTTTCAGGTGACATTTTGAGGATTTTCCACCCACAATATTTAGTTTAAATGTGTTCATTTCTATGGTAACAGTCCTATTTTTTATCACTCTGAGACCCGGGAATATACACAGTAAGTGTACATCTTGTGCAACGACACAATGGTAAAAGTCGACCAACCTTCAGGTTATGGCCAACCATTGCTGCCATTGTACAGTACAGTTACAGTTTTCTATAGCTTCATAATCCAGATGCGTAATGGGTTTGACTAGAGTAATGTGTGTGCTTACATGTAACCTCATCTATAACTCACACTACACTGAATTAGAACGGTTTTTATGCATTATTTTAGTAGCAGAAGTATTGGTAATAGTAGCAATACAACAGAGAATCATACTTCAGTACTTCTGCTCTGATTAGCACATTAGCATGTCCCAACAAATGACTAGGGACATTAGCATGGCCGCTAACAAAAAGAACATTGACTAAAGCCTGTGGTGCTAGTTCACTGCTAATCGATCCCATGCTAAACAGAGCTAAGTGGATGATAATGTGTCTCCAGAGTGAAACGGTGAGGGCTGGTTCCATAAGAGAAGACAGGAGTTGGTCTATGGCTCCTAAAATGTGATGAAGCAGAAATATAGACCTTCCTATACTTTTGCTGTAATAAGTCATAAAGTACATTTAGTTACCACTGTTTGAACTTAACGGTCACTTTGAGCTCTAAAAGAAAGACCATGTATATGAAACCTATTTCAATCTCATTTTATCATCATCACATCATTGTGCAACAAGTACCATGATTACCCAACTTCTTCATTGTGTTTATGCATCAACATGTGTGAACATGTGTCCAGTTGAGGTCAAGTTAGTGCACCTTTAATTTATGGAATTATGTAACTTTTCTGGTGGAGGATCTGCCACCTGATTGTCTCCAAGGAGATGTTATGGCTTTGCCTGGAATGTTCCACACCATTGTGTTAAACTCATCAATCTCCATGGAGACAAATAATCGACACCATCAGTAGATGTTATAGGTCAAATCTGTGGAGAGAGATTTTGTGCATTAATAACACCTGTAATTAAATAAATGATACTTTTAATTGGGAACATCTCCATAAAGACGACCAGTTTCTTTCATAAGTAAAGTTAAGATGTGACTCCCTGTATGGTAACATATTTCATGAGGCATTAATGTGGACACTTCTTCTCTCTGCTTTTGCCTCTGGGTCTTTATGCTCTGCTTAAGTAGTGTTATTACTGTCTTTTCTCTGTGAGCCACAGAGAGGGGATCACCAGACAAGAGTGTACTTACTTTCATGCTGATATGCCCAGACCTTAGCGATAGAAACGGGGATTTAGGTTGAGACTTTTAATCTGTCATACCTGTGCGCCGGTGCCGCTGTGCCCTCAAGCAAGGTAAATGCCGGGATTAATCGCACATGATCCCGCGCTCCTCCTCTGTCTGTGCATATAACAGTGTAATGTGTTTTGCATGTTGAGAGTCTGCTCACGACACACTCTAATCTGAATGCACAAGTAGGCACCTTTGTACTGTGGCATAGGGCTGCTGGGACATGTTCTCGTGCTCATAGACATGCACTTGTTCAACCTCTGAAACCTTCACTTTCAGCTTCAGGTTCACTTCTTCTGTCACACACCAGCATGTCTTACCGGTCTAATTTTTAGTTTTTCCACTCTCCCTATCTTTTTAAACACAAATAGAAAGTCATTTTGAAATAGGTTAGTCTTGTGGAGGGAAAACAGTTTGAGTTAACATTCATTTCGATCCGTTTTAGATTTAGGGTGCATTGACAGTTGCACACACCAACTTCAAAATTGGGACTCACTGTGACTATAACTAAAAATAAACCTGAACTAAACCTGGACTAGAGCAGGGCCAATCCAAGTCTACATAAGGACAAAACTAGGGTAAAAACATTAAAACAAGTGTGAATGCACCCATAGAATTAATGCGGTTCATGCCAGTAGTTTTGGCCTTATATCCACAGCTGAAATCTATTAGTCTGTTATTAGAATTAGTGATGAGAAGTTGTGGTATTAGTTTTGTATTATTGTGGTAAAAAGAAACATCTCATTAGTGGGAATTGGCAATATATAGTTTAAATAGTTAATATTAATAGTTTAAATAGTTTTATAGTATTACCCAATGTAGATGGGACAGCATTGTATCAGTATTTAAAGCAGTAAAATATTGTGTATACTTAATTCAGTATTATACATATTTTTTACAGCTTCCTACGACATGAATACAATAAACCTGTTGCATTATCTCGAATCACATGAGTAATTTTCTTCCTCACTTAAATATTATCTGCAATCTTCATCAGAGAATTTATGTTTGAATTACCTAAAGTATATGTCCGTACTACTTTTAAGGTAATGTTCACTCTATACAACCAAAAAGTAGAAATATTTTACTTGAGTAATTGACACAAAGAAATTATGAACTTTATTTTATACTGTACTCTCGCATGTTGATTTACAAAACAGAAATACACAAACAAAACACCAAGACATGCATACTACTGAGACTTAAAGACAGCTATACACTGATCCAGCTTTTTCTTTTCCGATACAGATTTTGATACTATAACTTTAAGTGAAAACAGCATTTAATACCTTAAAACAAAAATAAAATGAAACAAAACTGATCCAAATGTGTGATGTAGCTGTTATTTATCACTTAAAATACAAATTCTAAAATTATGACACATTCTGAGGTGCCTACAACCAGTAGCTTCCAGCAGCTTCCAGTATCAGTGCACCTCTACTAAAAATGAAACTTTCCACCTCTGTAACGTGGTAAAGACACATTTCACATTGTCAAATCATAAATCAAACAGCACCAAATAGTTTCTGACACCTGCTTTTGCCTCTGTACTATCCGACTCCCTTTCACATATAGATTTCTGTGTTCCTAATTTCCCCTCTCCCTGTGCACTCCTCTCTGGTGCCTGTCTTGTGGATGGCCTCATTTTTCATCAGTAACTAATAGTGCTGGACTCACCACTTAGGCTGAGCACAAGAGGAGAAGGTAATGCCAGCTCCACTGTCACATTTGTTTCCACACTTTAAACCAAATGAATGATGTCTTATAGGACGGGCGTGGTACAGGCTTCACAGTGGCAAGTCATTTAAAATGCCACTCTAAAATAAACTTCACAGTACAACAATAAGGCCAAACTCCAGGGAGCTTTCAGATCACAGCTATGGAGGAACTTTGAGAAGCCCTTGTGGGTTTGCAAGAAGTACTGTAATTGTGGTCTAATTTGAGCATGGAAAAATTTAAGGAAACAATATTGGATCTCTTTCACTTTGATTAATTCAAATGACTTAGTTTGAATAAAAATATCTTGCTTAAAGAGGTCATATTCTGCTATTTTTTCATCTGTTATATTGTTTCCTCATACAAAAACTAACCTGGAGTTTTGTTTTGTTTCATTCACACATGTTTAACACACAAAATCCTGCATATTTAGGCTGAGTTCTTCTCTCAGACAGAAAACTCTCTGTTTCACACAGTAGGTCTCTGGCTCTTTGTACTGGTTTGCTAATCACTGTGTTACGGACAATGAATTTAAGAACTATCGCAGCACAAATAAGATCATATGTTTTGCCTAAATCCTTTGTACAGTTATGAAATAGTTCTGTAACTGCATTTTGATGGAGCCAGGCAATAAATAAAGAATATGAAATCTGTAATTTAAACCCCAGATGAAACTGTAACAGAAAAAAAAAACAAAAAACTTTTTAAATGTGTTAAGGAAGTTTCCTGCATAAACTTAATCACCAAAGAGAGGACTTTTAGCTTTGACTATGACTGACTCTAGAGGGAGAAGTGCCTCTAAGTTTGAGCGGTTATTTATCACATTTTGGGGACAAACATCTGTGTACACTCTCAGTATATGGGCATTTACCTCTCTTAAGGGGACAAATCAGATATTCATAATGTATTTATCTATTTAAGGCCTGCAGACTGTTTCTACAAACATTTGTGAAAGAATGGGTCGCTCTCAGGAGCTCAGTGAATTCCAGTGTGGTGCTGTGGTAGGATGCCACCTGTGCAACAAGTCCAGTCGTGAAATTTCCTGACACCTAAATATTCCACAGTTAACTGTCAGTGGTATTATAACAAAGTGGAAGTGATTGGGAATGACAGCAACTCAGTGGTAGACCACATAAGCTGATGGGGCGAGGTCAGCGGACGCTGAGGTGCATAGTGCGCAGAGGTTGCCAACTTTCTGCAGAGTCAGAGGCCGTGGAGTTGCTACAGACCACTAAACGTCATGTGGGCTTCAGATAAGCTCAAGAACAGTGTGTAGAGAGCTTCTTGGAATGGGTTTCCATGGCCAAGCAGCTGCATCCAAGCCATACATCACCAAGTGCAATGCAAAGCGTCGGATGCAGTGGTCTAAAGCATGCTGCCACTGGACTCTAGAGCAGTGGAGATGTGTTCTCTGGAGTGACGAATCATGCTTCTCCATCTGGCAATCTGATGGACGAGTCTGGGTTTGGCGGTTGCCAGGAGAACGGTACTTGTCTGACTGCATTGTGCCAAGTGTAAAGTTTGATGGAGGGGGGATTATGGTGTGGGCTTGTTTTTCAGGAGGTGGGCTTGGCCCATTAGTTCCATTGAAAGAAACTTTGAATGCTTCAGCTTTTGGACAATTCCATGTTCCCAACTTTGTGGGAACAGTTTGTAGATAACTCTCCTTCCTCTTCAACATGACTGTGCACCAGTGCCCAAAGCAAGGGCCATAAAGACATGGATGAGAGAGTTTGATGTGGATGAACTTGACTGGCCTGCACAGAGTCCTGACCTCAACCTGACAGAACACCTTTGGGATGAATTAGAGCAGAGACTGAGAGCCAGGCCTTCTCATCCAACATCAGTGTGTGACCTCACAAATGCACTTCTGGAAGAGTGGACCGACGTCATATTAAACCCTATGGGTTAAGAATGGGATGTTACTCAATGGTTGTACAGAGGATTTTCCAAGGAACGAGAAATCCAGCGACTGTTTGTCCTTTTTCCAATGTCGTGCATGCACCCCCCCTCCCCCACAGCTCCCTAAGTAGAAACCCCTTCTCCCGCCTCCTCCTTACTCTAGAAATCTTGTTTGTTTACAGCCGGTGCGCGTTCAGAATTGCTGTTGCTGCTGTAACTATACTGTACGTTTTCAAATGATAAGCAGAAGTTACCTGTCCAGAAGTAATTTAGCGACCAACGCGTCAGTCTTTAGACCCTCTGCTTCAGTGCATGCCATCGCTGGAAGGAATCTCCGAGAATCACCTGAGTTTAGCTTCACTCCTTTTCCCCTTCTCTTCTTTCAGCTTGTTTGCTATTGCAGCAGACTTTGTGCTAACTGCGAGGAAGCTACAGTTTGAAAAAGCCGCTAAGAACCGCTGTGTTGGTTGAGTCTAATCTTGTGTCTAATCCCAGCGCACCGGCAAGTCAGTCAGGAGTTTGATTGAGAACCTAACAGCGAATAGATATCTGTTCGCTAATGTGTAGCTGGCCCCACCACATCCACAGTTGATAGATTTTCATTCTTTTTTTTTTTTTTTTTGGTCATCATAATTACAAGACTGCTGCATCTCTATAATGCTATCACTGACAATTTGAAACAAAAAAAAATCCTCCATACAACCTTTAAGTTTATATGCGAGTCAAGGCAGGTGAGCCAATACTTTTAGCAATATGGACCCTTTTATTATTAGATTATATAATAGATTAGATTATTATTATTTGGTAGATTATTATTATTATTATTAGGTAGTTTAGATTATTATTATTATAAGGTTGAGGTTAGACTCAGGTTAAACAAGTATGGTGCGCGTGTGTGTGCGTGTGTGTGTGCGGCATTGATCTCCGGATGCAGCTCCTATAAATTCAATCAGTGTGATCCATTCCCTGCTGTTGACTTTCAGTGGCCGCTCCCACCTTGAGCAAAGCGCCCACTTTTATGGAGATAGCCCATTCATCTGTGCTCTACTCTTTTCTGCCTCTTTTCCATCTGTTTTTTTCTGCTGCTTTTGACTTTTCATTTTGTGCCTTCTCTTTTGTGCGAGGCTCATTATGTGTTTCTCTTTTGGTCTTTGTCTGTGCAGAGGTGAGGTTTGATGGTGCACACAACCCCTTCAGATATGTGCATTTTACATCTATGAAGGACAATACTCGGTTAAAAATAAACTGGTAAAGAAAAAATGCAATTTTCCAGAGGGGTGCAGACAGGAAATGGTATAAATGGTTCTTCCTTTTTGTGAACCATTTCCCGTTTCACTCCAGTCACAAAATATTTCTGGACAAAGATGCTTGAAAAGAGAGGTGGGTTTCAATATCGGTCTAATCATTTCCAAAACCATTTTTCTGAACTCTTTGTGTTCTTGACTGCACACGTCACATTTCACATATTCTTCTCCATGCTACACTTGCAATCTATGTTTTTTTTTTTTACATTTAGTTACTCATTAGCATAGTGATTAACACTCTCTCTTAGTAGGACTTCTGTCTGCAGTATGCATGTTCTCCCCATGTCACTGAAGAAGGTGCTCTACAGTTTAGTGTATCCTCCATCAGTGGGTGACAGATCGATCAATTAGGATTGTTGCCATAGCATTGAACTATTTTTCCATCTTTTGAATGATAACCTGTGTACCAGCACTATGCAACTTGTCAGGCTGAGGGTCCACCACCTAATTGTCTCCATGGAGATGTTACTATTTTGCCTGGGATGTTCCACAGTATGCCATGAAACGTATCTCTCTTACATTAAGTAAATTACAGGTATTTTTATTGTTAAAAAATACCTTAAAAATGCATTCTCAATGTCAGCGTAATCGCCTCTCCACAGATCTGACGTGACTTTTGTAGTGCCATTTGCTATTTTCCTTGGAACTGGATACGTTTAATGCTGTGCTGTAGAAAGCAAAGCAAAGACATCTTCATGGAAACAAGCAAATCTGGCAAATCCTCCACCAGAAAGGTTACACAGTGCAACTTTAAATGTGGGACTTTTTGTATGATGTTTTTTGTATGTTTTCATATTATTTTATCATCCTACTCCATAGGCAAAGTACATGTCAATAAGTAATCAAGATTGTGGTCTAAATGGCTTATGAAGGAAACAGGACAAAAGCCTTGAGAAGAACAGGGACAGTTAACAGACAGATCCCACACTCCACTTCTACTACTATATGTCACTATGCCTCTGTGTTTAACTGAACAAATATATCCCAAATGTATTTACGTGTTCAGACCCAAAACAATAGAGTGAGTCACCCTGCACATAGTTCTGTTTTGAATGCCCAGACGGTCGGGATCAATAAAATTGTATAGTAGAAGGAAAGATGGGTGTCTCGTCCTCCTCCTCGTGCTTGTCTCCTTCCTGCTGTGATAAGGGAACGCCTCAGTGCTCGCTCCATTCCTCTGCTCAGCCACAATAACAGCATTCAATCACTGTCTCCGTCTGTCCTATCTCCTCTCACACTTTTACCTCTGCTCTTCTCAAATATTCTTATTGCTCCATCTGCATCACACCATCCTGATGTGAAACTTTTACCTCTGCACGCCGCTGTTCTCCATTTGTGGGCTCTCTTTTGCCTTTCTCTGAGGGCAGTGGGGGATTGAATGTTTTTTTACAACATGCCTGAACAAGGGGCTGAGTGTAGAACCAGGGAGATGATTACACACTTGAGTAGTTCTCTCAGGTGAGCCGCTCCACACAAGTGAACATAGCAGCGGGCATTCAAGGCTTCATTTGCAGCGTATTACCAGATAACGGGCCCCCGCTGAGAGGAGGCCAAGGTGCGTGACACTGTAGACATAGATGTTAATACAGAGTGTCATTTACTGTGCCAAATGACATACATGATGAAACATAACATTAGGCCCACCTGCCCGTTATGGGCACTTACCATTGGTCTATGTGTTGTGACGACCTGCTGTGTGAAATACCAGCAACTGTGCAGAATTATATTTCACTTGAGCTGGCACCAGCCAGAACATACCTCCACCCTAGTCAATGACATGTAGTTACAAAAAGTGCCAGCAGGTGGAGCTAGACCTGTATCTGGTAACGCAGTGAAAACTATATTTCACATCCTCAGATCAGTGCTGTCTTTTGAAGACTGGAATTATTGTTGTCAGGACCACAGACAGACAGGGATTTTCAAGCTTCCCTCATGATATATAACTGAAGCATGTGCAAATTAAACAGTTTTTTTTTTTTTTTCTTGAGGACACAACATAATAGCAAAATAAAACATAAAAGCTCAAAAATCACTTTTGCATGGCATAGAAATTTGAACAAATAGTTTTACACAGAGAACAAATGTACAAAAGTGTATGTGCCCATAGGTGTATAATTAAAATGTGTGCTTCACGGAGTGACAGCTTGTTCAGAAGCTGTCGTCACAGGTGGCTAGGCACACAGTGTGATTGACAGCTTGAAAATACAACTGTACTCACAATACAGAATGTGGCAAAAACTGTTTTATAATTACTATTTCAAAATAGCTTTCATATTAAAATGTATCAAGATGGCATATTGTTGATGCATTGTTTGAAAATGTGTTTTATATTGTCTTCATCCAGCCTTTATGTGGGATGTTTTGCTAAAGAAAGTACTTGCAGGCTGCTCCTGGACTATGTCAAAAGAGTTAATTAAACCCAACTCGTACACATTGTAAAGTTTCCTTGTCATTGTAAGTTTCCTTGTTTCCTTTCAGTGGTTGCCAAACTGATTATCAGTAAGTTTAAAATGGTTATTTTTTAGTTTCGTTTCAAGCTTTTAGTTTATCTGGGCTTATGTGAGTCTATAGCACAAAAAGTAGTTTCAGTACCCTGTCTGGATAACTAGAATTTACCTTATAACCTTGTAACTTAATTGTTTCTGACAGATCTTGTTAGAAAAGTAAACATTTAAAACTGTAACAGAGGAAGTAAAATCTGTCCCTGCATTATGGCGGACCTTGTGGCAATGCTTAATCCTGACTGTGTGATAGCTGAAGTATGAACAAACTCAGCATTTGCAGGCTGCAGGGGAACGCAGTGCAGACGAAGCTCTGGCTATGTGATTTTAAATGCCATTTGTGCCAGAGCGCCTCTAGCCTTAAGGACATTTTTGTTCCTCACATCTGCTGTTACCACCATCTGTTCAGTTCTCAGAAATTCAGTCTATTCTTCCAACCCAGTCCTAACTCCTTCATGTTGTCCCGAACACTAACTGTCTTGTCCTCACCATGAAAAGTTATACAGACAGCTCAACTAATGGACTAAAAGTTCAGTAGCATGGTGTCAACACAAACACACTTAATGTCCACTGCATTTACCGCCAATTGACTCTTGGCGGCCTGCGGGGGAGTATGGACCCAGACCTTTCAGAAACGTGATCCCTGAACCCCACTTCACAAACAATCGGCTGGGAGCTGCCATTTACAATACATTTTTATATCAACACATGCAGACAGCACGGAGGAGCCATGGGGTGTTTCAGTTCAGTCATGACAAAGATTCTATTTGGCTTTTCTTTTTACGGAGACCACAGTGTTTACTCTGTTTCAGTTTCATAACCTACATTATCCAAGTAATTAGTATCTAAGTCATTACAGCCAATATTTTTGTGATCGGTTAAATACAGTTAACTAATACCCTTATTTATTTATGATTTTCTTTTGTCTAAAAATTACAGTTCTGTTTTGCCAAGACCTGGTTAGCAGACCTAACCAAAAACCCTAAACTTACCTCTTCCTAAACCTAACTCTGATCCTAACCTTAGGCTGTGCAAAAATATATTGACAAACATCAACATTTGTGAGTCTAGCCACTAACACACACAGCCTGCTGTGCCTCTGATCCATCAGTGGAAAGTAAAAGAAAAGCTGCATGTGTTTTTGGTATAATTTTATGTCTAAATTCGCTTTGGCTTGTCAAAAAGTTGTGGCTGCTCAGGTGAACAGAAAAACACAGTATAAAAGTTATTTGCCATGATTGCAGTAGAACGTTAAGTCCCGCCTTTGGACAAAATGGAGAGGTTTTAGGCAGTCCCCAGACATGTAAATGTTTTGGTTGAGATTCAAGAATTACACAAAAGTAAACTTTGACTGTAAAAAGTGCAAAAAATATAACTTCATACCCTGGAGAACTAAGACCAAAAGACATTAGTCTTTTGGTCTTAGTTCTTTTAATCAGCTCTTTTTCCTTCTTTTTATGTTTTAGTTATAAACAGTATCTTCCAAATTTGCATATAACCCATAGACTGTGTAAAGAAGTGGACTAAGGGAGCATGATGTCACCCATAGCATTTGGCTTCAGTCAAATGAAGCTCACAAGGCTAGCAGCTTTAGGTTCCATATTAGGAATAGAAATTTATTTAAAATAGCAAAATAAAAACACCAAGATCGTGCAGAGCGGTTTAATACGAACCTTCAATTTAAGACCAAACTGATGAGGCTGACAGTAGCAGTTACAGAGGGAGGGGTTTCAGTGTAAAGTCAGTTGGAGTCTATGGAGCCGGAAGAGCCCCCATGCTCACTTCCTGTTTGTAATGCAGCAGCTAGTGGGTTAGCTCTGTCCAGTTACATACACAGTCTATAATATAACAACAATAGTGGTTTTATCCTTTTTTTTGGTGTATGTCCACCTCTACTTTAAATTTATGCTTTCTTTATGGCTGTTTTCTTTGGTCTTTGTAACCTTTAATGTGAGTGACAGGGTTGCCGTGTCAACAGTGGGATTAGACCTGTGGGACCGCTGCATTATGAGCCCACGCCATTTACCATCTGACACACAGCAGCTATGGGTTAACAGGGAGCACGTCGTCGGACTGTGAAAACTTACATTTTAATTAATCATGTCGACTGTAAACTTCTTATCATGTTACCTCCTCTTTTCACCTGTTGGCCCCTGTCAGCTTTACATCTCGACACCTGTCAAGCATGTCATGTCCCCATCCACTGTCCTGCAATCCTCCCCTGTCCATCCATACAGCAGTTCATCTTTATATTACAAATGTATACTGTTTAAGCTCATATTTAACCTAACAAATGTATTCTAGTATCTAGATTAGATACTTGATTTAACATTGATTATTATCAGGGTATCACTTTATTTGACAGCCCCTTCCTCTTTCATTAGGAGCATGTTCTGGTTGAATTCCACCATTAGTTTAATCTCAAGTTTTACAGTGTACTTGGACACATGCTTTTCAAAATTCCACACTCCCCTCCATCACTCTGCTCTTGCATATACCCACATTTCCAACCCCCTCTGAGCTGTCAGGAAGACAAGAGGGTGGAGGGGCGGAGCGTGCAGAAGCATGGCCTTCTGGGAGTTGTGGTTTTCACGTGTGAGTGGGCCCTAGGTCTTGCATGGCTGACAGACTTTATTTGATACCTGGCCTGATTCCGTCAGTCTGTCTGAGCTCAGTTCTGCCCAGAATGACACAGCACAGCTCACACACTGTTCTGCTCTGTGTGTTATTCCCGGCCAAATAAACTCGTAAGACCTGGTGACCGACTGTAGGGGCCAATAAATACACTTGAATTGACCTGTAAAATTCCACATAGGGCAGTGTTACTGTGACCAACAAGCTCTGCTTTCATAGTGAAAGTAATTAACAAGATGATTACTTAAGTAAAACAGGTTTAGTTAGTTAGTTAGTTAGTTAGTTGTTTCTCTTGACTGATATATTTTTGGCAAAATTTTAATTCTCTTAATAGGTTAACAATGTGTTTATTCATGTTGATGTTCTAACTGGAACAGTGCAGTTTTGGCTTTTAAAGGTGCACTTTTTTGGAGAGGATACGTCACATGCTTCGTGTCTTCATGTAGATGTTTTTAACAGTTCAGCTTAGAATGTTTCATAGTAAGACAAAAACTTAAACTTACCTGTCTCCATGGAGGCAAGCAGGCCAAGGTACAGATCAGTTCAGTGGAGAGGCAGGCCCATTCACACAAGAATACATGTTCTTAAAGATATTTCTGAACAATAAAATCACCTTTATTGAACATCTGAATAAACTGTTAATGCCATGCCATGGAATATACCGAGCAAAGGAATAACATCTCCCGAAAGAAAAAGAAATAAAGTTATACAATGCACCTTTAAGATAATTTTGTATTGTAGTCCCTGGACAAGGTATATGACTTGTAAATAAAGTATTATAATAATAAAAGTTAGTAAAAATGAATATGAAAAAATGAAAAAAATACTCATAAAGAGCTAAATCTAGGTTATCCACACACTGACAGTTTCATGCTTGCCTAGCCAACCCAAACCCCTAATCCACTTCTGCACTTGTTACTTGTGAAATAGTATCATATGAACTTTACACAGTATGTTACACTTAATCACCTTGTTGTTCCCCAAACCCACTTAGAGGATATATGTGCTCCCTGAGGGTCCCTGATGCGTCCCTCTCCTGTCTCCTTGTACCCCTCCTCCAGCTCCCAGTCCGTGCATGTCTTTAGCATATTTTAACAGTGCAGTCAGTGTTCTAGCGAAGGGTCAGTCTCACTCCCTCACTCCCTCTCTCTTTATGCCCCGCCCTCTCTCTCTCTCTCTCTCTCTCTCTTCCTTTCTCGCGCTCTCTCTTTTTCTTGCTTGCTCTCCTCCCTCCTTCCCTCTCCTCTCTCTCTCTCCTCTGTTCCTATCTGCCCTCTTTTCCTCTCTTGCCCCCTCTCCCTCTCTCTCTTTCAACTCGTTCCCTCTCTCTCATCTCCTTTTTCCTCTTTCTCTTCCTTTCCTCTCTTGTCTCCTCTCTCCTAACTGCAGTTTTTCACTCTATTTGTTGTGATAAATGGTTGTTAGATGTGATTTCCCCAGGATCATATCTCTCAGAGGGCCCTGCACACTCCATAATTAGACGGCATGATTAATAATTCATTCTTCTTTCCCCATTTTCTCTTTTGGAGTCTCTGCTAGCGTGTGTGCTTGAGTAGGGTTTTATCTTTGAAAATGTTTAAATTATAATATTAAAATTGTATTAATAGTGGTGATGTATAAAGTGATTTTCCTAAAGACTTGCCCCCAGTAACAAATATGGTAGCTAGACCTCCTGTAGAGAATAACGTAAAGCAATTCATGGAAAGTTAATATGATTTCACACTGTCCCCAATGTGGATGCAGTGTTCATTTTCAGAGCTGTGGGACGTCCATAAAGAAAACTTGCAGAGGGATAGGGTCTACAACTTGTGAAGTAAACAAAAATTGTACTTATAGAACAATAATTATTAAAGGTACACCAGTAAGATTGTCAAAAGCATAGGAAATCAGATACTAGACTAGTATTATCTACACCAGATACTCTTTTGAGCATCTATATAAAAAAGTCACATTCACAGGACAGAAATGAACCTTTCCTGAATAGCTTTAGAATGAGCTCTAGCTCTGTCAGGGATTACATATAACATATTTAACATCACATGGTAATATGAAAGAAAGTTCTATTTAATGTTGAAATTGAGTTTAAATTTCTAGTATTATGACAACACTATGCACTTGTAATGTTTTTGAAGAGAGGTGTGCCATCTACTTTCCTCAATTGAGATGATATTGCTTTACCTGGAATGTTACACAGTATGGCATTAAACTTATGTTCCATTTATTCAAATAAAAGTGTTTTTATTGCTAAACAAAAAACAGGCTTTATACATTTTTTTGTAAGCACAGTCACCGCTCAGATATATGATCAACTCTACACCATAACAGTTACATAGCGGACCTTTAACTTCAGAAAATATTGCTGTGTTTTATTTTATTTTATGAATATATAGAGAGACAAAAGACAGTTAGACACAGTAGCATGTAACAGGGTGCTAGCAACCCATGTTTCTTGATGGATGTTTTTATGTTTCTTTTAAAATGTTGACATCAGAGGAGCAGATGGGAGGAGTCTGAAGTTGTAGCTGCTTCCTCAGACTCCTCCCATCTGCTCCTCTGTGATATGTTTTATTAAAAAACATCAAACACAGAGTCACTCTTCTCATTTGTCAAAACTATTCCCTTTGTTTTAGTTCGCTTTTGTTTTGTGTCCTCACAATTTTGCTCTTTGTTTTGCTCTGCACAGAATTACAATTTTCTTTGCACTGACTTTTTCATATACTGCTACAAAACAAATTGTATTACTACTTTCCTCACAGCACCAAATACACCAGAGCACTCCAAGCTGAAAAATAGATGTAGTTATATTTTTACATCAAAAAAACCAACAAACATAGAATATTCAATTTAAGTGTACTGAAACGATGGATCTTATGGTTAGCAGAATCTCAGCAGAATGGAACGTCAAATGTTTAACACTAACTTTGAGGCAGTCAATTCAAACATAACTTGAATATATATATATATATATATATATATATATATATATATATATATATATATATATATATATATATATATATATATATATATATATATATATATATTATATAGTATTCGCTCACCTGCCTTGACTCGCATATGAATTTAAGTGACATCCCAATCTTAATCCATAGGGTTTAATATGACGTCGGTCCACCCTTTGCAGCTATAACGGCTTCAACTCTTCTGGGAAGGCTGTCCACAAGGTTTAGGAGTGTGTTTATGGGAATTTTTGACCACTCTTCCAGAAGCGCATTTCTGAGGTCACACACTGATGTTGGAAGAGCAGGCCTGGCTCTCAGTCTCCGCTCTAATTCATCCCAGCGGTGTTCCAAAGGACTCTGTGCAGGCCAGTCAAGTTCATCCACACCAAACTCTCTCATCCATGTCTTTATGGACCTTGCTTTATGCACTGGTGCACAGTCATATTGGAAGAGGAAGGGGCCATCTCCAAACTGTTCCCACAAAGTTGGGAGCATGAAATTGTCCAAAATCTCTTGATATGCTGAAGCATTTAGAGTTGGAATTAAGGGGCTCCAGAGAAACCCATTCCATGAAGCTCTCTACTCACTGTTCTTAAGCTAATCTGAAAGCCACATGAAGTTTGGAGGTCTGTAGCAATTGACTTTGCAGAAAGTTGTTGACCTCTGCGCACTCAGCATCCACTGACCTCGCCCCATCAGCTTATGTGGTCTACCACTGAGTTGCTGTCTTTCCCAGTCACTTCCACTTTGTTATAATACCACTGACAGTTGACTGTGGAATATTTAGGAGTGAAGAAATTTCACGATTGGACTTGTTGCACAGGTGGCATCGTACCACAGCACCACGCTGGAATTCACTGAGCTCCTGAGAGCGACCCATGCTTTCACAAATGTTTGTAGAAAGAGTCTGCAGGCCTTGGTGCTTGATTTTATACACCTGAGGCTATGAAAGTGATTGGAACACCAGATTTCGATTATTTGGATGTGTGAGTGAATACTTTTGACAATATATACACTCACTGTGACAACTGTCCTAATATCCCATAAATATAACTATGTAAACTTTATTGTTAGGATTTGTTTCCACAAACTTGATAATCTTGTGGTTAAAGGTTTTTTCAACTAACAACAATTACATTCTTGGCGTTGAATAATGGCACCACTGTTTTAGAGAAAAAAATATCATCTCACTTTAGTTCATGTGCATTTATAGAGAGGATATTGAACTTTGTGCCTGTTTTCATTTCATGTCAAAAGGCCCAGTAATTAGAGAGTTATCAACCACTGGTTCAAATATTCTGCATTTTGAAATCTAAAAGACAAATTCTACCATAGTCCTTGACCTGCCCTCCAGCTCAATTTGAAACCATATCCATTTTTTAATAAGAATGTATGAACATCATTGGATAATGCATTAATATCACTGGTAGGGTTCTCAGCTCCACTGACCCACAGCTTGGCGGGGCAATTCCAGCTTCCACAGATGAATACTGCAGTTGTGTCCTTGGGCAAGACACTTAACCCACCTCGCCTCCAGTGTTGGTATATACTGGTGTATGGATACATGTGTGAGTGGGTGGTTCCTTGCTGTAAAGTGCTTTGAGTGCATTGAAGGTGGAAAAGCGCTATATACATATGTGACCATTTACCAATATGGATTGTTGTCATAACAGTTAACACTGAGAATCATATTTGTTTAAATGTGAAAAGCCCTCAAAATGTCACATATAACATGTATAGGCATGTAGTTATGTCACGGGAAACTAACCTATTGTGTAATGTCCAACACAAGTCTAAACAACCACACAGGTGTCAATGATCACATGTTACAATAAATAAAGCTCCAGTGCAGTATATCCATTAACCCATGCTGATGCAGGTTGACCTTTGACCTCCTCCAATACGAGAACGTTAAATGGTTCTCTGGCAGTGAAACCCCATAAAAACCCCATGTAGTAATAACAGAGCAATGGTCTGAAGCATTACCCACACTCTCCAACAGCCCAGCTCCGCACTCCAAAGAGAAACAGCCATTGTTCCGATAAATTAAAAGACAGAATCACATTTCGGTCCCAGCAGAGCCCAATCACCCATATCTCAAAACAGGGGTGACTTGGCCTTCTCCGACAAATATCATAAAAGCTGCGAAATCTGTAGGAGAATTGTGAAAAGCAGAGATGGATGCGATAGCGAGCGCTGCATTAAATCAATATCTGATTACACAGGCTGGGAAAAGGTTAGCGGGGGTTGTACGTGCGTGCTACAGCTTCAGGGGTAAGGGTCAAGGCACCACTGTCAAACGCTTCATGTGAGACTGCTTTTTGGATTTCAAATGTGCATCTTGTATTTTCTGTGTGTTGTTGAACCATCAGTCTCCCTTTGCACCCGATTTTTCACAGTGGCCTTTCAAATTGATATTGTGCGTGTGTGTGTGCTTGTGCGTGCATGAACGGCGGAGGGGGACTTAAGAAGAGCCGATAAAGTGTAAATCAGAGCAGATGTGGTGTAGCGCAGGTGGATGCTGTCGACTGTAAGACTTGTGTTTATTCTCAAAGGGAACTCCTATGAAACAATGGCACAGAGAAAGTTTCTGTTGGAGCTGAAAACTTTGCTGCTGAAGCACATAGTCAGTCTGTGTCAAAAATAAGTTGAAAGGATTCTATTTTTGGTATTTTCCATGTTCAAGGTTATAGGAGCATTACTGAATGTTTTAACAAAAGTGATGGTATAAAATCGGTATGCTTTCCTTCAAGTGTACTCATTTTATCAATTTATAATCTAATCTGAATTATGGATGAAAATATGTGTCGCAATTTATTTGATCGTACATCTTATAGTGAGACAGAAAAAAAAAATTAAAAAAACAAGCAGCAATGAATATTAAGTAGTGTCTGATATTTTTCAGTCTTGTTAAGCATGCTTTGCAAGAGAGTCTGGCTGCAGCCGCTGTGTGTTTGGTATCATTAGACAGCAAAATGGAGCTTCACTTTCTCACATCCAGAGCAAAAGGCATCATGATTTTATGCTAGGATTTTTTTTTTAATTTACAATGTTAAATTAGTTAAGGTTAGGGTTGGTGTTAGAGGTTGTTAATCAAGTATTAAAGGTTGTATATTACACAAAATTGACTTGTTACCTTCTCAAAAACATACCTATAGTTGTGTTTTGTTTCTTTCACACATGTTTGAGTAATCCAGCATTATTAGTCTGTCTTCATCCCCAAAACTCAAAATGCTCTCTTCCACCTTGTGATGTCATCAAGCATTAGTTTTCTACCTTTTACTTTTAGTTTAGTAGAGATTGGCAATTCCAGGACTGAAATTATCCAAATATTTTTAGTGAAGGTTTATAGAGTCTAAAAACACAGTGGAGCACTCCCTGTGTTACCTCATGACATCACAAGGTGGAAGAGAAGAACTTAGTTTAAATATGTTGGCTTTATATGTTGAACATGTGTGAATGAAACAAAAGACAAATCCATGTATGAGGAAACAACATTATAACATAGTACTGGCCCTTTAAACTATAAGTGGAGCTCTCCTCTCCCCACTGACTACAGCCCGACCCATCTCCTGGCTTTTGCTGCACCTATATGAGCTAATCTTTGCCAGACTGGTGGACAAATTTCCCCTTGTCCCTGCTGTTTACTTTATTTTTTGGATGCACAAACTTCAGATAACCGCTACAACTGTCACAGCCACAATTCAACCTCTGAACCGCTGCAGTGTGATATCTATAAATCTTTTAACAAAATGGTGCTCTACATGGCTCGAGGCTCAACAAAATCCTCGTAAACACTGCTGTTTTATTGCATTTACGGCATTGTCAACAGTCTATGTCAAATCTGAGTTGCAGATATTATCTCAAAATTTGAACTTAAGTCTTTCAGAAAGTGAGAAACTTTTCTAGCTATAAAGCAAAAAATAAATAAGAAATAGTTTCCGCTGACTTAAAGGTGCACTGTGCAGTTTTTCTGGTGGGGTCTGCTGCTTTCCCTAATACTTTCCCTGGAATGCTCCATGGTATGACATTAAACATTCATCTAGCATTTATTCATTACGGGTGTTTCTATTTCTCAAAAATACAATAATTCTTTCTGTGAATGGGGCTGTCTCTGTAATGTAGCGTAGTGCTGTAATGTGCTCATCTCCCTTAAATATATGAGTTTCAGCTATATTGTGGAACATTCTAAACAAAGCAGACCCTCCACTAGAAATGTTACACAGTGCACCTTTAACTGGTTTTCTTTGCATCAAAATAAGTTAAGAGTATCAACACAATTCATATGCTCCCGAGATGATGTTTTAGGTTAGCCTGTAAGTTTAAAAACGTATTACAAATCATAAACAAATTTCACTATAGGGCATTTGTAATGTTACTTTTCTTATAACTAAATCTCTATCTCATGTGCTATGGATTAGTAATCTTTGCACATCTTATCACCTACAGTTTCCTTGTACCGTCCCCAAAAAGCTTCTAATCTCCTCTCATCATTCAAGTATTAACAACGAGAGACGCACTTTGTTACAAAATGTCATCTGCTGTCTGGAAATCCTTTTAAACTACGCCCCTTCAGTCTGTCACTATCAGAATTTCTAAGCTCCTCTACATTTACCAGTATAGGGTTGGGCGAGGTGATGCATGTAAATGAGATTTTTGGGGACATGTGCAGACGAAGAGTGGAAAGTTACTTGTTAGCAGCCCGTCGTCATAGAGATTATACAGTAGATCAATGGAGTTTAATGTGGCAGGCCCTAACTGCGATGAGAGGAATCCCACTGCGTATCTCTTCCATTCACTGAGTCAGACTTGTCTTTTGTCTCTGTATCACGATTGGCCTGTCCAGTCCTCCGCGGTCCATCTTATCTGCCTGTGCGTTATCATGTACTTATTTGTCGGCTGATAGTGGCCCTTTATCCGCTTCTGTTCACGAGCTCCCTCTCTTTTGCAAGAGCTGGCTGCCCTCTGTCCTCCATGTACTTCAATTATTTACAAGTCGACAAAAGCAAAGTCAAAGATACAAATGTTATTGTCTATGGGAGAATAAAGTGGGACGGACAAGTTGTATCAAGCGTAGTTTTTGTTGTATCAGTATTGCATTAGATAGCATGTTGTTTATTGGTTCAGTAACTGATACTTTGTAGTGACATTGCGCTGGGGGTGTTCTACCTGTGTGTATATGGCAGAATCTTCATCAGCTACCATGGTGACACAATTCACACATTAGCAAACTGTGCCAAAAATGTTTTTAGACTGAAAACTCAAAAAATACAAAATACATTTTCAAGAGTTTGTGATCAATACATGGTCCTGTTTAAGTGTTTTCAACAAAAAGGTGACTAATAGAAATCCTGTTGGCTAAAAATCGCTGTTGTAGAGCTGACTTAAGGTCTTTATGGACAGATTGGGTTAAAACAAAGCTTAGATTATCTTAGATCAAGTCTAACTTGAGTAACAGAGCCTCAGACAGAGCATGCCCACACAACACCACAACCCCAGGGAATGTTGATGGCATCAATACTTTCATGAAGACATAAGCAGATGATGCCATCAGGACAAGTTATGGACCAGATCTATGGAGAGATGGGCCCGTTCACAGTTAGAATGCATGGGTTTTCAGCAAAAAATGTCATTGAATAAATACAAGACTCATACAGACTGATCATTCAACAGAAAAGTTACGTAGTAAAATAAAAAATAAACAGCAAAACGTCTACAATTTGTTAACTTCTATTTTTATCCTAATGCAAACTGAAATATCAACTTTAGTTTATATATGTTTCTTGTTTTCTCAGGAGCACTTTAAATATGTATCCCCAAACACAGCCAGGAGCTTGCCTTATAAAAGCATTTGTATGTTCCTGGTGTTTGTCCCCCTGTGCGGACCTCATGCCGAAATGCTACGCTTGTGCGCTTCCTGTTTTTAAGAAGAAATTTCCGAAATGACACGCCGTGATAGGAGGTAGCAATGAGGGAGACACAGAGAGGAGGCAGAGGGCTCAGTGGGTGGTTGGAGCATATACAGTGCAATCATACCTCTATGGTCAGGGAATAGCCCATTACACCAGAACTACTGTGTGTGTGTGTGTGTGTGTGTGTGTGTGTGTGCGTGTGCGTGTGTGGGTGTGGGTGTGGGTGGGTGTGCGTGTGTGTGTGTGATACAAGAGCAAAATGATGCACAAGTCTAATATCCATCCTTAAACAAAAGAAGAGGAGAAGAAAGGAGAGGAAATGGAGAAATGTTGCTTTTCTGTGTAATAATAATAATCTCTGGCCTGGTGGAGTGGCACTTATGGGATTAGATTGGATGAATAGAAATAATGTGAAAGGCTATTGACAAAAACAAACAGAATTTTGACATGGTTTGAATGGATGTGGTCCAGGTGCAAGGTCCATTTTATTTTATGTCTTTGATGACATATATTGGCTGATAACTTGTGATGGCAAGGCAAGTTTATGTTATAATATTATAGGAAACACTGTGATGTTATGTGGTAATACAGTAATAATACAGTAATAAATACAGTATTAAAAGTAGCTGTTAACTTGAAAACTACCACTTCATGACATCACAAGGTTGAACAGAGCATTTTGATCTTAAGAGATTCAGATTAATAATAAAGTATTACTCAAACATGTGTTAACTTTAAAAGAGAGGAATACAGACAGAAATTCTTTCAGTCATATGCGCAGCTACTCTAAGCCTGGATTTGAACATTGTCAGAGTTGAGGCCTGTCTCTTTTTATTTGTGATATTATCCATATTTCTATTATTTTCCTCAGAGTGCAGCCATGTGCCGCTGTCATCCAAATTGCAGTAAATGTTGAGGTTTCATGACATGCAAAGAGAATACCCGTGCTCTTATATTGCATGCTGGCAGTATTCTACATTCACCCATTAATCCTTGTTTAAGTTCAACAGTGCTAATAAAGCTAAAGGGGGGCTCAAAACAATGCAATGCTCTCATCGTTTTGAAATGAAATTACTTTTTCATTGTTGTTTAGTTGCTCAGAGCCTGTCAGAGAGGGTGCAATGTGAGGGAAGCACAGCTTACTTAAATTAATTGTAGCTCCAACCAATTTACATTAGCCACAGCTGTTTTCCTGTTATCAATAGTGAGCCTCGGTCAATGCCTTGAAAGTGGTTTTCAGTTGTGGGTTGACCTTTGGCTAGAGAAGCGTAGCTGAATAAATACAATATTCTATCATGCCTGGAGGTCATGGCCTTGTTGGATGCTATAGTTGAGTAGACTTTTACATTGTGCCTGTGCTTATAATTGTCCATGGCTGTACCTGTCTCATACTATTATAAAGAATGGTAATTACAAAGCTTGTCCTGTAGTAACCTTTTCTGCATGAGGGTCGCAGTATAGCTTTAAACTTATTTATTTCCTTGGAGACAAGGTGAGGCCAACAGGCCAAGTCTCAGGTCAGAAATGAAATAAATCCTGTTATGTTTAATGCCATACCGGTACATTCTAGACATAGCAATCACATTTCTAACAGACGAGCAGATGGTGAACTCTTCACCAGAAAAGTTACACAGTGCGCCTTTAAATACAGTGATAATATTTGAAGTGAAGTTGTTAGTGTTTACAGTTTGTCTTTTGATTCTCAAGTCGACTATCCAATCAGAATGCAGAATGAGCACTTTTGGTTGCCAGATTCAAAACTTTTTATAGTAAACTCAAAAGGGTGCTCTCTGAAATGATGTGTCATATGTTGTAGCTGTGATTACATTTTTAAACCAGTGGGGGTAAATACTATAGCTATAACTTCATATGATATTATGAATAATTAAAATAGTACCTTATAATCATCAAAGAATTTCAGTCAAACCATTCATATCATTCTCTCTCTCTCTTCACCCTTTTATCATTCACCCATAGCCACCCCTCCCTCTCTCGGCCTCTCTCTGGTCCCCCCTCTGCTCCCGTCACCACTGGCCTTGTGGATGCTCAGGTGAACTCCTCACAGTGACAACTTCCTTGCAGCAAAACCTGAAAAATGGCTCCTTGCACGTTTCCTCTGCTGGCTGTGTTCTCCCTGGGGGTAGCTGCTTTCTGGTTGCCAGCGGTGTGTGTGTGTGCGTGTGCGTGTGTGTGTGTGTGTGTGTGTGTGTGTGTGTGTGTGTGTGCGCACGTTTGTATGTGTATGGTGCCTTTGTGTGTGTATCTGTGTGCATTCTGCTGTCCTTTGAATGTCTCCTGAGGCCAGCACTTTTCCACTGCAGTCTTTGAAGAGACAGCTGTCCTCCTGCTTCGACCACAGTGCCAAAGTGAGTGTGATTGAGCCACTTCTGATGTGGACAAACAGTGGTAACCTTTTGCTTTTGTATCCCTTTTTTCAGTAGTGCTACACAAAATCCTTTGCCATTTTCATTTTGAGAGATCTTGTCCCTGTTATATATATTGTCCATTATTATCATTATTCATCCAAAATATACATGAAGTACCCATTGTATAATACACTTCAAGGTGCATGCTTAGCTTCTCTGGTGGTGGGTTTGAAGCCTCCAAGGAGATTTGCCTGGAATATTATGTTATTAAACATGTCCATCTCGTATGTTTCTAATTACAGCTGTTTAAAAAAGTGAGTGAAGTTGCATGGATCTCTGATTTGGTGTGGTGGCATAATTTTCTTCTCTCTGTGGAGATGCATATGTCTGGAAGCCCATTTCCATCAGTAAATAAAAAATTAAAGCCTTACAGAAAGTCATGATTACGAGTTTAAAAGTCATAATTATGAGTTTAAAAGTCATAATTACGAGTCTAAAATTATATAATTGAGTTTAAAACTTGTAATTATGACTTTTTAAACCCATAATTATAACTTTTAAACTCATAATTATGAGTTTAAAAAGTAATAATTATGACTCTTTAAACTCATAATTATTACTTTTTAAACTCGTAATTATTACTTTAAAAATCATAATTATGACTTTCTGTGAGGCTTTTATTTTTTATTTACTGGTGGAAATGGGCTTCCCAACATATGTTTAATCCCAAAGCAAATAAAAATAAAATCTCCACGGAGACAAGTAGGTGGCGACCTATCCACCAGAAAAGTTACACACTGCATCACAAATGACTTGAATAATTTTAATTACACAGCAGCACTACTTGTACTTCATTAAATCCCCTCACTAGCTTTTGTAACATGTGACAAACATTTGTATCAATTGATGAATGCTGAGATTTTCTGAATTTAAAAAAACATCCAATCAAATGCTTGTCTACTATTTATTTTACTTCAATCTTCAGCTTATTCATTTTTCAGTAAGTAGACATCCACAGGGGAGGCAATGGAGCAGAGCACTCTACAGAAATGAATCATGATTTTCCATTTGAGATTGCTTAATATGGTGAAAATGAAGTGTGTTTGACCTCAGTTAACAGTGGCTCATTGCGTCATTCCTCTGGCAGCGATGTAACCAGGAAGTGCGTACCTGTAAAGTGGGTTAAGATGTGTAAATGTGTAATAGGGTTAAGATGTGTAAAGGTGTAATAGGAAGATGGACTGCTCCTTGGAGATGTATTCAGACACAAGGCCATAGTAGTAGTACCTGTGTGTGAGAAGAAGCCATTTCAGTTAAAAGGATTCTGTGCACTGAACTACAGTTGACTCACAAGGACACTCACTCACAGGACCATGGTTACAGGCAAGGAGGCTACTCTTTTATGTGACTCCTTGTGGTGTGCTTTAGTTAATTTGTTTATTTGTTCATTTATTTAATACCAAATCTCATTATTGATATCAATGAAGATATTTTTGAATGGCCAACCACTCTTCTGCACAGCAGGTACTAAATGATATGTAGCCATTTTCAATTAATTTGACACATTACATATTGAGGTCTCTTGTAACAGAAGTTAGTCAGTTTTATTTGGTCATTTTAGAGCTCTGGGAAAACCACATAGGGTATATATAAGTTGTAGGGTATATATACTTTTGTCGCATTTTGTGATTGCAGACAGAGCAGGGTCCCTGTGACGGGCCATGATGATGATGACTAGAATGAAAAGGTCAGAGTAATGGTGCTGTACATGCAGGTAGGCTTACAGTGAGACTGAAAGGTCACCGAGCAGGATACTGATGTGTATCTGTGAAGCTGCAAACTGAATTTGACCAGATTGGACCCAAACCTCAAACTAAATGCTTTAATTGATGCTGGAGAGATGAGCAAAGATAATAAGTCGATCATGTCTGTGCAGAGCCACAGCGGTTAGCCTCAAAACTCCCTCACAGCTGCCAACATCTGTCTTTAAATCTGGGTAGTCGTTTTAAGTAAAATATCACTAGGCCCATGTCAAAGCAGAGATTAACTGCAGGACAAAATTACTGCATTTTTGCAAGGGATTGCACAATGCCATAGTAGTATTAGTATTAGTACTAGTACTAGTACTATTATTGCATTGAAAATAATGACTTAAAGGTTGGATGGAGGATTTTTTTTTTTTTGTTTCAAATTGTCAATGATAGCATTACAGAGATGCAGCAACCTTCTAATTATGATGACCAAAAAAAAAAAAATTCATCAACTGTGGACGTGGTGGGGCCAAATAAACATTAGCCAATAGATAACGAGGCTACCTCATTGGCTATTAGGTTGTCAATCAAACTCCCTACGGTTCTAGCGTAACTGACTTGCCGGTGAGCTGGGATTACGTGCTTTACGTACGCCCCTCACACATTCCACAGATGCAAGACGCTGTTTACTCAACCAACGCAGCGGTTCTTAGCGGCTTTTTCAAACTGTAGCTTCCTCTCCATTAGCACAAAGTTTGTTACAATGGCAGACAAGAATCCACTACCAGTTAGCCGCAAAATAAAGTCTTTGAGGTCGCTGAAAGAAGAAGAGAAGGGGAAAAGGAGCAAAGCTAAACTCAGGTGATTCTCAGAGATTTCTTCCAGCGATGGCGTGTACTGAAGCAGAGGGTCTAAAGACTGACACGTTGGTCACTAAATTACTTCTGGACAGGTAACTTCTGCTTATAATTTAAAAACGTACAGTATAGTTACAGCAGCAAAAGCGAGGGGGGGGGGGCTTCTACTCTTTCTACTTTATCTGAATGCACAGTCACGTGCATCATGAAAACCCGGCCACAGTGAAGTGAAGAATGACTGTTACATTATTTGACAGGTTGAGTACAGTATTACATTAACATAGATTTGCGCTATCAATAAACTGATTTTCCTATGACCACTAATATGTTTGTCCAAGTTTGCCAAACCAGGTCGGGTGACACTGCAGTCTATGACCCACTAAATGCTCCCTCTGACCAAACAAAATGGACTCCAGCAGGCCAACAATAACACTGCACCTTTCTGCCTCAGGTCTCAAAAATAGTGAACTTTTGCTATCCGTTTTGAACAATGTGTGTACATGTATGCACTGGGGAGCAGAGTAATATTGTTTTGGAGCCCTTGCGGTTCGGATGGGACTAACACCTGAATGAACCTGTCACTGTAGACACATTGCTTTTTCGGCTCCAGCGATTACAGTGCACCCGAATACTCTGCGGTTCTTTGTATGCATGTGTTCGAGTGGTGTGGGATGCGTGTATGTGCTGGGGTGTGAGAGACAGGTACAGCGAACCAGCGTGACAGAGGAGTGTGTATGTGTCCAAATGCTGTAGTTCACAGAGCTGCGCTTTTAGAAATATGAGGGGGGCATTCTCTGAGGTTCAACAACAGAGAAACAGAGACAGAGGAAGAAGCAACTCTTTTGTGATGTCCTTCAGCCAGACACTCATCCTTTGGTCCTCTCACAGATTGTACCAGCAGGAAAACGTTTAGGTCACCACTCCGAAATAATTTCATAATATTTCTGAGTGCTCTTTTATGACTGAGGGTTACCAGGAGTTTCCTGATAGTTGCTGTTTTGATTGTACATTATTATTGTTCTGTACACAAGAACATATCAAATAGGACAAGTGCTTGTCATTAGGTGTACAAAGTTTTTTTTCTGGTAGGGGGCTTTGTACCAGAAAAACCTGCCCAAAAGCTAAAAGCTTGTCTGTATGAAGATGTAATAACTATGCAAGACACATAAATTTACAGACAAGCAATTGTCTGTAAATTTATGTGTCTTGCATAGTTATTACATATTTATTTATTGCACAAAATACTTTACAATTAATGCATTCTGTGAGCAGAGTCCTCTTTTCACAGATCTGTCCTGTAACTTACCATACAGTGGGCCACACATATGTTTAATGCCATACAGTGTAACATGGCAAAAGCAACAACATATCCATGGAGATAGCCTCCACGAGAAAAAAGTGGAATAGCGCGTAGTCCTCAACAGTGCATGCTCCAGCAACAACAAGAACACGTGTAATTTGTGTCACACAAAGAAGAGGTATGATCTTTGCCAGCAACATTTTTGCAGTAATTATTTCTGCCCAGCAGGAAACCGTTCCAAATGTACTTCTTAGGTCCACACAGTATTAATATTTTAACTAGTAAATTCCACCAATTAAAACAAAACAAAACATGTGCATAGCGCACATATCCATTTGCTGATTCTCCAAAATAATACAAAAGGGGACAAGGGGACAAAGAAGTTTATAAACTAGACACTTGATTTTATGTTTGGAATGAAGATACCATGTTTGTAGCAGCCAAAATGTGTAGTAGACATAAACAGGGTGGAGGTGGGGCAGGGGTCAAATGAAGCTGACACCCATCACTTTTCTCTCTTTAATCTGTCGGTGTAACACAAGGTTCACCCATCTCCCCAGACTCCTTTTCACTCAACTGGATAGAAATGACCTTCTGTGATTGGCTCTGTCATGACCTTTGACCTCCTAAATCTCTGTGTCTCTGTATATGTGGTGAAAATGTAGCAATAAAAAATCATACCATAAACAGTATCTTTCCACACGAGATTTCACTATAGCTGATACAGAATAGAGATTATCTTAAAGTGCATAAGACAGGTTAGACTACTCACTTCACTAAAACATCATTGATATTTTTTAATTGTTTTATAATTACTTCCTGGTGGACATGGGCAGCACATATGACATACAGTATATAAGAGGTAATTCCATAACTGACTTTGACATTGTATTATATACAAGGACCAAGCCACTTGAAGGTGTATGGCGTTTAAAAACACAGTGGAGCACTCCAGGTACGTTTATGATGATTAAACAACATTATAACACAGATCAGAAAATAGTCTAATATTGGCCCTTTCAACTGCATTGCTCATAGTGAACTGAAATGATGCTCACATTTTGGACATGTCTTGAACGAGCCCCAGAACAGGCAGTGTCCTTATCTGCAGAGGCCTACCCGGGAGACCTGTTTTGTTGCACTCACAGAGAACTGTAAGTGGGTATATTTCAGCGCTATCTTGACCGAGGAAAATGTAGTGTCACATTTCAGATAGAGCTGTTATTAGACTTACTGTGTAGCTTTTACTCTTGAGATGTCACACTCGGTAACAGACACTTTTTCATAATAATGTTTGTTTTAGAGCAGCGCCAAAAGCAGTTTCAGTGGTACTACTATCCCTTTCCTTTAGCTTCAATTTTCTGCACTTTTACACAGTATTACAATGCCTCATTTGATGTTTCTTGAACCTTAGCATGCTGAGTGGCTTATTTTCATATAGCAAATGTGTTGTTGTCTAATACCCATGAACCAGTGCAATATGATTAAATACAACTGAGAAAAAATGTGGTTGTCTAAACGTATGATGGATTATATATACTTTTCTTTCTAGACAGTGACAGTTATACATTTTTGTCATAATACACAAAGCAAACAGAATATAGTAAAGCGGGGCTATTACGCTCAATCAGCGTATAACCATGTTATAGTTGTTTCACCTCATCCAAAGTTGTATTTGGAGTGATTCGTACATGTTTGAGCAATCTTAATCGCTTATTTTCAAGATGCCATATTGTGGCTCAAGCTCCGTTTTCAGTGCCGCTGGTATACCCCCACTCCTCTGTACTTACTTTGTTCTCCAATTTTCTTTTCTTAATCAGTGATACATGTAGGATTCAGCAGCGTTTTGTAGCCATTTTGGTACAAATGAAAGAAAATCTGCAGCTTGCTAATGTGATGTGCAGCTCCATCGGAGGTGCTGCCAGTTGTACGGCTCTTTGTTGTGATGACGTTTATAACGACGTCAGCTCCCATTGGGTACCACGGAAGTCTGCGGACTAGTTTCATGAATATTGCAATTTAAAATGTCTAAATTATATCTAAATAATAACATTGTCCACAGGTGTCATAGATTATAACTATATGGCACACACAAGCACAATAAGTCTTCTTTAACTAAATTAACATATAACTCTTATTCTTAGACATTTAAACAGTTGCAGAGACCACTTCATTCTACATTATATTTTGTTAAACTAAAAAACTAAACTAGAAAAAAAGAACTAAATTGAATTTCCAGTTAAATAAAAGTGTGTTGCCAAAATGAAAATTATGTAAACAATTCTATATCACTGTATGCTTTATGTAGTTTTACAGTTTGTGAACGTTGTATCTAACCTCTTTACTGCAGCTGCAACAGCTCTCCTGCCCCCCCATACACACACACACTCGACTCTGCCTCCTAAAACATGTGTAGTAACCCTGTATATTAGTCCCTTAAATCAATAAACTATTTGCATTGATATTACACCGTGTCTACAGATCTGCCTCACTATTTTAACTGCACCATATTGGATCAATACATGGATCTGTTATGTCGTGTTCACAGGTTGGACAGCCCGTCGTATGAAGTGATGCAGCTGGAGTTTGAAGTGGATAACGTGATAACCATGGTGTTCACTCAGACCCTGCACTGGAACACGGAGTACCCCACAGACACCCCCGCCACGGCCAGGCAGGCGGACAAAGTCTCCCATCTCTACATCACCAACGCAGACATACAGGGCATTGTGCCACTGGCTGAGGTATGGGAAAAATACATGCAATGATACAATACATACAATACAACAAAAGATGACTATGAATCAGTGAGTACGCTGGCTAATATTCTTTTTAATTACTGTATAAGGTGCACTATAAACCTCTGTGTCTCTGTGCATACGTCCTTGCTTTGCATGAATGTTAGTATTTCCTTCATTATTAACTTATTTATTTTCATAGACTGATAACACCACAAGACCAGGTTGCTGGTATATCCACAAGGTGAAAAAGAGCATTTTGAGCTGTAGACAGGTTTTTGATGAGGTAACAGCATTCTAACATGGCTTAAAGCTCACAAGAGTCAATTGTGTATAATATAGGAACTTTAACATCACTGAGGAAAAAAGCAAAGAAACCTGCCCTTTAGTTAATCTTCTTGTTCAGGAGTAGTGTTCAATAAGTAGAATGAACTTGGCCACGAAGTGTATATTGTATTTCACGTAAAAGGGATAGAATCTATACACTTTCACATTTAAATATGGCATTCAGTATTGATGTTCAAAATGAGGTCTTTGTGTCAGTACATTTCAGATGGAAAACATTACATTAACAGATTCGCATTGTCAATAAAACCAATTTTACTGTTACTAATGCATGTTTTGAGGATAGCAGGTCATAGAAGCAGGCCCCATAGTCACAGTGCCTTAATAGCAATCCCAATGTAAGAAGTCATATATTGATACTTTGCAGCTGATGACATCAACATTCCCTGGGAGTGAGAAGCTAACCAAAAGCATGATTCTGTTAGAAGCCCTGTTAATGAAGTTAGTCTTAACTTAATTTTAACACAGTCTGACCAGAAAGCACTGACTTTGTTGGAACTGCAACAAGTGAGCTGATTTGTGCTGCTACACACATAAAATTACAGTCACAAGCTAGTTAGCATTAGCCAACAGTTTTTCAGTCAGTCACTCTCACCTTTTTGTTGAAAATCAAACTCCTAAACAGGATTATGAACACTCTTATTGATCTCAGCCTCCTGAAAATGTGCCGTTTAAATCCAGTTTGTATTTTTCCTTGAGTTTTCAGGCAATCTTAAAATGTATTTGGTTTGTTTGCTACTGTGTACATTGTGTCTCCATGGTAACTGGTGAGCGTTCCACCAATGCATATACATGTAGAACACCCCTAGCTTGATATTACTGCAAAGTATCAATAAATAAATGAAAGCAGCGCCATGTATTCAGTAGCCGCCTTCACCCCCCTGCTCCCACCTGTGACACTGGGAGACTGCGGGGTGATCAAAGCTGCAAAGGTCAGGTGTTTGCCCCCCACATGGAGACAAGCCCTCCGGACACGCTCGCACAACAGGCTCCGCCCCCATGTGTCTGCAAATGACACGCAATCGCACCAACACACACACACTCACAACACAAGCAGATGCAAATGACAATCACAGTTCCAGTCAAATGCACACACATTGAAGATTATAGTTTTCTAGAGCTTTCCAGGTGTCCCGCTGTGTCCTTGTGAGATATTTGCCTTTCTAAACACTCATTTATATTCAAATACCAAGGCTTTATTGTTGCTTGCAGCCATAATTAAACATAAGCCCAATTTAAAAACATGGGAATAAAATGGATGCACTACAAAAATACTAAACGTAAATCTAAAAAAATATACTGTGTTATGTCTGAAAATATTTATTTTTTATTCAACATCCCAAAATGAAATATGAATGAATACATTAGTTTATTTTGCCTCTAAAATTTCTACCAGCTATTCAATTTATTTCTTACGAATAATAACATTTTAGCAATAGAAATATGACTTCACAATTCGCAACACATAAGGAATCATTTATGCCCTGAAAATATTAAACTGCCAAAAACTAAATATTAATATTTTTGTTTTGTTATGTTTGTAAGATTTGTTAGTTAGTCCCTTTATTCCTTATAATGTGACATGTTACTAAATGTAATGTGAGTTTGCAGTACCCGATGCCCTAAAAATATTCGGTAGACGAAAATTAAATATATTTTTCTGGAGGAAGGTACACAATCTGCTTCTCTCAGAAAGGTGATATTGTTCAGTATGGCATTATCTTGCATTTATTCAATTCACAGATGTTTTATTCCTCTAAAAATACATGCTTTCTTGCCTGGAGCAGGGTTACCTCTTCACAGATCTGACCTGTAACTTGGCCTGGTGGCATCACCTGCTTGTCTCTATAGAGATAATTCGTGGTAAAACAATCACATCTCCATGGAGACATTCCACTTGAAACGTTACATATTGCACCTTTAACAAATGTGTTTATTTTGCCTTTAAAATGTACCAGTTTCTCATTTTATTCCTTATAAACAATCATTGACATTTTAGTAATTGAAATATAACTTCAAAGTCCATAAAGTGTACGTTATATAACACTGATGCCCTGAAAATGCATCCAAGGACCCCAAGCTAAAATAGTGAGTTAGAGGATGCTTTTGAACATGCTCTGGGTTCCATTAGCAGTGAGCTAAAGCTAATCTGGCCTGATAGCCCTCCTTCAAACAGCAAAGCCCCAGTGAGAAAACCCAATTTTGTTCAGGGTCTGTGCAGCTCCTGTCTCACGCATCGGGCAAAAAGCAGCCTTGGATCCATCATGTGGAGCCTTTCATCGTGCGCTCAGGCTCTAGATGGAAGTTGTTAGGTTTTCAAAGAAAACTAATGGTGTGTATGCTATTAAACCCCACACCTTTATTTGAAATCGCTGTCATAATCTTGTAGTTTACAGGTGACCCAAAAATAATAATAATTAAACGTGCACTTTGAAACTTTTTCTGATAGGGAATTGACCACCTGCTTGTCTCCACGGAGATGTTCTTGCTTGGAATGTGTCATTAAACTCATCTATCTAGAATTTATTCAATTACAGTGTTTAATTTCAGTTATTAGCATGTGGAGATAGGGGTGGTGTGTGGCAGTTTTTTTTAAATTTAATTTTATTTTTATCTTTTTTTTTTTTCATGAAAAAAAAAATCTTAAATATTAAAATATATTTTAAAAAATCAATAACCGTTCATCAGTATAGCTATATAATCAAGCTTTAATTACAAATGCAGCAACCAATCAGCGCAAATACCCCATGCTAATTACTACCCCTATAATTTCTGAAATCAACCGTATGATTTCAGTTTTTTTTTTGTTTTTTTCCCTTTTTGTATAATTATTGTACTTTGCCTCATTCAGCCTCTTCTAATCTAAATAAGCCAAGTGTATAATTAATGGTTTTCAGTTCAGTGAGGAGCGCTGGGGGTCAGCGGATACGAAACTGGCTTGTAGCTAAATAAATGTTTGAACTGCTTGTAATCATGGATCTTGGTGTAATCAATCGCTGGAGCAGTCCTGGCTCCTGGGAGTGGAAATTGAGGCTTGAAAGTGTAGAACAGGAAACATAGGCCAGATTCAGGCTACGGTTTAGCCTTGACTTAAAGATTATGATAATACAGATCTTCCTCTGTTGGTCCTTTGTGGCAGGAGTGTCTTTAAATCTATCTACCAAGAGCGCATTAGAGTTCTTCCTGAATCTTAAATTTGAGAAACTATTAAGAATAAGATAAGATAGGTTTACATTGCCAACAAGACCTCAAATAATTGAGCTGCAGTGTAAAAAAATGAATGTGCCTTGATTTAGGTTTCATTCACAAAACATTTTCCTCTCATGAACGCCATTTTGAGGACTTTTGACCATTCACAACCATAGACTGTATATATAAATGGACATAACTAACTGCTAGCTGTCGTGTTCCAAATAGGTGAGTATGGGGGTGCTTCTGGCTCCATCGACTCTTGTTTCCAGTTGACTTTACATTGAAAAATTGTCACCCCTCCCTCTCTATCTGCAGCTATAAGCCCTGTCATTTTGGTCTTAAAATCTTTGTATTAACCCACTCTACATGACTTGTCTTGTCTTTAAATAAATTCCTTTGACTTATATGGAACTCGGCTCCAAATTGCTCCTGTAACTGCTAGCCCTGTGAGCTTCATTTGACTCCGAACGTTATAGTTGACGTCACACTCCCTTAGTCCTCTTCTTTATACAGTCTATGTTCACAAGAAAAATGGGATGATTCTTGTCTTTAGGTGTACATCAGGTGCCCTTCTGCCAATTACACTTCCGTTTACAAAGATGCAAACAAGTAACTATTGCGTACTATAAAAAATATTTAGACGAAAAATCATTCCAAGAAAATGGGTTGACTCATTATTTCCTTTTTCACACATCTCTTCTTCTCTGAAAACAAATAAACAAATGACGTAAGTACTTCAGAATATATGGTTTTAGGGTGCTTCTTGCAAAATTATTTTCAGCAGAATTGAAAATGCAGCCCGGGCTATTCACTAAGATCTGCATGTTTAAATGACATTTAATATTTGAACACGTCTGCTGAAGTTTGTTTATACTTAAATAAAGACTATAAATAAACAACCACACATACTACCATCTGGCCAAAGAGAGGGGTAGAATGTGTATATGACTGAAATAGCCATTGCAGGTATTTATTGTAATGGTGGCTGCATACAGACAAATATGGTGCTTCTTCTTCGGGTAAAACATCAAAATGGCTGTTATTAGGAGCCATTTTTCCTCCTGATTTGTTTACAAGCTCTGCAGACCCACAGGTGGAGGGTGTTGGATGGTACTTTGTGTGCTGTCTGTCCGTGTAATAAGTCAGATGAAAGCCACAGTCTTCTATACGAGCCTTCTTCAAATGTGCGAAAAGCGAGTAAAATTGCACATGGTGGAATCTTCAAAGAGCATGTAATGACTTTTTGAAAAGTTTCTCCTAAACAATTTTACATCTGAGGAACACCAACAAAAGTGCACCGTACGGCAAGTCATAAAGCCACCCTCCACTTGCACTGTAAACTCAGGAAAATGTGTGTGTGATAGTGAACTTTGTCATCTATTTAACTTTAATGCAATTTAAAGTGCTCTTCCTGATAGTGGTGTTGGGATAAGTTACAAACAGTGATGGGAATAACGGCACTAAAATAAATAGCGTTGCTAACTATTGCTACTACTTACTACTAACTATTTTTTTTGGTAATAGGTAATCTAATTAATTACTTTTTCTATCGTTACAACGCTGTTACAGTTACCAACACGCTGTTACTGCGCGTTACTGAAGCTACTCACTGAATCTATTATCCGACTTGGCTCACACAGACACAGGCGCTGCAAATGTGTTTGTGTTTTGTTTGTTTTTTTCCTTTGGTGAGGGGGGAGGAGCGAGATAACTGCCTAAGTCATGATGAGTGCGGGACATCGAACCCACAGCAGACGTGCTTGAGCATGGGACGGTTCTAAAGTCTCAGTGTGAATGCGCAATAGTTACTTTCCCTGGTAACTAGTTGCATTTATAGTGGAGTAACTCAATTACTAACTCAGTTACTTTTTGGGAGAAGTAACTAGTAACTATAACTAATTACTTTTTCAAAATAACATGCCCAACACCAGTTACAAACCTTTCTTCAGACTGATCTATAACTTGACCTGCTAACTTGAGGATGCACCATGTAACTTTTTGGTAGGTTTTACTGCTCAAAAATACATAGAAAAACAGGCATTCTGACAGTGAGCGGGTTCACCTCTCCACAGATCTGACCTGCAACTTGGTCTGGTTTGGTCTCCATGAAGATAGAAAGGTTTAATGCCATTGTAACCCTCTTAGCAGATGGTCGTGATTGACAGGTGTATTAGTCAGTCAGGACAAGCATGGTCCATCCGTATTGGAAAAAATAAATGAAAATAATATCAGGAAAAGGACAAACATCACAGATTTCTGTGGAATCAATGAGCAAAGCACTAAACTCTGTTAGTCTGAAGTGAGATAAATTTGATATTATTTGTGAATGATGTGCGACCAGAAACCGTGGGGACCAGACTGATATTGATCTGTATAAAAAATACAGAGATATGATTTTCAATTTCCAGGCAAATTTTTTATTTAAGTTTTCAGGAAATAGATAATTTGCATATGCCAAAATTCAAACCCCAACTTTTTTATTTGAAGCAATCTTTTAGCCCGATTTCATTCAAAATAAGAAAATGTAAAAACTACCAATTTTTCCATCATTCTTTGCTCATACTGTAACAGGGTGACAATAAAAGGAAAGAAAAATCCCACCTGTAATGGCACCAATAGCACTCAGGGTGGACTGTGAAACACCATTGCTCTTCCTGATGTGTTTGTGATCCAGACTCCTCCCATGTGATTGGACCAGTCAGGAGCGGCTTATTGGTAGCGCTGGTGCTATAGCTCTTTCACAATTGAAATCAGAACACTGTCATTACGGCGCTCGGCCACATTTTTCTCCTAATTTCACATATCCATTAAGGTTGTGGTCTCTGAGCCGAAAGGGAGAAGGAAAAAGGGCCTCTTCAGGAAACGAGGGATTATTAGGAGTAATTTGTCTCTGTGGCGTAGGCTGAAAAATTGGTTTCATCTTTTGGAGAGCAGAGGAGAGAGGCGGTGTGGTGAGCTGGGTCAGGAATAGATAAAGATATGGCAATGAGCGAGAGATGACAGAAAGAATGTTCCTTCAAATATAATGCCGGACTTTAATAGCATCAGCCTAAAATATCATTGGAGCCGTATCACCACTAAAGTGAATCTCAAAATGAATGAGCAGTGTGTCAGTCTCCTGGCTCAGACGCAAAACGGCACGGTGGCTGAGTGGCTAGCACTCACACCTCGTCTTCCCATGTCTGGGTGGGTTTCCTCCAGGCACTCCAGTTTGCCCCATCAACCCAAAAACATGCTCCATAGGTAAAAATCCTCCAGCTGAGGTCCTGACCAAGCCTAGCAATAAGTTCATGGAGATGGGTCCCCGGGCACCTTCATGTGCTGCCCACTGCCCCTGAAAAGGATGGGTGAAATGCAGAGGACAATTTCCCTACAGGGATAATAAAGGATAATAATAATAATAAAAAAAAACACAGTCTTTCTGCTGTCTACTTTTCAACAATAGAAGGTTTGTCTTTGGCTGTCCCCTTTTGACAATATATGTACTTTCTTTTTACAAAAGAAAAACTGTGCTGTAAAAGTAAGGTTTCATTTCCCAGGATATGTCCAACGCTAAAATAATTTCACAATAATAAATGGTCAAATGTGCACTAACCATTCACACACACATATTCAAATGAGCTTGCTGAGATCGAGCAATCAACCTGTTGGTCTGTGGGTCTGACCACTCTGTCTGAGTATACTGTATAATATATATTTTTTACAATAATGTATGTTTCAGCACTACGGACAGCTCCCATGTGACTAAGCCCACAACTGTACAATTTAAGATGAGAAGAAAATTACAAATTTAGAAGGTATCATACAAGTTACTGGCAGGAAATTGAAGCTTGTTGGTTTAGTAGTACTGTTTAAATGTTTTAACTCCTAATTAATAGTTATTAGAATTGAAAATATCACCAAAAATGTGATTCTTTGCTTTATTATACCATGTTACTGCTGTTGATAATTGGGTTCTAGATATGAATTATGAATGCACCGATGCAATACTGGTATTGGATATGGGAGCTGATACTGAAAAATTTGCCAGATAGGATATCGAAATCATGGTTGAGAATATAATATGGTGTAATAAGACTATTTACTGGTTATAGTCCAGAAAATCTCATAATGTTTGAACTTTTATTTCTATAAAGTTGTTCTGTAGTTGCATGAGAGATAATATTTATAACGTAAAGTAAATAAATAAATAAATATATTTTCAGTCTCTCACTGGTATCGGTTGATATCAGGTATCAGCAGATTCTTAAAGCTATAGTATCCGAATTGGTATGGGAACTTAAAAAGCGATGCATCCCTAATATGAATCACATACATCCATATAAATCACCTTTCCCTCTTTTTCATCTACACTTTTGATAATCCTGCTTACCCCCTCTGTTCCAAAAATATAGATCTCCTTCACTCTGCACCTTTAAAACCCATGTATTTCCCCTTTTGCTCTGCGCTGGTGCTGTGCTTCACCTGTACCATTAAAACACAATGAGAACACTTGTTTGTCTGGGTGCCATAGTTGCACATGTTCTTCCTGTCTGTGGGGAGGAGGGGGTCTCTGTGTGTATGTGTGGACCTCTGAGCTGTGCAGTTATGCTAAGTGGCTACTTAATTTGCTTCTCTGATTGGTTCTTTGTACAAATGCCTAAGTGGAAAAGGGAAACAGGAGAGTCGATCATGTGCTGATGAAACTAGAGAAAGAGCTAATTATTCCTGAATAGATATACTGCTGTCATGGCCGGCTGGCTGATTTCAAACACAAACCTTCTCCTTTTTGATGTCAGTTAGACTATAATTTTTTTCTCCCTTTAGTTTGATAGCATTGTAAAACTGACAGGGCAGATCAATTGGCACTCAAATACAGATACTGTAAACAGAATGTTGTAGTCTTAAAAGTTGAAGTTGTTTTCATTCACATATTTGAGGAATCCTGCAAGAGGTAGACTCCACAGAATATAATGTAGCAAACTGCAGTGAAGTTATAGTAAAATTCACAAATTATTAACAAATGGATGAGACATAATTTCTACGAGAATGGGTCCACAAGAGCAAGAAAACACAAGATTTTGTTTATACTAAATAAATTGTGTGGTTCAGTTCACAGATTTTTGCTGGAATTGTAGCACTGCTTTTTGGAACTGCATCTTCTCAAAACCCAACTAACTGACCCATAATACTTTTGTCTTTTTTGTCTGCACTAAATGTAAAAAATCTTGCATAATCATGGGAATGGGAGTTTAATCTCACAAAATTTTGTGGTATGAAATCTTGTCCCAACTATATAAATTAGCTTTTCTTTTCTGATCCTCTGTTTGTTATACATTTTATTATTATTGTGTGCATGGCCACCTTTAGCTTTACTACTCTATTTCCATAAGAAATAGACAAAATCTGTCAGGAAATGTATTGATATATGAGACCTATCCCCTAGCATCACTGATTTACACAGATATATTGTCCAAAAAAATGCAGGCGGTGACGAAAGCTATTAAACTACAGAAAAACTTTACACATTGCTTTAGATGTGAAGAAATTAGACTGCCATTTCAGATAAAGCAGCAGACAGGCCATGTGAGGATAAGGAGCAAGTTCTAGGTTTCGGATGTTTGACTGTGTGGATTATTGGTCTGACAGAATGCAAATGCCACTCAGCTTTAAGATAAATTGTTTTCAGTGGAGTTCTTGCTTTGTAATAATGTCTCTGCACTTTTATAAATTACTTTTAAAGTGAAAGAAGATTGGGCTTAGCTATAAGAAGCAGAATCATTTATCTACAAGACTTCTGAATACTTTAACATTTGTAATATATATTTTGATTTAGGTGTCAGTATTTTGTCACAATATTTAAGATGCAAACTACCTGTGAAAGAATCTAATCAACTTCAAGCAGGGGTACCTGACCTATTTTATTGTAAATTAGTCCAATTAGTTTTCCCTGTTGAAGTAACACTTTGTGACATAATCAGTGTTTAAAACCTGCTACAAATTTAAACAGGCTAAGAGTCAATTTGGTTGCCTGGCAAATCCAGAATGATATTGTATTTTTTATATAAATCCCAGATGGTCCTTACGGCCTCTGTTGGATCTTAAGCCCAGCCAAACATGATCGTACAATCAGATTTGTTTTGTTTTTTTCAGTGGTCACATATTTACAAACAACATGACATTTCTCTCACCTCAGATTAACAGTTTAGTGTCTTGCTCATTAATGCTGCAGAAATTTGTGATATTTTTTTCTTTTCTTTTTTTTTCTGGTACATGTTCCTGATTGGTTAATCCACCTGTCAATCATGACCATATGAAAATGGAGAGATTCACCGGTGACTAGAATCACATCTGTAAAATAAAATATAAAATGTTAAAAACCCAGACGGATTAAGCGGGAGAAGATGGATGGATGGATGGATGTTAAAAATAAAGACAGTAACAAGAGATAGAAAACGTGTGTCCAGTAACAATGGATGGATCGTGAATATTCATGACGAGGATGGTGTCCTAAATGAATGAACAGAAGAAGGAGAAGGCCCAGGCGTGGAGGGGAGGGGTCATTTACACACACACAGAGTGGAGACAGATTGAGGATAACGACAGCACAAAGACGAGAAAATTGTCCAAGTGGTGCGGAGAGAAGGAGAGAGTACGAGAAGTGCAGGGACCCGCTGGAGGTTTTGGAGTAATAGCCCAGTGGAAGTCCTCGCGGCTCAGGAGAGGAGAGTGGGACACTTCTAATGCAATTAGAGCTGGAGAAATTGAAAGTGCAGCTCTCAGAAGACTGTGTGTGTGTGGTGTGGGGCTGTGTTCGTTTTCATATCCAACAATTGTCTTCATTTTTGCCTCCTCTCCATTTGACCAATTGTCCATGTATTTTGTTCCTTCTCGCTGTTCATTTGAATCTAATACAACAGTCTTTCTCCATCTCTGTACATTACTGCCACTTATGTAATCATTTTAGTGGAAATGGAAATGTCAGGTGAGAAAAACATTTTAGATTATCATTAGAGCCTCAACCATTGGAGTGTGGCTGCTGATAAATGCACATAACCATGTGCTTTTGGAAAAGGCAGATTGAAGCATTTGACTAAAACGGAATTTTTTTTCAGAAAAACCCCGTTGGCACATTGTGAATGTTTTAATAGATAAAAGATAAGTAATATTTTTAAAATACAAAAACTTAACTCTTAGTATTAACTCAAAGTATTTTAATTGATTCATGCTTGAGTAATCCTGTACCGTGCTACATTTGAGGCTTCTGCAGTCATCACTGTATGTGTTCTAGTTTAGTACTACACTACCAGTGTGGACAAGCCTTTTCTATTCACAGCTGTGCCATGTCTGGGTCAAGATTTTTTTTTTTTTTTTTGTTTGCTACATTTTATATGTGTCATTCATAGTTTTGATGCCTTCACTGATAATCTACAAAGCAAATAATCATGGAAATAAAGAAGAAAAATAGAAAAAAAAACTTTTGCAGTGAATGTATCTGGCATCTTTGTGTTTAGTATACAGCATTACTCCTCCAAGCCTGTACTATTATTTGAACTTAAATACTTTCACCTCGCACAGAAATTAATCTAAACCAAGTGGAGTACCTCTATTTGCTAATTAGTCTCCTTTGATTTGATGCTTTTCTTGAACTAATGTGATTGTTCATTTCATACTGACGCATTGAAGGAGTGTAGGTGGTCTCATTAAGTCTATTATACCTATACTCCCGAGAAAGAGTATTTTAGGAAAACCACTAAAAGCGCCGTGTTCTAATTACCTGTAGCTAATTGTGTCATTATGCTGTGTACATAATTACCAATGGCAAATCTAAATGTTGTCCCAGAGAAGAAGACGCTTCATTTTGTCTCCATTAGCAGGAGCAGTGTACAGGTGTGAGACGGGACACTGTGAGGAAGGGACAGCGTAACCAGGATTAACCTTTGCTATCCACTTGGGAGAAGGGGGAAAGGCCAGGAACAGAACAATAGCAGAGACACGTCTTAAAACCTCTGAGTCGTTAGCATCTTGTTAGCAGCTGCAATTAGTGCCCTGACTGAGAGGTGGGCCAGTCAGTGAACTGAATGAATCTGCTGGAGAGATTAAGTAAAAGGTCTTATTATTTAAAACATGGCAGCAATCCAGGCTGTTTAATAATGATTTATTTTTTTTCTAGTTTTGCAATATGTCTAATTGTGAGTTGAGTATTCAGTTAAGAGTGTTGGAAATCTGAAACTGTTGCCATAGTGTTTAAGAATTCAGGAATATTGTGTCTTTTGAATGATGAAAGTTCTCAAAATGGTGCCTTTAACAGGAACCTGAAACACACAAATTATATTTTTAGGTCCTATAATATGCATGCGTTCTTACCTCATCAAAAACGTATATACCAGGAGTTGTGTTTTGTTTCATTCACATATGTTTGCGTAACCTTTTATTATTAGTCTGTCTACATCTCCAAAGCTCAAAATGCTCTGTTCCACCTTGTGATGTTATGAAGTTAATAGTTTCCAAGTTAACTGCTACCTTTTATGAACTGAAAATATCCAAATTATTCTAGTGAAGGTGTATGGAATTTAAAAACACAGTGGAGCACCTCCTGTATTACCACATGACATCACAAGGTGGAACAGTGTTTTCTTTTTGAGATGCAGGGTTTGTGTGTTAGACATGTGTGAATGAAACAAAACACAACTCAAGGATGTTTTTGATCAGGAAACATAGAAAATAGAAAATAGAGTGATATGGGTCCTTTATATTAACATGTACTTTTATAGGTAAAATACAGCAGTAGAATATTGATGTGCATTTTTGCTAATATAACCATGTGAGCTGCCAATAACACCGGACACAGTTGGCTTGTTTAAAATGCATAGAAATGCACAAATTTCCCTCTTGATGGCCATGTGATCCAGTTCCAGGCACCACTGTCCACCCACCTGCTGCTGATCAGGGCCTTGGAGTGATCAGTTGGGCGTCTCTCATCATGTATGTACTTGAAATGGTAATATTCAACAAGGCTCCCACCACATCCTGTATTATAGAACATATACCACTGAGGCCAGGAAACGTGCAAAAACAGTACTGTCATACAAATGCATCCATCTTTTTACCTTTTATATTTTATTATTATACTAGTGCTGTCAATCGATTGAACTATTTAATCACAATTCATCTCATGAATGTCATAGTTAACTCACGATTAATCGCACATTTTTGTCCCTTGAATCATCATTTTAATACTCTTATCAGTATAGAAAAGTGGCTATCCTTGCTTTGTGCAAATATGTTTTTATTGCAAACCATAACAATTGTCAGTGAGACACTTTGTGTTGGATGTTCCACTCTCATGTTCCATTTTCATGAAGTGCTCTGCATCAGTGTGAGTGAAGTGCTTCTCTTCTGTCTTCATAAGAGTCAAAGCGACTGAAGTTCCCACTGTGGGTGAAATAATGTGCTGTGACCCTGAGGTAGTTCTCATTACTGAGGGACGTCCAGTAATCTCCAGTTAGTGCGACTGTGTTTGTCTGCTCCAACACCTACTGTACTATGGGCGCACTCGCAATGGGACTTTTGGGCCGTGCCGTGCTCGAATGCAGTTGCCTGGGGTTCTGTGGCCTACGTTCGCAACCGATGGCGTAGAGGATGGGTCCAGCGGCATGGGGTGTCTATTGAGTGGTGGGACCCATGTGGGTCCTGCTGTGGTGCGCGCTCCTCTGTGGGTTTGTGGATGTGGTGGCAGCGCTGGGTAGTGGGTGCGGCTGGGGGACAGAGGCTGTGGAGCTTCTGTCACTGTTGTTTCATGTTTTCCTCGTGTGGGTGGCATCGGCGCGTGCACTTAGGGCTTGTGTGGTGAAGTTGTGCGTGCATGGGCGTCCGTGCTGTACTTTGGCTCACCAAATTGTTTTCCTTCCTGTTTACAGCCAGATCCTGTAGTTTTTCTAATTTTACTAGCAGTGGCCACAACTTATGAAAAAACTAGTTCACTAAGTCACAAAGAGCGTTAATCTCACAATAAAAAAAATGAATGGTGTTAAAATTGTTTTGCGTTAACTCGTTAATAGCACGAATATTTTGGACAGAACTATATTATACTAGATTTTTTTTACAGTGCTATTTATCATAATAAATTCCATTTGAACACAAAAATGAATTTCTCATAAACTTTTTTGATTTTTCTCAGTGAAGTAACAATTAGTTACGGTGTTATCTATTAAAATAACTGGATAGGTTATTGCTAGCTTGTAGCTGTCTTGAGTTGGCGTAGTGGCCACTCACTGGAACTTCAGCGAAAAAATCACTCCTGCCCAGAAAGGATTTTTCCCATAGAGCACAATGTAATCACAAACTGCTCGTGTTCGGCTGACAGGGCACCTACAGCTTTCAAAAAGGTCAGATTTTGTGATGATCTTTACCTATTTTTTTTTTTTTTTTTTTTCTCAGCTCAAAATCCTTCAGTTGTTTTAAACACAGCTTTTAAATCGTTAGCTCCGCTCCGCTCTAGTTCCTCTCTCTCTGATTGGTTTGATTGGAAGTGGTCATGTGATACGCGAGATCGTGCTGCTTGCACACGCTCGCATGCATCGTGTCTACCTGCGGGGAAAAGAGCACTGCTGCACATGTTCAGTGGGCAGGGAGCAGTGTTGGGCACGTCACTTTGAAAAAAGTAATTAGTTATAGTTACTAGTTACTTCTCCCAAAAAGTAACTAGTTAGTAACTGAATTACTCCACTATAAAAGTAACTAGTTACCAGGAAAAGTAAGTATTGTGTTACTTTTTTCTCTCCTTGGTATTTTGCCTATGAGGGCTCTGAAGGAGTCTGAATCAGGCAGGTATGGTGTTTTCAACACCATACCTGCCTATCAATTCATTAAGTTCTGTCTGTGTCACAAGTTTTTGTGGAGCTGGAGCAGAAAAATTCAGCTTTTGCTGCTTGGACGCCATGGCTCCATGTCCTTCTTTGTTAGTGGAGCTCACGTTAACAGCCCCTGGCCTGCTATCGTCATTATTGTTGTCAACGGTGCTTTTGGCTAGTTTAGTAGAAGCATGTTGTGCCATCGAGAGGTGCTTCATTAAATTGGAGTTGCTTACACTGGACAAACTCTTTGCTCTGGGACATAATGTACACTCAACATGTACATTTTTACCTTTTACATTGATGAGGTTACAGTAGTGCCTGTATTTCCACCTCAAAAATGCCGTCTTTCCCTGTGACTCCGGACTCGCCATCTCTGATAGTTTGTGTGTGTGTGCTGTTGTGTGCTGGGTTTGTGTGTAAACACCCGCCCACCTGATGTCTCTGGTTGGCTTAACATGAAATCTCACTCTACCTTAGCCAATCATCATGACTTAGGCGGTTATCTCGCCTCTCCCCTCCCCCTTCACCAAAGGGGGAAAAAAAACACACACTTTGCAGCTCCTGTGTCTGTGTGAGCCAAGTCGGATGACCGCTTCAGTGCTTCAGCTTCAGTAAAGAGCAGTATTGGCTTGTTGGTAACAGTAACAGCGTTGTAATGATAGAGAAAGTAAGTAGTTAGATTACCTGTTACTGAAAGAAGTAATGCCATTATTCCCATCACTGGCAGGGAGCCACCAGAAGTATCTAGCCGGGCTAGGCTGATCTAGAGACACGTGCCATTGAGCTCAGCCCATTCGCTTGAAATGGTTAGACCCTGGGGCTTGTTCAAGACAGACTGAATGAGAAGAGTTGAATGAACTGATGTTTATTTTTAGATTTAAAGGTGTACTATGTAAATGTTTCCTTGGAGAGAGATTTTCTTTGTTGCACAGTATGACAGTAAGCATGTTTAACTCTTTGTAAATAAACAGGCAAGTTACAGGTTCGATCTATGAAGAGTTGCCCTTGATAACAGTAAGAATGTATGTTTTTCAAGGTTTGTTAGTGATTGAATAAATCTAAGATAGGTTTATGTTTAAT